>OX371022.1:1977500-4377500 GCA_947308005.1 Yponomeuta malinellus
ATAACCCAGCCACGGCCACTACCGGTAACTACAAATCATCATCATCATCAGCCATTTGACGCCCACTGCAGGACATAGGCCTACATCGTGGTTTTAACCATGAGGGGTTTGCCATAATCGCCACGCTTGGCAGGCGGGTTGGCGATCGCAGTATGCGGTTGGAATCTCAGGACGACGCTGCTGCCCGTCTCCTGGTAATTGATTTCCTTAGTCGCCTTCTACGACATCCACGGGAGGAAATAGAGTGACGCTATCTATTCTTAATCCGGCGCCACACGGTAACTACAAATACAGGGTGTAAAAAGCCCCTTATGCTGGGTTATTTCTACAATGCGCAAAATTCCAAATTCGTCAGCTCTTAAATTCAATTCATCCCCTTGAGTTTCACTGGACCTTTCAGAAATAGCCACGGTCTTATTTATAAAAACATGATTCCTCTAAAACACTCCTCAGAGATAGTTCATTTAATCTGTGGTTACCTTTTCCCCATCACCACAGACTATTTAAACTGCCTCTGAGGAGTGCTTTAAGAAATCGTGTTTTTGTAAATAAAACCGTTCGTCTACTATAGGGGCCAGTTTCTGAATTGAGAATTTCGCTAAGTAAATAGTTAACTGTGTAGTGCTGTCTCTTCGAATTTCTCAGACAAGAGCGTGACAGAACGTTACTTAATCGAAGATTAATCGGCGCTATAACAACAGATACTAAAAGCAGAATAAAATAAATAACATGGGTGGCTCCCATACAACAAACGTTGTCTAAAGACAACGCTCGCCATCTAGCGGCCATCTATGTAACCTTCACAGCTTCGATGTCATGACGTCAAAATGTCAGTGTTAAACGCTTCTTGTTGGTTTCTATAGATGGCGCTGTTCTCAAATTCGATCTTTGTCTAATGTTGTATAGATACTGGTATGGAACCCTTCGTGCGCGAGTCCGACTCGCACTTGGCCGGTTTTTTTTAGATAGAGTAGGCTTGCCCAGCACCTATACCATTCTGACAGCTTAGTCAGCCTAGCCTACAGGACCCTGCAGAGTCACAAAAAAATTCTTACTTACCAAAGATCCGTACGATGCTTTGCAGCGGGCGGCGCCATCTTGGAACAAGTTGTAGTGGACGCCGACAGCCAGCGGCAGCTCCAACAGCCGCAGCAAATCCACCAGGTGAGTCCCCAGCTCCAGCACCATCGTCCGCCATCTTGGGCCACCAGATACCTGTTTCATAGAACTACAATTCGTGGTGTAGTATGACAATTCGATTCACATCGTAAAGTCGATTTACACAGGCAGCCTATGTACGTCACACTGTAGGGCACTGGCCTTCTCTCAGGGATAGAGTATGGGCTTGATCACCACGCGTGCCCGCCGCAGATTGTCTATTTCAAGCGCTGAGGTAATAGCTCAGACGCTCAGGTTTCCTCACGATATTTTCCTTCACAGTTAGCGAGTGGTATTGCCACTATAACTTCACAAATGTACATAACCCGCACAGGGAATCGAACCTGGGTCACTCACTTCCGAGTCCGATGTTCTACCCACTAGGCTATCACCACGTCATAATAAACTAGCTGTTATTATTAACTAGCTGTCCCGGCGAACTTCGTACCGCCACAGAATCCGTTTATACGATTCTTGCACAGCGCCATCTATTTTTAAAACACAACGTTCGCTCGCACAGCGCCGTCTATTTTAAACTTAAAATAAATATTATCCCATGGAAACGCATTACCGGGATATCAAGTGTGCTATGTCTCAATTCAGGTCTTTGTCTATCTGTACTCCAAGTTTCATGTAAGTCCGTTCAGCCGTTATTGCGTGATTGAGTACCAAACATCCAAACATCTTCACAAACTTTCACATTTATAATATTAGTAGGATTTATGCCAGGCAACTAGACCTATACAATAATATAATTGTATACCTCAACCTTATTATAAATAATACGGTAGTTGAAATTAATGTTAGGTTCGAAATTTAGTCGTCTGTGTCGCTTTCCTATAGCGACGGAACACAATCCCCTCTGGCCGGAGATCCGGACTCAGAAAGACCCTTGTTGACCCATGAATGGACAAAAATTAAAAAAAAAAATAAGCTGAAATAAAAAACCTTTTGGAGATTAACCCCCAGTTTCTCGTACACTAACACGCTGTTAATCTACTGTAAACAGCTGTCAATTGACCAAAGTGTATACAAAAAGAATCACTGACAGCTGTTGAAAATAGATTAACAGCTTGTTAGCGTACGAGAAACCGGGGGTAAGCTTCACAGAATACAAGAAAAATACTCAAAGATTTTTCTGTAGTTTTTTTTCAGAATTTCTGTGAAAAATTGCAAAATAAAAAAAAAAGCCGGCGCAGTGGCTCTATAGCGTGGTACCTACGCCTTTGCCTTTGTATGCCAAAAAAAGTCAAATGTCAACAATGTCTTTATAGTCTGTGGTATATCAAAACGAATTTTCATGTGTGAACGAAATGTGAAAGAAAAAATGTTACCTAGCACGATCTATTCGAGTCAACAAACAGACAACGCAGATTATTATCTTGCACGACGTGACAATGACAGATCATGTTTACAAAAGGTGTCAAACCAATCTCTCAACCATATTAAAAGTGATTTTTAGGATAACATAGGGTTACGGAGCTGGGACTAAATAGGATTTATGCCATTAATTCTATCTAGTCCTAGGTTTTTGCCTCAGGTTCTCGGTCATGGATCCAATAAAATCACTGTTAACATGAATGAGAGATTGGTCTGACACTTTTTGCAGAAACTATCTGAACAAAGTGATGTGTTATTTTCCCGACGGTGGCGCTAGTGTAGCTGCATGGTTTTTAACAGAGAGTTTTTTGTGTACGAGAAACAGGCGGTAAGTTGTTAGTGTCATTCCGGCAGGTGGGCGGAGTCAGGCAGCAGCAGTACGTGTTCGCAGCACCAGCCGGCCAACCGGCGCCGCCCGTCTCGCAGGTGAGCCCAATCCCACTCCACTCCACTCCGATCTACTAAGCTCCACTTTACTGCACTGCACTCGACACCACTCCACTGCACTTCGTTCCACTAACCTTCACTCCACTCCACTCTACTCCACTCCACTCCGCTCCGCTCCGCTCCACTACACTCCGCTCCGCTCCGCCCCGCCCCGCCCCGCTCCGCCCCGCAAGATATGTAGTATTACATTCGCATTCAGCTCTTCGGATTTTTGTAATTTAGATGAAACGTCGCCATTCTTAAGCCGAATTTTCACGATAATAGTGTACTCGGACCGAGTGAGCTAAAATGGCTACTCGAATGCTAGTCGAGCGCTACTCATGTTGTGTACATCGGCGATCTTAGTGGACTCCGATGAAAACAACTAGATACACAATAGAAGTAGCTAAACTACGTCATATAGCTCGAAGAAGTGCTCAGTGATATAGCTCAGTTGAAGTGGCAGTGGGAGAGGCACATAGCTCAGAGAACTGATGGCCGCTGGGGCGAAAAAGTTCTGACCTGGCGACCGCGGACCGGACGACGCAGTGTGGGCAGGCCCCCCACCAGATGGTCCGACGACCTGGTTACGGTGGCGGGGTGTCGCTGGAACCCTTAGGCGGGCGGCACTACACCGGGAAGCTTGGAAAACCATGAGGGCGGCCTATGTCCTGCAGTGGGCGTCAAATGGCTGATGATGATGAGGATGATGATGAAACTAGGTCACACTGTCCGAACCTACTAAGATCGTGGAAACGCGGCTTTAGGTTGACTGAACTGTAACACATTTTACTATTGCCTGCCCCCAGGTGATATTCTGCGGCAGTGGAGTGAGCGCAGTGAATACGGTCGCCGGCGCGCCCGTGCTGGCGTCCGTACTGCCGGCCGGCGGGGCCGTACTCACGCCGCACCACGCCATTCACCAGTGAGCGGCTGCGAGGCCGGCGCGGAGCCGGCACGAGGCCGCGGGGCCGCCCGCCCACTCGCGAGGACGACACGGCTTTTCCAAACTCTACGTGAACAACACCCGGGGTATGATTCAAATTCTACAACCACCTTACACCGGTGAGCGGACATTCGGCGAGGCCGGCCAGTCGCGAGGACGACACGGCAAATTTGAATTCTACAAGAACGGGGAACAATTCAAATTCTTTAACCACCGTACACCTGTGAGCGGACTTTCTGCGAGGCCGAAACGGAAGCGGCGCGGCTAATTCGAACTCTACAAGAACAACACCCGGGGAATGATTCAAATTCTATAACCACCGTAAGCCAGTGAGCGGACATTCTGCGAAGCTGACACTAGACCGATTGGAGACGGCTTATTTTAGCGACCAATCGCGAGAACGACAAGGCCAATTAGAATTCTACGAATGCCACTTGGAATGATTCAAATTGTACGAGAACAACCCGCCTCACATTTTTTTCTCGCATACGTGAGCGGACATTCTGCGAGGCCGACACGTGGCTAGCAGAAGGCCTGTATAGTGGAACATCGCGAGAACAACACGGCTAATTGGAACACTGCAAGATCACCTCACAATACAGCTTTTGTAGTATTAGTATCGCTCGCTAACGGTGAAGGAAAACATCGTGAGGAGACCTGAGTGTCTGAGGTGTTCACTTGCCTCAGAAATTGCCAATCCGCGGTCGGCACGCGTGGCAATTAAACTCATACTCGGTCTATGAAAGAAGGTCTGTGCCCTACAGTGGTACGTATATAGGCTGCGTTGTATTCGTTAATTAAACATGCTATAACTTTTTATTGTGAACGTAGTCGCAGGCGTAGCTAGTTCCCGGTCCACCACTGTCATTTATCGTTGTTTTACCCGTTGTGTATAGTTTAAATGGGTTATTTAATGTCAATACAATCGGCTGCTCGCGAAAGAACTTTTGCCAACGATTTAGCATCCTCACCAGTTGCTATAGGGGCTATATTTGAATATGCAGGTCCTGGGCTGACTTATGGGCCTGTTTTTCAAGGCTAATTCGCTTTGATACCACGACTGCCCACGAGAGCACATTGTCACTTTTTTTTTTTCAATACATTCAGTAGCACAATGCCCAAATAACATATCTTCGTAAGTGAGAGTGTGCCTGAAATGGCACAACGCCTATTGGCATAAAAAATTGTTTATACTACACCTGCTTGGAAAGTACCTTGATACTTTATCAAATTTACGGTAGAAAGTACGTCATTGCATATCGAACAAATATGCGGGGAGAAAACGCATCTGAGCGGGAGAGAAAAGTGTATGAAAATCCATTTCTTACGTGGTTTTTCTTTTTTAATTTTGGGTAAGACTATGCGCCGGTAACCTAAATATCAAAAGCCAAAAAGTTTTTACAGTGAGTTTTTATCTCCAAGTTCGCAAAATGACACTGGCCACTAGCTGTGTGTTGGATGGTGTCGGGCTGGCAGTGCGACCCTGCGGCGGCAGGATAAACAATTTGAAAAAAGAACATGTGAAAATTGCAGACGCCATTGGCGCCATTTCCAATTTGTGTGTTTGAGGATTCAGTTTTCGTAGAATGTAAAATAAAACTATCAAGCAGGTGTAGTATAAAGCACTATGTATCACTCGAGAGAAACTGCGATTCCCGATCTCGGGTGTTTTAAAGCCCTCGCCTACGGCTCGGGCTTCAAACGACGGTAATCGGTCACTTTCTCCTCTCGGTGAACAATGTACTATTTTTTGGTCGCACGATGCTCACTTTCACTGTCTGCAATACTTTAAATGCGTGGACTGCCATCGATCTGTACAGTCAAGAAGAAAAAGCGAAAACTTTTTATAATTATTAAAGTGGACGTGGCGCAATCTGACGTATGAAGATTTGCAAAAGTTGTCATTGCGTCACGGATTGTAACAAAGCGCGATAGCGGGCATCGTGCGATCAAACCAATGTTTCTGATTCAAAAACCATTCCGAGGTGCAAGCTTTCCACTTTACGAGTGTTCACGAAACGTGAACAAAACGTGACGATACGTAGAACTAGCATTTTTATATCTATTCGAAGATCGTAAAGGACATCGACGCCGCGTTTCATAAAACTACAATTCATTGTGTTTTTTTTTATGACCGATTCTTCGCGCTTGATAATCTGTGGGTTGACCGACTTTGGTATGTACATACATACATACATACATACATAAACTCGCGCATGTATCCCAGAGGAGTAGGCAGAGACCAGGGACTGCCACTTGCCACGATCCTGACAGATCACCGTACATCGATTCCTAAGTCACGAGTTTTCGTTTTATGAAACAGGACCAGACCTGAAAATAAGCCGAACTCCGATTTTAAATTATTGTATTTGAATCAGAAATATTAGCTTTGAATAAAATAACTGGAATAATTTACGTTCACCGAAATAATTTTTTACTCTGGTATGTGGTCGGCAAATAACTTGACCAAAAATCCGCCTAGTCGGGAGGTGTTTTCGATGGACACGTGACAGCAAAACTTTATTTGTCAATTTGACTAAACGTTCATGAGAAGTCATTTGGTTAAGTTATTTGTCGAGCATAGTACTGCCCAATAAAGTGACTCTAGATAAATGTAATTTACACCAAAATAGATGATGATAGATGCTTCTCAAAATATATTAATGCTAAACAAAATAGTATAAAATAGGTATACAAGAATCCTTCTCAGAATAAATGCATCCTCCAAATGACAAGTGCTCACCAGTTTTTTTTTTTTGTTAACTGAATTTGGTGAGAATTTCTCCATTTTGTGTCGTTTAGAAACAAAAGACATTCCTAATTAACAGGAAAAGATCCGCACCAAATTAAATAAATTGTCGCTAAATGTTGGTGATCACCAAAAATGTTTTGGTAAACGCAGTTTGCACTGGAAGTAAAACTGGTGAAATTCATTTCATATCAGAATATTTTTCGAGTTTTTTTTCTTAAACGACACATTTTTGGTAAACTCAGTTGGATGCGGATTAGGATTTATTTATACGCAATTTGGTGTGAATTTATTTTATTTGGTGCGAAATCGGTTTTTCTCGTAAACGCTATTTGGTGAGAATTTATTTTATTTGATTCGGATTATGATAATTTTGAAACGCAACTTGATGATTTTTTTTTTATTTGTTGTCTTCCGAAATTTTTGGTAAAAATAGTTTACAATTTATTTAATCTGGTGAGGATTGGGGGTGTTTGTTGTTTGTACTATTGGAAAATTTCTGGTAGACGTTTAAGGCTGTTCTTAAGTGGAGCATGCTGTCTCGCTCGCACAATTTTTTATTTTTTATTTTTACAATAAAATGAGTAAAGTTTTGATAAATGTGATCTGAGGGTTTGATGCGTTATTAAATTAAGAACATTTAAGATATATTTTTATTTTCCGATACGTAGTTTTTAATAAGGAATAGTTTTTTTCCAAAATAAAAAAAAAAAAAATAAACAAATTTTCTCATTGAAAAACTTAGTACAGGATAAGAAAAATAAGCCTTGAATATCCGCAGTTTAATTAGGTATCCATCCAACCACATTTATCAAAAGTTTGCTCATTTTATTACAATAATTAACAATGTTAAATTGTGCGAGCGAGACAGCACGCTCCACGTAACAGCAGCCGTAAAAAGAAAAGAACACACACACAGATGTGCAAGTTAGACACACAATGAGAGTTTCGTAAGTTGACGAACTTGCTTTTTATTTAATTTATAACAAAAATAGAGCTACTTGGTTCTTTTTAAACTTGTTAGAAACTAATATAATTCCTGTATAGTAACTTTACTAGTTGATAATTTACTTAATCGAATAATCATAGACATTTTAGGGTTTCACAGCTTAGGGATCTCGAATATCGTATGTTTTTATTTTTGAATATATTATCGTTAATTAAAAATATTGATTTTACCAAAACATTGAAAGGACTACGATGGTTTTTGACAAAACAAAAATAATGTTATTATATTCTTTTTGTTGCACTGATGACAATTTTAATATAGAGAAGTTTGTAAAGAGGTTCGAAATTTCGCCGATGCCTGCACTTGCCCATTATCTCAGTTGGGAGAGCGCTGGCACGGTTAGCCAGAGGTCGCGGGTTCAATTCCCGGCATGGGTGGAATTTTTAGCGTCTAAATAGGTCTTTAAAAAAAAATGTTAATTAACAAAAAAAAATTTTTGTTATAGATACAAAAATCTTGTAGGATTTTTTTTTTGTTATCTACCTACCTATTTGTAAAACACAAAAAAATTGTAGATAAGGGAACGCATCCATACTACGTGACCCGTTAAGGAGGGGGGGGGGGGGGGGGCTCAATTTCCCTTTTAAAAAATTGGTCACGCAGTATGGGGATAAGGTCTTAGACACATCTTAGACTAGCCTGAAATGTAGTATCTGTCAGTGGCGTAACGATATCACCTGAGGACCGTGGCAAATTCATTGGATGGGGCCCTCCCAGTAAAAATAAAAAATATATTTATATGGTCTCTAGTTGTTGTACATATGGCCCAACTTTAATTGACTTGAAGTAAGTTTAATTGACTATATACAAACATTATAACCACGTTCCGTGTGGCGCCGGATTAATAATAGCGTCACTCCATTCCCTACCGTGGACGTCGTAGAAGGCGACTAAGGAAATCATTTACCAGGAGACGGGCAGAAGCGTCTTCCTGAGATTCCAACCGCATACTGCGATCGCCAACCCGCCTGTCGAGCATGGCGATTATGGCAAAACCCCTCATGGTTATGAAAACCACGGAGGAGGCCTATGTCCTGCAGTGGACGTCAAATGGGTTATGATGAAACATTATAATTGTTACATACAAATTTTTGTTAAAAATGTTAAGTTACTTCTGACCTCTTATCTCGCGGCCTCATAGTTCGGGGCCCCCCTCAGGTCGGGGGCCCGTGGCATTTTGCCAGCCCTGCCACCCTATAGTTACGCCACTCGTATCTGTGGTAGTACCCAGATACGTCCTGTAAAATCCGCAATGGTTGTATTATACATATAAACTAGTGCAAAATGGGTCACGCTTTTGCTCATAAAATAAGACGATTCACTGCGATGAATGTCAACTCAAATGATCGTTCGTTTTCACCGTGATTTCTCGATCACACGGCATGGTAAACATTTACAAAAAAAAAATTACTTTACTGCCAATGAAAAAAACCCGCATGAAAAGCTATTTCACTCACACATATTGACGCCCATACCGTGCGAGCGAGAGGGAAATAGTAGATTAATCAATTTATCCGTGGTCCGTGAGAAATTATGCCCTATTGTCTGTAAAATCCTAAGATATAAGGAAATATAAGATGTGTACCGAAGTGAATAATAAAGTTTCGTTTTTAATAAGTATTTAAACATGACTGTGTTATTTTTACCTACCCGATTGTAACCTAAACTAACTTAAGCCAATAGGAGGATAATGGGTTTGGCTCGTGCATACAGGGTTATCGCTAAAATGCGCGGTGGCGGTCCATACTTACATCATTTACGGCAGTAGTATTTTGTATGGACCGCCATTGCCACAGCGCGTTGGTGTGTTTTGTCCTTCAGTGACGTCGGTCATCAAAATTCCAATAGTAGGATTTGTATTTCTGTAATTTCAAAGATGCCTATTTTTCCACCACCTATTCGCTAGCGCTGCGCAGTGAGTCCCATACGAATCCGTGTGCTCAGAGAACCCAGCCTTAAGGTTCTTGCCGTTTTAGATGTGACTCTTAAGGGGATCCAGGGAGTAACACTAGCGCACCCGAGGAAAAAATCATACCTTTTTTTTACAGATCAAATTTGTAAAAAGTGTCACAGTGATTTTTATCACAACCTAGGATCACGAACCTGGGACTTGATGGCATTTATGCGAACAACGGCCGTTTCTGGCGTTAATTCTGTCCAGTCCTAGATTTTTGCCTTAGGTTCAGTGCCATGAGTCCTAAAAAATACTATTAACATGATTGAGAGATGTAGGTACTGACACTTTGCAAATTCGATCTGTAGAAGAAGTAGTGTTAAGTAGAAGCTAGGGACCTGGGTGGAGCTCCTTAACATTGATTCAGCACCTACCAGTACGATTAGAAACTGGAGTATGATAGATAGATAGATAGAATATTCTTTATTGTACACAGAGATTACATTAACAGAAATTCAATAAATCGCAGTACATCTGGCGGCCTCATGAAAGGACGGAGACAAGAAAGAAGTATGAATAATGTAGAAAAGATAGAAAAGAAAAGGTGATAATTTCTTGTCACCGATTTCCTATTGAACTTATAACTACTTATAGGATGTCTTGACAAATATGATCAGATATAAAGCGAAGTCGCTATAGTTGTAAGTTCAGTAGGTCTGCGTCCACGTAATGAGATGATTTAAATAGCGTCCAGTGGCTCAACCTACACTCATAATAGTTGGGTGAAGGGACTGTTAGATTGAGATTGTATATACTCTACATGACTCTACGTAGGTCTACTCTGGGAATGTTAATCTGTGTTTCTTCGCTTGACGTTTTGTTTTTTCTTCTTCAAGCTTGTCTTTTGTTCGGTATCCCACCAAAATGAACTCCACAAGTTTATTTCCACTACAATCTGAGGTCGATTCCCTCTCAGGGACCACTTGGATGCTGCAGTGCCTGGGACATTATCTTTAGATGTAGTAGGCTGACCCAGCACCGATACCATCCTGACGGCTTAGTCGGCCTAGCCCACAGGAAAGACAAGTCCATACGTGCGGAGCCAACCAAGCCGAGCATCTCCTCACGATGTTTTTCCTTCAGTTCAGTAGGAAGTCGGTGACAAATGACCTTATTCCACCACTGCCTACTCCAGTTTTTAATCACCCCGTTTCACTGTTTTCAAAACTGGGGAAAGCGTTTATTACGAACTCTGGGTTCAGTAGATAATCTCTCAATATCAACAACACTTGGCCCATTCAAACTCAGTAGGGTGCAATGGGGAACTTGCGTCTAACGTAGATTGGAGTGACATTGCTTTTAAATTATAGAAATCATAAACGTAAAAGAAATTTAAAAATAAAATAATAAAAATATTTTTTTGCGATTTTCGGGGCCAGTACCTAAATATTCGAAAAATAACATAAAACTTATTTGATTTCGTTTTTTATTGAATTCTGAACGTTTTCTTATGAGGGTTTACATGCATAAAAACGTTATTTTACGAGATAACTCAAATATTGATAAACGCTTCATGCACATAAGGCGTTACGTTAGGGAGTGACGTCATAGTCTAAGGTCGATTTATATGGCGCGTTTTAGTACCACGTGACTATGTTGACTTTTCGACTGGCTATATTACAAAAAGTATTAGTCGCAGAGAAAAAAATACCACGTTTATTTATCTTTTAACGTGTCCTCTCCTGTTCTATTAAAACATTTTAAGTGCAAGTTCTCCATTGTTGATATCTTTGGTGGGAGAAAGAGGGCGCCACAGTGCACCCAAGACAAAACGCATCTTTTGTGAAAAAATATTTATTAAGTAAACCTTATGTAACATAATTACATACATTCAAAAAGTACCTAGCCTGAAAATAAATACAGAAATGCACGCTTAAAAAACAAATCATCTCTGCTACAGCATTACCTACACACCACAACTTTACCATCACTTATAGACCGCTGTTATGTCTGGCATGCTATCTCGCACAGTGTAACATTTTTAATTATAGTAATAAAATGAGTAAACTTTTGATAAATGTGGTCTGAGGGTTGCATAATTAAATTACGGACATTCTAAATATATTTTGGTTTTCCTATATCTACGTAGTTTGTAATAAAGAAAAGTCTTTTTCAAAAATATAAAAGTTGGAATCGAATTTTCTCAATCAAAATCTTAGTATAGACAGGATAAGAAAAATGTGCCTTGAATATCCGCAATTAAATTACCCATTAAACCCTCGACGGGTAGTACGATCACCAGTCACGCGTGTTGTGGCGCTGAAATATCAGAATTTGACAATGTATAGGAAAGTCGCGACTTTTGACATTTAAAACGCGCGAGTAGAGTCGTCGTAGGTACTTTCCGGGCTGACCCACATTTATCAAAACTATACCTACTCTTTTTTTTTTACAATCACTATTAATAATGTTAAATTGTGCGAGCGAGACAGCGTGCTCCACGTGAAAACAGCCTTATCCTACATAACCCACTTGGACATAAGCGTGGCTACAACCAAGGTCAAAACCGACCAGAAGCCAGCCTTACCACTGTTCAGGCCGACCGCACCTCCAGTGCAAGCCTCCAAGTGCCGGAAAAGCTCAATGTAATTCTTCGCCGGCTCATGTGAGGTCTCCAAGGAAGGTTCCGTGAGGCCCGTGGCGGTGTCCTTGAAGAGTAAGTCGCTGACTCCGTCGAACGGCGAGAAGATCTTGAGGTCGATCAGTTTGTTGACGGATAAGTAGCCGAATGCGTCGTCGAGTAACTCGAGGAGGGAGCTCAGGCTGTTTTGTTGAGGGTCGTTGCTGGGGAAAAGAGAAAAGGGCGCTTGCAAGCTTCATACTGCATTGTTTTTGGGTGGTTTGCAAGACAGGAAATAGGAACGTGCCTGACAATAGCTATCGAATACGCTAGTCTGTTTTTTCTTTTTAAATATCTCGACACACTCGAATTTTGTTCTGTGCTCGAATCTATGAGAACCATTATATTAGCCATCCAGAGCGGTGCGTGCGTGCCGCGGGTCCGTCATTGTTCTGTTAGACGGGGAGAGGCGGTACTCGAATCGAGATTTCTCAATTTTTTTTTAATTTACGCATTAATCATGCGCACCAAATTAATTAATTAGTAGGCTAATGCCTACCTAATTGGTAGGCCTCTGAAACCCTTCCGGCTCACAATGTTGAATTCTTAAAATGTTGAATTGCTGAGATGTTGAATTCGCAAAATGTTGAATCCCAAAATCGTCGTTCATATTGCACAATGTCACATGTCAAAAAAATACGATTTATGTTTTTGCATCGAAATAGTATGAAAATTAGTAAATTACAAGAAAATTAACTGGAAATAGTATACACAGCCAATCAGACCGAGGATTACGATTTCTTGTCTTGCACGTGTGACAGAATCAATTTTTTATACAATTTCGATGAAAAGACAAAAATCATTTTTTTTTTACACGTACATTTTGCAATCATCATCATCATCGGCCTACGCTTGTCACACAAGGATTGGCTGGACATAGGCCTCTCCTATCGCACGCCACTGAGCACGCTCCTCGGCTACTCTCATCCGGCTCTTGCCAGCCGCCCTGCGGAGATCATCGCTGATCTTTCAGAGAAACCCCGAGCATAGCCCTTTCCATAGCACGCTGAGCGACTTTAAAGTGGTCCAGCCCCACCGTGAGTGCCCACGTTTCGGCACCGTATGTCATGAACGACGAAATGTTGCTGCTCCGGCGTACGTACCGACGAGCCAGAACCTCTCCGTCCACGACGTAAGCCAGCAGACAGCCGTCGTCCACCGCGATGCCGGTGGTGGCAGCCAGAGTGTTGTTCCTGCACAGCACGCGGAACTGGCTGGCGGCCAGGTTCAGTGAGCGGAGGTGCACTGGAAAGTGAAATGTAATTAATGTATAAATGAAAATGGGAACTAGATAATTAAATTATCAGCGTAACCACATGTATAATATACATGCATAATGTAATATAACATACAATATAACTAAAAAAAAATGAAAAATAGATTTTATTTTTTATTTTATATTAATAAATCTAAAAATTCATGAAATTAAATTGGATGTTTGCACGCATGGGCCGACCGCCGCCGCCCGCCGCGCCGATTTCTCTATAGACCGTCGGCAGTGCGCTTTATGGCCCCACACAGATGGGACATGGGGCGAGGGTGCGGAAAAGACACGTCGTCTTTCCAATTCACTCTGATAGGAAATGTAGGGACAGACCAAGCCCACACAGAAGAGATGGGACGACTACTCTATACAACGCGTCGCATCTATTCCGCGTCTTCGCCCCACGTCCCATCCGTGTGGCCAGAGCCTATGAGTCCACAAATCATTTTAGAACGTATTGTGTACAATAAAGTAAGAGACAGGGCATTTTTTAATGAAAATTATGTGTAGAAGAATAAAAACACATTTTTTTAAACAAGCATTAACTTACAGTGCCCTCCCTGATTCGGGCGTCAGCAAAAAAAAAAAAAACCGACACAAAAGTAAATTATTTCGGTCAGCAGAATAAATAATTGTCCAGCAACTCATTTATTTATACTTGTGTATAACTGCCAACCTCCGATAGGAGACTATTTATACCAAACTCCGAGAGGAGATTCATCATCAGCCATTTGACGCCCACTGCAGGACAAAGGCCTCCCTCGTGGTTTTCGTTACCATGAGGGGTTTTGCCATAATCGCCACGCTTGGCAGGCGGGTTGGCGATCGCAGTATGCGGTTGGAATCTCAGGAAGACGCTGCTGCCCGTCTCCTGGTAATTTATTTCCTTAGTCGCCTTCTACGACACCCACGGGGGGAAATGGAGTGACGCTATTCTTGATCCGGCGCCACACGGAAGAGATTATTTACTCTTATTTACTCCATTCCGAGAGGAGATTATTTACTCTTATGTAGGTATAACTGCCAACCTCCGATAGGAGACGGCACATATAGTAGAAGAAGAATAAGGTGTACCTACCTATCTACTTAATACTTATATAAAAATCCCGTGTCACAGTGTTTGTCTTCGAAACCCTCCGAAACGGCTTCACCGATGAACGAAGATGTTTATGAAATTTTTTGCGTATAATTTTCTAGGTCTGAGAATAGGTCGTAGGCTAATTAATATGGCAAAGCAACTTTTGCCGAGCACGTTAGTAACTGTATAAAAATTTAATTGCAGTCCTTCTCACCATCCAAGTCCTGCTGTTCCACAAACGCCACGTGCGTCGAGTTGTCACTGAGACACGCCAGGGTTCCGTTATCTCCGAAGTAGAGGTTGGAGTGGTCCCACGCGCAGGTGAAGTCCGAGCCACCCATAACGTTGACTGCAGGCCGGCACGCCGTGCAAAGTGTTGATGAGTTGAAACTCTGCAACGAGACAGTCAACAGTCGGTACGGTAAGCCATGCAAACGGTCAATAAGTTGAAATGCTGTATCAAGCATGGTGTGCCACCATGCAAGCGGTTGCCGAGTTAAAACTCTGTAACAAGCCAGTCAACAGTCAATTGGGCACACCATGCAAGCAGTTGACGAGATGAAACTCTGTAATGAGGCAGTCAAAAGTCAATACGGCACACCATGCAAGCAGTTGACGAGTTGAAACTGTAACAAGGTAGTTAACAGTCAATACGGCTGCAAACTTTTAACCTGTTAGATTATCACCTTGAAAAGAACCATTAAAAACCATTTTTAATTTGGCTCGCGCGCGGTTTTTTTATCATACAGCCAGTTACTTGCTAATACAATCTTTGGTGATTGGAACTTTTACTAGAAATATCCACATTCCAAATTCAAATCACTTTTCATCCCTAGCGATCAGCTATTTTAGTGCCTGTTTACGAGGACTAAACTTTCTTTTTGAATAGATGACATGGGATGGAAAATGTTATGATGATACCCTAATACCTTTTTTCAGTGGTCAGTGGTGGAGCAAAATGCTCGCTAATATTACTCGACTTACGGAGGAGGCGGAGAGCGCG
This sequence comes from Yponomeuta malinellus, assembly GCA_947308005.1. Taxonomy (NCBI): domain Eukaryota; kingdom Metazoa; phylum Arthropoda; class Insecta; order Lepidoptera; family Yponomeutidae; genus Yponomeuta; species Yponomeuta malinellus. The sequence continues at coordinate 1,993,088 of OX371022.1, forward strand.
TGCGACGCGTCGACGGCTCCCGGTGCGCACGCGCCGCTGAAGAACTCGCCGACCGCGCGCGCGTAGTCGCACTCCGACGCGCTGATGATGCTGCGCTCGTGCGCGGTACGCACGAAGGTTACGTACGCTGCCGGGGGAACAGGAGGTAAGTCTAGGGGCCTAATTGTCTATCTTTTGAATCTATTTTTTTTTTATTTGGTCTTTGCCCCGTTCTTTAGGGTGCACAGGGATTTTGCTTTTGAATCTAGCGCGATCCCTTTCAAACGTCAAATTGAAAGGGTGCTGACGGACTTCAGACTGCATTTAACCTATCCCTGTCACTTTCAATGACAGCTCGTGTCAAACGTCAAATTGAAAGCGATCGCGATAGACTCGAAAGATTGTCTACGGTATTTGACACGATCAAAAATAAATTATTTCATATGCTCGATTAAAACAAAAATCTTTTTTAACTGCTCAAAATTATCTTCTTCCCTATATAATTATCTTCCTGCCAATCTCCCTCTTCCCACAAATTTTCGTACTCTGTTATTGTATTCTCTCCATTTATAAAAGATCTATGTAATTTTATAAAAAGCAACAAAATTCGATTGTGATTCTATTACTAATGTATCTGGTTTTTTATGTATTTTAACTTTTTTGTTATTACTACATCACCACAACTAACTTACGGGGTTTTGTTAAATATAAAAAAAAAAACAAAACTTGCTATCTCCAAAACTCGACATTGGCAGAATCCTTAGGGTAGCCATAATTAAGAATTGAATTGAAAACAAAAATTACAAAATATCTCGGAAAATGTATCTCTTTTAGTCAATTACTAGTTATTACAATTTTCAAATAGATTAAACATAAAAAGAGTGCTCTGAAATTTGACGTCATAAGCAAGTATTTTCATACAAAATTCCGTTTTAAAAGTAACTCATTTGATATTTTGTCAAATACCCAATTAGGCCCCAGACCAGACTTGTCCAGATGTCCAGAAAGAAGGGACGATATCGCCGCGAATGGTCTCGCGCGTCGACGAGGTACCGGGCGCCAATAGATTGCGTCCACAAGCATCGCGCTAATTGAAATAGGCGCGTAAAACTATCGACTTTGAAAACCTATTTAGAGGCTAAAAATTCCACCCATGCCAGGACTTGAACCCGCGACCTCTGGCTAACCGTGACAGCGCTCTCCCAACTGAGCTAATGGACAGGTGCAGGCATCGGCGAAATTTCGAAAGTGACATCTGGCTGAAGTAATTACTAATTAATACTTCAGCCAGATGTCGCTGCCTGTACGTAATACAGAGAAGTTTGTATAGAGGTTCGAAATTTCACCGATGCCTGCACTTGCCCATTAGCTCAGTTGGGAGAGCGCTGGCACGGTTAGCCACAGGTCGCGGGTTCAAGTTCCGGCATGGGTGGAGTTTTTAACCTCTAAATATGTTTTTAAAATTGTCCTCAGCACGGATTAGTGCAACAAAAAGAATATACTCGTAATCTCGACTTTGAGTCAAGATCGCCGAGTGATGCGAGTGGTTATTAAGCCCTTTAATTTCTCTCGACCTGTGCCCTACTACAGTGGGGCATATAGGCCACATTATCATTATTATTAAGAGTACACTTGGAAACAGTCCGACTCACCAATCCCTCCGAACTCGGGGAAGCAGGCCCTCTTATCCCGAAGGTTCTCGAAGCGTGTGATCTCGGACTGGGCGGAAGTTTCCTTCACCAGCGCCACCACGCGGGACATGGACCGTGCGTTGCTGCGGGAGTTCTGGAACAGCTTCACGGGGCTCAGGCTGTAGTGTCTGTGGGAGAGAGATTACAGGCATCATTGGACGACCTCGTGGCGCAGTATTTGCATACCATGCGAGAGGTCCCGGGTTCGAATCCCGGCTGGGAACAAAAAAAAAAAACCCCAGGTCTTGGATGTTTACATGTTTGTGATGTCGTTGTTTCTGGTTCCCACGACACAGGGTATCCTAGTGTGGGGCCAGAACCAATGTATGTGCCTGTATGTAAATGTTTATGTTTATGTGACTGCCTCATGGGTCTGGCGGTATCACGTCTGATTACCATGCCGGAGGTAGTGGGTGCGTTCCCCACTGGGGGGCGCCGCACATTAAAAGTAAAGTAAAGTAAAAAATTGTTTATTGCACTAAGAGTATAAGCAGTAGGGTGTACATTAGGTGTTGAATAGTCTGTGCGTAACTTGGAGTTTAACCACTGGTCTGCCGCGACACAGATCTGTGTCCTATACGTACGTGTCCTGTGATCTATACGTTCCATTCCGCGAGGGCAGTTCAGAGGTTAAATAAGGTACATTGTTTCCAGGGGTCCTTAAACTAGGCTAGGCCTGTATCTTAAGGAACCAGTTACGTGAGTATACAGAGAAATTGCAATTTGTAAACCCATATTTGAAGTCGCTTAAAACTAGGAAATAAAAAAAAACATAGAAATTAAATCGAGTTTAAATTAGAGTGACTTGTGTAACTAAAACAGTTCATTGCTGCGTTATTAGTTTTTCGGTGCTCTGGTAGTTCAGTTCAAGTAAGAAGTGGGTAATCTCATACTTGGCTCTTGTCACAGTGTTAAGTTTTATATCGCAGTGTTTAACTACTCTATTATAAATGCGTGAGCCTATTTGTACAAATGGCCTCACTCTGGGTGTGTTTCCACGTTTGTGACGTCCTTGCCTGGTTACCGTAGCGCAGGGTATCTCAGGTTGGGGCCCGGTCATGTGAGACTGTGTTGTGTGGAAGTTATTAACAATCGATTCGCCACTCACGCCCTGGCCAAGTATCCGTAGTTGGAGTCGGTGGAGATGAAGTCGGCCCGCTGCTCCTTGATGTCCTGCAGACACTGGAATACGTTCTCCCTCTGCTGGCAGGAGATGGCCGGCTGCAGACCCAGCGTGTAGGCGGAACGGCGCACCCAGTTACACTTCACGTTCTCCTGGGCGGAGGTGGTGCACCAACGGCGGGCTGGCATGCAGGAGGTGGTGGAGTCGATGTCGGCAAGGGTGCGAGCTGTGGGTGGAATGATGCACTGGTCTGAGGCAGCTAATCAGGCGGAGAAAGAATGTAAGGGATAGAGATGGTGAAGTAAACCATTTTTATTTATTTTATTATTCTTGGACTCGGACTCGTTTCCGTGTGGCGCCGGATTAAGAATTGCGTCACTCCATTTCCTTCCGTGGATGTCGTAGAAGGCGACTAAGGAAATACATTACCAGGGGACGGGCAGCAGCGTCTTCCTGAGATTCCAACCGCATACTGCGATCGCCAACCCGCCTGCCAAGCGTGGCAATTATGGCAAACCCCTTCGTGGCTAGGAAAACCATGCCTGTGTCCTGCAGTGGGCGTCGAGTTGCTGATGATGATGATGATTTATTTTATTTGGTGTACAAAACAGATCACAACCATTACACGATATAAAAGTAATAATATGACATTTTCTTATAAAACCTCAATGGTTAGGTTTTTTTTATAAAACCATACAACTCGATGAATTCAGGATTTTGGCCGAGCATCTCTTAAATTGGCAAAACCCCCTCATGGTTATGAAAACTATGAGGGAGGCCTATGTCCTGCAGTGGGCGTCAAATGCCTGATGATGATGATCTCTTAAATTTAGCATAATGCGCGTTGAAGATATCGACTTCCGAGCTAGTGGCCACAGCTTCGTTGTAGGACCTACACATTCTCATTATCGGATTGTACTTAGTACGATGTGTTTTTTTTTTAACATTTAAAAAGGAAAGGCCTGTAAGCTCGAGATTGGCACCGAATATTTATTGTCAGCTCAGACAGTAGAGACTCGGAATCCACGCGACCATGAAGGATTTTATTGGCAGTTCTACAAGTGGGGCACACTCATAGATCAATCCCTCTGCTCACGACCTTCAAATCAAATCAAATCAAAGTTTTTTTATTCAAAGTACCTAGCACAGGTGTTAATTTCAAAATTTAGATCATTTTGGAGAAAAAATGGACAAGAAAACTCCAAACTTGTGCTAAGGTTGGCTGGAAGAGATCTCTCTTAGAGATAAGTTCGCCTTTGTAACAATGCTATGTAATTAATTTTCTAATTTATGATTTGCAATAAAGAATAAAGAAACTTAGTCTTTTGAAGTCCTTAATTAACTTAAAAAGTAAAAATACCGACCTAGTAAATGTTTTAGTAGTAACAAAGGTGTTGGCGATATAGTGTTATAGCGTAGGAACGTCCTTTTTATATAAAACTTTTTTGCACATATTTCTTCTTTGTTATACTGTTACATTGTATTAAAAATTAGTTGTTGTCACGAAACCGTCTTTTAAATAACAAAAGGCATAAGGTTATTGGAACTTCAGAGCGCAACGGAAGGGAAAGGATATTTTACCTAGATGATTAAATAAATGCATAATAATATAATAATAATAATTTGTTTATTTTGAACCAAAAAGTACATTAAAAATGACAACAATCGTTCGGTGCTAATCTATTGTACAATAGTCTTGTCATTGCATCCTATCTCCTAAACTAGGCGAAAAAGCCTGTATCTTAGGAGAAGGTGAAATTAAATTAAGCCTTTAAAAGTGCGCACATACATGGTCGAGAAGCATTGAGCGGACGACAGTCAGTCAACAAAACATAACTTAATAGCTACTGTGAGATGGCAAACTTAATTCAATGCCAAAGGGTGACTTCGTGTTCATTTACCGTTTTTTTAAGGGGAAATACTAACCATGACTTAGAATAGAATAGAGTAGAATACATTTCCGCCATGTATTTTAATCTATTCTAAGTCGTGGTTGCTTTAAAAAAAGAAGCGTAAAATTTTTTACAAAAAAATTATTTTCCTGACTCCTTACACATATAGTTGCATCGATATTTTTTTTTTCATTTGCATACCCTGCAATAAGTATAAGAACAGTAAGTTTCGTTTCATCCAGCTTTGGTCTGGGTGTAATTTTTTTCATTACTATCAACGCCAAGAGGGATCGTGAGATCGCCTGGTACAGCAAACGACTTGATAGATATGATTGCTTCCCGTATTTTAGCGATTTCTACCTAACTCGTTTGTTCGTTCATTCGTTCGTTCGATCGTTCGTTCGTCCGTCCGTCCGTTCGTTCGATTGTTCGTTTGTTCAATCGTTCGTTCGTTCGTCCGCCCGTCCGTTCGTTCGTTCGTTCGATCGTTTGTTTGTTGGTTTGTTTGTATACACCTAGACCAAAGAACGAAATGAAGTATACAAGAACTCACCTGACATGTAAGTGGCGGGCGTGGGCAATGCGTCGTTGTAAACGAGGCGCAGGCCCGGGCCTCCGACGAGGGTGGTGAAGAGCCGCGCCTGCCAGCTGTTGGCGTCCGTCGGGAACGTTCCGGCTGGCCACCAGGTGCGCATGTCGCCGAGAATGGCCGCCGCCTTGGTGCTGGAAAGAGGCAATAGTGATAACAAACTCACGCCTGTACCCCGGAGGGGTGGGCAGAGACCAGGGACCGTCACTTTCCACGATCCTGACAGATCTCTTTCTCTTCATCAACATTCAGGCACTCTTTATCTTGGCATATTTGGTCAAAGTATGTCTGCCTGGGACGTCGCTTACTGGCCCTTCCACCCACATTCGCTCGATATATTTCTTTCGTCAATCTGTCATCCTTCATCCTCTCCATTATATGTCCAAACCAGCGTAACATTCGTTTCTCAATCCTAGTCATTACAACATTATAACATTGATAGGAATATGTAACAACTACAGGACTTCTCTGAGAGAGAGAGAGTATGGGCTTAATTGCCACGCGTGCCCAAAGCGGATCGGGGTGAGGTATGGGGACGCCTCAGGCACTCAGGGTTCATCACGATATTTTCCTTCACATTTAGCGAGTGGTATTTCTACTATAACTTCACAAATGTACATAACTTAGGAAACAAAGTCCTATGCACATGCCTACACTGGAAATCGAACCTGGGTCTGTCGCTTCCGAGTCCAATATTTGTATTTTTTGTGATAATTAAACCATTTTTCAATTTCAATGTTCTACCCGCTAGGCTACCACTACCTAGGCTACTACCACTTGTTACTTTTGTGTCAACTTGAAAAAAAGAAACCAATAGGTAGACCAAAATTCAACATAGAACCTACCTAGTGTGGTCCAGCCTGTTTAAAAAAATACAAAAGAACTTGAGCATTAACGGGGAACCAACAGGAAATCAGGGAACCTTATTTTCTATTCCGTTCTCTTTGCATGTACCATAGATAAGTATAGCATGTACTCACGCGCTAGCAACGACACCCTTCCAGGGTTGCTGCACGAAGGCGCAGGGCGACTGAACGCTCTCCAGAGTGGCTGCGGTCAGAGGGGCCATGGTACCGTTCTCACAGAGCACGCTGTAGCTTTCACTGATGTCCGAAGCCCGCATCTATTGGCAGAGAATCCTTCTTAGAACCTATGGGGTCTGGATTCTTCATTGGTGAAGAAATCGCAGGTTCAGCAAAGTTTATTCTGCGACGTTGCGCGAGGGCGCTTACTGGTGCTCTGACTGACGGGGCATTTTCCTACAGGGACACAACTCCGCAGAATGGGGTTATGTCAAGATGACAGTTGCAGAGCATGCGGTTTTGAAGTAGAGTCGATGGTACACGTACTGTGCGACAGCGATGCCCTTGCCGGAAAAAGAATGCGTCTGCTGGGAATGGCTTACCCCAAACCAAAAGATTGTAGGCACTTTTCCCTAAAGGGCGTGACCGACCTCGTTGAGTACATCTTCGATTAGGCTGACAAGGAGGTCAAGGGGCAGACACAACGGATCCCACTGGGTCGAAGTATCGTCGACTAACTGTCGGCCCCCGCACGACAACTTTAAGATAAGATAAGATGGGGTCTGGGTACTTATCATTTAAACAGTCAGCAGCCAAAACACGGTTTCTTTATAACATAAAAGAATATCGCTGATAAAAACGTTCTCAAGTCAATCAAATGGAGCAGAAGAAAATTCCAAATTGATCAGCAGAAAGTCCGATTCGGGGAGCAGGAAATAAGCATCTAAATTACAAAAATTAAACGAACTAATTTACTGACCATGTTTGGTAAACCAATCTTGACTACATGTTGCTGCTCATTTATTGATTCTGCTGACCGAAATCATTATTAAGCTGATTAAAATTTATTTGCCATTTCAATTTGTTGATTGACTCACCCTGAAGTAATCGCGGACGTGTTGCCAGGCAACGAAGGCGACGGATCTGTTCTGAGCCCTGGTGGCGCACTCCAAGGCCTGCATGTGAGGATTGGTGTTGGAGACACCGGAAACTGCCACGCCCATGTCGATGGTGTAGCCCGAGCACGAAGAGCTGGCCTCGGTGGGACCGCAGAGCGAGCAAAGGGATGGGTAGTTGCGTTCTGGAATGAAAGATAATTTATTAAATTTATTAGTAGTTAGGTACATTTAGGAACAGGAAACGAGAAAGAGAGGACGTCCTAAAACCACCTGGAGACGCTCACGCCAGCAGACTTGTACTTACTTAATATCGGGACAAAATGGTCCGAGCTTAAATTGAAGGCGTAAAATCGACCGCGATGGAAATCTGTTTTGAGAGCCCCATGTCCCTGATGAGGGATAACAGGAACTGATGGTAATAATTACTTGTATGTTACCCCAAGATCCATATTGGGCCCATTGCTGTTCAGTCTTCATTCCAAGCTGCGCGAGTCTATTGAAGTCAAACGTAATACCAAATCGAATACTACGAACCTACCATTTTACAATTCCAGATCCCAACTAATGTTGCTTATTTGCAAATTACAGACTTCTTATAACAGAAACTTTGGCGTTGTAAATAAGCTGTTTTTAAGTTTGATTTCGGAAAACACTGTGTCTACCTTTTTGCGGCATATTACTGTCTATCCTTTATGTTTAATGCCCGTAACACAAGGTCAATTAGACAGCCAGAGCTTTACCAATAGGGTCCGATTAGAATCCTACATTTGTGTTGCAGAACCAACTTAAATTTTGAGACCCAACTCTGAAATCGCGAAACAAATATCAGCGCTTACAGCGGACATGTTTGCTATCAGGACACCGCCAGGACACTTTGATACTTAGCATCAGCTGATAACTTTTGGCGATTTCAGAGTAGGCTTCGAAATAAAAGTCGAAGGTGTTTATAAACATGCGTCGAATGAGCCCCTTATGTTCCACCAGATGTTTCTACAACACCTGTAGAAAGCTGCCTGCACATTAGAGATGACTATAGAATCTAAAGAATGTCGTTCTCTATTACCTACGTACCCAAACAAAGAAACACGCATACACACACACACACACACACACACACACACAGAGCCAGATTTTGAGGTCTGGAGGCCCTAGGGCAACGAAGGAGCGGAGGCTACAAATTATTCCCAAATAAAAAATACGAAACAAAAACTACAATGAATGCGACGATGTAATTCCTGGTGTACATATAAAGAATATTCTATCTATCTATCTATTTTTTTTTTTAATTTGAAAAAAAATCAGACGTTATAAGTACTCATAAAAGATTGGCGTTTAATGATAGTACATATTAGCCTTTTGTAGGGGCCCTTTCCTTGTGGAGGCCCCAGGGCAGTAGCCCCGCCTGCCCTCCCCTAAATCCGGCACACACACACACACACACACATACACACACACACACACACATACACACACACACACGCACGGACACACACGCACACTCACAGACACAGAGACACACTCAGCATACATTCTCAGAGCATAGATATCAGAATACTCAAACAACAATGTAATAAAATAGCAAAATTTTGCAGAAGAAAGGCGCTGCTGTCTGTCATACAGTTTTAGAACTAGTACAGACTAGTACAAACATCGTTCTAATCATATCATTAGTTAAATGTAATCACATTTTCTTCATAATCATCATCATCAGCCATTTCACGCCCACTGCAGGACATAGGCCTCCCTCATGGTTTTCATAACCATGAAGGGTTTCGCCATAATCGCCACGCTTGGCAGGCGGGTTGGCGATCGCAGTATGCGGTTGGAATCTCAGAAAGACGCTGCTGCCCGTCTCCTGATAATTTATTTCCTTAGTCGCCTTCTAGGACATCCACGGAAGGAAATGGAGTGACGCTATTTTTAATCCGGCGTCACAAGGCGTTTCTGTAATAAATAAAATGTCAATTTCGATTTCAATGAAAACAAAAGAATTTCTCACTCAGGTTAGCGTCGATAGTGGCGTTGGCGCTCCACGGGCCGGGCCTGCAGCCGCCGCTGAAGAATCCGGCCAGACGCTGCACCTCCAGCTCCTCAGCCGTGCGGTCCAGGGTCTCTTCCTCTTGACAGCGGTCTGTGCTTGCGGCCTGGGTGAAAAGTCGTCAACATGAGTGGCCAAATGAGTTAACTCTCTTTGGCCTTTTGCATCTACGTAATGAGATGATTTATGCAGCGTCCAGTGGCACCTTCAACTCACACTAGATGGGTGAAGGGACCACTCGGACGCTGCAGTGCCTGGGACATTGGTTAAGATGGAGTAGGCCTGCCCAGAACCTATACCATCCTGACAGCTTAGGGCCGGTTTCTGAATTGAGAATTTCACTAAGTAAATACTTAACGAACGTTCTGTCACACTCTTTTCTGAGAAATTCGAAGAGACAGCACTAGAGTTAATTATTTACTTAGCGAAACTCTCAATCAGAAACTGGCCGTTAGTCAGAGCCTAGCCCACAGGAAACACAAGTCAATACGTGCGGAACCAACCAAGCCGCGGGGTTTCTCACGATGTTGTCCTTCACAGTTAGCGTGTGGTATTGCTACTACAATTTCGCAGATGGACGTAACTTTGAAAGTTAACAAAGTCATATCTTCATAACAGAATCGAACCTGGGTCTCTCGCTTCCGAGTCCATTGTTCTATCCACTGGGCTACCACCGCAGTAAACATTACCTTTAATATAATTGTTACTTATAACCTTAGTTCTAGTTTTAAAGTTAAGGATTAAATTGTTTTTGCCAAAATAAACGTTATGTTTTATTTGCATTTGTTAACGCAAAGTCCAACGGTGTTATTAACACTTCACTTCGTGCTAAAACACTTCAAAAACCCCGCACATTTATCGTAAAGATTTTACAAGGGCAAGAAGTTTCCACAGACTATTTATGTTGCGTTTATGGAGGATTTTAAGGGAATTGTGTGTTTTTCGGAGTAGCGCAGAAAATACGACACCTCAAGTTAAAGATCACTTCAAGCAAGATCTTGATCGTTTTATTTTCTTTTACTTTATCCTCACTAATATTATAAACGCGAAAGTTTTTATGTATGGATGGATGTTTGTTACTCTTTCACGCTGAACGGCTGAACGGCCAGAAATTTTGCACAGAGATAGATAATAGTCTGGATTATAGCAAATAGGCTACTTTTTATCCCGGAAAAATACACATCAAAATTACCAAGCAAACGAAGTCGTGGGCAACAGTTATGTACCTAGTTGGTGTATAAAGCGGGTAACATACAGAATAGGGTTAACAGTGTGGAGCTAGAATGTCACCCAAAGCACACACACACACACGTAAGATCAGGAAAATGTATATAAGCTAAGTTTATAGCTTGCTTTGGAGTAAAAATGGACAAAAAATAGGTCAACAGCTACCTAGTTAACTTCACAGTAGCAAAGGCACCCTGGCAGACCCTGGGCAGCAACCAGCTCCTGACGCAAACCCTTACAATACGATAGCCTCGTTTGCCATCGATACGCCAAAAAGCTAGAAACCAGAAACTTTGACCTTCTACAGTCATAGATATCTCACCCTGTACTCCAGGGCTCGGAGCCCCCTAGCGGACCAACGGTCCTCGCTGACTCCAAGGCCAGGATGACAGTATCGGCAGCCTCCTACAACCATAGATATCTCACCCTGTACTCCAGGGCTCGGAGGACCCTAGCGGACCAACGCTCCTCGCTGACTCCAAGGCCAGGATGACTGTATCGGCAGCCTTCTACAACTATAGATATCTCACCCTGTACTCCAGGGCTCGGAGCACCCTAGCGGACCAGCGCTCGTCGATGACTCCAAGGCCAGGATGACAGTAGCGATAGCCGTTGAGTCCATCCAAACCTCCTGTGTGGGCACTCTGGACCACCGCCACCGCTTCGAAGGCATAGGGAGCTGTGGGAACAATGGAGAGTTTGCGTCAAACTTAGATTGGAGTGGCATTGCTTTTATATCGTAAGAGAATTAGACAAAATCAAGAAGAAAGTTTTTTTTTCGGGCTTCGCGCCTCACAAAAAGCGAAAAATCAAGTTACTCTGTTAGATTGAAAAACACAATGAAAAACATATCAGATTTCGTTTTTTCATTGAAGTCTAAACGTTTTTTATAAAGGGTATAATTGCAAAAAACTTATTTACGACTTTATTAATAAGACGCGAACGGTGAAAGAGAACATCGTGAGTAAACCTGAGTGTCTGAGGTGTTCACACACCTCAGCGTTTGAAATTGCCAATCCGCGGTGGGCACGCGTGGTTGTTAAGCCCATACTCTCTCTGAGGGAAGGCCTGTGCCCTGCCGTGCGACTTACGTAGCCGGTTTGTAGGTTGAACCTCCTAATTCCTGCCCTTCAAAATAACAATCGGAAACCATTGGTCGGGATTTACGAGATTATGTCGCTGCCGTGCCTAACAGGCGTAGCAGATACTCACTGTCTCGGTTGTCTTCTCGTGCGGCGGCGATGACCCGCGGCTCGTTGGGCTGCAGCTGCGCCAAGAGCAGCAGCTCCTCTGACGAGAAGACGCCGAAGTCAGCCGTGCCCCTCGCTAGCTTCAGGGCGCAGTCCACACTAGAAGGGCAGGGCAATGCTTGTCATGTCCTCACACACAGGAATGACATGGGGTGAGGGCGCGGAAAAGACGCGACGTGTTGTTTAGTTCGACCTCGCCCCGGTATAGGGTGGCAGGGCTGGCAAAATACCACGGGCCCCCAACCAGAGGAGGCCCCCGAACTATAAGGCCGTGAGCTCAGAAGTAACATAATATTTTTAACAAAAATTTGTTACAATTATAATGTTTATATTGTGCTTCAAATCAATTTAAGTTGGGCTATGTTTTATATATTTTATTTTTACTTGGAGGGAATGAATTTGCCATGGGCCTCAGATGATATAGTTACGCCACTGCCTCGCCCCGCCTTTTCTTTGTGGGCTTCGTTACGTCCCTTCAGTACATTTTGTATGAAAGTGAATTGGAAAGACGACGCGTCTTTTCCGCGCCCTCGCCCCACGTCCTTTCTGAATGACCAATGCATTAGGCGTCCATGTCGGATGATTGAGGGCACCGGATCCTACACTTTTAAGGATCCTAAACTTTAAGAGAATCATGCCTTATCACAGATGCCTTGGCTTTTCCGCTTGGGGGCAAAGAATTAGGAATGCTTTTAAGGGTCTAGAATACTTTAAGAGACACTCTTCGTAAAGGTCGCTGAGTCTGACATACTGTTTTAAACAAATATTAGATGCGAAACATGTCCAGTGGGCGGTGGTAGCCTAGCGGGTAAAACATTGGACTCGGAAGCGAGAGACCCAGGTTCGATTCCCAGTGCGGCCATGTACCTACCTATGACATTATTTTCTAAGTTATGTACACTTGTGAAATTATAGTAGCAACATCACTCGCTAACTGTGAAGGAAAATATAGTGAGGAAACCTGAGTGTCTGAACTATTCACATAGGTACCTCAGCGCTTGAAATCGCCAATGCTCTGTGGGCACGCGTGTTGATTGAGCCCATACTCTCTCCCTAAGAGAAGGCCTGTGCCCTTATGAAGCAGTCCAAAGTGCAGGAGATGCTTAAAAAATTGGAAACACTCGCCCACGTGCCCATCAACTGTAGGTTACTAGAGAAGGAACGTACCTATCGACTGAGTTTGGGTAGAAGAAGCTGGCATTTCCTCAGGAGGCTTAACATAAACTCCACACATCAAAATCACTAGTCCTGATCCCAAACTAGGATAACCTGTGCTACAGTAACCCGGCAAGGATATCACAAACAGGAAGTACACCTACACTGAGGCGTCGCACTCGATGTGTATACGTACAAATCGAGTACGACGGCTTCCAGTGGGAATCGAATCCACGACAGAATATGCAGCATCGTAAGACCCACTCACTTGGAGTCGACGCTCTCGCAAATGACCCGGTTCTGGTTGCTGTCTAGGATCTGGCAGAACTGAGTCTCTGTCGCCGGTATGCATACTTTCACTGAAAACATAAAATATTTCAAATAACAATAATAACTTCCAAACAACACAATCACTTGTCCTGGTTTTGGAGTATGAACTCGGCCGTGGAAGACAAACTCATTTATTATTTATTTATTATTGCAAGATAAATAATTACATTACAGTTAAAACTATTGCGTAATTAATTGCATTAAACGTTAAACATTATTTACAAGTGTCCGGCGGCCCCCAGTGGGAATCGAACCCACGACCTCCGGAATGGCAGTCAGACGTGATACCGCTAGACTAACGAGGCAGTATAATGTATGTTTGTATGTTTGAATGTTTGTATGTTTGATTGTTTATTACTCTTTCACGCAAAAACGGCTGAAAGGATCCAGATGACATTTTGCACAGAGATAGATTATAGTCTGGATTAGCACATAGACTATTTTTTATCCCGGAAAAATACACATCGAAATTACCACGCGAACGAAGTCGCCGCCAACACTTAGTACCTACAAAGCTAAAGAGGACCTTACCTCACACTTTAAAGTACAAAACAGCCTTTTAAATAATTATTGTATTTTCAAACTAAACCTTACGTAAGCACTACATTACATCATAAGCCCATTTGCTTTGCTACAAATCCTCTATTTGTTCGATGCAAGTCCACATTTTCGTTCACATTACGAAGACATTTTCCGTACCAAGAATTTGTCGTTATCTGCAAGCCGGTATCACATGACTTTGAGACGATATCAGTGACAATAACCGGTAAAAATAATAATATCAGACGCTATTGCATTTTGAATAAAATCGATTTTCGAATGTACAAGGTCGCCGACTTAGTACGGTGTAACTACCTATCTGTAAAATGTGGTATGTGCTGTACCTTAGTAAAACTACTTCAACGCCCTAAAATATGAGTCATCAGTTGCGTAACCGAAATGTACAAGGTTATTTCTGAAATGAGCAATTCTTGAAACACCCCAATCATACTAGAAACACTGAAAGAATGTCAATGATACTGCGTAGGACGTATCTTTTTATTTTATTTTACTTTCTTTTCTATAATGGAGTGCTGGCTCACAGTGGCGTAACTATAGGATGGCAAAATGCCACGGGCCCCCGACCTGAGGGGGCCCCCGAACTGTGAGGCCGCGAGCTCAGAAGTAACTTAACATTTTTACCAAAACTTTGTAACAACTATAATGTTTATATATGAGTTATTAAAGTTGGGCTATATGCTGCAACTAAAGACCATATTCCATGAAAGACCATATTTTCATTTTTCAACTTTTTCAACGGGCATTGAATTTGCCACGGGCCTCGATGGTAATAGGTACAGTTACGCCACTGAGTCCCAACACTTATGGCTGGTAGCGAGACTTGGGTGTGGCAAAAGAATCAAGAAAGTGGGATTAATGCAGTAGAAATGAGGTCCTTGAGAAGTATGCGGGTGTTACTTTGAATGACAGGATACGCTATGCTGAGTTAGTTGCCATTTGCAGCAGCAGACACACCGCGACAATTTCTGAAAAGTGTTCCTATTATTTTTTATTACTATTTTTTGCTGTAATGTTTTGTTTTGTTTTAAGTTTTAATTATCGTGTGTTGTTTGTTGCTGCAATAAATGTTTCTCTTTCTTTCTTTCTTTCAATAGTTTTAAGTAGAGAACTTTGTGGAATGAAAGTGGATGTAGAGACTAGAAATAAGAAAGGAATGTCATGTTAGCTTGGACATATGGAGAGGATCAAGGAAGAAACAGATGAAAGAAATATATCGAGCGAATGTGGGTGGAAGGGCCGGTAAGGGTCGCCCCAGATGGACTTACTTCGAGAAAATTCAAATTAATTTTTTTTTACAAAATTTCACAGAAACTGTGACTTATTGAACGTTACAATTAAAACTAGGTATGTGTCGATTTCAAAATCTAGATCATTTTGGAGAGAAAATGGTCAAAAACTGCCATCCGAGCTTAGTTTTTTCAATTATATTTTAATCTTTTAAACCCTAGTACTAATGCATTGGACTGGCTTATTTCCAGACATCTTTATCATCTAAATAATCCTTAATGCTATATAGTAGCCCTTTTGTCACAAAGTGTGCTTTACACATTTTTGAACCGCGCTTCTGGCAAGCTTATTACCTATATCTTCAGGGACCTTATTGTAGAAACGTATAAAATGCCCCATAAAGGATGTATTAACCTTTGCCAGCCTAAATCTTGGGGTGTATTAACCTTTCAAGATAAGAAGTGCATGCAACGACTAATGAATGCTGATGAAGCGAAAGAGGATTATCAAGATCGTGGCTAGTGGCAAACCCTGGTCTCTGCCTACCTACAGGCGTGATTTTATGTATATAGTGGGTACAAATAACATATACCTAATATGCAATGCGAATTCAACGCAGCAATTTTACTGAATTCTTCCACTTTCCAAGATAGCTCTATAAACTTTTCGTTTTAAAAATAGTGATGGGTATGTTTATTTTGTATCTTTATTTATCTGTATATTTATTTAAGACGCTGGATGCAGGCCGCTTCCAACCGGTCTTTTTTGAAATCCATGGAGGAGGCCTATGTCCAGCGGTGGACTTCTTGTGGCTGAATGATGATGATGATCTTTTATTTCGAGCTGATAAATACGATATCGTCAAGAAAACCTGTGTCCTGCAGTGGGCGTCAAATGGCTGATGATGATGATGATGATGATGATGATGATGATGATGATAAATGCACTTTAAGCGCGATTTTATCTTTTTCTTGTGTTAGTTAAAAGATTGCACATGATGCTTCTCATGAGAGCGGTGGTAGCGGTGGCAGCGGAGCGGTATCACGCCGGCTTCTCATTCGGGAGGTCGTGGGTTCGAATCCCGGCATGTACCAATGACTTTGTTTTCTAAGTTACGTGCATTTTTGAAGTTACATTAGCAATACCACTCGCTAACTGTGAAGGAAAACATCGTGAGGAAACCTGATTTTCTGAGGTGTTTTCATGCTTCGGCACTTGAAATTGCCAAACCGTGGTGGAATACTCTCTCTCTGAGAGAAGAACTGTTCTTTACATTGGGACGTATATAGGCTGAATATAAATGCTTCTGAAATTAAAAGAACTACCTATTATTTACACAACTGCACACTGAGTGCAGTGGGAGTATTGAGACTGCTCGGTTCGTTGGCAGTTTCATTGCAGTCATGCCAACTGCATTCAAACTGCATCTGAACTGCAATTTTGCAGTCTATGTAGGTAATTAGTGCAATAAAGAATTAAAATAATAATAATATATCTTGTTTTCCCTCATCTGGGACATAGGGCCTTTATACCTACAAGAAGTGGTAGCCTAGTGGGCAGAACATTGGACTCCGAAGCGAGAGACCCAGGTTCGATTCCCAGTATGGGCATGTACCTATGACTATGTTTTCTAAGTTATGTACATTTGTCAAGTCACAACGTGAGGTATCCTGGGTGTCTGAGCTATGCCTCACATGCCTCAGCGCTTGAAATCGCCAATCCGCCGTGGGCACGCGTGGTGATTAAGCCCATACACTCTCTCTGAGGGAAGGCCTGTGCCCTGCCGTGCGACTTACGTAGCCGATTAGTGATGTGAACCGATAACCTACAATTTTTAGCTCCGGTATTTTCCAATAACTTTCACAAAAAAAACCGGGTTTTAAGATGCTTTTAGGTTTCTTTTTATCGAAAAAGTCATATGTTAATAATGAATTTTAATGAAAATGCATTGATAAAATGAAGCAGTTACGTCACTAGTGTAATTTGATCTTAAACTCACATTTTTGTGAAAAAAAAAATTACAGAACCTCAATCTAAAAATCATACGATTATTGTCCGCACAAAAAAATATTATAGAATAAAAAAAGTTGGGACCCCCTGGTCTCACCTACAACACACTCTGGTCAACTCGTGGCAGTGGAATTGACCTCTTAAACATTTTAGTAAACATCAATTTAATCTGCCACAATTTACTAATAATTTACAATTTACTTACACCCATTTAGACCCAATTTGTTTTACATGACCGCCCACGAAACCTAAGTAACTAGATAATAAAAAATCTGCTAATAAAAAAAATACTCACAGATATCATTCTGTCCGTGCACGAAACACAATAAAGACAAAAACAGACCTAATATTAAAGCCATTTTGAACACTAGAGAAAAAACTAACTAAACACCACGATCGCACCCGAAAACCTCCGCGAAAACTGAGCGCACTGCGCGGTCACCTACAACGTAAAGATTAAAGTTAGTCAGTAAAGCAAATAGGGCTATCTTATCAGGTTTTCGAAATTCACAATAAAGGATAGGCGATATGAAGTACAACCGAAGGTAGATAACGACGTGACGGCGTGATACGCCGGCGTCCCCCAGTGTAATATTTTGGGGCCTATATTGTTTTTAGACGTTTAAATAAATTTCGCAAACGCATTTGGCGATTGAGGAAATCTTCATGAATACCATGAATACCTACTCTGTATTCGTATTCGTTGGTTTCCAGGTTCGCAGTAATAACCCGGGATGACAATATTTCCCTCTCGGTCTAGTTCGTCTAGAGCAGTGATGGCGAACCAACCACACGCGACACAACCATGATTGGGGCACGCCAGTAATTACGGAGCTTGTGTAAACTTTTTAAAAACCTATTTACAGGCTAAAAATTTCATCCATGCCGTGACTTGAACCCGCGACTTCTGACTAACCGTGCCAGCGCTCTCCCAACTAAGCTAATGGGCCATTTTTATGTACAATAAAGTGTTCTCTATCTAATTCTGGTTTAAATTCTTCAAATAATATTAGCACATCATGACCACATATATATTTTTTTATTTTATTTTATTAGGGTAAACAAACAATTATGCAATGAGTGGTAACAGCAACTTAGGTAACAATTAAGTATTTTAAGTAATTTTACAACCAGCAACGCTTACCAAGAATTGGAGAAAGAGAAAATAAATACAGAAAACAAAGGCCTCAGAGAGAGGTAAATTCTGACTGACTTATTAGAACTAAGTTATTAAAACTAACAACTATCTTATCTTACCTTCAACGGCGAAATTAAACTATTTTATCTACACTAATGTTGTAACATTCTACTTATGTTTTCAATACTTGACTTATAATTACTACTGTTATAGCACAGACAACAAAACACTCAATTTAAGCAATTTCACATGATGGTATAATATTCACATCGATATCGTAAAATCAATAAAACGCGACCAACTAGATTGCAGGGCCAATCAGGTTGGTCGCGTTTTATTGAAGCTGCGCTCTCATTGGTTAAATTTTAATGGCGGCAAAATCACTGTAATGATACACGTACGCGTGAATTTAATTTAATAAATTTGTTGTTTGATTAATTGCATTAGTGAAGATAAAGTAGTGTATGCAACTGCATATAACACGGGTATTAAAACACTCGTTACTATTATGAAACTCGCTGCGCTCGTTTCATAAACTCACACTCGTGTTTTAATACCCTTCATTATATGACAGTTGCATAAACTACTATTATGGCGCATAGTACATATGGTGCTACATTACCGCACTAGTGCGATAATGAGCACTTTACGTGCCTATGTCGAAACTTCAAAGGGCCTTATGTACTATAAAACGTTGTACGATACACGTGCGAATAGGTGTAATCCGCAACTCGTGTCGATATAAAACATTAATTTATCGCCACTCGTTGCGAATTTCCTACTTTTCGCACTAGTATCGTAATGTACTATTATGGCGCGTATCCTACAAAGGTTTCCCATGCCATGGCCTAGAGGTTCTATTCGATGAAGAAAAGCAAATGTTTTTATTATTCTTTCAGTTTTGCGTCGGGCCCATGTAGTATAGTTGACAGCGTATCAACCTCTATTAAGTGTATCAACCATAACATGTGCACTCTACTCAGTTACGTCACGAGTGACTTTGCATTGCAACTAAAATGCAATAGTTGATGTACTGTCATCTGTACGAGGACGACTTGACCTTCTCTACCCTTGAGTTTGTTACATAGTCCTTGTGCGGATGATATGATGATTGGATTGGTGCGGGTCCAAACACCCCGTTTCGTATAGCGACAATTTTATTAGTGATAAACTTACAGTCGTCAGCAATTTTGTCCAACCCAGCTTTAAGATTTCCGCTTTATACAACCGGACCCTAGATCTTCTAAACGCTTGTTCGATCCTAATTTCTTTGGAGAATTTTATACCCGATGGGCTTTTGGTCAGTCCGACCCATAACCGTGCGTTAGTTATAGTTTGTGGCCAGAATATCAGCAAAATCTGAGTGTCTGAAGTGCTCAGCGCTTGAAATTGCCAATCCGCGGTGGGCACGCGTGGTAGTAAGCCCATACTCTCGCTCTATGAGAAGGCCTGTGCCCTACCGTGGGACGTAACTATTTACGTCCGTATGTACATAAGGCGATCGCACTTTTTCGTGAAATCGGATCCTACACTGGAGTGACATTTCCAATGTCAAAAAAGCTATTGACAAACTAATATCATTCTATAGAACAGTTATAAATGTGTTTGTAAAGCAACAAAGAATATGAATATAAGATTCGAGAATGTTTTAGCCCATCGGTTATCATTTCTTCGGCCAATTTGACCAACTCACAGTTGGTTGCTTCATTTTGCGACTCGCTTCAATAAAACATAATTTCCAGATTGGCTCGTTGACTCAACTTTGCGTTTAGATACCAGTCTTATCAACAAGATAGCGGCTCCACCGCGTACCGCAGTATCGATCCTATGCAGATGTACCTACCATAACTACAGTGAAATGTGCTAAGTGTGTCACTTCATCAGGTGTTATAATTATATGGCTGTCTCTGTCTACACCTATGTCCCCTTAGCACCAAGATTTGACGCGTGTGATGAACAGAACAGTAATATGAATGAAGGACTCATATTTGGTACTCGTGATATGTGGGACAGGTAGGTAGTTCCGTCCACTGGTGAATCTGGCGATGATTTTTAGGGTTCCGTACCTCAAAAGAAAAAAAACGGGAGCCTTATAGGATCACTTTGTTGTACGTCCGTCCGTCTGTCTGTCAAGAGCCTTTATCTCGGGAACGCGTGGAGGTATCGAGTTGAAATGAAAACCAAAGATACGTAAAAAAGATACGGCCGATTATGTCGCAAATAACGTATATTTCGGCACTCAGGGGAATCAAAATTTATAGGGTACTTTCCATTGACTTATGAGACTATGAAATTTGGCAAGTAATATCGTCTTATACTACAAGTATAGGGAACAATCTGAAACAATACATTTGTAATTAAATCCAAAAAAAAAATTGTCTTTGAGTTTCGGGAAAAGCTCGGAAAAAACTGCGAGACTCGATTCCTGAACTATTTATAGTATGACAGTACCTACAAATTTTGTACGGAACCCTTGGTGGGCGAGTCCGTCTCGCACTTGGCAGGATTTTTATGTAGCCTATATATTTATTTATTTATTTATTGATACTTTTATCGCACTTAAAGAAACCGTACAATGCGGCGGACTTAATGCCATAATCATCATACGTCCCACTGTAGGGCACAGACCTCTCAGAGAAAGAGTATGGGGCCTACTTTTTACTTACCATTTTTCGATTTAGGGTTCCGTTCGCGAAATATTAGATAACATAGATAGAGAACACTTTATTGCACAACCAGGTGAAAGAATTACAATAATTTCTTATTAAGCTTTAAAGCGCAAATTTTTGTCCGAGTAGGGCAGTATAATCCTTACTAATACTATAAACGTGAAAGTTTGTATGTATGGATGGATGTTTGAAACTCTGTCACGCAAAAACGGCTGAACGGATCCGGATGAAATTTTGCACAGAGATTTATTATGGTCTGTTTTAGCACATAGGAAATTTTTTATCCCGGAAAAATACACATCAAAGTTTGGTAACGACGCGAACGACGTCGCGGGCAACAGCTAGTGAACAATATAATGAACTTAAATGGAAAACTATCACGGCTAAGTAGGCTTTACAAGTTAACGAGTAATAGGCGACCAACTTATATAAGGAAAACTTCGTACGAAATCCATTGAAAATTAGTTTAATGAAGTTGTTAGTTGTGTAAAGCAGATTAAAAAACCCTTTTTTCTACAGAACCCTACACTGCAGGTGGCCCGACACGCACTTCGCCGGTTTTTTCTTACACTTTTGTTCAGTGAAATTCATGCTACGGGGTCTGCGTTAGTGTATTAGTATTGTTGTGTTGCTTGTGGGGTACTGACTGGCCCCATTCGTTCGTCGAGGTCTGATGCGGACCGAATGGAGTACGCTGGCCTTCCGTCGGTCTTCCGAACAAATATAAGGTAAATGTACGTAATTCCGGAGTACTAAGGCATTCATGTCTTTCCTAGCAATTTCCAGTAAAGCAGGAAAAATCAGCGAATTGAAATTAGTCTAGTCGTAAAAAGAGGTTTTCAGAGAAGAGATTGTTATGTAACAATACTGTATTTAAACTATTTTATAAAAGTAATCGTAATTTTTCTGGACCTAGTAAATGTCCGTTATTACGGTATAAAATTTGACTCTCCAGGTAATTCCGTAAATGGGTGCTGGTAATTCCGGCATATGCAGAAAAATGCTGTTTTTCTGCAGGATTATATGAAATATGAAACATAAATTTAATGTGACGTGTTCTAAATAAAACAACTTTATTTTATAAGTGTAGGAAAACAGTTTATTTAAATTTTTAGGTACTTATAGTAACTTTATTACTTATAGTAACTTTATAAAACAGTATATTTAAATTTTTAGGTACTTATAGTAACTTTAAACTTTCATGAATCAAATTGAACTTACTTCGACTTACTTCTAGCACGGTTTAGTGAACTATATAATATTCATTTATATATTATTATTTATTTATATATGAAATAATCCGTTTATAAGTCTAAAATTCAATCATCAGTCTATATTTGACATGCACGATATATGGTCATGGATCCATTTTTTATATCCTCTAAAGCTTTGGCGAGGTCCTCGTTGGAGTACTTTTTGTTTGACATTTCGACCTGTAAAAAAATTAAAATGCAGTAGCTCACTCAGGTACTTCTATATCCACGTAATAAGAGACACAGCCAAAAACAGTGAAGGTAATTGCGGTAGTCAGATTAACATATTTCTAACGAGTAACTCTTCTTAACAACATAAAATGACTTGAATTGTATAGGAATGCAATCATACTAGTAATAGGTACCAAAAAATATACTGGAAGATACAATTAAATTAAACAAATTAATGATTTTGTACCGATGTTATTTGTGACGAATCTGTTTAAAGTAAAAAAATGTTTTCTCTTTACACACGTATTTCATAACATAGAGAAATAAAATCGTAATACGTAATTTGATTCCAAGAAACTATGTTATATATTAGACCTGTAACAGCTTTTTTTGTTAACTTATCTCATCTCGTTCTTGACAAATTACAAAAAACAAAATCAACTTCCTTTCCTCTATTCCGTAATTGTTACGTAATAATGGACACGGCTGGTTTTTGGTGTAGGTAATTCCGGCAATCAGAAAATTTCAATTAACTCGCTAAAAACTAAATGAAGTAACTTGAAACGGTAATCAATCAGTTTGTTTTAAAACCCTTAAAAATAATTACATTACTTCGTTATGAAAATACTTACATATCACTCGCAATATCCTTATGAAAATCCGCGCGGTAGCTTACGCGTACGCAACACACACACTACCTTTATGGCGGTTTGGCGCAGACTGACCGAGGGAGATGTGACAACTGAGCCGACGATGGTTACAGTTCTTTTTAACGTGTGTAATTGACGCTCTATTGTACATACTTAATAAATAATTTTAGAACTTTTTGATACAATTAGAAGTTTTCTTATTTTTAGGCCTAAACCGAAAACTTACGGAATTTCGTACACTTACGTAATATGGTACATCTACCTTAGTTCCATTTAGCACCCAACAGTACTTGAAATTAAACAATTTTGAGCGCTGCTGTCTCGCCTCGCGAAAAAGCAGACGGTTTCTTTTGGTAAGCCTCTCATTCACGTAGACACGCTGAGGGATCCCGGGGACTATCCCATCAGTATCGGTGTTACGTCTGATTTTTGAAGCTTTTAGCAATTCATTTCGCATTCTACGGCGCACTAGTTTAATTAACCACAATAGGGCGAGGAAGTGCGGAGTCGTTGGTCAGATTAGGAACTAAAACTGCTAACCGACAACCTAACCGCAGGTGACTGTAGATTAAAGTACCTAGATATTTGCACTAAATGATAAAAATACGTTGTAAGTACCTAAGCACTACTTATTTATTGTGATATCATTGAACGCTTAGTAACACCGGATATAAGTAGTTTAAATAGTTATGACAAATACTGAAGACATTGTCCTACTATGTAAAAGTTCCTTACTAGAAATGTATGCAGTCAGAGGAAACGAGACGATTTATCTATATTATTGATTCATGTAGGTACGGTCAATTACCGTGAGGTTTCCATTTCCGATGAGTTCGTTAACAAAGTGACGCATCTGACAACACCTCTGGGTACAGGATGTAGGTAACTAAATCCCCGAAAATGCATACCCGCATCCTAATCTAATCGTCAACAGGATCATTACGAGTTTACGACGACTTAGAAACCGCGAAAAAATCATTAGCTGTTAATGTAAATTCTGAGATAACATGTTATTCTTAAGATGAAAATGTTATTTCTTACTATTTATGTGGTTTTACACTACTCTATTGATAATCTATGGATACTCTATGGAGACGGGCAGCAGCGTCTTCCTAAGATTCCAACCGCATACTGCGATCGCCAACCCGCCTGCCAAGCGTGGCGGTTATGGCAAACCCCTTCATGGTTAGAAAACCATGAGGGAGGCCTATGTCCTGCAGTGGGCGTCAAATGGCTGATGATGATGATGATGATTGATAAAAAAAAAACTTCTATACTTATATCGGTTGCTCCACTTTCATTATGTAGTCAGTCTGTGGTCTGGGTGTATCTCTTGACAGAGCGGTTGTGGCCTTCATGAAGAGGCTTTATTGTGGTCTGATGTTGAGTACTGTAATACGCTATTTATTTAAAACGCGGATTACGAGTAATATTATAATTTTATTCCTCTTTTTTATCGATTCCCTAGCCTAGCTGGGGATCGACTGACTTCTAAAACAAAACGTAACGATTCCCTTCAAAATATTCAAAATAAGACGAGAAGGCTCTGCCAGCCAGCTCCTATAAAGAAGAATCGTTACATTTCCCCCCCGGAATCATGACGTCTCTCCATTCCCCTTGGCTTGCCACTCTGGTATTCAAGAAGGGGCCTGCCCACAGTGGACTTAACTCGGCCGTCTGTCCATCGCATTGGTGCTCTCCCCCTCTTTCTACGGAACCCTACACTACGCGTGGCCCGACACGCACTTAGCCGGTTTTGACATTGGAAATGTCTTGATTCGCTCCAGTGTAGGCTCCGATTTCACGAAAACGTGCGACCCCCTTATATCTCGGAGAGTTTTGAAGACATGATATTCAGAAAAGGCTCAAAAGACGCGTATTTACGAGAGCTGTAAGGTGCAAAAAGAATTATTCGGGAAACTCAGAAACGATAAAAGTTATTAAAAAAAAATAATTTTTTTTTTCGTTTTTTTTATTTTGGCGCTCGATATTTGAGAAAAAGTCCTCTGGATAATTTAGTCAACTACAATTTGAATCTAAAACAGAAATGATCGGGTAAAAAGTCAAAAAGTCAGAACGACATTTTCCACTATTAGAAATTACAGTTTAAGATTAATTCAAAAGTTTACTAACGAACTGACATGCAAGCCACGACTGTGGCGTGCCTTGGGGACGGCCTATGTCCAGCAGTGGACAAGCACGGGCTGAGTGATTGATGGGAACTTTGTTCCACCCTGTACATATAAAGAAGCAGTAGGTACTGGATTTTATGTAGTGACATGCAATGCATGCAATAATAATTACCTTGCCTAATGGTGTAGCGTGTACTTGACGCTATCAAGCCCATTAATTGCATGAGCAAAGTTCGTATTTTTATTTTACGTAACGTAAAATTTTTGTATGTATTTAAGTTACCTAAGTAGTTTTTGAACTATAAGTTAATAGAGTTAGCTAATTACGTAATAACTTAAGACAGTAGGACCCTTAAGTAGCGACTTGGTTTGACATGGATCTCACAACTTTTTACCGTAGAAGAACTGAGTTGCGAGTCTTGGTTTTTTTTACAAGTTGTGTTTTTGATGGCTTGCTTTTACACTGAAGAGTAAGTATCATTACACTAATTATTTTTACTTTTAGAACTATCCAAAAGACATCAAAATTGCGAAAAAAGCAAAAAAATACAATAAATTGCGGTAACCTAAAAATGGCCGGCGGGCGCGCATTATGTTGTAATTTTATTCCTCATGGCGCGTTCCGATTTGACAATGTCATCAAAAAAGCACATCAATGTCGAACTAGATGTCCAAGATAACAGTGATGTAGTAATTTTTTGGTTAGCTCAAATCGGAACGGCGAAAATCGTCGACCAATCAGACTAATTTGCTCACGGACACGGTCCGCTAATCGCGCTAGGCGTCACAATCTTTACGACCAAACGGTGTCCGTTAAGCACTCACCCATACTCTCTCTCTCTGAGAGACAATATGACTATGTACTCTAGCCTGTGCCCTACGGTGGGACTTATATAGGCTACAAAAATAGATAGGTATACCCCAATCTGTGATAAATAACTCGTAGGTAAATCCTGGGCTCGCCGGAGACACCCACACTACCTAATGGAAAATGAAACTGTGGTGAAAGTGTTTCGAACTGGCAGTCCACAGTTAGCTAGCAGAAAATCAGAAGTCAGAAATCAAACATTTATTTACAAGGTAAAGAATTTACATTCTGTTAGTTGAATACTAGTATGGCAGCCGCTGCCCAGAATTTGTACTGGAAAAAATGGCAGCCGGAAAAAAAAAAACTTCATATCAGGGTCATGCCAAATGGCAAACCGTGTTCCGTGAGAGTTGGCCCTTTGGTAGACTTGGGTGACTCGGGTGCGAGATATGATATGGGAAACATAATATCAGTCATGCAAATTCAATCATGTCTGCCTTGTATACATTTTTCAAATGCACAATTCTGAAACACCACAATTAGAGTTCGTGTTTTGCAACCCCTTTTTTATATGAGCTTTTAATAATAATAATAATATCTTTATGTATAGTTACAGGGTTGATATGCATTCACTTAACTGTTTAAATATAAATAGAAAAATGTGAACGAAACTGGTTGGTTTAACCTTGCGATAATTATTCTAACATTCTTCAAAATTAAAATTTATAGCTGTAAAATAACAATGTAATCTAAACCCCGTTTTTTAATAGCATGAGGGTCTTTCTGTATTTTATTAAAGATTTTTTAAGCCGAACAATAATTAATACTTACTTCAACCAAATAGGGGAAGAATTAGCAAAGGGCAAGATAAAATGTACCCGAAATCGGCGTGCGTGCATGCAGCGAAGCGAAAGAGATTTCAGATGATATAGCCTATAAGATTAGCCATCTGAAGTGGCAGTGGGCTGATAACATATTATGCTGAAGAGCCAGTGGTCGATGGGGTGTAAAGGTTCTGGAGTGGAGAGCATGAACTGGCAAACGGACGAGGCAGATTGCTGGGCGTGGCTGGATGAGGATGACCGAGGATAAACGGAAGTGGGCGTGCAGCGGGGGAGGCCTATGTCCAGCAGAAGGACGAGGGTTGATGGATTGACTTATTATTTTTAACTTAATTCCTCATCGCCTCATCGACTTGTCAGGCGACCCTAGAGCTGGTAGCTACCTCGGTCAGCGCATCAGCCTGGCCATCCAGAGGGGTAATGCTGCCAGTATCTTGGGAACTCTCCCCAACGGCAGCGGTCTAGAGACAATCTTTTATATATAGATAATATTTATTGTAAATATGTAAATATGAATTTTGTTATTCTGTAATAGTAACGAATAAATTATTAAAATTCTTTTAAAAATTGTAATAACTAGTAATTGACTAAAATAGATACACTTAATTCCGGAATCACTTTAAATACTTACCTACTTTAAAAACTGAAAACCTTGTAATTTTTTTTCCTCCGATTTTAAATACTTACTGACCATTAGAAAGTAAAGCCAAGTAAAAGTGGTCTGTCAGGATCGTAGCAAGTGGTAGTCCCTGGTCTCTGCCTACCCCTCCGAGGATACAGCGTGAGTTTGTGTATGTATGAGAGGGTTTTTTTTATCTGCTTTACATCGAAGTCATTTTCAATGCATTTTACTTACTTAGCCGTTATCCTTTTAAGTTCAGTATATGTGTTACTACCCTGAATTTTTTCACGTTTCTACAATCAACCGTTTAGCCAGGAGACGCCCTACTCGAGCAAAAATTTGCGCTTTAAAGCTTGATATTTCGCAAACGGAACCCTAAATCCAAAAATAGTCTTTTTACACTCACAATATTTTTCAAGGACCAATCTAACGATGCCCCACATGATGGAGTAGACGAGAAAAAAATCATCCACACTTTTTATGTTAGGGGAGGTACAGTAAAAAAATTTTTTCCAACATTTTATTCTTTAACTAAATATGTATACACATACCAAATTACAGTTTTCTAGTATTACCGGTCTTTGCGCTAGGCTGCGGACGGACAGACAGACGGACATGGCGAAACTATAAGGGTTCGTTGTCGGGCTACGGAACCTTAAAAAGGCACTCCAAAAATATATCGACACTAACTTGAATCTATGAGTAGTCATAGCCAGAGAGGTGCGTGAAGGTGAAAATGAAAAAAAAATTCCAATGTAACACAAAATAAAACAAATTTACGGAGAGACGTACCCAATACAATCATGCCGAACACAAGTGCTACAATAGAAGGTGGAGAGTCTATACATTTGATTCGCGCATTTTTTAAACACCTCCGATTTCTCAACTAATTTATTTTTAGCCTTAAAAGTAAGAATCTAATTAGATGGAATTTTTACATACTTACACGCAGCCTTTAAACCACCCAGATTTCAGCGTGTCTATTCAGCCACATATGACATGTAATCTGATGGTACCTACAATTTGTGTTTCACCTGTCGCTGTCAAACTCCCTTGTGCGGTAAAATATTTAATTACACAGTATTGTTTAAACCAGTGTCGTTCAAATCGCCGGACAAGCGCTACTGATTCATTCCACAAAATTAATTGGACCAAATTCTGTTGCAATGTTGCATTCCAGAAATTTTGGGAATAACCAATCTCTATTCACTTCTAATGACTTTAAGGACAATTATTCAGGCAAGTTACTTTTTTTATTGTACAAATGCCGTTTGCTAAGTTGAGATCTATATTTATTGTATTGGTGAATACGCCGTAGCTATTTGTTAAGGAAAACATAGTAAGGAAGTCAGCGCTTATAATACCAATTCGTGGTAGGCACGCGGGGTGATCAATCCTGGATTTAATTAGCCTATAAGCAAATTTAAGCAATTGCTTACAGGCAAAGGGCCGGTTTCTCAATTGAGAATTTAACAAGTAAATACTTAAGTAACGTTTTGTCATGCTCTTTTCTGAGTTTGAAGAGACAGCACTACAGTTAACTATTTGCTTAGGGAAATTATCAATTCAGAAAACGGTCTGGTTATGAAAACCACGATGGAGGCCCATGTGCTGCAGTGGCTGATGATGATGATGTCCACCTGGGATAACCCTTACCGGCTTTCCACCCACATTCGCTCGATTAAAAAAAATGCAGTTTTGCCAAAAAGTATTATCAAAAAATGCAAAATCTAGGTCGAAGAAGCTGTAACAAGATTGCATCCCCGATACATAGGTATTTAAAAGAATCACAAATTCTTGTCTGTTTCCAGGAGAACGTGGTCCCAGGTCAAGGAGACCTGAAGATAGCTGCTCGCGTCTCCGCAGATGCCTGTCCAGGGCCGGTCACGACTTCTGCCTGGAGACCAGCATCCACGGCTTCAACCACATCGCAGAGCCTCGGCGACATTGGTTCGAAAGGTTAGGTTAGCTCTGGAGGACGGGTTACTAATTTATGAGTTAGTGCAACTATGGGAGTCATTACAGAGTGCTACTATGTGAGTCATTATAGAGTGCTATTATGTGAGTAATTATAGAGTGCTACTATGGGAGTCATTACAGAGAGCTACTATAAGAGTCATTACAAAGTGCTACTATGTGAGTCATTACAGAGTGCTACTATGTGAGTCATTACAGAGTGCTACTATGTGAGTCATTACGGAGTGTGACTATGTGAGTCAATCATTTGTTGTATGTATGAATTGTGTTTAAGACGTTGGTCTTACCAAATATGATCTGACATTTCACAAAATTTAAATCTGGAAAAAAAGTAATAGAACTAAAATTGTAATATAACACGAACTCTAATTGAGATGTCTCAGGAATTGCGCATTTCAAAGGTAGCCCTGTAGTACTGTCAAATGCAATTAAAAATATATATATTTAAAATAGTGCTAAGGCGTTCACAGACGTCAGCGCTAGAAATTGCAAATGGGCACTCGTTGTAATTAAGCTCATACTTTTTCTCTTTCACTCTCTAAGAGAAGGTCTGTGCCCTACAGTGGGACGTATAAAGGGTTCATAAAGAAACTGTGGTCACCTGTAATTGGCTAACCTACTATATAATATTCCGAGCCTACTGAAACCACTGTTATTACTGCGCCGTTCGGAAGTTATTATTGCTAATTACTTATTAATAATAATAACGTCCACATAAGGCAATCACTTATCCTGGTCCCCAAACTAAGATAATATGCTGTGCTATGGCAACCGGGCAAGGACATTACAAACCTGGAAATACACCCAGACTGCGTCCATTTGTAAAAATCAAGTACGGTGATCTCCAGTGGGAATCGAACCCACGACCTCTGTTTTGGTAGTCAGCATGTTAACCGCTAGACCAACGAGACAGTCAAAACGATTCCTGGTTTAATTTTTTACTCACAAGGTTGCTATGGGCCTTCGTGACAGCGGCCGCCATTTGGGGAGCCATTGACATCTCGCTGGGGCAGTGGCAGCGTTTCAATGACAACCCTACAGTGGTCACGCTGGAGAAAGACTTCAGGACCTGGAAGTTTGCGCTGCCCGCTATTACAGAGTGCTACTATGTGAGTTATTACGGATTGCTACTATGTGAGCTATTACGGAGTGCTACTATGAGAGTTATTACGGAGTGCTACTATGTGAGCTATTACGGAGTGCTACTATGAGAGTTATTACGGAGTGCTACTATGTGAGCTATTACGGAGTGCTACTATGTGAGTGATTATGGAGTGCTACTATGTGAGTCGTTACAGAGTGCGACTGTGTCTGTATGAGCTGAGGAGAGCGTGTGCAACTCGACTCTGTCGCACAGCAGATGTAGACTGTAGGTAGGGCGGTGGTGGATGAAGACAGTAGCTGCTGATGTTTCAAGTCTTCATGGTGTTTATTAGATGCTGTGCACAGTTACATGTTAGAAGTCGTATGTTGCAAACTGCCTGGCGCAGGCAACGAAACCCGTGAGTTCGAATGTGCGCGGTGATAGTCATTGGAAAACGTGACTATTTGAGTCAATAAATAAACAAGAAAAAGCTTAAAAAATTTTAACCCGACGATCGGAAAAGTTCTCTTTACAAGATTGTTATTCAGAACTGCTAACAGGTGGTATGGCAATCTAATATGTGAAAATCTCGTGTCAGTGTTTGTTTTCGAACTCCTCCGAAACGGCTAAACCGATTTTTA
This sequence comes from Yponomeuta malinellus, assembly GCA_947308005.1. Classification (NCBI taxonomy): domain Eukaryota; kingdom Metazoa; phylum Arthropoda; class Insecta; order Lepidoptera; family Yponomeutidae; genus Yponomeuta; species Yponomeuta malinellus. The sequence continues at coordinate 2,024,068 of OX371022.1, forward strand.
TGATCTTTTTGTGTAGGTCCGAGAATAGGTCGTACGCTAATAAATATGGCAAAACAACGTTTGCTGAGTCAGCTAGTCCTTACTAATATTATAAACGTGAAAGTTTGTATGTATGGATGGATGTTTGTTACTCTTTCACGCAAAAACGGCTCAACGGAACCGGATGAAATTTTTCGCAGAGATAGATTATAGTCTGGATTAGCACATAGGCAATTTTTTATCCCGGAAAAATACACATCGAAATTACCGCGGCGACAGCCAGTAATTTATAAACACTACTTAAATAAAATAGTTTTTCTGTCGTTTCATCATCATCAGCCATTTGACGCCCACTGCAGGACATAGGCCTCCCTCATGGTTTTCCTACCCATGAGGGGTTTTGCCATAATCGCACACGCTTGGCAGGCGGGTTGGCGATCGCAGTATGCAGTTAGAATCTCAGGAAGGCGCTGCTGCCCGTCTCCTGGTAATGTATTTCCTTAGTCGCCTTCTACGACGTCCACGGAAGAGAATGGAGTGACGCTATTCTTAATCCGGCGCCAAACGGCCGTTTCTGTCGTTTGGTGAGCACTATACCCATTTATATTGAGGAATTCCCAAGGAACTCTCTTCCATTTCACGTTAAGCCGACGGCCATGTAACCCGACACAGACCTACCCGCTTCTTTCCCTTGTGGTTCAATGAAATATTTTGGTGAACTTTCATATTACCCCTTGTTTTGTTCAGAACAAGACCGACCCAATAAAAGTGGCCGCGGTGATAAAGGACCTCTGGAAAGTGGACGCTGGCCACGAGAAGTTCAGCTATTACCGTGATTTCGTCGACACGGTCGCCAACACGGACCTGCTGGACCTCACGCGATTTCAGAAGTTCGCCGAGGACGAGAACCTGCAGGTGGACCTCTTCCAGCTGGCTGTCGATGTGAGATTTCTCGTTCTTAACGATCCGTACCCTACAGTCTAATACACACATTGTTTTTCAATAGAATAACATAAGCACGATGATAGTTGTTAGTTGCCTCTGTTTGGTAGTCTACAAAGCAATAATTATGGCAGTAAGATGTTATTTCAATTCCCGTAACCCGCGCAAATTAAATTAACAACTCTCGCAGAGAAGATCGAACCGCGCGAGGCGCCGAGTTGAGTTGCACGGGTTAGACAGTTAACAAAGGCATTTCAATGGTAGGAATACCATTGAAATGGTCTGTTTTTAATTCGATGCAAAAAACAGCAAGTAATCGTTATACTTGGTAGATTTTTGTTTTACTGTAAAAAAGTAGATTCGTGCGACGAAAAACCTTATTGCATCAAAGCCATTTAATTACTTATACTCATAAAAGAAAAGTATTTAAAAAAACACTAACGTAACTCACACAATTTTTATTTGGAATGAAAATGGGATTATTAGAGGAGAAGGTGTAAATGTGGCCCCTGCTTCTATATTGGCCCCCTTCAACATTTCTATGTTCCCAGACTGCCATCTATGATTTTAAGCATACATAAGTCTATCTAGGTTTTATATTTTTTTAGATAAACCTGAAAAACAAAGCAGGGTGCCATATTTACACCTTCTCCTCTAATTTTTACTTACTGGCAATACTTGGATGTTGATAACTACAAATTATACTTCTACAATACCTACATGTATACATACTTCTGCCTGTCTGTCCGACGTCTAATAGAGCCAAAAAAAAACAAAAACACACCAAACACAAAAACTTAACAATAGGGATCATCATCATTCAGCCACAAGAAGTCCACTGCTGGACATAGGCCTCCTCCATGGATTCCAAAAAGACCGGTTGGAAGCGGCTTGGATCCAGCGTCTCGTAACAACCTTATATCTCATGTTTGACAAATAAATAATCTTTATCTTTATCTTTATCTTCCTCCCAATTGGACGAGGTCATATGTCCATCTTGTGGCTGGTCGTTCACGCTGCGCTTGCCGATATGTGGTCTTCATTCGAGAACTTTTCGGCCCCATCGGCCATTTCATCACTTCTGATTCGATCTCGTAGAGAAATTATTATTATCTAAGAGGGATACCTATTAGATAATAATAATAATGATTTCCACACAACACAATTACTTGTCCTGGCTCCAATCCTGTGCTGTGGTAACCAGGCAACGGCATTACGAACATGAAAATACACCCGGACTGAGCCCATTTTGTACAAATATACGGCGGCCCCAGTGGGAATCGAACTCACGACCTCCGGCGTGGTAATCAGACGTGATACCGCTAGACCTGCGAGGTCTAGCAAGGTCGAGGTAAATTTTATAGGTAGTTAAGTGAATCTTGCATAGAATATTTTTTATGGCGGACTGCCATAGTAATAAACAAAATTATGATAAAATAGTAAAAAAGGGGGTTTCGACGTACGTATTCTTCCTTGTTCGTGAAGTGACCGAGTGACAAACGAGGAAGAAAAATATGGCTTTATAAAATTGGACCTTTTACCTTGTTCTACCTACCCCTCCGAGATACGGGTGTGAGTTTATCTCATTCAGTCTTGCTTTATCTTTGATATGACGTAACAGCGCGTTTTTAAACTCCTATGTTCCGTTGTTTTAAATTGACTTCAGATATTAATAGGACCTTACGGTTCACTTTGTCGTCCGTCCATCCGACCGTCTGTCTGTCAAGACCCTTTATCTCGGGAACGCGTGGAGGTATCGAGTTGAAATTAAACCCGTATACTAAGGTCTACAGTTCCTTGAAGCGGTGAAAAAAATTAAACTTCGATGTTAACATAAAAAAAAGATACGGCCGTTTATACCGCAAAAAACGTATATTTCGACACTCAAGGGAATCGAAATTTATAGGATACTTTCCGTTGACCTAGAAATATGAAATTAAATCGTAAAAAAAATTTCTTTGAAGTTCGGGAATAATTCGGAAAAAACTGCGAGACTCGATTCCTTAACTATTTATAATATGTAAGTACATGCCTACAAATTTGTACGGAACCCTCGGTGGGCGAGTCCAACTCGCACTTGTCCGGTTTTTATTATTCCAGGTAAGTCCAGAACACAGGACCAAAACAACATGGGCTGATGGACAGACACCCAAGTGGATACCGATTATGACGGAGTCCGGAGTATGCCACGTCACCAACTCACTTGCCATAACTGACATTGCCTTGATGTAAGCATTCAACCTAAAATCTTAAAAACAGGCCCAGGGCATGGGCCACACAGAAAGGACGTGGGGAGGGGCGCTGAAAAGACGCGACGCGTGGTATATACTACGAATAAAAAAACCTATGGTATTTCATCCTACGAAATTCACACTCAAAAACGACCCCTGTCCTTTCGATTAGTCTTCACCGATGAAATGAGCGCAAGATGTGCTGTAGAGTAAATCACTCTGTGATTGGTTCATTCTGTGCGCCATGCGTGACGTGAACGTTGACGGGGCGATAGTAAGTGACAGCGTAACTGATGTTTGGTTTTAATACAAAAACGTGAAACCAATGACTTGACTTGATGTATAACCCGTGAAAATATCTAGGTACCCCGCAAGATGGCGGTCTGACGGAGGCTGGTGCATAGATATTTTGCCGGGTAATACTGAAGTCGCTCCGATTGGTAACAACAATTGACAAGGCTCGCCTGCCATCCCACGTGGGGTAATTTTTAGCACTAGTTAGACATCTACGTTTTTAACTATCACGTTACTGCTCGCCGGTCGGACCACGCGCATTACCTATAGAATTCCGTAGTTGGACGTCAAATATACGGACGCATAAAGAGGGGATTTTTATTAATATAACGATTTTATTTTACTTATATAAACTATTTGATTTGCCCAACTAATTATGTACTTCATAAAAGTAGTTTTCAATTAAATTCGTACAAAGCTGTTCTTTTATAAGTTGGTGTAGGTACCTACCTACTACTCGTTAACTTGCAAGGCCTCGTAAGGGCGCTTATACACAGGCGGCACGTTGCGAATGACAGTGCCGACTGCAGCCGTCGACACGTGTCGACGCGTCAGCGGCAGCCGTCGACATGTCAGCGTCGAATATCCGCGTCGACGGCAGCCGTCGACCCATCGGCGGCCGTCGCCGATATGTCAGCGTCGAATATCCGCGTCGACGGCAGCCGTCGACTAGTGGCGGCAGTCGCCGACATGTCAGCGTCGAATATCCGCGTCGACGGCAGCCGTCGACTAGTGGCGGCAGTCGCCGACATGTCAGCGTCGAATATCCGATGAGTGTCGACGGCTGCAGTTGGTACTGTCATTTGCAACGTGTCGTCCGTGTCTAAGTGCCCTTAACTGTGATAGTTTTTCTTTTAACGTCGCCATGTGTGCTACTGAACTGTGTTTCTTTACACAACGCTTCTCTTACAACAAATGGCGCTTTGACTCTTAATATTTCGCAACTAAATCCCTAAATAAGAAATAAAATTCTTACAACCACAAGAAACTACAAGACTAATTCAACGCTGCGGTCATAGCGCAGCAGTGGAACGCCGGCCTCACATTCCAGAGGTCTCGGGTTCAAATCTTGCTACCGTGGAGAATAATAATTCTGATACAGTCAATGTTTATATTCATATTCCAGAAAAACGAACGTAAACGACACGAAGGACTTCCCGTATACATGCAAGTACCCGGCGCTGAGTTGTTACGTCATCATGGAGATGTTCAACAATGTTACTGTAAGTTACACTGACATTCGCTCAGGATCCAAAGTCTACATACATAGTTTTTCAACAGATTGATATAAGCACGACAATAGTTGTTATTAGGGTTCCGTACCCGAAGGGTGCCAAACGGCACCCTATTACTAAGACTTCATTGTCCATCTGTCTGTCTGTCCGTCTGTTTATTGTATGTCTTTCACCAGGCTGTATCTCATGAACCGTGATAGCTAGGCAGTTCAAATTTTCACAGATGATTTCTGTTGCCGCTGTAACAACAAAAAAACAGAATAAAACAAATATCTAAGGGGGTCTCCCATACAACAAACTTTGTCTAAAGACAGCGCTCGCCATCTAGCGGCCTTCTATGTAACCTTCACAGCACCGATGTCATGTCGTTAAACGTCAATATTCCAATGGTACACCTCGGGCAAATTAAATATGCATCTCTCGCGAAGAAGACCGAATCGCGCGAGGCGCCGAGCTAAGTTGCATGGGTTATAACGATGGAAAGCGATAGGTTACTAGACTACCAACATTTTCACTGAAATACCCATTGACGTAGTAATATGACTATCGAACAATTATACGATGTGGAAATCCTAACAGGCCACTGCTCACTAAATAGACATTTCGACATGTTACTAACCGACAGCCCGCTTTGCCGGGGATGCCTCAAAGGAGAGGAAACACCTGCCCACTTGACCATTCACTGCGAAGGCGTGGAAAAGCAACGGACCGCCATCATTGGGAAGCTGGGATCCCTTTAAGAGGCCTGTAGTGACATCAGAGCACTGCGCTGGCCTTCTAGAAAGAGATAGGCGCGAGCTCACAGCTTTGCTACGTACAATGGCCCAACCATGAGGCTAAGTGCCGAAATCTCAGGTCTAACTAACAATTATGCGATTTAGAGACTCGCCCCCCTGTTATTATTATTATTATTAATTCTTTATTGCACAAAGACAGTGTACAAAAGGTGTTCAAGTAGTATACTCTACAGGGTGACATTAAGTTCGTTCGCAGGCCTTGAAAGTATTTAAAAACACCCGGCGCTAGTTTCGAAAAAAAAAAGAAATGGTATGTACATCAACTTATTTTTTATAGGTACCCAAAATTAACAAGACACAAGCGTGAGATCCATCGTTTTTGTTGTCCCTTGCCCGGCGGATTATTTAGCATTAAAATCCGTTTATGTTAAAAAAAAAATATGATTTCAAAAAAATCGCGTTGTGTTGTGCGGAATTTATTTATTTACACACCTCATGCCGCGTCCACACGCTTGCCGACCCTCCACAAGCAAATTCAAGTGTGTGGATAGGACGTTTGTCTTGGCTCGTCGTCGCTTGTGAGCATTTGCCGCCGATCCGAACTGGATTTCGGGCATAATAATATAATAATAATAATTTGTTTATTTTGAAACCATAAAGTACATTAAAAATGACCACAATCGTTCGGTGCTAAATCTATTGCACAATAGCTTTGTCGTTGCATCCTATCTCCTAAACTGGACTTATTCGTTTTGTCTGTTGTGTATTTAGTTTTCTTTCTGTTGTTGTGCATATTATGTTACTTATCTGCTTATTTTGTTTCTGTGATGTATCTTGTTGGTATAATAAATGTCTTTCTTCTTCTTAAAAAGGCCTGTATCTTAGGAGAAGGTGAAATTAAATTGAAACCTTTAAAGTGCTTACATACATGGTCGAGAAACATTAGGTGGACAACTGTCTAGCACATGCAAGGAAAAATTAAATTAAAATAAGTCAAAGGAAGCTTGCGTCAAACGCTTGCAACGGTTGGCAATGTATGTACACGTTTGTGGGTCGTTTATAATAATAACAATTATAATAATAACGTAATGGCTTCGGCCAGATGTCGCTGCCTGTACCTAATAAGAGGCTCGAAGTTTCGCCGATGCTTGAACTTGCCCATTAGCTCAGTTGGGAGAGCGCTGGTACGGTTAGCCAGAGGTCGTGGATTCAAGTCCCGGCATGGGTCGAATTTTTTGCCTCTAAATAGGTTTTTAAAAATTGTCCTCAGTCCGGGTTAGTGCAACAAAAAAGAATGTAATAATAATATGTTTTTTATTGTCCTTGTCGACTACGGAACCCTAAAAAGAATTAAAATTTAAGAATTCGCAATGTAAAGTTTTTTTTGTAGGGCTGAATTAACAACCAATGCAGCCAATATAGTTCAAATAACAATAATGCCCTTGTTAAAGCTAGGAAATATTATCAATATTGCCATTTTGTATAAAAAAATCACGATATATTTGCCTTTCACTGTGACCGACTGTGACGACATTTGCAAGATAGTATATTTGGCAGCCAGATCAACATAGAAATCAGTGTGAACCTTATTCCAACGCGCTATGACCGGTCAACACAAACATTTTCAGGCCGACTGTCGATCTTTTCACCCACAGATTACCCACGTCTATAAACCAAACAAACAGTTCAAACAAACAACCAAAACGAACGTCAGTCTGACAAGTATGACAGGTATTCTCATCCGCATTATTTTCAACTCAATCTCTTGCGCCTACTACAAATATAAAAGAAACAAAGTCATGCATCAGTTGGGAAAAAGCCCTCGCAAATGACGTCACGAGAAGTGAATTTTATTTTAATTTTTTTAAGGTGCTTAACAATAACTTAGAACAACAAAAATTAAATTAGTCCTAACTAATTACGTCTACTTTCGTAAAAAATAAAAAAAATATGACCCTTAACCAAACTTTACATTGCGAATTATTTTTAAACGCTGACAGGAGGTGCACGTCTGCTACGCTTACTTGTCCACGACATATTAGCGCCTTTGCAAGCGTGTGGACGCGCCATCAGATTCGAGGAATATCAATCTGCGAAAACACTCATGGAACAAATGTTGTTGCAAAACACAAACTCTAGGTACTTGCGGTGTTCAGGAATTGCACATTTTAAGATAAACCGAAGTCTAGATATAGGTAAGACTGCACGTAATTCTTATAGCTGTAACTTCAACTGTTGTAACCTGTGACCTGTTAAACCTATTAGATAAAATTAAAAAAATAGATTGTTTTATTCACACTTCACTTCACGCAGTTTGTCGTCCACTCCCCGTACGATATCGTGGACGTGTCGGCGCCGGCGGCGCTCATCTACCTCACCATGAACAAGAAGTCGGAGCTGAGCGTGCTGGAGACGCGGTGCGGGGAGGGGGTACGGGACCTTGCGGTGAAGCGACGGGGCTGCCTGTACGTCGACGAGCCGGTGGGACGGAGCAAGCACGTGAGTTGCTGTCTCTGTCGCTCGTAACTCTTCAAAGCCAAGATCTGCAGGCTACAGTCGCCTTTCATCGTGCCCTGCGTGCCCTAACGCCTGCACTCGGGAGGAACTAATGATTGCAAGTGATAACGCAGTCAGCGTCGCAAATTTCTGGGCCGCAACTGTTTAATAAAGACTTTTTCATCCCCCATCTCGGAAAGACTATTTTTGCTCTTCGATATCTGAGTGCTAATGCCGTTTTTATCTGATAGAGGATAAAGTAAATTGAATTTAGAACATCGTGTGCACTAAGTTTCTAATTCAAAACATCAATAAACGTTGTGTAATTAAATCATTACATCATTGTGTAAACTAAAAAAAAACGTACATTTCAGGTGTACAGCTCCAACATGTGCCGGCGCACATGCCGAAACGATTTCGCGGTCGAAAAGTGTGGCTGCAAGCCCTTCTACAACTTCTATGAAGGTGAGTAGGTAATATATTTAGGCTCTAAGCCTATGAATAAAAAAACCATAGCAGTATTTCTTCCTACAAAATTCACACTCAAAAACGGCCCCAGTTCTCTCGATTACTTTATTTTCATCATCATCATCAGCCACTTGACGCCCACTGCAGGACATAGCCCTCCCTCGTGGTTTTCATAACCTTGAGGGGTTTTGCCATAATCGCCACGCTTGGCAGGCGGGTTGGCGATCGCACCCGTGTGTCGCCGGATTAAGAATTGCGTCACTCCATTTCCTTCCGTGGATGTCGTAGAAGGCGACTAAGGAAATAAATTACCAGGAGACGGGCAGCAGCGTCTTCCTGAGATTACTTTGTTTTGTGTGGAAGTTATTATAATTGTTATTTACCAATGAAATGAACGTAAGATGTGCTGCAGTCTGCAGTGCAGAGTAAATCACTCTGTGATTGGTTCATTCTGTGCGCCATACGTGACGTGAACGTTGATTGGACGATAGTAAGTGACAGCGTAACTGATGGTTGGTTTTATACAAAAACGTCAAACCGATGACTTCATTGATGGACTTATAACACCTCAAAATATCTAGGTAGCTACCTCGCAATATGGCGGTAGGACGGTGGCAGGTGCATAGATATTTTGCCGGGTAATACTGAACTCGCTTTGATTGGTAACACAATTGACAAGCCCCGCCCCCCAACCCACAATTGAACGTGGGGTAATTTTTTAAGGCTAGTTAGACTTCTATAAATATTTACGTACAGGCACATAGATTGCCTCTGGCCCCACACTAGGATACCCTGTGTCGTGGGAACCAGAAACAACGACGTCACTAACACGTAAACATCCAAGACCTGGGGTTTTGTTTTTGGCCCGAGCTGGGATTCGAACCCGGGACCCTGGTAGGCATATGCGCTACCGCTGCGCCACGGAGGTTGTCGAAGGCTTTTAACTATCACTGCTCTATGCAAACGGGCTGCATTGCAACTGCTTTACAACTGCACGCGTGCAGTTCAGTTGCAGTTTGAAGTATTACGCAGGCGGGACCCAAATTCAACAACAAAACTCGTTGCAAGGTACCTAGGTTGGTCCCGTCTGCTTAGTAGTTAATGCTCAGTAGTCGGTTTGTTGGTAATTTTTTATTTCGTTATTAGGGTTCCGTACCCGAAGGGTGCCAAACGGGACTCTATTACTAAGGCTTCACTGTCCATCTGTCTTGTCTATCCGTCTGTCTGTCTGTTTGTCACCAGGCTGTATCTCATGAACCGTGATAGCTAGGCAGTTGAAATTTTCACAGATGATGTATTTCTGTTCCCGCTATAACTACAAATATAAAAAACTGAATAAAATAAATATTTAAGGGGGCTCCCATACAAGAAACGTTGTCTAAAGACAGCGCACACCATTTAGCGGCCATCTATGTAACCTTCACAGCGCCGATGTCATGCAGTCAAATGCCAATGTTAAACGCTTCTTATTGGTTTCTATAGATGTTGTTTTTCTCATATTCGAGCTATGTCCAACGTTATATAATGGTACGGAACTAAGGATGTTGGGTAAAACGTTCTTGTACGGAACCATTCGTGCGTGAGTCCGACTCGCACTTGGCCGGTTTTATTTATAAGCAGTAGCTTAATCTTAGATACGACCCACTGTAAGGCACACGCCTTCTCTCGGAGAAAGGTGTACACTTGCCCACTGTGGCTTACCAACTTAAAGTGCTGGGGACTCAGACCGGTTCCCCACCAAAGTCCTAAGATAAGATAAGATAAGATAAAACATTTTATTTGCTAAAGCATGGTAAATACATTAAAGTAGCTGGTATCTGTATATCACGGTAGATATCCATTCCACGAATAAAGCCCACTCCTGTACACAGTGCTATTCCTATTCGCACAAATCCGTTGATCCCAACCCACTCATCTATTGTCTTCTTGGGGCTGCAGCAATTTCATCGACTCATCTACCCAACTATTACCCAACGTTCGCCTCCACTATGTGACCACTTTAGTTTGTCCACCTGACCAAATGTCTAGTCCATCATCATATTCATCATCAGCCACTTAACATCCACTGCAGGACATAGGCCCCTCTCATGGTTTTCCTAACCATGAGGGGTTTTGCCATAATCGCCACGCTTGGCAAGCGGATTGGCGATCGCAGTACGCGGTAGGAATCTCAGGAAGACGCTGCTGCCCGTCTCCTGGTAATGTATTTCTAGTCCACTGTGCTCCAATCCATGTTCGTCCACAGCTGGACATAAGCTTCCCCCAGGCAGGCCACTTCTTTCTATTCTTGGTTCACGTCATGCAACCGTTACAAGCAATCTGCTTCAGTCAGTTGTCGTTGAAAGTTCATCATCATGATCATCATCCTTCAGCCACAAGTCCACTGCTGGACATAGACCTCCTCCATGGATTTGTAAAAAGACCGGTTCGAAGCAGCTTGAATCCAGCGTCTTCCTGCCACTTGGATGAGATCTTCTTTCCATCTTGTGGCTGGTCGTCCTACGCTGCGCTTGCCGAATGCGGTCTCCATTCGAGAACTTTTCGGCCCCATCGGCCATCAGTTCTGCGTGCTATGTGTCCCGCCCACTGCCACTTCAACTTACCAATCCGCTGGGCTATGTCGACGACTTTCTTTCATCTACGGATCTCATCATTTCTGATTCGATCTCTGTTGAAATTTATCCGAAGGTGAATACGCCTCACATTGGGTTGTCTGTACTTACAACATTAAGAGTGACATATTGACTCTGTGGTCATTCACTTTTTCGCTATGGCTCTCTGACTGTTTTGTGTTCGTGTTTTATTATCGATTATGTGAAATCTATTTTAATCTCAGTAATCTTTATAATTTATCGACTCGCTATATTCATTCTATATATTGATTGAGACAATATATGGGAATATAAGTTGCAAGTGAAGTTTTATCAATTATCACCTCATACCGTATAACCTAATACTGATGGTGGAGACGCGACAGACAGCCCTGCGTGCCAGCTCTGCTAACAGGTTATAGGATCCCAGTGAAGAACGCTCCACAACAGTTTACGATTGTTTGGTAGCACGAGGTAAAATAAGTATACTTCAAGTTCCCCCCGTATACTTCAACTTCTCGCTTCAACTTCAACAATGTCGAACGATTCGAACACGAACACAAATGGAAATATCTCGCACAATTTCCCAGTTGAAAAACTAGAGGGGATAAATAATTTTGTAAATTGGAAGTTTGCTATGCGGATGCTGCTCACATTAGATGGACTATGGGCTTGTGTAGTTGGAACGGACACTGATGCAACGCGGGATAGCCGAGCTTTGGCGCGCATATGTTTGGCTATGAAGCCTGGCCTGTTCCAGTATGTCAGGGAATGTGAAACATCCAAAAGTGCCTGGCAAAAGCTGGCGGATACCTTTGAGCCCAAAGGTCTGTACAGGAAGGTGCTGTTGCTGAGGCAGCTACACAAGGTTGAGTATTGCCAGTATAAAGGCATGTCCGAATATATAGAGGCTGTTACAAGATTGGTTCAGCAACTCGAAGATATCGGTAAGAAGATAGATGATGATGAAGTGGCTGAAATCTTGCTCAGTGGACTGCCGCAGGAGTTCGATACTTTGGTTTCCGGTCTCGAAACAGTGTGCCTTACAAGTACTCTAACGAGTGAAGTCGTGAAGACTCGTCTACTGCAGGAGGAGCATCGACGCAATGGTGAACAGGAGGGAGGAACATCGGCTTACTTTACTAAAAAGAAGACTTTAGTCTGCAACTTTTGTAACAAGAGTGGCCATACAGTGAAGAGGTGCTTCAAGAAGAGGAAGGAGCAGAAGAAAGAAGATCACAGCTTGTTCGCTTCTGCCCATGCGACTGTCGTCTCGGATGTGGGCTCAACGGAGTTCATCGTCGACAGCGGAGCTACCTCACACATGTGTGCCAAGAAGGACCTGTTTGTAGAAACTAAAGGTAAACATACAGATGTTTATGTAGCTAATGGTCAGAAATTAAATAGTAATTGTACTGGTAAAATTTCTATTTCTTCAGAAGTAAGCCTAAATAATGTTCTTCATGTGCCTGAATTATCCAATAATTTATTATCTGTAAGTCAGATAACTGCTAGGGGATATAGTGTTGTTTTCCAGAAGGATCAGTGTGTAATATACCAAAATTGCGAAATTACTGGCAACCAAGTCTTACATGCTAGGAAGGTCAACGGGCTATACAAAATAAAGGTGCAAGCGCAGCCTGTCTTCGAGGAGGAGCATTCCAAGCCCTTGCACAGGCAAGAGACAGAGAATGCTCATGCTGCTTCGAGTGTTTCTATGGACACATGGCACAAGCGTCTTGGGCATTTGTCCGAAGGAGGTATGAGGGTTTTAGGTGATGGGAAACACTGCATGAATTTTGTTTTTCAGAACGAAAATACCATGCGTGGTAGCTGCGTCTCATGCCTGACTGGGAAGATGCCTCGAGCATCCTTTCCCGTCAGTGCTAGCCGCGCTACTCAACCGTTGCAGCTCATACACTCTGATGTGGTTGGCCCGATGCAAGTCAGCAGCTGGGGCGGAGCTCGCTTCTTGCTAACCTTTACGGATGATTGTACCCGGAAAACATGGGGATACCTTATGAAGCACAAATCAGAGGTGGGTTCTCATTTTATTTCCTTTAAAAATATGACTGAAAAACAGACTGGTTTGTCAATAAAAACTATTCGCACAGATAATGGTACTGAATATGTAAATAAGGCATTCCGTAGTTATCTTTTGAAACATGGTATTGTACACGAGACCACAGTACCTTACTGCCCTGAACAGAATGGTGTCTCGGAGCGCCTTAATAGGACTATTTTTGAAAAAGCAAGGGCTATGCTACAGGAATCCGGCCTATGTAACCGCTACTGGGGAGAAGCAGTTATGACTGCGATATACCTTAAAAACAGGTCTCCTACCAGAGCGTTGTCAGGCGGCATACCTGAAAGCTTGTGGTCTGAGTCTCCTGTAGATGTTAGCCACTTACGCGTTTTTGGCTGTCTTGCTTATGCCCATATTCCTAGTCAGAAGCGGAGCAAATTAGATCCTAAGGCCAGAGCTTTAATATTTGTGGGTTACGGTGAAACCTGTAAAGGTTTCCGTTTAATAGATCCTTCTAATCCTCGTTCTGTGATTTACTCTAGAACAGTCATTTTCATTGAGAATGAGTTTATTGGAAAACATGCTAGTTGTAGAGCCATTTGTGGGAAAGATTTTTATTTATTTGACATTTATGAAAATAATAATAAAATTCAATGTGCAAATAATGAAATCAATAATGATGTTAATTTAAATCCTAATGAAATTAATAATGAAGTAAATTTTAATAATGAATCGAATTTTAATAATGAACATGATAAATCAGACTGCTCATCTGGTACTCGTGACGTTTCAGATGCGGAGTTGCCAACGCCACCTGCGTGGTCCCCGGTGTCTGAACATTATTGTACTGGCGATGAAGGTGATAATGACGTTTGCGGTAATGAAGATGGTGACCCTCCAGGCGCTTTGTATTCTCTACCTACGTCATCACTTGAAGGTCATGATAAAGGTAACGAAACTTGTGTCCCATTGGGCGCTGCGTCTTCTCTGCCAGAGTCTGCACCTACGAAGGAGCCGATGCCGACGGAAGGGTCCGTGGCATCTCGCTCACGCCCGGTACGTAATACACGCGGTACTTTACCAGAGCGGCTTAAAGATTATAATTTATCTTTGTTGGCTTTGATGGCGGAAGGTAGTTCATTAGATGAGCCAACATCGTATGAGGAAGCCATACAATCTCCTGAGAAGGATGAATGGTGGAAGGCGATGGAATGTGAGTATAACTCATTACTTAAAAATAGTGTTTGGACATTAGTTGATCGTCCTAAGAATAAGAATGTTGTTAAGTCTAAATGGGTGTATAAGAAGAAGTATGATACATCAGGTGAGCTTACTAAGTTTAAGGCTAGACTGGTTGCCCGTGGTTTCAGTCAGAAAATGGGGGTAGACTACACGGACACTCATTCGCCTGTAGTAAGGCACAGCACGTTAAGAATATTATTCTCTATTGCCACTGAATTAGAACTTGATATTGATCACATTGATGTAACCACCGCATTCCTTAATGGCGAACTCAATGAACAGATATATATGGAACAGCCATCAGGTTTTAAAAATGATGATAAAGTATGTTTACTCAATAAGAGCATCTATGGTCTCAAACAAGCCAGCCGAATGTGGAATGTTAAGATTCATAATGTTTTGTCACAGAATAATTATGTTCAGAGTAAATGTGAGCCATGCATTTATATTAGAAAGACTGCCACAGAGTATGTTATTATTGCTTTGTATGTCGACGATTTTTATATATTTCATAATAATTGTATTAATAATGTTCTGAAAATGTTACAAGATAATTTTGAAGTTCGACATTTGGGCAAGTTAAAGGATTGTTTAGGTATAAGTGTTCATAGAGAAAAGGGTGTCACTACTTTGGATCAGTCTGAGTACATAAAACGTCTATTAGAAAAATACAACATGTCTAATTGTAAATCTGTTTCCACACCTTTACCTGTAAATTGTAAATTAGAGAGGTCAGAAAAGACATGCTTAAATGATGATGTCTATAAATACAGGCAGTTGTTAGGTAGTTTAATGTACTTATCTGTTTGTACGAGACCCGACATATCTTATGCATGTAGTCAATTAAGTATGTTTAGCACATGTTTCGATGAAACTCATTGGCGCATTGCAAAGCGTGTTCTGCGTTATTTGGCGGGTACTATGAATTATAGCTTATTTTTTTTAAAAAGCAATAGTTTTGATATTACTGCATATGCTGACGCAGACTGGGCTAACTCTTTGTCTGACCGTAAATCTTACACTGGTTTTGTTGTTAAATTAGGCTCTAATGTCATAAATTGGGAGGCCAGAAAGCAACGCTGTACTGCTTTAAGTAGTACAGAAGCAGAATATATTGCGATTGGTGATGTTTGCAAAGACATTTGTTTTGTAAGAAATTTCATGTCTGAAATTATCGACAAAACTTTTAATGTAATTGTTTATAACGATAGCCAAAGTGCTCAAAAATTGCTACTTGTAAAAGAACACTCCCATAAGAGGACGAAACACATAGACCTAAGATACCATTTCATTAAAGATCTTGTTCAGAATGGTAACATAAGTGTAAGATATTTGCAAACTGATCATATGATAGCAGATGTGTTAACAAAACCTCTTTGTGCTCAGAAACATGTTAATTTTGTAAGGGGTTTAAATGTAAAGCAGTTAAATTTATGAATAGTTTATTTGAATTGTAATTTCTTGGTTTATATTCCACTGTCTTTGCGTATATGTATAGCTGCATTGATAAGTTCTATACTTAGGTTTGTAGTATGTACTGGGTATGTAGAGATGGGTAAAAAGTAGAGTTCTATTTTTGGATTATTGTAAACCAATGTGAAGCGTAAGGAGGAGTGTTGAAATTTATCCGAAGGTGAATACGCCTCACATTGGGTTGTCTGTACTTACAACATTAAGAGTGACATATTGACTCTGTGGTCATTCACTTTTTCGCTATGGCTCTCTGACTGTTTTGTGTTCGTGTTTTATTATCGATTATGTGAAATCTATTTTAATCTCAGTAATCTTTATAATTTATCGACTCGCTATATTCATTCTATATATTGATTGAGACAATATATGGGAATATAAGTTGCAAGTGAAGTTTTATCAATTATCACCTCATACCGTATAACCTAATACTGATGGTGGAGACGCGACAGACAGCCCTGCGTGCCAGCTCTGCTAACAATCTCGTAGAGCAATTCCGGGCATAGCCATTTCCATAGCTCGTTGCAAGTTAGTCGAACTCAATATTATCCGCAGAGGGCAAGCCCTGTTCTGCAGCGGGCATGGCTTGCCTATCCAAGTACTCGCTGGAACTGGCCACGCTGAAGTGTACTTGCATGCTGCAGTGCGTCGACGCAGTCTTCAAGGAGCTGGCGCACGAGGAGGAGTTCTGGTAAGTCTTGGCGGGCCAGGCAAAATTGTGGCGAGTCTTGTTAAACTGGTAAGTGATAGTGAGGAGTCCTTAGGGTTGCCAACTTTTTTTCTAACAAATATAGTATTTTCGAAGCTATTACCTCTAAAAATGTAGTAGATGGCAAAATAATGGTAAAAAAATATTAAAAAATAGCGGCAGTCGTGCAGCGCGATTCACGGACTGACCCCCGGTTTCTCGTACACTAACAAGCGGTTAATCTACTATATTATATAGTAGGGTTGGCAACCCTAAGTCTTAATTACATTCTATTGCTGGGCACACCCCTTCTCTCAGAGAGAAAGAGTACAGGCTTTAGTCACCACGCGTGCCCACCGCGGATTGGCGATTTCAACCGCTGAGGTATGTGAATAGCTCAGACACTCAGGTTTCCTCACGATGTTTTCCTTCACGGTTACCGAGTGGTATTGCTACTATAACTTCACAAATGTACATAACTTAGAAAACCAAGTCATAGGTACATGCCCGCACCGGGGATCGAACCTGGGTCTCCCACTTCCGAGTCCGAGGTTCTACCCACTAGGCTACCAAGGCCGTGGTAGCCCGAACATATCGCTGCTTCATAATAAGGGCCCAGAATTTTCAATATTATACAAAAAATGGCACGAAAAACGAGCTATATTGTGTGCGTGCGTGCACTAGAAATTCTGCTGTTTCTGTAATAATTTTCTGGTGTACAATAACGAATATGCACATCATATTTTTGTAATTATCAAGACGCTTGGTTGTCACTTCCAACCGTGTTTTTCAGGGAAAAGGGGCCTTTCGCGACCCGAGGCTTGGTCCGGTATACGGTGGGCCCGCCGCGCACCCGGTACACCAGGGAGATCGTCTTCCACTTCCAGGACTTGGTCGGTGAGGGCATCACAACTGTATGCTGTGTGTAAACAAAATATTTATCAAATGTTTAGAGCTGGGAGGCGTTGAAACCTAAAATACAGACCACCGCAGACCACATGCAAAACAGAATATTTATCAAATGTTTTGAGCGGGAGCCGTCGAATCCTGACCTTGAAAATGACCCTGCGCTTGATTTGTGAATTTAGAAAATATACATATGTATCTGTAGGTATTGTTTATTACTCTATAATTCATGACCCTGCATGGATTGTCCTGACGCAATATTCGTGATCATGTTCATGCCTGTACTCGAGTTCATGTTCATATTAATATTCACATTCATGCTTACTGCTATATTTCATTTCATTTCACTAAGATTCTTTAGTGAGATTTCCTAAGATCCTTGAGGATATAATAAGCTTGCCAGAAGCGCGGTTCAAAAATGTGTAAAGCACACTTTGTGCCAAAAGGGCTACTATAGCATTAAGGATTATTTAGATGACAAAGATGTCTGGAATTAAAGCTAGTTTAATGCATTAGTACTAGGTTTTAGAAGATTAAACTATGTAACAGAGAATTAAGGAACATTTTTGCAAAGACTAAGTTTGGAGTTTTTTTGTCCGTTTTTTCTCCAAATGATCTATATTTTGAACGGGACACCTAATTTTACTTGTTTGCAACGTTCAATAAGTCACAGTTTCTGAGTTACTTTAAATAAAAATTATTTTTTTTTGACACCCTTTTTTTGTGAAAATTAATCCCCTAAGGGGTCCAGGGAGTAACAACACTAGCGCCACCGAAGAAAAAAAAATCACATCTTTTACATTCTTATCAAATTTAAAAAAAGTGTCAGTACAATCTTCTTCTTGTTGTCTTCTGTTGTTGTCTGGAAGAAATTACTTTTAGTAATAAGGCCGCCAATTGTACTGTACTATATTATTGTTAAAAAAAAACTGTTTATTTTATAAAGATGAACAATACATGCCAGCATTCTCATATGTAATTCCTGGTGTACATACAATAAAGAATATTCTATCTATCTATCTATCTCTCAATCACGTTAACAGTGATTTCTAGGACCCACTACAAAGAACCTAGGATCACGAACCTGGGACTAGAGATAGCATTTATGCCAAAAACGGCCGTTTCTGGCGTTAATGCTGTGTTGGCCCAGGTTTTGTGCCTCAGGTTCAGGGCCATGCGTTCTAAAAATCACTATTAACACGATTGAGAGATTGTACTGACACTTTTTGGGAATTTGGTCTGTGAAAAAAGATATGATTGTTTTTCCTTGGTGGTGCGGTCGCTTGTGTTACTCTCTGGACCCCCTTTCTTTGCGTTTCCAGTGTCTTTTGGCGGCGCGGCGGGCCTTTTTCTGGGAGCCAGTTTTTTGAGTTTCGTCGAAATATTCTACTTCGTCTTCGAAAGGCTAATTTTTAAGCCTTGCTTCAAGAAAGAACCAGTCAGTGTGCCGGTAAGATGTACTACACATCGTACTTACATATTAAGCATTGTTTTGATAAATTAATGTTAAGGTGTGGTGAGCCATTTCATCCTCGAGCTGATAAGCAGTGAATCTAGTAAGCGAATCTAATACATTTAAACGAGAATCGCTCGTAGCCCCGGCTGCCTGAGTGATCTTAAACGATCACGAAGGTTAAGCAACACAGGGCGCGTTCAGTGCATGGATGGGTCGCCGTCTATGCCTAACGCTAGTGGCATTTTTCCGAGCGATTCCGTGCTTCGCAAGGCACGTTAAGCTGTTGGTGCCGGATGCCTTAAGCCAAGTCAGAGGCCTTAGGGCGGCTTGACAACTTCTGACAGTAGACGAGCCACTAGTCTACAAGCCTCCACCAATCCGGACTTGGCCCCCGTGGTGGAGTATGGCCTATACCTTCCTCAGGGAAGAGACCCGTGCCCCTCGGTGGGGACATAATGGGTTGATGATGATATATATTTATAAGTTATATTATATAATCTATACTTAATCTCAGAAACGGCTCCAACGATTTTCGTGAAATTTAGTATCTAGTAGAGGGTTTCGGGGACAATGAATAATTTTTCACCGTATCTAAATAGAATTTACAAAAGCACTATTAACAAAAACAAAATACCTGGCTAAGCTCGGTCATCCAGGTACTTTATCATTAAACAGTCAAAACAGATTAAATTACATACCTGAAATGTTTATCATTTCTGCGCATTGGAGTTTTGACAGCCCCCGCCAGTCACTTCACACATAGCTACTACATCCTACTGCACAGCACAGGGCCTCATTCAGAGAGACACAATGATGCCCTTAATTATCACGCATGTCCACCGCACACTGGCGATTCCAGGCGCTGTATAAAAAACCATAGACGTATTTCTTCGAACAAAATTCTTCGCTCTCAAAAACGGCTCCTGTCCTCTCGATTAGTCTGTACCAATGAAATGAGCGCAAGATGTGCTGTAGAGTAAATAATATTGTGATTGGTTCATTCTGTGCGCCATGCGGACACCGTGAATGTTGATCGGGCGATAGCAAATGACAGCATGACCTTTGATTGGTTTTATACAAAAACTTCAAACCATTGACTTCATGAAACCTGTCGAAATATCTAGGTACCTCGGAAGATGGCTGTCTGTCGGTGGCAGGTGCGTATATATTTTGCCGGGTAATACTGAACTCGCTCTGATTGGTAACACAATTGACAAGCGCCGCCCGCCTTCCCACATTTTTTGCGCTAGTTAGACATCTATGTTTTTAACTATCACTGATGTGTATATGTCGTAGCCATATCGTAGGTTGTGCCATATCATGATGTGGTTAGCCATATCACGAAATGTGTCCTTTTCATGAAAAGGCCAAGTCAAACTGGCCGTATCGTTTAAGCATCAACGTTTGACGATATGGCAATCTACGTTTTGCCATATCATAATGTAGGGTACCTATGACTTTTCCATGCACCAACCTTATTTAAGTTTGACATATTTACTGCATTGAGCTGAAAAATAGATTGAAGATGCCTAACGTATTTAGTGTTTTGGTGCATTTGAACCTTATAGGAACCATAACAATAAAAGAAGCAACAGTTTATATTTTATCACTCGTAAAATACAATGCGGTACAATGATTACAACAAAATGAGATTGCTGCCTTACTTTCCTCATTTTGCACAGTATTTACGGGAATATTGCCGTCACTAGAAATATTTTTTGTCGCCTCCATGGTAGAAATACACAATAAACTAACATCATCAGCGCCTCTAACGGTGGATAATGGAAGTATTTTACGATATGGCCGCTAACGTTTGGCCGCATCATGAAATAGTCATGCATTTCGCTATTCAAATCGTCAAACGTCGGTCGCTCATTGATCTGGCTAAGCCATTTCATGATACGACCAGTTTGACTTGGCCTTAACATGAAAAGGACACATTTCGTGATATGGCTAACCACATCATGATATGGTCAATTCTATGATATGGCTACGACATATACACCCTTCACAACCCCTAACACTCTGGTTACCTACTCCGCTGGCTCACCAGAGTATTTGAGGTCACTATCATGCGCACCAATTACTGTCGGATTGCTGACGTTTGCAATAGCAAGTATGGAATTTGACAGTTAGACGATTGGAATCGTTCAAGATTCTGAAGTGGATCTTGGATCCAGCCAATGAAATTGTCCCTGTCCTGCGCAATCTTTTTGTGGTTCGAATTACTCTCATTGTTTTTCTTATTTCAGATCAACAAGCCCGAGGTCCCTCCGCCTGTTCCCTATGAGACGGCTAGGATCATGGAGTTGAATAAAATCCTGGAGAGTGATGGACGGCTCTACGGTGGGAAACAGTACAAGGGGCGGTTCTTAGCACCGATTTTACATTAAAGTTGAAGGGATTAGACTTAATTTCAAATAGATTACACGGTCAGGAAAAATAATTACAAGTGATTTCTTACTGTATTGAGTATTTGAGTATTTATTTGCTAAAGCATGGTAATTACAAATTATGTAGGTGGTAACTTAAAATTATGGCACAAGCATGCTCTACCCGTCAGGGTGCGCAAATATTATTTTTGTTGTAAAAAAAAAAGTTTGTTGAGCTAAATTAGTAGGTAGGTACAAAAATATGTAACATAAATCTTTGCATAGTAATAACAATAAAAGAAAAAAAAAAGTTAAAAGATCTTAGTAATGGCATACAATCGTCGGTCTTGTACTAGATTGCTGGAAGAATATAGTCGGTAGGTAGACGCACATCGCGGTGGTAGCCTAGTGGGTAGAACATTGGACTCTGAAGCGGGAGACCCAGGTTCGATTCCCAGTGCGGGCTTGTACCTATGACTTTTCTTTGTACCTATGACTTTTCTTTCTAAGTTATGTACATTTGTGAAGTTATAGTAGCAATACCACTCGCTAACGGTGAAGGTAAACATCGTGAGGAAACCTGGGTGTCTGAGCTATTCACATACCTCGGCGCTTGAAATCACCAATCCGCGGTGGGCACGCGTGGTGATTAAGCCCATACTCTCTCTGTGAGAGAAGGCCTGTGCCCTACAGTGGGACGTATATAGGCTGCTTATAGACGCACATAAATGGATAAATGAAATACGAAAATTTGAACCGTGGAGGACATTTTGATGTCCTGTAATTTACCTGGTACTTACTTTTAAAGGTGTTTCTGGCTTTGTGAATAGTAAGAATTCTTGGAAACTTCCTGCGGCTCCAAGGTTTGCGCAGTGGCTGGTAAAAACATTCTCTCGGAGAGAAAACATCTAACAGTTTCTGTTTATTGAAACATTTCCAAATATAATAAGTATATCAAAACAGGCCCAAAAGTCTCACATCACAATGTTGCTTATACGACTTCTACATGACTAATCCCACAAATCGTTTTTCAAGCCCCATCAGCCATTCAATGTTTGTTCTTAATTTAAAGCCGAGTTTCGACGGTCTCAGTGCGCTCGGACCGTGCGCGTGCAGTTTTAATTGATTATGACGACGGTCAGTGCGCTCGGAACGAGTGCGTCGTCATAATCAACTAAAACTTTACGCACACGGTCCGAGCCTACTAAGACCGTCAAAACCCGGCTTTAGTCTCAACCCACGACAAAATAAATTACCATAGACTCTCCCACAATAAAATTCCATCTGTCCAACAACAATTAACTCTTTAGGTAGTAATTATTTACCTCAGGGGGAATCATAAAATTTTGAACAAAAAAATATGGTTGTGACTTTTCGTTTTTAAATTGAGAATTACCCAAATGATAGAATCTTTAAAATAAAACAATATACATATTCAATATCTATTCTATATTTTTTTAATTTAGCGAGTTGCAGTGACGATTAACGAGCTATGCCCGGATTATTGCCAATATGCCCAGCCATGAATGCAACACGAGGCAATTCCTCCCGTAGCAAAGTCGCGCCGCTCGCTTTTGTAGCTGTGACATTTTCTTCCGGGCATATTGCCACGCGCGGTACATCAATAATGAATGGCGCCCCCCGACTTCATATCTCTTGCAGTCTATAATACGTCCCTGACATGTGGCCTTATCATGGCAGCGTGTGCGGACACCCTCGTGAATGCGACGATGGCGTTGACGTTGCACTCGACTGCGCCCGCGCCGACGGGCGAAGTTGAGACGACGCCGCGAAGGTAGTACCGCTGCACTCCGTAGACCTGGCTCGGGAACACCAGGCCTCCACCGCTGTCACCTTGGCACAGGGTCGTGGAGCCTGGAACAGACGCCGCATGAACTCAAACTCACATGTCACTTTAAAAAGCACTCACAGGCACTTTAAAAATGAGACATTCTTAAATGTACAGTCGATTGGTATTGCTATTATAACATCATGAACCGGACAAGTGCGAGTCGGACTCGCCCACCGAGGGTTTCGCACAAAACTGTAGGCACCTACTTGCATATTACAAATAGTTCAGGAATCGAGTCTCGCAGTATTTCCGAGCCTTTGACGAACTTCAAAGACAATTTTTTTATGATTCAATCTAAATGTACTTTTATTTTTAGATTTTTCCCTGTATTTGTACTAAAAGAAGATATTACTTGCCAAATTTCATAGTTCTAGGTCAACGGAAAGTACCCTATGAATTTTGATTCCGTTGAGAGTGTTGAAATATACGTTTTTGGCGGCATAAACGGCCGGAAAGTTTGATTTTTTCAAAGTTTTCACATCTTGAAGGGACTGTACACTAGAGTATACGGTTTCTTTTTTCAAATATGTCAACTCGATACCTCAACGCGTTCCTGAGATAAAGGGCCTTGGCGCAGACAGATGGATGGACGGACGGACAGACGGACGGACAACAAAGTGATCTTATAAGGGTTCCTTTGTACGTATGTGTATATATATATATATATATATATATATACACATATATAAAGAAGCTTGCATTATCATTCACAGAGGTGCTACTTTTTTGTAACTCTGACGTTGGCAGAATCCTTAGGCCTTTTTGCCTTTTGTGGGACGGAACGCTAAAAATGTACGCAACTAAGAAAACCAAGTCATTGTCAGTGCCGGGATTCGAACACACGACTTCCCAAATGTGAGGCCGGCTTTCTACCGCTCCGCTACCACCGCTGCCGGTTAACGGTCAACCGTGAAGGAAAACATTGTGAGAGAACCTGTACCTCAGGAGTTCACACACCTCAGCGCTTGAAATTGCCAATCCGCGGTGGGCACGCGTGGTGATTAAGCCCATTCTCTCTGAGAGAAGGCCTGTGCCTTACAGTGGAACGTATATAGTCTGCACGAAAACAAGAAAAATGACGCCTGTATGTGGTAAGCATATGGGCGAATCTACTCAAATTGTGGCCAATTAATCATTTTTCTCAACAAGCTCTCACAGTTCTCAGCACAACAGAAATGTTCTAAATGTGAAGTTATGGTTTTTACAATATGTTAAAGTGTGAATAAAATCCAATATAGAAAAAAAAAACATTTTTTAACACCTGTTCCGCTGACAACGATGAATTGTGACAATTACGAGGATAATGACGGTGACAATTTCGAGTAGATTCCGTTAATTTTGGTGTTTTCATACGTAATTATTTTTTAAGTAAAAAAGTAATTCGGCGTATGTTCTATTTAAACTTTATAAAACCCTCAGTACAGAAGTTTTACTAGCAACATATCACGGCCTTGCTGAATCGGTACTTAGATATGGTATTGTCTTTTGGGGCAACTCAACTAATAAAGAAATTGTTTTAAAAATGCAAAAACGCTGCATTCGCGCGATGTTTCATATTAAACCCTCCGAGACCTGCAGGCATCTATTTGTGAAATACCGCATCCTGACGAATGAGAAATAGACGTGATGAATAGTACATTACTTCAGAGGGAAGAAAGTGACAGTTCCATACCGAGATTATGGCATTTGCGCCACGAGCTTGCGAGGGGTTGAAGCAAAACTAACATGACAATGTTATATTTAAGACCATAGTAATGCATGCCACTGTACTATTGACACTTGTTTATGCGAATAAATGAATCTTTATCTTTATCTTTCACTTCTCATGCTCTGAAAGTTAGTTGTGCAAGATATAGGCTGCACAAAATCGAATATTGTGCACAAGTGCATTAACGTATCTACTCATAAATGTATCTGTATTACGGCAAAGAAAATGAACAATACAGCCAAACACAATAAGAAGTTCATAGATACAATTTGTTATTTTATAATCATCATCGTCATCAGCCACTTTACGCCCACTGCAGGACACAGGCCTCCTTCGTGGTTTTCATAACCGTGAAGGGTTTTGCCATAATCGCCACGCTTGGCAGGCGGATTGGCGATCGCAGTACGCGGTTGGAATCTCTGGTAGACGCTGCTGCCCGTCTTCTGCTAATGTATTTCCTTAGTCGCCTTCTACGACATCCACGGAAGGAAATGGAGTGACGCTATTCTTAATCCGGCGCCACACGGGACAATATATATATATATATATATATATATATATATATATATATATATATATATATATATATATATATATATATATATAGCATTTTTGTGAACATTTAATGTTTGTGTTTTTCCTGGTACAATAAAGAATATTCTTATCTTATATTATAAAATCTTAATCTCGGAAACGGCTCCAACGATTTTTATGACATTTAGTATGCAGAGGGTTTCGGGGACGATGAATATTTTTTCCCCTTTTTTTTCACCGTGTCTGGATATAATTTAGCTAAGTATATACCATACATACGCTAAACAAATAAATAAGTATATTATTATTTTGGTGGATTTAGTTATAAAAGCGAAAACCATTATCCAATTGTCAATCGTCCTTGCCTGGGGGTATCCTAGTTTGGGTCACCAGGTCAATCACCAATCACCAGTGGCCTAATTACGGCCACCAAATCCTGAGCGATTCCAATCGTCTAACTGTCAAATTCCATACTAATTTGACAGTTAAACGATTGGAATCGCTCAGGATTTGGTGAGCGTAATATAGGGGCAGGTCAAGTGATTGTATTGTGTGGAAGTTATTGTTATTATTATGAGTTTTTGCGAGAAAGAGTAACAAACATCCATCCATACATACAGACTTTCGAGTTTATAATATTAGTAAGGATTTTGACCAGAATATGTTTTCAGTTTTAGTTACAACTAAAATATAATAAAATAATTTATTCTAGTGCCCTCGCAATATTAAATATTATACCTACTACCGTTTCTTGCAGAAATAGTAGATTTTACAACAAGTGCACAAAACAAACCATTTGACCACAACAAATGGTTTTGTGGACGAGTTATAAACTCTGTTTTTCACTTCGATTGCAAGGAAATAAAACAGTAGTATAATTTAGCAAATTGAAGAAATTAAATAAACGCACGAAAAAACAAGAGCTGTTTCCCGCGCAGGCCTACTATTAAATTAATTTTCTCAAATTCATTAAATAACCTACCGTACTTGAATTCTTTTAATATCTTTTATGTCTTAAAAACACATAACGCAAATAAATTAAAGTAAATATTATAAACCTCCGTGTGGCGCCAGATTAAGAATAGCGTCACTCCATTTCCTTCCGTGGACGTCGTAGAAGGCGACTAAGGAAATCAATTACCAGGAGACGGGCGGCAGCGTCTACCTGAGATTCCAACCGCATACTGCGATCGCCAACCCGCCTGCCAAGCGTGTGCGTTTATGGCAAAATCCCTCATGGGTAGGAAAACCATGAGGGAGGCCTATGTCCTGCAGTGGGCGTCAAATGGCTGATGATGATGAAGATAAATATTTTTTAGTTTAGTTTATTATTTCATCGGAAACTCTGTAGTTTACGTAGTTAGCAGGGGATTTATTTTATTTCAGGCGTTACAATTTTCAGAGATCGAAGTAGCGTTATTCACGATGGCGCCATTATTTTCAAACTGCATTTAAATGGGTTCTAAAGACTGCTTCGTTGGTCTAGCGACATCTCGTCTCATTACTATGCCGGAGGTCGCGGGGGTTCTATTTCCATTGGAGGCCGCCTTACATTTACAGATTTGTGATGTCCTTGCCTGGTTACCATAGCTTGGGACCAGGACAAATGATTGTGTTGTGTGGAAGTTATATAGGGAAGAGCGGGTGATCGTGCTCTTCCACTATAAAGGGCAATTTCCCGCCAGGCAGATCGTATGCCTGGGGACGGCCGGTCCAACTAATGTTCGCCGGACGTTATATTTATGGTATGTCATGTGAAACATTTTGCTTGCGCGATGCAAGAATGTTGGAGTTTATAGTGCGCGCGCAGAGTTGACATATTGTGCTCGCCACAGTTATTATTAATATAATGAAGGACTAACCGTCATTGTATCCAGCGCATATCTTGTCGTGGCCTATTACTGATTTGAAGTCGAACGGCGCTTTCTCAATGCATTCCTTTTCTGGTACAAACGGCAGTTTAGTCGTTTTCAGAACGCCCGTCCTTTTGCCTGCCGCGGTTGTAAGCCCCCAGCCAGCCACCTGCGGAACAGCAAGGTCAATTGAACCGTGTTACGCAGAAATCTTAACGCGTCTGAACGAAAACATTGAAAAATAGAAAAGCGTTTTGGCGTAATTGACGTTTGTTTGTTTGGGTGTTTGTTTGAATGTTTCTGCGTAACACGATCTAATTACATGTCTGATTTAATTGTTTGCCCACCTCTGCTGACTAATGCCATTGCCATGTCTCTCGCCATTCGCATCCACGGGCCCTTTGACGATCTGATCACATCAGATGGTGAAATTCTTCGATGACCGTCAACCGTACTGAACGTACTTTGTAAGCTAGGTCGTGACATGGATCATAAAAATAAGTGCTCACTTCTGTTAAGATATTGGGTTCATCCATTTATTACCATTATGAACGCCGATGCGAATCAATACGCAAGTTCTTGCGATTCTGGCGCGAGCTCGCAGATTTTTACGATGCGACGTCGCATCGCAATTTTGTGTACGGGCCCCAAGGGCCCTAAGCAATAAAATAACATCGAGAAAAAACGGCAAAAAATCACGTTTGTTGTATGGGAGCCCACCAAATATTGAAATATTTATTTTATTTTAATTTAATTATTTATTTTTGAAGAGAATATAGAACTAAATATTCTGTGAATATTTGAAGCATCTACCTGTTTCCGTTATTAATATCAAGCAAAAAACGAAAAAAAATTACGTTTGTTGTATGGGAGCCCCCAAGCTGATCACAGTGCCTCAATATCTACAATATATCTCTTTTTGAGCTTCGCTGCTGCCGGATGTAACTGTGAAAAACGCAGTCTTAAATGCGTGTACTTACTGTTCCCATTTTTCCTGCAACCAGCTCGGAATTTTCAAATTTGACGTCGAAATTTAAGCACACCGGTCTTATGTAAGGCTTAAACGTAAAAGGAGTTGCCAGGAACAACAGCGCAATGTCAAAGGCATAGTTGGTGTCTTGACCATGAAATGACTGATGGGTTTCAAGTCGCTCCACCTGAAAAACACAATTTTTTTGTCTTGTTATACGATAAAAACAAAATCAATTTTTTTTATTGAAAGTAGCACAGAAACTGCGACTTAGTGAACGTTACAAGTTAAACTAGGTGTCCATTTCAAAACCTAGATCATTTTGGAGAAAAAATGGACAAAAAAACTCCAAAATTAGTCTTTTCAAGTCCTTAATTTACAGAATTTATATTAATATTCTAAAACCTCGAACTCATGCATTGAACTGGCTTTAATTCCAGACATCATTGTCATCTAAATAATCTTTAATGTTATGGTAGCTTTTTTTTGCACAAAGTGTCAATCGTCATCATTATGTAGAAACTTATAATTTATTGTAGAAACGTATACAATGCCCCATATAAAGGATGTTTGAACCTTTGCCAGCCTAAATTTTGGGAACGAAAGTTTATGTCTATTTCTAAGTACCTATTTACATTGTGTAAAATATCAGTAACTTTAAAACTGTAGGTAGCAAACCTACAGTTTTAAAGTGACTGATATTTTTCCTAACGATATATTCTTTATGTTGCTCTAACCCCTGCTGAGGACAAATTGATGATGATTGATTGACAAACTGATGTAAATTGCTTCGGCCAGATGTCGCTGCCTGTACGTAATACAGAGAAGTTTGTAAAGAGGCTCGAAATTTCATCGATGCTTGCACTTGCCCATTAGCTCAGTTGGGAGAGCGCTGGCACGGTTAACCAGAGGTCGCGGGTTCAAGTCCCGGCATGGGTGGAATTATTAGCCTCTAAATCTTTTTGTGCAATAGTTCTCGCGAAACAGGTCCGCCTAGTGCGAAGAACACCAGTAAGCAACTACGAGTATTCAGTGGCAATCTTTTTCAAACCTACCTACCCACATTATTTTAAGTCTGTTCATATCACTAGGACTTAAGCTTCTTTGTGGGTAAATGATTTGATTTGAAATAGGTTGTTACGATATGCTGAGAATACCTCTCGGGATACAGACGTGAGTTTATGTATTTATGTACAGAGAATAGTTTTAGGGTTCCGTAGTTTATACTTATATATATTCACGCCTTTATCTAGTACGGTAAGGATTCATTTATTTTGGTGTTTTAATTAATTCAGTGTCTAATATGTACTTTGGGAAGTAATTTAATTTTAATTTGGATGCGTTCACATGTGGGAGAAGGGATGTCTCGGCAAACTTAATTATTTTTTCCGTAAGAAATAGTATAAAATCCAGTTTTATATCAAGAAATCAGAAATCAATAATTTATTTCAACGTAAAGAATTTACATTCTGTTTGGTGAATGTCAATGTACTATGTTACTATGTTACTATGGTACTATGGTACTATGTTACTATGGTACTATGTTAGCCGCTATGTTATAGGTAAGTAATTTATTCCAGTTATCTCGCGAATTTATACTGCCGTTTCTTACGGAAAAAATACGGTTAATAAGTTTGCTTAAACTATGTTTCTCCACTAAAACATGTCTAAAACGCGCCCAGACGGGCAGCACATGGAATGCACTGAAACTCTGTATGTAAAGATCTATTTTGTTTACCCATGTACATGAATAAACGATACTTTACATTACTTTACTCTAAAACCAACATAACAATATTTTGGTTACGCGGACGCCACTAAGCGGTGGTAGCCTAGTGGGTAGAACCTCGGACTCGGAAGTGGGAGACCCAGGTTCGATCCCCGGTGCGGGCATGTACCCATGACTAAGTTATGTACATTTGTGAAGTTATAGTAGCAATACCACTCGCTAACGGTGAAGGAAAACATCGTGAGGAAACCTGAGTGTCTAAGCTATTCACATACCGCAGCGCTTGAAATCCCAATCCGTGGTGGGCACGCGTGTTGGTTAAGCCCATACTATCTCCCTGAGAGAAGGCCTGTGCCCTACTGTGGGACGTATATAGGCTGCTTATTATTCCGCGGACGCCACAAAGTAGCCTGGGTCGTTTAGCAGCCGATCAGCCAAATGAATGTTGGCATTTCCTGTTTAATAATTTTACTGATTTATTTTCTTACCGCGAATTTTATTACAATATGAGGATAGCCAACCCGCCTGCCAAGCGTGGCGATTGGGGTTAATCCATAGGGAGGCCTCCTGCAGTGGACGTCAAACGGTTGATGATGATGATGAGGATATATAAGATTGTTTGAAACAAAACTGTTTTTGTTCAGGCGTGTCGAAGGTTACTACGAATATAAGACGTCTGAAGAGAAACATGGAACATAACAATGTAATACATAGGAAGGCGTTTTCCTCGCAAGGGTTGGAATGTTTCTGCGTAACACGGTCCAATTCATGGTTTACTATGACATGTACATCGCAAAGTCGATTAACTAACAGATTAACAAAACGACTCTTCAACGCAACGTACCACGAATCGTCATATTAAACTACAAATTGAAGTTTAATATGACAATTTGTGTAAGGTCTGCCGAGCGGGGGAGGCGAATTAATTGACGCCCCTTACCTCTGACTTTTGAGCGTCAATATCTTTCGGTTCATCCCAGGGTGAGTAGATCTTGCCAGCTGCGACCGCGTACTCGTTGGCCGGATGCATTGTCTTCGTACCGACATCCCAGAAGCAATGCGCAGCTGCAAGTACAGATGAACAGTCAAATTTATAAAAAAATTAAGTAATTCCTCTCTCAGAAACTCAACCTCAATGAGCATTTCAACTTTTTTTTTATGTACCCAAATAGGCCGATAAATGCAGTCCCCGATGTATTCATTTTCTGTGATTAAAAGTGTAGTGTCCTGTTTTATTTATTCGTTTTGTCTGTTGTGTATTTAGTTTTCTTTCTGTTGTTGTGCATATTATGTTACTTATGTGCTTATTTTGTTTCTGTGATGTATCTTGTTGATGTAATAAATGTCTTTCTTCTTCTTCTTCTAATAAGAGGATTTTGTTACTCCTTAAGCTCACCACTAATGACCAGGTCGTTTTTGACGATGGTGCCCCCGCATATATTTCTGTGGAACGTGATATTCTTCCAATAGACGCCTGCGTGCCACGGCAGCTCTGCGTACTCCACCGATGTTCCATTCACGACTAGCGGTAGGATGTTAGGTGTCACCTTCCCGCAATCTATAATAATGATAAATTGTTTATCCTGTATCTTAGGGCGCCTATACACGAGCGGAACGACAGTGCGATCTGCAGCCGTCGACACTCGTCGACGGCGGCCTTCGACGCGCCGACGGCGGCCTTCGACGCGCCGACGTGGATATTCGACGCTGACATGTCGGCGACTGCCGTTGACGCGTCGACGGCTGCTGTTGGCACTGTCGTTCGCAACGTGCCGCTCATGTATAAGCGTCCTTAGGCGTATTTACAATTTTTTTTTAATAGAGGCAATATTTTTAAATTCTTCGGAAAATTATTAATCAAATCAATTTTTTATTCACAGTAGCACAGAAAATGCGACTTAATGAACGTTACAAGTCAAACTAGGTGTCCATTTCAAAATCTAGATCATTTTGGAGAAAAAATGGACAAAAAAACTCCAACCTAGTCTTTTCAAGTCCTTAATTTACAGAATTTATATAAATATTCTAGAACTTGGAACTCATGCGTTGAACTGGCTTTAATTCCATACTTCATTGTAAATTCATCAAATACGTAAACAGATTTTCTTTATTATTATTAGATAAATTAATGTGAAAATGATTCAAATATTGATTGTTACAATTAAAATACCGAAGTTGAAAATTAAATCTGCGGTGGAGAGAAAGCAGTTTGTAACAGCCCCACCCCCTCAATACGAGGCAAAAAACCATTATAAAATAAGAAGGAACTTCAGAATACAATAACAATTTGGAGTGGGTGCCCAAAATATATGTGCTGGTCATGCAGCTAGGCACCGACTCCAAGTTATTACTGTATTCTGAAGTCGGTTCTTATTTTTCATTCAAAATTGTTCGTTTCAAAAATTTTTGTGAAGACCATGGGAGTAACCACTTCCTTGATCTGCTGAATAGGCAGTAATCTATCACCAGTTATTTTATTTTTATTGGTATGTAAGTAATCGTGATTAGTAATTATCTTCAATATGAATGTATGTACGTATTATTGTTGTTATTTTTTTTATTTTATGCATTATCATTTATGTGGGTTTATCATAATTTATATTAAGCAAGTTTATTTTTAACTTCTTTTTAACCGAATTCGAATAATGTTATGAGAGAACATTATTCGAATTCGGTTAAAAAGAAGTTAAAAATAAACTTGCCTTTCCAAAATCCCAATTAGCAAAAGTGAGCACTTCTTACATTGGTACCTAATTCATAATAATAACAATAACTTCCACACAATACAATCACTTGACCTGGTGATTGGTGATTGACCTGGTGATCCAAACTAGGATACCCCGTGCAATAGTAACCAGGCAAGGACGATTGACAATTGGATAATTGTTTTCGCTTTTATAACTAAATCCACCAAAATAATAATACACTTATTTATTTGTTTAGCGTATGGTATATACTTAGCTAAATTATATCCAGACACGGTGAAAAAAAGGGGAAAAAATATTCATCGTCCCCGAAACCCTCTGCATACTAAATGTCATCAAAATCGTTGGAGCCGTTTCCGAGATTAAGATTTTATAAGATAAGATAAGAATATTCTTTATTGTACCAGGAAAAACACAAACATGAAATGTTTACAAAAAATATATAGTCCCGTGTGGCGCCGGATTAAGAATAGCGTCTCTCCATTTCCTTCCGTGGATGTCGTAGAAAGCGACTAAGGAAATAAATTACCAGGAGACGGGCAGCAGCGTCTTCGTGAGGTTCCAACCGCATACTGCGATCGCCAACCCGCCTGCCAAGCGTGGCGATTATGGCAAAACCCTTCATGGTTAAAAACCATGATGGAGGCCTATGTCCTGCAGTTGGCGTCAAATGGCTGATGATGATGATGATGATAAAGCTCCGCTACCACCACTCGCCCGCCCACCAGTTGTAGGTTTGAATCACGGCATGTAACAATGATCTGTTTTCTAAGATACGTAACATATGCGACGATATAGTAGCAATACCACTCGCTAAGGAAAACATCGTGAGGAAACCTGAGTGTCTGAGATGTCCACATAAGTAAGAGCTTAAAATTTTCGATCCGCGGTGGGCACACGTGGTGATTAAACCCATACTCTCTCTCTGAGAGAAGGCCCCTGCAGCCATTATGTCCCCACCGAGGGGCACGGGTCTCTTCCCTGAAGAAGATATAGGCCATCATACTCCACCACGGGGGCCAAGTCCGGATTGGTGGAGGCTTGTAGACATAGTGGCTCGTCTACTGTCAGAAGTTGTCAAGCCGCCCTAAGGCCTCTGACTTGGCTTAACGACTGTAATCTATCGTCGGCAGCCGGCACCAACAGCTTAACGTGCCTTGCGAAGCACGGAACCGCTCGGAAAAATGCCACTAGCGTTAGGCATAGACGGCGACCCATCCATGCACTGAACGCGCCCTGTGTTGCTTAACCTTCGTGATCGTTTAAGATCACTCAGGCAGCCGGGGCTACGAGCGAGTGTGACGTATAAGTATAGCATTATTATGGTATACAAAGGGTTAAAATACAAACTGGAGGCCATCAATCGATTCGGTCACTTCTCCGTCAGCTTCCTGAATGTTCCGAATCCCTCCTTTTATTAGATTTTACAATCATTAAGAATGTTAAAATAGATATGGTGGCGCGATCAGTAGAAAGTTCGGGAGGTCACATTCGGGAGGTCGCGGGTTCGAATCCCGGCATGTACCAAGTTACGTACATTTGTGAATTGGTAGAAGCAATACCACTCGCTAACCGTGAGGGTAAAAATCGTGAGTAAGCCTGAGTGCCTGAGTTGTCAACATATATAGGTATGTAGAATGGCCAATAGGCGGTGGGCTCACTTTCTCTCCCTGAGAGAAGGCCTGTGTCCTTAGTGGGACGTATCATGTCTGCATTATAAGCTCCAGGTAAGCTCTACGTCCTCCATAGATCAAGGTGAAATAATCATAAGCAGCCTATTATACCTACGTCCCACTGTAGGGCACAGGCCTTCTCTCAGAGAGAGAGAGAGTATGGACTTAATCACCACGCGTGTCCACCGCGGATTGGCGATTTCAAGCGCTGAGGTATGTGAATAGCTCAGACACTCAGGTTTCCTCACGATGTTTTCCTTCACAGTTAGCGAGTGGTATTGCTACTGTAACCTCGCAAATGTACATAACTTAGAAAACCAAGTCATAGTTACCATTATCGATACAACATTATAAACACAAAGACCGAGAAAAAACGGTAAAAAAATCACATTTGTTGTATGGGAGCCCCCCTTAAATATTTATTTTATAATAATTTAATTATTTATTTTAAAGCGAATACAGAACTGAATATTCTGTGAATATTTCAAACTACCTGATGCCGTTCAAAAGACGGCAAAAAAATTATGTTTGTTTTATGGGAGCCCCCTTAAATACTTATTTTATTCTATTTTTAGTATTTGTTGCTTAGCGACAACAGAAATACATGATCTGTGTAAATGTCAACTGCCTAGCTATCACAGTTCATGAGATACAGCCTGGTGAGAGACAGACCGACAGACGGACAGTGAAGTCTTAGTATTAGGGTCCCGTTTGGCACGCTTCGGGTACGGAACCCTAATTACTTACGGACATTTTAAGTAGGTACTTGCATTATTACTTACTTAGGTTTTAATAAAGAAAAGTTGTTTCCGAAATTATTGACTTAAGTACTGCATACAAGTCGGTAGTCGGGGCTGCAAGTGATGTAAATTGCTTCGGCCAGATGTCGCTGCCTGTACGTAATACGGAGAAAGTTTGTAAAGAGGCTCGAAATTTCGCCGATGCCTGCACTTACCCATTAGCTCAGTTGGGAGAGCGCTGGCAGCCAGAAGTCGCGGGTTCAAGTCCCGGCATGGGTGGAATTTTTAGCCTCTAAATAGGTTTTTTAAGTATCAAATTTTCTTAATAAAAAAATATGTCTTGAATATCCCTAATTTTGTTATCTATCAAATGCTCAGACCACATTTATCAAAATTATACTAATTTTTCACTCCATCTGCTCGAAATGATGCATTTTGATGCACAAATTTAGGACCCAAAACACGCTATTGTTGTTAAAGCTAAGATGCATTGGGTTTTGAATCTACTTATTTACCTTGAGGTACCTTTAAGTAAATAGACTCAAAATTCAATTTTGAATTTATATACTAATGCACTCATTTACTAAGAAGTCGGACTTCTCTTTCACTCTTGAGGATTCGTCCTATATCTATTTCGCTCCAACCCAAGCAATAAGTTTTAAAACCGAGTTTGGAACTACTTACTGAACTACCAAACTCTTTGCTGCAAAACTTTTAAGTAGGTACCTAATTGTCAAATATTTGAAATTGGAGCGCAAGTTTTTTTTTTCTATGCAAAAACATTGGCGCGCTTTTTTTGTCTATTTTCACTTATTTTCTCGGAAAAATGTCGCGAAGCGATGATGATAGTGTCTTCTTTATACCAGAATATATAAATAAAACAGGCAACACAAGCAATTCAAAACCTCCTGCCAGGAGTTACATTTGAGTGGTATGTAAGTGTTATCTTTTATTTCATTCCTCTCAGATGGTAGTGGAAAGCAGAGTGTTCTACACGGGCGCATATAATTTTTGGTCTCGGTAGTGTTGAATCCCTCCCTCCTTCAGCGATTCTTAGTTAAAGCCCTTGCCTCGCTCTCGCTTTGGATTCAATTTCACAACCTCGACGCAAAAATGTTGTTTGCGCCCTTAGTGAACAATCTACTTACTATTAATAATTGATACAATCATTAAACATGTTAAAATGTGCAATTGTGCAAGCTGACAGCATGTCAGGTGTCACATCAACTTCAAGTAAAAGGATGTAAGGAAGGGCGGGAAAAATAAAACAAACTATTTATTTCCACATTTATTGAAATTTAAAAGAACAACAAAATGCCCATTATTCTTACATCCCTTTAAAGTAGGTCAAAAAGTAAAATTATTAAAAGTACTGCTAACATGACAAAACTCAATAAGTATTAAATACTGCAGTATATTTAAAAAATTAAAATTCTTTTGCTAGCCTTGAAAATTTCGTATTTTCTACGATTTGCGAGAAAATAATATAGCCAATTTGTAAAGTTGGAATCCCTCACAATAGTTAATAGTTTAATGGGGAACTTGCGTCTAACATAGATTGGAGTGACTGTGCTTTTATACCACAGAAATCATATAAAAACCTTGGAAAAAAATAAATAATAACATTTAATTTCGGGGTTTTCGGGGTCACGAAATATTATTTTTAGCATATTTAAGTTACTCTAATAACATAAAACTTATTAGATTTCATTTTGTCATTGAATTCTGATCGCTTTCTTATATTATTTTACGAGGTAACTGAAATATTAATAAACGCTTCATATATTATAAAAATAGGCGTTACCTACGTTAAGAGGCGCCGGATTAAGAATAGCATCACTCCATTTCCTTCCGTGGATATCGTAGAAGGCGACTAAGGAAATAAATTACCAGGAGACGGGCAGCAGCGTCTTCCTGAGATTCCAACCGCATACTGCGATCGCCAACCCGCCTGCCAAGTGTGGCGATTATGGCAAATCCCTTCATGGTTAAAAACCATGATGGAGGCCTATGTCCTGCAGTGGGCGTCAAATGGCTGATGATGATGATCATGAGGCGTTACGTTAGGGAGTGATGTCATTGTCTAAGGTCGATTTGTATGGCGCGTTTCAATACCACGTGACTATATCGACTTTTTATTTAAAAAAAGTATTAGTCGCATAAAAAAAATACCACGTCTATTTATCTTTTAACGTGTCCTCTCCTATTCTATTAAAACATTTTTAAGTGCAAGTCCTCCATTATATACAAATTAATCTAATTTTACAGATGGACGGTATTAAAGTATAGTAGACAGCAAACCGGATATTGGGTACTCTAGAGTCTAGTATAAAGTTACAGTTATTGACCCATTGACCTCTCAGAGACTTAATTAGAATTAGACTTATAAAATATTATTTATATAAGCATCAAAGGCAATAGCCCGGTTTCTTGTATATTGTCAATCTATTAATTTACTATTAATATCAATCAGCTGGTTTATTACTATTACGGAAAGTTATATTAGATAAAACAAAATCTTGGCCTTTGCATCCACACAATGAGATTATTTATACAGCGTCCAGTGGCACCTTCACTCACACTAGATGGGTGAAGGGACCACGCGGACGCTGCACTGCCCGGGACATTGTTTTTTAGATGGAGTAGGCTTGCCCAGCACCTATACCATCCCGACAGCTTAGTCGGCCTAGCCCACAGGAAAGACAACTCGATACGTGCGGATTACTTCACGATGTTTATTTGAGGAAACAACAGCTTATTAAATTATGAGTGACTCCCAAAATAATAACTTCCACACAACACAATTACTTGACGTGGTCCCAAACTAGGATACCCTGTGCTATGGTAGCCAGGCAAGGGCATAACAAACATGGAAAAACACCCAGACTGAGTAAATGTTAAAAAAAAAAAAAAAAAAAAAAAAAACTCGTACCGTGATACAGATAGTTGTTAACAGTAAATTACCAGATTGTTATAGTACGAGAAACCGGGGATTAGTTTATCTATCATTTAACTTGTTCTACAAGATCTTTGGTTGACACTGTTGCTTAGGAACCATCCATAAAGTACGTCACACACGTTAAAGTGTGACGTCACTTTTCAAAAATATGATTAATAGTGTATTTTTTGATAATTTTTAGGGTTCCGCACCCAAAGGGAAAGGGCACCCTATTACTAAGACTCCGCTGTCCGTCCGCCCGTCCGTCTGTCTGTCACCAGGCTGTATGGCATGAACCGTGACAGTCAGACAGTTGACCTCAGAACACTTCTTTTTGTGTTCTGAGCAGTTGACATTTTCACAGATGATGTATTTCTGTTGCCGCTACAACAACAAATACTAAAAACAGAATAAAATAAATATTTAAGGGACGACACGACATCCCATACGACGTGATTGTTTTGCCGTTTTTTGCTCGATATTAAAAACGGCAACAGGTAGACGCTTGAAATATTCAAATTCAATTCAATTCAATTCAAATATTTTTATTCATTGTAAAAACAGAATGTTTACTTAATGAACGTCAAAGTTGTTAGTTTCACAATTAATGGATTATGTGGAGAAGAAGCTAACAAAGAAACTCCACATTTATTCTTTTCAAAACACGTATAGATAACCTTTCGTGAGCGAGTCCCCGTAGTCTTGGGTACGGAACCCTAAAAATAGATAAATTATCCGATTTGAGGTAAGTTTTCAGATCAACCCTTAAGTTAATGCGTTTCTTTCTAAGATATGTTTCTCGCCAATGTAGTCTTGTATCAATATAAATTTGTTGAAGCTCCAAACAAACTATAGGCACCTCTCGTATTACATGGGGCACACCATGCTGTGGTCACTTAGAACAAACGAGATTTTATTTAAGAAAGGTCCATCTAGCGGACAACCTGGTTACTAAATGAGTGATATCATAGGAAGCCAAAATTTGCATTCTGTTAAAAAGTTCTAAATTGTGTACCGCGCATTGCAAAGTCCGACTGGTGTGAGGTGACGTGGGTTCGAACCCTCACTCAGACATGTTTTTTGTTTCTATTATAAATTTATTTTAAAAATAGTACGCTAGCCACCCGCCGATAGCAGCACTATCTATGCCTCATACAAAATAAGAGTGAACCATCTATTTCAGTAATATAGATAGTAATAAAAAAAATCTATGGGGCACACTAAAAGTTTTGCACTTCTAGCTAATCGGAACTATTTCAATTTCGAATGTTATATTTTTTTGAAACGACTGGCAACCTTCAGGTTCAGCTTCGCTGTAAATAGTTTACACTCTAATGGAGCATAGAGCCTTCTATCCTAGAGTCTTACGTCATAGCGCAGTAACTTGTTGTAACTTGTTAAGTACTCGCAGTAACTTGTTGGTAACAACATGTCACTTTTGCAGTAACAACTCGCTGGTAAACCCGACTTTAAGCTTCCGACAACCGGCCCATCCTTACATCAATATCCGGTGCCTCCACCCGTTCAGTAGTCGTCGTTTCGGGGGTAGGATATTTATAGACTTTATATAGTCCAGGCTCCGTTAAGTACAGCGTGAGGGGGGTCTTGACGAGTAATTTAATAAAAACTATTGGCGCACCTGGGCGGCAGCTGAGCGCGTTATTGATGTCCCATTGTCCGTCGATGCAGTTCATTTCGGGCAGCAGGTTAGAATTATAGTAGTTCGGCTCCCGGCACTTGGACGTGACCACCGTGGTCCCGCTAGGGATTTTGGGAGTGCATCGCACGGGCATCTGGGAGCCGGGGAACACGCATTCAGAGTATTCGATGGCCTCTGAGGTCAGGTTCAGTTGGCATAGACCTGGAATAGAAAATTAAAGTTAGCAGTCTGACTGTAAAGTAAGACAGGTTGGGCTCTAGAGTCTTATACACACGTTTTTCAATATAGGTACTTAGGTTTGCACGAAAATCGCTGTTATGTACCTCTATTTGAAATTGAAATTGAAAAACGTTTATTTATCACACTTATAAATTTGAAAACATAATATACATCATCATCATCATCATCAGCCATTTGACGCCCACTGCAGGACATAGGCCCCCTTCATGGTCTTCATAACCATGAGGGGTTTTGCCATAATCGCCACGCTTGGCAGGCGGGTTGGCGATCGCAGTATGCGGTTGGAATCTCAGGAAGACGCTGCTGCCCGTCTCCTGGTAATTTATTTCCTTAGTCGCCTTCTACGACATCCACGGAAGGAAATGTGTAGTGACGCTATTCTTAATCCGGCCGCCGGCGCCGCATGGAAGGTATGCTATATTATGTAACATATTATACATACCTACTATAGCAAAAATTGTTATGATAAAAGGATAGGGCCCGTCCCTGTTCTACAAAACTAAAACGTAAAATTTACATTAAATTTAAACATTTAATTTATTTGGTAGTATGCACAGCACAGCAATGGTAACACCCGCAAATTAAATAGGCATCTCTCACGAAGAAGATCGAATGGCGCGGGGCGCCGTGTTAAGTGGCACGCGTTATACTATTGGAATGCAATTGGTGACCAGACTGCCCAATCATCATCAGCCATTTGACGCCCACTGCAGGACATAGGCCTCCCTGATGGTTTTACAAAC
The DNA here is from genome assembly GCA_947308005.1 of Yponomeuta malinellus. Classification (NCBI taxonomy): domain Eukaryota; kingdom Metazoa; phylum Arthropoda; class Insecta; order Lepidoptera; family Yponomeutidae; genus Yponomeuta; species Yponomeuta malinellus. The sequence goes on from OX371022.1 coordinate 2,064,546, forward strand.
CACGAGGTGTTTTGCCATAATCGCCACGCTTGGCAGGCGGGTTGGCGATCGCAGTATGCGGTTGGAATCTCAGGAAGACGCTGCTGCCCGTCTCCTGGTAATTGATTTCCTTAGTCGCCTTCTACGACTGCCCAATATAGACTACTAATGAAACTAACATTACCGTACTAACATGAGTCTTTTGAACAACTCTGCATTTTAGTGAATCGCTCCCCAGTTAGTGTGGCATGACATGACCGAAATTTCGCATTGGCAAGTACATACCTACGCACCTTAATTTCGAAGAAAATATAGATTTTCAATGCGGTTCTGAGTATATTATCTTAAAATTATTTTCTGAACGCTTGGCAACGTCTGTTTGCAAAACATACATAAGCAGCCTACATAGGTCCCACTGTAGGGCACAGGCCTTCTTTCGGGGAGAGAGAGTATGGGCTTAACCACCACGCGTGCCCAGCGCGGATTGGCGATTTCACGCGCTGAGGTATGTGAATAGCTCACACTCAGGTTTCCTCACGCTGCTTTCCTTCACGGTTAGCGAGTGGTATTGCTACTATCACTTCACAAATGTACATAACTTAGAAAACAAAGTCATAGGTAAATGCCCGCACTGGGAATCGAACCTGGGTCTCTCGCTTCCGAGTCCAATAGTCTACCCCACTAGGCTACCACCGCGAACATATAACACAACTATGCACTGTACAAAATCTTGGTCAGCGTGTCATATATTTTCTAAACGTCTCCTTTGTATGTATGCAGTACATCGGTCATTAGCGAGTTCATACTCCGACTCGCACTTGGCTGATTTTTGGGTACTGTATGGAATCAGGCGTTACTGTGCGGAAATCCATAATAGCATTAAAATGTGAAAATTACTTTGCTAAATTCCGCCAAAATCCCACAAGCACCATGCGGTTAGGTTAGGTTAGGTTAGGTTAGGTTGGACCGGGGCAGGCCCCAAAGTGTTTTTGAGTACGTTCTCGTCGTCTGCCCTGGACCCATCCCACTTGGTGCGCGGTAACGCAGTGGCCAGTGGGTGGTGACCAAATCTCAGAAACTATACTTTCGGGCGATCGCGAACATTAGTGCGGATTCTTTGCGATCACTGTAGGATATAAAATGTCGAAACCATTGCGGAACGCCTCCGGGCGTTTCATTTCTCGAACGGCCCTTCTCAGGGCCAACCCTGACGACGCTGAGGCGTCGGAGGCTTGCCGCGCACCATCTGCGGCCAGCCTGATAGAGTCGGACCTGTCGGACACCGATGGTGACGCCTCTGCGGCGGAGCTATCGGTCCGACGGGCCAACAAGCGGGCCTTCTCGAGACAGAGCTCGGTGGGCTCCTCTGACTCGGCCAGGAAGGGTCCCAAAAAGAAAGGCAAGCCTATGACCTCCTCGACCCCCACCGCGGCTGGCTCAAGCCACGACGTGGGTTTGCTGAAAGCCCAGCGCCAACTCGAGTCAGCCAACAGGGCGCGGCTCGAGATGGAGCTCGAAGAGCAAGTCGCCGCCAAGGAGGAGCAGGCGCGCGTCCGTAGGGCCAAGGCGGGCTAGGGCTCCTCGACCGTCCTATACGCGGACTACTCCTTGGCCGAGCTAGAGAAGATGGCCCAGGAGGACCAAGAGGAGATCGTAAGTGTCGCCTCGAGGTCCTCCAATCTGAAGGGGACCTTTCAGAAGGCCCTCAAATGCCGGGCTGCCAGCATGCGCGACATCATCTGCGAGCTGGCGCACCGCACGTCTACGGACGAGGTGGGGCAACTGCAGGCGAGGAACGATCGCCTGCAGAAGGAGGTCAGCGAGCTTCACAGGAAGCTCGCTGAAGCTACGGCGCAGCCCGTTCGGGCCTCGCCGGCAGCGTCGGCGGTAGACCTCTCCTCCTCCAATCTTGAGGATATCATCCGCAAGGTTGTAATGGAGGAGAGGGCCTTTACCAGAGCCTGCATAGCAGGCATCGAGGACAGGCTCCTGCCTGAGAGGCGTGTCCGGCCGCCTCTTGCAGCGGACAAGCCTGTACCTGTCCCGGTCCCGGCCTCGATGGCTCCTCCCCCGATCCCAAAGCCCTCAAAGGGTAAGGGCAAGGGGAAGAAGTCGTCGGCGGCCCCACCTGCATCAGCAGCGGAGCGGGAGACTGAGCCGGCGGCTGCAGCGGCAGTCCCAGGCCCCCAGAGGGATGACGCCTTCCTTCCCTCCACCACCCCGTCCAACGAGTCGTGGGCTGGGGTGGTCAGGAGGAAGAGGAGAGGTGCCAAAAAGGCAGTGTCGGCCGTTCCCCCTGCCAATGCCCCTCCCGGCCCGTCCACATCGACGGGCAAGGGACAGGGGAAAGGTAAGGGGAAGGAAGCGGCCCCCAAGCCGGCCGGGAGGAAGCTAGTTCCTCCCAAAACCGCGGCCGTCGTGGTGACGCTCACTACTGAGGCCGCGGAGAAGGGCGAGACATACGAGTCCGTTTTGAAACGGGCTCGTACCAACGTCAACCTCGCTGCGTTGGGGATCGGACCGGTGACGTGCCGCCTGACCCAAACCGGGGCTCGACTGTTCGAGTTCCCGGGGGCCAAGCGCAGCGAAAACGCTGACCTCTTCGCAACAAAGTTGCAAGAGGTCATAGCGGACGTTGCCAAGGTGGTCAGGCCGACAAAGTCCGTGACCTTGGAGGTGACCGACCTCGATGACTCGGTCACCAAAGAGGAAGTGGTGGCGGCGGTCGCGGCTGCGGGAGGCTGCGAGGCGGCGGCGGTGCAGGGCCGGGCCATCAGACCCGGCCGCGGTGGACTGGGCACTATCCGTCTGGAGTGCCCGGTCGCAGCGGCGAAGGCTGTCCTGGCCAAGGGGCGGCTCTCCGTGGGCTTTGGAGTGGCGGTGGTCCGGGCACTTGAAGGCATGCCTTTTCGCTGCTTCAGGTGCTTCGGAGTCGGACACACCAGGGCTCTGTGCCCGTCCCGTGTGGAGAGGTCAGAGCTCTGCTACCGCTGCGGGGAGGCGGGGCACAAGGCGAACGCCTGCAGCGTGGCCTCGCCGCGCTGCGCAGTCTGCTCCGCCAGCGGCCGCCCAGCCGACCACGTGATGGCGGGGAGGAAATGCAATCCTCCCCCAAAGAAGGGCCAAAAGCAGGTGCCAGCTCGGCCTGCTGCTGCCGCCGCCGCCGCCACTGTTGGGCCCGTCGAGGGTCCACCCCTGCCGGCCGATGAGGGAAATGCGATGGACCAATGATGGGTGAGGTCCATCGCATTCTACAGGCGAACACCAACCACTGCAGAGTGGCCCAGGACCTGCTGGTGCAGGTCATGGCCGAGTGGTTGGTGGACGTGGCGGTCGTCGCCGGGCCGTACTCCGTCCCTGGCCGCTGGCTAGGAGATAGAGACGGCTCGGTAGCACTCGTGGCGCGGTCTTCCACGGACTCCCCTCCCCTCTCGCTCTTAGAGAGGGGACCGGGATACGTGGCCGCCGCGTGGGGAGAAATAGCCTTTGTGGGCGTCTATTTCTCCCCAAACCGCTCACTGTCGGACTTCGAGGATTTCCTCGGAGTCCTCGCCGCAGTGGTCGGCAGGATGGCTTCGCGGCAGGTCTCCGTTCTGGGAGACCTGAACGCCAAATCTGTGGCGTGGGGCAACCCAGCCACAGACGCACGCGGGCGGGAGCTGGAGCTGTGGGCGGCCTCCTCCGGACTCTCCCTTCTAAATAGGGGGAGTGTTCACACGTGCGTGCGACGGTGGGGCGGGTCAATCGTGGACCTCACCTTTGCCTCCCCCGCACTAGCTGCGCGTGTGAACAACTGGCGGGTGGACATGGTGGAGACTTTCTCGGACCACCGCTACGTGCGGTTCGAGATTTCCACCCGGAGCCCCCAGGGAACGGCCCATCCGGGCCAATCCCCATTCCCTCGGTGGGCTCTCGTCCACCTAGACAGGGAGGCGGCCAGGGAGGCGGCCTTTGTCCAGGACTGGCTTTCGCCAGCCTTAGATGTCCTGGACGTGGACGCCGCCGTGGCCCAGCTGAGGGGGTCGTTGACCGAGGTATGCAACTCAAGCATGCCTCGGTCCCGCCGTCGGCCTCCCCGACGCGCCGTCCACTGGTGGTCCCAGGAGTTGGCGGGCCTTCGGGCCGACTGCGTGGCGGCCCGACGGGAATACGCCAGGAGCCGGCGGCGGCGAGCACGCGACCAGGTCAACGAGGATCGCCTCTACGACCTGTACGTGGAGGCAAAGGGGGCCCTCAAGTCCGCGATGTTCGCCGCGCAGGACGCGTCGCGAGCCGAGCTGCTGGAGGGTCTCGACAACGACCCTTTCGGGAGGCCATATAAGGCGGCGCGGAACAAACTGCGCCCCTTTGGCCCCCCGGTGTCGGAGACCCTCGAACCGGCATTTCTGGACGGGGTGATCCGGTCCCTGTTTCCAAACAGGACCAACTTCACCCCGCCAGCGATGGATCCCCCCCGGGCCAACGCTCGGGGGGAGGAGGAGGAGGAGGAGGTCCCCCCTCTCACGGAGGCCGAATTCCACGCGGTGGCGCTTCGCCTCCGTGCGAAGAAGACGGCCCCTGGCCCAGATGGCGTCCCCGCAAAGGTGGTGGCAATAGCCGCCACCCAGATGTCGGAAAGGTTTCGGGGTCTCTTCGACACGTGCCTCGCGTCGGGGAGGTTCCCGAGGCCTTGGAAGGGGGGGCGGCTATGCCTCCTTCATAAGGAGGGGCGCCCGGCGGATTCCCCCTCGGCATACCGACCCATCGTTCTGCTCGATGAGGTCGGTAAGATGATCGAGGGGATCATCGCCGCCCGCCTAAACGACCACCTGCAGGCGGTCGGGCCGGACCTGTCGGACGCTCAGTTCGGTTTCCGGGCTGAGCGTTCAACGGTGGACGCCCTGGCCCTACTAAAAGGCCAGGTGAAGGAGGCCATGGACGCTGGGGACGGAGTGTTGGCTGTGTCTTTCGACATAGCCAACGCTTTTAACTCCGTTCCCCACCCCACCATCCTCGAGGCGCTCCGTTTCCATGGAGTGCCTCGGTATTTGCGGGGCCTTCTGGCGGACTACTTGGAGGACCGAGTGGTCCTCCTCGTGGACAGGACTGGCCGGCTCCGGCGATACGGCGTCGAATCCGGTGTTCCACAGAGATCGGTCTTAGGGCCACTCCTCTGGAACATCGGGTTCGACTGGCTGTTGCGGGGAACCCTCCTCCGGGGCACGAGTGTCATCTGCTACGCGGATGACACTCTCCTCACCGCCCGGGGAGGGAATTTCGGGGAGGCGGCCTGTCTGGCCTCGGCGGGCGGATCCTTGACCGCAGACAGGATCCGCCGCCTAGGGCTGAGGGTGGCGCTGCACAAGACCGAGGCCGTGTTCTTTCACGGTCCTAAGCAGCGCCCCCCGCCTGACGCCCACATCTTTGTGGAGGGCGTCAGGATTGAGATAAAGGCCCAGATAAAGTATCAGTTTCGTCGCTTCCGGCGCCACTAGTGGCGATAGAAGCGACGAGGTCGCAGCACCAACCGATGGCTTGGCTGTTGCTTCGGACGTAGTCATGCGAAGCCCAAGCCCAATCGTATCGGGGGGGGGAGGCGGCGTTTTCCGCTGTACCCGATCCCGATCGATGGCAGATCTGGCGTGCCCAACGGACACCGATCTGCGTGCGGAGCGGAGCCAAGCTGGCTCCAGAAAAGGCTCGACGGCGAGCATGGAGACGGTGGATTCCACCATCGTCACCGTGCCCGTCGGACGATTATGGAGGAAGAGGAGGACTGAGGGCTTAGCCCTCAGCTCAGAATCGGGCTCTGGGGGAGAGGAGCACCCCCCCAAAGTCGCTGCGAAGGAACCGCGGAGATCCCAAGGCCGGCCACCCACGACAGAGCAATTTGTCGGCCTGGCCAAGGCCAAAAGCGACTTCGCCAAGAGCCGGATGACCGAGACTGAGCTGACGGCGGAGCAACAGTTAGAGGAGCTGGACGCCGAGCTCCGGACGGTCCGGGCCCGAAATTTTGGGACCCGGCGACTCTCGGTGTCGGGGGCGTCATCGCCTGCAGTCGACAAGGCCGCTGCCGATCTGAGGCTCCAGATATGTAAAGGCGTGGACATGGTGGAATTGGTGTCCAAAGGTTCAAAGAACCTGAAGGGCACCTTCCAGAAGCGCCTGAACGAAGCAGCGGCCTCGATTCGAGAGGTGGCGGAAGCTTTTTACACCCGCACCACCTCCGAAGAAACGAGGATCCTGCAGGCGAGTAACGCCCGCCTCCAGAAGGAGGTGGAGGAGCTCCGCAAGGAGCTCACTGAACTACGGGCGGAACTCGGGAGATCCCGGCAGACCGACGCAGCCTCTACCATCCGAGGCCCGGAAACGGAGGAGAGGTCCGCCTCTAGAGATGCGGCGTTTGGAGGCGACCTGGTGTCGCGGTTCGGGGCAATGCTGAATGCTCGCTTTGCCTCGATAGAGGATCGGCTCCTGCCAGAACCTCGTCTGCGGCCGCCCCTGGCCGCAGACAGGAGGGTGGGCCGTTCCTCTGTGGAGACTGCGACACCAGTGTCGGCCCCTGTTGTGGAGCCCTCAGCCCCGAAGGAGAAGCGGGCTAAGGCCCAAAAGGCCGGGGCCTCACAGCGGGTGCCACAGATAGCCCCAAAACCCGCAGCAAAGGCTGCGCCGAAGCCGGCCGCAAAGGCCTCCCCCGCTGGAGAGCCGCGTCCACTTCTACCGCCACCGCAGTCCATGGACGAGCCATGGAACGTGGTGGCCCGACGCGGCCAAAAGAAGAAGAGGCCGACCACAGCGTCGGCACCGGCGCCGTCAAAGGCGCCTGCGACGCCCAAGCTGCGCCCCCCTCGCTCGTCGGCGGTCGTGCTGACGTTGCAGCCGAGCGCCGGAGAGCGGGGGGTTACATATGCCTCGGTGTTGGCTGAGGCCAAGGCGCGAGTGGACCTGGCGGCCCTCGGGATCGAGGGTCTCAGGTTCCGCACTGCGGCCACTGGTGCCCGCATCTTGGAGCTGCCGGGCACCGCCAGTGCGGATAAAGCGGACTCCCTGGCCGCAAAGCTCAGGGAGTCCCTCAAGGAGGAGGATGTTCGGGTCTCTAGACCGGCGAAGTGCGTGGAGATGCGCATCGCCGGTTTGGACTCGACGTCCAAGGTGGAGGCCGTCGCGGCGGTGGCGAAGGCGGGAGGCTGCACCCCGGACGCGATAAGGTCCGGGGAGATCAGTCGGGGCTCATCCGGGACGGGCTCCATGTGGTTGAGCTGCCCCGTCGCAGCCGCCAAAACGGTGCTGGGTGGGGGTCGCCTCCTCGTGGGTTGGACCTCGGTGCAGGTGAAACTGCTCGAGGCCCGACCCATGAGGTGTTACCGGTGCCTTGACCACGGGCACGTGGGGGCCAAGTGCTCCGGCGTAGACCGCAGCGGGTTATGCTTCCGCTGCGGACAGCCGGGGCACAAAGCGGCCCAATGCAACGCCACCGAGCCGCACTGCGCATTGTGCGCCGCGGCCGGCGGTGCATCGGTGGACCACCGCTTGGGGAGCAAGGCGTGCCCGGCCTCGCTCCCCAAGAAGGGCAGGAAATCGAAGCGGAGGAAGAAGACGCGCAGCGATGGCCCCAGGGTCCCCTCGCAGCCTTCTCAGCGGCCGGCGCCGCTACAAGAGGATCCCATGGACACCGCCGCGTAGATGGCTGCTCCATATCTGCAGGCGAACATCAACCACTGTGCCAGAGCTCAGGACCTGTTGCTCCAGAGCATGGCAGAGTGGTTGATCCAAGTAGCCGTGGTCTCCGAGCCCTACTTTGTCCCCACCCGGGATAACTGGGTATCGGACCGGGAGGACTCGGTGGCCATCATCGCCCGTCCAGCCGCGGGCTCCCGTCCCTTCGACGTCACTGCGAAGGGCAACGGATGCGTGTTGGCCGTCACGGGCGGTGTTGCAGTTATTGGGGTGTACTTTCCGCCCAGCAGGAGCCTCGCCGACTTCGAGCAAATGCTCGTGGAAGTCGGGGCTCTTGTGGGGCAAGCACACCCCAACCCCGTGCTAGTCGCGGGGGATTTCAACGCCAAGTCAACGGCGTGGGGACCTCCGGCGACAGATGCGCGGGGGGAGGAGCTCGAAGATTGGGCGGTGTCCGTGGGGCTGGTCCTCCTCAATGTGGGATCGGTGGACACCTGCGTGCGGCAACAGGGCGGGTCAATTGTGGACATCACGTTCGCGAGCCCCGCCCTTGCACGCCGAGTGACAGGCTGGTGCGTCAGGGAAGATGTGGAGACATTATGGGACCATCGATACATTCGGTTCGATGTCGCCGCACTGCCTGACGCACCGGCCGGAGATCGCCGGTCCCCTGTTGCTGGGGGCCCGCGTTGGCAGTTGAGGCGGCTGGACCGTGAGGTTGCCAGGGAGGCGGCCCTGGTGGAGGCCTGGGTGGCTGGGCCTGATCCTGGGTCCGGGTCGGATGTAGACGGCGGAGCGGAGCGGCTCATCGGTGCCCTTAGCCGCATCTGCGATGCGGCCATGCCAAGGGCGAAGCCGGCGGCTTCACCGAGTCGCCGGGTGTACTGGTGGCGCGACGAGATCGGCAACCTACGCCGAACGTGCGTGGCGGCGCGCCGGCAGTACACCCGGTACAGAAGGAGGAGAGTCCGGGACCAGGCCGTGCAGGACAACCTGTACGCCACGTACAGGGCCGCCTGCAAGGAGCTGCAGGCCGCCATTGCCCAGGCGAAGGCAACGGCCTGGGAGGAGTGGCTCGAGACTCTGAACGCAGATCCGTGGGGGCGCCCCTATAAAGTGGTGAGGCAAAAACTTCGCCCCTGGGCTCCCCCACTGACCAGGAGTCTCGAGCCGGAATTTGTCGAGAGGGTCGTCTCGACTTTGTTTCCGCAGAGGGCGGAGTTTCGTCCTCCACAAATGGCGCCTCTGCCTCTCTCTGCGGAGACGGAGCCGGAAGACGTGCCGCCAGTCTCAGCGGCAGAGCTCGGGGCGGCGATTCTGAAACTTCGGTCGAAGAACACCGCCCCCGGTCCGGACGGTGTGCCGGGGCGTGCCGTGGTGCTAGCGATGAGGGAGCTGGAGGATCTGGCGGTATCCTTGTTTTCCGCGTGCCTCGTCGAGGGTCGATTCCCGCGACCCTGGAAAACGGGAAGGCTCGTCCTTCTGCGGAAGGACGGCCGCCCGGCCGAATCGCCGTCGGGCTATCGGCCCATCGTGCTGCTTGACGAGATGGGCAAGCTCTTCGAGCGCGTGCTCGCTGCACGTCTCGTCGGGCATATGACATCGGTGGGTCCCGATTTGAACGACGCGCAGTTCGGCTTCCGTCGCGGGCGATCGACAATCGACGCAATCGCGCGGGTGCGAGACATCGCTGAGGAGGCGGTCTCGCAGGGCGGGGTGGTGTTGGCGGTTTCGCTGGATATAGCGAACGCCTTCAACACCCTGCCCTGGGAGACCGTGAGAGAGGCCCTGAGGTACCACGGCGTGCCCCGGTACTTGAGGAGGGTGATGGCGGATTACTTCGTCGACCGGGCCATTGTTTATCCGGCCCGGGACGAGTGGTCCGCCTCAGAAATGTCGTGCGGCATCCCACAGGGGTCGGTCCTCGGACCGCTCCTGTGGAACATCGGCTACGACTGGGTGCTACGCGGGGCCAATCTGCGGGGGGTCGGCGTGACGTGTTACGCCGACGATACCCTCGTGACGGCCCGAGGCGGCACCCACAGGGAGGCGGCCCTCCTCGGCACTGCAGGCGTGGCCCAGGTTGTCCGGAGGATCCGAAGCCTGGGCCTGGAGGTGGCCCTTAACAAGTCTGAGGCCCTGGTCTTTCACGGGCCTCGAAACGCGCCGCCTCCAGGAATGAGGATCGTGGTGGGCGGAGCCTCCATCGCCGTCGCGCCGCATATGCGGTACCTGGGCATCGTGCTCGACGGCCGATGGAGGTTCACGGAGCACTTCCGGCGCCTGGCCGCCAGACTGGTGGCCTCGGCTGGAGCCCTCGCCGGGTTGCTCCCCAATATGAGGGGGCCCGGGGGGAGCTGTCGCCGCCTGTACGCGGGTGTGGTGCGCTCTATGGCGCTCTACGGAGCGCCGATATGGGTGGACGCCCTGGGCGCCGCAAACCGGACCCTGCTGCGACGTCCGCAGCGGGTCATGGCGACCAGGGTTGCTCGAGCGTACCGCACCGTCTCGTATGAGGCGGCGACGGTGCTGGCCGGTTGCCCGCCGTGGGACCTCGAAGCCGAGGTACTCGCGGCGGTCTACTGGCGCAGCGCGGAGGTTCGCGCCAGTGGTGTGATGCCGCTTCCGGAGGAGATCGTGCGGTGGAGAGAGGGAGCCCGCGATGATCTCTTCCGGGAGTGGTGGGAGAGACTGGCGCAACCTACCGCCGGCCTCGAGGTGGTGGCCGCCGTTCGGCCCGTCCTTCGGGACTGGGCCGAACGTAAGCACGGTGCACTGACCTACCGCCTGGCGCAGGTCCTCACCGGGCCTGGTCCGCTTCGGTGTGTACCTGTGCCGGATAGCGGGTCGGGAGCCGTCGACGGCGTGCCACCACTGCGACGCGACGGAGGACACGGCGCAGCACACACGCGCCGTGTGCCCTGCGTGGGCGGAGCCGCGTGCCGAATTGGTCGCGGCTATTGGAGCGGACCTCTCGCTGCCGGCCATCGTCAGTGCGATGGTCGGCAGTGAAGAGGCCTGGGCGGCGGTCCTCGCCTTCAGCGAGGCCGTCATGGAGAAGGAGGCGGCGGAGAGGGCGCGAGAGGACGATCCTCTTTCGCTCCCTCTTCGCCGTCGGAGACCCGGTCGCAGACGGCGGGCGTATGCCAACCGTCTGCCACCGTAACGGGGGCCTTCGGGCGGTGGGTCGGGGGACCCGCCGCTCGATTGAAAGGTCCCGTGCTGGAAGGCGCTCCATGTGTTCCGGAGTGCCTTCAGCGGAGTGAGGGGGGAGGCAACGTTTCCCCCCGAAGGAGTGCCCGCAAGGGCGCCCGCTGACGGGGTCGCGGTAGTGTGCGCAAGCGTTCCCGTGGCCCCGTCCCTTGCGAGTGCGGAGGAACACCCCAGGAGTTTTAGTCGGTATACCGACATAACCACCGTGCTCCCCCGAGCCGGTGGTACCCGTAATAGGGTTCCTCCTGGGTCAAAAAAAAAAAAAAAAAAAAAAAACAACCCCCCCACTTTTTCAAGCAGAAGCAAGACACAAACACACCACCAGCGACAACAAATACTTGTGTGAAAAAATGCGTTGCGACGCGTTTCGCCACTAACACGAGGCTCACGAAAAGACGTAACTACAGATTGATATGAAATGAAATGTTTATTTCTCGCCACATTAAAGTTAATACTAATACTTATATTGCTTAAATAAATAGACTGCCTCTGAGGAGTTCTTAGAGGAATCGTGTTTTCTTATAAATAAGGCCGTTACTTTGGAGTTTTTCGTCCACTTTTTTCTCCAGAATGATCTAGATTTTGTAATGGACACCTAGTTGGACGTTCATAAGGTCACAGTTTCCGTGTTATTTTGAAGGAAAATACTTTGATTTGATTATAAGCAAGAGGCGTCTGGTTATAACACTTACGGACACATTCACTAGGCACGGTCAGTCCATTGATCCAGCCCCCATTGATGCAGTAGTACTTCGGCTGCATGTTTGCAAGGCCAAAGCCGTTGTTACAAACGACGCTCAATTCTGCTTGCTGCCTTGTTTCCCCGGGTCTCGCGTGCGGCGATCCTTTGACAAGGTAATGTCCGTTCTTTGGATAGGGCGGCAGTGTGCATCCAGCGTTTTGCCTGACAACAGAATTAAATAATAACTAATTTTAGGGTTCCGCACGCGAAGGGTGCTCTAGGGAAGAGCGGGTGATCGTGCTCTTCCACTATAAAGGGAAATTTCCCGCCAGGCAGATCGTATGCCTGGGGACGGCCGGTCCGACTGATGTTCGTCGGACGTTATATTTATGATATGTCATGTGAAACATTTTGCTTGCACGATGCAGGAAAGTTGGAGTTTATAGTGCGCGCGCAGAGTTAACATGTGCTCGCCACAGTGCCAAACGGGACCCTGTTACTAAGACTTCACTGTCCGTCTGTCTGTCTGTCTGTCTGTCACCGGGCTGTATCTCAGGAACCGTGATAGCTAGGCAGTTGAAATTTTCACAGATGATGTATTTCTGTTGCCGCTATAACAACAAATACTAAAACAGAATAAAATAAATATGATGGGGGGCTCTCATACAAAAAACGTTGTCTATAGACAGCGGTGGCCATCCAGCGGCCATCTATGTAACCTTCACAGCGCCGATGTAATGTCGTTAAATTTTAATTTTAAATGCTTCTTGTTGGTTTCTGTAGATGACGCTAATGTCTTGTCTAATGTTGTATAGATAATGGTAGGGAACCCTTTGTGTGTGATTCCAACTAGCACCTGGCCGGTTTTTATTTTATTTTATTTGCTGGGGTAACAGCACGATGGATTACACAAAAAAAATCTTATAGAAAAATACGAGTATCCCAATTCATTGCAATTTACAAAGAGCAATGTTTTGTGACAAGCTGGTCCTCATTTTATTGAACTACAATTAACGGTTGCTAAAGACAATTCGATGCATACCGCAAAGTCGATTAACCCACAGACTAACTCGGTACAATAAACCATGAATTGCAGTTCCACAATCATATCGTCTCTACTACAAATACAGGGAAAATCACAAACAAAATTGTCTTTGAGGTTGGGGAAAACTTCAGAAAAAACTGCAAGACCAATTTGTACGGAACACACGGTGGCCGAGTCCGATTCACACTTGTCCGACATAATAATGGGTCTCCATACAACAAACGTGTTTTTTTGCCGTTTTTTTTTTTTGTTTACGCTTTATCCTAAAAACGGCAATATATGCAGGCATCGCAGGCATTTGAATATATTATAAGTTCCACCATGACTTGGCGTGATGGTGGTACTTATAATATATTCTAACGATAAACAATAAAAAACGGCCAAGCGTGGAACTCGAGTCTCGCACTTGGTTGGTATTTTTAAAGTGTTCCTAATTACCCTGACGTTCCTATCCGGTCCCCGCAAAGGTCTGCACTCTCATCCGAACCGTCAGCGCACTCTTGTACCTGAAAATATTTTTTTTAAAATGTATTAGGAAAACATTTTGAATACACACAGTTTTATGTATTTTCCACCTTGTAGTCTGATTGAAATTGAAATTAGAAACATAAACTCACTCCATTGCAGTTGCTGCCTTGGTTGACGCAGGCGCCGTACGCGCACTGGAAGAAGTAGCTGGGACAAGAGACGTTGGCGCATACGCGCAGGGTCTCGTCGGAGCCGTCCGCGCAGTTCACCACCCCATCGCACTTGTCACTGCTCGCGATACGCTGGCCGTTGTCGCATTTGAATTGGTTGCTGGGGAGGGTGTTAATATTTGAATTCGTTGCTGGCGAGGGGGTCAATATTTGAATTTTGAAACTAAAATTTCGTAAGCACTACACATAACCTAGCCAACGATGAGCAACCGACGACGCGAGCTCCGTCTCTAACCATGATTAAGCTCTGTGAATAAGAGCGAAACGTAGTCGTGGTGATTCCGGAATAAATATTAATAATATTTGAATTGGTTGCTGGGGAGTGGGTCAATATTTGAATCGGCTGCTGGGGAGGGGGTCAATATTTGAATTGGTTGTTGGAGAGAGGGTCAATATTTGAATTCAGTGTTGGAGAGGGGTCGCCAGTAGAATTGGTTGCTGGGGAGGAACTGAATATTTGAATCGGTTGACCTAGGGGCCGGATCTCGTCGGATAAGGCTTGACTTGACTTCGCCTGGCTCTAAGCTACATTGAGACCGATCTCGCCGGGTAAGTCACTTAACTTCATCTGGCTCTGAGCGCCATTAAGGACCGATCTCGTAATGTATCTCATTTCACTTCGTCTGGCTCTGGGCGACATTAGGGACAGATTTCGTAGGGTAACTCACTTGACTTCGTCTGGCTCTGAGCGACATTGGGGACCGATCTCGTAGGGCAACTCACTTGACTTCGTCTGGCTCTGAGCGACATTGGGGACCGATCTCGTCGGATGCGTCCACGCAGTCGTTGTGACCGTTGCAGGCGGCATCGCCGTCAACGCAAGCGCCGTACGTGCAGCGGAACCAGAAGGACTGACAGCTGAAAATATATAAGAGGGCATTACGTGATGTTTTCGAAGATTGTTTAGGAAGATGTTTCTTTTTTTAGCCTATATACGTTCCACCTCGGTATCTCCATTAAAGATCGTGTGCGGAACACCGAGATCGGGAAGCGAACCAACGTGACAGACATCACAAAAGGAGTCGCCACCCTAAAATGGAGATGGGCGGGTCATGTATGCCGAAGAGACGACGGAAGATGGAGTCGCTAACTGTTAGAGTGGCAACCCAGAGCTGGACGTAGAAGCGTGGGCCGACCACCAGCTACGTGGCGCGATGACATTGAAAAGGCGGCAGGACAGACCTGGAGAAGAACAACTCAAAGCAGAAATGAATGGCGCTTGCGTGATGAGGTCCTTGTTCAACAGTGGATATTGGCGGGCTGAAGATGATGATGATATGTTCCACCGCAGGGCACAGGCCTCATCTCTCAGAGAGAGAGTATGGGCTTAATTTGTGTTCTAGCACTTAGTTTTTGATGTAGGAACGGGTTTATTTTTTATATTTATTTGTGTTTTCCAACATTATAAATTTCTGTATCGAATTTTCTCAATACAGTACCTACTGTGATCTTTTCTTAGTGCAGAAAGTTGCGAAGGTAGCGTTGGTTTGAGCATACAACGAGGGCATTCGACAACCACCCAGCCAAAAATAACACTGAAATACATTTTGCGGCAGTTAATACGGTATTTGACACGATCAACAATAAATTATTTCATTATGCTCGATTAAAACAAAAATTACAAAATATCTCGTAAAATGTATATCTCTTTTAGTCAATTACTAGTTATTACAATTTTTAAATAGATTAAACATAAAAAGAGTGCTCTGAAATGTGACGTCATAAGCCAGTATTTTCATACAAAATTCCGTTTTAAAAGTAACTCATTTGATATTTTGTCAAATACCCAATTGCAAAACTGAAACACAAAACTTGTGCCGGCATTCATCGATGGCCAGATGTACCTATCTACTTGTAACCAGCTTTCTTGTTGTCCTTACGCCCGGATGACTGAGTCCGTGCAGTGCTTTGAATGCGATATGACGAAACTCTAGCGTCAGGTGAAAGTGAAAAGTGAATGTGAAAATATTTATTTACCATAAAACCAATTTTTACATCATACAAATCAAAAAATATGTATTATTTTTTTAGTAAAAGGGAAGGGGCTCAGCTTATTGCTATGACTGCATGCGTGGTCAGTAGCGCTGGTTTTCAGCGCGTCTCCCCTTTATTCGCATTTTAAAGAAAATGCGGGTACCTATATGCGTTTTGCAGGCAGTGTTGCAAAGTCTCCTAATTTACCAGGAGATTACATGATTTTAGGCCTAGTCTCCTGGTCTACTGTTTTTTTCGTAAATGGAGAAAATCTACTCATTTTTAGAAATTTGTGGTTGTGTTATATAGGCTATTTTTTTATTTTAATTATTTTATTATTTGAATCACATCGCATCGAACGGAAGGTTTTCTTGTCAAGTGAGGTGAGTAGGATTATTCATAATACGTTAAATTTCGTATCTGTGCTGCGGGACATTATAGTGTCTGCTGTGTCTAATCTGTCGAGTTGGATTGGAGTTGAGTTGCGAGTAAGCGAGTACGAATTGAAATTAATAAATAATAGCGTTAGTTTGAAACATTATCTAGTCTAGGTGTTGACGTGTTGTTTGTGTGTTGGAACAATCAAGTTATGGTTTGGCCTTTTTTTTGATGGTGTGGTGCTTTTGTATTTGGGCGGTTTTTTGGTATATAAATAAACAAAACGGCCGGTGTTGAAAAAACTTTTTCATCCGGAAAGAGTATTTTTGCTCTTTAATATTATCTGAGTGCAAAAGCCGTTTTTAACCGCTAGAGTATAAAGTAAATTGAATTTAGAACATCGTGTGCACTAAGTTTGTAAATTAAAAACATCATTAGACCTATTTACTTTGCACTCTTGTACAACAAATAACTATTGTATTGACTTCGTTGTCCTTTTCAGATACGTGCCGGATGTCTGAAGTAAATTGTCCGATGAATTCAAGGTAGCTCGTGCGTCGTGGAGTTTCATTTTTGCTCTGCGCATTTGTTGTGTATGTTAGCGGTTTGTGGTCTGTGTATATTATCAGGTCGCGTTCCTCAAACATGCGCCTTAAGTGTCGGATGGCCATATACATTGCTAGTAGCTCCCGGTCATCATATGTACTGTACAAGACTTCTGCTGGGCGTCGCTGAACTTCTTTGAGTAAAAGCCCAGCGGTCTTCATTATACTTGTAGGCATGCCGCTACACATATTTAATTTCTTTTTTATTTGACCATTGTTTTACTTTTATTAAACGTTAAAAAAAGTTTTTAATTTAAATTTGATTTTACCCTATTTTTTGTTTAAAAACAGCAGGTACGGTAAAGATTTTATATAAAAAATACTTTTCCGAAATCTCCGTGCCTGATTCTTTGAAAAGGTGCTAGCCCTACGCTAGGTACCTACAGCAGGAAGTAACCAGCCCCTCTACTCTCGACGCTATTGTGTTCAAAGTGCGTCACAATATAATGCCAGAAATAACGAGAAATAAGCAGCATTAAACTTATCGAAACTTCAGAGCGCATCGGAAATTGAAAGCATATTTTGGCTGAATGAATAAGCAAAAAATGCACTCATTTGTAACGCAAGTTGGATAAATTAGCGTCGAGAGTAAATGGGCAGTACAGGGACAAATATGGATGAGCTTGAATGGAAGACGAAATTAGTAACAATTTCCACACAACACAATCACTTATCCTGCCCCTGTATCACGTAACTGTCCACTCTGTCGGGTTAAGCATTTAGACGACTCCAAAGTGTCAAAATATGTATCGGACAGTTTGTACTAGGCTTAATCAGACAACTCCATATAGTGGAGGATTTACGTGGTCGCACCCACCAAAAACCTCACAAACATGGAAATACACTCAAAGGCCACGTGTAAAAATGTACGTGGGGCCCCAGTGGGAAACGAACCCACGACCTCCGGCATGGCAATCAGACGTGATACCGCCAGACCAACGAGGCACTCAAATAGATGTCCATTTCAAAATCTAGATCATTTTGATGATCTTCGCCAAACGATGACGATGATGATTATTACGATTATATTTCAAGCGAAGTCAGGCGTTGTCATACCACCGGCACGATACTACAAACTTACTTCATTCCCCGACAGAGGGCGTGCGTTTCGTCACTCCCGTCTTCACAGTCGCGGGTTCCGTCGCATTTGCCGTCGAAGTTGATGCATGTGCCGTCCTTGCACCTCCATTGGAACTTCCTGACGTCAACAGACATGGCATAAGCGTAAGGGCACAGGCATTATCTCGGTGAAAGTTAAAGAGACGCAAAGGGGATGGGCTTGAGAGGATCCAATAAAAAAAAAATTATCTTCTTTTACAGATCGTATTTGCAAAAAGTGTCTGAACAATCTCTCAATAATGTTAACAGTGATTTTTAGGACCCACAGCGAATAACCTAGGATCAGGCACCTGGGACTAGTCTGTTTTTTAATTCGATGCAAAAAAAATACTGTCACTTTGACATGTGCCGGGGTCGTAAACCATCACAACCCACAACATTTGTTCACGTACTCTTTGTGGACATCAATAGAAGCTTATTTTTTAAAGGTCGTGGCAGGCAAAATAAATTACGTCTTCATGCATGTGTCAAACTAACCTCAAAGCCAAGGTTATCAAAATCCAAATGTTGCCAATACGTAAACAACGAATATTCCCATTTTACTTTCAAATGAAAATTGTGTGAGTTAGGTGTAGTTAAATAAAACTATTGCAGGACAAATGGGCGTAAAATGGCTGATGATTATGATGATGATGATATACAACTAAACTAATCTAACTAAACTAATATATTTTACGCAAATAAGGTTTTTGGTCACACGATCCTATTTTTTTACTGTCGAACAAAAATCGACCCAGTATACGATATATTTTATTATGGTAACACTGCCTTATTTTGCATCGAATTAAAAAACAGGTAGGTAGCATTTAGGCCAAAAACGGCCGTTAATGCTATCTATTCCTAGTTTTTTTTACCTTGGGTTCACGGCCATGAGTCCTAAAAATCACTATTAACATGATTGAGACACTGATTATACAGAAATTTTTGCAAATTCGATCTGTAAAAAAGATTTTCTGTTTTTTTTTCCTCAGTAGCGCTTGTGTTACTCCGTGGAGCTCCGCAGCTACGAAGTATGACGGGAAGTTGTTTTTTTTTTTAATAACTTCCAAGCAATGCAATTACTAGTACGGAACAAACTAGGATACCCTGGGCCGGTTTCTGAATTGAGAAATTTACTGAGTAAATACTTAAGTAGGTAACGTTCTGGCACGCTCTTGCTTCTGAGAAATTCGAAGAGACAGCACTACAGTTAATTATTTGCTCAGCGAAATTCTTAATTCAGAAACTGGCCAGGCTATGTTAACCAGGCAAGAACATCACAAACATGTAAATACACAAAAAATCGTGAAATAATTTTTTTTAAATAAAAAATATAATCCGACTTCAAAACACTACCAGCACTAAAAACACAGAAATAATTGAGACGAATATGACCTTTAATTTCGATGTAGGTATTGTAGAAATATATTTTTCAGTCGGTGCCAAATATGTATGTGCTGATCATGTAACTTGGCACCGGCTCCAAACTATACTACAATACCTAAATCGAACTTAAATGTCATATTCGTTTAAATTATTTCTGTGTTTTAGTGCTGAAGTGTTTTGAAGTCGCTTATTATTTGTGATTTAATAAGTTTACAAACTTACCCGCAACCTGAGGTTTGCCGTTTGGATCGGTGAACTAGATAGGGCTCTGGAAAGATGTCGAGTCTGTAAAGACAAAAATAATCATGAGCTTGCACCTATAATCTACAAATACTTTGTAAATATAGAATTAGTTATTTGTATATTTTTATCATTTATATATTAATTATTAAGTCTCTTATTTTATGTTTGAAATAATTAAACTATTAAAAGGAGAAAACTAAAATACTTTTAAATGTTGCGTACAGAACGAACGAGCGAATCTCAAATGGAGGTACACGCCGATTGGCAACGGGAAAAAACATGACTGAACAAAACCATAATGTTTTTTTCGTTTCCACCGATTAAATTCTTTCCTGCCAGCTCCTGAGTCTCCGTAAAGTCTTACCCGTCGGCATGCTGAGTCTCGGTAGCCTTTTACGGACTTTTTACGGAACCCTAAAAAAGGTAATGACGCGAAAAACGTATATTTCGACACTTAAGGGAATCGAAATTTATAGAGTACTTTCCGTTGACCTAGAACTATGAAAATTGGCAAGTAATATCCTAAAAACCTATCATCATCATCATCATCATTTAGCCACAAGAAGTCCACTGCTGGACATAGGCCTCCTCCATGGATTTCCAAAAAGACCGGTTGGAAGCGGCCTGCATCCAGCGTCTTTCTGCCACTTGGATGAGGTCATCTGTTCATCTTGTGGCTGGTCGTCCTACGCTGCGCTTGCCGATATGTGGTCTCCATTCGAGAACTTTTCGGCCCCATCGGCCATCAGTTCTGCGTGGTATGTGCCCCGCAATATAAAAACCTACATTTAGAGGTTAAAAATTCCACCCATGCCGGGACTTGAACCCGCGCCCTCTGGTTAGCCTCTGGCACGGGAAGTGCTTAAAAGAAGCTGTGCAAAGTTGTGCTTTTCCTTCAAAACTGCCTATAATTAGGCATCGTGCTAGCAAATCTTTGAAATAAAAACCTCACGTAAATAATGGACTTCCCTAACGATTCGTCGAAGTCCTAAGATAATTCGGTATTTGACACGATCAACAATAAATTATTTCATATGCTCGATTAAAACAAAAATTACAAAATATCTTGGAAAATGTATCTCTTTTAGTCAATTGCTAGTTATTACAATTTTTAAATAGATTAAACATAAAAAGAGTGCTCTGAAATGTGACGTCATAAGCCAGTATTTTCATACAAAATTCCGTTTTAAAAGTAACTCATTTGATATTTTGTCAAATACCCAATTCGTAACCTTCAATGAAAAATTGAGGAAGTCCACGTGAAATAGCTCATGTGCGACGTACATAAAGTGCACTTTTTGGGTGTCAGGAGCTGTCAAACTCTGTGTAATAGACCAAACTCAAGCCTCACCTGTCACATTATAAAAAAACAAACATGGCGGTGACAAGTTTTAAATGCGAAAGTGAATCAGTTGTCACACCATGTTGAAAATCTTTCTCGTTAGAAAATGTGGCAATATACAATTATATAATTTGCCAAAACACATAACAATAATGACAATACAATCACTTGACCTGGTCCCAAACTAGGATACCCTGTGCTATGGTAACCAGACGAGGACGTTATAAACATGAAGTACACCCAGACTGAGGCCATTTGTACAGATGTACGGCGCCCCCCAGTGGGAATAGAACCCACGACCTCTGTATTGGTGGCTAAGCACCTTAACGGTTAAACCAACGAGGCAGTCAGATTTCTAATTTGTAGATATTTTTAAATTAGTTACTGTTATTTAATTAATCTAAGTCCGCGGAGGCGTAGGCGAACACAAGAGGCGCAAATATATCAATCAATCAATCAATTTATTTATTTGTAAACATAGGTAAATAATACAAGATGTTATAAAATAATGAAGTCGCTCTATGTTTTGCCTTTGGGCGTACAAAATTAATTAATATTGCAATGAAAATTACGTTAAATAAAATGTCACTAAAATTGTCATAAAAAAAAGTTAATACAAAGCTACAAGTATATTTGTGCCTTTTGTGTGGAGTCTCTTGGGCCGTGGGGGCCGGAAGCGCGGCGACTATTTAAAGATATTTCGTCGATTTAGAGAGATTTCGTCGATTTAAAGAGATTTCTTCGATTTAAAGAGATTTCGTCGATTTAAAGAGATTTCGTCGATTTAAAGAGATTTCGTCGATTTAGAGAGATTTCGTCGATTTAAAGAGATTTCGTAAATTTAAAGAGATTTCGTCGATTTAAAGAGATTTCGTCGATTTAAAGAGATTTCGTCGATTTAGAGAGATTTCGTCGATTTAAAGAGATTTCGTCAATTTAAAGAGATTTCGTCGATTTAAAGAGATTTCGTCAATTTAAAGAGATTTCGTCGATTTAAAGAGATTTCGTCAATTTAAAGAGATTTCGTCGTGTCCTATTTCGGGCAGCGCCTGAGTCTCGCTTTTCAGCGAGGTAATGCTACCAGCCTTCTAGGGACCTCACCGACCGACGGCAGCGATTTGGCTTCGATTTTCTATTTAAATTGTTAGTTTATTTTCTTTTTCAATTCTTATTTTTTTATTATTTATATTGTGATAACACATCATGTTGTATATTTAATTATATAAATTTAATATCATTCAATTATAGTAACTACACAAATTATACCTGATACATGCCACATTTATTAAGATTTTTTTTAGCTAGAAAATGTCTGATTTATAATTAATTATGCCATATTTTGCAGATAATTAGAGAGAGCGGTAGAACGCCGGTTTCTCATTCGGGAGGTCGTGTTTTCGAATACCGGCATGTACTTATCAATCACTTTGTTTTCTAAGCTACGTACATTTCTAAAGTTATAATTGCAATACCACTCGCTAACTGTGAAGGAAAACATCGAGAGGAAACCTGAGTGTTTGAGGTGTTCACACACGTTGTGAACGCTTGAAATTGCCAATCCGCGGTGGGCACGCGTGGTGATAAAGCCCATACTATCTCTGTTTGAGAGAAGGCCTTTGCCCTATGGTGAGACGTATATAGGCTACATAGATAAAAAAATCAGATTATTATAATTTGAATACGGCATTATGCGGATTTGATCAGCCTTCACATATTTTTTGTCTTTTGAGCAGCAACTAGCACTCGGCAGAAAATTCCAAATTGATCAGCTTCCAAATCTAATATACAAAATCTCGTGTCACCGTGTTTGTTATCGAACTCCTCCGAAACGGCTACACCGATTGTTATGAATTTTTTTCATTTCAATATTGCGTACTACCTATATATTCACTGATAAAATAATATTTAGCTGTTCTTTCTCGGTGATCAAATTTTATATATTTCTGGCTGTCTGGAAGAGACGACCATAAGGCCACCGTCTGTACTCTTCTGTTAAGTCATACCTGTGTAATTTCCTTTTTTATGTACAATGAAGTTTTCCCTATCTCTATCTATCTATATTTCGTATAAAAAATCAATATAAATATTTATTTATTTATTGATACTTTTATTGCATTTAAAAAAATTGTACAATGCAATAAATATACATTTATTTTGCCGAATTTTTTATTAATTCTCAATTTGACTTGACACCGCCAGCCATCTTTATTCGCCTTGTGACAGATGAGTTGGAAGCTTGTGTTGGAGGCCCATTTATGATGGCGCTTCACTTGGCTATTCGTATTCGCTATTTCCCGACGATTTCTAATACATTGCAGGTTTTTAAAATCAAAGCTTAGAATTCGTCAGAAAACTCTGCGATAGATGGTTAATACCCCGTGAATTTTGGGTGGAGCCATAGCAAAATTAACACGCTAAGTAGTTTGTTTTTTTTTAAAGGCACTTTTTCCAAAAATACATCGACACCACAGAACATTTCTCTGTTCTGTGTTCGACACAAACTCGAATCTATTAGAACCATTAGTAGCCAGCCAGAGCGGTGCGTGCGCGCCGCAGGTCCGCTGATCATTGTCCTGAGACGTGCGCGTGTTTTTTTTCGCGCATGTTTTCAAACACCTCACATTATTTTAAGATTTAAACAAGATTTCTCAAATCATTTTTTTTTTATTTGCGTCTATGCTTAGTAAGTAGTAATCGAAATAGGTGCCATCATTAATAACTAAATATATAACCATGGCTTTCAAACCACCCAGATTTCTGCGTGTATTTTCCAAATAAGCAATAGGAGTGGCCTCAGTGAGGCGCCAACAATCAATACAACCGCGACAAGTATGGTGCTAAAAGAGATTGACACGAACCGCCATTTATCCTTCATTTTGTATTTCGCTAGTTTTGTCCTTAGTCGGTGGATATGGAGGTCGGGAACGGAGAAAATACTAATCCTGGAAAATTATAACATTACGTTTTTACAGCCACCGAACAGTAGGTATTATGTAATAGAATCGTAGAGGTAAATAGTATCACTGACATTGTTTTACTTTTATTTAGTAGCGCCATGTTCCCATTGTAAGAATACTAAAAAGTAGATACCAATACGATACTTAGATTCAAGAAATTCATAGATAGATAGAGAACACTTTATTGTACATAAAAAAGGAAGTTGCACAGATATTTCAATAATAAATAATGATAGATAAATAAATAGAAATAATAGTTTAAATATTTTTTTCTGGTCGTACAATAACGTGTCTATGTATCTAAGTGTTTCTTCTTCTCCTAATCCAGGTTTGGAATCGATTTGATGGGTGGAAGGTGTGCGTGTGGTCTTCAATGAACGTATTGAGTATATTTAGAATTTAACGATTTTATTTATTTTTTGAAGAAAACGATTACATTGTGTGCATGATATGCAAGATTAACGAAGTGAGGTTAGTAACGATACATAGGCCGGGTGGGGATCGACTGATGACGTCAATGGGTTGCTGCTGCTAACGTCACACCGGTCCAGTAGTCCATTAGTTCCTTAGGCGAAGAAGAGATGGCGCTAACATTGCCCCCGGCGTTGGAAAAAGTGATTTCCAAAGTTGCATGACATATCTTCATCTTCTTCTATGTTTTCGTCTTGTCCGTCATACCTTCGTGTGGGTCTGAAGATGGAGGCTCTACTGGCAGTGGGCATATTTTGGAAAAAGCCCTTTGTGTGATGCCTGTTGACGTCACAATCTCAGCCACACGAGCAACGTTGTCTTTTCCTGGGAAAATACGTTTTATTCTTCCCATTCGCCATTGGAGAGGAGGAAGTCCATCTTCCTTGATGAGAACGAGACTGCCAAGGGTGATGTCACGTTGGTGCACTTGCCACTTAGTTCTGAGTTGTAGTTCAGATATATATTCTTTATTCCATCGCTCCCAAAAATGTTGCCTCATCTGCTCGATTCGATGATAGCGGAGAAGCCGGGCCGTATTTGCTGAAGTTAGGTCTTCACTGGCTGGTGCGGTCAGGGTTCTTCCGATGAGGAAATGAGCAGGCGTCAGAGGCAGAAAATCGTTTGGGTCTGAGGAGAGAGGAGAAAGGGGACGGGAATTCAGTATGGACTCAATTTGCGCCAACACCGTGCTGAGTTCCTCGTAAGTGAGATTTGCATTCCCAGCCACACGTCTGAGGTGAAACTTGCAAGATTTTACCCCCGCCTCCCACAAACCACCAAAATGAGGAGCGTATGGAGGGATAAACGAAAATTTTATATTATTATTTGATGCATAATCGATTATTTGATTAGAATTTTGTTTCAGAAACATAGGAAATTCTTTTTCGGCACCTACAAAGTTCCTACCATTATCCGAAAATATTTCAGCCGGTTTACCCCGGCGGGAAATGAAACGTTTTAATGAGAGTAGGTAATCTTGAGTGGACAGACTAGTAACCAACTCCAAGTGCACTGCATGTGTAGTAAAACATACGAATAAACAAATGTAACCTTTGATCAATCGCGCTCCTCTGCCTTTGCGGTCCAGAATCATCACTGGGCCAGCGTAATCTACGCCGCAACGTATGAAAGGATAACCCGGTTGTAATCGCTCAAAAGGCAAGTTACCCATTATTGGAGTTAATGTCTTACCCGTGTGACGAGTGCAGGCAACACATTGATGCACAATTTTCCTTGCTAGGCTCCCACCACCAATAGGCCACCAAGTTTCACGCAGAGATGAGAGGAGTAACTGAGGTCCAGCGTGCAATAATCGTATGTGTTCGTATCGAAACAACAACATAGTCAAGTCATGTTTACTACTCAGCAAAATCGGGTGCTTTTTGTTGTAATCGAAGTTAGATCCATTCACTAGCCTACCACCGACACGAATTAAGTTGTCTTTGTCAACGAATAAGTTAAGTCCCGTTAGTTTTTTTTGATTTCACTCGCGAATTGCGTTTTAATTCGTTTAAAACATCGGGAAAACACTGCATTTGCGCCGCCCGTGCCATCATTGTTACTGATTGATTCAACTCATCTACCGATAAGGACCCGGTTTTACGCTCGGCCTTTCTATGTGTGCGTGCATTCGATATAAAACGCAGAACATATGCACCAACTCGTTTAGCGCGGTTGAATGAAGAGAACCTACCGAAATCGTAAACAACTTCTGGCGTACAGTTAGACAACAAAGTCAATGCGTTAATTTTGACTTCAGGTAAGTTTTCGTGACTTTCTGAAGCAGGATTTTCAGCCCATTCGGAGCCGGGAACGTTTAAAAATGGCGGGCCGGACCACCAAAGGCCACAGTCGAATAATGAATCTAGACTGAGTCCTCTGGAGACCAAGTCCGCTGGATTTTCTTTGCCTTTTACATGCATCCACAAAGAATCTCCAGTTAATTCATTTATCATAATTACTCGATTTTGTACGAAAGTTTTCAAAGCATTTGGTGACATGCGAATCCAACCCATAACGATGGTTGAATCCGTCCAAAAGCAAACTTTGTCGAACTGTAATTTCAACGACTTTATTATGTGACTGTACAGCTTAGCGCCTAATAAAGCTCCACACAGTTCGAGGCGCGGTATAGTGACTGTTTTCAATGGAGCGACCTTACTTTTTGCACAAAGAAGCCTCACTGTCACAGGTGACTCCTTATCGTCATAGCAACGTATATAGGCGCAAGCGCCGTATGCAGACTGAGAGGCATCTGTGAAAATGTGGAGTTCCTTGTACCTGTTTAGATCGGTCATGACGTAACGAGGAAGTCGCAAGGACTGTAAACATTTTAGCGTAGTTATGAAATTATCCCACGACACCTTTACTTTGTAAGGAACCGCTTGCTCCCAGTCAATTTTACAAAGCCACAATTTTTGTAGCATGCATTTTGCAATAATTATTGCAGGAGCTAACAAGCCCAAAGGGTCATATATTTGAGAAATTATCGAAAGCATTACTCGTTTAGTTAACGGTTTAGTTGGGTCGTAATCGACTTTGCTTGTGAAATGAAGTTCATCGCTTTGATTAAACCAACCCATACCTAGCGTTTTGCTTTGACAGTGTTCCCTTGTCGAAAGCTCTTTTGAGACGTCACTAGTGACGTCACAGTTGAAAGTCCATTTTCGTAAGGGGAAACACCCAGAACGTAGAACTTTTGACGTTCTTTCGCACAAATCAATTAGAGTGTGTTTATCATTGCTTCCGAAAATTAAATCGTCGACATAAAATTCGTTTTTTATTATCTCAGCAATGACGTCATCATTACACTCCTGTGCAAGCTGCAATAAACACCGAATGCTCAGGTAGGGAGCTGAAGCGGTACCGTAAGTAACCGTGTTCAGTTGGAAAATCTGGAGAGGATCTGAAGGATTTTCTCTCCAGAGGATGAGTTGAAGCATTCTTTGATCAGATTGGATCAAAATCTGCCTGTACATTTTCTCGATGTCTGCACACGCAACGAATTTGTACAGTCTGAAACGAAGTAATATCGCGAAAATGTCATTTTGCAGAGTGGGGCCTACGTACTGGATGTCATTCAGAGAAATATTCGAATCAGTAGACTGACTTGCATTAAAAACGACGCGCAATTTTGTCGTACTACTGTCTTCCCTGAACACTCCATGGTGAGGCAGGAAATAGTATGGTGACTTGTAGTCGTCTATAAGACTCATGTGCCCTAAGTTAAGATATTCACGCATAAAATCGCAATACATTTTTTTGTATTGGGGCATTCGATCAAGTTTGCGTTCCAATGAATTAAACCGCGACTTGGCTACTTGGTATGAGTCACCAAGCGCCTCAGCTGGTTCCCGCAATGGAACGCGCACGGAAAATCTGCCATCGGGTTCGCGTAACGTGGTTTTAACGAATATTTCTTCACATTTTCGCTCGTCAGCTGTGAGAAAATCTTTGGGTTTTTCCAACTCTTCTAGTTCCCAAAATTGTCGTAATTGAACGTCTAAGGATTGGACAAAATTGCACTGAACCTTATTTATGTGTAGGTTTTTTGTGTAAATGGGACCAGAGAGCAGCCATCCCAGTTTCGAGTTTTGTAGGAAAGGCCCATTTGGTAAACGAATTCTGTCATCATTCAACAATTCCCAAAACTTGTCCGCGCCGATGAGCAGTTCAATTTCTCCAGAAATATGGAACGTTGGGTCGGCAAGGCTAACGTTATGAGGAATTTTAATCGCATTGTAATTTACACTTGGAAACGGCAAGTGAGAAGAAATGGTTGGCAACACCAGACAATTTAATTTTGTTTGATAGTCGCCGGTTTTTGACCGCATTTGTAAATCGCATATTTGACTCGATTGTGAGACAGAATGACCCACGCCCGAGACCTGAACAGTGGACTGTAAGTAGGGAACGTTTAATCGTTTAAATAACTTTTCAGTAATAATGCAACGCTGACTACCGTTATCCAGTAGCGCTCTAACCGTAAGATACCTATCATCGGCGTCGGCCACTTCCACGAGCGCAGTTGATAACAAAACCGGTTGCAGTGATATTGACAATTCACCACTATCAACGTTTGACTTAAGACTCGTATTGCTTTGTGGGACGACGCTATAATTAGAATGAAGAACAGCTGACACAGTAGGTACACTAGGATTGTTAGACAGAGGTGAATAATGCGCACTCTTGTCTTCCAAGTGCAACAAACTGTTGTGTTTTTTGTGACACTGCTTACAGGGTCCGAACGTACATTCGTTTATCGTATGTCCGGAGGACCGCAAGCAGTTTAGACAAACGTTTTTTTCATCAACAATTTTCAATCTGTCTTTTACAGATAGATTTAGAAAATGCATGCATGTATAAAGGGCGTGATTCCCGTTGCAAAACGCACACACACGCAGGCGCTTCTCACTGTGCTTCGAATTATTTTGTTTAGTGACGTTATTATTCGATTGAGCTGTTGAAACGTGTGTAAATACTTGTTGCGAGTTTGAAACGCGTTTATTATCGATTGAATTGGTTTGTTTAGGGAAATTACTTGACTGCGGATTTTTTGTGTGACTCGCACTGATCATTTCAAGCATGTCGGCTCGGTTACGTAAAAACTTTAATAAATCGTCTAATTTGAGCTTTGAATTGAGATCGTTCTTTGAATTTGACATAAGAGACCCTTTGTGGTTTTCCCACTCTCTTTCTGTGACTGAATCCAACCTTGACACGACAAGAAAAATAATTAAAGTGTCCCATGACTCAGTCGGCTCACCTAATGATTTTAATGCCCGTAAATTTCGTAGAATAGTGTCAATTAATTTTCGTATTTGTGCGGGGGATTCCTTGCCAATAGAGTGAGCAGCAAACAAAGACTTGACATGATTATGGACAAGCAAACGATTATTATGGAATCTGTTTTCAAGCAATTCCCAAGCATGGGAGTAGTTAACGGCTGTAAACTCCAAAGCGCTTATAACCTGCAAGGCAGACCCTGTGAGTGAAGATCGGAGATAATGAAACTTCTGGATGGAGTCCAGGTCGGAACGCTTGTGAATCATTGTTTTATACGAATTTCTAAACTCCAACCAGTGATCATACGATCCATCAAAGACAGGGAGCTTGATTTCAGGCAGTTTCAGAACTGACGCACTATGATTAGCAGAAGCAGAAGGCATAGACTTGGAATTGTCACTCTCATCCACTTGAACTAAGCACTTAGCTGCAGCCATGGAAGCATAATAATGTTCTTCAAACCACTCTCTATATTCTAACTGGGCTGTTAAATCGCTATCTTCAACGTTTTGTTCGATTTTTTCCTGAATATTATTGAAAGTTTTAAAGAATTCCGTGGCTGCCTGCATGCGCATATTAATCTCGACAGTTTGAGCTTTATCAGATGTATCCTGAAGCTTGCTAACGTATTTTTCGAATAAAGTTAGCCTCCCTTTGAGGGTACCTCTCTGTTTCTTTAGATGACCTACATTAATCTTAGGTTTAGATGCTGGAGTTTCGTTTAAATTGCCCCCAGACACATCCCCATATTCGTCTTCGCTCATTATGGCGGATTAAAGGAGACAAAGGTACTCACAGCTTCAATCCAGACACGCGGCTGTCGATTTCGCCAACGTACGAACACGGCACCGCGAGATGGAACGAGATGAGAAGCACTATAATATAAATCACAACACGGTATTAGCGCAATGTGGATTAGGACGGGTGATAGAAGGATAGAATACCCTGACCGTTTTCTGGCTGCTGGTTCTTGACGCGTAGCGTTTGGGCTCCGGCGAAGTAGGTCCAATGTTTCTTCTTCTCCTAATCCAGGTTTGGAATCGATTTGATGGGTGGAAGGTGTGCGTGTGGTCTTCAATGAACGTATTGAGTATATTTAGAATTTAACGATTTTATTTATTTTTTGAAGAAAACGATTACATTGTGTGCATGATATGCAAGATTAACGAAGTGAGGTTAGTAACGATACATAGGCCGGGTGGGGATCGACTGATGACGTCAATGGGTTGCTGCTGCTAACGTCACACCGGTCCAGTAGTCCATTAGTTCCTTAGGCGAAGAAGAGATGGCGCTAACACTAAGTGTGAATCGATCTAGATACCTTCATTTGTTAAGAGGCTCCATGCAGTAAACATTAGCGCCGCGCCATCAATGAAAAAATCATAATATTTTTTACAGATCCTTATTGCTAAGATTGCAGTCGCTGAAGCACCAGAGTGTGATGTATTTGCGGATGGGATTGGAAGTGTGATGAATGTATGTAAGAGAATGCTAGAAGATGTTTGATAGGTAGTGCTCAGTTAAAATATTCTAACGCTTTGGTGTACCTACCTATTAATTACTGTCATGTTGCAATATTTATGTAAATAAAATAAAGAAAGAAATAAAAAAAAGAGTGTCAGATCATCTCTCAATCTTGTTAACAGTGATTTTTAGGCCCCACCACGAGAACCTAGGATCACTTGGGACCAGATGGCATGGGTTTCATGAAATCACTATTATTTACATATATATGTGTAAATAATAGTGATTTTCAGGACCCATGGCCGTGAACCTGAGGCAATATACCTATATATATATATATATATATATATATATATATATATATATATATATATATATATATTTTTTTTTTTTTTTTTTTTTTTAAATTTGGCTAGTTCCAACAGATATA
Organism: Yponomeuta malinellus; assembly: GCA_947308005.1. Classification (NCBI taxonomy): domain Eukaryota; kingdom Metazoa; phylum Arthropoda; class Insecta; order Lepidoptera; family Yponomeutidae; genus Yponomeuta; species Yponomeuta malinellus. The sequence continues at coordinate 2,094,952 of OX371022.1, forward strand.
ACGTCCCATTGGTCCCATTTTAGTTTGGTGAAGATCCGATGAAGACTTTCAGAGATAGAGAACGGAACTCTTCAATGGACAGCAGTAAATAAGCCCTAATGAGGCCCATCCTTTAGTAATATCCGTATGTTTCATAAAATAGCGTAAAAGTAGTCCCAAGTTAATTTGGTGATGTCCTGGTGAAGACTTTCGGAGATTTAGAACAGCAAATTTTAAAGGAACAAATCATGTACGGTAAATTATGGTTATAAGAGACTTGTTTATTTTACTCCCGCTCCTCCACTAAAAACTGAAAAATAAAAAATATTAAATAATGTATAATTTGTAGTCAGTGCTCAGTTTCATGACCAGCACATATATTTGGACACCGACTACAAATTATACTTCTAAAATACCTACATGCATAAATACTTCTAATTATTTAAATTATTTCTATCTTTTTAGTGTTGTAGTGTTTCGAAGTCGGTTTTTATTTTTTATTTAAATTTTGTTTCCTCTGTGCTATTAACATGATTGAGAGATTCGGTCGGACACTTTTTGCAAAAACCGTCTGTAAAAAAATATGTTTTTTTTTTTCATTGGTAGCGCTAATGTACTCTATGGATCCCCTTAAGGCCTATATCCCCAGAAGTGAGCCGATGACGATGGTGAGAGTTACACATTTTTGGTTCTTACTGTGGATTGGTGAGGCAGTGCGACTCGTCACGTCCGTCCAGGCAGTCCCTGGAGCCGTCGCAGACTCTATCCTGCGAGATACACGTCCCGTCAGCGCACGCCAACTCGTTTTTGCTAGAAGAAACGACATCCCTGTTGAAGGCCTCTGTGGTAAAAGCGTGCCAATGAAATATTGTCGAGCGTTCGCCGTGCATCGTTCGCACCATACATAAACATAATACATGAAACTTTGGTCTTTGCATCTGTGTAATGAAATAATTTATAAAGCGTCCAGTGGCACCTTCACTCACACAAGATAGGTGAAGAGACCACTCGAATGCTGCCGTGCCTGGGACGTACATACATACATACACAAATACATACATACATAGGTACCTACGTACGTAAACTCAACTCGGAAGGGTAGGCAGAGACCAGGACTTACCACTTGCCACGATCGTGACAAATCTCCCTTCAACAACATTTTTAAATTGGTAGCGCAGCTCTAGAACGCCGGCCTCACATTCGGGAGGCCGTGGATTCCAATCCCGGCACGCACCAAGGACTTTGTTTTCTAAGTTACGTACTTTTCTAAATTTATAGTCCCAATACCACTCGCTAACGGTGGAGAAAAACATCGTGAGGAAACCGGAGTGTCTGAGGTGTTCACATATTTAAAAACAAAACATGCCCATTGCTGATACATCCCATTAGGTAGACGCAAGCCCGCCTGAGACGTCCCGTACCGGCCCTTTCATCCACGTTCGCTTCATTTATGTTTGCACTGAAAGTTAATATACTTACCCACAGACCGTATCTTGTCTGATGACAATGGAACCCAGAGACTGCAGTGGAGCTGGAAAATTAATATAATATTGTATTTAAATTCAATTCAACATTTTCATTTTGGAACAAGTCCATAGTGATAAAAACATATATTTATATTTTCTACGGTACTATTGAAAAGACTTTAACCTCCTAAAGTATAGATTAGATTAGAACACTTTATTGTACACACCAGAAAACAAAAAAAAATTAAATAAAAAATAAAAACCGACTTCGAAACACTACAGCACTAAAAAGTTAGAAATAATTTGAAATAATTAGAAGTATTTATACATGTAGGTATTGTAGAAATACCTAAGTGCCCAAAATATATGTACTGGTCTTGAAACTGGGCACCAACTACAAATTATATTTCTACAATACCTACATGTATAAATACTTCTAGTTATTTAAATAATTTCTAACTTTTTGGTGCTGTAGTGTTTCGAAGTCGGTTTTTATTTTTTATTTAAAAAAAATTATTTTTCAATTTTTAATGAAGGAGGGAGGGAGAAAAATAAATAAGTCCCTTATAACCATAATTTACCCTACTTAATTCGTTGTTTTAAAATTTGATGTTATAAATTTCCATCTCCGAAAGTCTTCACCAGAACATCACCAAATTAACTTGGGACTACTCTTACGCTATTTTATGAAACATATTATTACTAAAGGATGGGCCCCAGTAGGGCTTATTTACTGCTGTCCATTGAAGAGTTCCGTTCTCCATCTCTGAAAGTCTCCATCAGATCTTCACAAAATTAAAATGGGGCCAATGGGACGTTATACCGTTCGAGCAAAAAAAGAATTGTCGAAATCGGTTAAGATTTGACGGAGTTATGGAGGAACGTAGCCAAATAAAAAATAATAGTTATTTGTTATGCAAGGCTGCAAAGTTAATTTTTGGCGCGAGTACCTTGTATTGAAACCTGAGCAAGCGAAGGATTCTAGGATTGAGCCACGAGCGAAGCGAGTGGTTCAAATATAGAATCCTGAGCGTAGCGAGGGTTTCAAAGGTACGAGACGCTAAATAACTTTGCTGCCGAGAGCAACACACAACTTTTCACCTCACTAAAGCGAGGAAAATGTTAGGTGCAAGAAAAACAGTTTTAATAAATATTAAATTACTGTTTATTTATTTCAAAAATTAAAAGTAAAATTACTACAATTGGTAATATTGAAAGTTAATTTTTTTTAAATCAAATTTTCTTGCCGGCCAGTGCGATTCTTTAAATGAGGCTGGCGCATGACATGAAATAAGTATTTGCATTTCAATCATCAATGGACTGGCTGCAGAGAATATAAACTATTACGAAACCAATGAGGTTCTATATATATGTAATTTATTGTACGAAACCTTTATTGAATAAAAATATTCGAATTTTAAAAACACTTTCCACGCTAGCGGATAAAGTGCGATTTTCCACGCAGATTTCGAATGATAAACAGAGCTTTTACGAGCTAGTGAGGTGAAAAAATATATATACGCGTCGAATTGATACCCTCCTCCTTTTTTGAAGTCGGAAAAAAATACATTAAAAGGCTTGCATGTCTATGTTTTTCCGTATACAATTGGCGGTCTTATCGCTAAAAGCGATGTCTTCCAGACAACCTTATACTATCTACCTACTATCAACACTACTAAGGTAGGTGAAGTTAGCATTTGCACGCTTGGGATATTCTTTTAGTTTACACATTAAAAAGCCACCTGCTCAAGCCCACAGGTCATCCACAGAAGTGACAAGGTCAATTATTTTTTATACCGCCTTATTTTTTGTACCGCCTGCCTGTATGGACATATGGTCCGAAATAAAGTTTATTATTATTATTATTGTTATTAATATAATACGCGGAGCCTGCTCATTCTCACGCAGTAGGCATTGTCGTCATAAGCAGCCTAAATACGTCCCACTGTAGGGCACAGGCCTTCTCTCGGGGAGAGAGTATGGGCTTAATCACCACGCGTGCCCACCGCGGATTGGCGATTTCAAGCGCTGAGGCATGTGAATAGCTCAGACACTATAACTTGCTACTACTTGCGTATTGCTACTATAACTTCACAAATGTACATAACTTAGAAAGCCAAGTCATAGGTACATGCCCACACCGGGGTTCGAACCTGGGTCTCCCACTTCCGAGTCCGAGGTTCTACCCACCAGGCTACCACCGCCATTTTTTATTTAATCTTTTTTATACTTGATAATGAATACTTTTAATATCGTGACATTGACTATTGACCGATAAAGCCATTGGGAATCAATATCAATGCAAACCAATGCCAGAAACCAGAACGAAATATATATCTAGGTCTGAATAATAATTAGTAAGTATATTTAATATTAAGTAAGTTGCAATACCTGATAATGCTCTCATCAAAACTTAGGTTAGCTGGTAGATAATGCTAAGTAGCATTAAGCTCGCCTATGTGCAAAACTTTCTGTTTTATATGCAATAAAGGATTTAATAATAATAATAATAACGAACAAATGTACCTAACTCTGTTTTCATTAAAATTGTTCCAAATCATGACACTTGCGTAATACTGATTCCGAAACTATGTTCGGCCTTCTATTGTTCTTGGTCGATCAATTACTCTCGTCATAGGACAATACCATTAAGTCGTGATGGCACAAGGAAAATTATGCAACAGTTAGTTAGAAGAATACAGGTCCGCTGACGTTGAATAATAATTGATTGTTCGATAACTTCCTTCCTGTTTCCGATAAACTAGCGGGTTTCTTCAATAGAAGAATCGGGTGCAGTTTCAGAATCTGGCCGCGCGTTTGGCCAGATGGGCAAAAATTACTTAAACTGCTGTCACGTGGAGCGTGCTGTCTCGCTCGCACAAATTGTCATTTTTTAATATTGTAACAATATGACTAAACTTTTGATTTTGGTCTGAGGGTTTGACGGATAATTAAATTAGGTAGGCATATTTTTCTTAAGCTGTACTAAGTTTTTCATTGAGAAAATATTATTCCAAAATCAATAGTTTTGGAAACAACTTTTTTTTTTTATTAAAAACTACGTATCTGAAAACAACATGTATTTTAAATGTCCGTAATTCAATTATGCGTCAAACCTTCAGACGACATTTATCAAAAGTGTACTCATTTTATTGCAATAATTGAAAATGTTAAATTGTAATATGTATATTTGCTCATAGCTCAGCGAATCAGGTGCAGCAGAAACCCAGCGCTAGTCAGTAGCATATTGCTGAGCTGCAGCCTTTTTCTATTGTAGCACTTGTGTTCGGCATGATTGTATTGGGTACGTCTCTACGTTTTATATTGTGTTACAATGGAAAAATTTTTTTTTCACTCTCATTAATAAAACCTGAATTTGCGCGGATATTTACTCGTTTATTAGTTATGAAGAAAACATATATAATATGAGGCGATGCTGGTAGCCTAGTGGGTAGAACATCGGACTCGGAAGCGAGAGACCCAGGTTCGATCCCCAGACTTGGTTTTCTAAGTTATGTACATTTGTGAAGTTATAGTAGCAATACCACTCGCTAACGGTGAAGGAAAACATCGCGAGGAAACCTGAGTGTCTGAGCTATTCACATACCTCAGCGCTTGAAATCGCCAATCCGCGGTGGGCACGCGTCACCACGCGTGTGGGCTTAATCACCATTAAGCCCACACTCTCTCTTCGAGAGAAGGCACGTGCCCTACAGTGGGACATTACATTACCTCAGTTAGAAGAGCGCTGGCACGGGTTAGCCAGAGGTCGCGGGTTCAAGTCCCGGCATGGGTGGAATTTTACCCCCTAAATAGGTTTTTAAAATTACTAGGTATTGCAACTTACTCGTAGAATATCAAATATCATTACCCGTTACTTACAAACTTATTTAGACCTAGATATATGAAATATAATAGAGGGGAAATATGCTATTATACAAATATGTACAAGATAATAAATACATACCTAATCTAATAAATACATACCTAATCTAATAAATACATAGAACCTACAAATTTACAAAAGATATTGTGATATAAGTATGTGTGAATACTATACTTATAATAATTTAAGACAATGTTGGTCATTTACACTGTTATTGCCTTGTAGACTACCAAACAGAGGCAAATAACCACTGTTGTTGAAAAATTCAATTGAAAAACTATGTGTGTATTAGATTCTAATAAATCACAAACCATGTTATGTAGATAGATAGATAGATAGAGAACACTTTATTGCACAACCAGGTGAAAGATATTACAAATAGTTTCTTATATCTAAGTAGTGGTATACAATTGGCGGTCTTATCGCTTAGAGCGATCTCTTCCAGACAACCTTTGGATGGAGAGGAATGCACCAAGAATACAGTCGGTAGATGGATGTACAGCGAGAGATTACAAGAATGTACCCATGTTGTAGCAAATAAATCGTTTTTACTTTTGCTTTACTGAGGGCCAGTTTCTGAATTAAGAATTTCGCTAAGTAAATAGTTCACTGTAGTGCTGCCTCTTCGAATTTCTCGAAAAGAGCGTGACAGAACGTTACTTAAGCATTTAGGTACTTAGTGAAATTCTCAATTCAGAAACCGGCCCTTGGAGCCGAGACGTATGGCCGGGCACCAGAACAAAGTTGACTTCTCTTAAATCACCTGGAGCAGCGAAGCGAACAGCCTTTGTGGGAGTAAGAGCTTGTACAGACAAAAAAAAATGTGACTGAATGAGATGCCAATGCCACGTTTCCATAATATTGGCATTTTTCTCATTCAGGAAACTTAGAAAAGTATTTTCGTCCAATATAGCTCAATCGCTCAAGACAAAATTATACAACCAGTGTGTGTTAACAGTGATTACTTATGGCACTGAAACGTGGTCTCTCACTATGGGCCTCATAAGAAAGCTCAAGGTCACGCAACGAGCTATGGAAAGGGCTATGCTCGGAATTTCTCTACGAGATCGAATCAGAAATGAGATCTGTAGACGAACGAAAGTCGTCGACATAGTCCAGCGGATTAGTAAGTTGAAGTGGCAGTGGGCGGGGCACATAGCACGCAGAACTGATGGCCGATGGGGCCGAAAAGTTCTCGAATGGAGACCACAAATATCGGCAAGCGCATCGTAGGACGACCAGCCACAAGATGGACAGATGACCTCATCCAAGTGGCAGGAAGGCGCTGGATGCAAGCCGCTTCCAACCGGTTATTTTTGGAAATCCATGGAGGAGGCCTATGTCCAGCAGTGGACTTCTTGTGGCTGAATGATGATGATGATGATTTTTCTCATTTTAAAGTCTTTCGTATCATGTACACCGGCGATCTTAGAACAAAAAAATCACAGATTTCGTGCCGCACACGACTATCGAGCATTTTCGATTGGAAATGAATTGAGTTATAAATGTCATGTGAAAAATGTCGTTCTGATTTTTTTACTAAAAAGTTTAGGCTATAGGGCAAACCCTTAACCCGATTGTCTTTCAAATTGTAGCTGAATAAATTGTCCAGAGGAGTTTTTCTCAAATTTTTGATATCATTCTTCGTTTCCAAAATATCGAGCGCCAAAATTAAAATTTTTTTTCGTTTTCGACTTTCTCGAATAATTTATACCATTAGAATGTCATTGTACCGCTATTGTTTGGTTAGACTACCAAATAGCGACAAATAACAGCTATTGTCATGCTTATATCATTCTTTGAAAAACTCTGTGTATTAGATACTCTACAATTTTTTTCACAATTTCGGCCATAACTTTTTTGTTTTTGACTTTCTCGAATAATCCTTTTTGCACCTTATAGCTCTCGTGAATACGCGTCTTTTCAGTATCATATCTTCACAACTCTCCGAGATATAAGGGGATCCCACATTTTCGTGAAATCGGAGTTTATTATCAATATTGTTATTGAAATCAGAGTGTACTAAAATCACAATACGAGTAGCATCTATGATGGTGATGAAATGTATTTCTGTCCGTTCAGAGTGACTGACTAAGCTCGCAAAAACGCGGCTCTCTAAAGTCGTTAAAATATAAGAAGCCCGTTTTGACAGCTACAAAAACCATAGAATCTAACCTAGTTTGAGATCAAAAACATTAAAAATCTAAACTACGAGTGACTTTTCGGGCTACAAAATATGTTTTTTCTTTCGAGCGTTAAATAATATGCCGGAGTATGTGTCTTTTTATGTATTTGTTCGAGGAAATCCAAAGTAAAATACATTTCTGTGTAGCTGTCAAAACGGGCTTCTTACATTTCGACAACTAAGTATAGGTAATTGTCAGTCAGCCGTGCCGCCGGACCGCCGCTAGTCTTTTAGATAAAATTTAGAAGAACGATAAAAATTCAGAACAAATCGGTTGTCTCAAAAATAAACACAGTAAGGGAAACTTTATTGAAAACCGAGATATTTCCACTATTGGTTACTAAGTAGTTGGTTCCAGTGACCAATAGTGGTAATATCTCGGTTTTGAAGAAAAAACCGGCCAAGTGCTAGTCGGACTCGCGCACGAAAGGTTCCGTACCATTATCTATACAACATTAGACACAAATTAATTATTAATTTTTAAAGCTAATATAGGAATAAATATTCTGTGAATATTTCAAGCGTCTACCTGTTACCGTTATTAATATCGAGCAAAAAACGGCAAAAAAATTACGTTTGTTATACAACCGGAGGCCCCTTAAATATTTATTTTCTTCTGTTTTTAGTATTTGTTGTTATAGCGGCAATAGAAATACCTAGCTATCACGGTTCATGAGATACAGCCTGGTGACAGACAGACAGACGGACAGTGAAGTCTTAGTAATAGGGTCCCGTTTGACACCCATCGCGTACGGAACCCTAAAAATGTCTACTTACTGTGTTTATTTTTGGAACGAAATATATCGTGGCAAAGTGCCAAACTCCTCTGGAATAATAGTCGTGAGTTTATGTAATGTTTGTAAGTACCTACCTACATACTCGATTCTCAGAAGCGGGAAAATCCCAAGTAAGTAATAACAACACTGATATCATGAACTGTCTACGACCTTTCTCCGCGTAAAAGAAAAATAACGATAATTATCAAACCTCAGATGCAAATCAATTATTGAAAACTAGGTAGGTACTTAATATATTACTTCGCCCGCGATAAGGGCTTGTAAAATTTGTAAATTTTTACACGACTGCAGCGGAGCCCAAAAGGAGGGTAAAGTGGTTGGCTCATATGTATGTATGTATGTATGTATGTCCGATACTATGTTCCCTCAAAGCTCCTTAACCAATGGTCAGATTTTGACAAAGAAGATCTCAATACGTTCGTCAAATTTGCACAAGTGTCATAGGCAAACCTTGCAAAACATTGTAATGGTAATTGTTATTATTTAATTTTATTAGATCGAAAATTTAACAGGGACTTGCTGAAAATCAGCATTGTGTCTAACACAACATCTATGCTGAGCAAACCCCTTTTTAACAATATCCCTAAGTTTAGAATTATTTATATTGTTATGATTTTTTTAAATGTAATTTGATGCGATAAGTAAATTTTTTTTTCAATTTCAATTTAAAAATGAAAGGGCTCTTTATGAGGATGTTTGTTTTCAAATGTTTAATTGTACTTGTATCTGTTTCTTCACCTTCTAATAAAATAAAAATAAATTAAATTAAATAAAAATAAGATCTCAAATATATTTTTGTTATTATTGTAAAATAAATAATTTTCATTTTATTCATGAAAGGAGACGAAAATTTAACATCCCCTCCCCCTGATCTCCGATATTACTGAGCCTAAAATTTTGAAAATAATACAAAATAAGAGTTAATTGCTTTTTGATTTAGACATATTTTTATAATTCTATCAATTGAAAATAAAGTTGTAAACTCAATATAATAAATTCACTTACGGAATATAGTTCACTAAAACACCACTAGATAGCGCTAGAAGTAGTTAACTCGCGAATAAAAACATTTGACTTTGGCATTGTACAGAACCCTCTCCACGCGAGTTCAACTCGTATTTGGCCGCTTTTTATAATTAGGTTAAATTATTTGTCGTACGGGCCTAGTTGCCTGAAAATATACATACACACTGTAAAAACAAATTCTGGCTTGTGTCTACCTAAGGACCTACCTACCTTGTTAATTACTTAATACATATTTTTAATTTTTTGTGTGATTTTTATTATAATAAACGTAATATCTAATAGGCCTCCTCCATGGATTTCCAAAAATACCGATTGGAAGCGGCTTGCATCCAGCGTCTTCCTGCCACTTGGATGAGGTCATCTGTCCATCTTGTGGCTGGTCGTCCTACGCTGCGCTTGCCGATATGTGGTCTCCATTGGAGAACTTTTCGGCCCCATCGGCCATCAGTTCTGCGTGCTATGTGCTATGTTCAGCAGTGGACTTCTTGTGGCTGAATGATGATGTTGATGAATATCTAATAGTCTATATACGAGAAATTAGATAGATAGACAACATATGTTGTCTATTTTGAAAATAAGCAATTTACGTTTTCTTAGTAATGTTCTTGAATTAATTAGATCAATTACCTACGATGAGCAAACAATAATGTTTCTCTTCGTATTTTAACGATTTCTATAAACAGTTTGTTAACACGTAATTAAAAGCTAACTGAAGTGAAATATAGAGCTGTCCACTGCAAAGAACACACTTATTAATTTGAACACTATCTGCACCGTTGAAGCAACGTTTCTGAAACCAGCGGTCTCGCTCTAATCATAATTATCGCGAACTGCAAGACGCCGCGTGGTTTGTTATACATAGTTTCTTCCAGCCTATATACGTCCCACTGTAGGGCACAGGCCTTCACCCAGAGACAGAGTATGGGCTTAATCACCACGCGTGCCCACCGCCGATTGGCGATTTCAAACGCTGAGGTATGTGAATAGCTCAGACACCCAGGTTTCCTCACGATGTTTTCCTTCACAGTTAGCGAGTGGTATTGTTACTATAACTTCACAAATGTACATAACTTAGAAGCGGTGGTAGCCTAGTGGGTGGAACATTGGACTCGGAAGCGGGAGACCCAGGTTCGATTCCCGATTAAGTTAATTGCACAGGTTGTACCTATTATTATTTTACATTATCGTCCCACTGCAGCGCACAGGCTTTTTCTCAGAGAGAGAGAGAGAGAGAGAGAGAGAGAGCATGGGCTTAATTACCACGCGTGCCCACCGCACGCAGTGCCAATTCCTCAGTAAAATGAGTCGGTTACTATTTTCAGATGAGCTTTACTGCATAGAAAACACATTTATTAAAAACCGGCCGAGAGTTGTTGGTTATTTTTAGGGTTCCGTACCAGAAGGGTTCCAAACGGGACCCTATTATTAAGACTTCACTGTCCGCCTGCCTGTCTGTCTGACTGTCACCAGGCTGTATCTCATGAACCGTGGTAGCTAAACAGTTGAAATTTTCACAGATGATGTATTTATGATGATGATAGCGAAACATGGAACTACCCTCACACTTTAACGACGCCGACGTGATCAAAGACCAATTCTTGAATGTTACTGGATCGATTGAAGTGACTATCTCTGACTTGACTTATTACGAATTCCGTAGACACGATATGGCTACCACTTTTGCACTTAGACTTCTATAAAAACTAATGCCATTGGAATTGACTTGATTAGCATCGACATGATCTTACTAACTCTACCAAAGACTCTAATAATAGGGGTTAAAGTATGAAATTGCCGTTTTATTGCAATAGGTTCTTTGAATTGACATAGAATCTTCATGGTTTGAGGTTTTCGAATGAAACATTTTTCAAATGGTTTCTATGATGTTCTTTTTTTAAAAAATGTGAAACATTTGAATATCGACTTTCAATTGTTTTTGTTATTCAATTTAGACAAGAAAGATGGATACTGCGAAAATTCGAGTGATTTTTGAATACGAGTTCCGACGCGGAACTAACGCGGTAGAAACAGCCCGCAATATCAATGCTGCGTTTGGAGAGGGGTCTACTAATGAACGCACCGTGCGATTTTGGTTTAAACGCTTTCGTGATGGAAATTTCGACTTAAAGAACGAGCCACGAGGAAGACCGCCCACACAGGTGAATAACGATGAATTAAGAGAGATAGTGGAAGCCGACCCTAGTCAAACTACCCAGGAATTAGCGGCATGGTTTAACGTTACCTTACCCACAATATTGACTCACTTGCGTCAAATCAATAAAATAAAAAATACGAAAAATGGGTGCCTCATAATCACTCGAATTTTCGCAGTATCCATCTTTCTTGTCTAAATTGAATAACAAAAACAATTGAAAGTCGATATTCAAATGTTTTACATTTTTTAAAAAAAGAACATCATAGAAACCATTTGAAAAAAGTTTCATTCGAAAACCTCAAACCATGAAGATCCTATGTCAATTCAAAGAACCTATTGCAATAAAACGGCAATTTCATACTTTAACCCCTAATATATCTATGCTGAGCAAACCCCTTTTTATCAATATCCCTAAGCTTAGAATTATTTATATTATTATGATTTTTTAAATGTAATTTGATGCGATAAATAAAATTTTTTTCAATTTCAATTTCAAATAGCAGTTAATGCATAATTGCTCTTTTTTAATTTATATGACTTTATATTAATTTAACGTGTTCCACCTGCCTTAACTCCTGCTCTAAATGTCAAACTAAGAGCTGGGGAGTGCTGAAAACCAGCGTCCGTTACTACCTTGTGGTAACCGACATGTTAGCCGAGCTCTCTCCAATTACCAAAATGGTTAGACGCAGTCTAAAAAATGTAAATATCTGCTATTATTGCTTTTTTAAGTTGTTTGTGTTTGGGTAATAAACAATTTCTATTCTATTCTATTGTAACGGTATATTGACTGCGATTGTTAATCGGAGCATAGTATCGAAGACTTTCCCTACCGACTGGAAGACTGCGAAAGTTACTGCGCTTCCTAAGAAACCGAACCCTGTCCACATATCTCCGATCTCCGACCTATCAGCATCCTTCCCCGCATGTCTAAGATAATCGAGAGGGCCGTGTATAATCAGTTGTCAAGGTACCTGGAGGAAAATGGCATACTGCCAGATATACAGTCTGGATCGGGGAACGGCTACCGCGTTATTGGACGTCGTGGATAATGTCTTGACGGAACTTGACAGGGGTAAGAGTACCATTCTGGTGCTGCTAGCCTTCTCTTGTTATCGAAGATCTCGTATTATGGATTTGATAATGCTACTGTTCTGTGCAGTTATCATCGACAAAGCAACTGGCTACGGGTGTACCACAGATCTATATTAGGCCCTCTGTTGTTCATCTTGTATAGCGCAGACATAGTTTCCGGTATCAAAAGCAGCAAATGCCATCTTTATGCTAATGATATGATACACAGCTGTACATATCTACCATACCGTCAGATGCAGCTGTGGCAGCCAGTTTGATCAACAGGGACCTCGATAGTATAGCGTCATGGTCGTATGGAAGAGCGGGTGACCGTGCTCTTCCACTATAAAGGGAAATTTCCCGCCAGGCAGATCGTATGCCTGGGGACGGCCGGTCCGACTAATGTTCGTCGGACGTTATATTTATGGTATGTCATGTGAAACATTTTGCTTGCGCGATGCAAGAATGTTGGAGTTTATAGTGCGCGCGCAGAGTTGACATGTGCTCGCCACATCACTCCCATTCAAGACCGTAGCTACGCATAGCTAGGTCTGATAGGAATCGAAGTCTGTGTTCGAAAGCCTGCAAGTGCCAGGAGTCGCTGAGTCAGTGAGTCGACTAGCGGTTGAGGGTGTTCGGCGGCTAACAGTCACTTCTCCGGCGACAGTACCATGGGGTCCGCGCATGTGGTGGGAACCGGTGAAGGCTACTGTACCATTGGCAACGTGCGCTGTTACTGTGTGGCTGCCATGCCGAGGGGTTGGGGGAGATCACCATCAGTACCAGTAGTCGGTGCGTTGACTGTAGTGGAACTGATGAGGTAAAAGGGAAGATGACGCTGGCCTTGCTTTGAGACTGATTGTATGTGGGGTGCTGCGAGAGCGAAGGAAGGTTGACATTGTTCTGGCGAGGGTCACCACTATAGGGAAGAGCGGGTGACCGTGCTCTTCCACTATGAAGGGAAATTTCCCGCCATGCAGATCGTATGCCTTGGGACGGCCGGTCCGACTAATGTTCGTCGGACGTTATATTTATGGTATGTCATGTAAAACATTTTGCTTGCGCGATGCAGGAATGTTGGAGTTTATAGTGCGCGCGCAGAGTTGACATGTGCTCGCCACAGTCGGATAGGAGCTGTCTAGTGCTGAACCCTAGCAAGTCCAAGTACATGGTGCCTGGCACTAAAGGTCAAATCCATAATACGGTGCAAACTCTTGCAGTCGATAATATAGCTATCATGGGAAATATTGGTGTGCTGATGGACGGTGAGTTGCGATTTGAAAAACATATTAGAAATGTAGTCAGCAATTTCTGCTACCGCCTTAAAGTTTTATATAATTTACGCGATTACCTTAGTACTGATTTGCGTGTTAGGCTAAGTGAATCGTTGATATTCTCTAGATTGAACTACGATGTTGTCTATGGTGGTTGTAAACTTGGCCGCACAAAGAGATTAATACAACGAGTGCAAAACGCATGCGGTCGGTATTTCGGAGTATATCTCCTGATTCATCATCGGCCACTTGACGCCCACTGCAGGGCACAGGCCTCCCTGGTCGTTTTCATAACTACGAGGGGTTTTGCCATAATCGCCACGCTTGGCAGGCGGGTTGGCGATCGCAGTATGCGGTCAGAATCTTAGGAAGACGCTGCTGCCCGTCTCCTGGTAATTTATTTCCTTAGTTGCCTTCTACGACATCCACGGAAGGAAATGGAGTGAAGCTATTCTTAATCCAATCTCCTGATTATCTATACAAAAAGCTGGAGTGGTCGTCCCGTCAGCGCTATGTGCATATGAACAGACTTCTTATTCCCGCGCACCGTACGAAGGCTTTCCGTGGCAATTTTAAGTATGTGGCGTCTAAGTGCTGGAATGATATTCCTCCCCCAGTCCGTGAAGCGCCTGGTAGATATGCCTTTGGGCGTAAGCTCAGGGCATATTTGCTTGAGCAGCAGAGACTTCCCTATCCTCTCCAAAATTCTCGCCGCAACTACTAACTTGACAACTTTTACTATGTGATCGCATCAAGGACCGCTAGCTATTTCTATGACATCTCATTTTCTTCGTTTTTATTTTATTGGTGTATGTTTATCAAATATTTGCGATGCATGTGGTATTTTATTATTACCGGACCACACCCTTAGCAAAATGCTAAGTCAGCTCCCTTTTGCAGCAACGGAATCACACCGAGACAAACTGCAAAAATTTCTATTTATATAAGTGTTTGTTCCTTTTCATGTTTCCTGTTAATTTTGTTTCGGATTTGTTTAATATTTTGTGTGTGTGACCGTTGGTGCAATAAATGTTTCTCTCTCTCTTTCTTCTTTCTGTTGCCGCTAAAACAAAAAATACTGAAAACAGAATAAAATAATTATTTAAGAGGGCTCCCATACAAAAAACGTTGTCTAGAGACAGAACTCGCCATCTAGCGGCCATCGATGTAACCTTCACAGCGCCGATATCATGACGTTAAATGTCAATGTTAAACGCTTCTTGTTAATTTCTATAGATAGCACTGTCCTCAAATTCGATCTTTGTATAATGTTGTATAGACAATGGTACGGAACCCTTCGTGCACGAGTCCGACTCGCACTTGGCCGGTTTTTTTTTTTATTCAATTAGTTATGTTTAAGGTAGTAACCTGACACTCTGCTGTTATAACTGTTGATCTGTTGCAAAGCAAAAAGGCAAATCAAAACCTTAGATATATTTCTACGTTATAACTTTATAAGAGTGTGCCTTAGAAAACATTCTAGGTCTTATCGCTCTATTTATCTTTTTAGGGGGGCCCGTATATCCATATCGGTGGCACTAAATGGTGCTAATGGCTTGAGATTAGAAGGCATTGACCTCGCGGTCGCTCAATCGGGGGTTGCCACAGCAATATCTGTGGGCCGTGACTCTGTGAGGGTTGCAAAAAGGGTTGCCAGGAGCCTAATTATGCGCACCAAATCCTGTCGGCATCCTGACGTTTGCGATAGCAATTAGTATGGAATTTGCCAGTTAAACGATTGGAATCGCTCAGGATTTGGTGCGTGTACCTAATGTAGGAGCAAATTTGTTGGCGTAAATTCCGAAACAAAAAAAAAAGGTACACTATACGTCCATGAACATATTATGCGGCGCCGGATTATGAATAGCGTCACTCCATTTCCTTCCGTGGATGTCGTAGAAGGCGACTAAGAAAATCAATTACCAGTAGACGGGCCGCAGCGTCATCCTGAGATTCCAACCGCATACTGCGATCGCCAACCCGCCTGCCCAGCGTGGCGATGATGGCCAAACCCCTCATGGTTGTGAGAACCACGAGGGAGGCCTGTGTCCTGCAGTGGGCGTCAAGTGGCTGATGATGATGAGAGTCGAAATATACGTTTTTAATACAGTTGCTCAAAAAGTGGCGTATTGCAGGGACGTATAGAGTTCGGGATGTGGGCTATTACATACTCGAGCTTTTTCTTTACCTTTTCCGAACTCGTGCGTTCTCTTTCCCAACTGTCAAAATAATGTCTATTAAAAAGAAAAACCAACCACGAAGTTTTTACTAAAAAAAATCATAGAAGTTTTTATGATTCATGCAAATATTTCTAAAAAGAAGCTACTAATTTGTTTCAATATCAGATTTAATGATTTCATTCAATGAGTTAGGTTAGGTTTCATTTCATTTCATCTCATTTTCATTTTATATCAATAAAAGAATTCTACTGAAGACTTGGCTGTATGGGCATAGTCCCCTTTGCCTACCCAGAATAAGTGAAGAAAAAAAATCTCTGCTTATATTCTTACGGTTGGCGCCATTTTCCGAAAAATTTCTTTATTAAATTGCTTAATTTTTTCGCAACCGTATTAAAAATAGTTGTTCAGTACACTTGCGGAACCGTCATTGCAGCTTGTTCCGACTGTCAACCCTTACCTTCGGCTGCGCCTCGGCTCGGGTAGACATTTGTCGGAATCGGAACTCTTTGCAATGACAGCTGACAGGCTTTCCGCACTCGAAATGAAATATACTATTTTGTGCGACATAAACGGCCGTATCTTTTTTTTACGTTAACTTAGAAGTCTGATTTTTTAAACAGCTTCCAGGGACTGTAGATTAGAGTATGTGGTTTTATTATAATTTCAACTCGATACCTCTACGCGTTCCCGAGATAAAAGGATGACAGATGGACTGACAAGTGATCCTATAAGGGTTCCGTTTCTTCTTCTGAGGTAAGGAACCCTAAAAATGAGAATTCGAAGCTCTTGCTTATTGTAAATGGTTTGAATATCGATATTGAAAAAAAAACTGCAGGTTTTGTAATGAAATGTGAATCCATACGTTGCACACACTTTCGACGGTAGCGCAGCAGTAGAACGCCGGGCTCACATTCGGGAGGTCGGGGGTTCAAATCCCGGCATGTACCAATAGCTTTATTTTCTAAGTTACGTACATTTGTGAAGTTGAAGTGAAGGATGGTATCGTGAGGACACCCTAGTGTCTGAGGTATTTACATACCTCAGCGCTTGCTACGTACAATGACCGAACTATGAGGCTAAGTGCGGAAATCTCAGGCGATTTTTGGGAGCGAAAAAGGTCCCGTAACGTGGTATCGTAAAATACACCGTTTTCGAGTTATGAATAAAAAACGAAAAACCACGACTCGAAATTTTCCAAGTGTCTGGAAACCAGACCTTTTTTGCTCACTAAGACCTGCCTGACCCATTGCCGGCCAAAAAGAAAGAAAAAATCACCCCAAGACTACAGAGGAACTGATTTCCAGACACTTGGAAAATTCCGAGTCGTGGTTTTTCGTTTTTTATTCATAACTCGAAAACGGTGTGTTTTACGGTTCCAAGCTACGGGACCTTTTTTACTCCCTATAATCGTCCCTACACAATGCAAGAACAAAAACTAAGTAAAAATAGTAATCCTAGAGTATAATCCCGAGCGTAGCGAGAGATTATAGAGTAGAATCCTGAGTGCACGAGGGATGAAAAGTACACCACTCGAGCTTAAAGATAGTTTTACTCCAGAGGTGGACACTACTTTTTATCACCTTCTATGAGAAAATAAGTGAACGCAACCATATTATGAATAGTGTTATTTATTTTTTAATACAGTTGCTCAAAAAGTGGCGTATTGCAGGGACGTATAGCGTTCGGGATGTGGGCTATTACACACTCGTGCTTTTTTTTACCTTTCCCGCACTCGTGCGTTCTCTTTCCCAACTGTCAAAATAATGTCTATTAAAAAGAATAACCAACCATAAAGTTTTTACTAAAAAAAATCATAGAAGTTTTTATGATTCATGCAAATACGTATATTTCTAAAAAGAAGCTACTAATTTGTTTCAATATCAGATTTAATTATTTGATTGAATGAGTTTGGTTAGGTTTCATTTAATTTATTCATCTCATTAAATTTCATTTTCATTTCATATCAATAAAAAACTTCTACTGAAGACTTGGCTGTATGGGCATAGTTCCCTTTGCCTACCAGAATGGGTGAAGAAAAAAAAAACTCTGCTTATATTCTACGGTTGGCGCCATTTTTCAGAAATTTTCTTTGCGAGTTTAGTTGTTTGTTGCACAAGATGAGTAATTTCGACCCTAGTTTTTTTGAATTAACACCATCGGATCGCAGTATAATTTGCACACAATGCTTCGGAGAACATTTTACCGGAAAAGTAAAAAAGTCGCTACATATCTACATACGACGAATACTGCATGGAGAGAAGAGAAAAAAGCAAATAGTTTTTCATTTTTTCGCAGCTGTATTAAAAATAGTCGTTCAGTACACGTGCGGAACCGTCATTGCAACTTGTTCCGACTGTCAACCCTCGCCTTCGGCTGCGCCTCGGCTCGGGTAGACATTTGTCGGAACTCTTTGCAATGACAGCCTTTCCGCACTTGTAATGAAATATACTATTGTATCACATTGTTAGCGTCTGATACGATAGACTCCGGAGGTAATATTTCCTTATCACTGCTTGAAGACGCACTCATTTTTACTCTAGTAAAAATAACATTGACAATTAGAGAAACGAAAAGACGGAATGCATTAGGCGCCTTTTTTCAGTTTTTTTTATTTGCTCGCGCGCGGTTTTCTCTTCAACAGCCAGCATGTGCAACATTGTTCGTGTTCGTGAACAATGTTGCGCTGTGAACTTAGGGGCCGTCCATAAATTACGTCATCGATTTTTTCAGATTTTAGACCCCCCCCCCCTATAATCATCCTATCGTCATTTCTTAATGACCCCCCCCCCCCCCCTTCTCCCAAAATTGACGTCATTACTAGTTTGACAAAATAAAACATTGCAGATTTGAGAAAAATAGGGTATTATATGATTAAAACACTTGGTCATAGAATCACCTTTTATTATTTTTACTTTGGCAATAATCATTGATAATAATATAACTACTTATTTTTTACTTTTCTTTGGATAACTCCCACGGAGTTTTCACCCATTCTTTTAAATTCTGGATCACGGGTAATATCTCCGTATCCTCCCGATATTCGTTTTGGCTCGATTCATCCACGTCTTCAACCCACTCAACGCGGTTTTTTTAAATAGATAGACTGATTATTAAAGAAGGTTTATATGTATAATACATGTAAGTACCACGGGCGAAGCCGGGGCGGGCAGCTAGTATTTTACTAGGTGTGCTGTAAGAAATTTCTTTTTAGAAATAATCTTTTTGTACGTGAAAAATAAACTATAAACAAATAAATAAGAATGACGTCAATTTCGAAACACCCCCCCCCCCCCTCATCTATCATTTACCGTCATCCGCAGACCAACCCCCCCCCCTAATTTAGAATGACGTAATATATGGACGGCCCCTTAGCAACAACAGCAACATGCTCGTTCCAAATTCAAATCACTTTTATTCCCTCAGGGAATAAAAACGCGTTTTAGTCCCTGTTCCCGGGGAACGAACTAGGTCTTTTCGAATAGATGTGATAAATTTTTTTTTTTGTAGAAATGTTTTGTCCTCAAAATTTTTTGTAAGATTTTTTTCTTTTTTCATTTTTGCGGGCTCCCACAGTGCCCCCATGCATACACCCCAACGCCTGCAACCCGCCTCCAACTTTACCCACCAACCACTGATTGCATTATTTTCTAAGTCCACGGCCCATAGCGCCTTCAAGGCTACACCCCAACCCAGGTCTAACTACATTACACATGTAGAAACGCAAATAAGTAGGTAGGTAACACACAACTTACCAAAGCATAAGAAACCCGTTATAATAACAAACATTATCACTTTGAACTTATGGCACGACAAAAGATAACAACTTAGCAATAATAACAATTTACTTTTGCGTTTAATTAGTCAGGACACATTTTGTCACCTATTTTAAACTAGTCAATGTGTTCCCAACTTGAGCTGCGAGCTGAACGCACAGATTGTTAACAACGACACGCGCCACTGAATGGCGACACGACCGTTCAAGTCAGGCCGACGATTTGTACTGGGGAAATCCTAAGACAGTAATTTGGCTTGCTTGCTGCCTATTAAATACCTACATCAAAAGGTAAACTCACTACGCGGCAATCGACCTCTCCTCGCGCGCGTTTTTCGGACGTAACCTGTCCCTCTACTCTCGAAGTTATTGTGTTGAAATTACGTCACAATTAATACAAATATTACCTACTTCCACACAACGCAATCACTTGACCTGGTCCCAAACCAGGATACATTGTGCTATGGTAACCAGGCAAGAACCTCACAAACATGGAGATACTAATGTACGCCCCCAGTGGGAATCGAACCCACGGCCTCTGTTTTGGTAGTTAAGCGCCTTAACGGCTAGACCAACGAGGCATTATAATATGCAATAAGTTAGAAAAAACGACTTGGTAAACGTTTCTGAGTGGAATTCCTGTTATACACCAGCATTATCTCAGAGTATGTAAGGGGGGATATACCTACTTTTTATAAAAAAGATCGAGAGGATGTAAGTAGACGAATGGCGGCCTGTGACATTGTACCTACCGACAGCCTAAGCTAGGTAATTAAATTTTGTGTTTTATTAACATACTTTTTTGCACTTGGCTATTTTTTAAATAAACTAGGGTCTTCTCCTGGCGTAAAGGTGGAGGGTTCTTGAGGTAGAATTAATATGACTTCAAAGAAACTGTGGTTTTATCTCAATGATAAATAGAAAACAGAAAAAGATTATTTACAAAGTGAAAGTTGTCAGTGATAATGTCTCGTCAAAAGGTAAAGTGGTAAAAATATCCAAAAGAAATCTAGAGTGGGTGACGTAATTTTAAATTTTGATTTACAAATGATAGACAGAATGAAATAAATATCAAAATTGTGTATCTACACTAATGTTGTAACATTCTACTTATGTTTTCAATACTTGACTTATAATTATTACTACTGTTATAGCGCAGACAACAAAACACTCAATTTAAGCAATTTCACATGATGGTATAATATTCACATCGATATCGTAAAATCTCATTATAACATCAATAAAACGCGACCAACTTGATTGCAGGGCCAATCAGGTTGGTCGCGTTTTATTGAAGCGCGCAGCTGCGCTCTCATTGGTTAAATTTTAATGGCGGCAAAATCACTGTGATTATACACGTACGCGTGAATTTAATTTTTAATTGCATTAGTGAAGATAAAGTAGTGTATGCAACTGCATATAACACGGGTATTAAAACACTCGTTACTATTATGAAACTCGCTGCGCTCGTTTCATAAACTCACACTCGTGTTTTAATACCCTTCATTATATGACAGTTGCATAAACTACTATTACAACTCTAGAAAAACGTCGTGAAAAAACCAGCCTAGGTAGGTAATACAAATTCGTGAGTCACGCGGTTTGCGGCACTAGAACGTCAGAATTTGACAATAAATAAACTGTGAATACCCATCCTGAGTGTCTACGGTGTTAATGATACAGTCTATGACAAAATGTCTACAAAAACCAGTCAAGTAGGTATCTCCAGACAATAACGTTCGCAACACGCATGTTTTCCTTAAGTCCGAAGAACTGGTTTTCCAAACGAGAATACTCAATTGGTTATCTGAATAGAACTTAATGGCAAAGGCTATCAGTGCAGTCAGAGTATATAATTTAGTACAGCTGACATGACAGCACGTCGATCTTTACACGCGTGCACTCTATTGGGTTACGTTACGGGTAACTTTTCAACAGAAAGTGGATCTCCTGCCCACTGTACGTGGAGCATATCAACTAAACGCTTAAGGCTGTAACGTGGAGCGTACTGTCTCGCTCGCGCAATTTAACATTATTTAATATTGTAATAATATGAGTAATCTTTTGATAAATTTGGTCTGAGGGTTTGATGGATAATTAAATTGCGGATATTAGAGCATATTTCTTAACCTGTACTATTTGTCATTGAGAAAAAATGAAAAATATAGTAACATAATTTCTAAAATTAATAGTTTTGGAAACAACTTTTCTTTCTTCATCATCATCATCATCAGCCATTTGACGCCCACTGCAGGACATAGGCCTCCCTCATGGTTTTCCAAGCATCCCGGTCTTTTGCCGCCCGCATCCAGCGGCTCCCCGCCACAACCATGTCGTCAAACCATCTGGTGGGGGGCCTTCCCACGCTGCGTCGTCCGTTCCGCGGTCGCTAGGTGAGAACTTTTTCATCCCATCTATTCGAAAAGGACGACTTGGTTCGTGCACCCAAAGGTGGTGTTTTCTATGAGAAACTTTTAGCGGACAGTAATGAGTTGTTATCCGTTTGGCGCCGGATTTATAAATAGATAGATAGATAGATAAAACCATTTATTTGCATTTCCACACATACATATGTAAGGTTCTCTAGTTATAGACAATTTTGTACTTTATTATTTTGTTATTGAGCACTAAATTTATTACATTCAGTCACGAAACACAATAAACCAAATATATTTTTGGGGGCTGGCAACCCAGAAGTTTGGCCGGTGAAGTTGGTTGGATGATCGGAGGTTGTTTTTTTGGGTGTGTGAAAAATATGGTGGAAAAACGGTGGTAAATGGGGATTGGTTAAGGTTTATTAGTGAGTTACTGGCAGTTTGATGGAAGTAGTTTAATAATAATTGTGAAATTGACATTTGGTGGTTTTATTGAAGAGTAATTTCTTACACACAGATACAGAACATATAAAGAAAATTACAAAGCAAAATCGTACAGCAAGTAGGCACACAAAAAGAGTAACAGAAATAAGCAAACATAAATCAATAAACAATACGAGAGAGCATTTTGTAGGTGTGGTAAAAGCAAATATCCCGTGGATGTCGTAGAAGGCGACTAAGGAAATACATTACCAGTAGGCTTAGCACGCTGATCATTTTGCCTGCTCTCAACTGTCACATTAAACACTAAACAGTATTAAGATGACGTCACTGAGGGATATCTCGCCGCTGCGAACATGAAGACCGCGTGAGCTGTCTCAACGCGCCTCCTTCTGTCAGTTTAATACCGTTTGTCTATGGTTTGCCGCAACTGCGAACATGAAGGTGTTTTTTTCTCGCATAATGACAGCTTAATTAAGAGAAATTTCTCTGTTGGTATCGAGGTAAAGACAAGGCTTTTAGGTTATAATTTGTCTTTGCTATCATACTCTTACATATTTGCGTTTCTTAGTTTTCGTGTTGATTTATGTCATGTGAGGATGATGAGCATCCCCAATGAGGATATGAGGATGGCTTTACTACTAGGTCTTCACTTCACTTACCAGCCACGAGAGGTCAAATAAGTATAGCAAATGAATTGTGTAAAATTAGATGACGGCGTTACTGTACAAGGTCAAAACGACATATAATTACATAAAGCAGTTTTGCATTGAGTTTAAAGACAGCCCAATAAACAAATACACATGTAACTGTCGTATACAGTTTCGCTCCATTTTCCCTGGAACTTCAGAAAACTGTTATTTGTTTTGAAAGGTCGGTTGTTGGAAAGAAGAACAAAAACGTTTCGATATTCCATTCATATATTTACCTTCATAGTCAATTCAGACTTCAGACAAAACACAGGTTATCGACTGTTCTTAGGGAAAAAAAAATTGTGAACGAAACGCCGAAGAGCTAAAGGAACAAATGAATAGTGTTGTCATACAGTCAAAGTGTACCGATTGAGTGTGTCCAACCCAAAAAATATTAAAATTGAAGCCTTTTTTTTTAACTGACATCTCCATTTTGCCGCCTGCGAGAAAGAATTTAAACAGTGTTTAAATTTCTCTTCCATTCACATCATGTTCGCTGTTGCGACAAAACTAATAAAGCGGCAAAGTTTATGCCGCGGCGCCTGTCATTTTCTCGCATGCTAGTGTGCTAAGCCTACAGGAGACGGGCAGCAGCGTCTTCCTGAGATTCCAACCGCATACTGCGATCGCCAACCCGCCTGCCGAGCGTGGCGATTATGGCAAAACCCCTCATGGATTTGAAAACCATGATGATGATGATAAGCGATTTGATAGGAATGACTTTTCTCTTTTAAATGTACCCTACCCTAAAGAAAATAAATCAAATTTAAAAAATCATAACCATTGAAAAACAAGATACTGTAATTACAGAGTCACTGAACCTCGGCACTTTTCTTTTTTAGACTTACTGCAGTTCCAAATAATTCTCTTTAGAAAAGTAACTTCATCAGTCATTATTGCAATATGCGTGAACTCGGATTTATATAAAATTCTCTCATGCACTTGAAAGACAAGCCTTCAATTCAATTCTTAATTATGGCTACCCTAAGGATTCTGCCAATGTCGAGTTTTGGAGATAGCAAGTTTTTTTTTTAATATTTAACAAAACACCGTAGGTTAGTTGTGGTGATGTAGTAATAACAAAATACATAAAAAACCACATACATTAGTAATAGACAGACAATCACAATCGAATTTTGTTACTTTTTATAAAATTACATAGATCTTTAATAAATGGAGAGAATACCAATTGTAACAGAGAACGAAAAGACAAGCCTTGAGATTGATTGACTTTTATCTGTATCAAAGAGAATATAACCACTAATCTGTATTTTATAAGTGTCAATAGTAGATTATGTACTAAGGGAATAAAACCATGTATTATGTCATGGGCGGCATATTGAACCCTGAGCGGAGCGAAGGACTCCGAGTTAACTCGCGAGCGCAGCGAGGGAGTTAAATTTTAACTCCTGAGCGAAGCGAGGGAGTTATGTAGAGTCCTGAGTGAAGCGAGGGGTTCATACCGCCCGAGACTAAGACATGTTTTATTCCAGAGGTGAATACTCTACTTTTCACACCATCTGGGAGACAATAAAAAGACAGGGCTGCATAAGTTGAAAATATGTATTAAAACCTGAAATTAAATATAAAGTCCACACTCTTTTACGGCTTAGCAACTTAAATTGAATATAACTTTTAAATTCGTATTTGCAATTCGCGCCTTTTTTTCTTTTTTTTGTTGGTGTTTCGCGCGGTCACAGGACACAGTATTTCAGAAAAAAAAGAAAAAAAAGAGGTGAGTTTCGAACAACAATTCGAATTTCGAATTGCAATGCGGGGCTTCTCCATAGTTTTCATGCGAATTTTGACATTCTAAATTCAAATCACTTTATTCCCTAGGGAAATTCTTCATTATTATTGCCCTCGAGAGACAAGGCCATGCTTTACGATGATATTTGACGGTACGTAATAAGGCATTGTCGAGCAGGAGGTGTGAAAAGATAATAAAAACATAATAGTGGCCAGATATACCTAGATAAATATAAATTTAAGAAGTTTAAGTTCCCATTACCAATAAACCTATAGAAAAGGAGGTGGGTTTTGCCACGAACCTATATTACAACTCGATAGCGTAGGTAGTTGCATTAATTAAGTGTAAACACAAATTTACACTCTTACATGCTAAACATAAAGCTTGGATTTCTTCGTCACACTTGTGAGTAGAAAAACGAACAGAGTGAGATAGCGAAAAAGTAGTAGTGCGTTCCTTGTCTCCTAAGTAGTAGGAGTAGGGTGCCTATGTCCTTTGTTGATTTGACATGGATGTTATAACAAAAATGCTTCCGCAACACAATCGCTTATCTTAGGGTACCCTGAGCGATTGTATGTTTGTCTTGCTGTGATCCTTAATGACACCATAACCAAGCAAATTATAATTGGGGACATATTATAAATTTATAACATACCTACCTATGAAAATCTTAGCGAACTCTATAATTTCCTGCTGATATAGTCTAGGATTAAGTTTTTTTTTTTTAATGGCAACTCGAATCGGTCTTGTCTTGGACGACTAATTCTGTCAATGACGAGTCAGTAGTATCCTTGTAGTTATGGGAGTGATACAATCTCAGAACACAATACAGCTTCGTCATTATAAATAATATCTAATTAAGGTTATCACATTTCTATCATTTCATTTCTTATTGAGCTATCATGTGTTGAACTGGCTAAGCACATTGTAGTAAGCGTATACAGGCCCCCCGCCAGTGACTACAGTTTATTTGAATCAGTACTAGAGGATGTCTTAAATGTAGCTTCAAGTAGTAGCAAGAACCTTATAGTCTGTGGAGATTTTAATATCGACTTGCTGGTAGATTCCACTTTAAATACTAAATTAAAACTTATTTTCAAGTCTTTTAATTTAGTTAATATTTTCTTAGAGCCCACTAGGATTACCGAAATCACAGCCACCTGTCTTGATAATGTATACTGTGACTGTGAATTTTCGCACTATTCTACAATAAATTGCTTAAAGTCAGACCACAGTGGTCAAATTGTACACTTTGAATCTGATTTTAAAAAATCAGAACAAGATATACTTTACAGGCCCATGACAACAAAAAAATTAGAATTATTTAAAACTGATTTACAAAGTAGTTTACATACCGAAAAAAATAAAACCATCAATGCTAATGCCCATTATGGAGATTTCTTTAAGGTCGTTTCAGATAGTTTTGAAAAAGTTTTTAAATTGAAAAAGCTATCATCGAAAGGAAATAAGGTAGAATTTAGTGAATGGGCCACTGCCGGCATCCGGAAAAGTAGGGACACACTTTATTCACTATATGAGAAAAAGACATACACATATGACCCTAGTTTTCTACAGTATGTTAAATTATATTCAAAATTATTTAGGGCCGTCTGCCACAAAGCTAAATGCGAGCATATAAAAGCCAAAATTCTTAAATCGTCTAATAAATCTAAAACCATTTGGAATATAATAAATAAGGAAACCGGTAAATCCAAATCAGCGGACCCCGAATTTTCGCTTAAGATAGATAATAAATTAATAACGTCAAATGAAGACGTTGCCGCGGCTTTTGAACAATTCTTTACAAATGTTCCAATTATAACTACGGCTCCTTTAGATTCATCTCCTGATCTTGCAGAAAGTATTTTGAAAGATAATGTCCCTCCCTGCGATCACGATTTTTCGTTTGATTATATTGAAGCTCATACCGTGAATAAAGCGTTTAAAAAGCTAAATCTTAAAAAAACTGAAGACCTGTGGGTATGTCAGTAATAATAGTTAGCTCAGTAATCGATGTCCTAGCACCCCATTTGGCCAGAATCTTTAACAAATGTTTAGATGAGGGTACATTCCCTGACCTAATGAAATATAGTAGGCTCGTTCCTTTATTTAAAAGTGGCGACAGGCAAGATCCCACAAATTTCAGACCAGTCTCGGTTCTACCCGTTTTGAGTAAAATATTCGAGAAAATAGTTCTAGGTCGACTACTTACACACTTTAATAATTATCAACTTTTTCATAGTGAGCAATTCGGTTTCACGCAAGGGCGGTCTACGACGGATGCTGGTGTCACATTAGTTAAACATATATTTAGTGCATGGGAGGATCGGAAGGATGCTATAGGTGTTTTCTGTGACTTGTCGAAGGCATTTGACTGCGTAGACCATAATACACTTCTCTTAAAATTAAAACACTACGGAGTGAATGGGAGGAGCTTAAAACTTATGAGATCATATTTAGAAGGGAGGGTTCAAAAAGCTGACATAAATAGGACTAAATCATCCGGGTCGGAGGTTAAGATGGGAGTGCCACAGGGATCTATTTTGGGGCCGTTCCTTTTCCTCGTATATGTAAATGATTTGCCGTTCATGGTTCAAAATATGTCAGAGATAGTATTGTTTGCAGATGACACGTCACTTATTTTTAAGATTAAGAGACAAGAAAATGACCTTGCGGATACAAATAATGCTTTCTCTAAGGTACTATATTGGTTTACTTCTAATAACTTATTATTAAATTCAAAAAAGAAAAAATGTATAAAATCTACACTACCAAATGTCACAATGGTTGACAGCAATGTTATATTGGGGAATGATAAACTAGACCTTGTAGAAGAAACTGTATTTCTGGGTATCACAATTGATGCAAAGCTTCAATGGGGTCCTCATATAGGAAAATTGGCAAACAGGCTCAGTTCTGCAGCATACGCAGTTAAAAGAATCCGGGAACTAACTGATGTCGCAACTGCTAGGCTTGTTTATTTTAGTTACTTCCATAGTATTATGTCCTATGGTATACTACTGTGGGGTCGGGCAGCAGACATTGAGACTTTGTGCCAAAAAAGCTACTATAATATTAAAGATTATTTAGATGACAATGATGTCTGGAATTAAATGTTCAATGCATGAGTTTTAGAACATTTATATAAATCCTGTAAATTAAGGACTTGAAAAGACTAAGTTTGGAGTTTTTTTGTCCATTTTTTCTCCAAAATGATCTAGATTTTGAAATGGACACCTAGTTTAACTTGTAACGTTAATTAAGTCGCAGTTTCTGTGCTACTTTGAATAAAAAAAATTGATTTTGATTTTAAATAGATAATCATGCAATTCCAATATTACATCAACTTGGTAACAATTATATCTACCATTTTAAAAACCTATTTAGAGGCCAAAAATTCCACCCATGCCGGGACTTGAACCCGCGACCTCTGGCAAGGATACAATACTGTTCCGAGATATAACGTTTTTAAGTTAAGTTTCATCCGAAATGAAAATTTTGACGAAATCAATAATTTCTTCCTACAACTAAGGTCGACATTGACCGTTTTTAAATAAATATATTCAAAATTAGGTCGGTACCTCTTGTTTTATTTTATCCCTCTTATGTTTAGTTTTAGTGTAAACCACTGCGAATCGGAACCATTGAATATACAGGTGGTTTAAATAATTGACAACAGCTACTAAGGCACATAGTAGGACCACGAGAAAACGGAGACGGCGGCCCCCAGTGGGAATCGAACCCTTTAGGTAGCTAATACATCCCCTATTTGGTCGGGTAGCCGTTATCGCGACATAATAAGCAAAACAAACAAGCACTGTTTAGTAGTGATTTATTATAATATTGCCTAAAATAACTTATCCACTATCAAAGTGTTTTGTGAAAGCAAATGCATAATGGTATAAATTTATACATATTTTATTAATTATTAAGTGTTATAATTAAGGCGTTTGTTGTTCTAAGCGTAAAACATTAGAATTAAGAAGTAAACCGAGTTACGCAATCGTAGTTGTTCAATAGGGCGCTTATACAGGGGCGGCACGTGTGCCAACCGCAGCCGTCGACGCGCCGACGGCGGTCGCCGACATGTCAGCGTCGAATATCCGCGTCAGCGCGGCGACGCCTGTCGTCGACGAGTGTCGACGGCTCTGCAGTTGGTAGTGCATTTCAGATGTCATATGTAAATAGTGTAGTAGATTTTTATTTATAGAAATACTAGTATAGGGCTTAGCGCCCCTGAGCTCTGGCGCGAAGCCAGCGCTCCGGCCCCCCTGAGCGCTGACGCAAAGCTAAGTTCTACCCCATGCGCGGCCGTCCCATGCCGCGGCCGGGCATGCCTTGGGGCTCGCCGCCACTTTTCACGTTCTTTATTGTCTCATCGATCGTCAGGATCTGCGGGAGAATGGCAAGATAATGATATTATTTTTATTGTACACCAGGCACGAATTCATTTTTACATTTATTACATTACACTTATTACATTTCGCTAGATTGAGTTCCACGCTATGATGCGCCATGCGCTGGTCTCTTTTCATGAGCTGAATAGATGTTAGGATGGAATAGTCAGACGGACGGAAGGGTTAGACATATACCTCGTTGGTCTAGCATTATCTGGCTTGATTATCGACGCAGAGATTGGTGTTCGCTTGCCGCTGGGGGCCTGATTAAGCCCATACTCTTTCTGAGAGACGGCCTGTGCCGTGCAGTTGGACGTACGCAGCATGCTATTTTTTTGAGTTTTAATGCCACTTCGGTCTGATAATTGTTCTTTGCCAAGTTTATGTATCGTACCCAAAGGGTAAGGGACCCTATTACTAAGACTCCGCAGTCCGTCCGTCCGTCCATCTGTCACCAAGCGTATCACATGAACTGTGATAATTAGACAGTTGAAATGTTCACAAATGATGTATTTCTGTTGCCGCTATAACAACAAAAACTAAAAACAGAATAAAATAAATATTTAAGGGGGGCTCCCATTCAACAAACGTGATTTTTTGCCGTTTTTTGAAATATTCAAATGTTGTATAGATAATGGTACGAAACCCTTTGTGCGCGAGTCCGACTCGCACTTGGCCGGTTTTTTGTGAACTGATGCCCGCTGTACATACATCAGCGCTTGAAATAACCCATACTGCTGCCTGATTAAGCCCATACTCTCTCTCTGAGAGAAAGCCTGTGCCCTACAGTGGGACGTACATCGCATGCTATTAATTTGAGTTTTATTCCACTTCGCTCCGGTACTTTTCGTTCGCTGTAAGCTTTAGTATCGTGTCTCTCGTGTCGCCTATCACAAATTCCACAAATGGGCCTATTTATTGAATTTGTGATAGACGATCACGAGACCGAGCTGCGAGGGTCTCCTCGCGGCGCGTACCTGCGCGGCGGCCTCACAGGCGGCGGTGACGGCGTTGATCTTGACGACGGCGGGCTCCCACACGCAGTTCTCGAAGTTATCCGCAATATCCTCCTTTTGTATGTCCACGCCGTACCAGACATCGCCTGTGTGGACCAAAGATAGAGTAAGAACACGTCGGTGGGTTGTGGAAGTGAATTTTGCTGTAGTTTACTAGAGAGAAAGTCAGGCTGCGACGCTAGAATGTCACTAAAAGGGGAGAGAGTCGGCCTGCGGCACTAGAATGTGACTAAAAGGGGAGAATTTTTATATGGCATCGGTGGAATTGTTAGCCTCTAAATAGGTTTTTAAAATAAAGAGTCAGCGACGTCAGGGCCCCGCGCCGGACAGAGACAGGTGGCGACTTCTTATATCGTCAATAGAGACGGAGTCGTCCTACGGTGCTCCAATGACACTAGAATCAGTCAGAATACAGTGCTAGAATGTCACTAGGAAGAGATTCAACCTGTGGTGCTAGAGAGCCATCCTTCGGCGCTAGAAAGTCACCAAAAAAAAAACTGCTCACCCTGGTGATGTCTCTGCCGCAGCTTGTTCAGCAGCGTGGTGGCGTCGAAGCCGGCGTTCTCGCAGAGCTGGCGCGGCACGGCCTCGAGCGCCCGCGCCGCCGCCGCGAGCAGCAGCTGCTCCTTGCCGGCGACGCCCTTGGAGTAGTCGCGCAGGTGGCGGGACAGCTCCATGTCGATGGCCCCGCCGCCTGCGGGCGACGCCATTTTTTAAGTGATTTCCTACTTTTGAAAGAATAGTAACTAGTCTTTTGGCGTTGCGAGGACGTTGACTGCACTGGGTTTTGTTTTTCGTGCTCTGTTATCAGAGTCATTGTTCTTCTTTTGAAACATTGTGTACAGTTACTTTTTTTTTTTTCTTTAGGTTGTCAGATAGTTGCCCTTGTTAGGTTAGGTTAGGTCGTGCCGACTTGTGTAGTATTAGAATTAATATGATTTGAGAAAAGACAAAAGAAAAAGACCGTGTCGCGCCGGATTAAGAATAACTCCATTTCCTTCCGTGGATGTCGTAGAAGGCAATTACCGGCAGACGGGCAGCAGCGTCTTCCTGAGATTCCAACCGCGTACTGCGATCGCCAACCCGCCTGCCGAGCGTGGCGATTATGGCAAAACCCCTCATGGCTGTGAAAACCACGAAGGAGACCTACGTCCTGCAGTGGGCGTCAAATGGCTGATGATGATGATGAGAAAAGACGGTCCGAATGAGCAGTTGCTTCTTGCCGGCGACACCCTTGGAGTATTCGCGCAGATGGCTGGAGACCATGTTATTGACGTTAATCACGGAATCACATCATATAGGCTTTGATTTATTAAGTTTAAGATGATTTGAGAAAAGATCGGTGGAGGGTGGAGTTTTTCTTTTTCTCCACTACACATACGGCCCGAAGGCAGCGGCTAACATAGTACATTGACATTCAGCAAACAGAATGTAAATTCTTTACGTTGAAATAAATTACTGATTTCTTATTTCTGACAGCTCCATGTCTATGGCCCCGCCGCCTGCGGGCGACGCCATTTTTAAATGTCATAGATTTTACAGAGTAGAGGCACCGACAAGATGGTCGGATGTCATAGAAGCGGTAGCTGGTGGCAGCATGTACCGGGCGGTCCACTGTGGAAAAGAGCCCACCATGATCGCAATCGCCTCAGTCACGAGGGAACGACGAAGAAGAAGAAGATTTTACAATGAAAAGACGTACGCCCTCTCTGTGTGGCCCACGCCATTGGGGGTACAGCCGTGAGTTAATGAGTTAATGTAACGCATGTAGAATCGCTCGTAGCCCCGGCTGCCTGAGTGATCTTAAACGATCACGAAGTTAAAGCAACACAGGGCGCGTTCAGTGCATGGATGGGTCGCCGTCTATGCCTAACGCTAGTGGCATTTTTCCGAGCGGTTCCGTGCTTCGCAAGGCACGTTAAGCTGTTGGTGCCGGCTGCCGTCGATAGATGGCAGTCGTTAAGCCAAGTCAGAGGCCTTAGGGCGGCTTGATAACTTCTGACAGTAGACGAGCCACTAGTCTACAAGCCTCCACCAATCCGGACTTGGCCCCCGTGGTGGAGTATGGCCTATACCTTCCTCAGGGAAGAGACCCGTGCCCCTCGGTGGGGACATAATGGGTTGATGATGATGATGAATATTTCCTTCTCACTTACCAGCGACTACGGCATCGTTGCGTATGGTGCGTCGTACGATCATAATCGCGTCGTGCAGCGAACGCTCCGTTTCCTCTAAAAACTGCTCGGCCCCTCCGCGGAGGATCAGAGTGCAAGTCTTCGCTGCGGGGCAACCTGCGGACGGATCACAATGTTTTATGTGGGGTGGAAAGAAATCCCCGTATATATATAAAATGAAACAGCCTAAAAGGGTTCCGTACCATTATCTATACAACATTAGACACAAAGATCGAAAAAAACGGCAAAAAATCGCGTTTGTTATATGGGTGCCGCCCTTAAATATTTTCATTTAATTATTTATTTTTGAAGCGAATACAGAACGGTGAATATTTCAAGCGTCCACCTGTTGCCGTTATTAATATCGAGCAAAAAAACGGCAAATAAATACGTTTGTTACTAGTATAATAACATTTTGAAATTAGTATTTTCTTTAAACCTTTATTGAAATTGTAGTCGTTATTCAAGTCTTTAAGGTGCTTTGGGAGTTTGTTATAAATTTTTACAGCCATTACCAACTATTACGGTATTGCCAACTATATATTGCCTACCACATTTCTGTAAAATCTGAAAACTAAACCTAACTTAAGATTTTGTTTTTGGTATACATAAAAAGACGAGCAGCAGCGTCTTCCTGAGATTCCAACCGCGTACTGCGATCGCCAACCCGCCTGCCGAGCGTGGCGATTATGGCAAAACCCCTTGTAGTTATGAAAACGACGAGGGAGGCCTGTGCCCTGCAGTGGGCGTCAAATGGCTGATTATGATGTTATATAAGCAGCCTATATACGTCCCACTGTAGGGCACAGGCCTTCTCTCAGGGGGAAGAGTATGGGCTTAATCATCACGCGTGCCCACCGCGGATTGGCGATATCAAGCGCTGAGGTATGTGAATAGCTCAGACACTCAGGTTTCCTCACGATGTTTTCCTTCACCGTTAGCGAGCGGTATTTCCACTACAACTTCACAAATGTACATAACTTAGAAAACAAAGTCATAGGCACATGCCCGCACTGGGAATCGCACCTGGGTCTCTAGCTTCCGAGTCCAACGTTCTACCCACTAGGCTACCACGGCTCTACTACTAAACAAGTAAGCTACGTAGAATACAAATCGCAACATCTAACCTTCAGGAGCACTCTTCTTATCAAACGCTGTAACAGGAAAGGATTAGGAATCAGGATGGGAACATCAGGGTTCATGGCCAAATTGAATTGCTAAGGAGAATAATGGGGAACTTGCGTCTAACATAGATTGAAGTGACGTTGCTTTTGTACCATAGAAATCATATAAAAACCTAGGAAAAATTTAAAAATAAAACACTAAAAATATTTTGTTCGTGGTTTTCGGGGTCACAAAATATGCGAAAAATGAAGTTACTCCAATAACATAAAACTTATTAGATTTCGGTTTGTCATTGAATTCTGAACGTTTTCTTATAAGGGTGTACGTACTATGCATAAAAATATTATTTTACGAGCAAACTCAATTATTGATAAACGCTTCACACACGTTACGTTAGGGAGTGAGTGGCGATTATAGCAAAACCCTTCATGGTTAAAACCACGATGGAGGCATATGTCCTGCAGTGGGCGTCAAATGGCTGATGATGATGATGATGATGAGGCGTTACGTTAGGGAGTGACGTCATAGCGTAAGGTCGATTTGTATGGCGCGTTTTAGTACCACGTGACTATATTGACTTTTCGACTGGTTATATTATGATCAAAGTATTAGTACCACGTTTATCTTTTAACATGTGTCCTCTCCTATTCTACTAAAACATTTTTTAATGGAAGTTCTCCATTGCAGGTACCGAATGATGCTGTTAACATTTTTCACTACTTTTTTCAGTTCAGTTCTCCTTTTGTAATTTTTCCTTCAATTTCTTAATTTGACTATCTGAGGCAGATCACTGGCTGTGACTGGATGAGGACGGCTGAGGACAGATGGAAGTGGCGTGCACTGTACTCATCAGTGAATAGGCTATACCGCTCCCCGCCGAGCTGCCGTCAGGTGAAGTGCACGCAGTGACCGAGCTGGTAATTTTACCAATTTATTGTGCCGGATTAAGAATAGCGTCACTCCATTTCCTCCCGTGGATGTCGCAGAAGGCGACTAAGGAAATCAATTACCTGGAGACGGGCAGCAGCGTCTTTCTCAGATTCCAACCGCATACTGCGATCGCCAACACGCCTGCCAAGCGTGGCGATTATGGCAAAACCCCTCATGGTTATGAAGACCATGAAGGGGGCCTATGTCCTGCAGTGGCCGTTAAATGGCTGATGATGGTGATGATTGTGCTAAAAGAAGTTCGAGTTTTAGCGCTTCTAGAAAATCTTTTTGAGCCATTTTTTTCTTCAAATCGGCTCCTGCACTCACCAGTGAATATGTTGTACCGCTCCCCGCCGACCTGCCGTTCGGTGAAGTGCGCGCAGTGACCGAGCTGGTCCGGCTTCAGATCTCGCACCGAGGACAGCACGGCGCCGCCGCAAGCGCGCTGAGTGCGGCGCATATCCTCTTCGGTCACGCGGCCCGCGCAGAACATGTCGCTGCGGGGAATGAGAAGATAAAAGTGAAAGTGAAAATGAAAATAAGAATCTTAAGAATGTTCGTGTCTCCAAGTGTCGCAGGTGAGTTCCCCACCTCCGAAGACACGTATAGTTATTGAGGTCTTTAAGGTGAAAAAAATGGGGGGGGGGGCTACAAAATAACTGATTTTCAAAGCGGGCGTTAGACGAAATAAGATCTAGAATGATGATGAGAACTACAAACCGGTCAGCGAAGAACTGGGTGGCAACGTCTCCAATGGGCAGTTTGCTCAGCACAACGTTGGCTCCGCTGTCGTGGAGAGCCTGAAGCTTCTCATACAGAATCTTCCACTCGGCATCCACCACCTTCTGGTACTCGGAGACGTTGTCTACTCGCACCTGGGAATGTAATAAAATATAGCCTGTATGTATACAATTTTTTTTACGTATTTTATAATAAAAAGATTTTTTTTTTACTAATGTGAGTCGCCTTGTCTTATATTTCATCATATTCTTATATCATTTATGTACACCTACCTACTCTCTTCATCTTACAGTCCTATCCATCCTAAGGTTGTCTGGAAGAGAACGCATTTCGGTGCCCAAAATATATGTGCTGGTCATGGTCATGAAACTGGGCACCGGCTACAAATTATACTTCTACAATACCTTGTACACATACTTCTAATTTAAAGGTATTCTTTTCAATTGTTTCTAACTTTTTAGTGCTGTAATGTTTTGAAGTCGGTTTTTATTTTTTCTTATGTAATGTCCCGTTCAATGTTTCGTGCGCATTAAGCTACGTTAAAGTACCACATTGAGTCACTAGATGGCGCTGCTACATTTAATTTATTCTATTCAGATCCTTAGAATAGGTACTTTAGATGTCGACGCTATTAAGTAACGTTATAGTAAAACGAGATAAAAAGTACCCGAAACCGGCGTGCGTGCATGCAACGACTAATGAATGTTGAGGAAGCGAAAGTGATCTGTCAGGATCGTAGCAAGTGGCAGTCCCTGGTCTCTGCCTACCCCTCAGGGATACAGGCGTGAGTTTATGTTATGTTATGTTAAAACCATCAGTAACTAGATGGCGCTGTTTTTTGTTGTATTGCCTGTTGGATGTCCTAAATAAACATAAAAAATAAAAATAATAACCTCCACACAACACAATCACTTGTTCTTGTCCCAAACTAGGAAACCCTGTGCTATGACAACCAGGCAAGGACATCACATACATGTAAATACACCCAGACTGAGGCCATTTGAACAAACGCACAGCGGCCCCCAGTGGGAATCGAACCCAAGACCTCCGGCATGGCAATCGGACGCGATACCGCTGGACATGGAATGGAACGCACTGAAACTCTGTATATAAAGATCCATTTTATTTACCCACGGACATGAATAAACGATACTTCACTTTACAAGCAGTCAGAAAGAGACAAACATACCTCAGCGTTGTCCCTCTCAGCCTTCAGTTCCAACTCAATATTCAGCAATGCTATGACACAGTTGTCGTAGGTCTTGGGTTGCATCTCAAAGCCAGCATAGGAGAATGTTTTCTTGAAGGCAACCCCGGCAACCAGGAACGAGTCTTCTAAGGCTCCACCGGAGACTTTCTTGATGCCTGGGGACGTTAATATGTTATCAGACATGAATGTACTGTTCCATTGCTTATTGATCGGCGCCCCCCAGCGGGAATCGAACCCACGACCTCCAGCACGGTAATCAGACGTGATGCCGCTAGACCAAGGAGTCTATCATGCGTCAGGCCTAATTATGCCCACCAATTCCTGTCGCGATAGCAATTCGTATGGAATTTGACAGTTAGGCGATTGGAATAGTTCAGAATTTGGTGCGCGTCATATAGGGGCAAGTCCAGAGGAAAAGGGAAACTCACCGATCATGTCAAGAGGCTTCAGGCAAACTCACCGATCATGTGAAGAGGCTTCAGGCAAACTCACCGATCATGTCAAGAGGCTTCAGGCAAACTCACCGATCATGTCAAGAGGCTCCAGGCAAACTCACCGATCATGTCAAGAGGCTTCAGGCAAACTCACCGATCATGTCAAGAGGCTTCAGGCAAACTCACCGATCATGTCAAGAGGCTTCAGGCAAACTCACCGATCATGTCAAGTGGCAACAGCGGCGCGTCCAAAGATAGCACGGCGTCCACCACCATCTTTGAGAAGTGGTCCTTCTGCTGATGGATGAGTTTGGACGACATGGCAGTGGCGGCGCACTTGCGTAGCAGCTCCCTATGGGGTCGCAGAAGAAAAGAAGGTGTGTAAACGGGGCAGCCCGGACTAAAGTATGGTTTATATGAAGCCAGTGCACTGGCGCCAGTTCTACTGACAAGCCACCGCTGGCTTGGCTCGTGTTGATTAGATGAAGCCAGTCAGCCTGCATCTTGTCGCAGAAATTCTAAACAAAAACAAATGCACATGGCTGGCGCGGGGGCTGAGGTGTTCGCGGTCGGAGGTCATTGAAAAATAGACGGGCGCTCTATTCTCGCCAGCGCTGGCTTGGCATGATAAATACCAGTACAAAGCCAGCGCTGGCTGCCAGTGATACTGGCTTCGTGTAAACAAGGCTTTAGGGCAATATATAATCAGACGTCAGACAGAGTTATTTGAAATTAAAACTTCTTTAGGTGCACTTTTTTTTAACAACGAACGAAGCTGAACCCTCGGGCCAGTCTCTAAAATGCATAGGTAGTTGTTCAATCGAATCATTTTAGTACCTTAGTAATGGTTGAATATATTTATACTGGGTGTCCCAAAAAATAGTGTCAAGCGGAAGTCCAGAGATAGAGCACCTCTAGGACTACCCGAATCACCCCCATTTATATTCCGCGATTTTTTGTAGTTTTCGAGTTATAATTTTTTTTTTTTGTATTTTTTGTCCCACCTTGACCTACAAGACATTATTGGCCACAGAGCCATGAATTATTAAGATGCATGCTTTATTTTTTTTCCAAAATAGGTGAACAGTGTGCCTTGCCGACACAAACTCAATTGGGTATTTGACAAAATATCAAATGAGTTACTTTTAAAACAGAATTTTGTATGAAAATACTGGATTACGACGTCACATTTCAGAGCACTCTTTTTATGTTTAATCTATTTAAAAATTGTAATAACTAGTAATTGACTAATACATTACATTTTCCGAGATATTTTGTAATTTTTGTTTTAATCGAGCGCATGAAATAATTTATTGTTGATCGTGTCAAATACCTAATTGGAGGTAAATCTGATACAAGAGCGCCATAAAAAATTAAGAATCGCAAAGTCAGTTAAAATATTTAGTGAGTTATAACTCGAAAACTACAAAAAAATCGCGAAAAATACATGGGGGTGAATCGGGTGGCCCTAGAGTCTCTGGACTTCCGCTTGACACTA
Source organism: Yponomeuta malinellus (assembly GCA_947308005.1). Taxonomy (NCBI): domain Eukaryota; kingdom Metazoa; phylum Arthropoda; class Insecta; order Lepidoptera; family Yponomeutidae; genus Yponomeuta; species Yponomeuta malinellus. Next base: position 2,133,529 of record OX371022.1, read on the forward strand.
TTTTTCGGGACGATGTATACACACAAGAATTGCTCGTTTAAAGGTATTACATATATATTAGGGGTTAAAGTATGAAATTGCCGTTTTATTGCAATAGGTTCTTTGAATTGACATAGAATCTTCATGGTTTGAGGTTTTCGAATGAAACTTTTTTCAAATGGTTTCTATGATGTTCTTTTTTTAAAAAATGTGAAACATTTGAATATCGACTTTTGAATATCGACTTTCAATTTAGACAAGAAAGATGGATACTGCGAAAACTCGAGTGATTTTTGAATACGAGTTCCGACGCGGAACTAACGCGGCAGAAACCGCCCGCAATATCAATGCTGCGTTTGGAGAGGGGTCTACTAATGAACGCACCGTGCGATTTTGGTTTAAACGCTTTCGTGATGGAAATTTCGACTTAAAGAACGAGCCACGAGGAAGACCGCCCACACAGGTGAATAACGATGAATTAAGAGAGATAGTGGAAGCCGAACCTAGTCAAACTACCCAGGAATTAGCGGCATGGTTTAACGTTACGTAATATTGACTCACTTGCGTCAAATCAATAAAATAAAAAAATACGAAAAATGGGTGCCTCATAATCACTCTAATTTTCGCAGTATCCATCTTTCTTGTCTAAATTGAATAACAAAAACAATTGAAAGTCGATATTCAAATGTTTCACATTTTTTAAAAAAAGAACATCATAGAAACCATTTGAAAAAAGTTTCATTCGAAAACCTCAAACCATGAAGATTCTATGTCAATTCAACGGCAATTTCATACTTTAACCCCTATTATTAATTACCTGTGTTCCTCAGGTGACTTGTTATCGATCTTCACAGCCAACTCCTTGATGCGTGCGACGGCGAGTTGGGACGCTGTGCGGACGGCGCGCGCTATGATGCGCGGATGGACGCCTGGGGACCATTGCGGGCATTAGTCACATCGGAAAAGTCGTTAGATATTATAGCTGTTGCCCGCGACTTCGTTCGCGTGGTAATTTTCATGTGTATCTTTCCGGGATTCAGACTGTAATCTATCTCTGTGCAAAATTTCATCCGGATCCGTTCAGCCGTTTTTGCGTGAAAGAGTAACAAACATCCATCCGTACATACAAACTTTCGCGTTTGTAATATTAGTAGGGATTTACAAAAACACGATTCCTTGAAACACTCCATAAGCACCGATTAAAATAGTCTGCGGTGGAGATTTTACAAGGAAAAGACGCAGGCACAGATTAAATGGACTGCCTCTGAGGAGTGCTTTATGTTACTTGTATTAAATTGTATTTATGTGACTTGTTTTTCCTTTGCAAAGTAACATAAAGTTACTTGTTATGCCTTTTTTTCTTGTGATGATTGTTAATTTGTTCCAATAAATGTATTTCTTCTTCTTTCTTCTTTAGAGGAATCGTGTTTTATAAATAAGGCCGTTGAGGTAGCTGTTACGTTCAAACATCTGTCTCGGTCGCACATTATTACTTTTTGAAATGATTGTAAAAATATTAGTATAATTTTAATAAATTTGGTCCAAGGCCTCGCTAGACAATCAAATTACGGACACTTTAAATATTTAATTTTTGCTTTCCTATCTATCTATACTAGCTTTTGATATAGAAAAGTTGCTACAAAAGTAGTTGATTTTAGTAACGGTTTTCTTCAATCAAAACTAAGAATAGGACAATAAAAATATGTCTCAAATATCTGCGTAATGTTGTTACGGCGTAAAGCCACTGGCCGCATTTATCAGAACTAATTATTTTTTATTTTAAATCATCAAACATTTCCAAAATGTAAATTGCAAATTTTAACATTTCTAACATTAATTGTCAGAAGGATTGACCATATCCGCAACACTACGTTACGCTCGAAAAACACGCACAGCTGATGTGGGTGTCCAGACTGCAAGGTTGAAGTGGAGCTGGGCATGGCACATCAGTAGAATGCACCCGGATAGGTGGGCGAGACTTGCCACCGAGTGGGTGCCACAAGGCGGTCGTCGCAGGAGAGGTAGGCCAAGAAGACGTTGTTGGCGAGTCGACCTCGACCGACACATGCCGGAGTGGTCTGACGGCATGTGTCGGACAAGACAGAAACATCTGGTCTGAGTTGGGGGAGGCCTTTGCCCAGCAGTGAGACACAAACGTGGCTACGTAAAAAAAAAAACATTTTTAATAATTTTAAAAATGCTTCAAAAAACACTGTTTATTTGTACTTTATACTTTATACTTTATTGCACACATAAAATTACACGAATAAAACAAAACATTTACAGAATTAAAAGGTGTACATGGCGAGCTTATTTCAGCAGAAATCTCTTCCAGCCAACCCTTGATGTGGTGATACGAACATTATAAACAAGTGAGGAAAGTGTACAATAATTATTACGTACTATATTACAACCCAGTACAATCATACATATGTAATATATATTTATTTATATATATATATGGCTATAGAATTAAAAAGTTACATAAACTTACTTATAAGATGATAAATAACTAGAATACGTAAATAAATAAATAAATAAATACCTAAGTAAATAAACAAACTAAATAAATAAACTAAATAAACCTATTGCGATAATGAAAAAAGGAAGTGCTCTTTCAGTTTGGCCTTGTACTGCTGAAATGAAGGAAATAATCGTGAGGAAACCCGAGTGCCTGATGTTTTTGTTTTAGGTATTTAAATTCGCCTCATGTCTACTATCGTGATCCACACAGTGCATTCGGTAATTGGATCCGTTTGTTTTAATCATCGGCGAAATGATTTCTGACAGACTGCGACAGACCATAAACCATTCCAGGGAGGTCCATATCAGGTTTCACTTTGGCTAATGTAACTTACAATATTGACATCATAAGCAGCCTATATACGTCCCACTGTAGGGCACACGCCTTCTCTCAGAGAGCGTGCCCACCGTGGATTGGCGATTTCAAGCGCTGAAGCTCAGACACCCAGGTTTCCTCACGATGTTTTCCTTCGCCGTTAGCGAGTGGTATTGCTACTATAACTTCAAAAATGTACATAACTTAGAAAGAAAAGTCATAGGTACATGCCCGCACTGGGAATCGAACCTGGGTCTCCCGCTTCCGAGTCCAATGTTCTACCCACTAGGCTACCACCGCAGTGGGACGTATAAAGTCTGCTTATGTTCTACTGTGTCTTCTTAGCACTGGCTAGCCTCCTTATGTAGTCTACTGCGTCTTCTTAGACTCCTTCTTAGCACTGGCCAAGGTTTGCTTGCATTGCTGGTACAAAAAATGCGGTGGGAGTCTAGTGGGTAGAACAATATTAATGTAATCTAATACAAAAACAAAATTATACAACCAGTGTGTGTTACCAGTGATGACTTATGGCACTGAAACGTGGTCTCTCACTATGAGCCTCATAAGAAGGCTCAAGGTCACGCAACGAGCTGTGGAGAGGGCTATGCTCGGAATTTCTCTACGAGATCGAATCGGAAATGATGAGATCCGTAGATGAACGAAAGTCGTCGACATAGCCCAGCGGATTAGTAAGTTGAAGTGGCAGTGGGCGGGGCACATAGCACGCAGAACTGATGGCCGATGGGGCCGAAAAGTTCTCGAATGGAGACCACATATCGGCAAGCGCAGCGTAGGACGACCAGCCACAAGATGGACAGATGACCTCATCCAAGTGGCAGGAAGACGCTGGATGCAAGCCGCTTCCAACCGGTCTTTTTTTAAATCCATGGAGGAGGCCTATATTCAGCAGTGGACTTCTTGTGGCTGAATGATGATACAAAAACTAGTTCATGAATCAACATTATTACATTATCTTTTGTTGCTGCGCTAGGCATGACACCTGTATTACAGCAAGCAGTGCCAATTCCCCAGTGGATTGAGTCAGTTTCTAGTTACGGGTGAGATCATAGCTTTACTTTATTGCTTAGAAATAAAATTTTCAGAAGCCAAATTTAAATATTTATAAATGATATGGTATTTTAAAGATACAAGGTCAATAAATATAATGCTACAATCATAAACGAATAATATTCACAGCTTTACTGTATTTTTGTAAACAAGTGTATGACTTTCATACGACCTTTTAACGTTCATTTCACACGTTTTTGAATAAAAAGGCCAAGATGTCGATATCTCGGTAGTCTGAAAAAAAAACAACCTCTTCTACGTTTGCAAAGATTAGGGTTCTTTTTAGTTTTGTTTGTTTCGATGACGTACATGCGAGACGTAATTCCGGTTTCGCAGACTCACTCTTTTTTTTTTCTTCAAAACTTAATTAAAGCAGCCCAAACCGACACCCTCGGCCAAGGCTCCAAAAATTACCAATTTTCTCGAAAAAATATAAAGAAAACAGATCTTTCTTTCCTAAGTTCTTCTAAGTCCTTCCTTTTTTAAGAAACTCCGCTGGTAGCGGAGTGTTAGAACGCAGACTATTCATTCAGGAGGTGGTGGGTTCGAATACCTGCCTGCATGTACCTATGACTTTTCTTTCTAAGTTACGTACATTTGTGAAGTTATAGTAGCAATACCAGTTGCTAACGGTGAAGGAAAAACATCGTGAGTAAAAGCTGAGCGTTCACACATCTCAGCGCTTGAAATTGCCAATCCGCACTGGGCACGCGTGGTAATTAAGCCCTGCAGTGGGGCGTATATAAAAAATAAAGAAAATGTTTTCGATTATTTTGATTGTAACAAAATACGGACTTGAAGGCAATAAAGCACTTACCCTCTTCAATGAACGGTTTCAGTCTCTTCAGGAGCTCACCGGCCAGGATCACGACTGAGGTGGTACCGTCACCAACCTGGTAAAGGCAACACTGATATTTCAGAACGATACGGTGGATTTCAGGCGACGACAGCCGAGGTTGTAGGCTCATTTTACGTGTCTGTCCACCAAGGGGTGATCGGAAATTGGATCCGTTTATTTTAATCATTGTAGGATATATTGTTTTTGTTGCACTAATCCGTGCTTTTAAAAACCTATTTAGAGGCTAGAAATTCCTAGAGGTTAAATATAATCATGTAGAGGCCAAATATAAGCTATATTAATCCGATGTAAAACCTAACTACATAGAAGGGGGTACTCGTGATGTAAATTGCTTCGGCCAGATGTCGCTGCCTGTACGTAATACGGAGAAGTTTGTAAAGGGGTGCGAAATTTCGCCGACGACGCCTGCACTTGCCCATTAGCACAGTTGGGAGAGCACCGGCACGGTTAGCCAGAGGTCGCGGGTTCAAGTCCCGGCATGGGTGGAATTTTTTGCCTCTGAATAGTTTTTTAACATTGTAGGGTAGATTTTTTTTTATATTGCTTAACTTCTGTGAATACCATACTCAAATCAGATAATTTATTGCCTCTAAGTGCACAAAAGTTCTTAATAATAAACAGAGTACTTGGAAACTTAGTTACCTTTTACAGGTATTGCAACATAGTAACTTATATGCTACAGTAGGAACATTTCTTTCTTATTTTTTAGTAACATGTTTAAACATGGTAACTTATATGGTAGAATAAGACTGAATTTGTTATATCTAGGTATCTACTAACAATAGTATATTTAATTGGTTGGAATTTACTAGAGTGTAATATAAATTTATATTAAATTTCGTTAAATAATTTTTACCTTATTTATCTTTATCTTTAAATATTCCTCCATGGTATAGGAGCAGATCTGAATTAGGTGTGCTTTAAGTTTATTATTATATGACGTGATATTACATACATACATAAACTCACGCCTGTATCCCAGAGGGGTAGGCAGATTCAGTTTTTATTATGTCTAGTGCTCGTGTTAACCTTACCATAAGCAGCCTATATACGTCCCACTGTAGGGCACAGGCCTTCTCTCAGAGAGATAGTATGGGCTTAATCACCACGCGTGCCCACTGCGGATTGGCGATTTCAAGCGCTGAGGTATGTGAATAGCTCAGACACCCAGGTTTCCTCACGATATTTTCCTTCACCGTTAGCGAGTGGTATTGCTACTATAACTTCACAAATGTACATACCTAACTTAGAAAGAAAAGTCATAGGTACATGCCCGCACTGGGAATCGAACCTGGCTCTCTCGCTTCCGAGCCCAATGTTCTACCCACTAGGCTACCACCGCTTAACCTATACATTAGAAAATACTATTTTGGGTCAAGTTCTAACTAGCGCGGAGGGTATTCCGAGCCATATTTCTGCTGTTACTAAAAGTTGTTTATTTTACCCAACTACCGATACACTCAATTGTTATTTAACAGCTTGTACAATACTTGTAATACTTATGCCAATAAAAAGTTATGAGTTATAAATTAAAATGTTAAATTGCCGCCTATACAATATGGCAACAAAAATATATAACAAAATTCCAAAATCGATAAAAAAACTACACTAACATCACGTCGGTAAGGGAAGACCCAGACGGACAAACTTCGACCAAATACCAAATACAAAGACCGGCGCGCGTTCATGCAACGGCTATTGAATGTCGAGGAAGCGAAAGTGATCAGGAGACCTATTTTTGAATCACTCGTATGAAATTGTATCGTCGAATGCGACTTAAGTCACACTCGTCTTCTAAGTCGCATGATGTCGTTTTTCCGTATTTTTGAATCGTTCGCCTGAAGTGTTGCCAGTACAATTTGAAGTATTGTATTTTATCCATTCCACGCAGAAATTAAAAAAACCGGAAACTACCGTAACAGAAACGGAACGTAAAACACTGTTTTATTGGCTGTTTAAATAAAAAATCTTTGTCTTTTGATACAAACAAAACACTACTACTGTCATTTTGGTTTGTGTTCTAACGAAATGTCGAAATCGTTTTTTGACAATTAATCTACCGATCGCCATGCGAGACGAGTGGTAAGGACCATTCGTTGCAGTTCGAGTGATTAAAAAATACGGAATTTCAGATGTCGAACGAAAATCAGTAGAAATCGAGCGCTCGACGCGATACGAGTGATTCAAAAATAGAGCTCCTGTGAGGATCGTAGCAAGTGGCAGTCCCTTGTCTCCGCCTACCCCTCTGGGATACAGGCGTCAGTTTATGTTATGTTATGTCAATCAATCAATAATTTATTTTGTGTAACATAGGTGACATTCATGTATAGGTGTTAAAGGTAATACCTACGTTTCTCTATGTTACACCCCAGTGGGGGTGCACAAAAAGTATTCCTTAATTGCTAACATGCATATTGCTATATACGCAACATTACCTCGGCATCCTGTGACTTAGCAATGTCGACCAGCGTTTTGGCAGCAGGATGGACGATGTCCAGCAGCTGTGAACATGTTCCACACATTTGAAGAATAAGAATGTGGTTTCCGTAACACCTGTCTGATGGATAATAATTAAAATCATGTGTTAAATAGAATGGACAGTTCCACGAAGGGGAATAATTCACTGAAGGTCCCAGGCATTGCGCATTTTAGTAAAAGGCCTGTATAATTTGCAGAATTATAATTAAAATTATAATTAGCTTTTTTTTTATTTCAATCAGCTCGGGACCTTAGAGTCCAACTCATACAACTTGTCCTGTTCTTATTATTTGTTTCCATACAATCATCATCATCATCAGTCTCTAAAGTCGCAGCGTATAAAGTGTCCTCCCGCGTATAAGTTATTTTAAAAATACTTAAAAGTCAAAAAAAGTCTTGTGGTGTGAATAATTTTGTGTGTCGTAACACATCAAACTAAAATAAATATACCAATAGTGTTAAAAGTGGCAAAATTATAAAATATGGGTTCAAACTCGCACAAATTATGCCAACTTGTGTCGTTGTGGATATGAAAGAATATTATAACGCTGTACTTTAAAAGTGGAAAAACTTATTAATACTGTGAGAAACGTGCCAGAAAGGTGCTGATAATATTGTGTTATCAATAAAGTTGTACACAAGTGAGGGTAACCATCAGTCATCACATCAACGGTCAAATTCCTGACTAATTAGTCATCGTTGTAAAAAGTGTACACATAATAAACATATTCACCATCTGGATTATCAGACACAGTGGCTCTGAGGGTTAAGCGGCGACTCCAAAAAAGAGAATAATATTATTTGCGAAAACTGTGTAACGGACTCTCTTGTCGCGACGCCAAAGCGCGCACAAGGAACACCCTGTTATGTCACCAAAAGGAATCCAAACCGGAACAAAAATGATGACCACAATGAATCGGTGTTAGACTCATCCTATCAAAGTCTACCTAATATACGTGTACAAGATAGCCAAGAACTTGAGGACCTACAGAGTGAAAATGAAACGCTAAAAATAGAGCTGGCAGCAGCACATGCGGAGATTGCTAACTTAAATTCAGAAAATTGCGCATTAATTAAGGAGAATAAGGAGCTTGAAAAAAAGGTCCAATTATACAGGTCGGTAGGTATAGGTGACACGCACTTCGATATGGGTAATACTTCATCCCCGAACAAATATTTCTCGCCTCAATACCGTCAGATACGCAAAATACGAACTGATGCAATGAAGGTTGGCTTTCCAAGTACATCTCACAGAGATTTGACGAATAATGTCGTAAACCGAATGCACATGAATACGGATCATGTCCAGACATCCCACTCTCTGAATAGCAGCGACATCATAGACTGTGACACTCAAGAGACGTGCCATGGAGGGTCACAACCTTCGTTCCATAATATCACCCTAAACATGGAGAAGCATATAACTATTCAAAAAAACTCCAGCAACGGAACGGAAGAGATGAATGTCCATGAAAATAAAATGAAAGACTCTACACTGGGAAGCAATGAGCCGGAAATGATGCCGAAAGCAAGGAGAGTCTTTCTTTTGGCCGATGAAAGAGGAAGAGGGCTAAGAACAACTCTGCAACATCTTCTGGGTTCAGGTTTCAGAGTGACATCGATGCTTAAACCGTACGCATCGCTGGCTGAAGTTGTAGACTCGTGTCAGCCGCAATGTGGAGATCTCACTGATCAGGACTTGGTAATCATACTGGCGGGTTCAAACGACTACGACCCTTTAAGGCTTCAGTCAACTCTTTATTGTAGTCTTAATAAATTAAAACACACAAATGTGGTTCTATGTAATGTGGGAATGACTCGATACTTGAACGAGAAAATGACAAATCAGTGTTTGGAATTTGTCAGCTCACGTTTTACTCATGTAACATTCCTAGATGTTTATGACGATGTAATATTCAACGGATCGAAGTTCAATAAATTATATGCCGGCCGAACGCTACTTAGGGACATTCTAAGGCTATTTTATAGAACTGAATATGTAAAATATCAACAAAAAGTGAAAACCGAAAATAGAGACAAAACTGTAAAAAAATCTTGTATACGCGTAGAAACACAAAGAAACGATGTTTACAAAATGGGCATGATACATAAAGATACGCAGACTGAAAAAGAGTTTTTTCGTCAGTAAAAGGTTAATTGTAGAAAAAAACGACATCAGTAAAAAGGTGAAACTAAATTTATACCACCAAAATTTATGTGGAGTTACAGCGAAAAGGGATGAAATAGAATTATATTTAGAAGGGCTAGACAGTAGGCAAGATTATTTGGGTGTAACAGAACATTTTCTCAATAAGTTAAATGCTCCTCTTTTTAAGTTACTCAACTATGATTCCTCGTCCTACAATACTAGAACAGGTAAAAAAAGGGGAGGTTCCATGTTACTAGGACGAAGAGATAGACAATGTGAAGAATTGAAATTATGTAAGCAATTATACAAAATGGAATGTTTTGAGTTGTGTGGAATCAAAGACGTTGAAACCAATCTATACATTTTCTGCCTATATAGAAACCCCATAAATACAAATTTTGATGAGTTCATGTGCAGAATGGAGAGATTACTTGAACAAATATTTAACAAAAAATGTATAATTTGCGGGGATTTTAATATAAACATTTTAGACAAAGACTCAAATTGCAATGAATTTATTAATCTTTTACGTTGTTATAATTTTAGACACCTCATTAATACAGCAACATTTCTAAGGAACAGCACAGAGTCATGTCTGGACAACTTTTTGACAAACCTACCAGAAAATTATGTTTCAAACACACACGTCGATCATAATGGGCTTGGGGATGGACATAGCGGAATTTTCTGTACATTAGAACTAGAGAAAGCTAAAAATTCAGATAAAAGAGAGCAAGTATATTTTAAACAAAAGAGAACTTTTAATGACCACAATAATAATTGTTTTAGGCAAAGACTATTGACAATAGAATGGGAAAACCTAGGTATCAACAATTTTATATCAACGTTTAGTGCTATTTTTAGATTAAGCTTCAAAAAGCTCAAAAGAAAAATTAATATAAGAAAAGTAAACTCACTAAAATGGATAACCAAAGGGATAAAAGTGTCTAGCAAGATGAAACGATTTCTAAATTCATCAAATCTTAAAGTTAACGATAGTAATTGGTCAAGGTATAACAAACTATATATTAGAACTTATAGAAAAGTTATCAGAGTTGCAAAGAAACTCTCGATAGGTAAGGAAATTGATAGAGCTAAAAATTCAAGTAGGGCAGTTTGGACCATTGTAAATAAGTTAAGAAAAACTAAGGGACAGAGTACTAGAGACCAAATCATATTAAAGTTACAGAATAGAACTCTCCATAAGTCTTTAGATATAGTAAACATTTTTTCAGAAGAATTTAGCCATGCCTCTAGTCCACAAATAGGAGATGTAGAGACATCCCGAGTATTGCTTCAACAGTCTACAGAGAGAGTTAATAAAGAGATGAGATTAATCCAAACAAACGCTTATGAAATAACCAATATAGTAAAAAAAATTAAGTTGAAGCCATCCTGTGGTTATGATGAGATCCCAATAAAAGTATTTAAAGACAACATCGACATACTGGCTTGGCCAATGGCTACCTTTTTTAACAATTGCATTAACACTGGTGTGTTTCCGGACCAACTTAAGATTGCCAGAGTCCTACCTGTACACAAAAAAGGCTCAAAAACGGATCCCAAAAAGTATAGACCAATTTCTTTGCTTCCGACTACTTCAAAAATTTTTGAAAAATTAATTAAAGACCAACTGATAAATCACTTGAAGCAAAATGATATTTTGAACAGCAGGCAATTTGGTTATAGAGAGAAAGTTGGAACTGTAGACGCGATAGACACTTTAGTCAATGATGTGGTCGTTAAATTAAATGATAAGTACAAAGTAGCAGGGGTTTTTCTAGATTTGAGCTCCGCTTTTGATATGGTAGACCATGAGATTCTCTTAGCAAAATTAGATTACTATGGCGTCAGAAATGGAAACTTAGATTTAATAAAATCTTATTTTCGGAGTAGGAAACAATACGTGGAAGTCAACGCGATGAAAGAAAATTTAGAGATAGCCCACAGGTCTAAATTAGTAGAGATTAAAAGGGGAATTCCACAAGGTTCTATCTTGGGCCCAATATTTTTTAGTTTATTTACAAATGATTTAATTAATTTGTTCACGAAATCAGGGTCAGATAATTTTCAAGTAGTTGTTTTTGCAGATGATACCAATGCCGTAATCTCAGGCGAAACTGTAGAAAGCCTGAATGAAAACATACGTAGTGCTCTTGGTACATTCATGAATTGGTTTACAGTAAACAATTTAAAAGTAAATAAAAGCAAAACGATAGCAATGCTCTTCAAATCTACGGCTAAAAATAAAGACACAATTAGTGTACAACTAGATGGGGACAAAATAGAAGTGGTTGACACCGTTAGATTTTTAGGCGTGAATATTGATACTCTGCTAAACTGGAAGGAAGAGCTTAGTGCTCTGGAAGGTTCAATAGGCTCAGCATGTTACGCAATTAGATGCCTAAGAGATGAGTTATCTCTACAGAGTCTGAAGATGGTTTATTATAGTCTCGTAGAATCAAAACTAAGATATAGCATCCAGTTCTGGGGCAACAGCTATCAACAAAATATAAATAGGGCTTTTGTTTTACAAAAACGGGCTATACGCACAATGTTAGGCATTTCACAGAGAGAATCGTGTCGCCTACACTTTAAAAATCTCGGCATATTAACAGTACCAGGATTGTACACTCTTGTAGTGATTATGTCTCTCATAAAAAATCTCCATAGCATAGAATCCACGGAGCAAAGAAAAATTCGAGAGAGTACACGAAGACTTGATTTAGTTAGCCAAATAATTCCCAGACTTAATATCGTAAAGCACTCCACTAAATATCAAGCTACTATTCTCTTTAATGCCTTACCTATCGAGCTAAAATCGATGGCTTATGATAAAAAATTCAAGCTTGAATTGCGGCGACTATTATTGGAAAAAAATATGTATAAAATTGACGAGCTTTGATTGATTTTGGCCGAATTGTATATGAATCATGTTATTATTAGTTGATTTTTGTTTTTTTTTTTAATTATTGACGACATATTAAATTATTATTAAGTATTACAATCTAGAATTATTATTGACATTTAAAATATGAATAGTATGAATTTTCCATTTAAATGTTGTAAATATTGTCCTAGTTAATTAGTTTCTAAGTTATATTTCAAATACAATGCCCATTGTTTCTGAATAAATAAATACAAATAAATACAAATAAATACAAAGCCATTTGACGCCCACTGCAGAACATAGGCCTCCCTCATGGTTTTCCAAGCCTCCCGGTGTTGTGCCGCCCGCATCCAGCGACTCCCCGCCACCGTAACCAGGTCGTCAGACCATCTGGCGGGGGGCCAACGGTGCGTCGTCCGGTCCGCGGTCGCCAGGTCAGAACTTTTCCACCCCAATGGCCATCAGCTCCTCGAGCTATGTGCCCCGCCCACTGCCACTTCAACTGAGCAATTCTTCGAGCTATATCAGTAACTCGGGTTCTTCTGCGGATCTCCTTGTCATACAATAGTAAATAATAATTACAAGGACTGCATGTGTGTACAGTCCGCACAGATCTTTTTGGCGGTAACGTGAACATAGTCACAGATCGTTTGCACATCGCTTACTGTCTTTGCAGTGTATGTGTGAGTAATTGATGTAGTGTGATGCGTAGTAAATTACTATTAGTCAATTATTACAGTAGTCAATTACTCACACATACGAGTACACTGTAAAGACAGTAAGCGATGTGCAAACGATATGAGACTATGTTCACGTTACCGCCAAAAAGATTTGTGCGGACTATAATAATTGGCCACAGATATATACCTTCATGATGGTGGCACCGTCGTTGGAGATGACTGCCTTGCCATTGTGATCCACGATGAGCTTGTCCATGCCCCGAGGGCCCAGCGTTGTGCGGACCTGATGATGGAGATTTATTGGTTATGTAAATGCGTTATTATTGACTAGCTGTTGCCCGCGAATTCGTCCGCATGGAATGAGTAATTTCCGGGATGAAAAGTAACCTATATCCTTCCCCTGCACTCAGTTTTATCTCCATACCAAATTTCAGCTCAATCCGTTCAGCCGTTATTGCGTGATTGAGTGACAAACATCTTCACAAACTTTAACATTTATCTTACTAGCTGTCCCTTCGAACTTCGTACCGCCACAGAATCCGTTCATACGATTCTTGTTACCATGGCAACGCAATATCATAGAGTTTGGCTTGAAAAAATGTTACAGTAACAGTAAAATATTATCCCACGGGATCGCATTACCGGGATATCAAGTATCCTATGCCTCAATTCATATCTTTCTCTACGCCAAGTTTCATATAAATCCGGTCAGCCGTTATTGCGTGATTGAGTAACAAACATCCAAACATCTTCACAAACTTTCAGATTAATAATATTAGTAGGATAAGCTTTTGTTAGCATGAACATAACTTAGATACATATGTCTAGTCTGTTTTTTAATTTAATGCCAAAAAAATACTGTCACTTTGATATGTGCTGGGGTCATAAACCATCAGAATCAATCACATTTGTTGACATACTTTATGTGGACATTTATTAAAGGAGAACACACACCACACAAATCAACCCCAAATCAACCAAATCCGACTGATGTAGCACAGGTTTTCCAAACACTTCATACAAACAACACTAAAATTAATTTTTCAATGCAGTTGCTCGTAAAATTTTATTTTTTGTGTAACAAAATTATGCGGAAACCGACTCGTTATTTCACGCGTGAAATAAAACAGTACTGAAATCCTTTATTTCACGCTTGAAATAAAGTAATTCTTTTTAATAAGGTCAACCTGCAACGGTGCAATGTCCGGTCATCAGTTTGGTATTTACACATAATAAAATGTAATAAACTTACAGCATCCACGACCAGCCCGCAAGCATTGATGTTGGATATGAGCTGCGGTTTGCCTTGGGACGAGTCCGTGCCCTCCTTGAGCACTAGAATCTGAGGTTGCTGTGCAGAGAAAAATAGTTTATTTTATTTTATTTTATTTGGTGTACAAAACAGATCACAACCATTACACGATATAAAAATAATAAAATGACATGAGTACTAAGTTGTGGTCTAAAGCATGCACACACATATTAGTTTTCTTACATGAATTTTCACAAGAGTAGATTGATAGATAGTTTGGTGATTTTTAGGGTTCCCTACCTCGAAAGGAAGAACGGAACCCTTATAGGATCACTTTGTTGTCCTTCCGTCCGTGCGGCCGTGTGTCCGTCCGTCCGTGCGGCCGTGCGTCCGTCCGTGCGGCCGTGCGTCCGTCCGTCCGTCCGTCCGTCCGTCCGTCCGTCTGTCTGTCTGTATGTATGCCAAGACTTTTATCTCGGGAACGCGTGGAGGTATCGAGTTAAATTTAAAACCATGTCCTCAAGTCTACAGTCCCTTGGAAGCTGGGAAAACATCAAACTTCTAAGTTAACGTAAAAAAAAAGTTACAGCCGTTTACGCCGAAAAATTTTAATAAAAACCGGCCAAGTGCGAGTTGAACTCGCGTGGAGAGGGTTCCGTACAACGCCAAAGTCAAATGTTTTTATTCAAGGCGCGAGTTAGCGCTATCTAGTGTTTTTAGTGAACTGTTTTCCGTATTCCAAATGAGAATGTATTGAGTTTACCACTTTATTTTCAATTGATAGAATTCTTATAGGTTTTCATGTAATCTACAAGCAATTAAGTATATATTGTATTTTTTTCAAAATTTTTGGCTCAGTAGTTTCGGAGAACAGATTCTTTCATGAATAAAATCAAAACTATTTATTTTACAATAATAACAAAAATATAAATGAGATCCTTTGATATATGCCACAGTAAGGTTTGCAAACTTTTTTTTTTATTTCCTAATTTAGAAACTGTTTTTATTTCCTAATTTGAATACTGAAATTGAGAATGGATCTATTCCATTACAAGCACATAAGCTATTGTTTGAAAAGCTATGATACAAAATTTATGCAAACATATTTGCTAACAGTTTAAGGATAAAATAGCATAGTTTTCTTTCACCTTGGACCTGAAAAGGTAACTACAGAAACCCACAAGTTTCAAACCACAAGTTTGTTTTTTATTTTATAATATCTCCATTGAAGACATGCTACAAAGGTAAACCAAAACGTTACCCACCAACAAAATATTTACTGAGTAAATATAGCGAAAGTCATCATTATTATCTCAAATAATTCAGGATAAACAAATCACATGAGTTTATAGAAACACCTGATTTCAGTGAATCATAGACAAAAGTTTTGAGTTTTAGGAACTGAACTTTCGAGAATTAAACTGAAACTAAGGTAAATTTGGGCATAAATTTTCACAATGAATCAATACTTGTGTATGGCATACCCATGGAATCAACTTTTCACTCAAAATATGATGAAAATAGGCGAAATTGCTATGTTCTTCTGGATATAACCCATGGATTTTTAGACAGATTTCTCGGTAAATACACCTCCGAGATCCAAAATATATACACCAAAATGAAATTTGCGATACATAATTTTGATCTAAACACTAGTTTGTCTAAAACTATGAAAGATTGCAGGGAAAATTTGAAATAGAATTACCATTTTGACTTTTACTCGGCAAACAAAATAAAATCGAAAACTTGATTGACTGACAGTTTGACAGACCTATTCAGTGTTGCATGCATGAATCATATTTTATTTTAGTGCATGGCAACACTCATCAGCATGGATGTAATAACGTTACGTTTATGATACCGTTATCGAAGTGAGTGGTGCAAGCATCGCAACAATATGACAGAAAGTAGGTCACTCACTTCGCATGGTCAGGCTTGACTTGACTGACAATAAATTTAGAATTGCGAACGCACAATATATTTTATTAGATTAAAAAAAAAGTCAAATGCAACATGGGACGTATATAATTCTTGTGTAGGATAGGGTCATTAATTTTTTTTTTCTATTTTTTAACAAGTATCTCACCGTAATATTCCACAGTCAGTGAAAATTTCAATTGGCTACGGCTTGCGGCTCACGAGTTAAATTACTTTGTAGGTCAGACAGACAAATAGAAGGCGTAGACATAAAAATAGTATCCCGTTGGCTCCCTTCAGTATGGAACCTCAAAAAGTACATTTTTTTTGTTAAAAAAACGAAACCTTGTTATTTACAAGGATCACTCTTCTCTATGAATCAGCAAGGCTAACAATGCTAGAAATCGGATACGCTACCTATCTAATTATTTTACTGAAAATTAATCAATTTAAAACAGTCGATACAATTTTTGGCCAAAATAGCTTAGTATTTTTTATGACGTTCAAGTACAAGAAAAAAACATGTTTAGTTTTGTAGTGTATTAGAAATTATTTTTTTTAGATACCTAAATTTGCTAAGTATTACGAATGACGATAGAGCAAAACCAAGTGTTGTATTATGCACCGTAATTTAACTATACATAAACCATAAAACTATTTGTTAATTGGTAGGTACCTGTTATGATTTTTATAGAGCACTTTAAAGGTTCCGAACCCTTCAAGTATGAAACCTTAAAAATACTTTCAAACCCTAACAGAACCTAACCGATAATTCTAAATATGTAAATTCCCAAGGAAAACTGAATAGAAAGAAACCTTCAACGCAAGCTTAGCTTGAAAGCAGGTATGCCAATTAACAGCCCATCTACGACTTGTCATGTCATCTGAGAAGATATTAGGGAGCTGATGATATGTGTGCTCCATTTTTAGGGTTCCTTAGTCATCAAGAAAACCTTATAGTTTCGCCATGTCCGTCCGTCTGTCTGTCCGCGGCTTAGCACAGAGACGATACGTACTAGAAAGCTGAAATTTGGCATAGATAACATAAAAATAATTAAAATTTTATATTTATTTGAATATCAACACTTTCAATCAAACTTTTTATAAACATCTATAAATAAGAAAAATAAAATTTTAAATATTTATTACGCCAACAAAACGATAGAATGAAATTTAAAATACATATATTTCTTCCCTACACATTAATTAAGAATGTAATTTTTTTTTCGTTTACACCGTAGCAGATTTTTTTATTTAGGTTTCCGATTACGAAATATTTGGCTTTAGTGCGCAATTTTTTGTCAAAGTAGGGCGTCCCCAAACCCCCCGGCTAAATGGCTGAGTGTAGAAACGTGAAAAAAACGTGAAAAATTAATAAACTTAAAAGGAAAACTATCACGGCTACTACGTGGGCTTTACAAGTTAACGAGTAATAGGCGACTAACTTATAAAAGGAAAACTTCGTACAAAATTCATTGAAAATTACGATGAAGTTGTTAGTTCAGTAAAGCAGATAAAAAACCCTCTCTTTCTACAGAACCCTAGACTGAGTGGGGCCCGACACGCACATGGCCTGTTTTTATACCATGCAGTTATAAATAACGTTAGACATCTGGAGTAACGTTATTAATGTATAACGTTACTGTGAATTTCCTTCGACTGGTCTGTTTCGCATCACTAGAACTTTTGACAGAAGCAGAAGTCGAAAAATGCGTTGCGTTGCTCGTCGTAATTTTTTTAATTTTCATCAATTTCTGTAATCATCATCTTACATTTTCACTATATCTGAACTGCAGCGAACGTAACTAAAATGAGTCGTCAAGTGGACGTGAAGGCTCTGGTATCGCACATAGTGCGTGGAGACGGAACTGACAAATGCCGAATTTGCATGGGCGACACCTCTGAAGGCCAAGTCTTCTTAGGCGATACTGTTCTTTTGGATGGCAACCGGCCTGTGACGCTAGCGGAATTACTGGAAACCATCACTGGAGTCGAGGTAAGCTTCCCCATCGGCCTATTGAAGTGGAAGTCAAGCGGTTTGTTTATTTTTTGCGAAAAACGGAACGGCGTCCTTCCCGCGGTTCTCACAAAATGGCCGCCTATCGTTTTACCGATTTTTTTCATGTTTCAGCCGTATTTCGCTTGACTGCCAACTTCATTTTGTTTAAATACCACATTAGTTTATTAATGTTCTATTGCTAAATAAGTTTTCATCGCCTGTTTTTTTGGAAAATCAAATTATATATACCTACCTACTCTGCGCCACGCATTTGCGAAGATAAGCGTACGAAGTCCATGCGATGACGCAATATTTTTCTGTTCTTAAAAATCATAGTTTTTTTTACTTTTATAGTTAGGGTACTATATTTAGACCTTGTTAGGCATTACCTACCAAATATAATCTGTAAATTCATCTAAGATGTTTTACAGCAATCCTTAAAAATATTGTATGAATTAGAAAACCCTAGCAATCTTCACAAACCTTTGTGCAAAATCTTACACCCAGTTTCTCGAACAGCTGTCAGTGGTTTTTTTTTTGTATGCACTCTGATCAATTGACAGCTGTTAACAGTAGATTAATAGTATGTTAGTGTACGAGAAACTAGGGGATAGTGTCTCAAAAATTAACTCAATGCCTTGTATTTAAAGTGCAAAATACAAAAACACTAAGGAACACCTTGATCAGCAACCACCAAGATGTAAAAGATATGAAATTGTGGCCTCTTGACTAGTCCCATGGTTGCAGGTGGCACTGGAGGATGACTTGCCAGCGGGGCTTTGCTCCATCTGTACTGTAGCCGCCATGGAGGCTGGTAACTCTATAACCTTCTTTCGGGACGCAATCAACAGCTGGGCACACACTCTCCAGCTTCTTGCAAACTTGCCAGGCCCAGAAGACTTTCCTAAACAGAACACTACACTGAAAATAGTTCTGTGTCACAACGAACTCATTGTAGAATCCTATCCTAGCGAGCCCATGGTACCTAAATTAGAATATGAAGAGGATGTTTATGAGGAATCAAAGCCTTTGAAGAAAACTAAAAGAAAGAATATGGCGAAAGGGGAATTTAATTGTCCAGACTGTGGGAAATCCTTTCAGTATGTAAAAGGCTTGTATTTGCATTTGCTCCCGTCTTCTGATCTGAAGCGGGCATGTAAAAAGTGCAGTGCAGTCATGAGTCGAGATGAATTGATCCTTCATTTGAGTAAAGTTCACGGAGTGAGGGTATTCCCTTGCAAGAAATGCCCAGCAATCATGGACTCGCTGGACAAACGTTTGCATCACATTATCAAGTCGCACAGCACTGGGGCACACAGCTGTGGCGACTGTGGTGTCACTTTCAAGTCTTTACATGCTCTGAACTCCCACTCTCCTATCCACAGCCTAAAAACATGCCCCAACTGCGATAAACTCTTCCGCAACCAGTCCTGCTATGTACACCATGTAAAGATATGCTGCGATTTAGACAGCACAAGGGAAGACACACACAGGACCAAAACAAAAGTTAGCATTGAAGTGAAGAATATGAACAGCGAAAGAAAAGTCAAGGTGGGATTGCGAGGAAGCGCCGACACGGTGTGCTACTGTGATTATTGTGGCAAGAAGTTCAGCGGAAAGAAATTTGTAGCAGCACACATACACATAGTGCACACTAAACTAACGCATAGGCCCTGTCCGCACTGTGGCAAGTTGCTGGCGTCTGCTCACATGGGGGCGCACATAAAACGTCACGAGACCCAGACGTTTACATGTGAACACTGCGGCATAGTCTTACGGAGCAAGTTAGGCTATCAGCAACATCTGAGGTTGCACACGGGAGAGCTCCCTTACAAGTGTCTGCAATGTGGTGAAAGGTTCTCAGCCTCGTCACGACGCTCGAGCCACATGCGCAAAGTGCACAAAACTAAAGAGATGGTCCTTAAACATAGATGCGAATTCTGTCCCGCAAAATTCAACCTGCCTTACAAGTTGCGAAAGCATTTGGCCACAAGTCATCCGGCGGAGTCTGAGAATAAGCCAGAGTTTCAGTGTAACATTTGTTTTGAGAAATTTGGGAGCTGCCGGGGTTTGGTGCACCACGGTAGGAAGCATCAGCAGACCAAAGTGCTACTCAGTGACCAAAGTGAAGTAGTTATAGAGGAAGAAAGTTGAAGACTGTCAAATACATGGCCTTGTTAAAGTAATCCGCTGACTTAAATGGTACCAGTACTCTTAACAGGCTATAGACTGCACCCTAGAGAGGCAATTAGATATTGGCCATCTTCGTGCTTTTAGCTGTAGTGAGTGTTCACTGACCGAATAATCTAATTAAGACCCATAATAGGTAATTAAAAAACCAGTTTGCAAATTTAGTTCACACTTTACTCGCTACTGGCGCCACAGGTCGCTAAAATATACCTGTCATTTTGTATGTCCCAGTAATATTGCCAAAATGCCCAGGCAGGAACAATACATGGGAGGAGACAGTTACATTACTTATGTTTGTGTTACAATCATAATCGCAATCACATATTGTGTCTATCCAGTCTATTGGTCCTATTGCCGATCAGTGAAGTAATCACAACAAGAAAATATATTTTAAAATAAACTTTTTGTCTCTGAGTAGGCCTTGAAGGCGTGATCTCGTTAATTAACATAGATAAATACATAGGTCTTGTAAAAAACACGATTACTTAAAACGCCGATTAAAATACTCTGCGGTGGAGATTTTATAAAGAAAAGTCGTAACCACAGATTAAATGAACTTCCTCTTATGAGTGCTTTAAAGGAATCGTGTTTTTATAAATAAGGCCGATTGAATGTGATAAACGTGGATTAGCACATATATACAACTTATTGTTGGTAGGAAAAGCTACTTCTGATTATGTTTGGGTGATTTTAGTTCTCATGCTGAACATCTTTTGTTAGTTCAGTTTTATTGACTGGCGAAAAAAAAAGCTATTTTCCTTAAAAGTCGTTTGGGTGACATTGAAATGTACTGAATATGGTTTTCTTTTTCACGAATCAAGGCAACCTGAAATAGATGTTTTTCATAATGATGAGTAAAATCACACCTTAGTCAGTTTACAAATCAACAAATTGGATATGAGTTTCATTTCAGTCATCTTTGAATAAGAACTTTTCTGACACTTTTTTGCCATCAGTCAGTTTGTAATTTACAAATCAACAAATTCTTTCCTTAAATCGTTACTACACTTGGCCTCTCGTATTTGCGTATTTGGCAAATATTAACAATCCATTGCCGGGTATTCTGACAAAGCTTTAGCACGGATATTTATTAAACCTGCAATGTATTCTAAATCGTCGGCGAATACAAATAGCCAAGTGTGGTGCCAGCTTTATGTCCAAGTGTCATCAACTCAGGTTCGTCATTGAACAATTTTTTTCAAAACTCGTATTATTGAATAGGTCCTATTGTTCTAGGTGCGACATGATGTGTCTCTCCCGAACAATGTATGCGCCCCTTGCGTAACCGTTGCTATAGCCTCGGCAGAGTTCCGTCGCAACTCCCGGCTGTCCGCTCTTAAATGGACCCAGTACACAGAACAACTTGGCCGAATATACAGCGACGCCAAAGCTAAAACGCTGTACGTTATAGTCGGAGACGACGGAATGAGGCTTGTCAGTAGCGGAACCAACTGCGCCATAACTAATGACGAAAGGCACTTTAACGATCGGCCGTGTCTTAGCAAAAGCGCTGCAAAGACGAAGTCCGGCAAAAATAATGCTCAAGTCCTGAAACACATGAAGAAGAGGTTGAACAATGTACGTGTCCAAAAATCTAGACGGAAGTCAATCAAGGAGTTTAAATTATTAACACGCCGGTCCGATCTGAAATGTCCAAACTGTGATCAGTGCTTTTTGTCACCGTTCTACTTGAAGGAACACCTGAGCGAAACTAAAATCACAATGTGCACGAAATGTAGATGTATCATCGAAAGGCAGGAGGCAGCGAAGCATTTAGGTCTGCATAATGTGCTTGCACATACATGCGATCGGTGCTCAGACATCTTCGATGATAAATCCAGGTTAAACAAACATATAAGGAAATGTCATCAAGGGGCATACGTCTGTGCAGTCTGTAAACACAACTTCAACTCTGACAAAGCTCTTTGCTGGCACACACAGCGCCACGATCAAAACCATTGCTCTGGATGTGGTAGGAAATTTGACAGTCGTCTCTGTTTCTCGTACCATACGAAAAACTGCCTTAAATACGAGCGAGAAGCGCCCAAATTCATCTGCGACCACTGTGCTAATGTCTACACTTCGAAAAATTCTCTACGACTTCACATTGAAAATAAGCATTTGCACGACAGGCGATTCCAATGCGAGACTTGTGGCAAAAAGTTTCACTCCGCAGCTCATCTGAGGGAGCATAGCAACAAGCATTTCAAAATACCCGATAGGTACACGTGCGGTGTATGCCAAGCCAAGTTCAGTACGAAGCAAGGCTATAGAAAGCATGCCGTCACAAAGAATCATCTTTCGAAACCAAATTACTGATAAGCATTGGCGCAAAGTTTTACCCACACCTTCTCTCGTGTTAGCGGTCTCTCACTATCCATGGAAAAATAAACAGTATCTACGGTCACGTGATTTACGGTTTATGTGCACAAATCTTAAAATATTTTAGGATTGAAACTTAAAATATTTCCAACGAACAGTTCATAAGCTAGCCAGTTGATGTTACGTGAGCTGTAATGTCTCAGAGGCAGTGAGCACTTATCACGACCTCGTTGTTTTAGATGCCGACAGAAGCCCCGCTGCCTCAAAGCGCATGTGCGGCCTGTGCCGGCGCAGCCAGCGCCGCTGGCGTCTTCCGAAACCACTGCATAGAGGCCGCGCGGCATTGGAACCAAATCTCTGAGCAACTGACCCTAATAACTCACGTAGAATGGAAACCGGGTCCCCTCTATTTGAACCTACTCGACGATAACACGTTCGAAGCCTTTCAAGTCAAAAAAGCTAATAATTCTGAGCCGTTGAAGGCTTTTAACACAAAGTTGAAACAGAAGAGGCGCATACAAAAAGCTAAACTAAAGGAAAACCAAGACTCACCTTCCGATATAACATGTCCCGATTGTGAGACACGGCTTGGGTCGCACAAGGATTTAAACTATCATTTGAAATACACAGACTGGAGGTGCTGTTTTGTGTGTGGCGAGATTGTGAAGCTAAATGATTTGAAGGAACATCTCTTAGTCAGGCATAAGAAAGCCAGTTGCGTGTGCAATATCTGCTCGGAGATTTTCAGTCATAAGCTGAAGCTTGAAGCCCATCGAAGAACCGCGCACAGACGCAGCCACTACTGCATCGAGTGTAAACGCAGTTTTCGTAACGCACACTCTTTGACCGCGCACAAATACGTGCATGAGCGGCGTGAGTGCAATGGGTGCGCGAAACTGTTCACCAACAGGAACTGTTACGTGAAACACGTCAAACGTTGCCAAAAATACGTCAAAGAAATTGCTCAGTACAAATGCGATTACTGTGGCAAAAGCTACAATAAAAAGGACCGGCTGCGGATGCATATAATGCTAATCCACGTCCGAGGACGCATGTTCCAATGTCACGTGTGTTCTAAAGAGTTCTTTAGTGAACCGCATCTGAACGAACACTGTCTAATACATGACAAAGTGCCAGATAGATTCCCTTGCGAGTTCTGTGATAACAAGTACAGTACAAGGAGAGGTTTTGAGAAACACACGAGAAAGCATTTTAAGGAGAACGCTATGGCGAAAGAGTATTTGAAATTGAAGAAGAATGGACATGTGTTTATTGTTGGCAAGCAACTGAATCGCTATTGAAACTATATTATGTAGTTTCCTATGATACCACCACCTGAATCAGATAGAAAAAAAAGCCTAGGGAAAGCATTGGTGACTAGGATATTATATCGGTATTGTAAATATCAGTGTAGGTTAATTATATCAGTGCAATCAGAAATCAATAATTTATTTCCTCGTAAAGAATTTACATTCTGTTTGCTGAATGTCAATGTACTATGTTAGCCGCTGCCTTCGGGCCGTATTTGTAGTGGAGAAAAAGGCAGCGGGAAAAAACTCCACTCCAACCATCTTTTCGCAAATCATCTTAAAATTAATACATCAGAGCCTATATGACAAGTTTCCGTGATTCCAGTGAATCGTTTGCATATAAAATATCGTTTATTAATATGCTACACTTTTATTCTTCTTTTATTTTTTATTTTATCTATCTCCGATTGTAAAATAGAACGCTATGATATTTGTTGGGCATTAATTCAGGCAGTTTTTAAAAATCTCCATCAAACTCCTGTCACACTACTTCTCCCACTCTACTCAAAATGCGCCCGGAGTATCTAACTTCCATGGCCTCCACCAACTCGAGTGACGCAGCGTGCGGTCTGAAGCTAGAACCGGTGGTTTCAGGTGATGGAAGAGGCGGGACTGCCGCGCGGGCTGTGCCGATGCTGCAGCGAGGAAGCAATCGCCGCGGCGAACTTCCGCCAGCTCTGCACTGAGTCCACCCGCCAGTGGAACCAAGCCACTCACTCCTTCCTCCTGGACGACCCAGAGCCTCAGGACAAAGCCTACTACATCTTTTACCACCCGGACGGCGAGATCGTAGTCCGCGATCAGATCCGCAGAGTCTCCACGACCGGGGAGGCGTTACACCGCCTCACAGAGACCATACGAGCAGACCAACCGCCTAAGCCGAAAAGGAAGCGAAAGAGATTCCCGCTGCCGAGGAGCGCTCTTGTGTCGCATCACTGCAAATGCCCCGAGTGCGAACGCGAATTCTCCACCGCGTACCATTTCAACGCACACGTGAAGAAGACAACTAGGCGCGTGTGCTACCACTGTGCCACTATAATGTCCAGGGAGGATCTGCCGCGGCACCTGAGCGAATTTCACGACATGACGTTCCTCCATTGCATAGAGTGCTATAAACTATTCAGCAGCGAAATGGATCTGTGCACGCATAGCATCGAAGCCCACGGGGCGTACTCTCACGCGTGCCAACACTGCGGCGCTAGCTTCAACAACGAGCGGGCGCTGCGAGCGCACATGTTCACACACTCGCTGTTCCACTGTGACGCTTGCGGGCGCTCCTACGAGAACCGCAAGTGTTTCAAGTATCACAAGCGCCTGTGCCGTGGCTCTCCGAAGCCCGCGCAAAACTTGACGTACGTTTGCAACGAATGTGGGAACCAATACGACAAGAAACCGTCTCTACGCATCCATATTATACAGAAGCACTTGAACGTACTGCCTTTCGTCTGCGCGACATGTGGCAAGCGGACCTCTACGCTGGCGCACCTGAAGTCCCACCAAATGGTACACAAGGCGCAGCGAAAAATGCTAGAGTGCCTCGAGTGCGGCGTTAAATTGCGTACGGAGTTGGGAATGGTGTTGCACAGGCGAATCCACACGGGAGAGAAGCCGTTCGTGTGCTCGCACTGCGGGGAGAAGTTCCTGTCGGCTTCCAGGCGTCTGGACCACTATAAGAGGCGTCACATGTCCTCTAACGAGGCGCCGCACGGTTGCGCGCTGTGTCCCGCACGATTCGTCCGCCCCTTCGAGTTACGCAAACATGTGGCCAATGTGCACGTTGTAAAGACAGAGAGCGACATTAAAATGCCGACGCCAGCCAGGATGAGAATAAAGAAGGAGTATTAAAGGTGATTTGGTTCTTTTTTGCAATTGTAGTGGGGGCTCAGGATTTAGTTTCCAGTCTCCCAATATTCCAAGAAAATTGTTATGCTATTGGTAGGGCTCTTTTTCATGTCCAACATCTAGGGAACTTCCTTGATTTCTGTTGCTTACTTCTCACGGAGTGTCATGAAAGGTACTGGCAAAGTTTTTTGAGGCGAAATTCTATGCTTGCACCATTTAATTTCTATCAATTGTAATGAGCGCGTCTTTTTCCGCCGGAGACGACCAGCTGGATTCAAATTTGTCTAGGAACGCCAACCGTGCCAAATTAGAATCTGGGCTGGTTAAAAACCCTAACTAACCACCACATCCTTCCACAGCTATTGGAAGAGCGCCTGTGCCCCGCTGGAGTATGCGTGGCGTGCGTCTCAGCAACGCTGCAGGCGCACGAGCTGCGGTCTCTGGTCTTGCGCTCAGCCAAGGCTTGGAGCGAGACCCTACGCGCTCTAGATGGCGTCCCCTTGGCCCCCGACTCGAAAACCTCGTCTATCATCGCCCTGGTCAACGGCGACGAACTCAACGTAGTAAACAGCTCCTCCGACCCCAAAACTGCCCTGGAGAAGCTCAGAACTAGACTTTCAAAGAAGCCACGTCAAGCGCGCAAGCCGCGCGTTGCGAGAAACGGCCCGACCTGCTGCTGCGACGATTGCGGGAAATCCTTCTCCAATCCGCATTATTTGAACCTTCACCTGCAGAATAGCGCTCAAAAGGAGGCTTGCAACATCTGCGGCCTCATATTCATAAGAGGGGAGAAACTGAAGGGCCACCTTCTCGAAGTTCACAATCGGCACTTTCACTTGTGCTCGAAGTGTCCTCTGATCTTTCCAAACGTGACGGAGGCCCACAAACACGAGAAAAACGCACACAAATCCGGCGTTCACACGTGTAGCCACTGTGGCAGGACTTTTCCGAGGCAGTCGTCTTTCGACGCCCACGCTCAGATGCACGCGGTCCGGACCTGCAGGGCTTGCGGAAAACAGTTCGCCAACCGAGCCTGTTACAGGGAGCACCGGTCACAGTGCGAGCCGGACGCCAAGCCCGACACCAGACTTATGCGACGCGACCTCAGGTCCAACATTCGCGACCCGGCCGTCTACATCTGCGACTACTGCGGCAAAAACTATCTTTCACGGCCGCAGCTCAAAAACCACATCACGTGGATACACATGAACGTTCGCCCGCACCAGTGTCAGTGGTGCGGTAAACGATTCTACACCGCCGCGCGGTTGCTTGAGCACACCGTAGTGCACACCAGGGAACGGAATTTCCCCTGTGACATTTGCAGCGCCAAACTGGTGACGAAAATGGCGCTTGTCTACCACAGGCGCCGGCACACGGGTGAGAAACCGTACGAGTGTACGGATTGCGGCGAGCGGTTCCTCTCGGCGTCCCGTAGGTCGGAGCACGGCAAGCGTCGGCATGGCAAAGGGACGATGTTTCAGTGTGCGCTGTGCACGCACTCGTTTGTGCGCGGACACGAGTTACGGAAACATATGGAGAGGGTCCACCGCAGTAACGCGCAGTCTAAGCAGCCGCCAACTCTCACTAAGATCAAATCCGAGCAGTTGGTGGTAGCTTTTAGTTAGTGAGGCACGCGTCTCGACCAAGAACTGCTCCGTCCGTCCAGCGGTAACGCGCTTGACATAACAAAGGTTGTAGGTTTGATTCCCGTTGGAGGCGGCAGAACTTGATTTGTACAAATAGCCTCAGTCTAGGTGCATAACATTTTTGTGATGTCCTTGCCTGGTTACCGTAGCACATGGTATGCTAGTTTGGGACCATCCACCGCACTCGACGCTGGGCCTACTTGCGTTACAATTCAGTCCGTTTATTTCATAATTTACGGTCCTTTAAGATACGATTCCTTAGGACACTCCTCAGAGGCAGTTGACACAGTCTGTGGTTAAGGGAAAAACATAACCGCAGATTATTCATACTGCCTCTGAGGAGTAATCGTGTTTTCATAAATAACACCGTCAGCTTATAGTTTCCGTGAGGAGACCCGCGGCTTGGTTGGCTCCGCATGTATTGACTTGTCATTCCTGTGGCCTAGGCCGACTAAGCTGTCAGAATGGTATAGGTGCTGGGCAAGCCTACTCCACATAAAAACAATGTCCCTGGCGCTGCAGCGTCCGAGTGGTCCCTTCACCCATCTAGTGTGAGTGAAGGTGCCACTGGACGCTGTATAAATCATCTCATTACGTAGATGCGAAAGTCAAGTTTTCTTTCTATAGTTTCAATAAATATAATGTTGTTTCTTATGACTGAAACGTTGTTTCTGACATTGAGTTTAATGAATGTCGAGAGCAGAGGGGCGGACTAGTGATTTTGTTGTGTGGAAGTTCATATTATGAAACGTTTCTAATATATATATAACAAGGAATTATGTAAGTTATTTTCTTGAATTATTATTGTAATTGAATCCATCTTGATGATGTAATTGAATTTCCGTAGATACTTACGTATTTTATACCAGTACGTACCTGTTTGCAGTTGCAGTTGTAAATAAATTTCATAGAGAAGATTATACAGATTTTTTTTAGCTGCTGGGCAATTTGCAAATTTGAGTAGTGTGCCTAGCACCCTCCGAGAAACAAGCATAAACTGCCAAAAATTGGGTTATTCTAATGGTTATACTTATACCCATGCAGTCCCTACGGCTAATCATGTACCTACATAGATAGTGTGTTCACATTCTATTCACCTTCCAAATTAGATCCAAAAGTCCATTTGTAAATAAAATCCGTCTATCCCTTTTTTTCTTATTTATTTACAATTCAATTTAGGTAGGTACCTACTTCTCATAATGCCGGCGCCAGACAGAAGTTCAAACAAGTGTGCACATGTGTGGCACGGACATTTTATACTATTGTCACATATTTGAACACTTAAGTGCGCTTTGCCGTTCCGTGTCCGCACATCAAAGGGATCAAAGGCCAAATGTTTGTGTGCCTGCCACACTGCGCGCAAGCCCGGTTGCGCGCAGAGAATATAACCGTTGCGCGAGCGACGCCGTGGAGAGCTGTCGTGCGTGCGTCATTCATGTCATCTTTTTGGCTGTTTTTGTTTATTTATTTGAACGTGTAATAAAGAATTACACGCACATAAATTATTATGGCGCATCCACACATGCCGCCGGCTTATGCCGCCGGGTTTCAGACCGCCTTGCCGCTGAATGCAGGCCGCCGGCTTTACCGGCGGTTGCCGGCGGCCTGCAGATGCGGTTGCAATTTTCGCAGTAGTGTTGTGACTTTCGTCGAAGTTAGTCGTGTACGTAGGATTGAAAGATGTTGGACTATGATATAGTTGCGTGTATCGCAAGTGTAGTGTTGTATGTTATTATTCGTAAAAAGAGCCGCAAAATGAAACGAAGATATTGGGTCAGACCAAGTCTACGAAATAGGCCTAATGTGTCCCTGATACTTGAAGATTTTAGAAAGGATGACATAAACCGAAGAAATATTCGTTCGAAATTTAACACTTTTCTAAGGATCTCTAGTGAAGAATTTGAAATATTACTGAATTTAACTGGACCCATGATATCAAAAACTGACACCCGCTGGAGAAATGCTGTGTCAGCTTCCGATCGACTAGCAATTACTTTGAGATACCTGGCTACAGGAGACTCTTATTTTTCACTCGGTACGCTGTTTAAAGTGTCTCCACAAGTTATTTCTTTAATAATTCCAGATGTTTGTCAAGCGTTGGTATCTACATTATCCAATTATTTAAGGGTAAGTACAAATATCCGTAACACATTAGGTAGTTAGAAACTGAACCTTCCTAAGTCTATTCCTAGTCGAATTATAATATCTATGATTTTATACTGTACCTGGAACTTCACACATTTCTGGTATCTACATTATCCAATTATTTAAGGGTAAGTACAAATATCCGTAACACATTAGGTAGTTAGAAACTGAACCTTCCTAAGTAACATATCTATTCCTAGTCGAATTATAATATCTATGATTTTATACTGTACCTGGAACTTCACACACATTTTACATACATATAACTAGAACTACACACACAAATATCACAAACAATTTTATTTTACAGATGCCGAATACACAGGAAGAATGGCTATCAGTGGCTCGGAGTTTCATGCAGAAATGGAATGTACCTAATTGCGTAGGTGCCCTCGATGGGAAACATATACGTATTTCATGTCCAATTAATAGCGGTTCTGAGTTTTTTAATTATAAGTCATATTTCAGTATTGTTTTGCTAGCTTTAATCGATGCCAATTATAACTTTTTATACGTGGACATTGGATGTCAGGGCAGAATATCTGATGGTGGAGTTCTACGCAATTCAACTTTATTTGATATGATACAAGATGGAACTTTAAGTCTGCCACAAGCGATTCCATTACAAGGGAGAAATACACCTGTACCTTTTTATTTCATCGGTGATGATGCTTTCCCCATCTCAAAGAATATAATAAAACCATTTTCTGGATATCATGCAAAAGGATCACCTGAGAGGGTTTTTAATTATAGAATTAGTCGCGGGCGCATGGTTGTAGAAGACGCGTTTGGCATTTTATCTAATAAATTCAGAATTTTACATACACGCATTGGCTTACAAAATGAGAAAGCAAAACTTGTCGTGATGGCTTGTGTGCATCTGCATAATTTTATGAAGAGAAATGAAAGAACTACTGATGGAGTTTTGAACGAAGAGCAACAAAATATTCCGCAGATCGCTCTAAATGTAGAACCAAGTGTAATTAGAAATGAGCTAAAATGTTATTTTCTATCGGAACAAGGTCAGCTTCCTTGGCAATATCAAATATAATGTTTTAAAGAAATAAAATATGATTATTCAAATAATTGTTTTATTTAGGAATCAGAAACATATATCAATAATTTTAAGCTTTTATTAAAATAAAATAATTCAACTGAAAATATTTAAACATTGATTTTAATCAATAACACTATTTTCGGTTAAATTATTTTCCAAGACTTGTAACAGACTGTCACTTGTGTTGACATCTGGGCTATTTTGCATTTCATAGTCTGCTTGAAAAGAGGAGCGCGAAGTTGAGGGCGATGGTGACATTGCTGACGTTGTAGGTTGGCCTGTGAAGTATCCTGGACGAACATTTTGATAACGAAGAGGCTGAGTAGTATTATTGGTATCAAAATTCATCGGACCCATTCTCATTTCTGCTTCATAGACAATATTCTCGATTTGATGTTGTACTGTACACATCGTGTAATGATCCATCTTCCTCAACTTGCTACTTATATAGTCTGCAAATATAGCAGCATCATCGCGTTGCCTTGCATTAGATGTAATCTCCCTCAGTAATTGCAAAGCATCATCAACTTCAGGATCTCCCTCTATGTTTCGCTTTCGTGACCTCCTTGTCGAAGGTAGCGTAGTCTCGGTAGTGATATTAACTTGAGAAGACTGAAAATAAAAAGGAAATCTTATAAATAATTGCAAACAAGCTTTAACATTATGTTTTGAAATATCCAATCAGTATGTAAATATTTAATAAAAACCGGCCAAGTGCGAGTTGGACTCGCCCACGAAGGGTTCCGTACCATTATCTATGAAAAATGAACGTATCTATTACCTACAACTAGCCAAAATACAAACATTTTTCGGCAACAAAAAATAACTTTGTTTTTCATACAAATATATGATACTTCGCTTTCGGTGAGCGTTTTGCCGACTGCATAAGGTTCAAATACGAGAGTATGCTCGTCCGCTCTCCGTGGTATTGTTACCGGGTTGTAGGTAGTAGGTATCTAATATTAATACGCGAGAAAAAATCTTTGTACCCCTATTTACGAAAATATTACTTAATGAAATATGTATTTTAAATTAATTATGGTCGAATTTCGATCAATGGGCGACCAACTAGTCTACTTGATTATAATAATTTGATGGGTACTTACAATAGGTGCGTGGCTGTTCAGAGTCGGTACCGGTGCATTCTTGTCACTAAGAAATGATAACGCCTTATAAGCAAACCATTTCGGCAATTGAACATCTTCCCGTCCAGATCCACTCCTTTTAGATTCTTCATATTTGCGTTTTTCTCGAAAATAATGGCTGGATAAATTCTTCAGTTTTCTCTCAATTTCTGATGATGCTATGTTGAACACAGAAGCAATATCCCTAATAGCATCATTTCTTTTGTTGCGATTCTTGAAATCCATATGCCTTGGGTTCCACAATGGTTCATTTTCTTGATACTTTTCTATTAATAAAAGTACTGCACTATTATCCCAGTTAAATTCTGTCATTTCGTTATTTACTTCTATGAAATTATACGACAACACTACCACTCCGTATCGAAGCCGCAAGCAAACTGCCGCCGGCAACCAAAAGCCGCGCGTGCCGCGGCTGAGATGCGGCAAATGCCGGCGGCACGGCCGCCGGCCATGCCGCCGGCCGTGCCGCCGGGCATGTGTGGATGCGCCATTATATGCAAACTGTGTCGACCAAATCGTCGTCCATGTTTGAAGTCTTACTGAGAACTGTGAGTTCAAAGGTGTGAACACATCTGGCAGATACAACAATGTGTGAGCAGTCTTCAAAGAAGTGATCACTTGTTTGAACTTCTGTCTGGCGCCGGCATAAGTGGTGGTAAATTCAACGGTACTGCCGTACAGGTGATTTTAGTGACGTAAATTAGCACAAGAGCACAACATCACAAGAGGCATGAAGCTTCGCTACTGCTCTCTAGATGGCGGTGGATACGACAACGCCATCCTTAGGTGATTTTGGAAACTATTGTCGCTCTGTTTCAGTCAGCATAGCATCTTTTTAAGCGCGGAAAATCATAACTTTTTTGAAGTGTAACGAAATGTACCTCTACTGACTGAAAAAAAAAGTCAAAGTGACGTTTCATTCAAAGGACGGGCTATCCCCGGTCCCGGAAAATCTCTATTTTCAGCCCGAAAATCACATAAAACGATGTCGTTCAAAGCCGACTTGCGCCAATTGCTAAAGCCTTACTACTGGGTCAATATCCTGCTCAGCATTTCCTACCTAACATGCAAGCGTACGCCCGTAATCTGCCAGTTCCTGCATCCAGAAAGCGACTGCGAACTGGACAGCCGAGAAACAGAGATTCTGTTCTTTCTCATCATCGTGGTGATGCTGCGGACCAAGAAGGCGGGCAGCGTGACCATGGTCAACTATTTATCGTCCTCTTTCGTTTATACGAAGATAGCGAACCTCATACTTTGGTTCTACGCGGATGTGAGGTTGGTACTGGTTCAAACTAATTATTGCTAAGAACGGGCCACTTAGAGACGGTTAGCGAGTGGCGGGGCTCGCAGGATACTCTAATTGTGTTAGATCAAGATGGTACGAGCTACTGTACAAAGATGGTCATTTAGATTTTCTTGTCATTCAATTTTGAAATGTAAACAACACTAAGTCTTGCTTTCTCTCCCAAATCTTCCAATCTTCAGCACTAGCTTGTCGCCACTGGGAAACGATGACACAACTTACCTAATAATTTCTGCTGCCCCAGAACATCTATTCAATGAGAGGTGCACATATTTCTTTGAACTTTTCCGTCAATCATGTGTGAATATTCGTAATTTAATCCTTTCATTAATTTCTCAATGTAATTGTTTATATATGTCAATTAATTGACAAACACTTAATTTATGTCAAGTGTTGGCTAAGGTAGAGAGGCCAACAGGAAAGAACAGAAAATGATTATAAGTTGGCATGGCTGTATAGTAAAGAGTGCAACCCACTTTTCACTAAATAATTAAACTTAAATTAAAAAAAAACATGTTAAATTATCTAAAGAATGGAATGGCCCGGAAACATTGTTAGGAAACCTGAGTGTCTTGGATGTTCACATACCTCAGTGCTTTTGAGTCGCCATACTCATCCACTGCTGAACATCATCCTCCCCTAAACTACACCACTGGTCTCCATCCTCAGTCGTCCTCATAAAGTAACTGCCAGCAATCTGCCTCAGATCACCGGTACAACAAGCTGGTACTCTATGAGGCGATTATATCCATATCCACTGGAGGATAAGGTCCCATGAAATGATGAAACCATAAATTCTTCAGCAAATATGAGCAGCCCACTGCCACTTCAACTTCTGATCTGATCTGGTTATGTCAATCACCTTGGTTTTTTGGTGTAGTATTGTCTCATTTCTGATGTGATCTATCAGAGACTCTAAGCATAGCCCGTCCCTCTGCACTGGGACTTACATAAGCTGATTATGTTCAATTGTAGCCCTTTCTTGTAATGAATTATTCA
The DNA here is from genome assembly GCA_947308005.1 of Yponomeuta malinellus. NCBI lineage: Eukaryota > Metazoa > Arthropoda > Insecta > Lepidoptera > Yponomeutidae > Yponomeuta > Yponomeuta malinellus. Next base: position 2,167,601 of record OX371022.1, read on the forward strand.
GCACAGACCTATATAAAATATTTCAAATTATGTTTCACTAGCGTAATTTTTATTTTTTTTCCTTCAATGCTTAAAGTAATCTGTGGATAATGTGGTGGTTTATACTATTACCTATTCTATATCATACCTTTATTTGTCAATCATATGATATTGTATAACTGTTTATTAGCCCCAATAAAATAAAATAAAAAAATTAAATGTTATGTGTGAATCTTGTTAACCAAACCCACAGATATGGTCTTGGATTCGGAGCTATATTCATCCTGATGAGTCTGCTGCTACCTGAGCCAACATACTCTGGCCCCGAGCGAGTCCTCTACTTCGGAGGACTGAAGAGTCTTGAGGTAACAATCCTGCTACCAAACTGACAGTCTTATACTCAACACAATATTATACACCAAAAACCAGAGTATTTTGTAATAATAAAAAATAAAAAAATTGTCTTTCTTTCTCAATTTATGTATTAAAGATTTGACATGAAAACGAAAATTATCTCCAATTTTTACTGAGTATTTTTTGCTAAATACCAAATAGGGGATGTATTAGTAAAGGTCAGGATAAAAAGTACCCGAAACTGGCGTGCGTGCATGCAACGACTAATGAAGCGAAAGTGATCTGTCAAGATCGTGGCAAGTGGCAGGCCCTGGTCTCTGCCTACCCCTCTGAGATACAGGCGTGAGTTTATGTATATATGTACGAAAATTATCTCCAATTTTTTGCTATTTCAGAGTTGGTCTCATAATAACCGTTATACAATATAATACGTACCAATATTAATATAATACGTAAATATTAATAACGTTATTATATAATACATACCGTTATTAATATTTTTTTTATTATTTGAAGTAAGCTTAGAAAATTAATGAATGTTACATGTTAAACTTGGTACCTTTTACAAAATCTGTGTGTACCCTTACAGCCTTATTTATAAAAAAAACACGACTCCTCTAAAGCGGGGTTTCTCAAAGTGGGGTACGCGAACCCCTAGGGATTCACCATTCGACGGTAGGGGGTTCGCGACAGGATTTACATAATATAATCTATTTTCATACGGGCTTTTGTTACAAAACTTCTGAACTAAATTTATAGGATCGGTAAATCTACCGATTTTCCTTTTTCAAATGTGTCAGTTTCTACCAATAATCTTTATAGTATATTAACAACTATTGTACAACTACAGTTAGCAACACTAGTTTGCTAAGTGTTTATTTGTTTTATTTATTTTTACTTGCGCTTGTGCAGGGTTCAGGGATTCGTTGTCATCTAGAAACTTTAACAGGGGATGTGGAGCCATAAGTTTGAGAACCCCTGCTCTAAAGCACTCCTAAGAGGCAGTTACGACTTTTCCTTGTAAAATCTCCACCAACACTGTCTTTTAAAATTTTTAAATTTCTAGTTTCAATTACTTCCGACCGAAAATCTTAATCTAAAAAGGGGGCAGCCCTTTTCCCTGCGGTGGGACACCCATTTTATGGAAGCTACATAAAAAAAAAACTATTTTCTAAGATCTAAATCTATTCTAAAATCTAGAATTTTTTATTAACAATTAAGTGTTATCAATCTATCTATCTTTATACAATACCGCATATTCTCCTGTGTTCTAAAGTTTGTAACCTTTTCCGATCTATACCATCCCATAGTGATTCCTACCTAAGTGTTCCCCTAAAGTTTGTAACCATTTCCGATGTACCTACCGTCCGATGAACTCATTCCCAGGAGGAGCTAACGCGCAGCAAAGACACCACATGGGTGGTCTGCCTGTACGCGGCCTGGCACCCAGCCTGCGTCACCTTCGCGCCGGTCTTCGCTGAGCTCTCCGCCTCTTACGCGCTCGAGAACCTAAAGTTCGGCAAGCTGGACGTGGGCAGGTCGGTCGGTTGGCTGAATGAAAAAAGCCATAGAAGTATTTCTTACTACAAAATTCACTCTTAAAAACGGCCCCTGTCCTCTCGATTAGTCTGTACCAATGAAATGAGCGCAATATGTGCTGTAGAGTAAATCGCTCTGTGATTGGTTAGTAGTAGTGTTGCCGAAAAATCGATAGTTTTGCAATCGATTGTAAAACGCTAAAATCATCTACACGATCGATAGGACAATCGATAGTATCGATACCATCGATAGTATCGATAGTATCGATGTCTCTTCTACTGCAATACTGTCGGTAAACAGCAATACTATTGATAGTATCGATAGTTTCGTCACTGCCAACCAATGAACTATCAATACTATCGATAGTATTGCTCTTTAATATCGAATAGACTATCGATAGTATTGATAGTATCGATAGAGATCTCTAATTCAATAGTATTGGATGAAGTATGCATGCAGGTAAGGTAGGAGTAAGGCGGAGAACAGAATTTAGTGCGCTTAAAAAAAGTCAGTACACTAGTTGATTTGGTTTGGTTGAATATACCACATTAGTTTTTCTACCACTCATTATGCTTGCATACTGAATGCAATACTATTGAAATAAATATCACTATCGATAGCACAAAAGTATCGATACTGTCGATAGTCTATTCGATATTAAAGAGCAATACTATCGATAGTATCGATACTATCGATAGTTCATTGGTTGGCAGCGACGATACTATCGATAGTAATGCAGTTTACCGATAGTATTGCAGTAGAAGAGACATCGATACTATCGATTGACTATCGATATTATCGTGTTTTCTTTAACTATCGATAGGCTATCGATAGACAATCGATATTGGCCTATCGAGCGGCAACACTAGTTAGTAGTAGTAGTGCGCCATGCGTGACGACGTGAACGTTGATTGGGCGATAGTAAATGACAGCGTAAGGCACTTGTCAAACCATTGACTTCATGACGTATAAACCGTCGAAATATCTCGGTGCCTCGTAAGATGGGGGTCTGAGGGTGGCAGGTGCATAGATATTTTGCTGAGTAACACTGAACTCGCTCCGATTGGTAACACAATTGACAAGCCCCGTTCGCCTTCCCACATTTTTTGCGCTAGTTAGACATCTATGTTTTTAACTATCACTGGTTAGCTGTGTTAGCCGTGCGGTGTTATTTTTTTTTTGCAGCCTATATACGTCCCACTGTAGGGCGTAGGCCTTCTCTCAGAGAGAGAGAGAGAGAGAGAGTATGAGCTTAATTACCACGCGTGCCCACCGCGGATTGGCAATTTTAGGTTTGTGAACACCTCAGGCACTCAGGTTTCCTCACGATGTTCTCCTTCAGTTAGCGAGTGGTATTGCTGCTACAACCTCGCAAATGTACGTAAGTTGGAAAAAAAATTGGTACATGCCGGGATCCGATCCCACGGCCTCCCGATTTGAGGCCGGCGCTCTACCGCTGCGCTGCCCCACTCCGCTGTTATTTATAAAAGCACAATATCTCTAAAACACTACTCAAATGCAGTTGGAATAGTCTCTACCACAGACTATGGAGTGTTTTAAGGAATCATGTTTTTCTTAAGGTGCTAAAACAGGGCTAACTAGCGCCACCACACCAATGGAATGAAACTCTTCTTTTCTTATTTGCAATAAGTGAATACATACACCTCAATAACAGTGGTAGGCATTTTTACAACCTACAGCCTGCAACCTGCTATAACCTCCTCAGTCCTGACCTTGAAAATAACAATTGAAAACCATTGTTACTTTCAAGGTCAGGACTAGGTTAGAGACCTTTGTTCTAGGGTCCATGGCATGGCATGGGACCAAGGCATGGTTGCCAGGCAGGAGTCGCCATTTATTGCAGAAATCGATCAAAGTTCTCGGTAAAACAGCGTAGTTGTGAATAAAAAATTGTGTTTTAGAAGAGGAAAATATAATTTAGATTAGACTAGAACTCCTTATTGTACACCTCAGATAAATAAGTACATTAAAAGCCTAGTTTAATTGAGGAAGTTAGAGGAGGGTTACGGGGCTCGAAACAGTTGCATTGCCTCGAGGGCGCGACAAGGTTAAACCTGCCCTGAGGCCTGATTATGCCCACAAAATCCTGTCGGAGTTCTGACGTCTGCGATAGCAATTAGTATGGAATTTGAAGACGATTGGAATCGCTCGGGATTTAGTGCCTCAGACAAGCGTATTAGTTCCCGTGCGCAAATTCATCTCGACACACATTGCGCCGCCAGGTACCCGGACGCGGCGCAGAAGTACCGCGTGCAGGACGGGCCGACGAGCCGCCAGCTGCCGACCGTGCTGCTGCTGCGCGGCGGGGCCGAGACAATGCGCCGCCCCGCCGCTGACAGCGGCGGGAAGCTGCTCAAGTGAGTATTAATTGGACCGTGTTGAGCAGAAACATTCCAACCCATAATAAGTAACTTTCGTAACAATCGCTTTTTTTGTGTATTAGCTTGTTTTTCTTCTATGTTCGTGTTCTGCGTAACACTGACCAATTGGATCGTGTCAAGCCGAAACAGTCCAACCCACATTAATTCACTTTGTGAAAATTGCTTTTTTTATGAATAACATTGTTTTGTTCCACGTTTTTTTTCACTCGTTTTACATGCGTGATCACTATAACATTGAACACATCTGAACAAACACATGGGAAAAAAATAAACCGGCCAAGTGCGTTTCGGGCCACGCCCAATGTAGGATTCCGTAGAAGGTGTTTTTACGTGCTTTACTACTTCAAAGTAATTTTCAGTGGAATTTTTACGAAGTTTTCCTGTTATAAGTGATAGTTTTCCTTTCAAATTCATTATTATGTGCTACTGCCCTGAATTTTTTCACGTTTCTACAATCAACCGTTTAGCCGAGAGGGGGGGGGGGGGGGGGAGTGGACTCTGACAACAATTTTTTTCGCTTTAAAGCTTAACATTTCGCAAACGGAACTCTAACTCGAAAATTTGTCTCCCTAAACGCACAATATTTTTACACGACCAACGATACGACCTGTTTTATAACCATGACATGCAATAAATAAATGAAATGAGATACCCCACACTATGGTGCAGGCGAGAAAAAAAATGCATCCTTAATTTAGGTGTAGGGGAGGAACACTAACATTTTATCCTACACCTGCTTGGAAAGTACCTTGATACTTTATCAAATTTACGGTAGAAAGTACGTCATTGCATATCGAACAAATATGCGGGGAGAAAACGCATCTGAGCGGGAGAGAAGAGTGTATGAAAATCCATTTCTTACGTGGTTTTTCTTTTTTAATTTTGGGTAAGACTATGCGCCGGTAACCTAAATATCAAAAGCCAAAAAGTTTTTACAGTGAGTTTTTATATCCAAGTTCGCAAAATGACACTGGCCACTAGCTGTGTGTTGGATGGTGTCGGGCTGGCAGTGCGACCCTGCGGCGGCAGGATAAACAATTTGAAAAAGGAACATGTGAAAATTGCAGACGCCATTGGCGCCATTTCCAATTTGTGTGTTGTTTGAGGATTCAAGCAGGTGTAGTATAAAGCACTATGTATCACTCGAGAGAAACTGCGATTCCCGATCTCGGGTGTTTTAAAGCCCTCGCCTACGGCTCGGGCTTCAAACGACACCCTCGACGGTAATCGGTCACTTTCTCCTCTTGGTGAACAATGTACTATTATTCTACCGTTTTGGCGACGTAATTAATATAAATTTCGGCTTTCTAGTGCTAATCGTCTCTAAGCTAGGCCGCGGACAGAGAGACAGACGGACGGATTTGGCGAAACTATAAGGGTTCCTTGTCGACTACGGAACCCTAAAGGGGCGTTTCATATTTCTCTTAATGTATTCTGTTTTTTTTTTAATTGATTCATGAGCAGCAATTTTAAGCAAGAAATTTTGACAAGTGATTAGCGCGCGGTAATTCCCCTACTCGGTTTCAAGCGAGTACCTAAACGTATCCGATATTTTTGGGACTCCCTGAAAATGCATTTCGTTTTCAAGCAAAGATTGACAAAATTTTGTAAAAAAAATCGGAAAAAATACAAAAAAAAACGTACCTACTGCCGACGTAATGAACATCCAGACCCTCCACCCCCATGCCATCAAAGCAAGAACCCCAGCAGTGCTTACGGAATAGTTGAAGAGGCCCCTTACACATTAATAAATAAAGCATAAATAATCGCGATTATTTTCCTATGAGGTAAAGAGGTGACCCCAACAGAAAATGGCCAACTCGCCACTTCAACAAAGCCGACTTTTCCCTATCACAGTCTAACAAAATTTCTTTCTTTCCCACAGGTTTCTCTTCTCCAAGGACAACGTAAAAGCGGCCTTCGATCTGGACGACTTGTACCAGCAATGCAAGCAAACCTTGGCCAGTGCTAAGAAGGAGACTAAGAAGACGCAGTAGACTACATAAGGAGCCTAGCCAGGGCTAAGAAGACATAGTAGAACATAAGCAAACTTTATATGTCCCATTGCAGGCCACAGGCCTTCTCTCTGAGAGAGAGGCTTAAGCCCCCGTCAAGGAGCAATTCCCATACAAACGTAGTTTGGTTCTATTTACAAACGAAATGTCGCAATGAATATTAACAATTGCGCATAAACGTTAATTGTGTATTTAATTTTACACACGTTTTACTTTGTTATTCTTATTGATAAGAATTAACTTCATCATAAGCAGCCTTTATACGTCCCACTGTAGGGCACAGGCCTTCTCTTAGAGAGAGTGTATGGGCTTAATCACCGCGCGTGCCCACTGCGGATTGGCGATTTCAAGCGCTGAGGTATGTGAATAGCTCAGACACTCAGGTTTCCTCACGATCTTTTCCTTCACCGTTAGCAAGTGGTACTACTACTATAACTTCACAAATGAACATAACTTAGAAAACAAAGTACGTAGGTTCGTGCCCGCACTGGGAATTGAACCTGGGTCTCCCGGTTCTGAGTCCAATGTTCTGCCCACTAGGCTACCATCACTAGAATTAAATTACTATAAGTTCTTATCCCATTATTGTCAGAAGATAGCGCTTCATCCTTTTGTACGTAATTGTCTTATTGTCTTTGGAACAAATAAACATTTTTTTTTTCATTTTCATTGAAACTTTACCAATACATTTTATAGGACTCAAATCAAAAAAAGTTTTGATCGTTTTGATCAAACCTTTTTTTGATTTGTGTCCGATACCTAGTGATTGGTGATCGATAGCTTAGAATTGGAAATAATCTTATCAAAACAGAATCATAGCCTTGTGAATAGTTTCTATCAAAAGTCTTATGAGACTATAATTTCTTTATATTCTGTTATTCCAGTTGCCAGCACGAGCAAACCTTGATTTGTGTCCTCTAAACATATTCGTAAAGTGTCAATGAGATCTGGCATGTTGTTAAAACCAAACTACGTTTACCCACCGCAGGTTGGCGGTTTCTAGCGCTAAGTTATGTGACCTTAGAACTCAGGTTTCCTCAAGATGTCTTCTTTCACAGTACTGTATACAGTACAGTACAATACTGTATAGATTAAGTAATATTTTTGTTAAGTACGAGCTTGTCTGCAGGGACTGATTTGAATTAAAACCGAACTACGTTTGTATGGGAATTGCTCCTTGACGGGCTGCCTTAATTACCATGTATGACCACCGCAGGTTGGCGACTTCTAGCGGTAAGTTGTATGACCTTAGAACTCGGGTTTCCTCACGATGTTTTCCTTCACATTACTGTTTAGATTACGCAGTATATTTGTTAAGTACCCGAGCGAGCCTGTCTGCAGGCACTAGTAAACGTTGATGAAGCGAGCGAAGCTTTATCAGGATCGTGAAAAGCGGCGAACTCTGTTCTCTGTCTACCCGTTCTGGATACGGCGCGAGTTTTTGATATGTGTCAACATCTTTTAAGAATTTAATTTGTATTTGTCCATAGTTTTTAGGGTTCCGCACCCAAAGGGTAAGGTGTCCATCCAACCATCCGTCTGTCACCAGGCTGTACCTCATGAACCGTGAGAGTTAGACAGTTGAGATTTTTACAGATGATGCATTTCTGTTGCCGCTATAACAACAAATACAGAATAAAATAAATATTTACTTTTTTCTATAAAAACAGAATTAAATAAATATTTAAGGGGGGCTCCCAAACAAAAAACGTGATTTTTTTGCCGGTCTGCTCGATATTAATAACGGCAACAGGTAGACGCTTGAAATATTCAAATGTTGTATAGATAATTACGGAACCATTCGTGCGCGAGTCCCACTCACACTTGGCCGGTGTTATTTAGAAGTTAGTAAGGATTTAGTAACAAAAGTAGTTATCTAACTCGCTTATTTTGCAGCTAGGTTTAGGTACTAATAGCAATCATTAATTTTAGTATTTATTGCCTAGTTAATGAATTTATTAATCAATTTGCAAAAAAAACTAATTGTTTTTGTGACGGAGCAGTTCCTTAAAACGGGCGGAATGATTTTACTGTACCTTTCAGTGCCATAGCTAAGCCAAAGTTATATATATCTATTCTCCGAGTAGTGATCTGACTATGAACACTACCCGAAACTGGATTTGAATCCGCGCCCAACACCTGAAAACCCCCCCTAAAAGACCTCCTCGGGGTATGTGTAATGGCACTATAATTAGTTTGACAGAAGTGTCAGCGCCATGTTGCATTTACAGTGTTCAAATAATTATATAGTCCGACGACCTTAAGAATGGTGATGATGTGTCTAAGCCAAGTGCGCCGGCAGCAATGTTCCAAGGCTAAGTCAATAATGTTCCAAGGCTAAGTAGTGCAGAAACTGTTACCCTTAAGACTGAATGACCGGATACACCCACGCTAGTTAACGCATTTTTTCACAAAAGTTTTGTCGGTGGATGGTGGTGTGTTTGTGTCTTGCTTCTGCTTGAAAAAGTGGGAGGGAGGGCGGTGCATTAATTATCTGCACGGTGCTTGTGGCATTTTGGCGGAATTTAGCAAAGTAATTTTCACATTTTAATGTTTCTTATTTGACCTTGAGATTTTGTTATTTTTTCTTTTTTTATAAAAACACGATTCCTTAAAAGAAAACACTCCTAAATGATGCGACAATGGTCGCTAGGGAACCTACCCACACTACCATTCAATCAATGTTTTCCCCCTCCTTCGGTGACCACCCGTAGTATATGGCCTTTTCTAAAACTCTTCTTTTGGGATAACTAATGGGACAGATTGGCACGAGAAATTCACAATTTAGAAACTGGCTGCAAAATACCAAATAGAGGATGTCCTTTCTATGTAAGTATCATAAGAAAAATCTCAAATTTTATATCAGAAATTAGTGAACGCAAACTTTACATTATGTTTTAGATGTAAATATAATCGATTGATTGTAATACTTAATAAAATGTACACGACACACCTTAAACTACTGTATTTTATTTATTTTACAGAAAATAATTTCAATATGACTAGATTATTTAATTAACTATCAAATACCTATTTAAAAGATAAAACTTTACAATACAGGGTGTCTCAAAACTCCGTCTTGTTTTAAGGGTTCTAGTTGGCAATATTCACTAGGTCCACCAACGGAATTTTATTTTATTTATTCAACGAGAAAAACAGAATTGACAATCTTATGAGATAAAAAAAATTGGGTTAATAAATACATTTTGCCATCTTCTGCATTTCCCACAGATAGGTAATCTTTTTTTTATGTAGCCTATACCACCGTAGGGCACAGGCCTTCGCTCAGGGAGAGAGTATGGGCTTAATCACCACGCGTGCCCACCGCCGATTGGCAATTTCAAGCGCTGAGGTATGTGAACACCTCGAGGCACTCAGGTTTTTATTTCCTCACGATGTTTTCCTTCACAGTTGGCGAGTGGTATTGCTACTATAACGTCACAAATGTACGTAACTTAGAAAACAAAGTCATTCAAGGAGATCAAGGGTAATCTTAATATCATAAAATAAGAATTGGAGGAATTGGTGGCGTTGGTGGGTAACAAATCGTTCCACCGGACCGTTTTGAGACACCCGATATAGTGATATCCGATACCCGACACCCGATGCCAAAGTGGATTCTGGAGTAAGAAAACATGTTTGGATTTGTATCAAAGTATACACTTATAGTATGTTTGACAATTAATTCAATGTACCGACAAGAATCTCGGTCGCAAAACATTTATAACGTCACAAAGCTGCATAAACCAGTGATGGGGAACCAACGGCATGCGTGCCATAAATGGCACGCGACGTAATAATTCGGGCGCGCAGTTTACGTAAACTTGTCAAATTTTTATTCATTTCAACATGAATTCAAAAAATTATCGACATGAAGAAACTAAATACAAATAGGTACTGTAGGCAATATGGGCGGAAATGCTCGTACCAAAATTATGGACACTTGTACTTTCATTCCAGTCGCATTTAGGTATCTGAAAAAGCAGCTAATTCTGGCTAAATTTCAGACAAAATTGGCACGTCATGAAAATACTTATAGGTATTTTTTTCAATAAAAATTCGCATGTAGGTACTTCCACAAAGGTCCGCCATCTCCCTGATATAAACTATAATAGCTTCTACGAGAAATTGTTAATTTGCCTTTCCTATTGTCCATTTTTTTTTGTACAAAATATATTCAATCCAAAACACAAGACAATCAAAGGAATGAAGATCCTAAAAGCGCCATTCATCATCAACCCATTATGTCCCCACCGAGGGGCACGGGTCTCTTCCCTGAGGAAGGTGTAGGCCATACTCCACCACGGGGGCCAAGTCCGGATTGGTGGAGGCTTGTAGACTAGTGGCTCGTCTACTGTCAGAAGTTGTCAAGCCGCCCTAAACCCTCTGACTTGGCTTAACGACTGCCATCTATCGACGGCAGCCGGCACCAACAGTTTAACGTGCCTTGCGAAGCACGGAACCGCTCGGAAAAATGCCACTAGCGTTAGGCATAGACGGCGACCCATCCATGCACTGAACGCGCCCAGTGTTGCTTAACCTTCGTGATCGTTTAAGGTCACTCAGGCAGCCGGGGCTACAAGCGATGCATAAAGGTTGTGTGGTGACAATTTCAATTGACAATGGTGTAAAGGCAATTTCGCATCATTTCGAACGTCACTTACTACAATCCGCTTACACACACACACACACACACACACACACACACACACACACACACACACATTGTAGACGATAAATTATTGTTTTGCGTAATTAGTATTTTTAATTACTAGTTAGTTTATTTTAACAAGTACATCTTTCGCACCTGTAACGCCATCTGTTGGCAAATTGTAAAAGCTAAATAAAGCGTGACCTCAAACGCGTCGGTGCAGCGGGACCTATGCGCATGCGTATTATCGATTTTAAAAAGAAATCTGTGACGACCACAGAACAATAAAAACAGTAGAAGTGTAAAGTAGGCGTGTCGCGTGTGCCACTCAAAGAGTATGTAATCACTACGTTATAAGAGTCGGCACTTGCTAACAACACGTTTTCAAAATTATGAACGTAGTTTGTACCAACCTAACAAAAAATAGTATAATACCAACATGAGAATGAAATTGCAAAACATTAGTGATGGACTGCTTATCGATATCGATAAAAAAAATTCGAGACGTCTCTCCCCTTACCTCATTTTCATGCTTTGAAAATTAAAGTAGGCGATAAATCCCAACACAGTAGGTCAACTCAATTATTTCGAGTATGACATGGTGTGAATGGATTATCGCTTACTTTCATAATGAAAAAGGCATTTTTTTAAATCAAATCATTTATTTAGCATCAGGTGTAGAAAACAATGTCACCAATGCGTCACGTCGCTATCAAAACTTTGCACTTTGGTCGAATTTCAGATCTTTGGAGTCTGCAACAAACAAAACAATAAGTCAAAAAATATATTATCTATACCGCAAAATTGAGCAAAATAAAACAACATAAATCATTTCTGTTCTTGCTGTGTGGTGTTCGACGTTTAAAATTAAGTAGTTGTGATCAATTTTAGACAGCATGTAGAAATATCTGGCAGAAATCAATCGTCCAAAATATCGATAAAAAAAAGTACCACATGGGTCCGCACTACAACCGGCGTTAATTTAAATTTGTCAAAATCGTAAATTGTTCTAAATAATTCAGTTGTTTTATCCAAACGCATTAAATAAATATCAAAATTTGCGTACATTTATTATGATAAACTTGCTAATTTTACCTGTTTGGCTCCAGTGGATATCTGGTTAAGAATATGCCAGACGTACATTAATTTCTGACTCTTCTAATGCCACAAATTTCACATTTCCTCAATGCTTTTCCTCCCATATTTCTTGTTTAATCACTTTTCACGCACTACACCTATTGCTAAAGTTAAAATAAATAAAATAATGCCACACAAAAACGACAAACGAACAAAATTACCGGCCATTTGCAAAATACGTAATACCAACATTAGATTTCACATAAGTATAACCCGAAATAATTTTAAATCATGATACATCTACGTGATTCACTGCGGAGTTAATGCCTTTCGTTTTAGCAGGATTATATTTTTTGTTTCAATGTTGGCACAAAGTACGTTCATAATATTTTTTGTATGGAGTGACGAGGGCCTGGTGCCACTATTATGCGGAGTTCCGCGCAACCTAGCCCAGTTCGCCGCAGAGTGTTGTTTAAGCTGGTTGTGTCAACCATAACGGAAAAAAAGGATTGCGCTGTAAATATGCCTTATTGCTCCATTTTGGAGTGCAAAAACGATTGCCGCACCAAAAACATCACCCATGGTGGCATTTCGTATCATGGGTAAGTAGCATTTCATTTAATTTTGATAAGTTTCTCAATTTTCAATTCCGTTAGGCATTTTACAGCAATGCAAAATACAAAAATGAACTCTGTGTGAATGCAATAAGGTCTATTTCTGTCTTTGTCATTAAATGGAGCGATTCTAGAATGTTCGCTACTCGATCGTACATTGAACTCTCGAAAATAGTGTTTTACTACTGTTTCCTAGTTATCGAGTTAAAAATTAAAATGAATGTAATAATAATTTTAAATTAATTCTAGGCTGACTTATGATATTATTTCCACGTACCTACATGTAATAGTACGCGTAACTTCTTGTAAAAAGTGTACGTCTTATGATCATTTCCGAATCTTCGAATAAAAGACTGAAATATATTCCCACTGCTTTTCAGATTTCCTAAAGATCCTTTTCAGAAGGAAAAATGGATCGATGCGACAGGGAGACAAAATTGGATGCCAGCAAAGACAAGTACAGTAAAGGACAGTAAAGATATATTTTAAGCTTTGTATATTTTTTGTTGTTTGTTACTAATTGATTATATAAAAAACTGGTTGGTTGGTTCCTTTTTTTTCTTAGTAAAGTTGATCCTTTAACTATTGCATTTGTAATATTAGTATGGATAGATATATACTGGCTTTTGCCCGCGATTCACCCCCCCATTTCACCTCCTTAGGGAATGATATCCGGGTTAAAACTATCCTATGTGCTTCCCGGGGCCGATTTATATCCATACTAATATTACAAATGTGTGTCTGTTTGTCTGTTACCTCTTCAAGCTTAAACCGCTGAATTGATTGCGATGAAATTTGGTATGGAGATAGTTTGAGTGGTCCCGGGAAGGACATGGATAGTTTTTATCCCAGAAATCATCCTATCCCCATCTAAATCGGTTCAGATCGGTACAGAAACACAGACACACTTGCATTTACAGTATGTATATGGATTAGTATGGATATATGAACAAAGGAGATTACTGTACAAGCTAGTACAATAATCTCCTTTGTGTAAATAATACTAAAATCTTAGATAAGGATAAAAACAATGAAAATCCTATACTATTAATGTCTTACTTTCGCTTAAATTCATAATCACAGATATTATGATAGTAAAAGTTATTATCGATATCATAAGCTACGCACTACGCACATCACTAGTGCAATCGATGGACATCTGTTGCCGGGCGGCCGAACTACATGTTTTGTTGATGCGTCGTAGTTCGGCTACTTGTCACTAGATGACAGCACTTTCTATGCAATTTTTGGATTTTGTTTTCAGACATCGTAAGTAACAGACAAATACAACGTAATTTCGACAGCGTGGCCCTGTCATAAGGTTTAAAATATGTCAACATGCTGGGGTTTATAATTTCATCTTAAGTAAAACGAAACGGCCAATAATGTTCAAGATTTCTTTGTAGTTAACCATGTGCAATAATGTTCAAGATTTCTTTGTAGTTAACCATGTGATAGTGTGAGTACTGGCGACAGCGGTTCCGATTGTAATTCAAGGCGTATGCCACTTCCACTGTTTTTTTCTGTTCCTTGGTGACGACCATCGCGGCCATATTTTTTCAGTCTGCAGCTACCTCTAACCGCGGCATCAGACGGACTTTTTCTATATTATTTTTATTGTGCAAAATTCACCGCCGCACCGACGTCCGCCTGTCACATGAAACCTGATCTGAGGCTTTTTATTGCTCCGTTGCATCCGTTACACCATGTTACGTTAATGTGTGCGTGTCGCCTTGCTTTTCAGCGGAATTTTGTTCGACACACTCTGTCTTTCACAGACACATACAGCCCTACAGTGCGACGTATATAGACTGAATACATACATACTCTGCCTTTACGTGGTGTCTATGGAAACAAGTAACTCGTGTATATTCTTTTTGTTGCACTAACCCGTGCTGAGGACAATTTTAAAAACCTATTTAGGGGCTAAAAAAAGAGCTGTGGTAGCGGAGCGGTAGAACGCCGGCTTCTCATTCGGGAGGTCGTGGGTTCGAATCCCAAACTTTGTTTTCTAAGTTACGTACATTTGTGAAGTTATAGTAGCAATACCACTCGCTAACTGTGAAGGAAAACATCGTGAGGAAACCCTAGTGTCTGAGGTATTTACATACCTCAGCACTTGCTACGTACAATGGCCCAACTATGAGGCTAAGTGCGGAAATCTCCAGTCGAAGTAAAAATTCCACCCATGCCGGGACTTGAACCCGAGACCTCTGGCTAACCGTGCCAGCGCTCTCCCAACTGAGCTATTGGGCAAGTGCAGGCATCAGTGAAATTTTGAGCCACTTTATAAACTTCTCTGTATTACGTACAGGCAGCGACATCTGGCCGAAGCACATTACATCACTTTGGAATTTCACTTTGTGGAATTTTTAGCCTCTAAATAGGTTTTTAAAGTATCTCATTTACGCGAGTACTTTTTGTGAGCGATTTGTCCCGCTTCTATCTTGTCCGAGGAGCGAATCTGATACATAAAAATCTCGTATCACAGTGTTTGTTATCGAACTCCTTCACCGATTTTTATAATTTTTTTGTGTGAATATTTATTAGGTCCGGGAATCGGTCGTAAGCTAATTATTATGGCAAAACAACGTTTGCTGAGTCAGCTAGTATATCCTATAAATACTTAGTAGAGGTTAGTCTCGCCTTCAGAGGACAAACATCTCGAAGATCATGTCCAATATGCTGAGGAGTTTCAGGAAACGGGGTCGGGCCTCGTCGTCTCGCGCGAGTTTCTCTGGCTGCCGTTTGCTGTCCGTTTCTGGAACCGATTTAAGATTTATTTGCAGGTGCTTTAATGCCAGGCACCATGAAATTTGGGTGGTTTGAAAGTCCTAGCAAAATGAACGTGCCTAACAATGGATATTGAATACAATAGTATATTTTTCTTTAAAAGGCACTTTCCAAAAATATCTCGACACAACCGCGAATCTATGAGAACCATTACCAGTATTCCTGTTTTCCTGCTGCACCCTCTCCAGAGCCAGCAGCTGCTCTTCGCTGAAAATGGCCGACGTGTCCAGAGACACCTGGATGCTGTACTCCGAGATGGTGTGAGACCAGTGGCCGAACACTCCTATACCTGAAAAAGAGTAGTTTTCGTACTTTTAACGCGTTAAAAAGGAGGTCTCAACCAGAGGTCGCGGGTTCAAGTCCCAGCATGGAATTTTTTGCCTCTAAATAGGTCTTTAATCTCATTGTCAAGATATTGTAACTACTCACCCACAGGCCTCGGGAAGTCTGATGGAACCTTCACCAGGTCTTTCCCGCAAGTTATTGAGCTGAAGTTGTTCTTGTCCAACTCAAAGCTTGGTCTACGGACAAATATAAATATCTTTATTAATATTAATGTACACAAAGTGGATTACAAAAGTAACCAGACTAGGATAATCCTGTGCTATAGTAACTAAAACACTACAACTAATGTACTACAAACAAGCAATTAGGACAATTTCAGACAGACAGATAAATCAGATTGAATGATGGACTTCAGACTGAATAATATACAGGATTGCATAGGTACAATTTGAAATCTGCACGTTTTAGGCTTGTTTTTGATCCTATTTTGTAACAATACATAAATTTATGTTAATAAAACAATTAACTTTGACCAGTAATAGAAAGGAATGTACAGATGGTGTTTGCTGGCCCTTATACTAAGCTAAAGCCTGTATGATAAGCGACAGTGATCTCTGTTTATAGAGCAACATAGACCATACTGAATGTCATGGTAGCTTTATGAAAGTAAGCTTAATTAGGTACATGTTACAGAAAAAAAAATGCGATCTGTCAGGATCGTGGCATTAAACGAATTTCATCTCATTTCCCTAAATTAAAGGAGAAGCAAAACAAGTTAACCCCTCTGTCCCAGCCCTATAAAAACTTGTTCTTGGGATCAGAAACTAAAGCCACTGGGAGAGAGGAGTCACGCCGTCCTACCTTTACTTTGTGATTTGGTGGGAGAAGTATGTATGAGAAATGGCCTCAATCTCGGTGTATTTCCATGTTTGTGATGTCCATGCCTGGTTACCACAGCACAGGGTATCCTAGTTTGGGACCAGGACAAGTGATTGTGTTGTGTGGAAGTTATTATTATTATTGATGTTTTTATGAATTTTGAAGATCAGCTCATGGAATATTTGCTTGAACTCTCAACAGGATTTTTCTTTATTACAAGTGTGCTATCTATACAACTACATATAAGAACATCGGCCGTTGCATCTACTTAATGAGATTATTTATGCAGAGTCCTGTGGCACCTTCACTCACACTAGATGGGTGAGCTCGGATGCTGCAGTGCCTGGGACATTGTTTTTTACAAGTATACATACGTACAAAACCCACGTCTGTATCCAGTTGGTGAGAAGCCTGCCAAGAAAAAACTATTGACTATTGGTAGCATATCGGTAAAACGCTGGCCTCAAATTCCGGAGGTTGTGGGTTCGAATCCTGGCATTTACCAATAACTTTATTTCCTAAGTTACATACATTTGTGAAATTGTAGCAATACCACTCGCTAACGGTGAAGGAAAACATCGCGAGTAAACCCTAGTGTCTAAGGTATTTTCCTCAGCGCTTGCTGCGTACAATGGCCCAAGGATAAAGCTGTGGGGAAATCTCAGGTCCAACTAAAGTATTAACATAAAAACCAGTGCTAACCTGATGGAATCCGAAACGTACAGATCGGCGTCACCTGTCAATGACACCAGCTCCACTAGCAGTGGGCCAGAGTGACCAAGTTGCCAGTAGGAGAAGTTGCCAGCGCCCACTGAGCCCATAACAGTGTCCAACACGACTCTATCAGCGTCCAGTTGCACGTAATTTGACAGCAAGGAGGAAAGAGTCGATATGCAGATGATGCCGAGAAGCACAAGGATGAACTCTCGCCGCATTTTTGCGGGTAGGATTGATGGTGCCAATCACCGAACTAAGTCTGAGGCTATAAATAGCAGAGAAAGATGTGGTTAAGGGTGGTTAGGCTGTCTGAAAGGAGGCATGTGTTATAGGGATGGTTTTAAGGTGATGTTATTGAAAAGGACAGTAAAGCGCGAAAATTCGAGTGTCCGTCCGGCTAACGAATGCAAACGAAAGAAAATATTTATTTTGACGATTTTGTTTGACGTTTCTTTCTGACAGACAAGTCACACACAAAAAACAACAGCTGTCTGCACTCCACTCTGTGCATCACAGATTAAAAAGAAAAAAAGACCAGCCGTGCATACCTGAACAGACTAGATGGCTGGTAGTATTGCTCTGTGCATGGCTGTCTGATTGACCATCATGGTGATTAAATCAAAATCAATTTTTTTTATTCAAAGTAGCACAGAAACTGCGACTTAATGAACGTTACAAGTTAAACTAGGTGTCCATTTCAAAATCTAGATCATTTTGGAGAAAAAATGGACAAAAAAACTCCAAACTTAGTCTTTTCAAGTCCTTAATTTACAGTATTTATATAAATGTTCTAAAACTCATGCATTGAACTGGCTTTAATTCCAGACATCATTGTCATCTAAATAATCTTTAATGTTATAGTAGCCTTTTTGGCACAAAGTGCGCTTCACACATTTTTTGAACCGCGTTTCTGGCAAGCTTATTATATCTTCAGGGATCTTATTGTAGAAACGTATACAATGCCCCATAAAGGATGTATTAACCTTTGCCAGCCTAAATTTTGGGAACGAAAGTTTATGTCTATTTCTAGTTTTTACATTGTGTTGGCTACCTACAGTTTTAAAGTCACTGATATTTTTCCTAACATACATAATATTTTCATAGATATACTGACTAGCAACTGTTAGGATGTTAGTTTCTTTAAAGAAATCTCTTAACGAATCTCTATTGCCTAGCTTATATATGAATCTGATCGCTCTCTTCTGCAGGACGAAGATGGTCTCAATGTCTGCTGCCCGACCCCACAGTAGTATACCATAGGACATAATACTATGGAAGTAACTAAAATAAACAAGCCTAGCAGTTGCGACATCAGTTAGTTCCCGGATTCTTTTAACTGCGTATGCTGCAGAACTGAGCCTATTTGCCAATTTTCCTATATGAAAACCCCATTGAAGCTTTGCTTCAATTGTGATACCCAGAAATACAGTTTCTACAAGGTCTACTTTATCATTCCCCAATATAACATTGCTGTCAACCATTTTGACATTTGGTAGTGTGAATTTTATACATTTTGTCTTTTTTGAATTTAATAATAAGTTATTAGAAGTAAACCAATATAGCACCTTAGAGAGAGCATTATTTGTATCCGCAAGGTCATTTTCTTGTCTCTTAATCTTAAAAATAAGTGACGTGTCATCTGCAAACAATACTATCTCTGACATATTTTGAACCATGAACGGCAAATCATTTACATATACGAGGAAAAGGAACGGCCCCAAAATAGATCCCTGTGGCACTCCCATCTGAACCTCCGACCCGGATGATTTAGTCCTATTTATGTCAGCTTTTTGAACCCTCTCTTCTAAATATGATCTCATAAGTTTTAAGCTCCTCCCATTCACTCCGTAGTGTTTTAATTTTAAGAGAAGTGTTTTATGGTCCACGCAGTCAAATGCCTTTGACAAGTCACAGAAAACACCTATAGCATGGTGATGGTGGCCCAAGGATACTCTACACTATGGATGGGCCCTAAACACTCATAGAGCGTGGCGAGAGGCGTAGCTTATTGGCAATTAAAATGGCTGACCTAGGGTTTTATCGATGAGAATCGATACTTATCGTAAAATTTGTGAACATGTTTTTTTTTTAATAAACGTATTTTTGAATGTATTATATAGAATTTATTTATTTCATTTTTCGACAGTGGACAAATACTTTTATTTTAGATTCAGGGATCTATATGCAAATTAATTTAGTCACATTAGCCCATTTAGCTAGTTAGCATTATAGCATTATTCGAAGCCTTAAGTTAAGATCTAATCTTACCAGCGGCATACATACTAAAAAAAACCAAAGTAAGTAGATTAAAAATGTTACATTTATTCATTTCTAAATAACGTCAATTTGTTATAAAATGTTCTGAATGAAACTTTATCATTCATTATTTTTGAATGATATCTAAATCTTAAGTCCAGATATGTTTTTATTACACTTTTTATTAATAAAAATCTGTGATTTGTATTGTGCTCCGTCTCATTATCAATGAGTAATATTTTCTCACTATCATAGAATTCTGTCAAGAACTTAAAAATGTACAGGTAGTAATTCTCTGGTAGGATTTTATCTACAAGCTGCGGTTTTATGAGATTTTCAGTTTTTTTTTAAATATCCAGGACTCCAGTTGAGGCATATTGTACACCACCGAACATTTTCCTGCCCTATTAAGAGTGCCACACATTTATCACATTTTAGTGATTTTGCCAGTTTTTTTGCAATAAATCCAGCTATGTGTTATTGCCTCAGTTGGATATTAATATATTTCCTTTTTTGTAGGTCTTTCAAGACGTTGGTCAAAGTGGAATTTTTTTATCACGTCTTCGGACCTTTTGGCTCAGACTTTTCATTCATCGTTATAAACATGCGAATTTTTATGCCGAGGGTTGATATTTTCAAGGCCAATAGCATCAAGCCACTTCCTTCTCCGTGCTTCACTTATAGGGAACCTGAAATTATTAAATTTTCGTATTCAATAACCGCCTCACAAGCACCAGATGAAAAGAAAAGTATAAACTTTTAATAACATGTTACCTACATTTAGGAGGGCATTTAGCCGAATTTGATAGATATTGCATAAGTATCAAAGATCGATAATAAATGATCAGTGTTTCACATCACTAGGTAAACAAAGGGAGAATGTAATTTTGGAAGAAATCATGAAAACTAAGCCTTTTAGGGCGAAAATATTACAATGTTCATGAACTTTTCTCTAATCACATCGAGGAAGCATGAAACAAACCAACAAAATACTCTTGACCAAAGCGTAAACAAAGATAATAATTACTTACTTGTGCAAGGTCAATCGAGGCTGATTTTCGCTTTTACGGGCGCCACAATCTTTAACAGAGCAACAGGGCATTGTGCACTTAAATTTCCCATGTAATTTTATGGTCCAAAACTTGATAAATCAATGTCCAAAACACAAACACAGTCAAAACCAAAGAGTATATAACGTCAAAACGTAGTGATTATATTCTCTGTGGTCAAAACTAAAGAACTTGACAGACCAAATACATTAATACACAGACTACAAAGATCAAATGGCAATTAAGATGGCGGATCTATGCACGCGCTTGCATTATCACGTTCGGTACATATAGTACTACAGGGCCCATCCATAGTGTAGAGTATCCTTGTGGTGGCCACACCCTCGCAGAATAAGCGCAGTTCTTGTGGGGTTCCTCCAAGAAACCGCGCTGAATTTATGAAATATTCTTCCGGGATTCTTCCGCTATTGACTTTTTTACGCTATTACCATTTATTGACTCCGAGCTGTTGCGTAGTGCGGTGTGCGGTTAAAAGACTTGTCTTTTTTTCTTTTTAATCTGGTCATGCTTCGCATGAAAGCGCCATCTAGTAGTCAGTAGCGGCAACATTATATAATACCTCTATGATTATGGATAATGTTCTGTGTCGCAGTGTTTACCAAAAAAACTCTCGGTCTGTCAGTTTAATTTTGTCTATGGTTTCATCGATTGGTATTTGGTATTTTGTTTGAGGTTACAATTTAGGTATAAAACAAATAAATAAACCCTTCGTACCCCTTCTTTTTCAATAATTTCTGAAAAATCGATAACTGAACTATCTAAGCTTAAATTAACCATACATTTCAAATAACCATGTCTGATATAGACGAACCACCACCGTCAAAAGTGTCCAAAATCGAGGTAAGATTTTGTTCCCATGTATTTTTAAGTAAAAGCTGTGTTATTCACTGGTTTGAAAGAATTGCAAAAGCCAAGATGTAGAAAAGTTTGCCGTACGACCGCGTACCTGCGTATATTATTTTTATTCTTGTTTCTGTTCTTTGTACAGCTAAGCATAACCCCTGAAGACATGGCTGGTAGTCAGGACAATGGGCAAGAGGAGTGGCTCAGCGAAGGAGTCCTCACAGACGATGGATTTGATGCTACGGTAAAGTATTTGTTACTATACTCCATTCCACGAAACGACCTCCCAAAGAAAATCGTCCATGTGCGTCCATTCGTTAATGCGCGTGACCTTCGATTAGCCACTAAGTAACCTACCCTGTGAAGCGGACCGTCTTCGCTTATTGTTTCACTTGTCTGTAGCCGTGCGCATTGACCAATGAGATGCGAGTATTTTCTTCCTATTTCCTTCCTTACCTTAGGAGTTTGACTCGTGGGACGGAGTAAACTTCGAACGTCCGAGAACGCCGCCGCGGGCAAGCGACCGAGCGGCTGAGCCACCGAGTGTCGGCTTTTGGTTTTGCTCTAAGGCTCCTCAGTTGTTTGCCGCATGCACTCTAGACCCACGCTCGAGCATATCAAATCGAGCATATGGATAAAGCTCAGTGTTTGAAATTAATATCTCTCTATGGTGCAAACACCTGGCTGTGGAACACAAGTGATCCTAATTATGCAAACAAAGGGCTTAGAGAAGATGCCAGGTTAAATATGAATAATAATATTTCCATTATATAATGTGTTTTTGTTTAATGTCTGAATCCAATATTGTCTTTGTTTTATTTTTTTTGTCTTCTCTTTTTTATAATCTTATTAATAAGGATTAATGCCATCGCAACGCATACGTGTGGTGACATTATGTCTTAACTCTCAACTGAACGAACAAACGAACTTGCCACGCACATCAGCCTCGTGATTATAGCGAGACCGCGCACGTTCGAGGACAGTTTCCTGCTGCCTTACCTGAGTGTCTGAGCTATTCTCATACCTCAGCGCTTGAAATCGCCAATCCGCGGTGGGCACGCGTGGTGATTAAGCCCATACTCTCTGAGAGAAGGCCACTGTAGGGCACAGGCCTTCTCTCTCTGAGAGAAGGCCTGTGCCCTACAGTGGGACGTATATAGGCTGCTTGTGTTATCAATTATGTTACATAATTTAAGGTATATATTACATTGTCGCGAGATTTCCTTCCAGTTGCTAAGGGCCAGTTTCTGTAGTGTTGTCTCTTTGAATTCCTCAGGGAAGAGCGTAACATAAATTATTTATCTATCTATCTATTTACTTATTGAAATTCTCAATTCAGAAACCAGCCCTAAGTGACTTTGCGGGCGGCTGACGAATGCGCTGTTGCAGAAGGTTGCTACAATAATATTATAAGTAGGGTTATATCTACAGGAGCAAGTGCACATGTCAAACGCAGACAACTTTAGTCAGGATGAGTCCATGCACAGTGCTAACGGAACAGCAAGTGACACCGCACCTTTAGAGCAGTCAATGGGGCAAGACGTCGCACAGGTAACTCATTACACATAAATCCTTACTAATATTATGAACGCGAAAGTTTGTATGTATGGATGGATGTTTGTTACTCTTTCACGCAAAGACCGCTGAACGGATCCGGATGAAATCTTGCACAGAGATAGTTTATAGTCTGGATTAGCACATAGGCTGATTTTTATCCCGGAAAAATACACATCAGAATTACCACGCGAACGAAGTCGCGGGCAATAGCTTGTACATACCTAAACTCACGCCTGTCTCCCAGAGGGTTAGGCAGAGACCAGGGACTGCCACTTGCCACGATCCTGGCAGATCACTTTCGCTTCCTCAACATTCATTACATTAGTCATTGCATGCACGTACGCCGGTTTCGGGCACTTTTTATCTTTGCCCTTTGCTAATACATCCCCTATTTGGTCGAAGGATGTCCGCCTGGGACGTTCCTTACCGGCCGTTCCACCGACATTCGCTCGATATATTTGTTTCGTCAATCTTACTTCCTGCATCCTCTCCACATGCCTAAATCAACGCAACATTAACACATTTGCTGCTGAAGACAGTTGCAGGAAGTTTTTGTGTGGTTGACACCTGGCCCTAGAGTCTAATACACACATAACTCTTCAGTAGAATGATTCGTTTCATTTCCTTCCGTGGATGTCGTAGAAGGCGACTAAGGAAATCAATTACCAGGAGACGGGCAGCAGCGTCTTCCTGAGATTCCAACCGCATACTGCGATCGCCAACCCGCCTGCCAAGCGTGGCGGTTATGGCAAAACCCCTCATGGTTCTGGAAACCACGAAGGAGGCCTATAGTCCTGCAGTGGGCGTCAAAGGGCTGATGATGATGATGAGATTTCCTTAATTGCCAAATTTCTGTATATTAATGATGGAGGTTGCATTGTTTGAAATGACTGGCACTGACTGAAAATCAGCGCTGGGGGATCACTTCCTCAGCTCAACGCTGTAGGGCATAGGCCTTCTCTCAGGGAGAGAGTATGGGCTTAATCACCACGCGTGCCCACCGCGGATTGGCGATTTCAAGCGCTGAGGTATATGAATAGCTCAGACACTCAGGTTTCCTCACGATGTTTTCCTTCACAGTTAGCGAGTGGTTTTGCTACTATAACTTCACAAATGTACATAACTTAGAAAACCAAGTCATAGGTACATGCCCGCACTGTTACTTATCTGCTTATTTTGTTTTTGTGATGTATCTTGTTGGTATAATAAATATCTTTCTTCTTCTTCTTCTTCTATATTTCCATCGCATTGCAACGGTCATCAGCGTCGCATGGCTATATTTCGAGTTTTCAACTCATTCCTCGCAGGATCCAACCCAGCTCGAGACCACCCTGGACCAGACCTTGGAAGCACACGTCCAGCGGCTCTCTGAGGCACGAGCCCCGGACAGGAGCCAGGATGACGGGAGTCAGCTTGACTCCATATCGGAGTACCTGGTTAAGAAGCCACGCGAGGAACGGGACAGTGAAGGGGAGGAACCGGATGATGGGAATAACACGGATGAGCTTCTGGTGAGGACCCTTTTGACGTGAAACGTCTTTCAGTTCGGTAGCTAGAACCGCGTGCAACGAAAACATGTCGCCTCGGCGAGTGCCAATACTCTGTAACTACGTGTCGTGAGCATTTATTTATGTGTCGTTGACTAGAGCAAAGTAGCCATTACTTACTCAGATCCTCTTGACTCGTGCCGCTAGATGACGTTAGTGCCGCGTAACACGTTACGCAGTATGAACGAACGAACGCAGTTAAACCAACGGTCGTGTAGCCCGACACAATCCCACCGGCGTTATTTAGGGTTCCGTACCCGAAGGGTAAGGGACCCTATTACTAAGACTCCGGTGTCCGCCCGTCCGTCCGTCTGTCACCAGGCTGTATCCCATGAACCGTGATAGTTAGACAGTTGAATAGATGATGTATTTCTGTTGCCGCTATAACAACAAATACTTAAAAAACAGACTAAAATAAATATTTAAGGGGGCTCCCATACAACGCAAATGATTTTTTTTTGCCGTTGCGCGATCTTAATAACGGCAACAGGTAGGCGCTTCAAATATTCAAATTTTGTATAGATAATGGTACGGAACCTTTGGCCGGTTTTTTATTTTTCACGCACAGGGCAATAATTCTGTTGTGTAATGACAGTCACATGAACCTGCCACTTTAATTTCAAGTGTACGCGCTCGCAGTTGGTGACTGAGGTGGTTATGTATTTTTGTATGTAATAGGTACTTCAATTTTAGCGAAGGGCAAGATAAAAAGTACCCGAAATCGCGTGCGTGCACGCATCGACTAATGAATGTTGACTAAGCGAAAGAGGTTTGCCGGGATCGTGGCAAGTGGCAAAATCTGGTCTCTGTCACCCCTCCGGGATATAGGCGTGAGTTTATGCTATGTTTTATTCTTAAATTTTATATAAAAACATAAAACATAGCATACACTTACGCCTGCATACCGGAGGGGCAGGCAGAGACCAGGGCTCGCCACCTGACACGAACCCGACAGATCTCCTTCGCCTCATCAACACTCGTTAGTCGTTGCATACACGCACGCCGGTTTCGGGTACTTTTTATCCAGCCTTTTGCTAATACATCCCCTATTTGGTCGAAGTATGTCCGCCTGGGACGTCCCCTACCGGCCCATCTAGCCACATTAGCTCGATATGTTTGTTTCGTCAGTCTTTGTTTCATCCTCTCCATATTATGTACCAAACCAATGTGACATTCCTAAATTATTAAATAAATTATTTTTAGTGTAGCCTCCGTAATAATATGGGTGTCTCACTGCAGGGCAAAAGCCTCCCTTTCAGACTAAAATTTTCGGTCACTTACAACCTGAAGAAGAAGAAGAAGAAGAAAGAAATTTATTATACCAACAAGATACATCACAGAAACAAAATAAGCACATAAGTAACATAATATGCACAACAACAGAAAGAAAACTAAATACACAACAGACAAAACGAATAAATAAAACAGGACCATAGATGTAGCCTGTGGTGTATCTAAGTTGCCACAAAAGTCAGCTGAGGAAGTGATCCTCGGACCACTCCGGAAAGAATTTGTCGAGATCGTCCCGCTAACTTCTTTTGCGATGACCGCTGCGCGGTACCCAACTGAAGGGTCTCGAGGAAAAACGATCCTTGTAAAAAAAAAACTGATATTGATTTTTTGTTGTCTATGGCTTAAGATTACTGTCCTCTGTCGACATATAGGACAAATACCAATCATCATCAACCCATTATGTCCCCACCGAGGGGCACGGGTCTCTTCCCTGAGGAAGGTATAGGCCATACTCCACCACGGGGGCCAAGTCCGGATTGGTGGAGGCTTGTAGACTAGTGGCTCGTCTACTGTCAGAAGTTGTCAAGCCGCCCTAAGGCCTCTGACTTGGCTTAACGACTGCCATCTATCGACGGCAGCCGGCACCAACAGCTTAACGTGCCTTGCGAAGCAATGCCAATGTCTGCTGGGAAAGTCTCAAATCTGGTGAACCTGAGTAGGTTTTTAACCAGTATCGAGAACCAAGATGTTTTTCCGACAATTTACAGCTGACCCATACATCCCCGATGTGGATGTAGATGATAAAGACAATAGTGACGTGACGGGTGTGAATAACCATTGTAATTAATTTTAAATAAGTCTTTTCATAATCAGCCTCTATGCGTCCCACTGTAGGGCACAGGCCTTCTCTCAAGGAGAGAGTATGGGCTTAATCACCACGCGCGCCCACCGCGGATTGGCGATTTCAAGCGCTGAGGTATGTGAATAGCTCAGACACTCTGGTTTCCTCACGATGTTTTCCTTCGCCGTTAGCGTGTGGTATTGCTACTATAACTTCACAATGTACATAACTTAGAAAACCAAGTCATAGGTACATGCCCGCACTTGGGATCGAACCTGGGTCTCTCGCTTGCGAGTCCGATGTTCTACCCACTAGGAAGAAGAAGAAGAAGAAGAAGAAAGACATTTATTAGGCTACCAACGCTACCAAGTAAGTCTTTTATAGATTACCTAATAAAGATAAAGTTTTACCAATGCAGTTACAATTGTTTTTTGTGGAAGAATAATTTGTCAAATTAAAATAATATTTTTTTTGGAAAAAAAAGCTCATGTTAAAGTGTTGTTTCCCTTTTTTCGTCATTGAGGAATATTTTCAAAAAACTAATATCTTGATAAATTGTATATTTATTTAAGTATCCTGTTTATTATTAAAAAGTAGAAAACTCTGTGTACTAAATAGGTAATATAAAACATTTTGTCTCTGGTGTAAAGTTTACAAAACCTGACATGTGTTGTTTTCCCTCGAGACCCTCCAATTGTTAATTAATTATTATAGAATTTTATATGTGCACAGGAAATGCTAGGAGAGGAGAATAAGCTGATGAAGAAGAAGCAGGTTCTGAAGAAGATGAGCGAGCGTCAGACGCGCGCTCAGCTCGAGGCCTCATCCGACGACGAGGATCTGGATTCACTTGAGGTTAAATTTTTTTTATTAAGTACTAGCCGTTGCCCGCGACTTCGTTCGCGTGGTAATTTTGATGTGTATTTTTCCGGGATAAAAAATAGCCTATATGCTAATCCAGACTATCTATCTCTATCTATCGATAATCTATCTCGGTGCAAAATTTCATCCGGATCCGTTCAGCCGTTTTTGCGAGAAACAGTAACATACATCCATCTGTACATACAAACTTTCGCGTTTATTATATTAGTAAGGATACACTCACGAGATAGACAGATGACCTCATCCAAGTGGCAGGAAGACGCTGGATGCAAGCCGCTTCCAACCGGTCTGTTTGGAAATCCATGGAGGAGGCCTATGTCCAGCAGTGGACTTCTTGTGGCTGAATGATGATGATGATGATGATACAACGTGAATTTTGGGTGCTCTGAAAGCTATGACAAAACGAACGCGCCTTAATAATAGCTATCGAATGTGCTAGTTTGTTTTTAGGGTTCCTTACCCGACGGACGGACTTCACTGTTCGTCGCTCTGTCTGTCGGTCACCAGGCTGTATCTCATGAACCGTGTTAGCTAGGCAGTTGAAATTTTCACAGATGATGTATTTCTGTTGCCGCTACGACAACAAATATTAAAAACAGAATAAAGTTAATATTTAAGGGGGTCTCCCATACAACAAACGTAATTTGTTTGCCTATTTTTCTCGATTTTTGTGTCTAATGATGTATAGATAATGGCGCGGAACCCTTCGTGCGCGAGTCCGGCACGCACTTGGCCGGTTTTTTATTAAGTATACACCGTGAATTTTGGGTGGTTTGAAAGCCATGACAAAATGAACGTGCCTCAAGAATAGCTATCGAATGCGCTAGTTTGTTGTCTAAACAAGGCACTTTTCAAAAATATCTCGACACAAACTCGAATCTGTGAGAACCGTTAAGATAAGATTATTCTTTATTGTACCAGGAAAAACACAAACATGAAATGTTTACAAAAAGTAAGTTTAGTTCCGTTAGTAGGGAGCCAAAGCGGTGCGTGCGCGCCGCGGGTCCGCGTGTCGTTGTTCTGATAGACGGAGGGGCGATTCTAATAATTATTTCTTCGCGAATTTTTCGAAACGAGATTGATCAAATATTTTTTATAATATTTTACGTCGATACATAAAAGTAATAGTCTGAATAGACAGCATTTTTTTTATTAATAATTACATAACTGCAGCTTTTAAACCACCCGCAGCGGCTAACATAGTAACATAGTACATTGACATTCAGCAAACAGAATGTAAATTCTTTACGTTGAAATAAATGATTGATTTCTGATTTCTGATTACAGTCCTCGCCGAGGCGACACGTTTTCGTTGCACGCGGTTCAAGCAAATGACCCCCTACTACGGAACCACTCGCTAACGATGAAGGAAAACATCGTGAGGAAACCTGGGTGTCTGAGCTATTCACATACCTCAGCGCTTGAAATCGTCAATCCACGGTGGGCACGCGTGGTGATTAAGCCCATACTCTCTCTCT
Organism: Yponomeuta malinellus; assembly: GCA_947308005.1. Classification (NCBI taxonomy): domain Eukaryota; kingdom Metazoa; phylum Arthropoda; class Insecta; order Lepidoptera; family Yponomeutidae; genus Yponomeuta; species Yponomeuta malinellus. The sequence continues at coordinate 2,196,613 of OX371022.1, forward strand.
CTCTCTCTGAGAGAAGGCCTGTGCCCTACAGTGGGACGTATATAGGCTGCTTATGATAACGGAACTGAGAGACGTTTCACGTCCAAACTCGAGGGCCTTTAAGCATCAGATTTCTCCCGCAGGCTATGGTGCGACAAGGCGGAAGGGTGACCAGGTTAAAGACGGTTCAGAACGCGCTCGTCCGCAAGTACCCGCCCAAGAAAGCCGTGCCCGAGGGAATGAGCGACAGTGAAATGGTATGTCCGGCCTACGGTGCAGGTAGGGTTGCCAACCCCACTATATAATATAGTATCCTACTATATTAGGGGCTCAAATTACTACTTACTAAACTACTATATTTTGCGTAAAGCGGAACCAAGCCTCATCTTTTTCTAAAACTCGCTCTCCAAGTCTAAGTCCGTGAATCTAATCCCGCTATTTTTTTACCATTATTTTGCCTTCTACTATATTTTTAGAGGTATGTAATAGCTTCGAAAATACTATATTTTGTTAGAAAAAAAGTTGGCAACCCTAGGTGCAGGTCTACCGTCGCTGTTCTACAACTGACAGAAGATTTGCCAAAAACTAGGTATTCAAGCATTTCCTCGTTGCGTGCGTGCATGCAACGACTAATGAATGTTGAGGAAGCGAAAGTGATCTGTCAGGATCGCGGCAAGTGGCAGTCCCTGGTCTCTGCCTACCCCTCTGGGATACAGGCGTGAGTTTTTGTTATGTTATGTCATTTCCTCCCAAAGGTCAGTAACATGGCGTGAAAATAGTGTAGTTTTATTCCAACTTTGTCGCAAAACTGAGTTCTTTGTTCGAATCTATGTTTCCCGGGACAATAATACATACATGTATAGCAGCGGTGGTAGTGGGTAGATTCCCAGTGCGGGCATGTACCTATGACTTTGTTTTCTAAGTTATGTACAAGTGTGAAGTTGTAGAAATACCACTCGCTAACTGTGAAGGAAAACATCGTGAGGAAACCTGAGTGTCTGAGCTATTCACATGCCTCAGCGCTCGATAGCGCCAATCCGCGTTGGGCACGCGTGGTGATTGAGCTTGTACTCTCTCTTTCTCTCTCTCTCTCTCTCTCTCTCTCTCTCTCACGTAATAGGCTGCTTGTGTACATTTGCACGTGGTCACATGTGTCGAACACCGATACTTGAGTGGCCGCCACGACTTGGCAAACGCAGCGTGTGACGCCCACCAGCTCGCTGGACCTACGGTCTGAGTCAGATTGTTGACAGGATGGCTGAGGGCAAAAAGTAGTGGCCTTGGGGGGCCCATGTCCAGCTGTGGACGGGAATGGACTGATTATTATTATTATTATTTGTAGACGGGCAGGCAGTTGGAACAACTGATAATTGCCCGCATCCGTCTGTATTTAACGAACAATAATGGACAGTAGTGAAAAAATGAAGCCCTATGATTTTATTGCTTTTTAGAGACGAAAACGACACGTATTTTTTCATTTCTTGTATTTATTTGGAAGTAATAGTTATTTTTAAGTTTTAGAGTTGATTTTTCAGGGCCGTAAGTGATGTACGCTAGAAGGCAACAAAAAACATAGTCTTTGCCTCTGTCTTTGCCTTTACTTGAAAAAAAAGTGCCACTTGTCATTGTCACGTCGTGCAAGATAATATCTGTATTGTATGTTTCTTGTTTCGAATAGATCGTACTATAGTTGTCGAAATGTAAGAAGCCCGTTTTGACAGCTACACAGAAATGCATTTTACTTTGGATTTACTCAAACAAATACATAAAAAGTAAAAATACTCTGGCATATTATTTAACGCTCGAAAGAAAAAACAGATTTTGTAGCCCGAAAAGTTACTCGTAGTTTAGATTTTTTATGTTTTTGATTTCAAACTAGGTTAGATTCTATGGTTTTTGTAACTGTCAAAACGGGCTTCTTATATTTTGACGACTTTAGCTAACATTTTTTCTTTCACCTTTCGTTCACAGATGAAAATTCGTTTGGATATACCACAGACTATAAAGACATTGTTGACATTTGACTTTTTTTTGGCTGACAAAGGCCAAGTCGTAGGTACCATGCTGTAGAGCCGCTGTACCGGCTTTATTTTATTTTTCAATTTTTCAATTATCTCTGAAACAAAAAAATCTTTTTGTATTTTTCTTGTATTCACTGAAGCTTAATCTCCAAACGGTTTTTATGTTTCAGCTTAATATTTTTTTGAATTATTGTCCAGTGGGATTGCTTACTAGGTAAACTTAATCACCTTAATTAATTGTGGATCTCGATTAAACCCGTTAAATGTATCTAAAAATATAAAAATCTCGGGTCTGTTTGGTTGGTCTGAGGCATAGGCTAATTAATATAGCTAGTAACATACACACATAAACTCACGCCTGTATTCCAGAGGGGTAAGCAGAGACCAGGGACTGCCACTTGCCACGATCCTGACAGATTACTTTCGCTTCCTCAACATTCTTTAGTCGTTGCACGCACGCACGCCGGTTTCCTCTAGTAAAGCAACTTTAAGCTTTTCAAGGAAATCATCTGAACAATCCAGTAAATAAATAAAACCAACCTGCAGTCCACAGACGAAGCTGAGACTATGAAACACATGTTCAAGCCACGCCAGGCCACGGGTACGAAAAGCACGACCAAGCCGTCGTCGCAAGCCAGCAAACCAAAAAGCTTGCCTCGGCCCGGTGTCGCCGCCGCGGCTGGGAAAAGTGCCAACTCTGGCAAGGCAAATACTAGCAAGACGAACACTGGTAAGTCAAAAGCGCTATGGTGACACTGACCTCTACAGGGTGACTTTGAATTCGTTCACCGTATTTTAAGGGGGCATTCTGACCATGACCTAGAAACAGGTGCTGGTATTAAAAAAAACCACCCGTCACAAAAAAATATATATTTTGTTACCCAAAATTACTTCACTTGAGCATAAACAAATTTTAATTGTTTACGCCTATCGGACGTCAGACTCTCAAGCACATAACGTATTGGAAAACATTTTCTAATGTCACGGTACTTCCTACCACTTCAAATTTGGATTCACAGTTCGGAGTCAAAGGTCACATATCACGAATATTTACAAATATGTTTTACCATTACTGATAAATCATGAATAATACTGTTTCTCACAATGAATCTTTTCATTGTTAAAAAAATTATTACCAATGATTTATAATGTTCTTACATTCCCTCAAAATGCGGTGACCGAATTCAAAATTACCCTGTCTAGTTTGTAAGTAAGTTACACCAAGTTCAAGCCAGTCCGACGCGGGACTGCGAGCAGCTCGAGCAAGCCGTCGGTTCAAGCCCGCAATACAAAAAGCTTGCTACGGCTCGGAGTACCGCGGCGGCTGGGATAAGTGCTCCCAGTCAATCTCGTTCATTGATTTCCTATGTCGGTAGAAATTATGTCTGGAACTAAAGCCAGTTCAATGCATGAGTTCCAGGTTCTAGAATATTTATATAAATTTTGTACTTAAATTAAGGACTTGAAAAGACTAAGTTTGGAGTTTGTTTTGTCCATCTTTTCTCCAAAATGATCTAGATTTTGAAATGGACACCTAGTTGGACTTGTAACGCTCATTAAGTCGCAGTTTCTGAAAAAAATGATTTGATTTAATGCTAAATGACTATATTGGCAGGCTTTCTTACAGTGTTTTGTGACACCGCAGGTTCCAGCAAGCCGCTAAATACGTCGACGCCTCTCAGGCAGTATACCAACAGGAACGCGCTAAGAGCGAGTTCCAAAAAGGAGACTCTGAAATCTGAGTCTCCAAAAGTTGAGGCTCAAAAAGCTGAGAGTCAAAAGGTTCGCGAGACGAAAAAGGTGGTGAAAAACGTCTCACCGATGGAGGAACCCTTAGACAGTAATGAGGTGAGTCGCGGATGCTACTGTTAACATTTTGGTTGTCGGCACGCTGATTTCACGTCTACAGGGCGATTTTGAAATCTTTAGCAATATTGTGATGACTGATGAAATGTTCTTTTCATTGTGAAAAACCGTATTTAATGATTTATCAGCAACGGTGTAAGACTTGTAAATGATCGTTACTTCCGATTTTGGGCTCCGCACTGTGAATACAAATTCGTAGTGGTAGAGAGTACCGTAACGTTGAATTTTTTTTCTTATACTCTTAAGCAAGTAACAACATGCTTAAGAGTATGTCCTCCGATATGCGTGAATTTGCCGGCGCCGATCATTTTTTTTTTTACTTTTCATTCTGATATTGTTTGTTTTAAGCTTAAGTGAAGTAATTTTAGCTAACGAAAAAAATTGTGTTCGACGCGTATTATTTTTCAAAACTAGCAATAAGGTGGCAATTCCCACACAAACGTAGTTTGCCTTTAATTTACAAACGACATGCAGCGGATTGCAAGTTGCAATGTAAGCAATCGCAACCTTGGGACAAGATTTCAAGTACAAGATTTCATTTGCTATAAAAACGACATGTTTTCACAAAGACTTTATTTTCCCGAGGCACACCGGCTTATGACCAACGTACACCAGTGTGCCTCGGCATACACTGCGGAACACTGTCTCGGGCGAGGGGCACACAGGAAGGGCGAGGGGCACACAGGAAGGGCGAGGGGCACACAGGAAGGGCGTGGGGCACACAGGAAGGGCGAGGGGCACACAGGAAGGGCGTGGGGTCAAAGACGCTTTTTTTCTGACACTACCCCTTCCACTCCTATGTAAACGTGGGTTAGCCGGAAGACAATACTATTTAGTATTAAGCTCGCCTTTCTATCTGTGGCCTTTGCACCTACGTAATGAGATGATGCACCTTCACTCACACTAGATGGTTGAAGGAACTACTCGGACGCTGCAGTGCCTGGCTGATTGCTTTTGTACAAATTTGTTTTAGTGCAATAATAGTAGTTTATGCAACTGTCGGTTCTCTGCCTTTTTGCAGAAACATTTTTGGCCGATTTTCATTTGGCAACTAACGTTTCGAAGAATATTATTTTGCGGAATAATTATTTGCCAACTTTTCTTATTATTTTTTTTTATTTCCCAACCTCGCAGTTGCCAACTGTTTGTTTGGTTTGCTTTTTATAATGACATTTTTTCAAAATGCCAACTTTTAAGTAGCGTATGTTTTACTTAGCGTAATATTCATTCAGTTGTTTATTGTATACCAAATGTTGCATTAAGTTTCTATACAGGTATTTATGATTTATCATTATTATATTGGTAAGAAGGTTAGGGCAAACCTATAGATTAACCTAAAGGTTAGGAAAACCTAGTAAAATGGATAGAATTTTCGCCATCGCTTGGCCTCGCTTCGCTCGCTCGGCTCGTGCGTGTGTTGGTCACAGTTCTAACCTAACCTAACCTATAGGTTTGCAAAAAAAAAAAAAAACTGTATTCAAATAGCACCCGTATGCTTTGAACTTTAATTTAACATGTTCTAATACGTATCCTACATTTATTGCTCGTCGGCCACCCCTCTAGCTATTTTTTTATATATTATATCTATTTACGAAAAGGGAACTGTTTCACAGACGAAACGTTATTCATCTAATAGTTGTTTGGCCTAGTAAAAGATTTGAAAAATAATAAATACCCAAAACGTTTTGTTTCATTATAATAATCAGCTTAACAACAATCCTACCAAATGAAACGTTGCCATACAAAAATTTGTAAATCGTTTGTTGTCAAAGTGAAAAATAGGTGAAATGTTGGTTGGCAAGTGATAATCAGCGTAACAATTTTCTGCGAAAAGGCAGGATCCCGCAACTGTCATATAATGAAGGGTATTAAAACACGAGTGTGAGTTTATGAAACGAGCGCAGCGAGTTTCATAATAGTAACGAGTGTTTTAATACCCGTGTTATATGCAGTTGCATACACTACTTTATCTTCACTAATGCAATCAAAAATTAAATTCACGCGTACGTGTATAATCACAGTGATTTTGCCGCCATTAAAATTTAACCAATGAGAGCGCAGCTGCGCGCTTCAATAAAACGCGACCAACCTGAATGGCCCTGCAATCAAGTTGGTCGCGTTTTATTGATGTTATAATGAGATTTTACGATATCGATGTGAATATTATACCATCTTGTGAAATTGCTTAAATTGAGTGTTTTGTTGTCTGCGCTATAACAGTAGTAATTATAAGTCAAGTATTGAAAACATAAGTAGAATGTTACAACATTAGTGTAGATAAAGAATTTTTTATTCATTCCTTGAAGACACGTTGTATAGAGTACACGTCCTCGCCCCGTCTTACCTTTGTGGGCTATGTCCCATCGCTTCTGTACATTTTGTATGAAAGTGAATTGGACGGACGCCGCCTCTTCGACCCACATCCTTATTGTGTGTCCCACGCTTAGGCGTGGGCCACATTGAAGAGTCGTATGGCGCGTAAAGGACACGACTCTTTGTATGGAGCCACAGACCACAGTCCTTGCTCTGTGACTCTACACAACGTGTCGCGTCTTTTCCGCGCCCTCGCCCCACGTCTTTTCGTGTGTGTCCGTGGGTCTGAAATTGCACATTGGTCCCGTCAGGACGCCGAGTGGGACGGACCGCTGCAGCTGCGGCGGCCCGAGCAAATGGACGAGGACATGTTCTCCGAGGATGACAGCGAGTTCGATGACGACGATTGCAGCTTATACAACGTAAGAATCATCATCGTCATTCTTTTATGTAGCCACGACTGTGTCCCGCTGCTGGGCCGTCCCGTCTTTGGCCAACTCTTGCCGCCCAGGGGCCCGTTTCGTAGAACTGCATTTCATCGTGGGCATTTTCCTAAATCCTTACTAATATTATAAACGCGAAAGTTTGTATGTATGGATGGATGTTTGTTACTCTTTCACGCAAAAACGGATCCAGATGAAATTTTGCACAGAGATAGATTATAGTCTGGATTATAATTTTTATCCCGGAAAATACACATGAAAATTACCACGCGAACGAAGTCGCGGGCAACAGCTAGTAATATCGAAATAATGAACTGAGTCAGTCTTGCTAGAGTAAATATTTAGAGGCTAAAAATTCCACCCATGCCGGGACTTGAACCCGCGACCTCTGGCTAACCGTGCCAGCGCTCTCCCAACTGAGCTAATGGGGAAGTGCAGGCATCGGCAAAATTTCGAACCTCTTTACAAACTTCTCTGTATTACTTACAGGCAGCGACAAGCGGTGGTAGCCTAGTGGGTAGAACATCGGACTCGGAAGCGAGAATGCGGGCATGTACCTATGACTTGGTTTTCTAAGTTATGTACATTTGTGAAGTTATAGTAGCAATACCACTCGCTAACGGTGAAGGAAAACATCGTGAGGAAACCTGAGTGTCTGAGCTATTCACATACCTCAGCGCTTGAAATCGCCAATCCGCGGTGGGCACGCGTGGCGATTAAGCCCATACTCTCTCCCTGAGAGGAAGGCCTGTGCCCTACAGTGGGACGCATATAGGCTGCTTATGCAGCGACATCTGGCCGAAGTAATTTACATCACTTGCAGCCCCGAGTTAGGTTTAGCAGTTAGGTTTTTACATCGGAATGATATTGGAGTACCTACATGATTATATTGTTTTTGTTGCACTACCCGCCGCCAGTCTCTTCAATACGTAAACCAAGGGATATACATTACAACCAATAAAGACAGCCTACATAAATGATGACGCTGATGATGATGAAAATAAATAACAACAGTAATACCATTGAATTTTGTGATGCGTAGAAAAATTACTATTAGTTAATTACTAAAGTAGTCAATTTATCAATAATTAATTAAATATAACAAAAAATAATGAAGCCGTGTGGCGCCGGATTAAGAATAGCGTCACTCCATTTCCTTCCGTGGATGTCGTAGAAGGCGACTAAGGAAATCAATTACCAGGAGACGGGCAGCAGCGTCTTCCTGAGATTCCAACCGCATACTGCGATCGCCAACCCGCCTGCCGAGCGTGGTGATTATGGCAAAACCTCTCATGGTTATGAAAACCATCAGGGAGGCCTATTGCAGTGGGCGTCAAGTGGTTGATGATGATGATGATGATGATGATGACGTTTATTTACCGCAGGAGTTGCCGTCTTCGGACTCAGAAGACGTCGAGGAGTGGTTCGCGCTCGACGTGAGGGCGGAACGCGCTGGTGACTACATTCCGCTGCTAGGTCAGTGCTCAGGGTAGCTCTATTTTTAGGGTTCCGTGCCCAAAGGGTGCCAAACGGGATAGATAGAATATTCTCTATTGTACACAAATACTATTACTAAGACTTCACTGTCCGCCTGTCTGTCTGTCGGTCACCGGCCTGTGTCTCATGAACCGTGATAGGTAGGCATTTGAAAATTTCACAGATGATGTGTTTCTGTTGCCGCTATAACAACAGATACTAAAAACAGAATGAAATAAATATTTAAGGGGGGCTCCCATACAACGAAAGTAATTTTTTTTCCGTTATTTGCTCGATATTAATAACGGCAACAGGTAGACGCTTAAAATATTACAGACTGTTTGATTGTATATTCGCTTGCAAACATAAATAATGCGAATAAAATAAAATAAATATTTAAGGGGGGCTCCCAAGCAACAAACGTGATATTTGCCGTTTTTTTTTTTCGATCTATGTGTCTTATGTTGTATAGATAATGGTACGGAACCCTTCGAGCGTGAGTCCAACTCGCACTTGCCCGGTTTTTATTCGTTGTGTGATGCTTTAGAAATTTCTGTGTAATTTCCTTTTTTACGTACGCCACACAGTACAATCACTTCACCTGGTCCCAAACTAGGATACCCTGTGCTATGGTAACCAGGCAAGGACGTTACAAACATTAAAATACACCCAGACTGAAGCCATTTGTCCAAATGTGCGGCGACCGCCAGCGGTAATCGAACCCACGACCTCTGTTTTGATAGCTAAGCGCCTTAACGGCCTCGTGTCCTAAGTGTTTTCTAGTCATATACAATAAAGTGTTCTCTGTCCATCTATCCTTACGCGTTTTAGTCTCAAAGCGCAACAAAATGTAGTATCCAGCCACCTCACTATCTCACCACAGGCAACAAGGCCTTCGAACTCCTCACGGAGGAGAGGAAGCGAGTGGAGGGGAAGCTCAGCAACTTGAGGGCTAGCATCACCGACCTGGCGGAGCGCCGTAAGCAGCAGACCGCTCAGGTCGAAGCGGCTCGCCGGACATTGTCTGAACTGGACACCCTGCTAGCTCACGCCTAGCCGGTAAATGTTACACAGCCAGACGTGAACTCACGCCTGCGCCCCGAAGGGGTAGGTGAAGACCAGGGTTCGCCACTCGCCACGTATTGAGAATAAGAAAGTGTCATTGCAAATAAACGCCCGTGGGGGGGCGTGGCGTTCCGTGTGGCGCCGGATTAAGATTAGCGTCACTCCATTTCCTTCCGTGGACGTCGTAGAAGGCGACTGAGGAAATCAATTACCAGGAGACGGGCAGCAGCGTCTTCCTGAGATTCCAACCGCATATTGCGATCGCCAACCCGCCTGCCGAGCGTGGTGATTATGGCGAAACCCCTTATGGTTATGAAAACCACGAGGGAGGCTTATGTCCTGCAGTGGGCGTCGAATGGCTGATGATGATTTCAAATAAACGTCTTGCGAATTGCTCCCAAACTAGGATTCCTTGTGCTGTGGGTAGACAGGCTGCTTTCGTGTCTTAAACTTAGTACCTTCTTATTATAGGTATGCCAATTATTAAAAATACTTAATAGGTAGTTACTTGCAAGACCACATTCAATTCACAGCAAATTAGTACAGCCAGTTTTGTTTTGTTTCTACTGTGGGTATTTGTTAGCCGGCATCTCGGCGACGCCAGTGGGCACCTTCGCAATTGTTTGTGTGCCCGTGATTGTAGGCCACCAGGTGCGTTGTCGCACGATCGACTATCACTGCTGTGTTGTGTGTAGGTTAGGGGGCCCGGAGCCTATTTCATAGAACTGCAATTCATGGCATTGCAAAGTCTGATTCGCCCACGGATTAACAAATAGAATCGGGCGCGCAATGTACATCGAATTCTTATAAGACAATTCTATGAATTTTATGCGGCCCAGCATGGATAGTATGATTCAATCAATTCAATTCTTAATTATGGCTACCCTAAGGATTCTGCCAATGTCGAGTTTTGGAGATGAGTCACGCGTTTTGTGGCGCCAAAATGTCAGAATTTGACGGTTAATGTACTGGAAAGTCGCTACTTTTGACTCGTACCCAGGTAGGACAGTAATAGGAATTAGGGTCTCAATGCTTGAACATTCATCATCGTCATCATCAGCCATTTGACGCCCACTGCAGGACCTAGGCCTCCTTCGTGGTTTTCATAACCATGAGGGGTTTTGCCATAATCACCACGCTCGGCAGGCGGGTTGGCGATCGCAGTGTGCGGTTGGAATCTCAGGAAGACGCTGCTGCCCGTCCGTTGATAATTGCATTCTACGACACCCACGGAAGAAAATGGAGTGACGCTATACTAAATGCGGCGCCACACGGAACATTACTTTTTGTTATATTTAATTAATTATTGATAAATGTTTGTATCGCCTGGTATCCCTGCCTAGCCCCCTGGGATAAAGGCGTGAGCTTATGTATATGTGTGTATGTATAGGATTAGTTAATAGGTATTTCAAATGACTGAATCCGCTGTAGCTAAAATTGTCTCGAATCTCCTTATTATGTTCTACACATAAGTTGGTACACCTGTTGTCTTTACAATAATTTGGCCACGTCATTTGACACGGTCTTATTTATAAAAACACGATTAGGTACTTAAAACACACCTCAGAGGCAGTTCGAATAGTCTGTGGTAAAGGGAAAGACGTAACTACAGATTATTTAAACTGCCTCTGAGGAGTGTTTTAGAGGAATCGTGTTTTTGTAAATAATACCGTTAGTCTTGTTTATAAAATTGCCGATCCCACTAAAACACTCTTAAGACGGAGTTAAAGGCAATTTATGTGGGGTTCCTGTTATTCCTGCAATATTGTAAATACATTATGTAACTAAATTAGTTTTAACTAGGTAATTAGAATTATGTTTCTTTATTCCAGTATACAATTTAGAAAGTAAATAAAATACATTTTAATTTCATCAATTCATTTATTAATAAAAAACAACTACCTCATTTCATTTTTATTTATACAAATCAATATTTTTTTACTTTTTGGCAATATTTAACGTGTTAACATTCTAGACTACTTATTTGAAAAAATACCATCATAAACAAAAACATTATCACACGAAAATATCATAGAGGTCAAATTTAATAAATACTTTTATATTATGTACATGATAACGATATAACGATAAATTAAAAAAGTCAACTAAATCAGGGGTTCCCAAAGTGTGCGGAGAGCATGCTTGTGCGTCGCGGGCGTCTTCGGAAAGTCTGGTGCTCTTTACTATTGTCACTGCCATATTTCGCAATCAGTACCGTGACAAGATGCTAACGATCCTACAAATAAACAAGGCATAAAGTGAAATCGAGTCTAAGTTTGAAATAATAATTCTATATTCATACAAAAAGAGTTCCTATTTCAAGCTTAAACTCCATCAGGTATGTGGCCTATCTACGTTCCATTGTAGGGTGCAGGCCTTCTCAGAGAGAGTGTGGGCTGAATTACCACGCATGCCCACCGCGGATTGGCAATTTCAAGCGCTGAGGTGAACGACCTCCACAATTTGAGGCCGGTCTACCGCCGCGCTCCTACCGCTTGTCTAACTGTATGCCACGTTTATTTGATCTGCTCTTATATTACGCGCTCCAAATCCTAAGCGATTCCAAACTGCAAATTCCATACTGATTGGTATCGCAAACGTCAGGATTCCGGCAGGATTTGGTGCGCGTAATTAGGCCCCTGATGACGTGCGCCGTAAACTAAAAAAAAGGGCTCGTCATCATCGTTCAGGTCTATCGCTGCCAACTGCTGAGTATGGCATTTTCTTGTCCCTTGCCATCCGCATCCACGGACCCTCCGCCGACTCGACGATCGGGAACCCCTGAACAAATTCATTGCCTATGACTACTTATTGCTGCGTTAGTAAGTACCTATTGGCCGGTTTCTGAATTGAGAATTTCACTAAGTAAATACTTAAGTAACGTTCTGTCACGCTCTTTTCCGGAGGAATTCGAACTGACAGCAGTACAGTTAACCATTTACTTGGCGACATTCTCAATTTAGAAACTGGCCAATAGTTACATAAAAAAGTCAAACCAACTTATATACAGACTAAAATATTACAAACACTCAGACTCAGGCTGGATACTGATCCGTCTTCAAAGCTAACAAAATCCTTGTATTAAACAGTTTTTGTACAAACTAAGTTGGACGAATTCTTACTGTCGGTTTCCGAATATAGAATTTCACTAAGTAAATAAATACTTAGTACCTATGTCTCGTTTTGTTTTGAAGAATCTAAGTCAAAACGATATTTAAGTGTTTAATTTGTGAAATTCTCGATTCAGAAACCAGCGGTCTAGGTAATTAAAAAATATTGCAAAAATTGAGCATAAACAAAGATTTACGTTCTTATTTATAAAAATCACGATTCCTTAAAACGTTTAAAATAGTCTGTGGTGGAGATTTTAAAGAAAAAATTTACTTTGCAAATAGTGAGTGTTAAAGTAATAGACTAAACGAAAAGGCTCAAAAGGACTAGCATAGAGAGGCGTTAAGCCTTTTTAAAAATCACAAAGAAAAGCCGAAACCACAGATTAATAAACTAGCTCTTATAAGGCCGTTAACGTTTTGAAAGCTCTTAAACAAGTATTAAGGCTTAGCCATAAGAAAACTGGGGCGGACGCAACAACGTTCGCTATCGACGTATCTTAAAAAATGTGTCCTACTTACCTGTGAAAAGTGCAGTAATGATTGCCATGCTAGGTTCATTTGAGCTAAAACCCACCAAAGTTCACACCACAAGTGCCGCGCGTCCGCTCCGCAAACGACGCGTCCGCGTAATCGTATTAATTTTTTTTTACTGCGATTGATTTACGCGCGCGAGGCCATTGAAATACACGCCCGGCGAGATAGTTTAAAAGCACAAGCGAAGATTTAATTAGCACATTTCCTATGGGGCTTTGTATGCACTTGAACAATAAGTCCCGTGAAGATATAAAACATTGATAGAAGCACACTGCAGAAAGAACTACTATAACGCGATGATGATGATAATTAGATTGAAGAGAATACATTGTGTTACTTTGTCACTGTACTTTTAGTGTGGCGTTTCTTTGTGCTTTTTTTTTCTCCACGACGATTAGATCATGCTTCAAATGGACACCATGTTTAATTTATAACTTTTAATTAATGTACGCGAGATCCGCAAGTCGCCGGCCAACGCATATTTTCTCTGTGGGCCAGCTAACCGCCCAGACATAAGGTGTGACGTCACCATAGGGTGCAAGGCCCGCCCGGATTTTAATAATTCAAAAAGTAATATGTTTAAATTTTTGTACTACATCCGCCTTAGTACTTGGAAGTCCAATATTTCGATGTCTGAATGATCCTCATTGTAAGCACGATCTAACCTCGATTTGTGTCATCTCTTGGGAAAGTTTCACTGCGATCCGGCATGTCGTTTGTTAATAAAAACAAAGTACGTTTGAATGGGAATTGCTCCTCGTGGGGTCGCCGCTAGTCACAGTTTCTTTGCCTCATTGAATATTGTTTTTAATTTGAGAGAAGACGCGATTCGTGGTGGAGCGGACGCGGCGCGTCGCGTAACCTTTTGTGGTGTGAACGGGCCTTATTTCACGTTTTGCCGCGTTTCGATCAACTACAAAATAGTCATTATACTCTGGCAGAAATAGTCGACAACGGCTGGTTGCCATTTCGCCCAGAATTGAATTGAATCGTTATTATGACAATTCGATGTACATTGAGCAGCCGACTCTTCAGACTTTTTAATCTGCGGGTTAGACGGCTATATACACCGTACATATAGTCGCTTAGGAAACAACACCGCTCGAGTCGAAATCTGACGGTTGACATTTGAATGCCATTGGGTGCAGATTTTAAGCGCGTACCGATCAACCTATTAGTTTCAAGCATTTAGGCTAATCAGCGGTTGTTAGTAAAAAAAAAAATTGTAACATCGCGCAAATAGTTTTTCTATGGAACACATCAGCCCGTGAAGGCTTCAATAAGGGCTAACTAGCGCCGCCAATGTGAAATAAAAATCACATCAATCAATCAATTCTTAATTATGGCTACCTAAGGATTCTGCCAATGTCGAGTTTTGGAGATAGCAGGTTTTTTTTCTTTGTTTTTTTTTTAATATTTAACATAATACCGTAAGTTAGTTGTGGTGATCTTCGTTCGTATCCATTTTTCAAAAAAAGTGAATGACATTGTTTTCTGTATTAGTGATAGCTATTTTTAGAACCTACAACTTAAAACCTAGGGCCAAGAACCGAGTCCACAATTTCATTTACGCTCAAGTTAGCACTTGTTAATAGAACTGAATTTTAACGGATATTTACTCGTTTACTTTTCCATTAGCACTTATTAGCCTCGTAAGTAGGGAAAAACCACTTGTGTGGCGTAGTTTGCTAAGCGACGATATGTCACATCGAATTGTCATAGTAAACCAAAAATTTATTCATGTAGGTCTAAGAAATAGAGGGCAGTCTGTCACGAAAACATTCGCATATAAAGAGCAGCAATCTGCGTTCAGCGCCTCGATTATTTAACTTTTAACGCATGCATCTGTGTGCGAAACCGAAACGTTTACCTATCTCTGCCGCATAGATATGAGGCGCACAATCTCTCTCAGAGAGAAGGACCGTGCTCTACAGTGGGACGTATATACGCTGCATTATTATGTATCACATAGTGGACATCGCCTTCCAGTGGCTTTCTGAGACGTGACATTGATATTGAGACACATAGTGGCACGACAAAGTCAAGTTTAGTTTGGGGCTCCGAGTTGCTTTATAGGTATGTTGTTAATTTTTGTTCAGCTCAATAAACATTTTTAATGTTTTTTTTTTTTTCAAGTAGACGTTTCGTTATTGCACACAGATGTATACGTTAAAAGTTATATAATCAAGGCGAAGATTCTATTGTTAAATTGGCTCTAAAAGGAAGATTTCCTACTAGATGGACACGTTAATTCATAAGATTAGAGACTAGTTTCAAAATTCGGTCCCGCCGGTTATTAAACAACATTTTTCTTTGGACTGTGGACGTGACCCGGAGTGGTTTACTGAGATCTGAAACGATAAAAAGTTTTATTAGTAAAAAAAAAAACGTTTTTTTAGTTACGTAGGTACATTTGTGAAATTATAGTAGAGATGATACCACTCGCTTTTCTTTCTGATGAGGCAATTAATACTTTTTTATCTTTATCTAATAGTTGAAGGAAAACATCGTGAGGAAACCGGAGTGCCTGAGGTGTTCACATACCTCAGCGCTTGAAATTACCAATCCGCTGTGAGCACGCGTCTAGATTAAAACCATACTCTCTCTCGGAGAGAAGGCCTGTGCTGTTCAGTGAGACGTATATAGGCCGCATCACAGATTATACCACTAACAGAAGAACCCGAGTTACTGATATAGCTCGAAGAATTGCTCAGTTGAAGTGGCAGTGGGCGGGGCACATAGCTCGGAGAACTGACGGCGTGGGCGGAATTTTTACCCTCTAAGTAGTTAGGTTTTTGAAACAACGTTTGCCGACTCAGCTAGTATTTATATAAAAGTGGTAATTAAACACTGGTACCCACCTCACGCGAGCTTCCGGCAGTTGGGGCAGGTGCGCTGCTCATTCAGCCAGGGCCGGACGCAGGCGGCGTGGAAGCTGTGCGCGCACGGCAGCTCCTCCAACTCCTGGTCCTTCAGCATCACCTCGCAGCATATGGAGCACTCCTCCAGCGACCACGAGCGCTGGCGGCTGGAGAGAGGATCCGCGTGAGATTTCTGCCCAGCTATGGGCCCCACAACGTAAAACTACAGTTCATGATTTGGGCGAGGGCGCGGAAAAGACGCGAGGCGTAGTCACGGATCAGTCTTTGCTCTGTGGTCTGTGACTCTACACAACGCGTCGCGTCTTTTTCGCGTCTTAGCCCCGTCCTTTCTATGTGGCCCACGCCTAAGAGAACTCGACGTACATTGCGCAGACGATTAAGCCAAAGATTAAAGTTCTAATCGGCTAACATCGAATTGTCATAATAAACTACGAATTGTAATTTTATGAGACAAGCCTCTGGTGGTGTGGCAGTTTACTGCATTGTCTACCGGTTAGGAAAACGACGTAGGTTCTCGAAGACAGCCTCGCCGTTTAGTGTCATTTTCTGCCACAATTTAAACAGAAACATCAAATTACAGCACCGTCAAGAGCGGTGGCTTTACATAAAGTAAGGAACTTCCACACAACACAATCACTTGTCCTGGTCCGAAACTAGGGCACCCTGTGCTATGGTAACCAGGCAAGGACGGACATCACAAACATGGAAATAGACCCAGACTGAGGCCATTTGGACAAATGTACTGCGGCCGACAGTGGGAATTGAGCCCACGACATCTGGTTTGGTAGGCAAGCTTGTTAACAGCTATACCAACGAGGCAATATCATCGACCCATCCGTCACTGGTATGTCCACGGATCGTTTAGCCAAACTCGGCCATACACGCAGAGCGCCCCCACCAGCTAGCTGGGCCGAAGGTCTGAGGCATATTGCTGGCAAATGCTGGCTGACTTTGACCGAGGATAGGTGCATTGGTTAGTTCACACAACAAAATAATTTCCTCCGGTCCCGAACTGGGAACACCTTTATTGGACGTCAAGGACGTCACAAACATGGAAAAACACCCGCACTCCTGAGACCATTCATGCAAGTTTTTTTAGACTCGTCATCATCATTTCTATTGGCCAGTTTCTGAATTGAGAATTTCGCTAAGTAAATGGTTAACTGTAGTACTGTCTCTTCAAATTTCTCAGAAAAGAGCGTGACAGAGCGTTACTTAAGTATTTACTTACTTAGTGAAGTTCTCAATTCAGAAACCGGCCCTATGTCTTTGTATTAATCTATAGAAAACGCCACTGGTTGTACTATTACATATTATATATCCATATAAGATTTGTCTGTTTTGTAACTAGGTATTTTCAATAAGGCTAGCCACCTGCTGGTCTGAGCGTCTCCAGGTTCAAATTGGCTTAGCCTCAATTGTTAAAGACTATAAGACCGACTTGCACCGCTTTCTTAAATGTGGCTTAAACAGCATTTAACTAAAATTCTTCATACAGAAATCAATTTCATCTTCATCATCAGCCATTTGACGCCCACTGCAGGACATAGGCCTCCTTCGTGGTTTTCATAACCATGAGGGGTTTTGGCATAATCGCCACGCTCGGCAGGCGGGTTGGCGATCGCAGCATGCGGTTGGAATCTCAGGAAGACGCTGCTGCCCGTCTCCTGGAAATTGATTTCCTTAGTCGCCTTCTACGACATCCACGGAAGGAAATGGAGTGACGCTATTCTTAATCCGGCGCCACACGGATAGTCGATTTAAATAGCGACTTAAGAGACATTTAAGAAGTGGTGCGAGTCGGCCTAACCGTCTCATTTAGAAAAACACGATTCCTCTAAAACACTCCTCAGAGATGGTTTAAATGATCTGTGGTTACGTCTTTCCCTTTACCACAGACTATTTAAACTGCCTCTGAGGAGTGTTTTAAGGAATCATCTTTATATAAATAAGATAGGTGTAACAAAAAATGTCTAAGAACGTTAGCACGAATAAATTTGTTAATTAATGAATGCATTGTTCACTTTAAATATTATTTTAAAATCCCCCACAAACACCTCACATGCAAGTGGCCGTTCACACCAAACAAAAGCTCTTACAAATTTTGTTGTCTTAGATTTCCAACGTATTCTAATTCAGCACTTTCGTTCCTGTAAGTTGAAGATGGATTCTATTATGTAAATCAGAAATTAGTATTGCTAAAGTCAAGAAGTGCAACGTGTTGTAATTATTAAAAGTAGCTTTCCTGGATTACCAGTGATCGGAAATGGCAATTAATGCTTTTTTGGTCTCAGCGACACATCGTAATGGACCTTTTAGACGAGGCCAATAGACGAGACAATCGAGTAAGCCAGGCGAATATTGGCTTCGTGTGAATGGAACCAGTCGAATGCATTGGATTGTCCCAAGCTAATAGCTTATGCCAGTCGAGTGAATTAGAACGATTTCGAATTTGCTGGCGCTAGTGCTTCCCCCACTACTTTCCCATTGGATTGGCTTGTGTATTGGCTTCATGTGAAACGTGTTTCCGTCCCGGGCGAGTAAGCCAGTCCAATACATGTCATACGTGTTGTTTTATTTTTAGGTTAAATTGCTTAGTTATGTGATAAACCACTTGTGATAAAACAAGTGGACAAACGAAAAGCTCTTAAAGCAATTTTACGTCTGTCCATCGTTAATAGAAATGAATTTTATTTACTTTACTTATTTATATCGGTATCGACTGGCTTGTGTGTGAACGACATGAAGAAAATTTTGCGTTTTTCACTGGATTGGCTTACTAGACTCGCTTATTGGATTGTCTCGCCTATTGGCCTCGTCTAAAAGGTCCATTATACTATGGTATGGTATAGTAAATAAGTAGCATGTCAATTTTATTTTTCGTCCTATATTCCGAGGCGAAAATGATAAACCCTCTTTCGTTTTTTGAAGAAATCAATTTTATTTTTCATCCTTTTCTGAGGCATAAAATATAATACTCTCTTTCTTTTCTCGAATTTAGGAAAACAAACATAAAAATAGTAAAACTAACCCTTAGTTTCTTGTACACAAACAATTAGTGAATCTATTGTTGACCGTACATAATGTTTTTTTTTTTGTACCTATGCACTTTTTAGGGTTCCTTACCCGAAGGGTACCAAACAGGACCCTATTACTAAGACTTCACTGTCCGTCTGTCTGTCACCAGGCTGTATCTCATGGACCGTAATAGCTAGGCAGTTGAAATTTTTACAGATGATGTTTTTCTGTTGCCGCTATAATAACAAATCATCATCATCAGCCACTTGACGCCCACTACAGGACATAGGCCTCCCTCGTGGTTTTCATAACCATGAGGGGTTTTGCCATAATCGCCACGCTTGGCAGGCGGGTTGGCGATCGCAGTATGCGGTTGGAATCTCAGGAAGACGGCTGCCCGTCTCCTGGCAATTGATTTCCTTAGTCGCCTTCTACGACATCCACAGAAGGAGATGGAGTGACGCTATTCTTAATCCGGTGCCACACGGGGAACACATACGATAACAAATACTAAAAACAGAATAAAATAAATATTTAAATACCATACAACAAACGTAATTTTTTTGCCTTTTTTGCTCGATATTAATAACGTCAACAGGTAGACGCTTGAAATATTCACCGAATATTTAGTTCTATATTCGGTTCAAAATTAAATAATTAAATTAATACAAAATAATTATTTTAATTATTTAATTATTCCGTGTGGCGCCGGATTAAGAATAGCGTCACTCCATTTCCTTCCGTGGATGTCGTAGAAGGCGACTAAGGAAATAAATTACCAGGAGACGGGCAGCAGCGTCTTCCTGAGATTCCAACTGCTTACTGCGATCGCCAACTCGCCTGCCAAGCGTGGCGATTATGGCAAAACCCTTCATGGTTAAAAACCATGATGGAGGCCTATGTCCTGCAGTGGGCGTCGAATGGCTGATGATGATGATGATGAATATAAAATAAATATTTAAGGGGGCTCCCACACAACAAACGTGATTTTTTGCCGTTTTTTTTTCTCGATCGTAGTGTCTAATGTTGTATTGATAATGGAACCTTTCGTGTGTGTCCAACTCGCACTTGGCCGTTTTTTTTTGCAACGGCTAACACTAGATTAACAGGATGTTTGGGTCCAAGAATCAGTGGTTCAGTTAAAAAAAAATACACTTACAATCTACTTCTCGTATAGTCAGATGCAGGACTTAACAACTCTATTATGTTATTGAATAATCTATGCACTGGTGATCGCTCCATTGTATCCATTGGTACATCTACAGAGTCACTTGTTATGTCCCAACTGTCATTTGATTCCGAACCAGAGCTTATAATCTGTGCATAAACTGAATCAGGTGAAATTGATTCTTCACTCTCTGTTCTGGATGAAGAGACAATGCTATCGGATATGCCGGACTCTCTGGAATCATTGGATATGGTGAACTCGCTCAGTGAGTCTACAGATATGATACTTGTATCTGTGGTGCTATGTTCTGATATAGTCTCATAATCGTCCTCGTTTACAAAGGAGTAGTCTATGATGGATTCATTAGCCGACATAGTGATTGGATGCTCAAGACCAACTTTATTTCTATTGGATGGTTGAGATGAACTGTGGGTGAGTATGAAAAAGAAAAGTGAAAACGTATGTTTTAATTTCAATAAGTAATAATCAATATTTTTGAGTTTATGTAAAATTATTGTTATGCCAATTTAAATTAAAGAATTTGCCAAAATATTTTTGGAACGTCACTTAATATTTTTTTGCCGAGGGTAGTAAGCTAACAGTTAATGCTTCCAAAAACACCCCTGTCACCTCAGTCAACCGAGACCACGGTACTTGCAAGAGTACTGAAACATGGGAAAATTGTAAAATGAAAAAATAAACAAGTAAATATCTGTGCAAATTCAGTTTTTATTATGTCTAGTGATTATGTTAACCTTAGAAAATACTAAAACATATGTTGCTGAGTGAAGTACTCACTTTGTAACCTTCTCACAAGCGCTATACTATCAGATGTTAACATAAGATAAGAATATTCTTTATTGTATACCGGAAAAATGATACAGAAACAGCAATGACAAAAGAAAAGATACAATACTAATACATTAACATACTAATACACTTCCAGAAACCCACATTTTTTCTGCATCAATTGCCTGTTACGGTGCCACTTGAAGGGATAGTATAGGATCCGCCGTCTGTGGTGCATTGGTGTACATTTTTTTATGGATCACATGAATAATCAAGTTAAATTAAGCAATAAAATTCTTAACTACTTTCAAAATTACAATTTTGTCAAAAAAAAACTAATGACGACGACTTTTAATGGTCACTTCAATAACATGCTAAACGGACGCATACTATGTCCTTTCTAATTAACTTTTAATGAAAATCTGCTTGGTAACTCAATTTGTTTCGCAGTAGAATTTATTATATTTGTAACGTTGATACGTCTTGAACAAAAAAAAAGTGGGTAGGTACTTACAAAGCCTGCGGTTCTTCGCAAGACCAATTTGAAGATGTGGAGCCTTCGTTGTCAGGATTTTCCGGCCGTTTGTTGAAAAAGTAGTACAAGGCTGCCCCAACGCCTACGCCGATCGCTGCCGCCGCCAAGCCGAGCCCTTTACTAGGGCAGCTATTTTTTTTCTGACTTTCTTCCTCGCGGACACTCATGGCGGATTATCGAAGATCAGTTTTTGGAATTATTGCGTCGCGATTTGTGAATTTTCTACCTTCTTTGTTGTGAAAATATTTCGCTCGTTTGACACAGATCACAGACAGACCATAACGTTATCTATGAGACAGACAGAACTTTGACAGCTATCGCTTTTTTAATGTCTGAAGTGTTGTGAATACTTAGTCGACTTAAAGGTAGGTAATCATTAAATTATTTTTCATTAATCTCAAACAAAAGGATGTGCATCTTGAAAAATATTAACAAATTATGTAATTGGAACCTTCGTTCCGCGTATTAAAAATAGAGCGTGACTCTGTTGAAGAATGTAAAGGCATGTCTCCTGCGCGTGAAACATTACACAGAAAACACGAAACAATAACATGTTATGTTATGTTGTTTCCATACACAAACCGTCTACTGCGATAGGGAAATGTTTCTGTCTAAAACAAATCATTTTGTGTCGTCATCATGAGTTCTGACGGGGAAGACGAGAAATGAAACAAATCCTTCCCCTCTATGCCCCGCGCGGGGAATGTTTTCCGTCGGCCGGCCGCTTGGACATAATACTATATGATCTGTGCGGAAAACAGAAACATTGTGTTTGAATACAATACACAATTGTGTAAAGCCACGCCCCAATGTTTCAATATTTTTCTTAAACATGCGCGGAAATATTGTCATTTACTTTTGAATAAAGAACACGCGAAGTATCATATTTACGTAGACTGAAAAACCAAAATCACTTCCCGGCGCGTTCTTTGAATTTGGAACGAAGAGCGCGTCGGCAATGTTACAACATTGTGCTGTTTGAATTTAGAACTCTTTCATCTATCGTACACATTGCGTTCTCGTGGCTGTATAGCCACAGACACAGGCCACAGATGCGTTTACCTTTCGGCACAAACTGTAAAATAAAAATAAAAATTGGCGGTAAAGCGGAGTTCGTTGTTATTTTGTTAATAAAATGAGTTCCGATGATTCTGATAGTGAAAATGAAATGAACATTGACTGCACTCCACCAGATTTAAGATTGGAAGCTAAATTAGCGATGAAAAACCTGCTTCTCATCATCAGCCATTTGACGCCCACTGCAGCACATAGGCCTCCCTCATGGTTTTCACAACCATGAGGGGTTTTGCCATAATCGCCACGCTTGGCAGGCGGGTTGGCGATCGCAGTATGCTGTTGGAATCTCAGGAAGACGCTGCTGCCCGTCTCCTGGTAATTGATTTCCTTAGTCACCTTCTACGACATCCACAGAAGGAGATGGAGTGACGCTATTCTTAATCCGGCGCCACACGGACAGCTTCCAGCAAAATGAAAAGAAAATTTAATACGTAAAAGGCCCCTTTTTAATTCCTTGCATTTTTTTTAAGAAAAGCACTATATATGCCTCGGCCGAAATGGCAATTGCCTGTCTCGTATCATTGAAGTCCTCGCCTGCGGCTTGGCTTTCAAACTCATACTCGACCTGCAATTGCCTATTTCGCTGCCTTTGCAATAATGTACTATTGTGTACTGTTTCGAAAAAACCCGCGCAGGAGACGCGGCTTTACACCAACTTTAACGTTTCGTTAGACGCCTACAATCTAGTTCTAATTTTTACTTGCTTTTGTAATACCTACCTACCTTTTTTTGTTTGCACCTCTCAGGCTCTCATAGCAACCAGTCCAAAATACATTCCTATTGATCAAACTTTTACAGTACTTGTGTCCGTGCATTTGACTTTCCAAGCAGCAGGAATATATTTTTAGAAACTTACTTTAGGAACATTTTCTAAAAACGGAACACTCGGACCTGTCAAAAATCTCAAAAACAAGTCCACCTCTGGGATACTTTTTGGTCGGGAAAAGCCCCTGGAGTGGGTCAATCAATAATACCTATCAAAAGCAATACTTTTTTATCAAAGCACGCTTAACTACTCAAGTAGGTACAAGTTTTGGTCCACTGAGAACACCTACAGGTTCCCTCTCTACCAAATCGTATTTATAAGTTGGCATTCATTAGCCAAATTAGAGAAGTCGTCACTACATTTTCATTACCTCGTGCAGTGCAGTGACACTAAAATCTGATTCAAGAGGAAGTCAAGAGGAGAGCCCTTCGATTAACCATAAAATTAGCGCTATTTATCTCTGCGTTGGGCTCCCTAAATCACGCAACCTTGGCTATTGCCCCCCCCCCCCCCTCCCTCACCCATGACCGAGGCGCTTAAATTCGACCAATTTTAAATCATTTTCAAGGACACCGAATATTTAGCTGTTTACAAGATTTCTCACAAAAATTGCCCCACCTCCCTAACCGAACCCCCTAAAATAGCATAAACAAAATTCTGTATTCTGCACCCGAGTTATTACCATTTAATTTCATCCTCAGGTATCCAGCGATGGAGGCTCTAACAAAGGGTTTGATGATCGGCACAGCTGTGATCGTGGCCGTAGTGACAGTGGCTTGGGAATGTTGGCAGTACAGCCGTGTTCCGCAGCAGTTTTCCACACACGGTCAGAGGAGGCCTAGGGCCGACTGAGTGAGTAACGTACATACATACATAAACTCAAGCCTGTAACCATCGAGTTAACAATGCCTGTAACCTGGAGAGGGAAGCTCGACCAGATGTCTTCGGCTTTGGAAACATCATTAGTCGTGGCATGTACGCACGCCAGTTTCGGGTATTTGTAGGGTTCCGTACGGGACCCTATTACTAAGACTTCACTGTCCGTCTGTCTGTCACCAGGCTGTATCTCATGGACCGTGATAGCTAAGCAGTTGAAATTTTCACAGATGGCGTATTTATGTTGCCGCTATAATAACAAATACTAAAACAGAATAAAATAACGATTTAAGGGGGGCTCCCATACAACAAACGTAATTATTTTGCTCGATATTAATAACGGCAACAGGTAGACACTTGAAATATTCATAGAATGTTCTATATTCGCTTCAAAAATAAATAATTAAAATAAAATAAATATTTAAGAGGGGAAATTTTTTTGCCGTTTTTTCTCAATCTTTGTGTCTAATGTTGTATAGATAATGGTACGGCACCCTTCGTGCGCGGGTTTGACTCGCACTTGGCCGGTTTTTGTGCTCTATCCACGGAAAATCTGAAACTTATGTTTATTAACCAATACACACCAGTGTTGTGTTTATTCATAGCGGAGAAGACTAATATTTTTTTTTTCCAGATAAATGTACCTGGGAATGGATCAAATCGTCGAACAGCAATAATTGAACAAAGTTAGAATAAGAATGTTATATTTTGTTGTTACTTATATTTTAAATTAGTCAATATGTTTATTATGTACCAATATAATATTATTATGTACCAATCCAGCATTGGCGTAACTATAGGGTGGCAGGGCTGGCAAAACGCCACGGGCCCCCGAACTATGAGACCTTGAGCTGAGTAGTAACTTAACATTTTTAACAAAAATTAGTACCTAACAATTATGTTTATATATATATATATATATATATGAGTACTTCAAATCAATTAAAATTTGTCCATATATACTACAACTAAAGACCATTTTTTGTGCTGGGAGGGGCCCACTGCTGGATAGTAAGATAGAACTAAAGTAAAGTTATTATTGTAAGGGTGCGGACACAGTCTGCAAAACTAAATAATTTACACAGGGTAGTTAAGAAATGAAAATCTTTTAAGAAAGCAATAAGTAAATACAAATTCAAAAACAGTCACGATTTTATTGAAACTCAAATACAGGATATATAACATTTTGTATTTGAGTATGTCACGTCACTTCACAATTTAGTTGCTAAAACTAACATATTACTAGATTTACGTACTTAATTTCTTTCTTATTTGTTAAAAATACCTTGGTGCCTAGGCCTTCATGCCCGAAATAAATAATACGTTTGTAATTAATGCTCTCTTATTTTAAAACATACGGTTTTTTTATCCCCTTTCTTTTCCTTCAGCAACTCTCCATCGTCGGTTGCCTGGAAGAAA
This sequence comes from Yponomeuta malinellus, assembly GCA_947308005.1. NCBI lineage: Eukaryota > Metazoa > Arthropoda > Insecta > Lepidoptera > Yponomeutidae > Yponomeuta > Yponomeuta malinellus. The sequence goes on from OX371022.1 coordinate 2,221,953, forward strand.
TAGCTATAAGCAATAAGGCCGCCAATTGTACTGTATTTTTGTAAATATTTTATGTTTGTGTTTTTTTCTGGTACAATAAAGAATATCATATCTTCTTATCTTTATAAAAACTTGATTCTTTTAAATACTCCTCAGGGGCAGTTTAAATAATCTGTGGTTACGTCTTTCCCATTACCACGAACTAGTTAATCTGCCTCTGAGAAATGTGTCAAGGAATCGTGTTTGTATAAAAACGAGCAAATTTTTTTTTAACAAAGTATAAGAACACGATGACTAAAGAACTATTTTCCTCACGCTGTTGCGTGAGCAACTTAAAACGCTTATTAGGAAGGGCGTTTTAAGTTCTTGTGATGTACGGAGTAATAACTCAGAGCAAAACTTTTAAGGTGCTCTTCAAGCAAAACGCTCTTGAAGCCCTAGCTTGTAGGGCGTTTCACTTAATTCTTCACCATTTTTATAACTAAGACTGTTGTAGACTTAAGCCGGGTTTTGACCGCACCGTACCGTATGCGTACAGTTTTAGTTGGTTATGACGACGGTCAGTGCGCTCGGACCTCGGACCGAGGGGCGTCGTCATAATCAACTAAAACTGTACGCATACGGTCCGAGCGTGCTAAGACCGTCACAACCCGGCTTTATTAAAAAATACGATTGCCAGTAAAAACTCCTCAAATGCAGCTTAAATTCAGTCTTTCCCTTTCAAAACTATTAGACTACACTTGAGGAGTGTTTTAGAGGAATGTTTTCACAATAACACCGAGTAACTAACGACACTCTATTATGTTACCATTAATATTTATACGAGAATAAAAAATAAAGCCCCGGTTCTCGTTCACGAACAGTTTTAAGATATCATGTAATATCACTAAATGTGTACATACTATTTAACAAAGTAAGTATAGTTACATAGTTTCATTTTCATATAGTCACTTACGCTCGATGAAAAACATATTTACTAATACTTTCTAGTGTTTAAACATAATACTTAGGTACTAGTATTATGAATACTAACTAGTATTAAGATCGCCTTTGTACTAACACCTTTTGTGCAATGAAGTATTATTGAACTGAATATTTATTTTATTTTGTTTATTAGGCATGTAAAACAGGTAACAATCTTAAAATAACAATATTTTGGTTTGTTTTGGTTTTAAGCTAGAATGACACCCAAAGTATACCATGCACGTTATAATGCATAGAAAAACGAATTAAGGTGGTCCTCATATTTAGGAATAATGAGACGAGCTATCCCTCGATTTGTAAGAGAGGTATACTGGTATATTTTATTACCTCTTCCTAAAACAAAGTAACGCTGGGTAGTAGGTAGTGATGTTAGTAAATTATGTTAATAAAGCACTTTAAAAATCAATTAATCTACTCTTAACACCTGTCAGTTGCATTTTTATACACTTTGAGCAACTAACGTCTGTTAACAGTATTTAAGGTGGGACGATTCCCATACAAATGATATTTTCCAAATTTGTCAAAAAATTTACATAATTATACACTGAAATTATGTATATCTGTATTAATTTAGACTTTTATTTGCGCTAATTTATATGTTCTTGAAAAAAAAAACAGTAGTTTATAAGCTTAAATGAGATCGACAATTTAGTCCAATACCAATATCAATTTCATTTTAGTATTAAAATACGGTTTTTTTTAAAGAAATGTAAATTGGCGCAGATAAAAATCTTAATTTGTGCAGACAGATATAATTTCAGTAAGTACCTAATTAAGTAATTGTTTGCCACACCTGGCCAAAAAGCGAGTTTTTCCGCACGCTACGCGTACGGGAAAAGCCGCTTTGAGGCCAAGTGACGACATAAAATTGTGTACACAACACGGACCGTAAAATAGAAAGCCCTCTATCGCATATTTATGACCCTCGCCTGCGGCTCGGCCTTAAACTTCTGTGCGATAGGTATCGGCATTTCTTTATTTTACGGCCCTAGTTGTGTAAATAACTATTTCAATGCAGTTGCTCATAGTTTTCTTTTTTGTGTAACAAAATTATGCGGAAACCGACTCTTTATTTCATGCGTGAAATAAAACAGTACTGAAATCCTTTATTTCACGCGTGAAATAAGGTAATTTTTTTAAGTTTTTGACTCTGTGGTGCATGGTGCAAGTCATAAAATTTAAAAAATTACAAAGATGCAAGATTTTGCTGTCCAAAAAAACAATTATTTATAAGTATGCGCGCTCTAGCAATAATTGAATGATGGTAAACACCATAACACATAAGATTCTTGATTATCTCATTTAAAAATACGTGTTTTGTTTCCGCAAACAAAAATATTTTTCACATTATTGGCTGTATGTATACTGTACCTTTGCCTCAAGAAAAAAAAAACTGTATGAAACGCGCGCTCTGCAAAGAAAGCACGCCATTTTGTCGTAAATAGGCTTTGGTGAAATAAAATTACTTTATACTACACCTGCTTGGAAAGTACCTTGATGCTTTATCAAATTTACGGTAGAAAGTACGTCATTGCATATCGAACAAATATGCGGGGAGAAAACGCATCTGAACGGGAGAGAAAAGTGTATGAAAATCCATTTCTTACGTGGTTTTTCTTTTTTAATTTTGGGTAAGACTATGCGCCGGTAACCTAAATATCAAAAGCCAAAAAGTTTTTACAGTGAGTTTTTATCTCCAAGTTCGCAAAATTACACTGGCCACTAGCTGTGTGTTGGATGGTGTCGGGCTGGCAGTGCGACCCTGCGGCGGCAGGATAAACAATTTGAAAAAAGAACATGTGAAAATTGCAGACGCCATTGGCGCCATTTCCAATTTGTGTGTTGTTTGAGGATTCAGTTTTCGTAGAAAGTAAAATAAAACTATCAAGCAGGTGTAGTATAAAGCACTATGTATCACTCGAGAGAAACTACGATTCCCGATCTCGGGTGTTTTAAAGCCCTCGCCTACGGCTCGGGGTTCAAACGACACCCTCGACGGTAATCGGTCACTTTCTCCTCTCGGTGAACAATGTACCTACTATTATCATAGGTAGGTACGTATTTCCTCGCAAAATGCATTGAAAAATGTTGTAAGATATTTGAGCGTAAAAGGTTTTTATCCGAATGCGTATTATTCGTATATAAACCTTACTTTCCGCACGTGTATCTTAAATAACTATTTTTAACAAATTTGCAAAAATCGTTTGTTTCTGAATCGTCCCACTTCAGGCTTTAATAAGAGCTAACTAGCGCCGCCAATGAAAGAAAAAATCACATCTTCGTTTGTATCCATTTTTCCAATAAAGTGAACGACACAGTTTTCTGTATTAGTGATAGCTATTTTTAGAACCTACAACTTAGAACCTAGGGCCAAGAACCGAGTCCACAATTTCATTTACGCCAAAAAAGGCCGTTTTCGCCAAAAACGAAATTGTAGCCTAGATTCGTGAACCTAATTTCTAAGCTGTAGGTTCTAAAAATTGCTGTTACCAACACGGATATTTTGTCGTTCAATTTTTTGCAAAAACGGATTGTGAAAGATGTGATTTTTCGTTAATTGGCAGCGCTAGTTAGCCCTTATTAGAAGCCTTAAATCAACTGATTGGTAAAAGGCTGGTGACTAAAAATCACGCGGAACAATCGGTTTAGCCACACCAATTTCCAATTCAATCAAATCAATTTCTAATTTCCTGTACTACCTATGTATTACTCAATGCTTTATTTCACCCATAAGTTTGGTAAGATCTTAAATGGCACAAATGTGTACCTTTATGGTTTACTTACCTCACCATGTTTTCCTTCACCGTTAGCGCGTGCTATTGCTACTACAAATTCGCAGATGTACGTAACTTTGAAAATAAACAAAGTCACAGGTACATGCCCGCACTGGGAATCGAACCTGGGTCGGGTCTCCCGCTTCCAAGTGCATTGTTCTACCCACTGGGCTACCACGGCCTAAGCCTAGGCTATGGGCTAGGCCGAGTAAGCTGTCAGGATGGTATAGGTGCTGGGCAAGCCTACTCCATCTAAAAAAACAATATCACAGGCACTGTATAACGACGTAAAACAAAAAGTACTAAATCTAAAAAGGAAAGAACTGACTCCTAAGATACAGGTTGCCTTAGTTCAGGAGTCAGGGACTTACGTTAGTGTGTAACTTAATATGTAACTTTTAAAATGTGATATGTCTCTGTAACTTATAGCCAATAAATTACTTATTACTGCAGCGTCCGAGTGGTCCCTTCACCCATCTAGTGTGAGTGATGGACGCTGTATAAATCATCTCATTACGGAGATGCAAAGCTTTTTAATTTATTAGGCTGACTTGCGCCACTTCTTAAATGCCACTTAAGTCGCCATTTAAATTGACTTTTGTATGAAGAATTTTAGTTAAACGCCACATTTAAGAAAGTTGTCCAAGTCGACCTATTCTTTTATGATTTTTTTTTTATCAAGTTGACTTAGCAACTAATCCTCAAGGGGCGCCCTGCAGTAAGGGCAGGCAGAATGCTGGTCAAGCCACGTCGCTATACAAGGCCCGTGGAAGCGGTGCCCGCAAGCCAATGCCCTCAAGCCGGAGTCGTCTTTGAGGAGTTCCATGCAGATGGAGCATTCTTCAAGGCACCAGGGGCGCTGGCGTCTGGGGTGGCGTAAACGTTACATCTGAGACTTCGTGTATGATTAATTCAGTGATAGAAATAAAAGAAAATACATATTACTCAATTCTGGGATAGCGAGCGGGGCTTGAAAATTGTATTACCAATCCGAGCGAGTTCAGTGTTACCCGGCAAAATGTCTATGCACCTGCCTCCGTCAGACCACCATCTTGCGAGGTACCTAGATATTTCGACGGTTTATACATATACATCAATGAAGTCATTGGTTCGAAATATGCGCTGATACGCTGTCACTTGCTATCGCCCACAATCAACTTTCACGTCACGCACGGCGCAGAGAAATAATGACAGTGATTAACTCTGCAGCACATCTTGCGCACATTTCATTGGTGTAGACTAATAGATAAGATAAGATAAGATAAGATAAAATATTTTATTTGCTAAAGCATGGTAAATACATTAAAGTAGCTGGTAAAGTATATAGAGGACTGCATTGGTAGTACGCCCGCGCGAGTCACGCGTTTTGTGGCGCTAAAATGTCACAATTTGACAATTGACTTTCCAGTGAAAATCGCTACTTTTGACGTTAAAACGCGCGACTCACATTGTCGCACTGCCCATGCTGGGGCCGTTTTTGGGTGTGAATTTTGTAGGTAGAAATAAGTACTTCTATGATTTTTTTAATCGTAGAATTACCAGCATCTTTATCGTAGCTCTATTGAAACGCCACTGGAATGCGATTGTTTAATTAAAACACTACGAATAGTGACAAAAATCAGTTCAGAGGCCTAATTATACGCACCAAATACTGAAGGATTCCTAACGTAAGTATAGCTGCCGAATGTCTGAACTCCTACGGGATTTGGTGAGTATAATAATAACACTACGGAATAAAGGGTGCAGGTTTAGATCTTTTAAGATCGTATTTAGAAGGAAGGGTCCAAAAAGCAGACGTAAATCGTATTAAATCCTCGGGTTCACTTGTAAAAATAGGAGTCCCGCAGCGATCTATCTTAGGGCCGCTCCTTTTCCTAGTCTATATAAATGATTTACCGTTTATGGTACAAAAAATGTCTGAGATAGTGTTATTTGCTGATGACACGTCACTTATTTTTAAAATAAGGAGACAAGAAAATAATCTTGACGATGCAAATAATGCTCTCTCGCAAGTACTAGATTGGTTCACAGCAAATAATCTGCTGCTAAATTCTAAAAAGACAAAATGTATAAAGTTTTCCTTACCTAACGTACGAGTAGTTGAGAACAACATAGTAATTGGACATGAAAAATTAGAATTTGTAGATGATACTGTATTTCTGGGCATCACAATCGATGCAAAACTACAATGGGGTCCACATATTGTAAAATTAGCACACAGACTTAGCTCTGCAGCATATGCAGTGAAAAGAATTAGGGAACTCACTGACGTTGCAACTGCTAGGCTTGTTTATTTTAGTTACTTCCATAGTATTATGTCCTACGGTATACTACTATGGGGCCGGGCAGCAGACATTGAGACTATCTTCATCTTGCAGAAGAGAGCCATCCGATTTATTTACAAGTTAGGTAGTAGGGATTCGCTAAGAGATTTCTTCAAAGAAACCAACATCTTAACAGTTGCATATCAATACATTTATGAAAATATTATGTACGTTAGAAAAAATATCAAAGACTTCGAAAATGTTGGTGGCCACCATAATGTTAATACTAGAAATAAACATAAATTGTCATTTCCACTATTTAGACTTGCAAAAGTTAACACATCCTTTATGGGGCACTGTATAAGGTTCTACAACAAAATTCCTCAAGATATATTAGAGTTACCTCCAACGCGATTTAAAAAATGTGTTAAGCACATTCTGTGCAAAAAGGCTTACTATAACATCAAGGATTATTTAGAAGACAAAGATGTTTGGCATTAAACAGTAGATTAATATTATTTAAAGGGCGATTGTGACTAGTGTTCAACACATTCATGACTAATATTTTAAGTTGAAAACTCTGTTAATTAAGTTAAAACGTGTTTTGAAAAGAATAAATGTGGAGTTTCTTTGTTAGCTTCTTCTCCACATAATCCATTAATTGTGAAACTAACAACTTTGACGTTCATTAAGTAAACAGTCTGTTTTTACAATGAATAAAAATATTTGAATTGAATTGAATTAATACGATATACGGTCGTTACATTTTACAACTATGTACATCGAGATTTGACCCCCAGTGCTTTGATAATGGAAGTGCATTACACAGTGACCAATATGACCCACGTGACTTTCTCCATGTCCACAATGCTGACAAGGAACTTGACCATCTCTGGCAGGTTTCTTTAGCTTACTCACTCAAAGTGACCAATATGAAACACATGACCAACTTGAATTTCTCTATGGCCACATTTCTGACGAGGAACTTGACCATCTTCAGCACGTTTGTCCAGCTTACCGACCCAAAATTACCAATGTGACCCATATGACCCACCTGACTTTCTCCATGTCCACGTTGCTGACGAGGAACTTGACCATCTCCAGCAGGTTCCCGCACTGAGAAAGCGTCTTCCGGAGTTCCGGTGGCTGGCAGGTGCTTGCTGGAATTTATAAGGGAGATGTTATTCCGTCTGGTTGTATTTCCATGTTTGTCATGTCTTTGCCTGGTTTCCAAAGCACAAGGTATCCTAGTTTGGGACCAGGGTGTTGTTTGGAAGTTATTATTGTAGAACCATAACCTCCTCAGTCCTGACCTTAAAAATAACAATTGAAAACCATTGTTATTTTCAAGGTCAGGACTGAGGAGGTTAATTAAGTACATTAATTAACAAAACAGTAGGTACAAAATAAAAAACTGCTTTATTTTTTTATTTTTGTACCTCCGTCATTGTTTATACCTCATTAGAAGCACAGCAAAATAACACGTAGGTACAATGTTTGTATTAACTGTAATATGTATGTATCTATTATTATGTTGTATTTATATAATATTCCCCAACTATATTACACTTTATAGAAGTATGTATCTGGGTTAAATGAGTAATGAGGATCATTCACGTTCTGAACCAAGTACGCAGTCTTATAGAGACATCAAAAACAATAGATTCTGTGAAAAAAACCGAAAACTGATTAGAAATGGCGAGGTTACAGCGATTTTGGTGCACAAGTTCGAAAAACGGGCACGATACGTTTAGTTAAGAAGATATAATAGCGTTGTGGATAGACAACACTATTATATATTGTACATCTATAATTACCTTAAAATCAGACTTTATCCTCTCTTTCAACAGAAAAAATATTCCTTGCTAAAAAATAGCATGTTAGTTGGCAAATTGATTTCTTGCCGAATCACTTACTCCTTTTTAACCGACTTCAAAAATGGAGGAGGTTATCAATTCGACGCGTATTATATATTTTTTTATATGGCTTTGTTCTTCCATAACTCCGTCAAATCTTAACCGATTTCGACAATTCTTTTTTTGTTCGAACAGATATAACGTCCCATTGATCCCATTTTAATTTGGTGAAGATCTGATGAAGACTTTTAGAGATGGAGAACGGAACTCCTTAATGGACAGCAGTAAATAAGGCCGAAGGTGATGTTCTGGTGAAGACTTTCGGAGATTCTAAATCTCCGAAAGTCTTCACCAGAACATCACCTTCAAATTTTAAAGGAACGAATATGTATGGTAAATTATGGTTATAAAGGACTTGTTTATTTTTCTCCCGCTCCTCCACTAAAAACTGAAAATGAAAAAAATTTAAATAAAAAATAAAAACCGACTTCGAAACACTACAGCTGTTGGCGATTAATAATTTTATAGCATAGGAACCTTTTTATATAGCCTTTTTTGCACATATTTCTTCTTTATAGTAATGTTATTAAAAATAAGTTGTCACGAAACCGTCTTTTAAATAACAACAGCACTAAAAAGATAGAAATAATTTAAATAATTAGAAGTATTTATACATGTAGGTATTGTCGAAGTATAATTTGTAGTCGGTGCCCAGTTTCATGATCAGCACATATATTTCAAAGTCGATTTTTATTTTTTATTTAAAATTTTTACCTATCATATTGTGGTACAATCAAGATACATTTTCGAAATTAATAAGAATTTAAGTTCAAAATGTCACATCCGTCACCGTTAAATGAGCCAAAGGTTGACGAGAGGTCTAGATATTGTGGTCCAATGTGGACCAAACATACAAAAAATACTAAAAAAACAATCATCACTATAATAGAAGAAAAATGAACAATATTTTGGTATTCGATAGCATCCAGCTAGGGAGAATCTTAGAGATGAGAAAAAAAAAACAAAAAACCTCAATTACTAGAATTCTAGAGATGGTACCAAGTTTCTATTTGCACGTAAAAATTAGGTTTTGTATGGACTTTAAGAGCACAAGTAAGCTTTCCAATTAACATGCAAAATTTTGATCAAGAAATATTTTTTCTGTTTTACGGGAACAAAAAAGCGTGCGTGCGTGCGTGCTTTGTTGTTACGATTTATTTCACAAAACCATTCAATAAAAACTTACCAAAGACCTTGGCCGCTCGGTATTCCCGGGCCATGTTCCGCAGTGACGTCGTGAAGATCGCATCGGTCTCATGCTGCGGGTTCACATAAGGACTCTCCCGGAAGAACTTCTCCTGGGTACTTGTGAGCTGCTCCTCCTCCAGGTAGCCTGGAATTAATGATACCGGGCGTCAGGTATTTTTAAAAGTCATAGATATTGAAAGTGACTTCTAACTATAGAATATAGAAAGAAAGAAGACATTTATTTAAATTGTCACAGAAACATAAAGTAAACACAAAGGTACACAAACAAAATACACGAACGTCAACAAAACAAAAATAAAAACAATCGTGAAGAGCACATGTGAGGCAAATAGAGTCGAGGGCAGCCGGGTACCAAACAGTAATGGTAGCCGTATACAATATTAGATTATTCATCATCAACCCATTATGTCCCCACCGAGGGTCACGGGTCTCTTCCCTGAGGAAGGTATAGGCCATACTCCACCACGGGGGCCAAGTCCGGATTGGTGGAGGCTTGTAGACTAGTGGCTCGTCTACTGTCAGAAGATGTCAAGCCGCCCTAAGGCCTCTGACTTGGCTTAACGACTGCCATCTATCGACGGCAGCCTGCACCAACAGCTTAACGTGCCTTGCGAAGCTCGAAACGAAGCCACTAGCGTTAGGCATAGACGGCGACCCATCCATGCACTGAACGCACCCAGTGTTGCTTAACCTTCGTGATCGTTTAAGATCACTCAGGCAGCCGAGGCTACGAGCGATTAGATTATTATCCAGCCTATATGTCCCACTGTAGGTAGGGCACAGGCCTTTGAACACCTCAGACACTCAGGTTTCCTCACGATGTTTTACTTCACTTTTGCAAATGGTGTTGCTGCAAAAAAATAACAAATGTACGTAACTTAGAAAATAAAGTCATTGACACATGCACAGGGTTCGAACCCACAACCTCCCGAGTGAGGCCGGCGTGTTACCGCTACGCTACCAGCCATATTATTGTGTGCTGCATGCACGCATTGAATTTTACGCATTGAATTTTAAAATTCAATGATGCACGTTTAGTTTTTATTTTACTACTAACGTATTGATTAGCCGACCTATTCTCAGACCTACCAAATATACACAAAAAAATTCATAAAAATCGGTGAAGCCATTTCGGAGGAGTTCGATAACAAAACAACGAGATTTTTATATATTAAACCACATAAACTTGAAAAATAAAAAAATCAAATAAAAATTAAAAACCGACTTCGAAACCAAAGTATATGTGCTGGTCATGAAACTACAAATTATACTTCTACAATACCTACATGTATACATACTTCTAAATATTTACTAACTTTTTAGTGCTGTAGGGTTTCGAAGTCGGTATTTATTTTCTATTTAATTTTTTTAAATCTTTCAAATTTTTAGTGGAGGAGCGGGAGAAAAATAAATAAGACCCTTTAACCATAATTTACCCTACTTAATTCGTTGCTTTAAAATTTGAGGTTCTCAATTTCCACCTCCGAAAGTCTTCACCAAAACATCACCAAATTACCTTGGGACTACTTTTACGCTATTCTATAAAACATACGGATATTACCAAAGGATGTGCCCCATTAGGCCTTATTTACTGCTGTTCTTCAGAACTGAAGAACCAGTTTTGACATTCTGTGTTATATCAATTATCTATCTTCCTGACTCTAGCCCCACTGATAGAAATATGACAAGTTTGTCACTCAGTGGCTAAACATGAATTTTTGTGCACAGAGAGACTGTGTTGTTTTTTTATCTGTAAGAAGTCACACATTGGCTGAACAGATTTAGATTAATAATTAAAGAGAGACCGATTTGTGATTATATCTTTTATCTGAAACCCGCAAATGAAGTCACATGCACAGCAAATACAAATCACCTCACACTTTATTTGTTTGTTTCACATATTTTCACCCAGTTATTTATTTATTTGCACACTCACACACACTTTGTTACATACCATCTATTAGGCATGCATTTTTTCATTTTTTTGTTTTTAATCATTATTGTCTTTTTATTTTCACAAACACGCGACTAACTCGCAACATGGTCTCGACAGAATATCAGCGTTGTGGTTAGATACCTCGGTGGCAGCTACAACATATGCTGAGTCGGGAACCATTTTAGGGGCTCAGTATCTACTTTAAACTAATAATATTATTTATGTTCGAATTATGATTTTAAAATTTTTTGTGCTAATCTATTCAGTTTTTATTTTATGTTTTTGTTAAATTTGTCTTTTTTATGTTGTTTGCTATCGTTTTGTTTATGTTTGAAGTATTGTGCCGTTAAATAAATTGTTTCTCTCTCTCTCTCTCTCAAATTCTTACAATTTTTCGTATTTTGTATGCTTAAATAATAAGGGTTAAAGTATGAAATTGCCGTTTTATTGCAATAGGTTCTTTGAATTGACATAGAATCTTCATGGTTTGAGGTTTTCGAATGAAACTTTTTTCAAATGGTTTCTATGATGTTCTTTTTTTAAAAAATGTGAAACATTTGAATATCGACTTTCAATTGTTTTTGTTATTCAATTTAGACAAGAAAGATGGATACTGCGAAAATTCGAGTGATTTTTGAATACGAGTTCCGACTGGAACTAACGCGGCAGAAACAGCCCGCAATATCAATGCTGCGTTTGGAGAGGGGTCTACTAATGAACGCACCGTGCGATTTTGGTTTAAACGCTTTCGTGATGGAAATTTCGACTTAAAGAACGAGCCACGAGGAAGACCGCCCACACAGGTGAATAACGATGAATTAAGAGAGATAGTGGAAGCCGACCCTAGTCAAACTACCCAGGAATTAGCGGCATGGTTTAACGTTACCTTACCCACAATATTGACTCACTTGCGTCAAATCAATAAAATAAAAAAATACGAAAAATGGGTGCCTCATAATCACTCGAATTTTCGCAGTATCCATCTTTCTTGTCTAAATTGAATAACAAAAACAATTGAAAGTCGATATTCAAATGTTTCACATTTTTTAAAAAAAGAACATCATAGAAACCATTTGAAAAAAGTTTCATTCGAAAACCTCAAACCATGAAGATTCTATGTCAATTCAAAGAACCTATTGCAATAAAACGGCAATTTCATACTTTAACCCCTAATATCACCTACAATTTTTATTATAATTTTAAAAACACAGGATTTCTACAAAAATGGATAAAAAGGCACTATTTACTCTGTGACTGATCAGATTTCCAAGTCATATGTTTTGCTTATCCATGAATGGGCATTTTCGTAGAAATTTGTCCCGGTTACAAAATGGAGTAAAGTAAGCAAACATTCATTCTAAGATGATTTATATTATTTTAAATTATTCGCTATTCTTCAAAGATGTCTAAGAATGCGGCAAAATAACAATCAAATTGCATTTTCAAAGGCTTTTTGACTTTTTTGGGATGAGAAAGTTGTTTAGCTTTCCATTTTGTAACTTTCTTTCAACCTAAATAAATGAATACCACAGTAATCTTCAACTAATTTAGTGTGCTTAATTGCTCGACAGACATGAGATGGAGTGAAAAATAAAACCCAGCAATAAAGAAAATCATTATTTATTTAAATATAATTAAGAACAAATCCACTTTGTTACTTTTGGATAGCTTGCCTATGAAAATGTTATGTTTTATGTTGGTAAAACAGTCTTTAGGAAACGTGTTTTTTTTTATCGAATAGGTTCTATTCATACTACTGCAAAAATGTAAAAATATTTGCTAGTGCCCTTTATAAGAACCGAAAAAAATATGTTTTCCTTAATTAAAACATGAGACAGTTACAAAATGGATACGACCAGTTACGTAATGGAAAATGTAAAGCTGTGTGTACATTATAAAGAAAGACTGAATTTGCACGAATATAAAATTAATTTATTTATTGATACTTTTATTGCACTTAAAACAAATGTACAATACGGCGGACTTAATGCCATAAGCATACTTGTTTAAGTTTGTACGTTTACTACCCTCGTAAACTTACAAAATAAATTATTAAGTTACGACTCAAAAATATTGATTATTCGTTATTGAAATTAAAATTATCTTTATTAAGTCTAGTGCTCGTGTTTACGTTAGAAAATTACTATGGTGTACATTAATAGAAAATTTTCTCCTACCAATCTATTCTAGACATTTAACACATGTAATCGAAACTGGCTGCTCCACTGCATTGTACGCAGACTTGATTTTTACATACCAAACATACAAAAAATTGGTTTTTCGAGTTAAAATTTCTTCGTTTACATAAATGACAATAGAAAAATCTCGCCACAACTGTTTTCAGGGACTGAGAACGATAATATTGTTTGTTTTCGCTCGAAGAAGGCATTAACACTTTTTTTTTGTATTACAGTATTTGTAGTTTTTCTCTTTCCGGTGTGTATTCTTGCTGAAACATTAAGCAGAGAAGTGGTATTTAGCGCACCACAACGTGGTGTGTTCATCGTGGGTTCTTCATCTTTTTCATCATCTAGTTCTGTAAATACTTCTTTACCATAGTAGTCTAAAACAACATAAAATATTTATTAAGTGAAACAATATTATGTTAAAAAACTTATAAAAAAATAGTATGTTATTCCGGATAATATATTATACATACACCTAAGTCTTACAAATTGTAACCTACCAAAACTATAAAAAAATCCTATAGGTATTAGGTACATTAAAAAAGTGCGGATGTAAAAAAAATTGTTACACTTTTTCTTTTTTAACGCGTTAGGATTTGTAAGACTAAAGGCCGGTTTCTGAATTGAGAATTTCACTAAGTAAATAGGTACTTAGTAACGTTCTGTCACGCTCTTTTCTGACAAATTCAAAGAGACTGCACTACAGTTAACTATTTACTTAGTGAAATTCTCATTTCAGAAACTGTCTATTAGGTTTGTATATCCAGAAAATATATCACAAATAGAAACCTTAACCTTTTTAGTAAAGTAGGATGTATCATAATATCGAGCAACATATAAAAAATACACAAAGAAGAAGACCGCACACAGCTCTAAAACAAATTAAAGTCATCCCCGTATTCCAGAAGCAGAAGGTGTGAGCATATTAAAAAAAAAACATTCTTTAAACTAAGAATAATTAGAACCCCTTGATGCTTTGTCAACATTGACAGTAAACACTTGCCTTTATATTTCCATTTTGTAACTTTTCCATTCCACATGTACGTAACCAAACAAAATGGAAGTAACGGACCCATGGTACGCGATCTAAAATTGCGTGTGTTGTCATTTTAAACAGTTGTGGCCACAGGTGACTCAATAATTCATTAAAATACAATAAACAGCTATCATTTTGTTTATTTTACTTTAAAAAAAACACAAACTTACCAGCCAAAATCGCAGTTACAAAACTGAAGAAAAAAACTCCACGGTAACGCTGTGCGAGTTCAGACACGAATAGTGAATAGGACGTTCTTTGACAACTAATTCAAAATAGTTGTATCGATGAGTAATGTTGCCAGGAATAAAATTACTGTGATCATAGAGTACTTCTTTAAAAATAATACGGCGATATAGCAGTTACAAAATGGAATTCCACTCATGTCCAAAATCGTAGGACACAACTTAATTGATAAAAACTTAGTATTTCTGTATTAAAAGACCCCCATTTAACGTTTAAATATGATGTTCGTCACATATTTAAACATAATTAATCCAGTTTTACCCTTCATACAAACCGAGTTAAAAAATAAACTAGTATCAAAACTTGGTCAGATACTGCAGGACTAACATTTAAATAGGGGTCTCGAGAGCTAGTTTAGTCTTATTTTATAATTTATTACATTGAAAAGCCCTACAAAACTCTGTTTTCATCAAAAATATAAGTATAAATAAAAAAAAATACTAAAAATATCTAGAAATAGACCGATTTCTAAGAAAATTATTCATAAACTTGTGGGACACGTAAAAATTTTTGTGGACGTTTTTAAAAAAAAATGCCCGAATACACAGCTGAGTATAAGGGTTAAAAACCAAATACTGTTAATGAAAGCAATTTACACTTATTAGTTATAAGTATAACTTACATTTTATGGCGTGTGAAATAAATAGTTCAAATCTAATAAGCTGTGGTTTTCCCTAATATAGAAAAATAAAATAGGCACTTATCAAGCATCCTGTAACTTTACGGTCACCGCCATAAGTAGGTAGTTAAATCTGTAGAATTCTAAAGGACCCCATCAGGCCTCCATAAAAAGGTTTTTAATTATTCTTTTCGAGGTCATAGGTTCAGCACAAACTGCAATTGCAATAGTGATTATGTTCACTGTTATATTGTTGTAGTGTTTTAGTACCAAACTTGATAAGAACGGATCCGGAAGTGTCTGACTGCCGGTTTATACCGAATAAATAGGTACCTAAGTTTCAGAGCGGTGCTGGAGCAGCGGAAGAACGCCAGCCTCACGGCACTTGCAAAAGTACCGAAACGTTGGAAAATTGTAAAATGAAAAAATAAACAAGTACCTAAATATCCATTCAAATTCAGTTTTAATTACATACAATAGCCCAACTATGAGGCTAAGTGCAGAAATCTCAGGTCTAACTACCTAAGTATCGACCAATATCCTCAGATTTCTAAAAAACAATGAATAAATAAATAAAAAATAAAAACCGACTTCGAAAAACTACAGCACTAAAAAGTTTTAAATAATTTAAATAATTAGAAGTATTTATAATTTAGAGCCGGTGCCCAAAATATATGTGCTGGTCTTGAAACTGGGCACCGACTACAAATTATAATTCTACAATACCTACATGCATAAATACTTCTAATTATTTATATAGGAGAGTAGGTTTGTGCTAAACTTTGTGAAAATCTGTATTCTGGAACTGGCAGTAAATTCACTGGAAGTTTGAAACATCAATGACTCACATTTGGCTGGTGGACAGCATCCTATCCCACTAAATGACAAGGGTTATGAGTAAAGTTAAAATAAATAGGTAAGTATTTTATGAACATAAACATAAACATTTACATACAGGCCCATACATTCTTCTGGCCTCACACTAGCATACCAAATAAGTAAATTATATTTTTTAAATAAACAATCTGTTACAATTGAAACTTAGCAAAAACACTTAGCACAACCCGCCCCCAACTTTACCCACCAACCCACAAGGTGTATAGTAGATAACACTGTACATTAATACTAATTTCCAAACTACACAATCACTTCCCAAAATAGGATACCCTGTCAACATCATCAGCCTTTGAAGCCCACTGCAGGACATAGGCCTCCTTTGTGGCTTTCATAACCATGAGGGGTTTAGGGAGTATGCGGTTGGAATCTCAGGAAAACACTGCTGCCCGTCTCCTGGTAAGATTTCCTTAGTCGCCTTCTACGACATCCACGGAAGGAAATGGAGTGACACTATTCTTAAACCGGCGCCACACGGAATACCCTATACTTATCACTAACTTGGAAATACACCCAGACTGAGGCCATTTGTTCAAATAAAGTAACCTCCAGCGGGAATCAAACCCACCAACCAACCCACGACCTCCGTTTTGGTAGTCAAGCGAATTACAGATAGACCAACGAGGCAGGATTTTGATGTTTAGCAACAAAGTTATAGAAAGTCGTAAATTAAAAAGTCTAGGACAAAGCTACATTAATAGTTATTTAAAACGAATAATAACGAAATACCACTTACCAATGACCATCTTGGCTAGAACATCTGAAGGCATCTGCGGGAGAGACATTTTTCTCGATTTCAGACAAAAATGTAGCTAAATATCGACACTGAGACAAACGCCGAACTCCTACCGGTGTAGAGTTTCACAGAAGATTAATTTGTAAAGTGAAGCTGGACGGATGAAAGCACATAATAGGGCCATTGTTGGTTATTCCCCTTTGGTTAATCACTCACTATTGCTGCAGCAGCATTCGGACTTTTGGCGGGAACTAGTGTTGTGCATTGCAAAAATTAATCGATTGAAATATTTCATTAGAACAAATATGTAAGTTAGTAAAGTAACACTCGATAAAAATATGGATGAAAATACTTATGTACCTAGTCGACAGCAGAATAACCTTTGCTTTTTTGTTGCAAAATTACCTACCTGTAATGTGACCGAGTAGAGTGCATGCGTGTTAAGGTTGATGTGCTGTCGACACTGCATACGTAATTCAGCGCATTCAAATCTATATCTAAATCTGTTATAGACAGAACTACCTTCTATTCGCCATCTTGGAAAGGGAAGCCATGTTAAAAACAGCCATTTTGAAGAACAGCATTTCGCCTTTGTACAGGTGCAATAAAGAATATGGGATGTGCTGGGGAGAATAATCTCGCGCTACGAGGCCTTATCATTGAAATATTTTGTGGTGTTAACGGTATTCGTTTAGTTCAGTTGCATAGTTCTGCCCATTTATTCACGGTTTAGAGAATTTTTCAAAAAAGAAAATTCTTCTTTTCCAATGTTCTCGTCAATCACTTACCACCTACCCTATGTGGGAGTTCCCGGGCACGGCCGTATTCACACTCTCCAAGGAACGGACCTACACGAGGTGAATGTGCAATATGCATCCCCGGCATATTGTTAAATTTTTTGCGTCAGCTCCACAGATAGATTTATTTAGCGTGATGCTCGACATACGAATAAAAATATCTCGGATTCAGACATATTTTTTTTTTATATAATCTTTATTTGAAAGGGTTTTGTACAAAAAATGACAATGTCACCCTGGATTCAGACATTTTTATTCTAATCTCTACCGAGCAGGAGTTATAGGAGCCATATTACACAGGACTATGTACGATAATATTATGTAGGATCCTATGTAATTTTCATGCGTGTTGTAACATCAAAAATGACTTGGTTTTCTAAGTTACGTAGGTACATTTGTGAGGTTATAGTAGCAATACCAATCGCTAACCGTGAAGGAAAATATCGTGAGGAAACCTGAGTGGCTGTGATCTTTACTTACCGCAGCGCGTGAAATTGCCAATCCGCAATGGGCACGCGTGGTAATTAAGCCCATACTCCCTTTCTCTCTGAGGCCAGTGCCCTGCGGTGTGACGGCTACATAAAAAAGCCTAAGGCGCGAAATACACAGATGGGCCGTGGGGCGAGGCGGCGGTAATATTGTATAGTCACAGATCACAGTCCTTACTCTGCAGTCGCTCTTAACGATTAGGGTTTCTTGTCGACTACGGAACCCTAAAATAATTCAATTTTAAAAGCTGACACGAGGTGCAAGTCTGTCTGCCACGCTTGCTTGTCCACGACATAAAAGTACTCTGTGTCCACGACATACTAGCGTGTGGATGACGAGGTTTGTTTGTCCATAATGCGCCAAGAATTTGTAGAGGCTCGCTTGCGACAAGCGTGTGGACGCGGCATTAGAAGAATCGTGTTGTATAATAAGGCCGTGAGGCGCGAAACAGGTGGGACGTGGGCGCGGTAAGATGTATGAAGTCACAGACCACAGTCCTTGCTCCGCGGTCACTCTTCGTCTGTGACTCTATACCTTACATCTTACCGCACCCCTCATCTCATCTGTCTCGCGTCTAAGCACAAGGAAAGTTTTAAAAAAAGTACGTACCTAGTACAGATGTTTGTAGAGGTTCTAAATTTCGCCGATGACTGCACTTGCGTGGCACTGGAACTTGCCCATTAGCTCAGTTGGGAGAGCGCTGGCACGGTTAGCCAGAGGTCGCGGGTTCAAGTCCCGGCATGGGTGGAATATTTAACCTCTAAATAGGTTTTTTTTAAATTGTCCTTAGCACGGATTAGTGCCATAAAGATAATGAAAAAAAAAATTAATGGAAAATATTATAAACAGCACTTTTCTTTTCCCATACAAACCAGCTGTCAAACATTTGACGTAAAAATATTATATTTTTGAAATGAGACGTCACGAAACTTAGAACCCCTCCGCCCCTTGTCACACTTTGTCGACCCCCTCCCATCCTCTTAACGTGTGACGTACTTTATGGAATTATGGATGGTCCGTTATCGCCTGTACCTTATGGTATGGTACCTGGAGGGCAGCCAGTGAACATACCAACAAATAAATGGACAAACCGAATCATATTTTGTCTAAATCTTTATTATTTCTTTACTTCTCAAGTACTCGCTTTTCACACACGATCGCAGTTCAAACAACCCCTATGGTCTAAAAAATACCTTACAATCTAGAAAAACGTCTCCGTATAATGCGGTCTACAAAAACAACAGAGAAATAACATCCTAGTCAGAAAAGCATTGAGTTCGACGATTGGATTTTAAAATAAGGAGGAAAAGCACGGAAGCAATCATCGCCACATAACTTAGTATCGGAATAACATCTGAAAACTTAAGTTAGGTATTTCGATAAATGCAAATCAACCTTTACAAGCGAGCACTCTACTCATTTACGTTAAAGGCCTGCGCAGACGATGGACTTTTGTCCCCATGGGACAAAAATCCCTCAATCGTGTAAAAATGTCCACCGAGTACTTGTCACGGACTCAACGTATACGGTGTGCGGTCATTTGTTGCCCGGATACGTACGTCACTATCGAGCGCTCAATGCAGAATAAAGTTCGTTGTGTGCGTTGTTGCGTCTGGTCACGTTAGTTCTATTTTTTTGGCGACTCCCCCATGCTTTTATCCAGTTCAGTCTCTCGGTGTCCTCGGTAATTTGGGGGACTTCGTGTGCGTTATTCGGTACAATTTATAAGAGATCTATCATAAGCAGCCAATATACGTCCCACTGTAGGGCACAGGCCTTCTCTCAGAGAGAGAGTATGGGCTTAATCACCACGCGTGCCCACCGCGGATTGGCGATTTCAAGCGCTGAGGTATGCGAATAGGTTTCCTCACGATGTTTTCCTTCACCGTTAGCGAGTGGTATTGCTACTATAACTTCACAAGTGTACATAACTTAGAAAGAAAAGTCACTGGGGAATAGAACCTGGGTCTCCCGCTTCAGAGTCCGATGTTCTACCCACTTGCTACCACCGCGCCGCGCACCATCGATAAGAGATCTACCTATATCGATGGGCAAAAAAGTACCCGGGGGACAGTACCTAGTCTGCGCAGGCCTTTAGGGTGGTTTTGCAACTAAAATGTACAGGTTGAAGCGTTGAAGGCCTAGTTGTAGGTACTCGTATCTGTATTCAAATTGTTCAAGTGTAAAAACACAGTTTTTACAATCTTGCTTTTCCGGTACAAAAAATAACTTAGAACCTTTCCTTTAGCGGAGGAGAACGAATTCATTCATTCATTCGCATTCATTTATATATGTCGTAGCCAAATCATAGAATTGACCATATCATGATGTGGTTAGCCATTTCACGAAATGTATCCTTTTCATGAAAAGGCCAAGTCAAACTGGCCGTATCATGAAATGGCTTAGCCAGATCAATGAGCGACCGACGTTTGACGATTTGAATAGCGAAATGCATGACTATTTCATGATGCGGCCAAACGTTAGCGGCCATATCGTAAAATACTTCCATTATCCACCGTTAGAGGCGCTGATGTTAGTTTGTTGTGTATTCCTACATTTGCATTTTGGCTTTTTTTTAGAAGCTACATAGCTGAAGTTTTACTAAGAATTAAATTAAAATTTTGGGTTGGTTGTTAGGTCAGTACACATAAGCAAAAATAGGTCGCTGCGCTCCGCTCCATCCTGGAACTTCGGGTGTTAGTTCTTTTTTTTTATATAAAAGCGAAAAAATATTTCACTAAAAAACTTAGTTTTGAGTCAAACTTAAACAAGGTTGGTGCATGGAAAAGTCATAGGTACCCTACATTATGATATGGATTCATCCATGCACTGAACGCGCCCTGTGTTGCTTAACCTTCGTGATCGTTTAAGATCACTCAGGCAGCCGGGGCTACGAGCGATTCGTTGAATAAAATACCAATAAAAGAAGCAACAGTTTATATTTTATCACTCGTAAAATACAATGGGGTACAATGATTACAACAAAATGAGATTTCTGCCCTACTTTCCTCATTTTGCACAGTATTTACGGGAATATCGCCGTCACTAGAAACAATATTTTCTGTCGCCTCCATGCTAGAAATACACAACAAACTAACATCAGCGCCTCTAACGGTGGATAATGGAAGTATTTTACGATATGGCCGTTAACGTTTGGCCGCATCATGAAATAGTCATGCATTTAGCTATTCAAATCGTCAAACGTCGGTCGCTCATTGATCTGGCTAAGCCATTTCATGATACGGCCAGTTTGACTTGGCCTTTTCATGAAAAGGATACATTTCGTGATATGGCTAACCACATCATGATATGGTCAATTCTATGATATGGCTACGACATATACAAAAACCAGGTGGTTAAAATAACTGTAGCGTCGTGAAAAAGTTCGGTATTATTATTTTCCACGACGGTCGACTGCTACGTGAATTTTTGCCGCGGGACCGTCATCCACCGCTACTCCGCGCGGAGAAGCGGATCAAACCGCTAGGTAACGCGAATCGGCGCCTCCGTCGCCGCGCGCGTTATTCGCCGCTCCACGCACCGCGGCGGCGGGACACATTGCCAGTAGTGGGAATCGCGAAGAAACTCATGCGAATATTCACATCGAGCTAATATTCAATGTCAATCGCCACTTTGTGTTCTGAGGTCGCCACCTTTAGAGATTGTGTACGGTCGGGTCCGTGACCGTACACAATCTCTAAGGCGGACAGGCATCGGACCTTTTATGAAAAAAGTGTCCAAACATTCCCAATCATGTTGATATTGATTTTCAGGCGCCATGGCCGACAACCTAAGGTAAAAAACCTAGGGTTAGATAGCATTAACGCAAAAAAAAAAATATCTGTAAAAAAAGATATGATTTTTTCCATCGGTAGCGTTAAACTTAGCTTTTGACTCCTGCGCATGATTTTTACAGTAAGGGAATTGATACCTACGGCAAGCGGAGGGCGCCTGTTTCATAGAACTACAATCCATGGTTTACTATCAATGTTATTACAATTCAATGTACAATAAAAAGTAGATTAACCCACAGAAGTCTGCTACGCAATGTACCTCGAATTGTGATAATAAATTAGGTACCAATTGTAGTTTTATGAAACTCTGCCCTGGGTGTTGTTACACAACAAAAATGTATTGAGCTCTATGGAACAAAATACACTAAGCGCTCTACGCGCAAGTTCTATAGTTCCATGCATTTTTTTGTCACAGCGCCCCGGCCGCGCGACCAGTCCGCTTGCTATATCAAATTAACCCCCAGCTTCTCGTACACTAACACGCATTAATCTACTGTTAACAGCTGTCAATTGACCAAAGTGCATACAAAAAAAACCACTGACAGCTGTTGACAGTAGATTAACAGCTTGTTTGTATACGAGAAACCGGGGGTAAGCTTCGTTAGCTGCAAACGGATTTAGGCTCCCTACCTACACAAAACTGCAAATCGGCGCGATGCGAAGCCGCAACGCAGAAAACTGCGACACGAATTATTATTGCTGCGATGCGATTTCGTGCGGCAAGGCACGAATTCGGGTGACCATTCCTTCCTTCCATTCCCGTATCTAGGTCGTGACACGGATCGTACGAAGAAGTGCTCACTTTTGCTGTTGCTAAGACGACGACCTCGTGGCGCAGCGGTAGTGCATCTGCACACCATGAGAGAGGTCCCGGGTTCGAATCCCGACTGGGAATTTAAAAAAAAAACCCCAGATCTTGGATGTTTACATGTTTGTGATGTCGTTGTTTCTGGTTCCCACGACACAGGGTATCCTAGTGTGGGCCCAGAAGCAATGCATGTGCCTGTATGTAAATGTTCATGTTCATACAGGAAAAAGAAACAAAGAAGATTTTGGGTTCATCCATTTATTACTGTTATGAACGCCGCGCCGATGCGAATCGATTCGCAAGTTCTTGCGATGCGGCTCGCAGATTTTTACGGTGCGACCGCGCATCGCAGTTTTGTGTACGAGCCCTTATGCAGAATGTCTTGTGTATTCAGATTATTAGTTTAAAAACCTACTTTGCTTAAAGCTGACGACAACAATGATTAAATATGGTAGGTAATGCAAACTATTTGGACAGTTTGAAGTTAGTTCCATATAAATACAAAAATGTTCACAAAGAATAGGTAGGCACTTAAAGCTGCTGTTACGTCAGACACGCTGTCTCGCTCGCACAATCTAACATTTTAAATGACTGAGTGGAATACTTACTTTCTTATTTATAAAAACACGATTCCCTAAAACACTCAATAGTATCTGGTGGAGATTTTACTAGGGAAATACGTAGCCACAGATAAAATAAACTGCCTCTGAGGAGTGCTTTAGAAGAATCGCGTTTTTATAAATAAGGCAGTTAGTTTTTTAATAAATAAAGTTATTTCCAAAATTATTAATTTTACTATTCAATTTTCTCAATTAAAAAAAATAGCTACAGGAGAAAATTCGTTTCCAAAAATTTTACTATCAAATTTTCTCAATAAAAAAACTAGCTACAGGATAAGAAAAATATGTCTCGATTGTCCGTAATTTTATTATGTATCAAATCCTCAGAGCACATTTATCAAAGGTACACAATTTTTTTTACAATCATTAAAAATGTACGCCCCTGGCCACATAGAAGGGACGTGGGGCGAGGGCGCTAATTCTAATCAACGCGTCGCGTCTTTTCCGCGCCCCCGCCCCACGTCCTTCTGTGTGCAAGCAGGACAGCATGTCTGACGCAACAGCAGCCTTAGGGCGCTTGTTATTATTATTTTAATTCTTTATTGCACTAATTACATTGTAAGTGTACAAGGGCGCTTGTACACGGGCGGCACGTGTGCCATGCCAACTGCAGCCGTCGACATTTGGCGACGGCAGGCATCGATGCGTCGAAGGCAGCCGTCGGCGCTCGAGGCGGATTTTCGACGCTGACATGTCGGCGACTGCCGTCGACGGCCGCAGTTGGCGCACGTGCCGCCCGTGTATATGCGGCCTTAAAAGAACAATGACTAAGAAGAATTTATGATCAAACTGTTTTATAATCACTAATACACAAGACATCAATGCAGATGAGAGTGCAACTTGCAGTTTTCTAACATATTTGGCTACAAATCAATTTGATTTGCGGTGTGATCCAACTTACATCGTATTGTATGTGTAACAGGAATAATAATTTATTTGATTATACATGGTGTTCGAAAAAAAAAAACCTACGGCCTTATTTATATAAACAGGATTCCTCTAAAGCACTCCTCAGAGGTAGATTATTTATTATGTGGCTACGCCTTTTCCTTGTAAAATCTCCACCAAACTATTATAATCGCCGTTTATAGTGTTTTAAAGCAATCGTGTTTTTATAAATAAGTCGGTTAAGGTCTTAAATACAAAAACACGTTTCCTTAAAACACTCATTAGAGGCAGTTTAAACTGCTTAAGCAGGCTGTGGTAAAGGGAAAGGCGTAATGACAGATTATTTAAAACTGCCTCTGAGGAGAGTTGTAGAGGAATCGTATTTATAAATCCGGGTCTCCTGCTCGTGTTTTACCATGAAACATTACACAAAACAATGCTCCGAATTAACTTTTTATTTCGCTACCCCTAGCAACGAAAATGTTCTGCGTAAATAAAACGGAATGTTTTGTGTAATGTTTTTTAGCAGGAGACACGCCGTAACCTCCTATGTCCTGACCTTGATTATAACAATCGAAAACCGTTGTTATTTTCAAGGTCAGGACTTAGGAGGTTAATTGCATTGGTAGATCACTGACAATGTCACGACGAGGCTAATAAAATTCTCAGCGGCGTTAGTAACATTATTTGTACTCATAAACTCTGTTACAGTTAAGAAGTTACATCACATAATTATCGTAAAGAACTCATTGCCAGCGTTCAATTTATAAAGAAATGTATTAACAGCCTTATTTAGAAAAAAAAAACACTAGATAGATTTTTCTTATTAAAAAAAAAACTTCGCCTCCGATGGTCGTTCCTATAAACGATCCGTATCCGTGGCTTTTGACAGTTCTTCCACACAACCAATCAAAAATCTGCTGTCGATAGGTTGAATATAGGAAGCGAACTTAAATCTACAAATTCCTGTGACGTCACAGTTCTATAATCACCGTCCACGTCCGCCAGTAACGTTTTTTATACTTTTTTCACAGTCGTTTCTATTTTTTTAGTTAAGGAAATAACAGTAGAAACACGGGTGAACTCGTTTTTTTTTTTCGCGCTCGATCACGAATATAGAGATATCAGCATTAACAAAATGCCTGCCATGTCACGCAGATTGTTAGGTAGGCGGGCAGATTATTAAAATAAATTTGTTTTCATTAATCTAATTAAGACTTCGCCGATTTCCGAAGCGGAACTCTTGTTTATCTGCACTCGATCACGAAACGAGTGATACCTCTGTAGCAAGAGTTAAGAAAACGCCTGCCATGTCAGGCAGATTGTTGGGTAGGCGGACAGATACTTTATTAAATCTAACTACGGACTTTCCGCCGGTTTCCGACGTAAGTAAATACACGTTGATTTCTGGGTGATTTGAAAGCCGCGGTTATGTAACTAGTAATTTAAAATGGCCTCTACATACACTATTACTTTTAGGTATAGACGTAAATTAAAAAAAAAAATAGTTGACAAATCATGTTCAGAGTTGAGAAATGTTGTTTAAAAAAAAATGCGCGAACCCGCGCGAATGACCCGCGGACCCGCAACACGCACGCAGCGCTCCGGCTGGCTACTAATGATTCTATTAGATTCGAGTTTGCGTCGAGATATTTTTGGAAAGAGCGTTGTTTAAAAAACAAACTAGCGTACTCGAGAGCTATCGTCACTCAGGCACGTTCATTTTGCTGTCTTTCAAACCACCCAAAACTAATGCAGTATAGGCGAATTGTCCCTTCAGATTTCGGAAAAAAAAGAGCGAGACATAATGGCTTGAGTATTTACTTAGTGAACTTATCAATTCAGAAATGGACAGTCTACCTTCACTATTTATTGGCACTCTACCGCCACTAATTCCAGTGTCATTACCTAAGCAGCCTATATACGTACCATTGTAGGGCGCAGGCCTTCTCTCACGGAGAGAGCATGGGCTTATTCACCACGCGTGCCCCACACGGATTGGCCATTTCAAGCGCTGAGTTATGTGAATAGCTCAGACACTCAGGTTTCCTCACGAATACTCACGATGTTTTCCTTCACGGTTAGCATGTGGTATTGCCACTATAACTTCACAAATGTACATAACTTAGAAAAGAAAGTCATAGGTACATGTCCGCACTGGGAATCAAACCTGGGTCTCTCGCTTCCGAGTCCAATGTTCTACCCACTAGGCTACCACCGCTCGAGTGTCATTAACTTCTTTTATAATCACAAGAGCGGTGGTAGCCCACTGGGTAGAACATTGGACTCGGAAGCCTATGACTTTGATTTCTAAGTTATGTACATTTGTGAAGTTATAGTAGCAATATCACTCGCTAACTGTGAAGGAAAACATCGTGAGGAAACCTGAGTGTTTGAGCTATTCACATACCTCAGTGCTTGAAATCGTCAATCCGCGGTGGGCACGCGTGGTGATTAAGCCCATACTCTCTCAATGAGAGAAGGCCTATACCCTACAGTGGGACGTACATAGGCTGCTTATGTATAAGTACAAGCAGTCATTTTAGACATGAAACCAATATTAAGTATTTACAATCTTCTTACATCTCTAAGTGAGAAGATTGGATGGAAATGATCATAAATACATTGCTCATTCTTTAAACACTCATTGGAGAAAAGTAGCCTTTCCGTGAGTACCTACCACATTGACTACTAAAATGAGTAATATTTGAAATTATGCTTAAGATACTGCTGTTTTCATAAAATTTATATGGAGTGAGCGCTCCGTTAACCAACAAGCCGCGTAAAAAATGGTGTTATTATGTCCTTTCTCCCTCTCGCAGACTGCATATATATAGTTTTACTTTATTCTGAAATAATTACACATCATCATCAGCCATTTGACGCCCACTGCAGGGCATAGGCCTCTCTCGCGGTTTTCATATCCATAAGGGTTTTGCCGTAATTACACATACGAGTATATAACTACTATCACGCGACGTTCCAAGCGATTTCAAAAATTAAACAGCCACGCTTTCGCCCAGTCACCCAATTTTTGGTATAAATCTGTTTAAATAGTACATTTTTGAGTAAATATTTTCCTTTGTCACGCAAAACACTAAAATCTTCAAAAAGTCGTGATCACTTTAAACTTTTTTTTTATTTACAAAAGATATCTGAGAACGTAACATAAGTGTTCTTTAACTAAGGACAATTTTCACTTTGACGCGACAAATGTTGTAAAATGCATTCAACCCACCCTTGTTTTGCGTTTTGCAGCGTTTGTCATTATTTTTAAATTGGACCGTGTTACGCAAAAACATTCTAACTCACAACAAGTATCGTTCGAGAAAACTCTTTGTATAACATTGTTTTTTCCATGTTTTTGATCAGACGTGTTTAATAGCATAGCGATTACAAATATAAAAACGCCAGAACAAAAAAAAAAATTGAATAAAACATAAAACAACGTTTTTCTAGCGAGTTACGTATTGTGGGTTAGAATGTTTCTGCGGAACACGGTCTAATTATTCGTGGACCTTAATCTGTAGAATTCTAAAGGCTCTGTTCGAGCCACTGTAACAATGTCTTTTAAATTGTTTTTTTCAAGGTCATAATCTAACCAGTTAAAATAATACTGTTTTTACCAAAGCGATGTGTGAAGAGATTTGATTTGAAGTGAAGGTCGCGAAGGAATGTTTTACACCTCAAATTTAACCTCATATTTTCGTATTATTATATTGGAAGTGCCCTATATTTTGTACTGCTTTTTGCACTGAATGCTTCAATAAATCTTCATTGATTTATCCAATAGTGATGAGAATACGATAGCCCGATTTTTGTATTATGTACTTTTATACGTAAGCCATTTGCTTCAATAAATCTTCATTCGTTCATGCGATAGTGACGGAAATACGAGTCCCCCATTTTGCATTACTTTTTTTACGGTGAATGGCTTCAATAAATCTTCGCGCATTCAATAGAGTTGGGAACGCGGGTAAGATTAGTCCCGATCACAGGGCGCGTCCTTGCGTGGGCGTCTAGGAGTGTGGACGGGGCGGGCGTGACGTCACGGGGGGGCCTACTCGCGCAGTTTGAGCGCGTGGTCCTTGATGGCGCCGCCATCGCCTTCGGAGACGAAGCGCTTGCGGCCTCTGTGGACGGAAATGGGCTGGCTTAGAACGGATGGCGCGTATAAAACAGTTTTTTTATGTTACACTGTTGAAGCTGTTTGAAATACGTGAAATGCGAATCCAGGAAACATCCAAATGGGGCAAAAATTGCTAAGGCGCAATGGATCAAATACGACTCAAAATGCACCTCCTCTATAATACCCAAATACGAACTCGCCTGCAATTATTTATCATGGGTCAAATGTGACCCACTAACTCAACAGTGATCACATATGACCCGTCACAGACTAACCTACAACGCTCGAGGATCCAATACGTCCCCTCATACACTGTAGTCAAATACGTCCCCGATGCACTGGGACAAAAACGTCCCAAGATGCACTAGAGTCAAACACGTCCCCCGATGCACTGAAGTAAAAAACGTCCCCCGATGTATTGAGGTTAAAAACGTCCCCCAATGTATTGAGGTTAAAAACGTCCCCGGATGCAATGGAGTCAAAAACGTCCCCCGATGCACTGGAGTCAAAAACGTCCCCCGATGTATTGAGGGCAAAAACGTCCCCCGATACAATGGAGTCAAAAACGTCCCCCGATGCAATGGAGTCAAAAACGTCCCCCGATGCACTGGAGTCAAAAACGTCCCCCGATGCACTGGAGTCAAAAACGTCCCCCGATGCACTCACCTAGCCGGCATCCGTTTAAGCACGCGGTCCCCTAGCAGGAACTTGCGGGCGCCCCGCTCGCAGAACCGGTCCAGCACAATGTATGCCAGCGGGACGTCGATCACTATGTCCGTCATGTCTTCAAATACGCGGAGGAAGCCCTGCGAAAAACATATTACAAATCACTATAAGTAACAAAAAACATGTGGACATGTGGAGAGGATGAAGGAAGAAAGATTGACAAAACAAATATATCGAGCGAATGTGGATGGAAGGGCCGGTAAGGGACGACCCAGACGGACATACTTCGACCAAATAGAGGATGTATTAACAAAAGGCAAGATATAAAGTCGCCACGCTAGGTCACGCCTGTGTTGTGGAAACCTACGTATATATTAACATAAAGAATGGCGCATGTTTATATAATATAATAGGCAAAATTTTAACTTTCTTAGAACTTAAGAATGTACCTACAAGTTATAACTTAAATATGTAGTTAAACAAAAGAAACCGTTTTATAAATAAAAACAGGAATAGAAATAAAAAAATAAAATTTAAAGGCTAAGAATTCCACTCATACCAGGACTTGAACTCGCGACCTCTGGCTAACCGTGCTAGCGCTCTCCCAACTGAGCTAATGGGCAAGTGTACGCATCGTTCGGCGAAATTTCGAACCACTTTCCGTGCTGAATGGGCATGGGTGGAATTTTTAGCCTCTAAATAGGTTTTTAAGATTGTCCGCAGCACGGGTTAGTGCAACAAAAAGAATATGAGGACTAGAAAATTCAATTAACAGGAAATTTTATGAGTGACTGAACAGGAACGGTTTGGGAACTACAGTTTACTAGATGTTGCCCGCGACTTCGTTCGCGTGGTAATTTTAGTGTGTATTTTTCCGGCATAAAAAATAGCCTATGTGCTAGTCCAGACTTATAATCTATCTCTGTGCAAAACTTCATCCGGAACCGTTCAGGCGTTTTTGCGTGAAAGAGTAGCAAACATCCATCCACACATACAAACTTTCGCGTTTGTAAAATTAGTAAGGCTAGAAAGCCCTCAGACTTATGGAGGCAACAGGGTATTAACAGAATAGGTTTCTGAAAACGATCTCAGATTTGTTGTTGGTGTTCATTGAGTGCTCAGAAAGTGGTATAGTCCGCATAGATCTTTTTGGCGGTAA
Source organism: Yponomeuta malinellus (assembly GCA_947308005.1). Taxonomy (NCBI): domain Eukaryota; kingdom Metazoa; phylum Arthropoda; class Insecta; order Lepidoptera; family Yponomeutidae; genus Yponomeuta; species Yponomeuta malinellus. The sequence goes on from OX371022.1 coordinate 2,252,082, forward strand.
CGTGAACATAGTCACAGATCGTTCGCACATCACTTACGGTCTTTACAGTGTAAGTAAAGTAAAGTAAGTGTAAGTAATTGAGGTAGTGTGATGCATAGTAAATTACTATTAGTCAATTACTAAAGTAGTCACTTACTCACACATACACTATGAAGACAGTAAGCGATGTGCAAACGATCTGTGACTATGTTCACGTTACCGCCAAAAATATTTCTGCAGACTATAATTTTAAATTCTTTCGCATATTTCCTCTAAGATGAGCAAATAAAAATTCACAAAAATTCAAATAAAAAATTTTAAGCCGCCAAAACGCTATCTTGGGCAATATGGCGTCGGCGTCGCACAGGAATCAGTGACGTCACTGGTCAGTAAGCAAACCAACGTCAACTCCACAGAACAATACTACTAGGAGGAATGTCGCGTCCGTAGAAAAAAGTGTGGTACTAAAATTGACCGTAACGCCATCTAGTGTGTGCCTCCACAGCGGAAACTTTTAAATATTAGTGCGCGGAAAAGCCAATAAGTGTACTGCTATAGGTTCCTTGAAAATATTTACAATGTTGGGGATTCTAAACTTGACAGATGCTTTATTTACTGACCTGTGACGTCATCATTGATTCGGCCGTTTTCGCAAAAAAATGGCTACAGATAAAAAAAATATCAAGTTCTATACTAGTTTTTTCGATAATTGATCCATTTTTTTAAAAACGTATAATTTATACGAATATCTACATAATTAATAGTTTTTTCACCTCACTAGCTCGTAAAAGCTCTGTTTATCATTCGAAATCTGCGTGGAAAATCGCACTTTATCCGCTAGCGTGGAAAGTGTTTTTAAAATTCGAATATTTTTATTCAATAAAGGTTTCGTACAATAAATTACATATATATAGAACCTCATTGGTTTCGTAATAGTTTATATTCTCTGCAGCCAGTCCATTGATGATTGAAATGCAAATACTTATTTCATGTCATGCGCCAGCCTCATTTAAAGAATCGCACTGGCCGGCAAGAAAATTTGATTTAAAAAATTAATATTTATTAAAACTGTTTTTCTTGCACCTAACATTTTCCTCGCTTTAGTGAGGTGAAAAGTTGTGTGTTGCGCTCGGCAGCAAAGTTATTTAGCGTCTCGTACCTTTGAAACCCTCGCTACGCTCAGGATTCTATATTTGAACCACTCGCTTCGCTCGTGGCTCAATCCTAGAATCCTTCGCTTGCTCAGGTTTCAATACAAGGTACTCGCGCCAAAAATTAACTTTGCAGCCTTGCATAACAAATAACTATTTTTACACTCTCATATAGCGTATTGTGATTTATAAAGTAAAATGTTTACTTTAGTTCTAATATAAACCCTGCATGCCCTAAAGTCGCGCATAAATGTACGATAACGTTCATTTACTCCGTGGATAAGTTTATAAATTAGACTGTCAAACAATAACCTTCTTGTTATGCCAGAGAAACATTGCGGCGATCGTTTATACTTTGATTTTGGTTCCTGCGTTCGGGGAACGATTTGTTAATCAAAATTCTGTGTGTAAAAACGAGCTATGTCAAGAAATAATATGAATCTACCAGAAAGTCGGACGAAAAAAAAATTGATTGTCTCGTCGTCCCAGCAACCATAGCACAGGGTATCCTAGTTTGGGACCAGGACAAGTGATTGTGCTGTGTGGAAGTTGTAAGTCACACAAACATAAAATATGACTCACCCGATCCATCTGGTCAGGAGTGACCACGACTGCTCGCCGCAGCTCGGCTAGAAACGTAATGAGTTTGTCTTCCACGGCCGAGTTCATACTCTCTATAGCAAGCACGATGGTCTGAAAGAGACAATTGGCTGGTTATTATTTAAACTACTTAAGCTGTAACGTCTGGCATATTGAGCACCGTTCGAACACCGTATTTGATAAAGATTTTTATACTAAAAAATATTTAGAGGCTAAAAATTCCACCCATGAAGCAATTGTAAAGAGGTTCGAGATTTCGCCGATGCCCGCACTTGTCCATTAGCTCGGTCGGGAGAGCGCTGGCACGGTTAGCCAGAGGTCGCGGGTTCAAGTCCCGGCATGGGTGGAATTTTTAGCCTCTAAATAGGTTTTGAAAACGTTCAATAAGTCCATTTCTGTGTCACATTGAGTAACATTTTTTGGATAATTTATTATTTTTTTAATTATGAAAATAAATAAAAATTGCACATACCTCGTAGACCAGCTCGTGGTGGAAATGCGGCACTTCAAGCTCGCGCACGCATCGCATGGCCTCGGCCAGGTCTCCCGACGTCAGGTACTCCTTTAGCAGCAGCTGGATCTGGCGGATCAGGGACTTCACCGGCCTGAGGACGGCGAGAAAACGTTCATCATCATCATCATTCATCAGTCGTGCAGAGCACTCACATTCATACATCCACTTTCCTTCATCATCATCATCATCATCATCAGCCACTTGACGCCCACTGCAGGACATAGGTCTCAATCATGGTTTTGAAAGCTTCCCGGTGTTGTGCCGCCCGCATCCAGCGACTCCCCCGCCACCGAAACCAGGTCGTCAGACCATCTGGTGGGGGGCCTGCCCACACTGCGCTACTGGTATGGCTCGAAGAATTGCTCAGTTGAAGTGGCAGTGGGCGGGACACATAGCTCGAAGAATTGATGGCCGTTGGGGCGAAATAATGCTGACCTGGCGACCGCGGACCGGACTTTCCTTCACCAATAAAAAATCTGTCAGACACTCAGACACACACACACACACACACACACACACACACACGCACACACACACACACACGCACACACACACACACACACACACACACACACACACACACACACACACACACACACACACACACACACCCACACACCCCACTCACACACACACCCCAGTCACACACACACCCCACTCACACACACAAACTTACACGTGCTTTTAGAATCCGTTAAATTTTTCGCATTGGCGTTGAGCGACAGGTCCAGATGGAGAGCACTCTACACCCATCCTTGTCATAGCGGCCACGATCCTCAGCATTGAGGGAACGACTGATTGGAATAATTTCACATATTATTTACGCAATCCTTGTGAATATAACTGTAGATGTTGTATGTGTATACTCATCATCATCATCATCATCAGCCATTTCACGCCCACTGCAGGACACAGGCCTCCTTCGCGGTATTTCATAACCATTTTGCCACAATCGCCACGCTTGGCAGGCGGGTGGGCGATCGCAGTATGCGGTTGGAATCTCCGGAAGACGCTGCTGCCTATCTCCTGGTAACTTATTTCCTTAGTCGCCATCTACGACACCTATGGGAGGAAATGGAGTGACGCTATTCTTAATCCGGCGCCACACGGACCTGTATACTTGTGTATACTGCCTGCCTCAAGATATTTCTATCATATTCAAGCTACACATCTACTCTGGTATACCCAGCTTTTGCCCCCAAATGCCATCTCCCACGGTTCCTTGCCATCTGCATCCAAGGACCTTCTTTCAACTATATTATCGTCCGACCATCAAGATGCTAGTCTACCCACTGACCGTTCTGTCCTGTCTTGCTGAGATAACATTCTCACACTCACACCTGTACCCCGGAGAGGTAGGCAGAGACCAGGGTTTGCCACTCGTCACAATCCTGACAAACTTCATTCGCTTCATCAACATTCATTAGTTCTTGCATGCACGCATGTCTGTTTCAGGTAAGAAAACCTTGTAGTACGCATTGGTTGAAGACTCTTGTCTTTAAATCTTTCAAATTTAAGACAGCTCTTAGCTTAGACAGCCACCATGAGCCAATGCGTGTGCCAGGTATCCTACTAATATTATAAACGTGAAAGTTTGTGAAGATGTTTGGACGTTTGTTACTCAATCACGCAATAACGGCTGAACGAAATTTGAGGCATGCTTGGTCCAGGAACCCCCACACACACACACACATACACAGTCAAACAAAACAAACACATTTGCTGATTCTCATAAGAGTGCCTTTCACGTTCAAAGTAATTTAAATTAGTACCTATTAGTTTATTTTTCACATTCCTAGTTATTGAAATATTATGTACCTAAAACGTTATTTTTTATGTTTTAAATTTTAAAAATATTCGTTCATTAATTCATAACTTTATTGCGACCATGTAGTTTTTTACTTGTTAACCTCCTTTTAGAAAAACCTTTTAGAAGAATTTTATTTAATTTTTGTTCCGTTTTTAATCGATGTCTAGAATACTACTAGTTGCCTAGTACACTGTTTTAGCCCTCGTAACATAACTCCCGCACCAAATTTCAGGGAGAATTCAGTGGTTGAAAACCAGCGCTGCCCGGGACTGAGCCGGGTCGGCACCAGCCGAGCCACTACCTTTTGCCTCATTTTGTATCATAACCTGGTTAAGTCTTACTTTCTTTTGAGTTGTATTTTGATGAGGCAATAAATACTTTGTATTGTATTGTATTACACCCCGACACACGACACTTCACTACCACGCCCAATGAAATCTTGTTGCATGCTTTTAATTTAATCAATTTTATCGTCGATTCTACTTAATACAATTCTTATGGCACTAAATTTGTTAACAAGTCGTCTGCCTTACCATTGCGACATAATTAAACTGCAAATCAATTTTTGGTATCCACCATACAAGCATGCTTAGTGTGGGGCCACAGAGTAACTCATTGTACAATTTTGAATTACTCTTAATATTGCAATAAAGCAACCTGAGCTATGTCAATCGACAATCTGCTATGTAAAATATCTTTGCTGAAATAAACAAATTTTTGTACTTTTTCTCTTATCTTATCTTTAGGCACTGAGGAATAGTTATTTGTTATGCAAGGCTGCAAAGTTAATTTTTGGCGCGAGTACCTTGTATTGAAACCTGAGCAAGCGAAGGATTCTAGGATTGAGCCACGAGCGAAGCGAGTGGTTCAAATATAGAATCCTGAGCGTAGCGAGGGTTTCAAAGGTACGAGACGCTAAATAACTTTGCTGCCGAGCGCAACACACAACTTTTCACCTCACTAAAGCGAGGAAACTGTTAGGTGCAAGAAAAACAGTTTTAATAAATATTAAATTACTGTTTATTTATTTCAAAAATTAAAAGTAAAATTACTACAATTGGTAATATTGAAAGTTAATTTTTTTTAAATCAAATTTTCTTGCCGGCCAGTGCGATTCTTTAAATGAGGCTGGCGCATGACATGAAATAAGTATTTGCATTTCAATCATCAATGGACTGGCTGCAGAGAATATAAACTATTACGAAACCAATGAGGTTCTATATATATGTAATTTATTGTACGAAACCTTTATTGAATAAAAATATTCGAATTTTAAAAACACTTTCCACGCTAGCGGATAAAGTGCGATTTTCCACGCAGATTTCGAATGATAAACAGAGCTTTTACGAGCTAGTGAGGTGAAAAAATAATAACCCAGCACTGAAGAGCACAGGAATTCTCTCAGGGAGAGAACGGACTTAATCATCGCGCGTGCCCACCGCGGATTGGCTATTTCAAGCGCTGAGCTATGTGACCACCGCGTACTCAGGTTTTCTCACGATATTTTCCTTCAAGGCTAGCGAGGAATAGTCGAGCAGAAAACCTGGCGCAGTTTTCAGAACCTAGATCTGAGAGAAAGATAAGTGATTTATTTACGTGTCCGGTGAAGGGCCTAGCCAACCCTGGCAACACTGAAATGGCGCAAACAACATACCTGATGCCGCCGCCCGTTCCCCAGATGTTGTCCAGTCGCACCAATCCTTGCTTCATGGAGAGCAGCGTCTCAGCGCGGTGGATGGCTTGTCTGCAAAACGAGACACGGAGTTATTATTTTAATTCTTTATTGCACTAATTACATTTTAAATGTAGAAGGGCGTGCTTAATGCAAGAAGCATTCTCTTCCAGCAAACCTTGGGTATTGAAGAACTGGCGACGGGTAGTGCAAGAAAAAGATGAAATACAATAATAAACTTAAGTAAACATAGGGTGGGGGGGATTAATAGAAAATACGATAAACCAATAAGAAGAATATGAATAAAGAAATTTTATTTAATACAAAGTGTTACATTTGTGTTCTTATTTGTCAATAATACGTACATACATATTAAAGATATGTAATTACTAATCAAGAAAAGAGTTCAAGGGGCATACAAAATGGCGTCGCCAATATGGCCGCCCAAAATTATGGTTTATGGCACTCTGGGACCACCTTAGTCCACCGAGCGTCATGCCGCCCGACCATCATTTTGGCTTGGTGAGATCGACAGAGGGTTGATGTCACAGCGAAGTGGCTTCTGAAGGTCCAGTGGGCTAACGTTTGTGGTCTTCGCCCGCTGGTAGAAAAAGATATTTAAGTTTACCTTGTGCCTGTATGAAATTAAATAAAAAAAAAAAAACTAGCGGCAACAATGAAAAAAAAAATCATGTTTTTTTTTACAACTCGAATTTGCAAACAGTGTCTGAACAATCTCTCAATCATGTTAATAGTGATTTGTAGGACTCGTCGCCGAACCTAAGGCAAAAAACCTAGGACCAGATAGCATTAACGCCAAAATAGCCCATTTTTGCCATAAGTTCTAATCTATGGTTCGTGATGGGTGTCGTGGGTCCTAAAAATCCCTGTTAACATTGTACCGATTGTAAAGTAATCGACATAGCTGAACGGATTGGCAAACTGAAGTGGCAGTGAGCTGGTCATATCTGCCACAGGACCGATAACCGTTGGGGTAGACTGGTTCTCGAGTGGAGACCGCGAATCGGCAAACGTAGCGTAGGACGCCCTGTGACCAGGTGGAGTGACGACATTCGCAAAGCGGTGGGCAGTGACTGGAAAAGAAGAGCCAAAGATCGGGCTCAGCGGCGTGTCTTGGGAGAGGCCTATGTCCAGCAGTGGACTGACACCGGCTGATTATGACGATGATACTTGTAAATACGATCTATAAAAAAAGATATGATATTTTTTATTGGTGGCACTAGTTAGCCCACTGGATCCCCTTAAGCCCAGCACTGGGCTCGATTCATGGACTGTATAGATAGTCAAATAACCTGGCATGTGTCTCCTGGGCGGTCTCAGTGCGCTCGGCGACGAATCTGGGCGGGAGGCAGTCGTCGGCGACGCACCGCGCGATGAAGTTGCCGAGGAGAACGGCCGCATCCGGAGTATCCAGCACCAGATCGGGCAACTTCTCTAGGAGGCGTTCGAACGCTGAGGAAACGTTCGTGCGTAATAATGGGAGTATGTATTTCATCTCTCAGAGAGAGATAAGAAATAGAGATGTTATATCCGTGTTTTCGTTTTTTTTTTCACGTGAAACGTCTTTCAGTTTCAGTTCGACACAATAGGGGTGACCCCCTTGCTAAAACACTATTTTTAAGACTCTACTTATAAGAAAACTACGATATTTTAGGCAGTACTTACATAGAATGAACTTAGAAATACAATATTACTAGCTTTTGACCGCGACTTTAACCGCATGGAATGAGTCATTTCCGGGATGAAAAGTATCTTATGTCGTTCACCGCGACTCAAATTATTTCCATATCGAGTTTCATCTAAATACGTTCAGCCGTTATTGCGTGTTTGAGTAACAAACATCCAAACATCTTCACAAACTTTCACATTATTTTAAAAACCTATTTAGAGCCTAAAAATTCCACCCATGCCGGGACGACCTCTGGCTCACCGTGCCAGCGCTCTCCCAACTGAGCTAATGGGCAAGTCTAAATAGCCTCTAAATAGGTTTTTAAAATTGTCCTCGGCACGCAACAAAAATAATATAAACTTTCACATTTATAATTCACATTAAGCAGGATAACATGCATGCATGATAAGAACTTGATGTTTTTAGGGATCCGTACCCAAAGAGTAAGGGACCCTATTAATAAGTAGCTAGTTACTTAGGACAGCTAGTTACTTACATATCGTGTAATAGTATTTTCTAAGGTTAACACAAGCACTAGACATAATGAAAACTGAATTTGAACGGACATTTACTCGTTTACGTTTACTTTCCATTTTATAATTTTCCGAAGTTTCGCTACTTTAGCAAGTGGCGTGGTCTTCAGTCTACCGAGACCGAGTGATCTGTTTTGTACATCAAATGAATAAATAAAACAAGATGGATGAGAATGGACGTACCGGTGGCGATGTCTTTGGCGGAGAACACTCTGCCGTAGAGATCGGAGATGAGCACCGAGGCCATCTCGCAGTGGGACGACTTGTGGTCCAAAGCCACCTCCACTATGGCCTCGCATACCTGCAGAAAGAGATTTCTTACATTCCTCTTCTTTATGTGCCGTCTCCGCCTCCAAGGCACGGAGAAACGCGTTCAAAGTTTTACCTCCTATCCACCGACGTAACAATATGATATAAATATCTTGAGGCAGTATCGAATCGCTCGTAGCCCCGGCTGCCTGAGTGATCTTAAACGATCACGAATGTTAAGCAACACAGGGCGCGTTCAGTGCATGGGTGGGTCGCCGTCTATGCCTAACGCTAGTGGCATTTTTCCGAGCGGTTCCGTGCTTCGCGAGGCACGTTAAGCTGTTGGTGCCGGCTGCCGTCGATAGATGGCAGTCGTTAAGCCAAGTCAGAGGCCTTAGGGCGGCTTGAAAACTTCTGACAGTAGACGAGCCACTAGTCCACAAGCCTCCACCAATCCGGACTTGGCCCCCGTGGTGAAGTATGGCCTATACCTTCCTCAGGGAAGAGACCCGTGACCCTCGGTGGGGACATAATGGGTTGATGATGATCTTGAGGCAGTATACACAAATATACAGGTCCGTGTGGCGCCGGATTAAGAATAGCGTCACTCAATTTCCTTCCGTGGATGTCGTAGATGGCGACTAAGGAAATTAATTACCAGGAGACGGGCAGCAGCGTCTTCCTGAGATTCCCACCGCGATACTGCGATCGCCAACCCGCCTGCCAAGCGTGGCGATTATGGCAAAACCCCACATTGTTATGAAAACCAAGAAGGAGGCCTATGTCCTGCAGTGGGCGTCAAATGGCTGATGATGATGATGAAATATAATGGAAAATCTATCAGATTGTGGTAAAAATGTAAGACATTTTCGAGTTTAATAAGATTTTTAGTTCAAAATTAAAGTTAAAATGTCATCCCCGTCACCCTGGAATGAACCCAATACAAACAACCAACTGGTACGCACGATGCGTGCGATGGTTGCGCTCGATGGCATTTTTACCCTTCAGGGATTAAGTATCACCGGACCTCTGTGGAGCGCCCAGTACTAACCAGATGACTCCGCTTAGCAGTGACGAACTCGAGGAACTCCTCAGCCGCCGCATTGGTCTCCCCATGCTCGAAGTATTCCAGGATTATCGGCTCCGACTTGCGCTGTGGACAGGAGCAAAGCAATTCTTGTAGGACGTGTTGAAAACTATTTTACTGTTCTACTTTCTAGTCGGATCTTTTTTAGAATTACTGAGACTCCGCTGTCCGTCCGTCTGTCTGTCTGCCAGCAGGCTGTATCTCACGAACCGTGATGGCTAGACAGTTGAAATTTTCATAGATTATGTATTTGTTGCCGCTATAACGACAAATACTGAAAACTGAATAAAATAAATACTTAAGGGGGGCTTCCATACAACAAACGTGATTTTTTTGCCGTTTTTTGCTCGATATTAAAACGGCAACAGGTAGACGCTTCAAATATTCGGTACGGAACCCTTCGTGCGCAAGTCCCACTCTCACTTGGTAGGTTTTTTATTACAGGGGTTGCATTAAAAAAAAACGTAAAAGGTATTTATTAATTGCTAGGAAATGACGTTTTCTAAGTTATGTACATTTGTAAAGTTATAGTAGCAATACCACTCGCTAATGGTGAATAAAACATCGTGAGGAAACCCGAGTGTCTGATCTATTGGCATACCTCAGCGCTTGAAATCGCCAATCCGCGGTGGGCACGCGTGGTGATTAAACCCTCTCTCTCTTAGAGAAGGCCTGTGCCCTCCAGTGGGACGTATATAGGCTGCTTATGAAATTACTAGTTAGTTTGGTCGTTCGCCTTAGGCTTAGCCTGTGTTGTGAGTGCCGTTTAACTTAATAATAGCCTACATAAAGAATTTTAATAGAAAGTCTAAAGGTTCTTGGTTTCCACATTAGGTCAAGCCGGTGCCGTGAAGAACCCATTGGTAATTGGCAAATTAATTTTCAGGGTATACATTGTTCTTTGCAGTGTAACAATTTTTCACAGTGCGAAGTAGCATTGTTTATGCAAGAGCCGTTATTTTTTAAGTCTCTAAACTGGTCTCATTGACCATCCACACATCCCAAGCACAATTTCAAAATGTCGAATTGTCGACAAAATATGTATTTATTGCCGCGCGTCGTTGACCCCGGTGGAGCCGGGCCCTGAGTCTGCTAAGCGCATACTAATTTTTTAACATTGACTGCCTCGGTGGTCTGGGGGTATCGCGTCTGATTACTATGCCGGAGGTCGTGCGTTCGAGTCCCGATATGTGTGGCGTAGACGTTGATCTGATGGCGGTGCTGAGCGCGCGCACCATCTTGCTGCGGGACGCGCCTTTTACGCGAGCTATACGCACTATGCCCCTATATTACGCGCAAACCTGAGCGATTCCAATCGTCTAACTGTCAAATTAGTAAGTATGGTAAGTTTCATGCATAGTTATCTTCAGATGTCTATGGTTTCATGAAATCAATAATATAAAACTATGCAAGTAGCGGACTCGTCTCTCTGTTCAATTTGTCGATGCGCGCGCGCGCCACATGCGTTAGCGGGACGCGTCGACTCGTGCATAGTGATGCGTTTGGAGTTGGATCGAATCTAAAATGTATTTTGTTTTTGTAGCCATGATTTGACACAATAGGGATTTTATTATAAAAAAAAGTAAAAAAAAAATCTGGACAGAATATTTCGATAGTTTCATTTATTTTAAGACCTCTTAAATGCACCACACGACACGCACTACGTAGTATAATTTTATTATGAATTTTCGTAGGCACTTACTGAAAATCAGCGGCGAGGGCTCATTACCTCAGCACAACGCTGAGTCAGCTGCCCTTTTGTGGCAACTTACACACACCACAGACTACATCTCTATGTTTTTTTTGTTTCGTTTTGTCTGTTGTGTATTTTCACTTCTTTTTCTGTTGTTGTCAATTGTCTGTTTGTTTTGTTTCTGTAATGTGTCCTTCACTAATGCATTCCCTTTTTGGTCGAAGTATGTCCGTCTGGGATGTCCCTTACCGCCCCTCCCCCACCCACATTAGCTCGATATATTTCTAGGCACCTATCTAGACGACCGTGTTACGCAGAAACATTCCAGCCCACAATATGTAACTTGCGAGAAAAACTTTTTCTTATGTATTAAATTGTTTTCCTTTCATATTTTTGTCCAGACGTGTTTAATATTCTAGCGACTACAAGTATAAAACGTTTGAAGAAAACAACAACATAAAACAAAAATTAAGTCTGACGTATTGTACATTAGGGTAAGTGCAATAAAAGTATTAAATGTATAAATAAATAAAAAAGACAAAGTTCCGAAACGTCGGAAAATTGTAAAATGAAAAAGTAAACGAGTAAATATCCGTTAAAATTCAGTTTTATTATGTCTAGTGCTCGTGTTAACCTCAGAAAATACTAAAATAAAAAAGAGTTTTTCTCGCAAGTTACGTATTGTAGGTTGAAATGTTTCTGCGTAACGCGGGTCCTATTATTGTGCTGTGAGACTATCTAGTCTCATTCACGAATAGCTACGCATGGACTGGCGAGGTTTTGGCGCGTGTTTGCTTGCTTTTGACACACTTCGGGTGCGTTGACTTTTATATCATAAAAACAATGTGGCTCTCAAACTTTGGCTGTAAATATCTACACTAATAATGTTTGTACGGAAAGTACTTAGGAAATCCAATTTCAAAAAATCTCTCACCAGTATTTATCATGGACCAGTATTTAGGGTGGACATAGGCTATAGACTAATCCGTTTATTTTTCCTTGTATTTTTGCTTCTATGCTATTATTGCTTTGGGGGTCGACAAAGTGTGACATTGTGTGACAAAGGGTGGGAGGGGTCCTATGTTTCGTGACGTCATATTTATTTATTTTATTTTATTTTATTGAGTCTACAAAACAGAATACAGTCGATTGTTATACAAAATAAACTTAGAAATAAACTATTTGTGTTCTGGACTGTAGTCCAAGGTATGTAAACATAGAAGTTTGCCAAAATGGAAGTGGGATATGCAGTACTTAATCTAAAACATTAAGCCTAAATTGACATAAAGTAGATAATTTAGAACTGAAGCAGCTTTAATTATTTAATTAATGGGTAAAGCGTTGGACGAAGACGGGTTAGATATTATAAAACTAATAATTTTGATGAATTTTGAAGGCCTTGGTTCAAATATGTCAATACCAGGAAATTCGGCGAAGAGGTTGTTATATAGACGACACATTCTAGAAATAGGGTTGTAATACGAGGTGTTGTTCTTATACACGCGCAGGTGAAATGGTCTGTATTTACGGGTTCTAAAATAACAATTGATGTTGAGGAGACTAACCAAGAAGGGAGAATCTATCTTAGAATGTAGGATCTTGTGAAGTAGTTTGAGATCAAGAATTTTTCTGCGATTTTCTAAGGAAACAAGGTTAAATTTTCTCAGGCGTTGTTCATAATTTAATAGCGTGCGTCCCATACCATACCGATACGATAATATTTTTAGCATTTTGTTTTGAATACTGTCAATGTTATTGATGTGAACGGCATAAAAGGGGGACCATATTTGGCATCCATATTCAAGCACACTTCTTATAAGAGTCTGGAAGAGATAAATGAGACTCCGAGACTTTTTGAAACCTTTTGTATTTCGAATTAAAAAGCCAAGTAGTTGACGAGATCTCTTGGTTATATGCTCATAATGCTGTCGAAACGAAAGTTCTGAATCAAATAGTACACCGAGGTCCTTAGCGACAGTCTTTCGGTCCAGGGGGACGCCATCCAACGTATAGCTGTATAAGATTTTATTAACGCGTTTTTTTGTAAACGAGATAACAAAGCATTTGCTTACGTTGAGGCTCATTTTGTTAATTGCACACCAGTTCAACAGGTGACGGAGGTCGTTTTGTAGCACTAGACAGTCTTTATCATTCTTTACCTCGGCATATATCTTTAGATCATCAGCATATAACAAACACTGGCTCGATATCCGATCAACTAAGTCGTTTATGAACATTATAAAAAATAAGGGTCCAAGATGGGAACCTTGTGGAACCCCCGATAATATAGAAACAGGTGAAGAAAGATAGCCCTTAATTGCCACCAGCTGGCTTCTGTTCTGCAGATATGAGTCAACCCAGCGCAATAAGCAGCCGTGTATTCCAAAGGACCTTATCTTACGACCTAAGATGACGTGATTAACTTTATCGAACGCCTTACAGAAATCAGTATAGATCGCGTCAACTTGTCCACCTGAAGCAAAAGAGGAACACAAAAATTGTTTGTACTCTAAAAGATTAGTAATTGTGGACCTATTTTTTACGAATCCGTGCTGTTTGTCAGAGAGCTGCGGTTTAACTTGATTAAATATGTGTTTGTAAATAAGTGATTCAAAAAGTTTAGCTGTGCATGAAAGGATACTGATTGGCCTATAATTCTCGCACCTGGACTTATCCCCACTTTTCAGTATAGGTATGATGTGTGCCGTCTTCCATGCATTCGGAAAGGAGCCAGTAGTTAAGGATTTATTGAATATGATGGACAGTGGTTCGCTAAGTTCTTCTCCACACGCCTTGATAAAAAACGGGGGAATACCATCAGGCCCTGCTCCTTTCCTGGCATCGAGTTGTTTTATTTTTGTGATAATTTCATCTCTTCCTATTGCTATATGTGCAAGTGTATTATTACAGGCTATGGTATTAACATAATTGTCATCCGACTCGTCACGGGAGTTTATGTCATTCTTGACTAGTACTGAACCAAAATATCTGGAAAACAACTCGCAGATACCCGTCCCTGCCGAAGACGACTCTTGCCCAAATGTCACGGTTTGAGGAATAGAAGCCTGCCCTTTTTTGCTATTTATGAACCGCCAGAAGCCTTTGATGTTGTTTTCCAGTGAGTCTTCCACGGACTTTACGAAGATTTGGTAGCATTGGGTTGTAAGTTTCTTGCACCTAGCACGAAGAAGAGAAAAAGTGTCGTAATCTCGGGGATTGCTATACATTCTGAATAATTTATGATATTTATTTTTTTCATCTAGACAATTCCTGAGAGCAGGACTGTACCAGACCGGACAGCTATGAGGATTTGATTTAGTCATTGGAGTATGTGATTTGATGATTTTTCTAATCGTTTCATAAAACACATTTACACATTCATCTATATCTGCAGACGATAGAATGACTGGCCAGTTGGTGTGTAGTATTTCAGCTTTTATTTTATTATAATCCGACTTATAGAAGTTTAGATGTTTTTTATTTTTGTTGCGCAAGGATTTTTGAATAACTATCTGAGAAGCATCTATGACTACAGCGGGGTGGTGTCTATCAAGGCGAGAAAGAGGGTCTGCACCATAAACCTGTATGGAACTTGATGTAGAAAATATCAGGTCCAGAAATCTATTGTTTATATTGGGAACATTTTGATACTGTATCAAATTACAAGTTGACATTGTTTCCAGTAAAAGATTTGCTCTAAGGTCTAGGGGGTCACTTGGGACCATAGCAGTTGAGTTGGCAGACTTTGTCCACGTAATGTTTCTTGTGTTGAAGTCGCCAATTACGAAAAATTCTTCACTTGATCGGGCTCTGAGTATGTTCGCCTGAATATTTTCATAAAAGAGTGACAGATCGTCGGTCGTTAAATGTTGAGGGAGATAACAGACACAGAAATTTGTAGTGGGAGTGTTTGGATCGCTACTAACGATGCTTATCCACACATCTTCGACATTGCTATCCCAAGAGGATTGCCGGACTACATTCAGATGTTTTTTTGTGGCGATGAGGACACCACCACCTTCCTTTTTACTAATAGTAGCCTCCTGGCGATCGCGACGGAAAATATTATAACGATCGTCCAACACTTCACCGTCCAGTACACTCGAGTTAAAATTTGTCTCTGTCAAGCAAATAATATCATAATTTGAGGTGGTTACATTTAAAAATAGCTCCGTTAGTTTGGAGCGAATTCTATTAACATTTTGGTAAAAAATGTGCAACATAATGGAATTATTATAGTATTACCGGGTGAAAAATACAGTAAATAGAGAGAGCTAATACTAAGTGATAAAGGGCAAGTATAACTATTCCAACTTCTTTAGAACATCCAAATTCTTCACATGGATGTGACCCATGTCGTCGGCCCTGCGCAGGTAAACCTGTCCATGTCGCACCCAAACGTATTTGTAATTCTTAGCTTTCTTGAAATCGCGAGCTGCGGCATGAATTTGTTTAGTTTCCGGGGAGAGATGTTCCTTCAAATAAACGCGAGTTGCTGTTGCTTCATTAAGTCCAAGGTGGGTGCTATTTAGCATGTTATTAGGGTTAGATTTATTGAAACGATAAGCTGCCGAAAGTACGGTATCCCGAAGACGAGATGATGTGAGCGTCACGAGTATGTTTCTGGGGTGAGGGGAGGCAGCATTAGCTCTTGCCACACGTCGACAGGCTCTAATATCGTTGTCTGGCATAGCTGTATCAATTGATTGGCATAGCTCTTTGAACATCTTAAGTACATTCTCATTACGATGTTCGGGGACGGCTTGGATCTCTATATTGAGGTCACGGGAAATTTTTTCCATAGTAGCAAGACGGCCACTTAAGCGATGAATCTCAGTCTGCAGCTCTGCCTTATCAGCCTCAAGGTCCTTAATTTTTCTTTCATTTTCCAAAATTTTATCCTTGGAGTCTTTTTGGTCAGCGGACAGAAAATCAGTAGTAGCCGTAAAGTCATCTTTAATCTCCTGAATAGCCACTCCAATTTCTTTAGAAATCATAGACTTTAATTCAGATCTTAATGTCTCGCGCAAGTTGACCATAAATGATGAGGAAGGTGAGAGCTTGCTGTCTAATAGTTCGCTGATTTGATCAAGAGAAAGCGGGCCAGTCCCTGGCGTAGGCGGAGAGTCGGTATTTGAACGCTGGCGTTTTTTTCTAGCGGCGTGCGTAGGTGTGTGGGTGGAAAGCTGCGCCGGGGAGGAACGGATTTGACTAGTAGTTGGAGCATTAGTTAATGGTGGCGAGCGTTGGACTTGGGGCATTATGAAGCTTAGTCTCAGACCGCCCAGTAGGATGCACGCTAAATATTAAAAACAGCGACACAAAGGCGTCAGAAACCAGTACTATGTAAGATTGTAAACCGAAGCTTGTGATAGTCCGTGCGCGTAGTAAGTTCGTAGCGCGTAGCTCGTAGCACGTTCTTGCTCGTAGCTCATCGATGTTGTGCACAGCGTGTATGAATGGCCGTAGCGTGCGTAGATAGCGGAGCGAAGTTTTGCACTCGTCCTACTAGTCACAATGGCAGGACGGTGGAGATGGCCGGCCGGCGTTCAGTTGAATGCGGGATCGAATCACGGTGGGGGAGCCGGCCAATCAGCTTACATTAATTTTTATTAAACAACACACAAATCTATCCGTTTCACTCTTGTACAACCCACTGGGAGGGGCCAGTCCATAAGACGCACACAAGAGGAACAAGGAATTGAAATATCGTAAGTTAGCCAATCACAAATTAAGTTAAGTGAATTTTCGAAAACAGTTCAACTTGAATTCACTGCACGTCCACAATGTTCCGCGTCTGCCTGTTCTTTCTTGAGAAAAATAATTATGTATACTAGTAGTTATTATATAAGGTAACGCGCCGCGGCAAATCGCATATATGTCAAAAAAATTATTAATAATTTATTGTTTTGTTAATTTTTACTAATGTTTTTACGATGTTGACAATATAAAACACTATTTTAAATGGAACGGAATAAAACGAATTTCGGGACTGCCGATTTAATTAAATAATCCCTAGACGTAAAATTGCAATATACGTGTGTGATGTCACTCTAGGGACGGGGGGGTCTCGCAAATGTGACCAAACTGTGACAAGGACAGGGGAGGGGTCAAAAAGTCACGAAATTAGTGTGACGTACTTTATGGATGACCGATAGGGGTCAAAGCAGAGCTGTGGTAGCGGAGGGGTAGAACGCCGGCTTCTCATTCGGGAGGTCGTGGGTTCGAATCCCGGCATGTACCAATGACTTTGTTTTCCAAGTTACGTGCATTTGTGAAGTTATAATAGCAATACCACTCGCTAACGGTGAAGGAAAACATCGTGAGGAAACCCTAGTGTCTGAGGTATTTACATACCTCAGCACTTGCTACGTACAATGGCCCAACTATGAGGCTAAGTGCGGAAATCTCCAGTCGAACTAGAACTAGGGGTCAAAGCAGGCGGGGACCAAATTCAACGTTGTAACTCAATCGCTGTTGATTATTTTCTATTTAATTTTAGTCGCTTTTTTACTCGTTGTTGCTCGTGTTGTTGCAATAAATGGCCTTTCTGTATTTCTTTCTTAAACAAAGGATGTTAGAATACTGACTCTCGACCCGAACGCTACGCACACTTTACACCAAAACATATAATGTATGTAATCATTAATAGAAAAATGTTTAGATACTTTTACATCACACAAACCCTCGCCTTTAACCCGGAGGGGTAGGCAGAGATCAGATGTGCCAATTGTCACGATCCTCACAAACGGCTTTCGCTACATGAACATTCATCAATTCAACACCAGAACAAAATGACATGACAAAATGTTCTATAGTGTCTCATTTAGTCATGAAAAGTAACGAATTAACCATTATATTCTTTTTGTTGCACTAACCCGTGCTGAGGACAATTTTAAAAACCTATCGGGGCTGCAAGTGATGTAAATTACTTCGGCCAGATGGCGCTGCCTGTACGTAATACAGAGAAAGTTTGTAAAGAGGCTCGAAATTTCGCCAATACCTGCACTTACCCATTAGCTCAGTTGGGAGAGCGCTGGCACGGTTAGCCAGAGGTCGCGGGTTCAAGTCCCGGCATGGGTGGAATTTTTAGCCTCTAAATAGGTTTTTAGAATTAACCATTGCTAGTTTCACTGTGAAATCGTCGCGCGGCATGATTTATGTGCAAAGGTTGGAGAGCGCTGATGTATTTTGTTTTTCAAACATAGTAAATATGCTAATAGCCGCGAGATTAACATGTTTGGTGTTGTTAGATAATGTAAGATTTTATCAGACATTTTATTTAGCGTATAAAACCTACTTTTATAAGCAGCCCAGTGCAGGGCACAGGCCTCTCAGAGCCAGAATACGAGCTAATAATCTCCACGCGTCCCATCGCGCGCGGATTGGCGATTTCAAGCGCTTAGAGTACCTTAGACACTGAGGTTTCCTCACAATTTTTTCCTTCGCGGTTACTGACAGTATTACATAATTGTTACTAAGTACATATTAAGTCGCACAATAGGTTATTATTATTATTTGAAAAAAAAAAAAAAAAAAAAATAGAATTTGAATTACAGTGTTTGTATAGGTAGGTAGGATAGGAAAAAGGCAGATAGGATAAATAAATAAGAGGCGCACCTGTTATTCGTGATGATAATATTATCTGTGACCTATGTGTGGGAAATATTGGGGGATTGGCAAAACCTACTTTATACCACACCCATGTTTCATGGCTCATTCATAAACGTGTCACAAAGTTCGTCATTTCCCCCTTATATATGTTCGGCGGGTTATATGGAATTTCATTCCTGCCCTCCGCAGCAGGGAATGTTGTATGAAAATCCATTTCTGCCATGCTAGGGTTCTTTTGTTTTTGAAAAAGCGAACTTGAAAAAAATGCAAACGTTAAATCTCAAAAAGGTTTTATATTAAATAATTAGAAAAACCGGCCAAGTGCGAGTCGGACTCACGCACGAAGGGTTCCGTACCATTATCTATACAACATTAGACACGAAGATGAGAAAAACAGCAAAAAAATCACGTTTCTTGTATGGGCGCTCCCCTTAAATAATGATTTTATTTTGTTTTTAGTATTTGTTGTTATAGCGGTAACAGAAATAC
Organism: Yponomeuta malinellus; assembly: GCA_947308005.1. Lineage (NCBI taxonomy): Eukaryota > Metazoa > Arthropoda > Insecta > Lepidoptera > Yponomeutidae > Yponomeuta > Yponomeuta malinellus. The sequence goes on from OX371022.1 coordinate 2,271,163, forward strand.
ATCATCTGTGAAAAATTTCAACTGTCTAGCTATCACGGTTCTTGAGATACAGCCTGGTGACAGACAGACAGACGGACGGACGGACGGACGGACAGACAGACAGCGAAGTCTTAGTAATAGGGTCCCGTTTTTACCCTTTGGGTACGGTACGGAACTCTAAAAAGAGGTGGGTTTCTTTTTTTGTACTAGATTTTCAATGAAACCTTTTTCTGCAATACGAAAAAAACAAGCGCGGCAATTGGTTTTGTTAAATTTAAGTTTTTTACTAAATTGATAATTTAATAAACTTGCCCTTTGTTAATACATCCTCTATTAGGTCAAAGTATGTCCGTTTGGGTCGTCCCTTGCCGGCCCTTCCATCCACATTCGCTCGATATATTTGTTTTGTCAATCTATCTTCCTTCATCCTCTCCAAATGTCGAAACCAACGCAACATTCTTTTCTCAATTCTTGTCACTACATCCTCTTTCAGTCCACAACGTTCTCTAATCACACTATTGCGTATCCTGTCATTCAAAGTAACGCCAGACATACTTCTCAAGGACCTCATTTCTACTGCCCGAAACCGGCGTGCGTGCATGCAACGACTAATGAATGTTGAGGAAGCGAAAGTGATATGTCAGGATCGTAGCAAGTGGCAGTCCCTGGTCTCTGCCTACCCCTCTGGGATACAGGCGTGAGTTTATGTTATGTTGTGATAATTTAACAGTACGCTTTCAATAATTCTGTTTTCCTCGTAGGTATACTACACCTACGAGGAAAATAGAATTGAAGCACTATGTATCACTCGGGAGAAGTTCAATTTCTGGAACAGACTCTCTAACAGAAATAGATCGTTTGCTCTCCTCGATGTGCAATGTACTATTGGTGACGTCGCGAGTCATCGAAAAATACTTACAGGATCACTTTGTTGTCCGGCCGTCTGTCTGTCTGTCAAGAGCCTTTCTTTATCTCGGGAACGCGTGGCGGTGTCGAGTTGAAATAGAAACAATATGTATATTCAGGTCTAAAGTCCCTTGAAGCTGTGAAAAACTTATAACTTAACGTAAAAAAAAAAGTTACGGCCGTTTTTTGCCGCAAAAACGTATATTTCGACACTCTCAAGGGAATCAAAATTTATAGGGTACTTTCCGTCGACCTAGAACTACATTGAATTCGGCAAGTAATATCGTCTTATACTACAAGTACAAGGACTACAAATTAAACCACTAAAAAAATTGTCTTTGAAGTTCGGGAAAAACTCGGAAAAAAAAACTGCGAGACTCGATTCCTGAACTGTTTATAATATCTAAGTACCTAGAAAGCACGGAACCCTCGGTGGGCGAGTCCGACGCGCACTTGTCCGGATTTTTTATCTTGCGCTTCGCATCCATCTCTGTCAGGTCATATCGGTTATAAAACATAGATAAATCCATCGCTATCACTGAATTATCCTCAAAAGTATGTATGTAATAATAATATACATTAGGTGAATTTAAATTGTTTTGTACATTTTAATCGTTATCGGTGTTTTTTCCATGTTTTATTATTGCATTTGATAACAGCTTCAAGTACGGATGATAAGATAACTTGTACAAAGATATTAAAAACTTATTTAGAGGGTAAAACTTCCACCCATGCCGGGACTCGAACCCGCGACCTCTGGCTAACCTTGCCAGCGCTCTCCCAACTGAACTAATGGGCAAGTGCAGGCATCAGTGAAATTTCGAGCCTCTTTACAAACATCTCTGTATTACAGGCAGCGACATCTGGCCGGAGCAATTTATGTTTCAATTTCAATCGTTTATTGCTTCATGTGGTACATATGTCGTCTTAATATAAATAGTATAATCCTCGACATGAGCCCTGTAAGGGTACTGCAACATAGTAGGAACTAATGTCTTCCGTTTTTATAATAAAAATAATATTAGACGTATCTAATAAAATATGAGTAGGTAGGTAGTTGCCTAAAACTCAAACTAACTACTACCATATCACTTACATCACTTGCAGCCCCGAGTAACCCACTTTGCAGTTAGGTTTTTACATCGGAATGATATCGCTGTACCTACACTTGCCCAGTAGCTCAGTTGGGAGAGCGCTGGCACGGTTAGCCAGAGATCGCGGGTTCAAGACCCGGCATGTTAGCCTCTAAACAGGTTTTTAAAATTGTCCTCAGCACGGGTTAGTGCAACAAAAAGAATATAATCTTGTACAAAGATAGGAGAAGTTTAGCAACTGTATTTTTCTATTACTTAAAATAGCTTTAGTTTAGCTTTGTTTTGTAACTGAAGTTCTTAATTTTTCTTATAGTTAAGTAGTCTCTTAGAGACGCTACCGCTACCACCGTAGCGGAGCGGTAGAACGCCGGCTTCTCATTCGGGAGGTCGTGAGTTCGAATCCCGGCCTGTACCGATGACCTTGTTTTCTAAGTTACGCACATTTGTGAAGTTATAGTAGCAATGTCACTCGCTAACTGCGACGGAGAACATCGTGAGGAAATTTGAGCGTTCGAGGTGTGCACATACTTCAGCGCTTGAAATTGCTAACCTGCGGTGGGGACGCGGGGTGGGGAGCCCATTCTCTCTCTGAGAGAAGGCCTGTGCTAACATTTAATTTTAATTGTATATTTAATATACAAATATGAATGTTACGAAAATTAACAGCCGCGTGGTCTACCGACCGACCTACAGTAGTAAAGCCTACTTAGCCGTGATACTTTTCCTTTCAAGTTCATTATATGTTGATTGTAGAAACGTGAAAAAAAATCAGGGTAGCCCTGTTTCTTTTTACGTTTCTACAATCAACCGTTTAGCCAGGTGAGGGGGGGGGACACCCTACTCGGAACGAAAAATGGTCTTCCTACACCCAGAATATTTGTCAACGACCAATCCAACGATACCCCACATGATGGGGCAGACGACAAAAAAAAAATCATCCCCACTTTTCATGTTAGGGGGGAGGTACAGTAAAAAAAATAATTTCCAACATTTTATTGTTTAACTTTGTCGGCGTGATAAATATGCGTACCTACACACACCAAATTACAGCTTTCTAGTACCACAGGTCTTTGCGCTAGGCCGCGGACGGACAGACAGACATGAAGGACATGGCGAAACTGTGATGGTTCCTTGTCCGACTACGGAACTCTCAAAATTAAGTAGAATCAATGTCGTCTACAGCACGTTTTAGTAAAAAAACTGTGAAATCTGTTAAAAAACCAAGGTAGTAAGAGACATTTTTTTTTGCGACTTTGAGGAAACGGAATATTATATACAGATTGAGAGATCTTGAAAGACTAAGTAAGATTGCATTCAAAGTCCAATTTCACCAAAGACGGCTTTTACGGCATTTCATCCTCAAAGGGTGGATATATTCAGGAGAACTTACGATTCTATTAATCTGTGTTCCAATAAAGTCAATCGCATTATGTAGAGCTGAGGAACGGATAACACCTTTGATTCGCACATTAACATAGTGGTCGGGTAACTATAAGGTTTTCTAAGCGCTTTCTGCCGAGATAAGAGTTGCCGCGGCGCGTTGCCTCGTGGACCCCTACGAGGTTGCACAGAACTTCATGTTAAGAAATCGAATGCGGCGACCGCGACGCGTGCGGTGCGGCCTTTAAGCGCCTCGGGGTGGTAGTTAGACCTTGATAACACACATCTTCGTGCCACTGGCTTTGGAGACAACTGGGGTCTGGGGTTCGCAGGGGAGGGCCCTTGTGAAAGAGATCGGTCGGCGCTTGAGGAACCGAGGTTTTGACAACCGCTCCGGGGCACATCTGATGCAGAGGATCTCCCTTGCTGTGCAGCGCGGGAACGCCTTTGGGTCGGATGTGGCTCGGGGTGGTTTATTTAATTGACAGTTAGTTAATTTTTTTTTTATGTATTCTCATGTGACTTTTGTTTTTAAAAAAAAAGGTGCATGCAATGTAGTGTAATTTATTGAACAAATTGACCAAGATGACATTGTGTTAGAGGACACTTTTGGGGACACTGCAATGTTAGGAGAATCTTCTACTGACACTCACCGCGATCTCATCAGGCAGCTGGTCCACAATGACCTGCTTGAACTCGGTGTCCTCGTTCTTGAGCGCCTCGGGGTCGTGTTGGCTCTCTATCCTTGCTAACACTACGCTAGATGATACTTTTGGGGACACTGCACTGTTAGGAGAATCTTCTACTGACACTCACCGCGATCTCATCAGGCAGCTGGTCCACGATGACCTGCTTGAACTCGGTGTCCTCGTTCTTGAGCGCCTCGGGGTCGTGTTGGCTCTCTATCCTTGCTAACACTACGCTAGATGATACTTTTGGGGACACTGCACTGTTAGGAGAATCTTCTATTGACACTCACCGCAATTCATTGGGCAGCTGGTCCACAATGACCTGCTTGAACTCGGTGTCCTCGTTCTTGAGCGCCTCGGGGTCGTGTTGGCTCTCTATCCTTGCTAACGCTACGCTAGATGACATTGAGCTAGAGGACACTTTTGGGGACACTGCACTGTTAGGGGAATCTTGTATTGACACTCACCGCGATCTCATCAGGCAGCGGGTCCACAATGACCTGCTTGAACTCGATGTCCCCGTTGCTGAGCGCCTCGGGGTCATAGTTGGGGTCGTGCTCGTCCTCCTCGTACTCTTCGAAGAGCTCGGAGCCCGGCGCGCCCCACACGCCCTTGCCCCCCGCGCCTCCTGCGGGGTTTGCATGACAATTTCAAAACACTAGAGCACTAAAAACACGGAAATACTTTGAACGAATATGACCTTTAAATTCGAAATAATTTAAACACTTAAATTAGGGATGCAATTCCTTTTTAACCGACTTCAAAAAACATAAACATAGTTTTTTTTTTCGTTTGAATAGGTGTAACGTCCCATTGGTCCCATTTTAATTTGGTGATGATCTGATAAAGACTCAGAGATGGAAAACCGAACTCTTCAATGGACAGCAGTTAATAAGGCCTAGTGGGGCCCATTCTTTAGTAATATCCGTATACTACTAAAGAATGGTTTAGTAATATCATAAAACGACTTCGAAGAAATAATTTAAATAATTAGAAGTATGTATACATGCAGGTATTGTAGAAGTATAATTTGTAGTGGGTGCCCAGTTTCATGACCAGCACATATACAAAAATATACTGCAATAATAATAATACTAATACTCTATAAATTTATACTGAAGAAGTAAGTTACAGAGTGAACCTAAAATAACAGGTGATATAAAAGCATGTTCAAATCAAAGATTTGACTGTTTAGTGCTGTAGTGTTTCGAAGTCGGTTTTTATTTTTTATTTAATAATTTTCTTGCCTACACCATAGTGTGGGGTATCGTCGGATTCATAGACATCTGATGTCTATGGTCGGATTGGTCGTTTACAAATATTGTAGGTGTAGGCTGATCATTTTTTTATTTAGGGTCCCGTTTGCGAAACATTAAGCTTTAAAGCGCAAATTTTTGTCTGAGTAGGGCGCACCGCCCGCCCCAACCCCCGGTCTCCTGGTTGATTGCAGAAACGTGAAAAAATTCAGCGCAGTAGCACATATTATAATGAACTTAAAAGGAAAACTATCACAGCTAAGTAGGTTAAGGAGTTTACAAGTTAACGAGTAATATGCGACCAACACGAATCCATTGAAAATTACGTTAATGAATTTGTTAGTTTTGTAAAGCAGATACAAGCCCCTGTCTACGGAACCCTACACTGCACGTGGCCCGACACGCACTTAGCTGGTTTTGTTTATATTTTTATCGCAATGCAAGCCAATTAAAGCGTTTCACACAATGTTGTCCTGTGTACGTGACCGCAACGCGTCGCGAGTTATTCTTATCATGAGAATGGTGGAATAACTAATAATACCGCATAGAATCATAATAAACACAGCTTTCTGTAGTTAAGAAATGGAATAGGTATAATGTCAGACAGACAACTTGAACAAATGACTTTGATTAGGCATATACGTGTTTTAGGTCTCAATTCTCAATCATTCTTCGCAATTTAATAAAAACTTACAAGTAACAAAAAAAACTCTCACGTGTCCATCGCGGAATATTACGCGTATTTTTGACAACTTATTTGCCGGTCACTGTACAAAGTATTTTTTGGAATTTTGGTTCTTACTATCACAAGCAATAAGGAAGAAAACCCAAATCTACAAAAACTATCTACATAAAGTCAAGCCTGTATCTCAGAGGGGTAGGCAGAGACCGGGAATTGCCACTTGTCACGGTCCTGACATATCACTTTCGCTTCCTCAACATTCATTAGTCGTTGCATGCACGCACGCCGGTTCGGACATGTGGAGAGGATGAAGGAAGAAAGATTGACGAAACATATCGAGCGAACGTGGGTGGAAGGGCCAATAAGGGACGTCCCAGGCGGACATACTCCGACCAAATAGGGGATGTACTAGCAAAGGGCAAAACAAAAAGTAGCCGAAAAACTATTTATTCAAGACAATCCTTGGTTAAATACTTACGAAGTTAAAGACTACAATACAAGTGCAAAAAACCGGTCAAGTGCGTGTCGAGCCACGCGCAGTGTAGGGTTCCGTCGGGTTTTTACCTGCTTTACAGAACTAACAATTTCATCAAAGTAATTTTCAAAGGATTTTGTACGAAGTTTTCCTTTTATAAGTTGGTCGCCTATTACTCGTTAACTTGTAAAGCCTACTTAGCCATGATAGTTTTCCTTTTAGGTTAATTATACGTGCCACTGCCTTGAAATTTTTCACGTTTTCTACAATCAACCGATTTGCTAGGAGAGGGCGACGGGCGCCCTACTCTGACGAAAAATTGCGCTTTAAAGCTTAATATTTCGTAAACTGAACCCTAAATAAAAAATTGTCTTCCTACACCCATATTTGTAAACGACCAATCCAACTGTACCTCGGTACACACAACGGTGTACAAGAAAAAACAAATTGCATGCCTAATTTAGATGCAGGACAGTATTTTTTTTCAAAATTTTTATTCTATCTTTTTGTCGCCGTAATAAATATGCTTATTTGTGCTAATAAATATACTTATTTATGCACAGACAGACGTACAGACGTACAGACATACGGACGGGCATGGCCAAACTATATAAGGTCGTTTACGCCACCGACCACCGTCGCGTCAATCGCGCTCGTCATTTCTATGAAAATTCATAAATCGTAGTGCTGGACCGACCGTACGGACGCGTATATTGTTACGCACTGCGTACGAAGACCGTTGGTCGTTGAGCGGGAGGCGCTCGACCCTTTCTAATGTGTACAATCCCTTATAGTAGTAATGTACCTATTTTTAACAGACTTCAAAAAAGGAGGTTATCAATTCGACGCGTATATATATATATATATATATATATATATATATATTTGCTATGTTCCTCCATAACTCCGTCAAATCTTAACCGATTTCGACAATTCTTTTTTTGTTCGAACAGGTATAACGTCCCATTAGTCCCATTTTAATTTGGTGTAGATCTGATGAAGACTTTCAGAGATGGAGAATGGAATTCTCCAATGAACAGCAGTAAATAAGCCCTAATGGGGCCCATCCTTTAGTAAATATCCGTATGTTTCATAAAATTGCGTAAAAGTAGTTCCAAGTTAATTTGGTGATGTTCTGGTGAAGACTTTTATAATTAAATAATTAGAAGTATTTATACATGTAGGTATTGTAGAAATATAATTTGTAGTCGGTGCCCAGTTTCAAGACCAGCACATATATTTTGGGCACCGGCTTCAAATTATACTTCTAAAATACCTACATGTATAAATACTTCTAATTATTTAAATTATATTTAACTTTTTAGTGCTGTAGTGTTTCGAAGTCGGTTATTATTTTTTATTTTATAAAAAGAAAACGGGGGTTTCTTATACCTAAATGGTATAATAAACCAATTATCTCGTACGAAAAATCCCACGGAAGGCCTACAACCCTCCCTTTCACGCGCAATCTCATTCACCTGCCCTCCAACCATAACATCGTAGAGACCTTGACCTGCATTCGGAGGTCTAAAAATACGCCCTCTACCGGCGAAGTCGGCTCCTAGCAAGCGGACCATCCCAGTGAATCCCATGGAATGGAAATTGCGGTACCAAATGCCAATGGCGAGGTATAAAAATAGCAGAGAGGTCAACGATAGGTTATGCAATCGGGCAATCAACCCTACATTGTTGACTTAGGTCAGTTACAACCTAAAACTGCAAACCTTTAAAATAGGGGCCACGGAAAGGAACTGCGCATTACTATTTTACCGCGCAAATAGCAGCAACCTTGAAAATTCGATATCGACTCGGCACTCACACTGACACAACATGAACACGTACATAGAGTTACCGACCGAGATGGTTGGTATTATTAGTTAATAAGGCACGTAGTAAACAAATGTTACGTAAAAATAACAGACACCATTCAAAAAGATAGAAAAACGAACGCCGGCTTAGGCTGGTCGTCGAAACTTTCTGTGATCAGTGCTGAACCTCATTGATCATAGAAAATATAAGGACTGAAATAGAGGCGAACACGATGCGAAGTACAGTACCTTTCTTAGGCAGGCCCCGGCCGTGTCCATTGCGTGGTCGGCGACTATTTTTCCAACTCCGGTATTTCGGGAGCGGCGTCGGAGTGCTGTCGCCTTCCTTGCTATTAGAACGGGCGAATTTCTTGTTCTTCCTACGCAAACGCTCCGTGTGAGACGTCGCCGCGTCCCCGGCCCCTTTGTCCGTAGCCGGCTTCTCGACTTCCACGCTCGACGCCGCCGCCACGTTTTCGCCGTCCGACACGATTGGCTCGATTTCCATGGCGAATTGCGCGATTCGGGGCCGGGAAGCGACTAGAATAACAGCTCGCTAGCTATTTTCTTCCGATGGCACAAGAGAATCGACGATTCTCTTGGAATTTAGGTCAATTCTGATTCAGTGATAAAAACAACAATACGACCGTGCACTGCGTATTTGTTTTGAGAGCACACTGATATGAAGTTAGCGGAAAAACATGCGTCCTGCGAAAAGAAAGGCTGCCAACCGCGCCGGTATTATGAGGTGTCAATGATGACAACCTAAAGAAAACCGAGTGAAGTTGGTACTAAACTTAATCGATAAATGTGTCAGTATGGTGTCGTGTTCTGTGATGGTGTCAGTCTAAGAGCACAGAGTACAAGGTCTAGCTAGAGTCTACTGAGTCGAGAAAAAGTGCGGCATTAGTCATAAAAAATAAAACTGTCATTTCAAAGTTTGTTGTGGTTGTGGTCAAAAATAAAAATCTTCCTAGCCAATTCCTAGCCACAATGCTGAAACAAAAAGAAAAGGTGTTTACCGACAAATTTAATTTACTTAACTCTCAAGAGAACACTGAGGATATCCATTGGTCATCTAGCGAGACCACTGATACAGAAAACACATCTCTAAACAATAGACTTTGCAGCTTAACTACAAATGTGCGCAGCAGGAAGAGAAAACGGAAGAAAAGAGTACGAAAGAACATTTCCAATTTGGACATCACGATTCTCGACACCGCTAGGGAAGTTAAAACGGAAAAATCACCTATTATAACACGTAGATCAGACAAAACTTTTTTGGTTACCTCGCCCATACTAAAAGGTTCACCACAGCTATCATATCTTAATAAAGCAAACAGAAATAAGCCGACACAACTAGTAACCCATGATTTAAAAAGTCCAATACTGTTACAGAAACACAGTAGTCCAAATGCTTCCATGAAAACTAGAAAACAGTTGTTCAAAACTGAAACTTGTCATGGAAGAACATCACCAATACTTATGACTAATAATTGTTTCGATTCCAAAGAAAAATCGCTTCCAAAGCTGCATGGAGTAACAAAAAAAACTGATGGTGATAATACTCAAATTGTAAGTGAAATGAAACACGAAAATAAATTTATACTGAGAAAAGAAAAGAAATCTGAGAGTATATCAATTACAGACTACGTTAAGAAAATCGAGAGACGGAACCATAAAAATAAATGCATGAAGCTCATGGAACAAAGTTGTTCAAGAGATCCAACAATTCTCACAGAGATGGTGCATGAAACCTATAAGGACTCCAGTGTTGCCAGCATAGAAAACACCTCAATAGTAGTAAACTCAGATGAGAGCTTTGTGATAAAAACTAACAACAGCGAAGAGCTAGCTAAGAAAGTTAAAGCTTATTTTGACAGCCATTTCAGCTCTGAGAGTCCATCACAACATTCTATCACAGATACTCAGACACCAAAATATGATACAAAATCTGAAGATATTGAAATTATAAGTTCACTGACTCAGATGACAAAAAGTAACAGGAATAGTTTTGTATCTGTAACCAAGATTGAGACACCTGCTGAAAGCTTTGCAACAGATTATTCTGCAGAAAGGCCTAAAAAGTTTAAGTACAAAAAAGATGGTTTAGCATTCAGGTTGAATGTGCTGTTAAAAAAACAAAATGCCAATATTTCCCTCTGGCAACATGAACAATATTTGGCAGCGAATTCTAATTTTGAAATTCCTAAGGGCGAACACTCTATTTTCAGAATTAGAAAAAATAATTTCAAATATGGATGCTACTTATTAGATGCAATAGATTTCAATGACGACGAATTTTTTATTTGTATTAACAGTCAATTTTATAACTGTGATTTGAATGAAGATGCCATTTTAAAACTATATCAACCATACACAGTTTTAGATTGTTACCATTTTAGAAAGCTTATCATCAATGCTTGTAAATTCGAATGTATCACTTTGTAGAGTAATTTTAAGTCATGTTGTTTAGATGAGTAAGTTTAGTGTTAATAAAACCAATTTGTTTCAAATCAAAATCCAATCCAATACCTACACCTGCACCCATATTCGTCCACTGCAAGAAATAAGCTTCCCTCAAAGTACCACACCACTTCGTTTTGCCAGTAATCGGCAAACCAACCACCAACTCTCTGGACTATTTGAGGCAAATTAAAATAAATTCTATTTATTTGAGTGTTTACTTAATTGGAGATTAGAGGTTTGGTCAGGATTTTGGTTAGAGGCGTGGTGTCGGTCTACCACTCCGGCATACGGGCTCCACCTTATGTAAAAAACTGAAAATACCTATTTTGATACACAAAAAACCGGTGTTGCATATATCGGCTGTCCCAAAAATAAACACAGAAAGGGACATTTTTCCAAACTCGAGATATTTCCACTACTGGTTATTGGAACCAACTAGTAACCAATAGGGGGTTTTCTCAGTTTTGAAAAAAAATGTCCCTTACTGTGTTTATTTTTGGGACAGCCGATATGTTCGGTGAAACATGAGATGGTTATTCTTCTGCCACATCCAACTCAGTATCTACATCCCAAAAAATGTTTTTTTCTTTATGAGAAATTGATGATGATTTCCAAATACTTTATAATTATATATTTAAATTTCATCTTTGAATGCCTAATAACAACCAGTTAAAATGCAACAATATCTTCGTTTGATTATGACTCGTGCGTGCCGTGCGTGCACAGGACATTACGATTATTCTTATTATAGTAGAATTGTAGTTTATCAAATGGCAACACCAAAGGAAACTCGATAGAATTTTTCTTTAGCGGAAATGCGAAGCTTTCCCATGCTTTCAGTCAGTCAGTCGATACTTTACCAAAGCTTTGAACGACGTTTTGTACGCTGTTTTTAAACCCAATTCCTTTTTTGTGTAGAGTAAATAAAAAATCACTGATTACTGTAGAAATCAGTGTATTGATCAAACTTTCGTTCGATTTACGTGTTACGTCCTGTAGGTAATGTTTGTACCATTATGAACAAGGTATCGATTACGCGATTTGTGGAAATATAGATTATTTGGTCCCGTCAAAACTGCAAAGGTAAGGGAAATTTACTAGGGTTAGTATAATATATTTCATTTATATCAATAAATATCAATCACATACATCAGATTATAGTAATCTGAATATTCAATCAAATTTCTTTTAAAATTAAAACCAGAATTAGGTACCTCTGAAAACTGAAGTAGAAAACGCGCTAAGGTCAACCTCTACATTTTTGTTGCAAAGTCGCCCTTACCTTATGGGTTTAGAGTGCACGTTTGTAAAGGTCCACGTACCTCAATATGTTCCTGCAAAGTGGCCCGTAATGCAAGTGAATAGAGTGCACGTACGTAAAGGGAGAACACTATTGTACGTAAAAAAAACCGGCCAAGTGCGAGTCGGACTCGCGCACGAAGGGTTCCGTACCATTATCTATACAACATTAGACACAAAGATCGGGAAAAAACGGCAAAAAATCACGTTTGTTGTATGGGAGCCCCATTGAACATTTATTTTATTTTAATTGAATTATTTATTTTTGAAGCGAATGTAGAACTAAATAATCTAAATATTTCAAGCGTCTACCTATTGCCGCTATTAATATCGAGCAAAAAAATTACGTTTGTTGCATGGGAGTCCCTCTTAAATATTTTAGTTATTCTGTTTTTAGTTATTAATGTCATAGCGGCAACAGAAGTACATCAACCGTGAAAATTTCAACTGCTTAGCTATCACGCGATACAGCCTGGTGACCGACAGACAGACCGACGGACAGCGAAGTCTTAGTAATAGGGTCCCGTTTGGCACCCTTCGGGTACGGAACCCTAAAAAGGAAATTAATATTGATGTGCGTAAAGAGTCGAGTTCAAAAATAGCCTGAAATACTGTAGTTTCCATGGATAAAATATGCGCGCAGTAGTTAAGATCCGCCCGAACAAACAGGTAATCAAGTGGAGCAATTGAGGTAGATACGAGTATATAAATAAATTCGCGCCTCATAACTCTATTCCTGAATCCGGACAGTTGATAGCTACGAAGCTCAGCTCCGTAAACTTTAGACTACCTTCCTACTTGGTACTATAGTCAATAGTCAATAAAGGAAACCACTGAGCGAAGGTCGAACGTTTGATGCCAGTTTGATGATCGACTTTATTTTATGGCTGTTGCCTGTGACTTCTTTTGCATGGAGATTTTGATGTGTATGTGTGTACCGTGTGGCGCCGGATTAAGAATAGCGTCACTCCATTTCCTCCCGTGGATGTCGTAGAAGGCGACTAAGGAAATAAATTACCAGGAGACGGGCGGCGTCTTCCTGAGATTCCAACCGCATACTGCGATCGCCAACCCGCCTGCCAAGCGTGGCGAATATGGCAAAACCCCCTCATGGTTATGAAAACTATAAGGGAGGTCTATGTCCTGCAGTGGGCGTCAAATGGCTGATGATGATGATGTGTGTACCGTACCGCACCTTTTTTTGGGATAAAAAGCAGCCTATGTGCTATTCCAGATCACAATCTATCTATGTGCCAAATTTCATTCAGATTTGTTCATCCATTCCGGTGTGATTGAGTGATTTATTTTTCCTTCTCCCATACGGCTGAAACGGCCAGCAGTAAAAAAACTAACGGCCTTGTTTATAAAAACGCGATTACTCCAAAGCACACCTAAGAATCAGTTTATTTAATCTGTGGGTACGAATCAGTTTATTTAATCAGTGTTTTAACGAATCGAGTTTTTTTATAAATAAGACCGTTAGACTATTAAACGAGAACGAAGCATATTCGTAGCAATTGTTGATACGACCGCAGGTTAAGAAATTCTTTTACACGAATTATTGCATTTTTAAAGGACAAGGTTTGTTTCAGCTACACAAACAGTATTTGGTGCAATGGACGCACTTGGCAGAGGTTGTCCCAACAAAATGGTGCTGGGTTGTGCAGTGCTTTTCTGTTGGGCGTCTGTCGGTAAGTGTCATAGTAAATTATTCTTCTTCTTATCGTGTTCGGTGACAAAACCAATCAGATTTTACTGGCCCAGAACTCGGCCACGCGCACTCCAGCGTCTGTGGCCTTCAGAAGTCCTCTCGAGTGCATGTGGACGGGCACAGGGACACACAGAGAGGTGCTCCATAGTCTGAGGGGAGATTCCGCAACAGCAATGATTCCGCTCGCCTCACCCATGTAGCCCCACCTGCACACATTATTTCTACATCTGCCGACCTGAGTGCGAAGTCTGTTTAGCGACTTCCATAGATTACTATCTATATTACTGAAATAGATGGTTCACTCTTATTTTTTTTTATGAGGCATAGATAGTGCTGCTATCGGCGGGTGGCTAGCGTACTATTTTTAAAATAAATTTATAATAACAAAAAACATGTCTGAGTGAGGGTTCGAAGTTCGAACTCACGTCACCTCAAAGCAGTCTAACTTCGCAATGAGACGTACACGATTGAGCTACCATGAACTTACTAACAGTATGCAAATTTTGGCTTCCTATAATACCGCTCATTTAGTAACCAGGCTGTCCGCTATAAAATCTCGTTTGTTCTAAGTGATCACAGCATGGTGACTTCCATTCCAGGTCGTCCATGGTAACTCGTGTCCCGGTGGTAACGCCTCTCTGGTCTCTACGAAATAGTAAATTATGAAAGTATGTAATCGTCACAACGACTGTTTGCCTGTAACGTTAGGCCGTGAGAGTTTATTCAAGAATTGCTGTCTAATTCGTAAAAAATGCTACATAACTTTATACTCTAGCGGCCTTATTTATAAAAACACGAGATTCCTCTAAAGCACTCTCATCGCAGCCATTCTTGGTAACTATGAAATAGGGCCTTGACAGCTGACTTCGTTCAGTGACAGTTAAAGACAGAATATGTCAATTCAATTCAATTCTGCTTTATGGACTCACTGCACTGATTATACAGTACAACTTCGCCAGAATATGTCTAACTAGCGCAAAAAATGACCCGGGGCTTGTCAGAACCTGTTGTGTTGCCAATCGTAGCGGGTTCAGTTTTACCCGGCAAAATATCTAAGCCAATGCCGCCGACAGACCGCCATCTTAAGAGGTTATACATCATGAAGTCATTATATAAAACCAAAGTTTGAGAGGACAGGGTCCGTTTTTGAGAGTAAAGTAGGAACAAATATTTCTATGGTTTTTTTGGTTTCGTTCTCGAAAGGGTAAGAGACCCTATTACTAAAACTCCGCTGGCCGTCCGTCCGTCCGTCTGTCACCAGGCTGTATCTCATGAACCGTGATAGTTAGACAGTTGAAACTTTTACAGATGATGTATTTATGTTGCCGCTATAACAACAAATACTAAAAATAGATTAAAATAAATATTTAAGGGGGGCTCCGATACAATAAACGTGATTTTTTTGCCGTTTTTTGCTCGATATTAATAACGGCAACATGAAGACTCTTGAAATATTCACAGAATATTTAGTTCTATATTCGCTTTAAAAATAAATCATTCAATTAAAATAAAATAAATGTTTAAGCAGGGCTCCCATACAACCAACGTGATATTTTGCCGTTTTTTGCTCAATATTAATAACGGCGACAGGTAGACGTATGAAATATTCAAATGTTGTATAGATAACGGTACGGAACCCTTCTTGCGCGAATCCGACTCGCACTTGACCGGTTCTTTATTCTATTCGTAGACTTCGTTTTTCCACCTTCTAGCGCAAGCCATCGACTGCTTCAAGTGCGTCTCCATGAACGGCCGCTTCCCCGCGTGCGACGACCCGTTCCACAATAACCACTCGCTGCAGATGCTGGAGTCGCCCTGCATGGGGGGCCGTAAAGGCAGGGACGGGCTCTTTCCGGCGACCTCGTGCATCAAGATCGTTGGGATCTTTGGTACGTACGTCGTGATTTTGAAATCGTTACCCCAATTTTGACTATTTATCAAGTTCGTAGCTGTATTGAATAAAGGGGCCGGTCGTCGCAAAAAGTATAATCTCTAGCAATCAGATAGTATAGATACAATCTTTAAATAATTTTTTGAGATGAACTTATTATAATCGTAAAAACCTATTTACAGGCTAAAAATTCCACCCGTGCCGGGACTTGAACCTCTGGCTAACCGTGCCAGAGGTCCCGGCATGGCCGGGATTTTAGCCTCCAAATAGGTTTTTAAAATTGTCCTCAGCACGGATTAGAAAAAGAATATAATTATTATAATCGTATTGTAAAAAAAAATCTAATAATTCATAGGCTCGTGAGTAAAAATTAATTCATTCAGTAATGCAATCTATTTTAACGATGGAAAAAACAAATAAAATATTTTGGATAGATCCTCGATTTTTTTTTTAAATAAGTAGTTTGAATTTTTATGACGTTCAATTACCTAAAATATTTTGCAATACTTTTTACCCTTTAAAGGGCTCTGTCTGTGAGCCAGTGTGTCGCGCTGTCTGTGACACAACTCTTATGACAGTCCGTAGTTTTCCTCTGCAGTGGACTGGCAAACTCCTCCACAAAATTGAAAACGCCTAACATTCCCAGACGACACGGGCGAGAGTATCACCGTGCGTGGCTGCGGCCTCGACTCCGGCACGGTGACCACCGACACGGAGATAGTACGGATGTCACACTGCGGACGGTTCTACTACGAGAACAGGTGGGGGAGCGGGGGTCGGAGGAAGAGAGATATGGCGGAGGGGGGAGACGCAGAGTCTCACACCGAGTCCCAATGCATATGGATTCGGTGTGGCATCCTGGGGTTGGCACTAGACCGCCCGGCTACCCACGGCTACTCCCGTGGTCACGAATCTACTTAGTTAAACATACTAACAATTAGAACAACATTTCATTAATGTTCAATTAGAACCACCACATAAAGTACATACTGTGAAAATGCTCAATTTCAATTTATGATTAACAAGTGTGACTAATGAATATTGATGAAGCGAAAGAGGTTTGTCAGGGCCGTGGCAGATGTTTTCTGCCTATCCCACTGGGATACAGTTTACGTATGCGATCAGTTTCAGTGACACTTTCTCAATTCCGCAGATACGTCCACGGCTGCCTGCAGTCTTGCAGCGACGCGGAGGCCTGTAACGGCGGCCGGCACACCGCCTCCGCCTGGCAGCCCGGTGCGATACTAGCCGCTGTAGCCCTCAGCGTACTGGCCAGCTAACGGCCTGGCCGCCATCTTGAAAAGGGAAGCCATTTTGAAAATCGACACCATTTTGTAAGCGGCCATTTTGAATTTTCGGTTAGTATCTTCAAATATAGTTACCAATTAATATATAATTGATGTTCAACACGAGTCGCATATTAGGCCTAGGTATAACCAAATATCCTGCCAGCAATCTTACCAACAAACCGTTTCGGATCTCGCCTCGTCTCTTCGAATTTCTCTTTCTATGCTTATTACAACGATTTAACAGGCTTCTTTTTGTGATAATCATTATGACGATTATGCACAGAGAAGTAGTTTGCGGTATAGCGGACGCACGAACTAATGTAATAATTCATCACGTTTTACTCATTTACTTCTTACTTAGGTAAGAGTAAGCCTGAAAATAACAGGACTGTAAACTGTCTGGCAAAATGGCGCTCGTCGCAGCAGGGAAGAACACGAAGCCAAGGAAACAAATGTACTTGATTTGCAGATTATATTCCTCAAGAATATGATAGAGCGAATATAGTTATGTTAAGTTTTACATTATTTGATAATTACTTATTACAATTTACCGGGCAGCAATAGCGTGCAGGCAGACCAAGGCCAGAGAGAAGAGAGAGCTGCGAAAAGGACTATCACAGAGTCACAGGTTTTTAGGCAATGATAAGTTACATGTGCAGCCTATATCTAACAATTTATTAGAAACCCACCGGTTGAAAAAGCATTATCGATCCCTATAATAACATTGAGCTATATATTTATTTATTATGTATATCTAAGTAGGTATGTATTTTATTCTGATATCTAGTTTATGTAGTTTTTGTTTAATTTTTTTTTTACTTTGTGTAAATATATTGTTATTTAGGCCTTTTGTAGTTTATGTAGTTTATTTTGTGCACAAATATAGACCCGTTTTTCTACTGCTTCTCTTCTATAGCCGAAGGTTTGCTGGAAGAAATCTGTTACAGAGATAAGCTCGCCTTTGTACATGTAATTTCTTATTTAATGTCCTGTTAAATTTCTTGTGTGCAATAAAGTATAATAATAATGTACCTTCCCCTCCACCGCCTGGCAAGGCGGCACGCACGATACTTGTCGCTTCAGACTTCGGCGTGCTGGCTAGCTGCCTAGTCGCCGTCTTGGAAGAGCCATTTTGAAAAGGGACACTATTTTGTAAGCAGCCATTTTGAAATTATCAAGAGCTACTTACCTTCGCAAAGATGTACGTCAACCTCTGCCTGTTAGGTGCAAAATAGCCCATAATGTAACTGAGTAAAGTGCACAGATGTACAGGTTGATGTGCTGTCGACATGGACCACGTGGCTAGAGGGCGTAATTCAGCGCATTCATATCTAGATAAAAAAGGTAAAAGAGCGAGCCGCCTACAAATTGCTGTTGCAATTTGGCGACAGTTAAATATAAGAATCGTGCATGTAAACTGATTAAATAAAAAATAAAAAAGAATCTAAATCTGTCATAGACCGAACTACTTTCTATTCGCCATCTTGGAAAGAGAAGCCATGTTGGAAACAGCCATTTTGAATGTTTATAAGTTGTCGCAGTCTGATTTATCAAGATAAAGACATGGTAAGAACGATCAAGCAAGTAGTATTCGAGCCTCCGGCGTACCGTACGTGAGTTGAACTTCCTTTTATACGAAATAGCGTAACAGCACCTATCTATAAATATACATTCTACATAAGGGGAACCCCAAACGATAATCCCAAAACAAAAATGTAGTTTTTTTTTAAATTTACAAACGACAAGTCGGATCGCAACATATTTAGAGGACACAAATCAATAAAACTAACAGTATTATTTATAAAAGTCGGTTGAACCACTAAAACACTCTTAAGACTGAGTTAAAGCCGGTTTAGGACAGGAGTTCCTGTTAGTAGAATCGACTTTTTAAAAATAAGAAAGTTTCTATGGGAATTATCGGTGGGAAACCTCTTAAATAAGGCTTTCTGTGTTGAAAATAGCTAATAACTTATCCAATGGTTCTAATTAGCTATTACCTACTAGGTACGCGGCACGCAAGATAACTATATAATTATATTGTCCACCAACTCGTTAGTAATAAGTTTTTTAGTCTGTTAAGTTACTAATTAGCGATTAAGTCCAACATAATCATTTATTTTAGTATAGGTATTCTGGATGTATAAATAAATTCCTTCGTTATGTTCGCAGAAAGAGATTACGGCTACACAAAAAACCGGCTAAGTGCGTGTCGGGCCACACGCAGTGTAGGGTTCCGTAGAAAGAGGGGGTTTTATCTGGTCTTACAGAACAAGAGTTAATATAGTCCAACGACGTAGTGCAGTTACGTTTATAGTCCAATGTGATATCGGCCATGTTGACATAAAATGTTTTTCAGTTCTGTAGTAGGGGGCCACTCGCTAAAACCGCGTGCAACGAAAACATGTCGCCTCGGCGAGGGATGTAACTCTGTAACTACGTGTCGTGCGTGTCCATTTATGTGTCGTTGTCTAGAGCAAAGCAGCCATTACTCGCATCCGATATTTTCGGGAGTCAATTAGTATGTGATAATGATATTTAAAATGTCACTATCAATGAGACCTTATCACTTAAGTAGTATTTGACCCCCAAAAATATCATTGCCTATTTTCGTTAAACCCTACATAAAGATTTTTATACACTGTATAATTTTATCTACAATTATATTTAACATAAGTAGGTACGTACTGCAATCGAAACTTGAATATCCTAATGATTTTTACTATGAATGGCCTATTATAATTAAAATAGGTGGTTGCACCGGTGCCGCACCAGGAACCAGTAGTAGGTAGGTACGAAATATTCACCTTCTGTTGAAATTCCCACCACTTTTTTACGTTTGGTAGCCCTGCCGTACTTCTACCAATCATGTAGTCATAGACAAAAGCGATGTACACGCCATCTACATCAGGACCGAAACATGATACGAAAATTACGAAATAAATGATTCGTTCCGGCGATGCTTACGACGACGGTAAGTTTTTTTTTTAATCTGTTTAAATCTTTGTTTATATCAATAATCGTAACCTATTTTCCAATTAACTGCATAGTTAAATGCGTATAGCAATAATATTACGTCTTATTTCATCAGAAAATGCTAATTTTAATCAATGGCTGTCATTGGTAAACTAATTGAACACGAATTCAATGATGTTACAGTAATATTCCATTTGGTCTACCACTAAGCTGTTTGAAATATATTTTCTTTTACGTTTGTAGGTACTTGAGGTATTGCAATAAATTATTATAATAAAGTTTAAAGTTCTAAAAATTTACAATGTTCCAGTAGTAGACCAGTGGTATATTACTGGTAACATCTACACTACGAGTTTGTTCCAGTAATTGACCACCTATTTGCTTTTTTTTTACAGACACAATGCCGCCGATAAGTATCCTTTTCAAATATAAGGAGGAAGATTCCTAAAAGCGAAAGACGAGATAAGCAAAGGCGCAAAAATTAGAGAAACATGAAAAAAATTGTGAGCATGATTATGACGGGACCATCATTTTGAAACCATATTTATACCTATGTATGTTATTGTAAGCCTAACCTAATCCTGCTGAATATTATAAATGTGAAAGTTTGTGAAGATGTTTGTATGTTTGTTACTCAATCACGCAGTAACGGCCGCACGGATTTACATGAAACTTGGCGTACAGATAGGCAAAGACCTGATTTGAGATATAGCATACTTGATATCCCGGTAATGCGTTCCCGTGGGATAATATTTATTTTAAGTTTAAAATAGATGGCGTTGTGCGAGCGAACGTTGTGTTTTAAAAATAGATGGCGCTGTGCAAGAATCGTATAAAGGGATTCTGTGGACGTACGAAGTTCGCCGGGACAGCTGGTCTCTCAATAATTAGTTATTACATTGGTTAAGCAACATTATGAGCCTTGTAGCTACTTAAGTATTACATGAAACTTGTAGACTGATAAGTTGCGATGATTACTAAGAACCAAACTTACTTAAGTTAGCATTAATAATAAAATTATTCTTCATTAAAAGCACTCGTTTTATTTACTGGTTCACAATTCAATCTGGCATACCTTAGGGACATTGCGACTTTCCACATTAATTTTTAAATAAAAATAAACTTAATAGCCTTGAACAAAATCTGAATAAGCTACATGATTCTATGGTAGATAGGAGTACGGTGATTTTTTTTCCAATGATTATCGAAATAATCGAGTGACATTAGGTATCAAAACCTGTTTCAAAATTTCACCTGATCGGTTTGTTACTGTTGCACCCACCTGTTATAAAAACTTTATAATCTAATAAGAAATGATATCAGCAAGTTTAGCATAATATTTTTTATTGAATTAGTTCAATAAATAGAATTAAAGCCTTTAATTTTATATATTGTAATACAAGGAATATAGGATTGTTTGTATTAACAATGCTGAATAAAATTTATTCAAACACCAAATAATGATTTGTTTTATTTCGCTACATTTGGGGCGTTGAGATTGTCAAGTTACCAGCAGTGAATAAAATTAAAGCAAACAAATTTGTCCAGTTTCCGGCAATACCCTTCTTGTAAATTTGAAGATACTTTTTAGGGTTCCGTTACTCCACTGTCCGTCTGTCTGTCTTTATGTCTGTCAGGCTGTATCTCATGAACCGTGATAGTTAGACAGTTGAAATTTTCACAGATGATGTATTTCTGATGCGGCTATAACAAAAAATACTAAAAATAGAATAAAATAAATATTTAAGGGGATCACTGTGAAGAGTGAAAATGACGGTAATTCATTTTGACATAATTTACATTTGCATGCGCGTGTGCATACAGCGACTAATGACGTTGATGAAGGTTAGTCAGGATCGTGGCACACCCTAGTCTGCCAGCCCTTCTGGGATACAGGTGTGAGTTTATGCATGTATGTTTAATGCTCGTATTTGTTTGTGAAGTAAATATCCCCCCCCCCTTCCTTTCTTTAGCCCTCCTTTAGCCCTCCTCGTAGGTCTCCTCTTCTACGTCCTCTCCGTCTACCCCGTCTAGCGTCTCTGGCAAGTAGGATTCGGTGGTGGTTTCTGGTAACGCTAGTGAAACGCCGGCGCTGCCTTGAGTAGACGTCGTGGCGGCGAAGTCTTCGGTCAGTTCTGGAAGAAAAAAGTTTACAGTTAAAGTTACATATTAAATAAAAAATAAGAACCGACTTCAAAACACTAGACAGGACTAAACCACACAAATAATAAAACGAATATGACTTTTAAATTCGAAGTGTGTACGTACATGAAGGTATTGTAGAAGTTTTTTTTTTCGGTTTTAATTTTTTATTTAAAAATATTTACTTCTTGATATTTGTGAATATAACCACCCAGTTAGGTAACAAAGTTCACAAGTCTCACCGGTGGGTGTGGGCGATGGATCATCGTCGCACTTGCAGCGGCGCATGTCTTCCAAGATCCTCAGCTCTGAAGGCAGCAGTTGCTTCTTCTCCGAGTCCGTCATCACTTCTGCATGTGGTTAAAGTGTGAACTGTTGTAGGGGTAGGTACTGGGAACTCGTGACATTTAATTAATACCACCAAAAACATTATCATGTGAAATGTTGCCAAGACGAGACCGTATACATCGCACTGTAGAAAAGTTGTAACTCTACGAGCCCTAACTTCACAAACTCTTCGCCTTAGTCAAAATATGTGGCTTGGCTGTTTCGTTACTACGTGTAGGTATAACCGAAAATATATACTAGCTGACTCGGCAAACCGGGCATTCCGTGTGGCGCTGGATTAAGAATAGCGTCACTCCATTTCCTTCCGTGGATGTCGTAAGAGGCGACTAAGGAAATCAATTACCAGGAGACGGGCAGCAGCGTCTTCCTGAGATTCCAACCGCATACTGCGATCGCCAACCCGACTGCCAAGCGTGGCGATTATGGCAAAACCTCTCATGGTTATGAAAACTGTGAGGGGGGCCTATGTCCTGCAGTGGGCGTCAAATGGCTGATGATGATGATGATGACGACTCGGCAAACGTTGTTTTGCCACATTAATTAGCCTACGACTTCTCAGACCTACCAAATATACACAAAAATTTCATAAAAACCGGTCAAGATTTTTATAATATTAGTTATAGGCATACATTTTTTACCTTACGCCCACGTGACGGTAGCGAAACCGCCAAGCCACATATTTTGACTAAGGTGTAGAGTTTGTGAAGTTAGAGCTTGTAGGGTTTGGGCGTGCAGAATTAGAAGCTTGGCTCTACATGAGATCTGACAACTTTTTGACAGTGCGTGTCGAAGCAGTAACTTTTCGGTGGGATTTCACTTCTGGAGTAACGAAATAACAACGACTAAAAAAAGAAGCCGAAGCCGAGTATACCCGATTCAGCGTCACCGACCGACCGGAGCCGAGTATACCCGATTCAGCGTCACCGACCGACCGGAGCCGAGTATATCCGATTCAGCGTCACCGATCGACTGGAGCCGAATATATCCGATTCAGCGTCAACGACCGACCGGGGCCGAGTATACCCGATTCAGCGTCACCGACCGACCGGAGCCGAGTATATCCGATTCAGCGTCACCAATCCGAGCGTGACAGTTCAGCTTCATTAAAATGGCTGACCAAAAAGTGGGCCTAAAAAAGTTTTCACTTCAATAAACTGCCTCGTTGGACTAGCGGTATCTCGTCTGATTACCACGCCGGAGATCGTGCTTTCGATTCCCACTGGGGGCCACCGTACATTTGTACAAATGGCGTCTGGGTGTACTTGGCATGTCCTCGTCCGGTTACCACAGCACAGGGTATCCTAGTTTGCAGTGGCTTAACTATACCATGTGAGGCAAATTCATTGCATGGGGCCCTTCCAGTAATAATTAAAAAAATATATATGGTCTTATATCGCCTGCCAAGCGTGGCGATTATGGCAAAACCCCTCATGGTCATGAAAACCACGAAGGAGGCCTATGTCCTGCAGTGGGCGTCAAATGACTGACGATGATATGGTCTTTAGTTATTATCTTATATATGGCCCAACTTTAATGGATTTGAATTACAACTTGCAAATTTTTGTTAAAAATTTTAAGTTGCTTCTGAGCTCGCGGCTTCATAGTTCGGGGGCCCCCTCATGGCATTTTGGCAGCCCCGCCACTCTATAGATAGTTACGCCACTGCAAGTTTGGGACCGGAACAAGTGATTGTGTTGTGTGAAAGTTATGAAGCCAGCTCACCCAAGCCGTAGACGCGCACAACTTTGCGCTTGTGTCTGGACGGCGAACCGCAGCGACACCACGGCATTTCGGCGTCGACTTCCGCCTCTTGCCTCTGACGAATCTGCGAGGGCAGCTCTTTTGGCACTGGAACTGTACAAAAACATTGATGTTATTAACGTGGCTCCGATCATCTATAACATAAAATAACATAAACTCACGCCTGTATCCCAGAGGGGTAGGCAGAGACTAGGGACTGCCACTTGCTACGATCCTGACAGATCACTTTCGCTTCCACAACATTCATTAGTCGTTGCATGCACGCACGCCGGTTTCGGGTACTTTTTATCTTGCCCTTTGCTAATACATCCCCTATTTGGTCGAAGTATGTCCGTCTGGGTCGTCCCTTACCGGCCCTTCCACCCACATTCGCTCGATTTATTTGTTTCGCCAATCTTTCTTCCTATACTTAAATAAAAATCATTTGCCACTTGAGATAATGAGCTCACTCTCGTTAAGGGGCTCCGCTGAGTGACACTAGCACCTTATCGCAAAAAGTGTCGGTACAATCTCTAGGTACATTACGAGCATGTTAAATAGTGATTTGGATCCATGACCGTGGATCATCATCATCAACCCATTATGTCCCCACCGAGGGGCACGGGTCTCTTCCCTGAGGAAGGTATAGGCCATACTCCACCACGGGGGCCAAGTCCGGATTGGTGGAGGCTTGTAGACTAGTGGCTCGTCTACTGTCAGAAGTTGTCAAGCCGCCCTAAGGCCTCTGACTTGGCTTAACGACTGCCATCTATCGACGGCAGCCGGCACCAACAGCTTAACGTGCCTTGCGAAGCACGGAACCGCTCGGAAAAATGCCACTAGCGTTAGGCATAGACGGCGACCCATCCATGCACTGAACGCGCCCTGTGTTGCTTTAACTTCGTGATCGTTTAAGATCACTCAGGCAGCCGGGGCTACGAGCGATTCTAAGGATACTAAGGCAAAAAACCTAGGACAGCAAAACGGCTGTTCTTCGCATACATGCTATCTAGTCCCAGGCTTCTGATCCTAGGTTCTTTGTCGTGGGTCTTAAAAATCACTCTGACCATGATTGAGACAGTATGGACATTTTCGCAAATTCGATCTGTAAAAAAAGGTTTTTCCCCCCAGCCCCTTAAGGGGCTTCACAAAACTTTAGACCTTAAAAAAACAATTGAAAACAATTGTAATTTTCAAGGTCAGGACTGAGGAGGTTAATAGTGATTTTTGGGACCCACGACCGATAACTTAAAATCACGGACCTAGGACTAGATAGCATTTATGCCAAAAACGGCTATCTAGTCCTCGGTTTTTTAAAGAAAGAAAAATATATTTTAAACAGCACTAACCTGTGCTGAGGAATAAAATAAATACAATCATGTAGGTAGAGCGACATCATTCCGATGCCAAAACCAAACTGCAAAGTGGGTCACTCGGGGCTGCAAGTGATGTAAATTGCTTCGGCCAGATGTCGCTGCCTGTACGTGATACAGAGAAGTTTGTAAAGAGGCTCGAAATTTCATCGATGCTTGCACTTGTCCATTAGCTCAGTTGGGAGAGCGCTGGCACGGTTAGCCAGAGGTCGCGGGTTCAAGTCCCGGCATGGGTGGAATTTTTAGCCTCTAAATAGGTTTTTAAAATTGTCCTCAGCACGGGTTAGTGCAACAAAAAGAATATAAAAATATACTTATTTGACGACACAATACTCAAAAACATAAAATGACACATCAAAATACAACAGTTACAAGAAAGCATAATATCAGCTGAAACGTGGGTAACGATAAAATTATAACACAAAAACAAACTATAATTATAAAATATCGGAAAGTTTTAAGTATTGAGTCCCGAAAATAAGCCCAACTCAGTATAATGTTATAACAGAGCGATCAGTTGCGAGGCTGATTTTCAGTCGGGTCCATACGGCGGTTAGCAATGTACGTGTATCTTTATATTTAAAAAAGGTGCCCTTCCTGCCAAAAAAGAAAAGACCATAAATCTACTTAAATATTTGGCGATCTGTGTCTAGTAGTTATAGTTTATGGCTGAGGAATGTGTTATGGAATACGGAAGGAATGAGGCTCAGAACCTACCATGGGTTTAAGAGAGAAAGTATAGATGAATAAACGAAGTTAATTTATCTTTCGTATTCTTGTGTGTATATATGTATCATCATCATCATCAACCCATTATGTCCCCACCGAGGGGCACGGGTCTCTTCCCTGAGGAAGGTATACCTATATGTATATATAAGTTCTCCCCCCTCCCCTTCTGGACATCTTGATTTATTACTTTGGACGAAACAATTCGCAAAGACTATTTTTTTTCTTGAGGGCTGAATCAAAAACCATTTCGAGATTAACATCTAAGTAACTATATTTTCTATATTTAAGATAAATATTAAGGAAGATGAGCGTTATTTTTGCCAAAAAACAATAACCTTCATTTGACCTTCTGATGTCGTCACATTTTAAATTAAACATAACATATGGCAACACTACGTTACTTAAAAAAAGGACTTGCTGTCATAACTGTCATATGCATATCATTTCCTTGTCTGTGAAAAAAACGTCTGTGACAGCAAATCACAGAAACAAAGTGTGACAGTTTGCGCGACGTTTCGGCGTGTGCACTCGAAAAATATGACGTCACCCTTTCAAAAATTTAAATAAATAATTTATAATAATAAACTTAACAAATCGCTGAAAAAATGAAATTAGTCTCTAGAAATTACTTTTGCTTTAAGAAAAAAATATAAAATAAGATCAAAATAAAAAATATACTGCCCGAATTGTGGATGTATGATTATTATTATTATTATTTTATGTTTTTATGTTCTGTTAAATGTTTCGTGATTAGGTTATTAGGTTGGTACATTGGTTAATATTTATTAATACATTATGTAGCACGAAGTATTATTTGATTCGCTGTAAGTGTTTAAAATGTAAATTATTGTATAAACGAATGAATTGACGAATAAAATAATTAATCAGCATATTATTTGTATGAGTAAATCATTGAACGAACGAATCTAGAAAAAATATTTATATGTAACAAAGAATGAATGCATGATTTGCAAAGTAACTTGAACGATTGTAGAAAAAAACCTTAAGAGAGAGTGAATAACTCACTCATATCAGTGTCCTGGAAGGGCACGGAGCGCTCCAGGGCTCCCGAGATGACGCGGCGCATGGTGTGCCGGTAGGGCTTCGGTCCGGGCGCCGCCGGGGGCGCCGTCTCGCCCACTGCATCTTTCACCACTACGGGAAATAAGGAAAACAATATTGTTTTGTGTAGCCGGTGTCATGTTAAATCAATCCTAGTTAGGAAAGAAGAAACATTCTTTCTTAATTGTCTGTCGTCAAATTAGTTTAAATACCATACCAGTAAATTTTATTGTGTTTTATTAATAAGCGGCGATCGTCTATTGGATACTAATATTTCCTCATAGAAATTAAGTCACTCCCATAATTTTTTCTACTTTAGCATGATTTTTATGACTTACGCTCATTGTCTAACAAGCGTACAGCCAAGAAATTAAAAACACATCATAACCGGCTGATATTTATTTTCCCAGTTCACAGCACCAATACGTGTTGCATTTCAAAAATGGTGTTTGCATATAAAATTGGCGTATCGTAGCTTTTATTGAGCCGAATTTGATGTGCAATTAGTATTTTTAGCAGAAATACTTGTTGCATATTAAAAATGCTGTTTGCATACCAAATTGACGTATCGTTGCTTTTATTAGTATTTTTTCAATGACATTGAGTGTTATGTCTAAAGTTGTGCTCAGTATTATGCTCAGTGTTGTGCCCAGCGTTATGCGCAGTATTACAACATTCTTGTTACAGTTTGGTGCTCAATGTTGTGCCCGCTCTCGTGATCACAAGCTTTCATGATCTCGACGGCATCGATGCCCACTGTGGCTCACTCCGTGAGATTTTCCTTCACCTCCCACACGAGATCTGAAGTGCCCATGTCCGGTGGATACACCAATATTGTGCCCAGTGTTGTGTCAAGTATTTTATTTAGTATTGTGCCCAATATTGCTCCCAGTATTTCTCCCAGCATGCTCACCACCTTTCATGCTCTCGACACCATCGATGGTAACCTGCTCCCTTCATCTCCAAAACGAGGTTATCCATTTGAAGGGTCCATTGTTTTGCTCAGTGTTGTGCCCAGTATTATGACCATTATTTGTCCCAGTATGCTTACCGGCTTTCATTATCTCGACGGCGTCGATGGCTACTGTGGCCCGCTCCGTGAGATCTTCCTTCAGCTCCGACACCAGTTTGTCCAACTCGTAGGCGCGAGCGCGAGATGTCTCAACGGCTGAAAGAGGACGGGTCGAGTTACTTCGTTGACTTCGTTCCATTGTTTTCATTAATAACATCAAAACATTGGAACAAAGTTTTTTTGCTGCAAAACAAACAAATGGAAAAAAAGTCGATCGTTTTCCACAGGTTTGGCAAAGTTTTGTCTTAAGAGGGTTCCTCAAGCGGCAATACCCATACAAACGTAGTGTGGTTTTAATTTACAAACGACATGCCGGCCGTAAAAGAGGTTATTATATTTGTTTTTTTTTACGGAATGCGAGATGTCAATGACTTAGAGTTTTTTATTCAAAAATATTAAACCCACTTTGAAACGAAAGTGTGAAACAACCGTTAGAGGGTCGAATTAATCACACACTTATTCACAAAAATACAAAAAATCAGTGACGCAATTAATAAAATATATATATACTGTGCTAGGTGTACCTTTAAAATTGAGTATCATTAGTAGCTATTGTCAGTATTTAGGACAAAGGCCATTGGCGTGTTTGCAAACACGTACCGTCGTCGACGACTGCGTGGAGCATGTAGCGGAATTCGAGATGCGGCGGGATGCGCTCGCCCGCCGTTTTCTCTTTGGCCGGCTCGCGTCCTGCCGGACAGATGTATACACGTTTTGGAGGTCGTAACTGAATCTCAGGTATGCCCTCTTCACTGCTCCATCCTCTTTAACCCTAGCCACCTAACCTTCGTCGTTTCGACGAATACGCGACAGAAAAATTGTTGTATCTTTTTAACGCGTGTGCGCATAACTGGGGTGTGTCTCTTGTTAACTCGGTGTTCGTCAGGTTTCGGCGAAAGGCCACGAATTCCGGCAGCCAAGGTCAATTTTTTTTTTGAATTTTCACAAAAATGCGTGCAATATCGCGATTTGTGGTGAACATAAAATTGATTTTTTTACTGAATGGGCGTAAAAAAAGGAATATCTTTTTTCTTCTTATGTCGACAGTTTAAGTTTTTCCTAAAAAAGGACAACTAATTTTTTTAATTTCTCTTTTAATTGAATTTTTTATATCTGTAAAAACGCGTGATATTTTGAACAGAAAGAAAAATAATAGGACTACATTATGTGATAAATTACAACAAATTATTTAAAAAAAATCTCAGTGCAATAAAAGTACCAAAAACAAAAATTTTTTTAAAACTTAACGCTTCGAAAAATTGAATTCCTAGCCATTCGTCCAATTCACGAATGGTTAGGAATTCTAGGGTTAGGTTAGGTTAGGTGTCTAGGGTTAATGTCACCGGGCCAACGGATTCGTTGGGACTTCATTTCTCCGATGATGTTGGGTTCGGAAATCAGCGCCTATGTTTATCATCATCATCATCAGCCATTTGACGCCCACTGCAGGACACAGGTCTCCCTCATGGTTTTCATAACCAGGCCAGCCTCGGCAGTCGGGTTGGCGATCGCAGTATGCGGTCGGAATCTCAGGAAGACGCTGCTGCCCGTCTCCTGGTAATTTATTTCCTTAGTCGCCTTCTACGACATCCACGGAAGGAAATGGAGTGACGCTATTCTGAATCCGGCGCCACACGGAATTCTGAACGATTCCAATCATCTAACTGTCAAATTAGTATGGAATTTGACAGTTCGACGATTGGAATCACTCAGGATTTCCGTGAGACAACTCCGGTCGGTCATGTGTCGGTCGAGGTCATCAGAATAAAGCAAATATTTAAGGGGGGCTCCCAAACAACAAACGTTATCTAAAGACAGCGCTCGCCATCTAGTGGCCATCTATTTAACCTCCACAGCGCCGATGTCATGTCGTTAAATGTCAATGTTGTTGGTTTCTATAGATGGCGCTGTTCTCAATGTACCTAATCTATCTTGACTCGATCTTTGTCTAACCCTTCGTGCGCGCTTGGCCGGTTTTTGGTAGTTTTTCGTCATAGTAAGACAGACTCACTGGTGGCTTGGCCGGTTTTTGGTAGTTTTTCGTCATAGTAAGACACACTCACTGGTGGCGTACTTCCATCGCGGGTCGTGCCGATATACAGTCTCGGCCGGCTCGAGCTGCCCGCCGCAGCGCCGGCAGCGGCACGTCTCGTCCAGAATCTCGCCGCAGCGGACGCAGTACTCTGCGAGGAAAGAAGGCACGGTACCGAAAATAACTATACATTATAGTACTGTGGCGAGCACATGTCAACTCTGCGCGCGCACTATAAACTCCAACATTCCTGCATCGCGCAAGCAAAATGTTTCACATGACATACCATAAATATAACGTCCGACGAACATCAGTCGGACCGGCCGTCCCCAGGCATAGGATCTGCCTGGTGGGAAATTTCCCTTTATAGTGGAAGAGCACGATCACCCGCTCTTCCCTACAGTACATTTCTGTTGTGCCGAGAACTGTGAGAGGGCACTTTATTTGCTCGGGATTTCAATACACCTCACATAGCAAAAAGTTTGATTTAAACGTGCAGTGAAACTAGGCAAACCAGGCAGTTTGAAAGAAAGACAGACAAATATATTTATCTGACGACACAATACTAAAAAACATAAAATTACACAACAAAGTGCAATAGTCAACAGAAAACACAATGTGGGTAACGGTAAAAAAAAAGTAACACGAAAACAAACAATAATAATATAAAATGTCGGTGAGTTTCAAGTACTGAGTCCCCAAAATGGGCCCGACTGAGCACAATGTTGCAACCGAGAGATCGAAGTAGGAAGCTTCAGTTTCGACCTCATTTTTTTTTACTTCAGGCTTCAATCTACTGTACTATTTTGTTTCAAAGTCAAGTTCCTTAACCTGAATTTCAAACCAATAAAGAAAGTTTGCAGAGACGATTTTGACACCGAGTAACTCGACGTTAGGCTTTTAAGAAAGTTAGAAAGAAGATTTCTACTCTCATAGCCCTTGACGAATGTAAGTACTCACGCCTCCTACTCTCGGCCTCGTCGAAGTGAACAAAGATGGCGCGGCGTGTACTGTCACTACTCAGGTTACAACTATGCTCTCGAAGTTTCTAAGTGATTCTTTACCTGCACGGGATTTCTATCTATCCCAGATGGGAATTCATTCAAATGTACAGCAATATTATAAGCTAGGTACTTAAACCATAAAGTATCCTTTATGACCCTTGGACTTCTTCCACACTGTTCCACAACCTGACCTTGAAACCAATGAAGACAGTTTGAGGAGGCGATTTTGACACCGAGCAACTCCAAATTGGGCTTTCTTGTGACATTTCGAGCTTTAGGAAAGTGAGGGAGAAGATTTTCACTCTCATGAAGGTCTCACAAAGACGACGAATGTTCGAAAAAATTAACTTTTATGACACTTTTCAGAGCATTTTGTCCCGAGCTCCATTTTCAACTTTCATCCTGTAACAAATGTACTCAACTCACGTCTCCTTTTCAACTTTTATCCTGCAACAAACGTACTCAACTCACGTCTCCTTTTCAACTTTCGTCCTGCAACAAACGTACTCAACTCACGTCTCCTTTTCAACTTTCGTCCTGCAAAAAATGTACTCAACTCACGTCTCCTTTTCAACTTTCGTCCTGCAACAAATGTACTCTCAACTCACGTCTCCTTTTCAACTTTCGTCCTGCAACAAATGTACTCAACTCACGTCTCCTTTTCAACTTTCGCCCTGCAACAAACGTACTCAACTCACGTCTCCTTTTCAACTTTCGTCCTGCAACAAATGTACTCAACTCACGTCTCCTTTTCAACTTTCGTCCTGCAACAAACGTACTCAACTCACGTCTCTTTTTCAGCTCTCGTCCTGCAACAAATGTACTCAACTCACGTCTCTTAATCTCGGCCTCGTCGAAGTAGTCAAAGATGGCGCGGCGCGCGACGTCGGCGGTCAGAAGTTGTGCAGCGCGAACACGCTGCCGCGCCGCTTCGGCGTGAGCCGCCGGCAGCAGCGTCTGCTGCACCAGCTCGGCTACCAGCTCGTTCTGCTCCGCTGTGGACCTACAGCGGAGAAGATAGAAAGCTTATCATAGAGCCACGCTCAGCGATCGAGGCCTCAACTTTGTCAGCCTGCGCCTTTAACTTCCGAGGTTTTTTTCGATATAACATAAGATAAGATAACAATATTCTTTATTGTACACTAGAGCACAGGACACGAAAATTTTAAAAATACACAATACAGTTGGCGGCTTTATTGCTATATATACCATTGGCTGGTCCCCAAACACAAGTGAAACACACTCACATAGAGCCATGTTCAGCTATCGAGGCCTCAACTTTGTCAGCCTGCGCCTTTAACTTCGGAGGTTTTTTTTAAATATAGTAACTATATTCTTCTGACATTACCATTGGCTGGTCCCCAAACACAAGTGAAACACACTCACATAGAGCCATGTTCAGCTATAGAGGCCTCAACTTTGTCAGCCTGCGCCTTTAACTTCTGAGGTTTTTTTTAAATATAGTAACTATATTCTTCTGACATTACCATTGGCTGGCCCCCAAACACAAGTGAAACACACTCACATAGAGCCATGTTCAGCTATCGAAGCCTCCACTTTGTCAGCCTGGGCTTTAGCACGCGCCACCGCATCTTTTTCAGCGTAATGCTCCACTCCCTCCGTCACGATGTCCTTCAGGTAGGCATCCACAGTGTCTTGGGTCACGCCGAGGACCTTGGACGGACAAAATGCTCTTTGATATCACGCTATCGGGGTAAGCCCCGCTTGTTTTTATATCTGTTAGAAGTAGGTCTGTGAGAGACGGAAAACAATAGGGGAGGCCTTTGCCCAGGAGTGGGACAGAAAAGAGGCTAAGTTAAAAAAACCGGCCAAGTGCGAGTCGGACTCGCGCACGAAGGGTTCCGTTCCGTTATCTATACAACATTAAACACAAAGATCGAGAAAAAACCGCAAAAAAATCACGTTTGTTGTATGGGAGCCCCCCTTAAATCAAAATCAGCCATTTGTCGCCCACTGCAGGACATAGGCCTCCCTCGTGGTTTTCATAACCATGAGGGGTTTTGCCATAATCGCCACGCTCGGCAGGCGGGTTGGCGATCGCAGTATGCGGTTGGAATCTCAGGAAGACGCTGCTGCCCGTCTCCTGGTAATTTATTTCCTTAGTCGCCTTCTACGGAAGGAAATGGAGTGACGCTATTCTTAATCCGGCGTCACACGGAATATTTGTTAAATATTCCCTTAAATATTTGTTTTCATCATAAGCAGCCTATATACGTCCCACTGTAGGGCACAGGCCTTCTCTCAGAGAGAGAGTATGGGCTTAATCACCACGCGTGCCCACCGCGGATTGGCGATTTCAAGCGCTGAGGCATGTGAATAGCTCAGACACCCAGGTTTCCTCACGATGTTTTCCTTGACCGTTAGCGAATATTTGATTTATTTTAATTTAATTATTTATATTTGAAGCGAATATAGAACTAAATATTCTGTGACTATTTCAAGCGTCTACCTATTGCCGTTATTAAGAGCGAGCAAAAAATGGCAAAGAAATTGTTGTATGGGAGCCTCCCTCAAATATTAATTTTATTCTGATTTTAATATTTGTTGCTATAATGGCCACAGAAATACATCATATGCGAAAATTTCCTACCTTAGTACTTAGGGAGCTTACGAAACTCATCTATTGTGAGGATTAATTTTATAAGATTCGCCAATTTTTACAACGTAGCAAACGACATAGCTTAGTCGATATTGATTATCGATATCGACTACGTCACTATTTAATTTTGTCTAACCCTGCCCTGGTTCGATTTGCCGACGATATAGTAGTCATGGCAGAAACGATGGAAGACCTCGGCACAATGCTCGAAGACCTCAGTCGAGTTCCCAAAGGGTGGGCCTTAAGATGAACATGGACAAAACGAAGGTCATGTCGAACGCCCGTGTTGTGCCCACCCCAATAACATTGGGGAACTCGACTCTCGAAGTTGTAGACGAATACGTCTACTTAGGACAAACAGTCCAACTAGGCCGGTCCAACTTCGTGAAAGAGGTCAATCGTTGAATCCAACTCGGCTGGGCAGCATTCGGGAAACTTAGAAAAGTCTTTTCGTCTAATATACCTCAATCGCTCAAGACAAAATTATACAACCAGGGTGTGTTACCAGTGATGACTTATGGCACTGAAACGTGGTCTCTCACTATGGGCCACATAAGAAAGCTCAAGGTCACGCAACGAGCTATGGAAAGGGCTATGCTCGGAATTTCTCTACTAGATCGAATCAGAAATGATGAGATCCGTAGACGAACGAAAGTCGTCGACATAGCCCAGCGGATTAGTAAGTTGAAGTGGCAGTGGGCGGGGCACATAGCACGCAGAACTGATGGCCGATGGGGCCGAAAAGTTCTCGAATGGAGACCACATATCGGCAAGCGCAGCGTAGGACGACCAGCCACAAGATGGACAGATGACCTTATCCAAGCGGCAGGAAGACGCTGGATGCAGGCCACTTCCAACCGGTCTTGTTGGAAATCCATGGAGGAGGCCTATGTCCAGCAGTGGACTTGTTGTGGCTGAATGATGATGATGAACCCTGGTAACATTCTTTCTGTCACTTAGTGATCAAACTAGTCTCTCGGTTTATGGTGTTTAATGTATGTTGAGGCCCCTAAGTTTGGACAGTAAGCTACGGGACATACCCGTTTGAACATCTCGTCGTGTTCCCTCAGCCTCTGCACCTCTCTCTGGCGACGTCCCGCCTCCGCGCTCTCGCGTAGCGCCTTTTCGCGTACTGCAAACACGTATTGGAACATCCTACAGGGTGACTAAGATTTCGTTCGACACTTTTCGAGGGGACGTTCTAACCGTGATTTAGAGACATAGAGACGGTGCTAGTTCTGATAAAAATGGCGTCAATTTTTTTTTTTTTTTTGTTACCCGACATTATCTTACTTCACTTAAGAATAAACAACAATATCAGGACGAAAAGTCAGGATGCTTATGGCACTAAGTCCGCCGTATTGTACATTAGGCTAAGTGCAACAAAAGTATTAAATAATAATAATAATTCAATTCAATTCAATTCAAATACTCTTATTATTTATAATTAAAATATGAATTTTTTATTCATTATAATGAATAAAAAATTCATTGTAAAAACAGAATGTTTACTTAATGAACGTCAAAGTTGTTAGTTTCACAATTAATGGATTATGTGGAGAAGAAACTAACAAAGAAACTCCACATTTATTCTTTTCAAAACACGTTTTAACTTAATTAACAGAGTTTTCAACTTAAAATATTAGTCATGAATGTGTTGAACACTAGTCACAATCGTCCTTTAAATAATATTAATCTACTGTTTAATGCCAAACATCTTTGTCTTCTAAATAATCCTTGATGTTATAGTAAGCCTTTTTGCACAGAATGTGCTTAACACATTTTTTAAATCGCGTTGGAGGTAACTCTAATATATCTTGAGGAATTTTGTTGTAGAACCTTATACAGTGCCCCATAAAGGATGTGTTAACTTTTGCAAGTCTAAATAGTGGAAATGACAATTTATGTTTATTTCTAGTATTAACATTATGGTGGCCACCAACATTTTCGAAGTCTTTGATATTTTTTCTAACGTATGTACATAATATTTTCATAAATGTATTGACATGCAACTGTTAAGATGTTGGTTTCTTTGAAGAAATCTCTTAGCGAATCCCTACTACCTAACTTGTAAATAAATCGGATGGCTCTCTTCTGCAAGATGAAGATAGTCTCAATGTCTGCTGCCCGGCCCCATAGTAGTATACCGTAGGACATAATACTATGGAAGTAACTAAAATAAACAAGTCTAGCAGTTGCAACGTCAGTGAGTTCCCTAATTCTTTTCACTGCATATGCTGCAGAGCTAAGTCTGTGTGCTAATTTTACAATATGTGGACCCCATTGTAGTTTTGCATCGATTGTGATGCCCAGAAATACAGTATCATCTACAAATTCTAATTTTTCATGTCCAATTACTATGTTGTTCTCAACTACTCGTACGTTAGGTAAGGAAAACTTTATACATTTTGTCTTTTTAGAATTTAGCAGCAGATTATTTGCTGTGAACCAATCTAGTACTTGCGAGAGAGCATTATTTGCATCGTCAAGATTATTTTCTTGTCTCCTTATTTTAAAAATAAGTGACGTGTCATCAGCAAATAACACTATCTCAGACATTTTTTGTACCATAAACGGTAAATCATTTATATAGACTAGGAAAAGGAGCGGCCCTAAGATAGATCGCTGCGGGACTCCTATTTTTACAAGTGAACCCGAGGATTTAATACGATTTACGTCTGCTTTTTGGACCCTTGCTTCTAAATATGATCTTAAAAGATCTAAACCTGCACCCTTTATTCCGTAGTGTTTTAACTTTAGGAGTAGCGTTTAATAATAATAATAAAAGTAACAAAAATCGAAAAAAAAAAATTACGGTTCAAGCGTGTTATGGTCGGCGCCGGGCAACACAATTGTTCTTTCACTTATTTGCGCATTTCGGACTATACTCTTAAACATTTATAATATTTGAAAAAAAAACTGACGTTACAAAACTTATTTTTATTAATTTTTATTTTTATTTATTGAAAGAAAACAAACAATTGTACAATATGGTTAAATACATAGAATAATTACATTTACACTATGTAATTGCACAACCAGCAGCGTTTTCTATAGACTAAATCAAAGACATAAAAGATAGCTATATCGATTTCTAAGAGGTAATTTCTACAACTCTGTAAAGTTTCACAATAATACTTCAACATATTTAGGTATGTAGGTAAGTGTTATCCATCTATCTATTAGCAAGAGTCAACTCAAGTCTTCGCTTGGAAGACAAGTAGTACTGATTGAAATTGAAATAGGAGTCACTCGCCAGGAGGTGGGCGCGCATTCCAACTTCCTACAACTTTGCATTTTCATTTACTATTTCGAACTAGGTAAATGTCAAAAAGTACATTACTTCAGAGGGAAGAAAGTGACAGTTCCATACCGAGATTATGGCATTTGCGCCACGAGCTTGCGAGGGGCGCAAACCATTTGAGGTATGGAACTGTACTTTATCCTGAGGTATGTATAGTGCTTTTTATTACACCTACGAGGAAAATTATAGACATAAATGCATAGAAATGTTTATATTTAGTTAAAAGTATATTCGCCCGTTTCTGGAGTAGGCTAAGATCATAAGGTCATGCAGCCACTTCTTCCGTGATTCCGCGCGTTTTATATACAAAAATAATTTCGTTTTTAATTTTCTGTATGCACCAAGGAGGTTGGTAACTGGTAAAAAAAAAAACTGTATGTGGCCAGTAACAAATTACTTGAAATTTAATTAGTAGACAGTTAAAGTCTCTTTGCAGTATGACTGCTGACAAATAAAAAAAAAAACCGGGTATGTAATGGAATTTCATACATACTTCCCACCCTTGGGTCGGAAGGATTTTCATACAAACTTCCATACCTTGGGATGAAAGGATTTGAAGGGCGGGATAAAGGCGTTTCTTCCCTCTAATTGGTATAATTAGTATGTATTTTCAGAGCGGGTGTGATAAAAAAATATTTTACCATTACTGTGAAATCACTAATAACTGTTTATGATAATGAAAAGAACATTCCTTTAAAATATTGCAAACGATTTTAAAATCGCGAAACAACCATCTGGCTGGGGCCCAATTATGCGCAGCAAATCCTATCGGAATCCTGACGTTTGCGATGGCAATTTGTATGGAATTTGACAGACGATTGAAATCGTACAAGACTTGGTGCGCGTAATATAGGTGCATATGTACCATACTAAAGTTGTATTTTTTTCAGTCAGCTGATATTTTTTTCTCGCTTTCAATGTTTTCCCGTAACGAAAGTGATGTCGCCAACAATTAGTACCGCCTCTCCGTCTAACAGAACACTAACTAACCGTTCTCACAGATTCGAGTTTGTGTCGAGATATTATTGAAAAATGCCAATTTTTTTAAACAAACTAGCGTCATTATCAACCATTTGACGCCCACTGCAGGACATAGCCTCCCTCATGGTTTTCCTAACCATGAAGGGTTTTGCCATAATCGCCACGCTCGGCAGGCGGGTTGGCGATCGCAGTATGCGGTTGGAATCTCAGGAAGACGCTGCTGCCCGTCTCCTGGTAATTAATTTGCTTAGTCGCCTTCTACGACATCCACGGAAGGAAATGGAGTGACGCTATTCTTAATCCGGCGCCATACGGATAGCGTATTTGATAGGTATTGTTAAGGCACGTTGAATTGGCTTTGGCTTTCAAACCACCCAAAATTTATGGTGTGTAAACAAAAATTAGTAATTTACATGACTTGCAGACCCGAGTACCCACTTTGCAGTTAGGTTTTACATCGGAATGATATCGCTGTGCCTACATGATTCTATTGCAAAGTGGGCACTCGGGGCTGCAAGTGATGTAAATTACTTCAGCCGGATGTCGCTGCATGTACGTAATACAGAGAAGTTTGTAAAGAGGCTCGAAATTTCATCGATGCTTGCACTTGTCCATTAGCTCAGTTGGGAGAGCGCTGGCACGGTTAGCCAGAGGTCGCGAGTTCAAGTCCCAGCATGGGTGGAATTTTTAGCCTCTAAATAGGTTTTTAAAATATACAACCACTAATTAAAATAAACGTAACGTAGCATTAATTTAAAATTTAATTACATGCAACGTGTGTGTGTGTGTGTGTGTGTGTGTATGTGTGTGTGTGTGTGTGTGTGTGTGTGTGCGTGTGCGTGTGCGTGTGCGTGTGCGTGTGCGCGTGCAGGTGAGTGTCCGTGGGTGTGTGTGTGTGTGTTAGCCACTCAAAGTAAAACTCACGTGCGATGAGTATGAACGCGTGCTGCCGCCGCTCCTCCTTGAGCCGGCGCAGTTCCTTCTCGAGGAAGTCGAGCGCGGCCGAAACGGCGCCGCCGCATAACTCGTCGATCAGCGCCGAGATCGCTTCCTCCTGCGTTCGGTTGTTTGGTTATAACTGAATGATATAATTGCACGAATGACAGACAGACAGACAATGTAATTCGGCGTTTGGTTGATCGATTGGTAAATGTAGACGTGAGGTGCTGATGACAGGTTTGACATACAGCGTGTCCTTGTCCAGTGTGTCAAACGGAAGTCCAGAGATAGAGCACCTCTAGGGGTACCCGAATCACCCCCATTTATATTCCGCGATTTTTGTAGTTTTCGAGTTGTAATTTTTTTTCGTATTATTTGTCCCACCTTGACTTACAAGACATTATTGGCCACAGAGTTGTATCAGTTTGACTTATAATGGATCTTGTGTCTGCAAGGCACACTATTCACCTATTTCGGAAAAAAATGAAGCATGTATCTTAATAATCCATATGGCCAATCATGTCTTGCAGGTCAAGGTGGGGCAAAAATACGTAATAAAATTATAACTCGAAAGCTACAAAAAATCGCGGAACATACATGGGGGTGATTCGGGTATCCCTAGAGGTGCTCTATGTCTGGACTTCCGCTTGACACAATTTTTTGGGACACCCAGTATAGATAGAAAGCGAGACCACTAGAGAGATACGTGTGGCGAGCACATGTCAATTCTGCGCGCGCACTATAAACTCCAACATTCCTGCATCGCGCAAGCAAAATGTTTCACATGATATACCATAGCAGATTTAGCTCTGCTACTCCGAATTGCGACGGGTCAAATTGACTGTCCACTCCTTCTCAGAAAATTAAAGCTCTATGTCCCTCATAGGTCAAGGCGAAACAATCCAGTATTCTGTCTGGACTGTCTCAACAAGGTACAGACAAAATTCATATTTGTGGAGAGTCTGTAATAGCTTTAATGAATTGGCGAAGAGCATTGACATAGACTTGTTTAATTCTTCAGTGGCTAGTCTGAAATCTAGACTTAATGCGAATTTCTTTTTCAGTGATTAATATCTAT
Organism: Yponomeuta malinellus; assembly: GCA_947308005.1. Classification (NCBI taxonomy): domain Eukaryota; kingdom Metazoa; phylum Arthropoda; class Insecta; order Lepidoptera; family Yponomeutidae; genus Yponomeuta; species Yponomeuta malinellus. The sequence goes on from OX371022.1 coordinate 2,311,488, forward strand.
ACATATTATACATACGTACAATATAATGTAAAATAAAACTGTGGAGAAAATTCCTCTATAAATAGGTACATATAACTAATCTCTGTTATAATATAACCGATGTTTGTGTTATCTATAATCTGTTGCTGACGATTATGTTTATCTGTCTATCTCGCTATTCTGAATTTATAAGTGGAGACTTGTAATTGGCCTTCTGTATCCTATGTTGATGTTATTCTGTTATATTGTGCTGTTAGTCTTCTTTAAAACAAAATAAATAAATAAATAAATAAATATAACGTCCGACGAACATCAGTCGGACCGGCCGTCCCCAGGCATACGATCTGCCTGGCGGGAAATTTCCCTTTATAGTGGAAGAGCACGTTCACCCGCTCTTCCCTATATACTATAGTGACAGCTAGATAGACAATCAAAACATTTATTTGTCATAGCCACATAGACAAAAAGACGGATAGGTAGAGCAGTCATGATTCACAATAAACACTCATTTCGTCATACTTTCTTCTCGGGGAAGTCGAGCACCGCCGCATAACTCGTCGATCAGCACGAGGTCACTTCCTACTGCGTTTGGTAGTGAGGTTGGTATACTTAGACTAGACGCAAGAGAGTTGATCACGTGAGGCTCGAAAGGGGACCCCCCTTGGGTTCGGAAAAGATCACGAAATATCACAAGAGGGTTAATAAGTTCGTGAAATACACCCCTAAGATGCTGACGACGGCTAATTGAGCCTTAAATAACGATTTTGCTCCCATAATCTTGTCAGAAAAATAAAAAAAGGGGTCGGAAAGGGACTGTGGATTGGACAATATTCTTAGCGCGCGAAACTGGCCATAAATTGTAATCAACTCTTCAAATTGACTCACTGACCGACTCTTCTGATCCACAGTGAAGCGCACGACATTTTAATCTATAACCCGCGTCACCTCTTCATTTTTGTCTTTATTCGAAGATATTCACTGACTCACCTTCTGATAGTAACCAATTGTACAATAAACAAAACACTCAGCTCATAAATCGGAATCAACTCTTCAAATTGATTCGCTGACTAACCCACTGACTGACTCACTGACTCACCTTCTAATCCACAGCGGAGCGTACGACATTATAATCCCTAGCAAGGGCCTCTTCCCTCGCGATGCGAATCCTATCTTCTTTCTGCAGTAAATGTGTGCGTATTATTCAACGCTTCAAATTGACTCAGTGACTGACTCACTGACTCACCTTCTGATCCACAGCGGAGCGCACGACATTATAGTCCCTAGCACGGGCCTCTTCCCTCGCGATGCGAAGCCTATCTTCTTTCTGCAGTCCGTGGGTAGTTTTCAATTCTTCCGTCAGCTCGGCCGCGCGGGTTCGCCCGTCGTACATCTGAAATGGAATGAAATATACTTATTTGCACAAAAGTTTAACTGATTAGTGTTACAACTTACATACATACAACTTAAGTCTGAATATTCGCACATTGTAACATTTTTGATGGTTGTAAAAAAATTGTTCAGTTTTGATGAATTTAGTTTGAGGCTTTGCTAGATAAAAACAATTTGCACGCAGCGCAAGCCGGCAGCCGGGCGGTGTGCTTAGACAGTCACCGGCATCTGCACGGCACGGCCTCGCAAATAGCATGATCTGGCGGTCGGCCTCGTCCTCTCACTCTACAGCACTCACCAGCATCTGCACGACACGGCCTCGCAAATAGCATGATCTGGCGGTCGGCCTCGTCCTCTCACTCTACAGCACTCACCAGCATCTGCACGACACGGCCTCGCAAATAGCATGATCTGGCGGTCGGCCTCGTCCTCTTACTCTACAGCACTCACCAGCATCTGCACGACACGGCCTCGCAAATAGCATAAGCGCGGCCTGGCGTTCGCCCGTGTCCTGGCCTCGCACCTAGACACTCGCTAGCATCTGCACGGCCCGGCCTCGCACGAGCCGCTGCAGCGTAAGGCCAGCCTAGTGGTCAGCCGGTGGTCGTCCTGGCCTCTTAAACACTCACCAGCATCTGCACGGCCGCATCCTGGCCTCGCACTTAGACACTCATCAGCATCTGCACGGCCGCATCCTGGCCTCGCACTTAGACACTCATCAGCATCTGCACGGCCGCATCCTGGCCTCGCACTTAGACACTCACCAGCATCTGCACGGCCGCATCCTGGCCTCGCACTTAGACACTCATCAGCATCTGCACGGCCGCATCCTGGCCTCGCACTTATACACTCACCAGCATCTGCACGGCCCGGCCTCGCACGAGCCGCTGCAGCGTGAGCGCGGCCTGGTGGTCGGCCTCGTCCTCGTCGCGCACGGCCTCGACCTCGGGCGTGGGCGGGCGCGGCGTCACTACGAGCCGGCGAGGCTTCAGAACGCGCAGTGGCCCCGCCGACGTGGCTGCGGCGCCGAGGCGCGCCTCTGAGTTGAAGAAACACATAACGGTTTAATAATAACTTCCACACAACACAATCACATGTCCAGCCTGGCCAGCCAACCACATCGACACCAGTCGCGCGTGTTAAATGTCAAAAGTTGCGACCGTCCAGTACAATACAAATAAACTTTATTTCTCCATCCACAAATTAGGTACAATAAAGGTGACACAATATGGCACAATGGAAGTAATTTGTGGAAAGACTGGGTCCTGAACTTGATCAAAGATCTTAGTATCTTAAAATGCCAGGCCTCCCAAAAACTAGGACAACAAAGTATGAAACATACTGTAGACACGAAATCAGCCCAAGTCAAGACCGACAGAGAAATCACACAATAAAAAAATAGACAAACACAAAACTCAAAAAGTAAGGTACTCATGCTCATAACCTCAGCCCTACGACTACGTCTTGTTGATTAATTGTCAAATTCTGACATTTTACCGCTACAAAACGCGTGACTCACGCCATGGTACTACCCATGCTGGGGCTACATAAGACCTCCACTCTATGAAGTTGTCCGATTCAACATACCCCGAACTGTATATTATTATTTATGTATCAAGTACAAACATATTTTGACGTTGTGTCAAAAGTGGACAATTACGTGATAGAAGGGCTGGCTCAAGCTAAGATAAACCGTGCCATGGTAACCAGGCAAGGACCAACCATGGAAATACACCCAGACAGAGGCCGTTTGTACAAATGTAGGGGCGATTTATTTCAAGTGGTTTATCTATAAAACCAATATTTTAACATTTTTCACTTTTATTCGTAATCTGACATTCTTGTTATTCCCAATTTTCCATGAAAAGATAAAAAATAGAAAAAAAAATGTTATCAAAAGGAGTTGGGGACAAGCTGGCGGCCCTCTGGCATGGCAATCGGACGTGATACCCCTAGACCGACGCGACGAGGCAGTCAAAGGTTAAGGAAGGACTGTTCTAGGTGATTTTGAACAGGCAGTTTAGAGATCGTCGCTCGCGTTTGGTTGTCAATAATATCATAGTGTCCAGTGCAAAGTGTCTCAACGCATCACTTACTGATTAATTCCTCGTGGAGAGTCTTCAGGAAGTCCTCGCTCCATTTGGTCTCCCTTTCGCACAGCATACGCGGGTCGGGCCGCAGGTAGTGCCCCGAGCAGGTCTCCTTCAGTTTCTGGGCACACCGCTCCAGCCAGGCGGGAGGTGTGTCCAGGAGACGGTGGTCCTCGTACACTGTAGGGTGTGGGATTGTTATTATGTTATTACTAAGGCTGCTCTTTACGTGGAGCATGTCGTCTTGTTCGCACAATTCAACATTTTTACTGATTGTAATAAAATTAGTAGGTTTTTGATGAACAATATTGATACTAGGAATAAACATAAATTGTCATTTCCACGTTTTAGACGTGCAAAAGTTAATACATCCTTTATGGGGCACTGTGTACGGTTCTACAATGAGATTCCTCAAGATATATTAGAGTTACCACCGACGCGGTTTAAAAAATGTATTAAGCATACTCTGTGCAAAAAAGCCTATTATAACATTAAGGATTATTTGGAAGACAAGGATGTCTGGTCTGGTATTTAAATAATGTTAACAGGAACGATTGTATCCAGTGTAGTGTAACTTTAAGTTGAAAACTCTGTTAATTAAGCAAACCTGTTTTGAAAAGAATAAATGTGGAGTTTCTTTGTTAGCTTCTTCTCCACATAATCCATTAATTGTGAAACTAACAGCTTTGACGTTCATTAAGTAAACATTTTGTTTTTATAGTGAATAAAAGATTTTGACTTTTTTTTTTTACATGGTCCGAGGCTTTGATGGATAACTAAATTGCGGATATTCAAGGCATATAGTCTTAAACCTTTTTACAGCCTTTACATTTCAAAATTAAAATTCCCCTGTAAATAACAGGGGAAACGTTGTCCAAAAGCCTTTCTCGTCCCTCGTAGTCGTAAACTAGAATTTTACAAATATATAATTTTTTTCAGGGCTCAGACTATTGCTAGAATCACTTACCGAGCAGACTGGAGTCGTAAGTGATGTCCAGATGCCTCCGTCAGGGCTGTTAGCCATGAACGGGGCACGTGTATAAGACGAGGGGTCACCGGCAGTGCGGCTAGCCACCTCGTGGCCGCTTTGATTCCTCTGTTTAACTCTCTAAGCTATGTGCCAGATGCCACTGACTGAAAATCAGCGCTGAGGGATCACTTCCTCAGCACAACGCTGAGTCAGCCGCCTCTTGTGGCAACGTAGATACACCACAGGCTACATCTATGGTCCTGTTTTATTTATTCGTTTTGTCTGTTGTGTATTATAGTATTCTTTCTGTTGTTGTGCATATTATGTTACTTATGTGCTTCTTTTGTTTCTGTGATGTATCTTGTTGGTATAATAAATGTCTTTCTTCTTCTTCTTCTTCTTCATATTGCCTGCTTGTGTAATGCTAGGGCCACTTACCGAGCAGACTGGGATCGTAAGTGATGTCCAGATGCCTCCGCCGGGCCTGGTAGCCGTGTCTCGCTAGAGGGGCGCGCGTGTCGGACGCGGGGTCGCCGGCGGCGAGACTGGCCGGCTGGTGGCCGCGCGCCGCCCGCTTGCGCGCCGCCCGCTCAGTACTCGCGCCGCTTATGCGACGCGCGTGAAGCTTGCGAAGCTCTGACAAGAGTAGAAATAGATCACCATCATCATCATCAGCCATTTGACGCCAACAGCAGGACATAGGCCTCCTTCGTGGTTTTCATAACCATGAGGGGTTTTGCCATAATCGCCACGATCGGCAGGCGGGTTGTGCGGTTGGAATCTCAGGAAGACGCTGCTGCCCGTCTCCTGCTAATTGATTTCCTTAGTCGCCTTTTACGACGTCCACGGAAGGAAATGGAATGACGCTATTCTTAACCTGGCGAATAGATAGAGGAATCCAAGGAATAAATAGATAGATAAAAATAAGAATGAAACTTATTTGAAACCACTTACACACTGACAATATGCTAGACTAAGATTACAAAATAACGGCCTCCGTTGCCGAACTAGGTTAGAACCTGTATTTCAGCAAGCAGCGCCTTCCCCACAGAAAACAATCAGAACAGCAAAGATGCAGCAATAAACAACTTTGAATTCTATGGTTTAAATTAAATAATGTGTGAATGTTAGTGGATGATAAATGGTGGATATATACCAGACACACGTTTGTGTGTTTGTATGCTGCGGTTGTTTGGAGTTTTGGAGTGTGTTTGTATCATACGGATGTTGGGAGAAACTAAGTTTGGAGGTTTTTCTTGTCCACTATTCCTCCAAAATGGTCTACATTTTGAAATGGACACCTAGATTAACTTGTAACGTTCATTAAGTGGCAGTTTCTGTGATACTTTGAATTAAAAAAAAAACCGATTTGATTTAACTCCTGAACTGCCCTCGCGGAACGCAACGTATAGGTGGCCCATACTAAGTTGGACACAGATCTGTGTCGCGGCAGACGAGTGGTTAATGCACTGACTAGAGTTGAGAAAGGAATGTTACGTTGGTTTCGACATATGGAGAGGACGAAGGAAGAAAGATTGACGAAACAAATACATCGAGCTAATGTGGGTGGAAGTGACGTCCCAGCCAGAAATACTTTACCAAATAGGGGATGTATTAGCAAAGGGTAAGATAAATAACAGAAACCGGCGTGCGTGCATGCAACGACTAACGAATGTTGACGAAGCGAAAGTGATCCGTCAGGATCGTGGCAAGCGGCAGACCCTGGTCTCTGCCTACCTACCCCTCCGGGAAACAGGCGTGAGTTTATGTTAGGCTACCTACATACGTGTATACAAAGCTTCACCACATTAGGTCACAAATTATTAGCTCAGAGTAAACATAGACAAGACAGAAGCGTACATAAATGATGGAAACACAGCAGTCCGAACTGCCGCCGCTGACGTGACGCGCGTGTTTACGAGTACTTAGCTCTGCGGGGTGTGGGAATAGACAGATAAAAGTGAATTAATCAGCCGAGTTTGGGGGCTGTCGTTGAATTCTAGATTTTAAGTAAATTTCTTTTATATCCATGAATCTTAAAGTTCTCTTTCATAACTGTGTAAATTTAAATAAATATAGTTTTACTTTACTTAAAAAACAATTACTTCTAGTGCATAACATAAAAACAAAACAAATTTATGACAAAAAACAAAAGAACACAACAACAAAAATAATTATATTCTTTTTGTTGCACTAACCCGTGCTGAGGACAATTTTAAAATTAGCTCAGTTTAATACCCCTCCCCCTTTAGCCGGTACCGCCACTATTAATAATGTGGCGCCCTTTGTTATTTGTTAAAATTACTGTAAGTTGTATAATAAAATTATTATGTCTAAAAATTAAAATTAAAAGTTATATAAGAAAGAAAAATGTCATAATGTTAAAACTGTCTAGGATTATATAATAGAATGTCTTAATGCTAGAATTGGTATAATAAAAAAAAAAAGTCATATAATAAAATGTCATACCGATAAAATTGTCAAAAAAAAAATCTTAAAAATTAGCTAAATTAAAATGTCAGTGTATAATAAAATGAGAAAAAGTTCTCTGGAAACCCCGACGCCTTGTCTCTGTCTACTCCTAAGAGTAGTAACAAGCAAGGCGCCGGGGCTAAGTTAAAACAACTTATGTCAAAAGTTAAAATAAAATAATATAATATAAAGTAAAATTGTAAAATTAAAATTATTGGACATTTCGATTCGATTTTTCATTTTGTCATATTTTTGTTTTTCTTTTCCTCTTGTTCCTTCATTTTTTTTTTTTTAAATGTCCAATTACAATTCAGTAATATATGCCCCGACGCCTTGTCTCTGACTACTCCTGAGAGTAGTGACAAGCAAGGCGCCGGGGTTAAACATAAAACTTAAAATGTCAAAATTATTAAATATCGAAATTTAAAATGCAAAGTGTAAAATAACATATAATTAAAAAATTGAGAGACCACTTTAATTCCGGCCTCCATTTGCCCTAGAGGCCGCGCGCGTCACCCCCAAGGCGAAGGGCAGGAAGACCTCTCGACTTTTAGAGTCGGCCATAAAGGCGGCGAATGCCTCGCACCTCACCGCTGCTCCCAGGAGTATCTCGCAATCGGCCCGTACAGCTCCAAAACGGGGGCACTCCTCCAGCAGGTGCTCCAGCGTTTCGGGAGTCTCGTCATCACAGATGCAGGACGGACTCCCCGCGAGCTTGAACGTGTGGAGGTACGCTCGAAAGCCGCCGTGCTCCGTCAGGAGCTGCGCCTTGGCATTGCACATTGTGAATTTGCCAAGGACTTTATGGGCCGATGCGACGTCCGGGAAGAACAGCGAGGTGACGCGGCCTGTGGTAGACTCGCTGTAGCGGGTCTGCCACTTTGCCACCGTCTCCCGTCTCGAATTGCAGGCGCTGGCACGGTTAGCCAGAGGTCATGGGTTCAAGTCCCGGCATGGGTGGAATTTTTAGCCTCTAAATAGGTTTTTAAAATTGTCCTCAGCACGGGTTAGTGCAACAAAAAGAATATAATTATTTTTGTTGTTGTGTTCTTTTGTTTTTTGTCATAAATTTGTTTTGTTTTTATGTTATGCACTAGAAGTAATTGTTTTTTAAGTAATGAAAAGTAAAAATATATTTATTAAAATTTACACAGTTATGAAAGAGAACTTTTAGCCTCTAAATAGGTTTTTCATAAACAACTTCCACGCAAAACAATCACTCGTCCTGGTCCCAAGCTAGGACACCTGTGCTATGGAAAGCAGGCAAGGACATAACAAAGGCAGTCTTCGGAGGCAGTTTCAGATTTGCGGCATCCAAGTGCTGGAATGATATTCCTCCTTCTATCCATGCCACTACTAGTAAATATGCTTTCAAGCGCATGTTTGGAAGCTATTTGCTGGAAATGCCCTCCCTAATCCAGCACTTACTGTGTATTATTTATTTATTGTAGTTCGTAATTGCAATGGTGTTAGTATTTAATATAAGCTTAGTATATTTAGTACATTTATTTAATTTTACAGCATATTCATGGGTATTCTATGATGCTTCTAACTACGTATATAGCTATTATTATTTGTATTTCTATAGTGAGATGTGTGTATGTATGTACAACGTTCCGGGTGCCAAAGGAGAAATTATATGGTCCCAACTGAAAATCAGTTTTGCTGGTGTTATGCTAACCATAGCACACACCGGTATAGTATGCTGAGTTGGAGCCCCTCTTTTGTTGTCACGGAGGCACCTGAGGCGTTTGAGGTCCGAGGTGGCTGGGTGCCATACATTACTATATGGTACCCGGCTGCCTTTGACTCTATATGCCTCACATGTTCTCTTCACGATTGTTTTGTTGATGTTTGTGTCTTTTGTTTACTTTGTATTTCTGTGACAATTTAAATAAATATCCTCTTTCTTTCTTTCTTTCAAACATGGAAAATACCCAGACCAACGAGCCAGTCTAATACAATAGTAATAAATGTTTTATCTATCTTCTAATACTATCGTGCAAACCGGGGCCGGATTATCCATACCGTCAGCGCCATCATGAGTTAATGTTTGCTTGATTAGGATGGACTGACTGAATCAGTGAGTGAGTGGGTTATTCAGTAACAGAGGGAGTGAGTCAGTGAGAGAGGAAGTGAATCAGTAAAGGGATTGACTGTTAGCGTTAAGAAGACAAATATCTCTATCACTGATTCGATCTATCTATCCAACTGAATGACTCACGGTGTGAGTGAATAATTAAAGGAGTGAGCCAGTGAGCCCTCTCTCACTGACTTGAATCAGTGAAAGAGAAGTGAGTTAGTGAGTAAGAAAGGGAGTGAGTGATTGAGCTAGTGAATCAGTGGTTCTATAGCTTTAAGAAGACAAATACCCATGCCCTTTTTCTTTTCCATATCTTGGCCAGCTTGCGCGTCTGTCTGCTGAAGATCTTGTCTCGTTCGGTGTTTTGCATCTCGTTTAAGACAGACTGACTGACTCAATAAGTGAGTGAGTGATTCAGTGAGTGAGTGGGTCAGTGAGTGAGTTATTGAGTCAATAATTTCACAGCTTTAAGAAGACAAATACCTCTATCCCTGATCCGATTTATCTCTCCAATCTTCTCCTCCATCTCTTTTTTCTTCAAGCTCCATATCTTGGCCAGCTTGCGCGTCTGTCTGCTTATGATCTGGGCTCGTTCGGTGTTTTGCAGCTTATGGAGGAGGAACAGACGTATCTCTTGGAGCTCGTCTATCTCCTGGGGATAGGATAGGATGGTGAGAAAAGTATGAGGAACTAGATGACGCCGTGAACTTCGTATTGCCTACCTCTTCTTTTTTTTCGTTCTCACCATTAAAACTTTCCCTGGACTTCCACAAACAAATATAAAAAAATAGCCAAATCGGTCTAGCCGTTCTCGAGTTTTAGCGAGACTAACGAACAGCAATTATTTTTTCAGAGTCCCTTAGTCGACAAGGAACCCTTATAGTTTCACCACGTGCGTCCGTCTGTCTGTCTGTCTGTCCGCGGCCTAGCTCAGAGACGATTATTACGGGAAAGCTAAAATTTGGCATAGACATACAATATTAATCACGCCGACAAAACGGTAGAATAAACTCTTAAGAAAATGTTTTTATTTATTTATTTATATACGTCCTACTGTAGGGCACAGGCCTTCTCTCAGGAAGAGAGTATGGGCTTAATCACCACGCGTGCCCACCGCGGATTGGCGATTTCAAGCGCTGGGGTATGTGAATAGATCAGACAATCAGGTTTCCTTATGATGTTTTCCTTCACCCTTTAGCGAGTGGTATTGCTACTATAATTGTAATGTATGTTAACCACTCGTCTGCCGCGACACAGATCTGTGTCCAACTTAGTATGGGCCACCTATACGTTGCGTTCCGCGAGGGCAGTTCAGGAGTTAATGTATGTTAGAAAAAACATCAGCAATTTCGAAAATATTGGTAGCCATCACAATATTGATACTAGTTAACAGTAAATAGTTAACTGTAGTGCTGTCTCTTCGAGTTTCTCAGAAAAGAGCGTGACAGAACGTCACTTAAGTATTTACTTAGTGAAATTCTCAATTCAGAAACCACCCCTATATCTGTAAAAGATAAGCTCGCCTTCATATCCAACAGTACCGCAAAACAAAAACTTACAGCCTCCCGGAATATCCAGTCCTTGCTCTCGACGTCTTTTACAATCTCCGCTCGCTTCTTCATCCAACGGGGGAACTTGCCAAACTCGAAGATGGCCGTCCAGCGTCGCGCGTGCCGCATCCTGAATTGTTTACATAACATTAAAAAGGACCTCACACCAAATGTATTAGCAAAGGGCATGATAAAAAGTCACCGAAACCGGCGTGCGTGCACACTAATGAATGTTAAGGAAGCGAAAGTGATCCGTCAGGATCGTGGCAAGTGGCAGTCCCTGGTCTCTGCTTACCCCTCTGGGATACAGGCCTGAGTTTACGTATGATTAGATAAGAAGTGGGCTGGTCACATTTGCCGAAGAACTGAAGGTCGATGGGGCGCAAAGGTTCTTGAGTGCAGACCACGAACTGGCCGACGCAGCGTAGGACGCCCACCAGCTCGCTGGACCGACGATCTGAGGCTGATTGCTGTCAGCGGCTGGATGAGGATTGCCGAGGACAGAAAGAAGCGGCGTGCCGCGGAGGTGGCCTACGTCCAGCAGAGGACAAGTACGGACTTATTGATTGAAGACAACAATAGCAATATTATTTATCGGACGCAAGAAACAAAAGACATAAATAAAAGTTACAATGAAAACCGGACAAGTGGGTGTCGGGCCAGGCGTACTGTAGGGTTCCGTAGAGTGGGTTGTATCTGCTTTACAGACCTAACAACTTCATCAACGTAATTTTCTCTGGATTATGTACGACGTTTTCCTTTTAAATGTTGGTCGTCTATTACTCGTTAACTTGTAAAGCCTACTTAGCCGTGATAGTTTTCCTTTTAAGTTCATTATATGTGTCTGAATTTTTTCACGTTTCTACAATCAACCGTTTAGCCAGGAGGGGCAGGACGCCCTACTCGGACAAAAATTTGCGCTATAAGCTTAAAATTTCGCAAACGTAACCCTAAATCAAAGAACCGGCCAAGTGCGAGCCGGACTCGCGCACGAAGGGCACGCACTGGGACGACGCGCCTGTCACCGTGAACCGTGATAGCTTGGCCGTTAAAATGTTCACAGATGATGTATTTCTGTTGCCGCTATAACAACAAATACTAAAAACAGAATAAAATAAATATTTAAGGGGGGCTCCCATACAAGAAACGTTGTGTAATGACAGCGCTCGCCATCTATGTAACCTTCACAGAGCCGATGTCATGTCGTTAAATGTCAATGTTAAACGCTTCTTGTTGGTTTCTATAGATGGCGCTGTTCTCAAATTCGATCTTTACCTAATATTGTATAGATAAAGGTACGGAACCCTTCGTGCGCGAGTCCGACTCGCGCTTGGCCGGTTTTTTTTTTACTACAAACATTAGGTATATTAACCTACTCCGTGTGGCGCCGGATTAAGAATAGCGTCACTCCATTTCCTTCCGTGGATGTCGTAAAAGGCGACTAAGGAAATCAATTACCAGGAGACGGGCAGCAGCGTCTTCCTGTGATTCCAACCGCATACTGCGATCGCCAACCCGCCTGCCGAGCGTGGCGATTATGGCAAAACCCCTCATGGTTATGAAAACCACGAAGGAGGCCTATGTCCTGCAGTGGGCGTGAAATGGCTGATGATGATGATGATATTAACCTCCTTTCTTCTTACCTGTTTAGATTTTATTTTACGTATCTGTACAGTCGAGTGCACAATACACTACCTTCCTTCCTTCCTTCCTCGTTGATTCCTCGTTAACTCCTTTGTATATACTTACTGTTCTAAGTACTTGTAAATGAAATATACCCCACTGACACAGGCCTTCTGTCGTAGAGAGAGACTATGGGCTTAATCATGACGCGTGCCGAAGGCGTGGTTATAGACCATGGGGGCAAAGCCCCCCACCAGATGGTCTGACGAACGGGTTACGGTGGCGGGGAGTCGCTGGATGCGGACGGCACAACACCGGGAAGATGGGGAAACCATGAGGGAGGCCTATGTCCTTCAGTGACGATGACGATGATGAAGGTATGCGAACACCACATACACTCGGGTTTCGTCACGACGTTTTCCTTCACGGTCAGCGAGTCCAACTTACTTGTTAATGATCTCGGTGGTGTGGAAGTCGGCCGGCAGGTCTCCCTTGCGGTACGGCTCACCGGGTCCTGAAAAAACATCTGACATATGTATAAAAATCTCGTGTCATGGTGTTTGTTATCAAACTCCTCCGAAACGGCTTCAGAGATCTTTATGATTTTTTTCGTGTATACTTGGTAGGTCGGAGAATAGCTCGTAGGCTAATTTTTATATGGCAAACCAACATTTGTCGAGTAGGCTAGTAAATTTATAGTTATCGTTCTCACTGAACTGTAAAAAAAAAATCACACGTCAGAAGCCCGTACATATACATAAGCAGCCTATATACGTCCCACTGTAGGCCACAGGTCTTCTCTCAGGGAGAGTGTATGGGCTTAATCACCGCGCGTGCCCACCGCGGATTCGCGAGCGCTGAGGTATGTGAATAGCTCAGACACTCGAGTTTCCTCACGATGTTTTCCGTCACAGTTAGCGAGTGATACTGCTACTATAACTTCACAAATGTACATAACTTAGAAAACAAAGTCATAGGTACCTACATGCCCGCACTGGGGATCGAACCTGGGTCTCTCGCTTCCGAGTCCAATTTTCTACCCACTAGGCTACCACCGCTTATAAAATAAGCCCCCTATAACAAAAATACATCTGACCTACAAAATAATTTTCGTCGCTATAAATAAATAAACTACTCTAGAATATAGAGTTTCCACTACAAAATAAAGCTAAAATATCTAATCGCGCTTTGTAAACTTTAAAAAAAGAGAGTGGCCTTAAAAAATAATTTCATAAAATAATAATTAATAATTCCACCCAAGAAGAATGTCTCGATAACTCAGTCGAATTCGCATCAGACAATCGCGTTTTTAGGACATATTTTTTGGGGTTCCGTAGTCTGTTCACTACGGGAACCATTACAGTTTCACCATATCCGTCCGTCTGTCTGTCTGTCCGCGGCTTAGCACAGAGATTATAAGTAGGTACATACTAGAGGGCCGAGATTTGGCATAAATTAACTTACATTATTTCCATAGATATACATACATGTATTTATTACGCCGACAACATTTCTAGGTTACCTCGAATCCCCTACAGGGATACCTAAATTAGGGATGCAATATTTTTTCCCGCCTACACTATGGTGTAGGCAGGAAAAAATATTGGTCTTGGTCGTTTATAAATACTGTGGGTGTAGGAAAACCATTTTGCGAAATATTGAGCTTTGAAGCTCGATTTTTTGTCAGAGTAGGGCGTCCCCCCTCTCCCGGCTAAACGGTTGATTGTAGAAACGTGAAAAAATTAGGGCAGTAGCACATAATTATAATGAACCGAAAAGTAAAACTATCACGGCTAAGTAGGCTTTACAAGTTAATGAGTAATAGGCGACCAAACGAAATTTTTGTAAAAAATCCACTGAAAATTACTTTGATACAGTTGTTAGTTCTGTAAAGCAGATAAAAAACCCTCTTTCTACGGAACCCTACACTGCGCGTGGCCCGACACGCACTTAGCCGGCTTTTTCTTTGATTCTCTTGTATAGGCAGAGACCAGGGACTGCCACTTGCTACGATCCTGACATATCACTTTCGCTTCCTCAACATTCATTAGTCGTTGCATGCACGCACGCCGGTTTCGGGTACTTTTTATCTTGCCCTTTGCTAATACATCCCCTATTTGGTCGAAATATGTCCGTCTGGGTCGTCCCATACCGGCCCTTCCATCCACATTCGCTCGATATATTTGTTTTGTCAATTTTTCTTCCTTTATCCTCTCCACATATCCAAACCAACGCAACATTCCTTTCTCAATTCTAGTCACTACATCCTCTTTCAGTCCACAACGTTCTCTAATCACCCTATTGCGTATCCTGCCGTCAAAGTAACACCAGACATACTCCTTATACATAGTCCCTGGTCTCTGCCTACCCCTCTGGGATACAGGCGTGAGTGACTACATGAGTTTATGTATGTACGTGCAATAAAAGTTTCAATAAAAAATCAATAATAACCACTTCCACACAATACAAAAGCTTGTCCTGTTTCCAAACTACGATACTGTGTGCATGCATGTATGGTAACCATTGTACAAATGAACCGAACCCGCGACCTCTGTTCTATCACTCACCCCATTCCAGTTTGTCCAAGTACAACACTTCGGGTGTCTCCACACATTTGGCGGAGGGGAACGCGGCTGGCTGCCACGGGACAGTCTGGGCCGACGATTCCCTGCGGAGATTACACTCAGAAATCAGAAATTTATTTCAATTAATTCATTAAGACAACCAATTGTACTGTGTATTTTAATTTTTTTTATCTTATCTTATCTTACATTCTGTTGATGGTCAATGTGCAATAAATAATAATAAATAAAGTAAATAATTTTTATTCCAGCCATAAGAAAGTAATTTAAATTTAAATTAGAAATTTAATTTAATTAAACTAATCAAATCAGGGTAAACGTTAGCCGCTGCCTTCGGCTCGAATTTGTAGCGAAGAAAAAGGCAGAGCAATAAATAAATTCTTAAATCATCTCAAACAAAATTCGTCAAATTAATTATATTTAAAAACCTATTTAGAGGCAAAACATTCCACCCATAGCCAGAGGTCGCGGGTTCAAGTCCCGGCATGGGTGGAATTTTTACCCTCTAAATAGGTTTTTAAAATTGTCCTCAGCACGGTAATCCGTGCAACGAAGAATATAATACGTTATATATTATTAATTTTAAGCGGTGGTAGCCTAGTGGGTAGAACATTGGACTCGGAGGCGGGAGACCCAGGTTCAATTTCCAGTGCGGGCATGTACCTATGACTTTGTTTTCTAAGTTATGTACATTTGTGAAGTTATAGTAGCAATACCACTCGCTAACGGTGAAGTAAAACATCGTGAGGAAACCTGGGTGTCTGAGCAATTGACATGCCTCAGCGCTTGAAATCGCCAATCCGCGGTGGGCACGCGTGGTGATTAAGCCCATACTCTCTCTCTGAGAGAAGGCCTGTGCCCTACAGTGCCCTGCTCATGATATTTATTTTTTACGGAATACCGAGATGTCAATATATTGGCGTTACTATTCATTAAAAAATATTAAAGGTTAAGGTTAAGTAATTCACGTGTGAAACGAACTTTAGAAGGTCGAATTAGTCACACACTTCGCACCTTCGGTAGTACAAGGGCACAACTTACAATAAATGGTAAAATGAGTTAAGTATGCAGAAATGAGTTAAAGGCACTCCTCTATCTGGTGGGATAAAGACTCCCATTAGATTGAGTTAAAAAGTCGCTTTTTAACTAAATCTAATGGGAGTCTTTATCCCACCAGATAGAGGAGTGTTTTTAAGGCATTTCTGCATAGGTACTTAACTCATTTTACCATTTTATGTGAGTTGTGTCCTTGTACTGCCGAAGGTGCGACTTATTCACAAAAATACACTCAATATTATTAATTAATAATTTGCAGTATTACATTCACTGACAATAGTTACAAAATGATACTTTAAAATAAAGTATCATTTTGTACCTATTGTCAATATTTAGGACAATGTCCATTCTCAAACTATACAATGGATACCATGGACTATTGCAACCAGGCAAAGATAAACATTCAGAAACAAACTTTCACGATGGCCAGCAGCCCCAATATTACGCGCACAAAATCCTAAACGGTTCCAATCGTCTAACTGACAAATTCCATACAAATTTCTCTAGCAAACGTCAGGATTCCGGCATGTTTTGGTGCACATAATTAGACCTCTGTACACATCAACGTACGTCGGATCGAACCCACTACCAGGCTTAGGCCTCTGTACACATCAACGTACGTCAGATCGAACCCACTACCAAGCTTAGGCCTCTGTTCACATCAATGTACGTCGGATCGAACCCACTAACAGGCTTAGGTCTCTGTACACATCAACGTACGTCGGATCGAACCCACTAACAGGCTTAGGCCTCTGTACACATCAACGTACGTCGGATCGAACCCACTAACAGGCTTAGGCCTCTGTACACATCAACGTACGTCGGATCGAACCCACTAACAGGCTTAGGCCTCTGTACACATCAACGTACGTCGGATCGAACCCACTAACAGGCTTAGGCCTCTGTACACATCAACGTACGTCGGATCGAACCCACAACCAGGCTTAGGCCTCTGTACACATCAACGTACGTCGGATCGCACCCACTACCAGGTTTAGGCCTCTGTACACATCAACGTACGTCGGATCGAACCCACAACCAGGCTTAGGCCTCTGTACACATCAACGTACGTCGGATCGCACCCACTACCAGGTTTAGGCCTCTGTACACATCAACGTACGCCGGATCGAACCCACAACCAGGCTTAGGCCTCTGTACACATCAACGTACGTCGGATCGAACCCACTACCAGGCATTCAGTCTCACCTGAACATAGTTTGTATTTTCCGATTCTGCGGTCGCGTCACCACCTTGGGTTGGTGAGTGTCTATAGGGACAAAGTCGGGTTCGGCCATGTTCACGGCTAGCACCTCTCGGGGCCTGTTAAAACAAAAAAACTGAACTGATTGACTTAGCCTATAAGAAGAAGAACCCGAGTTACGGACATAGCTCGAAGAATTGCTCAGTTGAAGTGGCAGTGGGCGAGGCACATAGCTCGGAGAACTGATGGCCGTTGGGGCGAAAAAGTTCTGACCTGGCGACCGCGGATCGGACGGCGCAGCGTGGACAGGCTCCCCACCAGATGGTCTGACGACCTGGTTACGGTGGCGGGGAGTCGCTGGACGCGGGCGGCACAACACCGGGAAGCTTGGAAAACCATGAGAGAGACCTGCGTCTTGCAGTGGGCGTCAAATGGCTGATGATGATGATAATAAGATTAGCAAGTTGAAGTGGCAGTGGGCTGGTTATATCTGCCGAAAAAGCGATAACGAGTACATAGGTTTTAGAGTGGAGCCCAAGAACTGGCAGACGCAGTGTAGGACGCTCACCAGCTCGCTGCAACGACGATTAGAGGCGGATTGCTGGCAGCGGCTGGATGAGGATAGCCGAGGACAGGAAGAAGTGGCGTGCCTATGTCGGTCGAGGGGTAGGCAGAGACCAGGGTTTGCCATGAACATGACAAAACATCTTCCATCAAAACATATTCGTTAGACATTCAACATTCATTCGGGTACTTTTCATTCGCTGTTCGTCCGCACAATACTTATTTGGTCGGATATACGTCGACCAAAGGGCCCGTACACAAAACTGCGATGCGACGTCGCAACGTAAGAATCTGCGAGCTCGCGCGCCGCATCGGAAGAACTTGCGAATTGATTCGCATCGACGTTCATCATCATCATTCAGCCACAAGAAGTCCACTGCTGGACATAGGCCTCCTCCATGGATTTCCAAAAAGACCGGTTGGAAGCGGCCCGCATCCAGCGTCTTCCTGCCACTTGGATGAGGTCATCTGTCCATCTTGTGGCTGGTCGTCCTACTCTGCGCTTGCCGATATGTGATCTCCATTCGAGAACTTTTCGCACCATCGGCCATCAATTTTATCAGCGTTCATAATAGTAATAAATGGACCAACCCAAAAGCCTCTTTGTTTCTTCTTCCTGTATCTTCTTAGCAGCAACAGAAGTGAGCACTTCTTTTTACGATCCTAGTCACGACGTAGTTGCCAAAATACCTTCAGTACGGTTGACGGTCGTCAAAGGAATGGTCACCCGAATCGTGGAAGGGAGATGCCTCGCCGCACGAAATCGCATGGCAGCAATTCGTGTCGCAGTATTCTGCGTTGCGAATTCGCATCGCGCCGATTCGCAGTTTTGTGTACTATACGGAGCCAAATAGGGGATCTTATTTGGTCGACGTATACCAATCCGTTTGGCGATTCGTTCGGCTTCGGTCCGAGGTTGAAAGGCCAAGATATAAGCAGAGCGAGAACTCACACAGCGCTGAACTTGAAGCGATCTTTGCCGGCGAACTCAGGTGCCGGCAATGCCTCCTGCCGGTCGCGACCGTCCTTGTAGTCCGTGTACGTGCATACCATATGCTCCGGGAGCCGGCAGTTCGGGTAGTACACTGGCGGACGAAGCAACGGCTCGTGAAGACGAAAATTTGAGTTCTTAAGCCTGTGTTACGTTTGTCATGGTGTCTCACACGCACAATCTAAAATTTTTTTGTGATTGTAAAAAAATTTGCATACTTTTGATGGATGTGGTCTGAAGGTTTGATAAAAAAAAAGTGGTGGTAGCCTAGTGGGTAGAACATTGGACTCGGAAGCGAGACCCAGGTTCGATTCCCAGTGCGGGCATGTACCTATGACATCGTTTTCTAAATTATGTACATTTGTGAAGTTATAGTAGCAATGCAACTCGCTAACCGTGAAGGAAAAAAACGTGAGGAAACCTGAGTGTCTGAGCTATTACACATACCTCAGCGCTTGAAGCGCCAATCCACGGTGGACACGCGTGGCGATTAAAGCCCATACTCTCTCTCTGAAAGAAGGCCTGTGCCTTCCTTCTTAAAACTTAAGTACTTACGGTCATATTTATAAAAAACACGATTCTGTGTTAGTCTGTGGTGGAGATTTTACAAGGAAAAGTCGTAACCACAGATTAAATAAACTGCCTCTTAGGAGTGCTTTAGAGGAATCGTGTTTTTATAAATAAGGCCGTAAATATTTAAGTTTTAGGAAGGAAAAGTCCAAAATCATTAACATTGTATCAATTTTTCTCAATAAATAATTAGGTAGGCACAGGATAAGAAAAAATATGTCTCGAATGCCCGTAATTTTATTATCTATCAAACCAAAAATGTGGTCTAACATTCATCAAAAGTATACTCATTTTTTAAAAACCTATTTAGAGGCTAAAAATTCCACCCATACCGGGATTTGAACCCGCGACCTCTGGCTAACCGTGCCAGCGCTCTCCCAACTGGGCTAATGAGCAAGTGCAGGCATCGGCGAAATTTCGAGCCTCTTCACAAACTTCTCTGCATTACGTACAGGCAACGACATCTGGCCGAAGCAATTTACATCACTTGCACAGCCCCGAGTAACCCACTTTGCAGTTAGGTTTTTACATCGGAATGATATTGCTATACCTACATGATTATATTCTTTTTGTTGCACAATAATTAAAAATGTTACAAATATTGTCCATCTGTAATGCAAGCTGCAAGTTTCAACAAAAAACTAACTTGAATTTATGAAATAAGTTTAAAGCAAGTTTAAGCCTGGAAAACCATGAGGGAGGCCTATGTCCTGCAGTGGGCGTCAAATGGCTGATGATGATGATACAGTTTAAACTACACTACAGCACCGAGAACGCGCCATTTTTTTCACACCATTGACGCCTAGGTTTCAGTGCGCGCGTACTTGAAGGGGCAATGAAATGAAATCAGCGTTCATACATTTGTCATTTTAATACAATGCATGAACAGACTCTGGGTCCAGGGTTGTTAGAAGTGGCCCAGATAGAGAGCTCGAATTGGGGAAACCCTTTACCCGCCTGTGGGACTCAGGTTGCTAGAAGCTACGTGAAAAATGTATGGCAAAGCAACTTACAAAGATTACACCTTGGTTTACTCTTAATCTCAGAGAACATTGTTTGGTAGATTGGTTGGATGGCCTGTAAAGAAAGCGAAAAAAAAATAGTTTTAGTTTCAGAATCTTATTTTCCTTGGAGTTACAGGGTT
The DNA here is from genome assembly GCA_947308005.1 of Yponomeuta malinellus. Lineage (NCBI taxonomy): Eukaryota > Metazoa > Arthropoda > Insecta > Lepidoptera > Yponomeutidae > Yponomeuta > Yponomeuta malinellus. The sequence goes on from OX371022.1 coordinate 2,331,752, forward strand.
ACAGGCTCCATCATGCAAACCGCATAGTTACTTGCTTATATCGATGTTTAATCATAATTTACATTACACACCAAACATTTCATACATATTATAAACATAAACATTTACATACAGGCACATACATTGCTTCTGGCCCCACACTAGGATACCCTGTGTTGTGGGAACCAGAAACAACGACATCACAAACATGTAAACATCCAAGACCTGGGATTTTTTTTTCGTCCCCAGCCGGGATTCCAACCCGGGACCTCTCGCATGGTATGCAGATGCACTACCGCTGCGCCACGAGGTCGTCAAATCCTACCACACCTATTATCGCACACCAGGGAAATGACTAGGGAATATAACTCAACATTTCATTGGTTGCGTTTGGAGTGACTTTGTATTTACTCACACAACGAAGGACATAGAAAAAAAACCATAGTATATATAGTGTTGCCACATGATCAATATCTGTGGGACCACTGATGCAGTGAAATGAAAAAAAAAAAAATTACATATACTTTTTAACATAGCTATACCATTGTTACTAACCGTATTATGATTATTTAACACTCTTTTTAGTTCTCAAAAAATGGGAAACATCAAGTTACTCACTCTTATAATAAAAAAAAACTTATTAAATTTAATTTTTCTATTCTATTATTTTCATGTTTGTGATGCCCTTGCCCGGTTAACACAGCGCAGGGTTTCCTAGTTTGAGACCAGGACAAGTGATTGTGATGTGTGTAAGTTATTGTTATTATTCTAAGATAAGTAGGTATGTAAAAATATTTATTTTACGAGATAATTTGAACATTGATAAATACTTTATTATAAGATGTTGCTTTATCATAAAACAGAAGTTTCTTTTAATGAAATGAAGTTTAGATTGTTTCACAAAGTATATAACATTAAACACTTACAACTTGTGAAGACTTCATAGCTGCAGCAAAGGCCGTCCTTGCATAATCTTTAGCGCCGGAAACAATGTAGGCTGGGTCTAGAATAGATAAGAATAGAAAAGAAAGTACAGCAGGATCTCTTTAATTTACCCCTCCGTTCATTCTCGTGGAGTGTTCGGATTATAGGAGGATTGAATAAAGATTTCATTATTATTATTTTTTATTTATAGGGGATTTTTTATGAAATAAAAGTAATGGTATTGCGAAATTTTAAATGTACATTCATCTAATAAACGTTACATTTATTTAACTTTGTCGGGAGGTATTAGTTAGCTAGTTAGTTAGACCTGAGATTTCCGCAATTAGCCTCATAGTTGGGCCATTGTACTTAGCAAAGCTGTGAGCTGACTCCAGCCAGCCTATCTCTTTCCAGAAGGCCAGCAGTGCTCTGATGTCACTACAGGCCTTTTGTCGGGAGGTATCTCGCAATTTACGTAAAAGCATATTTTATGGCTAGGAATGGCGGACAAGTAATAATAACAAATGCGCACGGACACCTATTCCACATTTGGTAAACAACTGGCAAGACGGCGAGTGAGTGAAAAAGCGCGGGCGGGGGTGGGGCGTTCGGATTAGAAGAGGTTCGGATTATAGAGGTCCTTCCTGCTGTAGTAGATTGGCATGTTATGTTGGCAATCACTGATGTATGTCACGGAAGGCTGTTATCATACAGGCCTCATTATTAACACCGCAACTAATAAACCACCAGTTAGCCTAACGCACGAATTCGTGCTTGTTTCAAGTATTTTTCGCGTTGGGCGCTATATCTAACCGAGTCAGACGTAATCAGCCCCACCATGCGATTAAGATTTCAGAAAGAAAAATCACGCCTGAAAGAACTGAAAAACTCAGTAAAAACTAAATAAACTTACCGAACAGGTAATCGTGAGCTCGCATTGAAGCGGGCGGTTTCTTTGGCTGTGCGAAGAACATAGTTTGCTCCATCATGATTGCGATTTGATTCTGAGGATAAAGTTTCCACTTGTTTACAAAATATTGATCAAACCGAAGACTAAAAGATTAAACTTCAAAATCAGTGATCAAACGTAAATACATCTGACTGACTTTGTTTACAAATGGCGGCATTGTTGCTATAGTAACCAGTATTGCCAGATGCTGGCTGGCCCACAGATTAAAAAGAAAAAAAAGACAAGTGGCTAGCCAACGTCGCCTGGAAAAACAGGCGCCCAAAAATCGCCTCAATTTTCCGCTTTGTAGCCCAAAATTGCCTCAATAGAATTACTTTATAATATTTATATTGTTTTCTAAAATTCTTTCAAATTATCTAAAAAATGTCAAAATACCTCTTAAGAACACGTCCATCGCCGCTTTTAACATTTATCGAACACTAACACAAGGCCAAGAAAATTCCAAAAAACGCGATAAATCGATAAATAACGACACAATTTCCTTAGTATCCCAAAGTCGCAGAAAACTTTCGGAGATAGCTCAAATGGTGATAAATCGCCTCATTTCCTATACAGTTCTGGTCCACCGATAGTCTGATCGTAATGCCGAATAAAAAAATCTTTAAAACTGGACTGAACATTATAAAAATAAAGATTAAAAAAAATTGTTTTTTTTTATAATCAGCAATTTTTTATGTCCAAAATTAAAATTTTGGGCACAATAACCATGATATATAATGAAGAAGCAGGACCAAAACTGAGGCGAGGTGACCCTAGTTTTCTTTTTTTTTAACTGAAAATGTGCTGAACGTTCATAAAAAATCCAGCCATACAGTATGTTTGACAACCGTAAGTAACAGATGCTAGCAACACTATAGAAAATTCCTGGCCGAACAAAAAGGCGGAATAATTTAAAAAATAAAACTCAAAGTATTTGCCGATTTTCTTTTATTTTCTACTGTCACAAAAATCGCATCGAAGATCCGAATTTCCAAGACCTTATTTGACGAAATATGGAGGAAGACTTCGAAGGTTGCATCAGCTGCATGAAAACTAAGGATTTATGCGACCTGTTTGCTGTTTACGGGGACAATGCTGAAACCTATGCAAAAATGCTCGAAACTTGTTTCAATATCAAGGTAATTACTAGAAAGCTTTCTTGAGACCTCCTTATTCATCAGTTTCATCATCATTGATTAAACTATTTGCCTACTTTCACTCAATCCAGCAGTCGGTTGGTGAATGTAAAGTTTGGGGCGATTCGTTAACATATGCACGAACGATAAGGATAGATATTATTTTATCGGCAGATAACACAAACAAAAATTCGCACAGTTTATTATTTGTTAATTGGACACAGACATCGGACTCGTCCTAACTCCTAAGAATTCCCCCGCCAATGAATACCGAAACAATATTTCCATACGAAGTCACAGTCATTTGGTCAAGTTATTTGTTGGACACTATACTTAATTTCTTGTGTAGGGTTAGGTTAGGTTGGGGGCGAAATACGATTACAAACTTATTTTTGCAATGTTAAACGACGTAACATCGGCGCTCTGATATGGTGTGCATATTCATCATCAACCCATTATGTCCCCACCGAGGGGCACGGGTCTCTTCCCTGAGGAAGGTATAGGCCATACTCCACCACGGGGGCCAAGTCCGGATTGGTGGAGGCTTGTAGACTAGTGGCTCGTCTACTGTCAGAAGTTGTCAAGCCGCCCTAAGGCCTCTGACTTGGCTTAACGACTGCCATCTATCGACGGCAGCCGGCACCAACAGCTTAACGTGCCTTGCGAAGCACGGAACCGCTCGGAAAAATGCCACTAGCGTTAGGCATAGATGGCGACCCATCCATGCACTGAACGCGCCCTGTGTTGCTTAACCTTCGTGATCGTTTAAGATCACTCAGGCAGCCGGGGCTACGAGCGATGCATATTAAACGAACCAAATTATCAAGACCGCTTCGACAACGAAGGTGCTGACCAAGTTGGTGCTGACGTACTTACAGTCGAGAATCGAGAGCACACCAACCTTTACATTTTAGTTGCAAAGTCGCCCGTAAAGTAACGGAGTAGAGGGCACGGAGGTAAAGGTTGACTTGCTGTCGGCTGTACTGATATTGTGACCATGTTCTATTTTTGGAGACGTCAAGTAAGTTGGTAATTATTTGTATTGGGTATTGCAGTCAGCTTTTAAATTCTCTCACCAGATAGCCGATGATCTGAAGTACATCTGCACCAAGTGTGTGCAGAAGTTGGAAGACTCCATCGCCTTCAAAGACGACACCGTGAAGACCCTAGGGGTCCTACAAGAGCGCCCTTCTGGTCGCATTAAGGGGGAGGAACTTGAGGAAAGGGGTGAGAATTCCGGATACTAAAGATTCCACTCTAACCTATGGTGCGTTCAAATACAAATTAAGGCTACGACACACTATTAACACGCTATTCGTCGTGAGTCGTGGCCCGATGAGATGGGTGTTGAGTTAATTAAATTGCCAAACAACTGCCAACACCAGACGGTTCGTCGCAGCGGTGGCCAATTTTTTTTTAGCTGTAGCCGACATTTTGTCCCACTGCTGAGCAAAGGCCTTCCTTTTGGGGGCCTGTCGGAATTTCTGTCGGAATCCTGACGTTCGCGCGAGAGGTCGCAATTAGTATGGAATTTGACATACCGCACCTTCGGTAGTACAAGGGCACAACTTACAAAAAAAATGGTAAAATGAGTTAAGTATGCAGAAATGTCTTGAAAACACTTCTCTATCTGGTGGGATACAGACTCCCATTAAATTCATTTAAAAAGCGGCTTTTTAACTGAATCTGATGAGAGTCTTTATCCCACCAGATAGAGGAGTGTTTTCAAGGCATTTCTGCATACTTAACTAATTTTACCAAAACCTGTGGGAATCCTGACGTTTACATGTTTACATATTATGCAATTTGATAGACGGTTGGAATCATTCAGGATTTGATGCGCATAATGCAGACCCTCACCTGTACTTTTTTTTTCCAGACGCGGACGAAGAATATCTGGACGAAGCTCTCCTCGAAGAAGACGAAGTGATCACTCCGGACGAGCCTGAGACGCAAATGATGAAGGTGGACAAGGCTGACTACGACTCTTCTAACGATATTGAGGGTGAGTAGTGAGTGTGACAGACAGGAGAGAGAGTGTAAGAGAAGGGGAGCTGAACGTTCTTAGAAGGGCTAGAAATGAAGAACTAGGTGACTAGGCCCTCGAGTCTAATCTTCTTCTTGTGGTGCCTGTGGTGTGGAGGTCGGCTATCATTGTGACCACTGTGACTCGTGATTTGGCTTCCCGGAATCGATGGTGCCTGTCTGAAAACATTCAGCCACGTTTTATAGCCAGTGAGAAAGTATTTCAATAGAATAATTCTATTAGCACGTGCCATTAATTGCTATTAATTGCCTCTTTTCTTTAGTCTAATAAGCAGTTGCAGTACAATGTCATTACAATGGTAAACCCAGGCAAATTACACAACTTATACCGTACTGACATCACTCTATTGAACAAATACTCGGCCCTCTGGTTGTGTTAAAAGTTGTTGAGCGAGGATACTTTTTACCTGGATTCACGGACACAAACTTGTTTTCTTGAGTTAGGTTATTTTAGTTTACGTTACATTACTCGTAACGTAACCTAAAATAACCTAGGTATTCTGCCGTAAGCTTGCAGAATGCTATTGCGTACATAAATGAGTCTTTTAGATATCCAATAATTGGAAGCTGCAAATCCCGTCTCGCTCCCTAGAAGCCCTAGAGGCCAACAACACGTGCACGTAATGTGCCCCTACGCTCTCGAACCGCGTGGGGTTGCACAGGCACCAGCTGACGATGCACGGGGCGCAGCCCAGGGGCTCCATGGTTTAACAGTGTGGGCTTGTACTCATCATCATCGTCATTATTATTGGACAAGCCATTTTGAGGAATAATTACTAGGGAAGGAATTGGCCGATACCATTTAGGTTCCAGGCAGGATTATGTTTGAGTCTTGGTTGCTACAAACAGTTTTTGGGTTTCTGTGTGAAAACCTGCATATACAGAGACAAGCTTGTCTTTTTATGATTAATGTGGGGGTGTAGGTTATATTAGGTAAGATTCTGTCGTAAGCTGGCAGAATACTATTGCGTTCCAAAATGAGTCTTTCGGAGACTAAGATTTTATACAAATCCTGCCTCGCTCCCTAGAAGCCCTAGAGGCGACTAACACGTGCAAGTACTGCGCCGCTACGCTCTCGAGCCGCGTGGGGTTGCACAGGCACCTGCGGACGGTGCACGGGGCGCAGCCGCGGGCCTCCGGCGGCCACCAGTGCGAGCTCTGCACCTGCGTCTTTCTGACGGCCACCACTTTGAGGGACCATATGGAAAGGTGTGGTGTAGCTGTGATTGTTACCATAAAACGGTTAATCTCTAATGTATAACAACATCCCCATGTAAAAAAATGGGGGTTTTATTCGTTAAAACGTTTAACTTTTCCTGCAGAGTACCTAGACTGTGAAATCGTGAAAAACATAATTAGATTTTCCGTCAATCAATAAAATGTATTTAAAAAGAGTGTATCGAGTGAGGACCCTCCATTTTCATATGTACGAAAAAATATGGAGATTTTGTTATACCCTTGAGCAGAGACTGTCTAAGTGTCTAGTGACGAAGACGCTGATGGCAAATATTGTTTCCTAGCCACTTCTTTGGGCCACTATGTACTTTCTTGCCCGGCGGCGGTATACTCTTGATAGAGAGGTCATGGTCCTCATAAAGTGTTATTGTAGGCGATGTTGCGCGCCTAACAAAACCTCACCACTCCCCTTGGCCACTTGATCTTCTGGTGCATTAATGCAACGTACCGTAACGCTCGTAAGCATCTACAAACTGTCCCTAGTTCCACTTGCATCCTCAAATTCGATCTATTTGCAGGACCTGGGGTCTGTCGTATCAAAACGACCATCCTTCACTCTCTGGTCTCTCAAGTATCCTCCACACCCACCTATCCCACCTCTCTCATCTATCCTTCCTAATCCTCAAAATCCCGAACCAGATGCCACGGCGTGGTCCGCAGCGAATCCATGGACGGCAAGCAGTTTCCCTGCCACTTCTGCGAGAACGTGTACAGCGCACGCAAGGCTTGCTACACTCATTTGCGGATGAAGCATGGTTGTAAGGGTATAAGATATTTAGTATATACACTATTTAATCCATACTTTTGGTCCAGCAGATCAAGAGCGCAATGGTATGATGAATTAACGACGTATCTAGGGTTATTTTCCAGGGGGGGGGGGGGGGAATGAGTCTTGATGAAGCGAAATGGGATTGTCAGGATCGTGGCAAGTGGCATACCCTGGTTTCTGCTTACGCTTACAGGCGTGAGTTTATGTAATGTAATAGAGAGGGGGGTCTGGTCCTGAGAAGCGACGGCCTCCCACCCCGAATCCTAATGCATGTATGCAGAAACGCAACATCCTGGGGTGGACACTAGACCACCTGCGGTGGCCTGGATCACCCCTTCTATGCTGATAGGATGATATCGTGAAGTTGGTATAGGGTCCGAAATACCGTGAGAGAATTGCACTTCATTGCTCGTCGAAGAATCTACCGATCACCATGTTGAAAGCCCACTTCTCACCAGTGAAACTGAGCGCCGACCGCGCGCCCAACTACACGCCTCGATTGCGCAAGAAGTGTCACATCTGCAACAAGGACTTCAGTCAGAAACAGGTTCTGAATAAGCATCTGTGGAAGGAACACGGATATGAGGTGAGCGCTACCCATAGGCGTCTGGGGAACGGGAGGGGGGGGGGGGAAGGGTTTGCAAGTTTCCAGGAGTGGTCGTGCTTTCGTGTAGCTACTTGAAAGTGCAGAACCTTCAACCTATGGGCCCCCGTATGGAAATTCAGGACTTTAATTAATTAAATGTGGTCCGTCCGAGGCTTTGCTAGATAATGAAATTACGGACTGAAGACATTTATTTTATAAGCAATTTTTCTTTATCAAAAACTAGTACAAGAAAGAGGAAAACTGAGTGCAATAGGCGAGGCCTATGTCCAGCAGTGAACAAGCGTAGGCTGATGATGATGAAGTACAAGAAAAACAAAAATATCCTACTAATATTATAAATGTGAAAGTTTGTGAAGATGGTTGGATGTTGCAACATGTTTGGAAGTTTGGATGTTTGTTACTCAATTATGCAATAACGGCTGAACGGATTTACATGAAACTTGGCGTACGGATAGACAATGAAACGGTTATGCGTACCCGTGGGATAATATTTATTTTAAGTTTAAAATAGATAACGTTGTGCGAGCGAACGTTGTGTTTTAAAAATAGATGGCGTTTTGCAAGAATCGTATAAACGGATTCTGTGGTGGTAAGAAGCTCGCCGAGACAGCTATGTCCGTAATTTTATTATCAAGCCAAACATCCGACTACATTTTATTAAAAGTAAGCCTACTAATTTTTTAACAATAATTAACATTTCTTAACAGCAGCTTTTTTTAATCTGTAGAATTCGAAATGGTCAGACCACCATAACAATGGTTTTTAATTGTATTCAAGGTCGTTACCTACCTAACAGGTTTCATTTCTGGGCAGGTGGAGAAGCGCAAGGCGTTCCTATGCCCCCTATGCGACGAGCGAGTGAGCTATGGCCATTATTTCGACCAACACCTGATTACAGAGCATCGCTTGAAGCAGAGGATCGAGCATCTCGAGTTCCCTTCCATGGACGGTAAGCATTTTGCTAACAGATGGCGTCGCTGGTCGAAATTGTAGAGGGTGGATGAAGCATCTCGAGTTTCCTTCTATGGACAGTAAGTATTCTGCCAATAGATGGCATTACTAGTCGAAATTGTAAAGGGTGGACAATTCGAGTTCTCTTCCGTGGATGGTAAGAATTCTGCCAACAGATGGCGTTAGTGGCCGAAATTATACAGGGTGGAACATCTCGAGTTTCCTTCTATGGACGGTAAGAATGAATTCGGTTAATAGGTGGAGATACTGGCAGAAAATAAAAGGCAGAAATACAATGTGTGAGTGAAATTACCTATCGATAAATTAAAAGCACTTTCCGTACATAGCCGAAAGGTTAAAATTCTCAATTTTATTTTTTATTTCTTTCAAAGAACAAAACCTACTCCTAACCACCGCTCCATCTTCTAGACTTTATAATCTACAAAAGCCAGATCCAGGAGGAGACCAAGTGCCGCTTCCGCAAGACCACGGCCAGCAAGCACACCATCGAAGGTCTCCGTTCGCATTACATGTGCTCTCAGTCGGGGGTCTACGTCTATCAGGTGAGGGAATGACCATATATTGTGCCTGCGTGCGTGCGAGCGTGCGTGCGTGCGTACGTGCGTACGTGCGTGCGTGTGTGCGTGCGTGCGTGCCTGCGTGCATGTGTGCGTGCGTGCGTGCGTGCGTGCGTGTGTGCTCAAACGGCAACCACCATCACCTCCGTTCGCACTTCAGTAGTATTAGGCCGACTTGCACCACTTCTTAAATGTCACTTAAGTCGCCATTTAAATCGACCTTTGTATGAAGAATTATAGTTAAATGCTCTTTAAGCCACATTTATGAATGTGGTGCAACTCGGCCTAAATTTATTTCATAATTAATGGCGATTAGACCCATTAACTCTGTAAACAAATGGTTATCCAGGCCTTTTCTCGTTCTAACGTTGCTAAACAAGTTTGAACATTCTATGTCCAGGGTAAGGGCATCCGTCCGGCGCCCGAGCGTCAGATCTACAAGACGGGCAAGGCGTGCCCCGCGCACATGGTGGTCACCGAGACCGTCGACTGTGTGCGCGTCACCTTCCACATGACGCACGTCGGCCACGGAGGTGAGACGGCTTCTTAATTAACGGGTACAGCCCGACGGGCCTTAACGAGAACCTTATTTCTGTAAGAACGTAAGTGAAAAAAAAAAAAGTATTTTTGGGGTGCCGTACCCGAAGGGTAAGAGACCCTATTACTAAGACTGCTGTCCGTCCGTCCGTCCGTCTGTCACCAAGCTGTATCACATGAACCGTTATAGTTAGACAGTTAACATTTTCACAGATGATGTAATCCTGTTGCCGCTATAACAACAAACACTAAAAACAGAATAAAATAAATAATTTAAGGAGGACTCCCATACAACAAACGTTATGTTTTTGCCGTTTTTTTTTACCGCAACAGGTAGACGCTTGAAATATTCAAATGTTGTATAATTTATGGAGCTGCACAAAATTAACAATATGTAAAGTAACTCTGAACCCCAAACTAAATTAAATTGTATCTTGGGGCACAGTGATCCATTCAGGGTGAACTTAAAAATATCACAACATAGTGTTTGTAGATTATTCCATCGGCCCTGCAGCGTGTCCTTAACGAGTAATAATGTGAGCTAATAAAATAGTGCAGGCGCTTTCGCTGTGTCTTTCCCCTGCAGCGTGTCCCTACTATGAACCGCGCGAGCCGCGAAAGCCCAAATTGGAACCGGAGCATCGCCCGCCCTCCGACGAGGACATTAAAGATGAGGAGAACAAAGAAGAGACCGAGAACGGAGACGGAGACGGGGAAGAAGAAGGTAATATGGGGTATATTTATATGTATAGGTACTTAAAAATAGTTTTTGTTTACTATTTCAAATGGTTTATTTAGATTTTTAAATTAATGGGCCTCTAAAGCCCAGGCGTCCTATACATAGGACATCAACTATGACTTTCTTGATTCGCACCTAATGTTCTTAACCTCCTAAGTCCTGACCTTGAAAATAACAAACGAAAACTATTATTATATTCAAGGTCAGCTCCTATTTTAAGCGCACCAAATCCTGAACGATTCCAATCGCCTGTCAAATTTGTATTTGACTTTGACAATTAGACGATTGGAATCGCTAAAGCGCACAGTACAAGTGCCATACAAAACAAGAATATATATATAAGATTTGTTGCGCTTCATATAGGAGCTGCCCTTAAAATTACAATAGTTTTCGATTATTATTTTCAAGGTCAGTCCCCAGCACTGAGAGTGAAAGTAGGAAATCTGGAAAACCTGCTGATCTAAGTTCAATGTTTTTTCATACTAATTATTTTGGACAACGCGTTTTTTATTATAGCTACATTAGTTTCAGAAGATTAGAGTAATTTTTACCTCCAGTGGTGAATAGGATAAATTATAATTTAAAAGCTTAGTACTGTAATTACGTTATTGAAATTCTAAAAACATGAATAGTTTGGGACCGAAGCTTGCGTGTGGTTAATGTAAATATGGACAATAAATAGTTTTGTTTTTCAGATCAAACCTGGTTTTCTATTAGATAGAGGGGCGCCACACTCCAGCATGGGGCTAAAATGTCAAAATTTGACCACTAATGCAGATACTGGAAAGTCGCGACGTTAAAACGCTCGACTCGCGTCATCGTTCGTACTACCCATGCTGGATTGCTTAGGACATCAAAATGCTTAATCTGGCACTGCTTGTACTTTGAGATTCAAGAAAGGAAATGTAAATTCTTCACGATGAAATAAACTTCTGGTATTTGAATCCTTCAGAAAGAGGTTACTTCTGATTTCTAAATCATCTAGAAGGAGATAACTTCTGATTTCAGAATCATCTAGAAGACAACTTCCTATTTTTTAATCTTTTAAGAGATAACTCCTGATTTCCGAACCTTCACGAAGGAGACAACTTCCGTTTTCTGAATCTTCTAGAAGGAGATAACTTCTGATTCCTGAATCTTCTAGAAGAAGAGATAACTTCAGATTTGCGAATCTCTCAGAAGGAGATAACTTCTGATTTCCGAATCTTCCAGAAGGAGATAGCACCCTGGGCTGGATCTGTGACTCGTGTGGCCTCGCCTTCGTGGATGGCGAGCTGTTCCGCAAGCATGCGCACACGCACGGCGTGCGGTTATTCCCCTGCCACTACTGCGATAGTGTGAGTCTCTAGTTAGACCTGAGATTTCCGCACTTAGCCTCATAGTTGGGCCATTGTACGTAGCAAGCACTGAGGCTTGTAAACACCTCAGACACAAGGGTTTCCTCACAATGTTTTCCTTCACAGTTAGGCAGTGGTATTGCTACTACAACTTCACAAATGGACTCGAACCCACGACCACCCAAAAGTAAGGCCGGCGTTCCACCGCTGCGCTACCACCGTTTATATCCAAGTGTTATTATTATTATTATTATTGTATGCTGTGGTTCCTCTACCAGTGCGGCCATAGTGTGAGTATCGAAGTGTTATTGCGTGCGGTTGTTCCACTGCCACTACTGAGATAGTGTAAGTGTTCAAGTGTTATTGTGTGTGCTTATTCCCCTGCCACTACTGCGGTAGTGTGAGTGTCCAAGTGTTATTGCGTACCTACGGTTTTTCCCCTGCCACTACTGCGATAGTGTGAGTGTCCAAGTGTTATTGCGTACGGTTGTTCCTCTGCCACTATTACGGTAGTGTGAGTGTCCACTTGTAGCGAGACACGGAGAGAGAGACATGTTTAACATGCGCATGTTTACAGAACTGCTAGATATGCATGCGTGCGTATATCCTCTACCACAACTGCGATAGTGCGAGTGTTCGAGTATTATTGAAACACACTATATTACCATCAGCAAAAGGCACATCACTATACTATCACGCCATAAACACGTCTCGTATTCACTCGTGTTCGTATTCAATTCGTACCATTTTTTACGAAAACACTATCAATACCTTCCTATTGCCACGTTAATTTCCGCCAAATGAATATACGGCCTGTGGCCTAATTATGTATGCGCATCAAATCCTGAGCGATTCCAATCTTACTTGAGTCTAACAGTCAAATTCCATGCTAATTGGACAGTTAGTCGATTGAAATCGTTTAGGACTTGGCTGAAATACGTTCAAGAGAGAAAGAGATAGAGGTGAGCAGTTCAAGCTTGCACACACGCACCGCGTGCGGTTGTTTTCCTATCACTAGGGGCCATTCATTTATTACGTAAGACGATTTTTCTTTCATATGTATTTTACCCCTTTAGATACTTATGTAATAAATAGGTATTAAACAGGGGGAACAGTTCTCCAATGGAGACCACATATCGGCAAGCGCAGCGTATGACGACCAGCCACAAGATGGACAGATGCTGGATGCAGGCCGCTTCCAACCGGTCTTTTTGGAAATCTATGGAGGAGGCCTATGTTCAGCAGTGGACTTCTTGTAGCTGAATGATGATGTTGAAATAGGGGGAGGAAGGGGTCGGCCTACTCTAATTTTTTTCTTATATTTAGGGGTATTACGTTGTATTACATACATAGGTAATAAATGAATGGCGCCCTACCTGCGACAGCATGAATATTCTCTTGTTCAGTGTTATTTAAAAGCTCCGACACACAATGTAGGTAACACGCCACCCGACGGGATTCGTGTTGATTCAATAGGCGACTAGGTAGGTACTGTTTTTTATGACAACACTACTAACACTCGACGCCATGTGTTTTTTGCATGATTAAATATACGCGACAGAGAGCGAGAGAGGAAGAAAGATGGAAAAAGACAACCCATTATCACCAAGTGTATATCTCACATTAGAAGGAATGAAGTTATATCGAATTTCTGTCGTATGGTTTCAGATTTTCCAAAACGTGGATGCATGGACGCGTCATCTGCGAATGGAGCATAACATTGGAACTTTGTTCTAAATTTTATGAAGAAAATATAACTTTCGATTGTGGTACAGATTAATTTTTGTGTGATAAGTAAAATGTTAAAAAATTACTTTAGTTTCTTTTTTCAACCCTCCAACTGAACCTGCAGTTTCATCAGTTGTAGTAATTCCTCATGATTACTTGTTATAATCATTTTGTTTATGCACCGTGGCCGTTTGCCTTTTTGCTTTATCTAAGATTAGACTATCTATACAAATTCACTGTTCGCGGTAAACATTTAGAAGTCAGCTGCCAGAACTGACGCACAATTTTAGACTAAACCATAATCGAGATTTTATGCAGCACATCACTATTGATTGGGCTCAGTAAAAAAAATGAAGTTGTTGTCATTCTCTCTCTCGTCTCGTCTGACATCTGACATTACGAAAAGTAAGACAGGGCGAGCGGACGTGTGTAATTTTAATTAATTTCGCTGCAGCGTCTATTAAAACACTTAATGCAGCGATGGAAAGCGGCCATTCACTTATCGGATAAAGTGACGTGTGTTAGGTCACTGACCTTAGTACCTACGGAGTGGCGAAAGTACCTGAACAAGTTTACTACTAAACTTCTTCTGTTTTAAAATCAGTAAATAACAAAGAAAATGAAGCCAAAACTAAATCGTGAGCTTCTTCCTGTGAAGTGCCACTTTTTCTTCTTCTTCGCTGGTAAGTGTTGTTGATAGACGCTTTGTCTTCTTTACATAACACTTTGTCGCAGTTTGTCTGGTAATGCGAATAAGGGCTAGCGCATATATACAACTTTTAAATCGACTAAACTGTTTCGTCGAGTTGTGTACTTGTCGTGATTTCTACACAACTAAACTGTTGAGTCGACGGAGGTGCGCATACAATCGATTTCAGTCGATTTGTAACCCAAACAAATCCAACAGTCTTGTGCAGGCAACGCTCAAGTTACCATGTCTTTTAACCATAAAGTTTTAACTTGTGCTTTACTTTATATACGTTTTAAAAGAAATAAGAAAAGAAGGTATTGTGTACATCCTATAATGAGTGACAGATTATTCAGTGGAATATTTCATTCGTTGCATTCGAAGTTAAAGAGCACCCAGATAAGTTTTTTAAATATTATAGAATGAGTGAAGAAACATTTAATGAAATCTTATCATTAATGGTTCCCGCCATTGTGAGAACAAACGTTGTGCCGCTTCCAATGCAAATGCGAGACTGACCAGTCGTGGATCGACTGTTTAGTCGATGGTATGCGCACTTAAATACATTGCAATACAAAATGAGCGTGAGATCGATAGTTGTCCAACTTTTTAATCAAAAGCAGATCGATGAGGCTTTTTGATTTTTTTGTCGATCAACTATCGAGTTGATAATATGCGCACGTTCATATATTGCTGTGTACTTATGAAACACAACAAAATAGTTGTTCAACTAAAAATTGTATATATGCGCTAGCCCTAAAATTACGATTTAAAATTAGCCTGTTAGTTTGTTCGGAATTTGAACTGGTAAGGAATGTTGTTTTCTGCACTCTGGATCATTTTGAGTGCGATAAAAGAATGCGTGATAAAAGTAATTTTATTTTGTATTGCACCCAACGATTATTTAATGATAAGTTAGCAGCTGTTTAGTTACTCTTAGCCTTAGGTGATATGGATATTGGCAGGGACACCAATAGCGAAATGTTTCCTGTTTTTCTGGAAAAGGGGAATCCCACAGTTGAAAACAGATCGTCTAAAATTTTTGATGAAGACTACCGTAAGGTTGTCTGGAAGAGATCGCTTTTAGCGATAAGACTGCCAATTGTATACGGCAAAACTTAGACATTTAAGCCTTTTAATGTATTTTGTTTTCTGGTGTGTACAATAAAGTGTTCTAATCTAATCATAATCATAACTGATTGGAGTGAATCGCTGAACTAGCCCTGAATGTATACTCCTTCTTCTTCTTAGCATGTCGATGGCAAACAAGTTTCATGAAAGTCTTTATTAAACAGTTGCAGCCCAGAACTTAGGGACGCTGACTGCGTTAATTATGAACTGTGCGATCATTTAACTGAAACGATCTAGTTGTGAAACAAACATTTAATATATTTACACTGTCTATTATAATGTATTGCAAAAGAGTGATTAAGTAATGGATTGTGACCTTTTCTTCAGTATTAACAATTAGACTGCTGCCAATAAATAAGCAAAGGTGAAAAAAAATCAGAACTTTCTATTTTTTTTATACGATCTTGAACCTTGAGGCAGTTAACATAACATAAACTCACGCCTGTATCCCAGAGGGGTAGGCAGAGAGAGGGTAAATAAAGAATTTGGTATATTTTCTAGTTTTATAGTAACAACATAGTTAAACTTTGACTGCCTGTATGCCAATTGATTTTAAATTACGCAGTATATTATACAAATATAGGTATCCAACTGTAACTATATCCAACTATTTTGATCTATAAAATAAATCATAAATGCTCCTCCATTTTACATAGGTACTAACTATGAAAAAGTCACCTTCAAAATTGCTTAACTTACCTTAAATATTCCTCTATTAAGATACAATGAATTCTTGAGGAGACAAAACCCGGATTCTCCATATCAGGATCTTGACTTTTCAAAACATTTTAAATTTTCTCTTATTAAAATTTACAAAGCATGACATTACACACTTCATTTTGTAGTAGAAACAATCTATTTTAAAGATATTAATTTAAAGTTTAATTTATAGTGACGGAAATTATTTCTAAGTTGCATGTTTTTATTGCTGTTATGTACCTTAAAAGGAAAAA
Organism: Yponomeuta malinellus; assembly: GCA_947308005.1. Classification (NCBI taxonomy): domain Eukaryota; kingdom Metazoa; phylum Arthropoda; class Insecta; order Lepidoptera; family Yponomeutidae; genus Yponomeuta; species Yponomeuta malinellus. Next base: position 2,348,040 of record OX371022.1, read on the forward strand.
CTGAACCCTAATGGGATCACTTTGTTGTCCGTCCGTCCGTCTGTCTGTCAAGACCTTTTATCTCGGGAACGCGTGGAGGTAACAAGATAAAATAAAAACTGTATACTCAAATCTACAGTTCCTTGAAGCTGTGAAAAAATAAAACTTGTATTTGACGAAGCTTTTTGCGAATGAATTTAATTTGATTTTAATAGGTTGACATTTTGATAATATTTATTTAATTAAGCTTAATCTTACTTTAATGCATGCCATATAAATTTAATCTAATTTTAAGTTTTGTTGTTCTATGTGAGAAATGAAAGAAATGAAAGTGTTACCAGTGCAGAGAAGTAAAAATTATCTACTTTTCCTGAGAGATATTTATATTGTTACTATTATTTCTTACATTTATTACTTATTACTATATTACTTGTAAGTTAAGGTAGAAAAACGACACGGCCGCTTATGCCGCAAAAATCGTATATTTCGACACTCAAGGGAATCTAAATTTACCTATAGGGTACTTTCCGTTGACGTAGAACTATGAAATTTGGCAAGTAATATCGTTTTACACTACAAGTACCTACTGGGAAAAATCAGAAAACAGTACGTTTGTAATTAAATCAGAAAGAAAATTTGAAGTTCGGCAAAAGCTCGGAAAAATCGGCGAGATTCGATTTCTGACCTATTTATAATATGTAAGTACCTACAAATTTGTATGGAACCCTCGGTGGGCGAGTGCGACTAGCACATGTCCGGTTTTCGTTTGTGTAGGGGGCCGTTCAAGTAGTACGTAAGCAGAATTATTACTTTCTCCCCCCCTGCTTACGAAAACATTGGTATAATTCGAATAGCGCGCGGTAATTCCCCTTCTCGGTTCTAACCGAGTACCTAAACGTATCCATTATTTTTGGGAATCTCTGAAAATGGGTTTCGTTTTCAAGGTTGCCATATATGTGTTCGAAGCAAAACTGATTAATTTTTGTAGAAAAAAAGAAAAAAAATACTTAAATACCTACTGCTGACGCTATCACCATCCAGACCCCCCCCCCACCCGCATGTCATAAAAAATAAGCAAAGCTAATCCCCCATGTAGTGCTTACGTAATACTTCAATGGCCCCTAGCCTCCATAACATGGGTGTTCCACTGCAGGCAAAAGGTCACCCCCATATTGTTATTATTATAGGTCTTTTTTTTCGACCAAATAGGGGTTGAATTTGCAAAGGGCAAGGTAAAAGTACCCGAAACCGGCGTGCGTGCGTGCAACGACTAATGAATGTTGAGGAAGCGAACAAAAGTGATCTGTCGGGATCGTGGCAAGTGGCAGTCCCTGGTATCTGCCTACCCCTCTGGGATACAGGCGTGAGTTTATGTGTGTATGTAAGTATGTATGTAATTTTGTTTGTCAATGTGTTTAATGAGCCTTTTAATGGGTTATTTTACTACATACCTCAATTGTATTTTAGTGTCACTAGACGATGAAGTGATATAAACTTACTAATTGAGGGATTTCACTGTTTAGTTAGTGCCAATTAGCTGATAATTGTTATGTAGATAGTCTTTATACCTTCTACGCTAAAATAACATCTAACGCAAACAATACCAGTCTTCTTTTCATTGTACTGATTAGGCGATAAGGTACCTCTTTGTTAGCAAAGCAAACAACGACTTCAGTGTTCGTAAAGTGATAATTTTATGGACCTATAAAGTGTTTATGGCACCAACAGCTCTGCTGCAGAAAGCTAAATACCTACACTATTTATATTTATTATTAAAGAGAAGTTATTATAGATGGAGGAAGAAAGATTGACGAAGGAAATTTATCGAGCGAATGTGAGTGGAAGGACCTGTAAGGTACGTCCCAGGCGGGCATACTTCGATAGGGGATGCAACGACTAATGAATTTTGATGAAGCGAAAGAGATCCGTCAGGATCGTGGCTAGTGGCAGACCCTGGTACCTGCCTTCCGCTCCAAGATACCGGCGTGACTCTTATGTAATGTAATGTAGAAGTTATTTACCAACCGCTTAGGTTGAGCACTGCCAGGTTTTCCTCGCTTATACCTCAGAGCCTGAAGACAAGCGGCTTCAACCAGTGCGCCGGCCCTGCCAGACAGGCCGAGACACGGACACTGATGTTAGGACTAGTGCATCGATTCGAAGTCGCTCAGCATTGTAGTTCAACCGGAGACTTCCGCACTTAGGCCCAGTTTTGAATTTCGCTAAGTGAAATAGTTAACTGTAGTGCTGTCTTTTCGAATTTCAAAGAAAAGAGCGTGACAGAACGTTACTTAAGTATTTACTTAGTCATCATCATCATCATCAGCCATTTGACGCCCACTGCAGGACGTAGGCTTCCTTCGTGGTTTTCGTAACCATGAGGGGTTTTGCCATAAACGCCACGCTTGGCAGGCGAGTTGGCGATCGCAGTATGCGGTTGGAGTCTCAGGAAGACGCTGCTGCCAGTCTCCTGGTAATTGATTTCCTTAGTCGCCTTCTACGACATCCACGGAAGGAAATGGAGTGACGCTATTCTTAATCCGGCGCCTCACACGGAATGACGACACAATAATATAATGACACAATATATTATAATATTATAAATTACATTTAATGAACAGCTCTCGAGATATGCAGTTATTTTCTACACAATGATTTCCTTATCAAAGTAATACTAATTGTTATCCTTATCTTTGTAAGGAAATCTCTGACACATTAAATCATTAAACGTTACGGCATTATTTTCAGAAGGTTAGCGGATGTAAGGAAATCCTTTTGTCAATGATTGAGTTCAAGAGGATAGCTTAGGCCTTTCCATTGTAATAGTTTTTCCAGATTCATTATTAGTTAAAAGCTTATACTATACCTTGTTGTAATTTTATATAGGTCTACCTTTCTTTCTTGGCTTACGAGTACGGGGCCGTTCAAGTATCTATGACAATTCGATGTACGTTGCAAAGGTAATGAACCCACTGATTCATAAGCAGGAATATACATCGAATTGTCATAATTTTGTTATTACCACATCACCACAACTAACCTACGGGGTTTTGTTAAATATAAAGAAAAAATTGCTATCACCAAAACTCGACACTGGCAGAATCCTTAGGGTAGCCATAATTGAATCGTGTGATTTTAAAACAACACGAGTCACATGTGTTTTTAAAATAATACTTGTCCATTTTTTTTTATTAAATTATTTACACCTACCTATTGATTTACATAAAAAAAATGTAGTTTATTCATACAGAAATCAATATAATATGCCAAAATATTGCTGTTGTAGATATTAGTATTTGAATAAAACAGTTTTTTCTATTTCCTGCAAAGTTGTAATGAAAGGACATGTGTCGTTTTAAAATCACACGATTTTAAGAATTGAATTGAATAAACTACACAGGTATGAATTGTAGTTTTATGAAACGCGGCCCTGATGGTAAACGAAGACGGGGTCTAAGATTTTACGTGCTTACCTGTTAACGGGGTCCAAGGAGTAACACCGAGGAATAAAGTCATATCTGTTATAGATCAAATTTGCAAATAGTGTCAGCACAATCTCTCAATCACGTTAACAGTGATATTTAGGACCCACGACAAAGAACCTACGATCACGAACCTGGGACTAGATAGCATTAACGCCAGAAACGGCCGTTTCTGGCGTTAATGCTAGTCCTAGGGTTTTTGCCTTAGATTCAGGGCCCCATGGCCTAAAAATCACTATTGACATGATTAGGGTTGCCAGGTGAGTCGCGAAAAAATACCGGACAACCCCAACCCCAACTAATTACTAATATTTTCATAAATCAATATCACATAAATCAACTAAATTAGTAACAAAATATAATGCAGTCATAAAATTGTGGTCGCCAAGACTATGCTAACTTTGAGAAAGTCTTTATTAAACAATGGTATGAATATTATAATCTAATACTTACTTAACAAAAACAAAGGTAGGAACTTCAGAAAAAAATAAAATCACCTAAAACTAGATAGATAAGTGTGTTTAACAAAAATAATAGGAACTTCCAAGGAACAAATAATAAAGTTGAACCATTCTTGTAAAACTAATTTATGTTGTATTTAGGTGCTTTTAGGTACTAGGTACCTACCTACTTACTTCTTTTTAACATACAGACAGCGAGAGAGGAGCGCGCGCGAGTTTTGCGTTTGAGGGATTTCATATGCCTACTTTTGTAGGCGCTTGTGAGTGTGACCAGTAGTACCGGCTTTCCTCAAAATAACCGGACATTGTTGTGTCCGGTATGACCATTTATTTTTTACCGAACAGGCCTCGAAAATACCGGACTGTACGCTTAAATACCGGCCATCTGGCAACCTTAGACATGATTGAGAGATTGTACTGACACTTTTTGCAACCTGTAAGAAGAGATACTGGCCCCCCTTAAATGCCGGTTGACTCTAGTTTCAAAGACACCCAGGTTATATGTCTCTGGAAAAACAGACGACGGCAACGCCTTCGTAGACGTGGAGAAACCCACATCTTTGCCGTTCGCAATATAAAAGAATTCATGTGTGTATATCTGCTCCCCAGCGCTAGGGCCGCTGCTCCCCCAGATGAACGTGTTCGGGAGGCAGCTGGGCGTGTCCCCGATGGCGATGGGGCTGGTGACGTCGGTGCTGCCGCTGCTGTGGGCCCTGGCCAAGCCGGCCTTCGGGTATCTCGTCGACTTCTTCCCCGTGAGCCGCCTGATATTACTGATACAGTCTCGCTCGCACAATCTAACATTTTTAACGCATGCATGATTTAGGGGCGTGATTTTGATAAATGTGGTCTTATGGTGTCATAGATAATGTAATGAGGGATATTCAAGACATATTTTTCTTACACTGTACTAAAACTAATAATTGTGGAAAAAACTTTTCTTTATCAATTTTCTTTGCTTCTTATGTAGTTTTATTTTTATGACTTTGGACGAAACGTTTGTGTAATATTGTCAAATGTGTTCTTTACCTAAGTAACGATTAATAGTGTGTCTATGTTATGTCTATGTTCCTTATTGTACGTAAATAAATATTAAAATATTTTTAAATTTAATTCTTAGGTATTAATTTCTTCAGTCTTACAATTTTAACACAATATGATAGATTTCGATCATATTTATTAAAATTTATCAAAAAATATATATAAGAAAAGGCGAAAGATTTATACGTATTGAAGGGAAACCAGAGAGAGAATCGCTCGTAGCCCCGGCTGCCTGAGTGATCTTAAAACGATCACGAAGGTTAAGCAACACAGGGCGCGTTCAGTGCATGGATGGGTCGCCATCTATGCCTAACGCTAGTGGCATTTTTCCGAGCGGTTCCGTGCTTCGCAAGGCACGTTAAGCTGTTGGTGCCGGCTGCCGTCGATAGATGGCAGTCGTTAAGCCAAGTCAGAGGCCTTAGGGCGGCTTGACAACTTCTGACAGTAGACGAGCCACTAGTCTACAAGCCTCCACCAATCCGGACTTGGCCCCCGTGGTGGAGTATGGCCTATACCTTCATCAGGGAAGAGACCCGTGCCCCTCGGTGGGGACATAATGGGTTGATGATGATGAATGAAGTATAAGAAAACAAAAATTTCTTTAAAATGCTCGTAAATAATTTTCTATCAAATCCTCAGATCACATTTATCAAAAGTATGCCCATAAATCATACAATTGTTAAAAATTTATTTTACTATTTTGTTTACAATTACAAAAAAAAATTGATTGTGCGAGCGAGATAGCATGAGAGACGTAATAGCAGCCGTAAGGGTTTGTTTACATAATTATTAATCCAAAGCTGAGTGAAATATAATATAGATTAGTTTTTTTGGTACAGTAAAGAATATTCTTATATCATATTAAAAGATTCCTCTTTATATTTCTTTTAGAAACTTGCAGTACTTCCCTATACTTACATACATAAGCAGCCTATATTCGTCCCACTGTAGGGCACAGGCTTTCTCTCAGGGAGAGAGTGTGGCCATAGTCACCACGCGTGCCCACCGCGGATTGGCGATTTCAAGCGCTGAGGTATGTGAATAGCTCAGACACTCAGGTTTCCTCACGATGCATGTTTTCCGTCACAGTTAGCGAGTGGTATTGCTACTATAACTTCACAATTGTACATAACTTAGAAAACAAAGTCATAGGTCATATAATCGAACCTGGGTCTCTCGCTTCCGAGTCCAATGTTCTACCCACTAGGCTACCACCACCGTATACTAACAAGACATGTTTTCTAATTTTCAGAGCCAGAGAAAAGCCGTTTTCATGATGCTCATATGCGTTATGACTGGTTCCTTCTGTGGACTGTGGGGCATACCTTCACCTCAAGAGAAATTGACCATTTTTGAACTAAACGACACAGTTTACATACAAAAATACCAAAAGATAGATGACGTTCAGCGTAGTTTACTTGAAGGTTACAAATGCCATTGGAATGACTCAGAAAATCAGTTTCTTATATATTTATCACACTCCCAGTATATAAATACAGTCCATGTGGACGAGACAGTTACAAATCAGTCCTGTTCACTCTTGCAAATGGAGTTCAGCGAGGTCAGAGAAGGACAGATAGTGTGTGCACCGAAAAGGGGTAGCAGTTTGATTTGTTCACAGGAAAATTTGGTCGACATGAGCGAAAAGGAAGTTCTTAGCGGAGAAAGGAAGAAAACAGGAATTGGTAAAGCTTCAGATAGTAGTTACACTATAGGAGCTAACTCCACAGAAACTAGGTTTAGTCCCAAAAACGAACCAGAAAACTCTTTAGTATCAAAAGCGAAAGACAGTACAGTCACTGACAAAAGTGCCAAAGATAATAGACTAGAAAACGACTATGACAAGTCTCTATCAGATCCAAAACAGCCATCCATGGACGCTTTACAAAGTCGAACAGAAACTGACAATACATTGAACAAAGTTACCAAATCCATGACCGATAAACAAAAAGACTTGCAAGCAGATATCAAAGAAACAAGTGCCATGAACAAAGATGATCTCAAAACCCCGCAAAGTACAGTCGCGGAGAGCGATAATAGCTTCTACACTTCGGCGGTGTTCTGGTGGTTCGTAGTACTGATGTGTGTTGGTACAGTCGCGTTCAACGTGGCCAATTGCATCGGGGACGCGGTGTGCTTCGACGTTTTGGGTGGGACTTTTGTATGGTATCACCTCAGTCGACTGCTATGTATGGGGCATGCTCTTGGTCTAGCGATGTGATCAAGTTGGCAGAGGTCGCAAAAGCGCGATTAGTTATTAAGTTTGTCACAAGACAATCACTTATCCTAGTCCCAAACTGGGATATGGTTACTAGGCAAGGACATTACAAACATGAAAATACACCCAGCCGAGGCCAAATGACAGGAGTGTGCAGGTGTTCAAAAGTACATATAAATCAGCACTACTTCAAAGACAGCTTGCTACTGAAAATTTGCACACGCGCACACACACACGTGTACACACACACACACACACGTGTACACACACACACACACGTGTACACACACACACACACACGTGTACACACACACACACACACACACGCGCGCACACGCAGACGCACACGCACACACACCTTCCGTTGACATAGAACTCATATTTGGACTGTAATATTGTCGTATACTATAAGTACAGGGTAAAAACTGAAAACTATACATTTGTATTTAAATCATAAAAAAATTGTCTTGAAGTTCGGGAAAAGCTCGGAAAAACTGCAAGTCCGACTTGCACTTGTCCGGTTTTTTTATTTCTGATTGCTGAAGAAATAAATAAATAAAAATTAACTGTCTAACTTCGCCCGTCCCCCTCCAGGGCCGGAGCGAGCGTCCAAGTACGGCTCTCAGCGCGCGTGGGGCACGGCTGGGTACGGCTTGACAGCCCTGCTGGGCGGCTGGCTTGTGGACGCAGCGTCCCCCGGCTGGCACAAGGACTTCCGGCCCGCCTTCCTCCTAGCCATCGCCTTTACCGCTCTTGACCTGCTGTGCTGCCGTGGCTTAAAGGTATCTTTTATGTCGGAGAACGATTATGAGTGAGCAATACTTTGCGTGTCAACGAGCAGACCAGCGCTAATCTGTGGCTCATACAGCTGATAGCTGTGCCTATACCGTGTGAATGTCAAGTTTCTAGCACGATTTTCCGCCATTGTTTGGTTCATCGTCCGCGCCGGCTGTGCGCACTGACAATTAACCAACTATAATCGAAGAAACTGTGATCTAAATCTTCACGGATTCTGCCACACATATTTCTTAAATGCGCATTTTCTTAAACACGTCAGTTAGAGTTTACGTTTGGTAACAGCTTTTTTATGAGTTACGGCTGGGTACGGCTTGACAGCCTTGTTAGACCGCTGGCTGAGTTGATTGAAGGTATCTATTTATCGATATATTTCTAAAATGCAATTCCTTAGACACCCTGATTGGAGTTTATGTTTGGCATCAACTTTTGGTGTGGGGAACGTCTGGGTACGGCTTGACGCCCTTGCTGGGCGGCTAGTTTTTTTTAAATTTTTTTTTGTAATTTATATGGTAAAAGAAGGTACCCCCCCCCCCCCCCTTTTTGGTCCCATATAAATTTGGTCTAGATCCTGTTGTATCTTGTGTACGCACTTAACCTGTTAAATTATGACCTTGAAAAGAACAATTAAAATCCATTGCTACGGTGGCCCGATCGGGTGGCTCGTTTAGAATTCTACTGATACTTTCTCAGATACAGAAGAGGATTTCGATACTTTGTCGCGGATCTCATCAACAGATCTTGACCAAATCGTCGGCTTATTGCAAGAACTCATTAACCGACATATTATTCACTATTGGGAGAAAAACGACTTCTTAGTTCGTGTTAGTTAATGGTTGTATCTCCTCTTCCTTATTCCCTATAACATCGTTAAAATACCTAATGCCTGATATTAAAACACCACTCTTGTATCATTGTTCAATACATCTTAAGTCCATACCTTTCAAAAAAGCGGTTAGTGAGTTTTTGCAGTAAATGACTTCTTGCAATAAGCCGACGAAATCTAGGCGGCGGCGAAAGGGATTTGTTTACGCCCCGTATACCTGTATCTCACAGCTCCCGCCGCTGTCCAGCCCCACGGACGCTGGCAAGGCGCTGCGGGACGTTCTCCGCATGCCTCGAGTGCTTGTCTTCATCGTGTTCGCGGTGGTCGCCGGCACCTTCGACAGTTTCATCATTTACTACATGTTCTGGTGAGTGAGTGGGTGAGTGAGTGAGTTAGTGATTGAGTGAGTGACGGAGGGAGTCGGTTAGTGAGTTACAGAGCGAGTGAGTTAGTAAGTTTAATTGTTATTAAAATTCTTTATTGCATTTAAACACACAGTTTTGCACGTAGGCGAGCTTAAAGCTACTTAGCATTATCTACCAGCTAACCTAAGTTGTTAAGAAAACATTAACAGGTATTGCACCGTACTCGTAGAATATTAGATTTGCTTTCTAATAAATTAGTAAGTGTATTTACTAAGTAGATAATTTGTTGTAAATAAAAGACATACAATACACATTTTAGTAAAACATATTTTTTTCTAGTCGGTACGTAAGATCCTAACTCATAAACTAGGGCCTTTGTTATATATTTTTTAAGTTACGCACATTAATTGGGTATCTTTCGAAAACTCATCCGCCGCAAGTGCGTACCTACTACGTACTACGGCCAATCTCAGGCTTAACCAAATTATTACGTGGTTGTTGTAAACACAGGATGAAAAACAATAATAATTAAGAAAGGAATGTTGCGTTGGTTTGGACCTGTGGAGAGGGCGAAGGAAGAAAGATGGACGAAACTCACCGAGCGAATGTGGGTAGAAGGGCCGGTAAGGGACGTCCCAGGCGGATATACTTTGACCAAATAGGGGATGTATTAGCAAAGGGCAAGATAAAAAGTACCCGAAACCGGCGTGCGCGCGCGCAACGACTAATGAATGTTGAGGAAGCGAAAGTGATCTGTCAGGATCGTGTCAAGTGGCAGTCCCTGGTCTCTGCCTACCCCTCTGGGGTACAGGCGTGAGTTTATGCGTGTATGTATATATGTATGATGTAATTTCAGGTTCCTAGAAGAGCTGGCGGAGGTTACAGGGCACAGTGCCGAGATAAAGCTGATTGAGGGCGTCGTGGTAGCAGGCCAGAGCTTTATTGGTGAAATCGTTTTCTTTCACTTCTCCGGTAAGACCTCAGTATAAGGCTTAGTACATCCTTTATGGGGCAAAAGAAGATCCCTGAGGATACAATGAGCTTGCCAGAAACGCGGTTCAAAAAATGTGTAAAGCACACTTTGTGCCAAAAGGGTTACTATAACATTAAAGATTATTATGTCTGGAATTAAAGCCAGTTCACTGCATGAGTTCGAGGTTATAGATTAATTATGTAAACTCTGTTAATTAAGGACTCAGAAAAGACTAAGTATGGAGTTGTTTTGTCCATTTTTTCTCCAAAATTATCTATGGATGTTGAATTGACACCTTAGTTTAACTTGTAACGTTCATTGAGTCGCAGTTTCTGTGCTACTTTGAATAAAACACTTTTGAAATTGAATATTAGGGCTAGCGAACACCATTAGTCATCAGCGCTTGAAATCGCCAATTCGCGGTGGGCACGTGTGGTGATTAAGCCCATACTCTCTCCCTGAGAGAAGGCCTGTGCCCTACTGTGGGACGTATATAGGCTGCTCAGCACCAGCCACTACCTTTTGCCTTATTTTATGTCATCACAAGTTAAACCTTACTTTGTTTTAAGTTTTTTTCTGATGAGGGAACAAATACTTTTGTATCTTATCTTATCTTATCTTATCTTACATAACATAAGCAGCCTATGCACGTCCCACTGTAGGGCACAGGCCTTCTCTCCGGGAGAGAGTATGGGCTTAATCACCACGCGTGCCCACTGCGGATTGGCGATTTCATGCGCTCAGGTATGTGAATAGCTCAGACACTCAGGTTTCCTCACGATGTTTTCCTTCAACGTTAGCGAGTGGTATTGCTACTTTAACTTCACAATTGTACATAACTTAGAAAACCAAGTCTGGGGATTGAACCTGGGTCTCTCGCTTCCAAGTCCGATGTTCTACCCACTAGGCTACCACCGCCTCTTATCTTATCTTATGATAAATAAATTAAGAAAAAAAAGGAAACGGCCGGAGAGGCTGGGCTCCTTAAACTGTTCCGGGCCCGTGTAGTTATGAACCAGCAGTTTTCCCGCAGGCAAGATCATCCAGCGCCTCGGCCACGGGACCACGATGTCCATATCGCTGCTGTGCTACGGAGTGAGGATGATGCTCGTCTCATTCATCACCAACCCCTGGCATCTGGTCTTCGTCGAGGTAATACCCATCGCCATGTGGATACGCAAAGGAACCGGCTTAAAAGCCCTATAAAACAACATATTGCAAATCGCCACACAATAAATTTAATAGTTAATTTCTTGCATCTCCTGTGGTTCACTGGTAGAAAATGCTTATAGCATTAAGTCCGCCACATTGCCATTGTATTTTTTACTTATGTGCAATAAACGTCTTATTAATAATAATAATAAATGCGCCAACATAAGTAATGCTGAAAACCTATTCAGAGGCTACAAAATCCACCCATGCCGGGAATTGAACCCGCGGCCTCTGGCTAACCGTGCCAGCGCTCTCCCAACTGAGCTAATGGGCAAGTGCAAGCATCGATGAAATTTCGAGCCTCTTTACAAACTTCTCTGTGTTACGTTCAGGCAGCGACATCTGGCTGAGGAATTTTTAGCCCCTAAATAGGTTTTTGAAATTGTCTTCAGCGCGGATTAGTGCAACAAAATGAATATAATAAGTAATGCTGCTTTGCACTGCAAAAAAAAAAAATTCTGTAAAGCGTTGTCTGACACGCACTTGACCGATTTTATATAGAAATCTACTGACGCCTGGTGATATGTTAAACTTAAAAGAGACGCAGTTAATAAATGGTTATAGCACACTTTGTGCAGAATTATTTTATTAGAATGATTATTAAGATTACAACGCGGTGGTAGCCTAGTGGGTAGAACATTGGACTCGGAAGCGAGAGCCCCAGGTTCGATTCCCAGTGCGGGCATGTACCTATGACTTTGTTTTCTAACTTATCTACATTTGTGAAGTTATAGTAGTAATCGCTAACTGTGAAGGAAAACATCGCGAGGAAACCTGAGTGTCTGAGCTATTCACATACCTCAGCGCTTGAAATCGCCAATCCGCGGTGGGCACGCGTGGTGATTAAGTCCATACTCTTTCCCTGAGAGAAGGCCTGTGCCCTACAGTGGGACGAATATAGGCTGCTTATATTATGTTTTTATGTTTGTTGTTGTAAAGAACAATAATTTAAAGACAATTTGAAGCTTGTGCTCTACAATTACAAAAGTAGAGGTACAATTGGCGGCCTTACTGCTGATAGCAGAAGTGATAGATAAAGATATTGATATAAAATAAATCGAAAAAAATAACTACCTACAAGGAATATATAGGACATTGTAAATGTGATTTGGTACATATAATTATTTTCACATTTTACATATTATTTTTATTTAATTCAATTTTTGCATGCACAAGAAGGTGAATTGTGATGAAACTTATTTATATCTCACCAGGTTTTTAACTATGTACCACTTTTCGTGCAAATAAACAATTTCGTCTCAGCAAATTCTTCTCGGCAACCCTGTATTGGACAGATCGCCGAAGGAGAAATCTCTTATGCTTCCAAATATTGTCTTTCCAGTCAGTAATGCAGGGGCCGACGTACGCGCTATGCTACGCCAGCATAGTGGGCTATGCTGCGACGGTCGCTCCGGAGGGGTACTCCGCCACCGTGCAGGGGATCGTGGCTGGGATGGATGACGGCTTGGGTAAGATAGAGATGAAAAAACCGGCCAAGTGCGAGTCGGACTCGCGCACGAAGGGTTCCGTAACATTATCTATACAACATAAAAACCGGCCAAGTGCGAGTCGGACTCGCGCACGAAGGGTTCCGTAACATTATCTATACAACATTAGACACAAAGATCGGGGGAAAACGGTAAAAAATTACGTTTGTTGCAAGGGAGCCCCCCCCCCCGTTTTTTTTTTTTCTTAAATTATTCGTAAATGAGTACATGATGTTGGAATTGATACATACGAGTCCTATGCATGTTTTGCCTTAATAGGCACACGAATTAGGGACCATTCATAAAGTACGTCACACCTTAAAGGGGAGGGGGTTGACAAAAGTGTGATATTCGCCGCATTTAGCAGAACACATAGTCGTTCATATTGCAATATGTCACATGTCAAAAAAATACTATTTTTGTTTTTTCATCGAAATTGCATGAAAAATTGATTCTGACACACGTGCAAGACATCGTAATCCTAGCTGTATTAGCTGAAAATTTGTAAATTACAAATGTGACCAACTGTGACAAGGACGGGGGCGGGGTCAAAACGTCACGAAATTAGTGTGACGTCCTTTATGGATGACCCCTTGATTTAATTGTTTATTTTTGAAGCGAATATAGAATTAAATATTCTGTGAATATTTCAAGCGTCCACCTGTTGCCGAGCAAAATTGGCAAAAAGATTAGGTTTGTTGTATGGGAGCCCCCCTTAAATGTTTATTTTATTCTGTTTTTAGTGTTTGTTGCTATAGCGGCAACAGAAATACATCATCTGTGAACATTTCAACTACCTAGCTATCACAGACAGAGAGACAGACGGACAGTGAAGTCTCAGTAATAGGGTCCCGTTTGGCTTACCCTTAAAAGAGTTTTTGAAAAAATAAAAGACGCGCGTAGATTCCTCCGCCTTTGTTCGTAAAAAAAAAGTTGTGAAAAAATGAAAGACGCGCGAAATGGATTCCTCCGCCTTTGTTCGTTAATCGTTCATTCACCTGTTCTGTGGTTTACACGCGCAACGCAGGCTTCGCCATCGGTTCGCTGGCCGGCGGTCAGCTGTACGGCCGCGCGGGCGGCCGCGGCTCGTTCCGCGCGATGGCGGCGGCCGCCGGCGTCGCTGCGCTGGCGCACGTCGTCATGCGACGCTGTGTACTGGGTGAGTCGGTCGGGTACACCGCGGCGGGGGTCGGACGAGGACAGGCCCCCTACCCGGTGGGTCGATGACATTGAGAAGTCGGTGGGAGGGCTATGGACGAGACTATAGTTGTCGAAATGTAAGAAGCCCGTTTTGACAGATTCACCCCCCCCCCCCTAAATATTAATTAAAATAGCGGCAACAGAAATACATCATCTGTGAAAATTTCAACTGTCTAACTATCACGGTTCATGAGATTCAGCCTGGTAACGGACGGACGGACGGACAGCGGAGTCTTAGTAATAGGGTATCAACTCTAGGTACGGAACCCTAAAAACGTTTTTCTCGTAAGTTAGTATTGTGGGTTGGAATGCTTCTGCGTAACATGGTCCAGTCAGACTTGAGATTTCCGCACTTAGCCCCATCGGCCATTGGTCATGGTTGGGCCATTGCAACCGGCTTTTACAAACTGCCTACGACATTTTGTAATTAGACGAATTTGACTAATTGGCTAGGACATGTCTTAATACAATTTTATAACCTCTTTTTTCTCTTCCACAGAACGAGGCGCAGCCAAGCCTCAAATAACTCCAGAGGAAGGAGAGAAGATGCTGCAAGTGCCTCTACCTTTATCAGACAACGCAATATACAAGGACACAGTCGTACCCCTTAAGGTCGAAGATAGCGTGAAGGTATCGAACAATAGGTAGCCTATGGTAAGATTATAGCAAAGTGAGATTTGACTGCCTGTCTAGCGGTGTCACGTCTGTTTACCTTGCCGAACGTTCGATTCCCACCGGGGGGCGCCGTACATTTGTAGAAATGGCCTCAGTCTGAGTGTATTCATGTGTGTGACGTCCTTGCCTGGTTACCATAGCTCAGGGCGTCCTAGTTTGGGACCAGGTCAAGTGATTGTGTTGTGTGGAAGTTATTATTAGATTGTGAATGACGTATTTCGAAGCCCTTAGGGATTTTCATGATTATTAGATAATGCAATTAATTTCTTAGGTAATTTAATTATCAAATTAATATACAGGCTTAATAAACGAGCAATCCTTGAAACTTGTCGATTAGAATTCTTCATTTACAACTAGTTTTGTTCTATGAGTTTTGAATTTTTTTTTGTTCAATTTTCCACCACGCGAGGAGACCCGAGTGTCTGAGTTGTTCACATAGCTCAGCGCCAATCCGCGGTGGGCTCGCGCGGTAAGTAATTAAGCCCATACTCTCTCTCTCTCTCGCTCTCTCTTTGAGAGAAGCCGTGTGCTCCGCAGTGGGAAATATGTAAAAAAAAAAACGGTTGTCTGGTTTGGAGTGGTACTGTTTGTTAGACAGTGCTTAAGATCATGTTCAATAGAACGGTCATTACTAATGACCAATACTCCTTGATAATGACTAATTACTCGTTAGTCTATGCAGGTCACGACTTACTGGAGGCTGCTACATTGGTAGAGTGCGTTAAGCGCTAATATATTAAAATTATGTAAACCCTGATATTAATTTTACTGTCATATTAATTTTACTATATTTTTACTATAATAAAAATCTCAGAAAAAATCGTGTACAACAAAAGTTATTGAGAAACACAAACTCAAATTGGACCGTGTTACGCAGAAACATTCTAACCCACATAGCAGAAACAGAAACTTTGCGAGAAAAACGCTTTTTTGTGACTAACATCTTTTCTATTTTTGTTTAGACGTGTTTAATGTTACAGAGATTACAAATATAAAACGTCTGAACAAAAACCTGGAACAAAACAATCGAATATTTATATAAGAGCGTTTTTCACGCCAGTTTCTTACTGTGGGTTGGAATGTTACTGCGTAACACCGTCCAATTGATGTTTAAGGATTTGCGCAATTGGAATTTTATTACAAACAAAACAAAGTTGGGTTAATATAACTAACCCAACTTTGTCTACACCCCGAGTATCAGAATGACTATTAAGATATGGAAAAAAAAATCACAATTGTTAAGAACATTAATTTGTCATACATTTTATATGGAACGGATTTTTAACGTTTTATCTATACGCTTCCGAGCTTTAATTTGTTAACTAATCTAGTTGATTTGGGACCCCTTATATGGTCTATCGATTTTGACCCCTGATAGTGAGTCGTAGTAAGCCTTACTTTGTTTTAAGGTTTTTTTGAGGCAATAAATACTTTTATTTAAATATCTTATCTCATAATTATACATTTGACAGCTCTAATTGTGAATATTTATTAGGTAAACTTAATTACGTTAAGGCTGGGTTCACCGAGCGCGCGGATTGGTATGGGGCTTATTGCGCTGCGCGAGCGAATAGTTGGGGGGGAAGTAGGCATTATTGAAATTGCAGAAATACAACTCCTGTTAATAGAGTTTTGACGACCGACGTCACTAAGACATTCACCCCCGGTTTCTCGTGCACTAACAAGTTGTTAATCTACTGTTAACAGCTGTCAGCGGTTTTTTATATGCACTTTGGTCAATGGACAGCTGTTAAGTAGATTAATAGCGTGTTAGTGTACGAGAAACTGGAGGTCAGTCATTTTGGTTTTTTACCATCCAAAACTCAGTACAGCTCAAATAAAACCACATGCAGTGATAAACGCGAGCCACTTGGAACGGTGTACGAAGGAAGCCGGCCGATAACATGAACCAAAATCCGCGCAGGCCGGATGAGTTTCCGAAGTACACGCGCACGAGAGGGTTTTTTTATTATTATTTGTTAATTTGACAAAAGTCCGAAAAGTTGTCCCAATAAAAGCGGATGGGCTGTTTCGGATTACACGGCCGTCGGAATAACGTGAAACGTCTGAGTAAGCGTTAATCTCAAGCTCAAACTGCGCAACGTGTTACGCGGCACTGGCGCCATCTAGCGGCACGAGTCGAGAGGATCTGAGTAATGGCTACTTTGCTCTACACAACGATGTATAAATGAATTGCACACGACACGTAGTTACAGAGTTACAGCCTCGCCGAAGCGACATGAGTTCGTTGCATGCGGTCTTAGCAAGTGACCCCCTACTCGGAACTGAAAGACGTTTCACGTCAAAAGTAATTTGTTCATGTTATTTGTCTGGCTTTATAGATATTATTGAGTTTATTTTATTTTGTGTACAAAACAGATCACAACCATTACACGATATAAAAGTAATAATATGACATGAGTACTAAGTTGTGGTCTAAGCATGCACATGTAAATTTGAGTTGATGTGTTTAAACGAATTTATTTATTCTAAATAGTATTAGGTCGGCTAGAGAGAGATAGATGTTTAATAGGTTCTACAGGGTGACTTTAAGTTCGTTCACAGTATTTTGAGGGGATATTCTGACCATGATTTAGAAACATATGGTGCTAGTCTTGAAAAAAAGTACGAGTAAAAAAAAATGTTTTCTCACTCAAAATTACTTCACTTAAGCATAAACCGAAAGGACGGAAGGACGAAAGGTAATAAAAATCCAAAAAAACGGACTCGCGCACGAATGCTTCCGGACCATTATCTATGAAACATTTGAATATTTCAAGCGTCTACCTGTTGCCGTTATTAATATCGAGCAAAACATGGCAAAGAAATCACGTGAGTTGTATTTACCATTATCTATACAACATTAGGTAAAGATCGAGACAAGATAGATTAGGTACATTGAGAAGAGCGCCATCTATAGAAACCAACAAGAAGCGTTTAACATTGACATTTAACGACATGACATCGGCGCTGTGAAGGTTACATAGATGGCCGCTAGATGGCGAGCGCTGTCTTTAGACAGCGTTTGTTGTATGGGAGCCCCCTTAATTATTAATTTTATTCTGTTTTTAGTATTCGTTGTTATAGCGGCAACAGAAATACGTCACCTGTGATAATTGCAACTGTCTAACTATCACGGTTAATCAGATGCAGCCCGGTGGCAAAAGGACGGCAGGAGTCTTAGTAATAGGGTCTCTTACCCTTTGGAACCCTAAAAACTATCCTTTGAGCTTCTTATAGTCGGCGCCTCCAAACTCAATTGTTTTTTAATTGTTTACGCGTATCGGACGATAGACTCTTACGCATTTAACATATTAGAAAACATTTTTCAACATTACGGTACTTCCTACCACGTCGAATTTGGATTCTCAGTTTGGTGCCAAAGGTCATAATATTTACAAACTAGCTGTTGCTGGCGACTTCGTTCGCGTGGTAATTTTGATGTGTATTTTTTCGGGATAAATCCCAGACTGTAATCTATCTCTGTGCAAAAATTCATCCGGATCCGTTCAGCCGTTTTTGCGTGAAAGAGTAACAAACATCCATCCATACATAGAAACTTTCGCGTTTACAATATTAGTAAGGATAGGTTATACCATTACGTTTAAATCATTAATAATACTGTTTTACACAATCATAACAACTTTCCCTCAAAATATGGTGAACGAATTCAATAAAAAAGAAAATATTTTTATGCGTAGCTTAGAACTGATATTTCAAGTATTTCTACTGTCATAGTTTTAGTTAAAATTTGTAATATTTTCAGTTATTGTTCTATGCACAGCAAAAACAAAAACTTTATTGTTGCTCAGAAATTGTAAATGCTGCAAATGAGTCATACCCCCTGTTTCTCGTACACTAACACGCTGTTAAACTTCAGAAACTTCCAGGACAGGACTTTGTATAAAAATTAATCTTATGCTACACGCAGGAAATGTCTGTTTTTCTCCGTAACAATCAAGATCTTGCTTGAAAGGGACTCTATCCCCCGGTTTCTCGTACACTAACAGGCTGTTAATCTACTGTTAACAGCTGTCAGTGGTTTTTTGCTGTGCAAAATGATTGACACGATTCCTCTAAAACACTCCTCAGAGGCAGTTTAAATAATCTGTAGTTACTTCTTTCCCCCTGGCACAGGCTATTTAAACTGCATCTGAGGGGTGTTTTAAGGAATCGCGTTTTTATGAATAAATACAATCGAAACACATATTATTATGTATTTTGGAAGAAGCCTGGCTACCCATAGCACAGGGAATCCTAGTTTGGGAGCCAGTGACCACTCTTTTAACCCCTTTCTAAAAATAAAGTTTTTTCATTTTCATTTTCAATGAAGTACCTCATGTAACCGTTCATCACAAGTGCCATTTTTGCAATAATAATTAAAAATAACGAGTATATTATTTTTTTACTTAGTATGATTTTAAGACGATTTAACATTTTTTTTAGATTGTAACGTATTGCCAACGTATTGAAAGAACAATAAAAGCTAATTAATTTATAAAATACAAATAATTATTTCAAAGATTAACAGTCTTATTTTTGTTATTCTTATTTGAGGCAGTTTATTTAATCTGTGGTTACGTTTCTCTATTTAGGTACTACAGACTATTTAAACTGCCACTGAGGAGTGTTTTAAGGAGTTGTGTTGTTGTAAATAAGACCGTAATTTACGTTATCTATTAACAGCTTGAAGGACTGATTAACGTTGCAATGTAATAGACTTTTTCTGTACCAAACAATAATATGATCCGCACAGATCTTTTTGGCGGTAACGTGAACATAGTCACAGATCGTTTGCACATCGCTTACTGTCTTTACAGTGTATATGTGTGTATGTTGACTACATTAGTAATTTACTAATAGTAATTTACTACGCATCACACTTTATCAATTACTCACACATAAACTGTAAAGACAGTAAGCGACGTGCAAACGATCTGTGACTATGTTCACGTTACCGCCAAAAACATCTGTGCGGACTATACATAATATTGCTTTAATTTTGTTAAGTTTACCCAAAATTTTTTTACACTGATAATCTGTATTTTATTGTTAAAAATTTCTTTCAGTTGGCCAAAATGCGTACAAAAAAGAACATTTGACAGTATACTCAGATAAGACAAGAATATTCTTATTGTACATCAAAACAAATACACAATATAAACAGATTGTTAATGTCAATTTCTTGTCATCGTATTGTCACTAATA
Organism: Yponomeuta malinellus; assembly: GCA_947308005.1. NCBI lineage: Eukaryota > Metazoa > Arthropoda > Insecta > Lepidoptera > Yponomeutidae > Yponomeuta > Yponomeuta malinellus. Next base: position 2,367,962 of record OX371022.1, read on the forward strand.
ACAATGTTATTGTATCAACTGAATAAATTTCATGTTACATGTTATTTTAATACTGTTAAATGCTAGATGTTATGTTTTTCTTATACAATATAAATATGAAATATTTTAAAGGAAACAATTTGAATAAAAAACTTGAAAATTGTAAAATCGTTTTTCTTTTATTTTATTAATACGAGTATCTTACAAAATACAAAAGAAACCTAATTTATTTTTGTCTAAACTTTACAATTTTATCAAGAACTGGCCTTAAAAATACTTTTGTTTTTAAAGTTTAAAACGAACAAATACAATTTTTTTAATTAATAATTAAAACTACAACTAACTACAAATCTCATGTATTTTCTAGTTCTTTTCGTGTTTTATAGCTAATGTCATGAGGCCATTCAAGTATTACGTAAGCACTACAGGGGGCGGGGGGTCTTTGCTTTGCTATTTTTTATGACATGGGAGTGATGGGGTATGGATGATAGTTCAGTAGTTGGTTTTTACTTTTTCGGATTTTCTACAAAAATTTAGACGATTTCGCTATGAACATTGGCAACCCTACTTGTCTATGCTTGAAAACAAACGCATTTTCAGGGATTCGCGAAAATAGTGGATACGTTTGTTTAGGTACTCGCTTAGAACCGAGTAGGGGAATTACCGCCCGCTGTTCACTTGTCTAAATTTATTATTTGTAGACTTATTTATAACTGCTGCTCATGAATCAATAGAAAAACCGGCCAAGTGCGAGCCGGACTCACTCGTAGGTAATACGTTTGGCCCCGGAGCCGTAACGGAACCCTAAAAAACGAAATAAAGAAAAATTCATGTATCAATGTTTACGTAAGCACGGGGTAAGGGCTTTGCGTACTTTTGACGAGGGGGACGGGGGGGGGGTTAATAATTGTAATAAATCTGCTTACCTACGTAAAGGCGATATTACACGGTTTAATTTCGGTGCAATATAATTTCATTGCTTCAATGGTATTGAAACGTCAAGCTATATTACGCTGTTTATAAATTTTACTAATAGGTCTAGTGACATTATGCGAAAGGGACATTCTGCGAAAGAGACATTCTGAGAGAGAAGTGGCCGGCCATTTTGCGAACGGTGGGCATTTTGCGAAATGGACATTTGCGACGGAGCTGCATAAAATATATATATATATATATATATATATATATATATATATATATATATATATATATATATATATATATATACAGGGCGTCCCAAAATTATGGGCTATGAAGGGAAAGTACCTTAAATATCGTAGATAGGGTATTTTGTTGAAAGAAGACTTTATGTTACTTTTAAAAGTTAGTAATTCTGCATTCAAAGATTTTCTAAAAGTTACTTGCCTCGTCTGTAAAAAAAACCCCTATTTTTATGATGCCAATCGAAAGAATGGCCAAAAACTAATAACTCTTCTTAAGATTTTCTAAATGAATGTTTTCCTACTTGGATTGGTACGAATGGACCGATTCGATGGCCGGCCAGATCCTCGGACCTTACACCATTAGATTTCTTCTTTTAGAGATATGTGAAAGATATGCTATACAAAAAGCGATACGAGAACCTGGGCGACTTACAAACAGAATTGTGCCATATCATATCGAGTATTCACTATAAAAAGATAAGAAAATGAACTGGCAGCGGACTCATTAAAATATTGGCGATTTGCGTAAGACAAGAGGGATCACATTTTGAGCATTTAATTAATTAATTTACAAAATAATACCTACGGCATTGACTACGGCAGTTTCCTGTATGTTTTTAATTTGATTAAAATTATTAAGTTCACGCTGTTCCTTTCTTTTAAAATACTATGTTACTTAAGAAGAGTTATTAGTTTTTGGCCATTCTTTCGATTGGCATCATAAAAGTAGGGGTGTTTTTTTTTTAAATTTAAGTCGGTTCGATTCCCAGACGAAGCAAGTATTTTTTAGAAAATCTTTGAATGCAGAATTACTAACTTTTAAAAATAACGTAAAGTCTTCTTTCAGCAAAATACCCTATCTACGATATTTGAGGTACTTTCCCTTCATGTCCCATAACTTTGGGACGCCCTGTATATACGTATATACGGTCTTTTTGGACACGTAGCGTCCTAATTATAGTCCCTGTTAGGTGGCAGCGTAGCTAAGTAGTCGAGGGCCCTTTGTATGGCCTTGGGTATTGGCGGCGGCGTCGGCAAGTGGTCTCCGGTCGCGTGGAAACCGTTCTCGTCGGCCGTGTACAGAACTCGGATGATCTGGAAGAGAAAAACTGATTTACGCGTGCTGTGTCTGCCTCTATCAATGTGATAGGAGAAAATACGGGAACTTGGCTACTTGGAACTTTTTTGAAACCCATTTAGAGGCTAAAATTCACCCATGCTGGGACTTGAAGCCGCGACCTCTGGCTAACCGTGCCAGAACCTAACCTGGCACGGTTAGCCAGAGGTCGCGGGTTCAAGTCCCGCCATGAGTGAATTTTTAGCCTCTAAATAGGTAGGTTTTTAAAAATTGTCCTCACCACGGTTTAGTGCAACAACAAACTTAAAAGGGGTCCCCCCCCCTTTGACTTTCCCCCAAAGAAGGAAAGTCAAAGTCAAAAATTTTATTCACTATAAAAACAAAATGAAGCGGTGGTAGCCTAGTGGGTAGAACATTGGACTCGGAAACGGGAGATCACGCACGTGGGCACGCGTGGTGATTAAGCCCATAATCTCTCTCTGAGAGAAGGCCTGTGCCCTATAGTGGGACGTATATAGGCTGCTTATGAAAAACAAAATGTTTCTTAATGAACGTCAAAGCTGTTAGTTTCACAATAATTAAATAGATTATGCGCAGAAGAAGCTAACAAAGAAACTCCACGTTTATTCTTTTCAATTCCCTTATGGGAATACAAACAAAGGTACAAACGTAGTTTCGTTTTTATTTACAAACGACATCGCAACGAAACTTCGCCTATACGTTTGGAGGGCACAAATCGAGGTTAGATGGTTCTTAGAATTGGAAATAAACTTCTTTTATTTTTACGCAGCCCACTGCAGGGCACAGGCCTTCTCTCAGAGAGAGTGTAAATAAAATTATCAAAATAGGCTAGAAATAGCGTCTTACCAGGCGTTATTCTCAGTTGTGAGTACGAGCTAAGCTTGATTTGTGTGCTTTAAAACCAACCTACGTTTGTATGGGAATTGCTCCACAAAACTTAAGGGCCATTTCGTTTTAGGTTTTCCAGCCTATAGGTATCTCAAAAACGGTGTGATACACCGGAAGGAATCTTGTCATCATCATCATCACCCATTTGACGCCCACTGCAGGACATAGGCCTCCTTCGTAGTTTTCATAACCATGAGGGGTTTTTGCCATAATCGCCACGCTTGGCAGGCGGGTTGGCGATCGCAGTAGGTATGCGGTTGGAGTCTCAGGAAGACGCTGCTGCCCGTCTCCTGGTAATTGATTTCCTAAGTCACCTTCCACGACATTCACGGAAGGAAATGGAGTGACGCTATTCTTAATCCGGCGCCACACGGAAGGAGGAAGGAATCTTGTACTCAATGAAAGTTCATGAATTCCACGTTTCTGGGTCCCAGGCTTCGGAAAAATGAAAATGTTCATTAGATAGATAGATGGATAGAATATTCTTTATTGTACACAAAGATTACATTAACAGAAATTCAATAAATCGCAGTACAACTGGCGGCCCTATTACTACAAGCAATTTCTTCCAGGCAACCATAGACGGAGGCAAGAAAGAAGAGTTAGAGACGGGTTAGAGATAGAAGTTAGAGACCTCATTTAAACTTTCGATCTTGTTAATAAAAACTCGATTCCTCTAAAACACTCCTCAGAGGCAGTTTAAATTAGCTACGGTCTTTACTTTACTATTTAAACTGTCTCTAAAGAGTGCTATAAGGAATAACATACAATACATTGTTTTGATTTGATTGGATGGATTGATTGAGGTGGACTTTGTAGACTAGGTAATGGTCTTATTTATAAAAACTTGATTCCTCTAAAAGTTAAAACTCTCCGAGGCAGTTTAATTAAATAATCTGTTATACCCTTCATAATAACAGAGTATTTGAACTGGCTTGATGAGTGTTTCACGGAATCGTGTTTTTATAGATCAGACCGTTATTGTACTAAACGGCTACGCAATATAGGTAGGGTGGCCCTGTACAATACCTGTCCATCAGGCGAGGTGTACTGGTACTGGCCCTCGACCAGCAAAAAGGGCTCTCCCTCCAAGGTTAGCTTCGGGGAGCCTCGTTGCTCGTGGAATATGCCACCTCCTGTAAAAAGTTTACATAGTTACTGAACAGCATAACTATATCATTAAAATCAAATGCCACCTTGATCACGGAGCGCCACTCGACTAATTTCGCTGGTTTTTAGGGTTCCGTAGCCAAAGGGTCTAAGATTATTACTGTCTATGATTTATTAGCATTTCTTAAACTTTCGCAAAACTTGCATTTTTTGTAACTTTTCGTATATTTTCTAGCAAATCATATAAAATTTTAAACGTTCCGCATTTAGTCGCAAATTTTACACTACTAATATTCCACAGTCCGTCTGTATGTCTGGTTGTCTCTCACCAGGCTTTATTTCTGTTGCCGCTATAACAACAAATACTAAAAACAGAATAAAATAAATATTTAAGGCGGCTCCCATACAACAAACGTTGTCTAAAGACAGCGCTTGCCATCTAGCGGCCATCTATGTAACCTTCACAGAGCCGATGTCATGTCGTTAAATGTCAATGTTAAACGCTTCTTGTTGGTTTCTATAGATGGCGCTGTTCTCAATGTACATAATCTATCTTGTCTCGATCGTTGTCTAATGTTGTATAGATAATGGTACGGAACCCTTCGCGCGAGTCCGTCTCGCACTTGGCCGGTTTTTTTTATAAATTGACAGGTCAACGATTGTCGGGTCAGCAAGATAGGGCGCGCACCCCAGTCAACGTCAATGACCACACACCTGTCTGCAGTGCCCACTTGTAGGTGCCGTCCGGGGCTGGACTCTCGAAGTCATTCCGCACAATGTCGTCAGGATCGCTGAGGACCGCTGAGGCCGCAGAGAGGAGCTGGAAAGGTATTTTTTTTTACTAATTATATTAAATTATCTAGTATTTGCCCAGCAGTGGAACACAATCGGGCTACATAAAAACACAAGTATTTATGCAGGAAGTAACAAAATCGGGTGTTTCAGAAAGATCCGTTGAATCTTAAAAGGGTTATTCAACTCATGATTACAAACAGAGGGCAAGATAAAAAGTACCCGAAACCGGCGTGCGTGCATGCAACGACTGATGAATGTTGGGGAAGCGAAAGTGATCTGTCAGGATCGTGGCAAGGGGCAGTCCCTGGTCCCTGCCTACCCCTCTGGGATACAGGCGTGAGTTTATGTATGAGTGTATGATTACGAACAAGTTTTAACATAAACGCAACTCCAAAAGAGGGGAGGAGGAGGGGAGTCCAAAAAATCGCCAAAATCACCACAAGTAATGAATGAATACGCCCTTACCTACCAAGTACCTACTTACCTAAAATGTTTGTCTTTAGTGGTTAAAATATTTGTACTAGTTTCGGTCCATTAACCAAAATGAAGTTGATATTTTTCCATCAGCCTGCACTTTGGTTTATTGAGGGAATCCAATTTAAATCTGCATTGACATTTAAAACTGTGATAGATAAAGAAATCGCGGCGCCCTTCTTTTGAAATTCTGCCGTAACATCTAGTCATCAAGGTAAATTGCCAGTGCATGTTGCAACTGAAGCCTTGAACATGATGTCTTAAAACGTCCAATTATAACTCATGTTAGATACAGTCTGCTGCAGTAAGAAAGAGAGAAACGGTTCGACAAAACATTTTTGTTGCAAAGTCGCCCGTATTGTAGCTGCACAGAGTAGGTGTGTAACTGTGCCACTATCTGTGATTTCAATAAATTGAAATTTATTTTAAATTTACATTTTTTATATATACCTACATATATGTAATATTAGCCAAGCGCGTATCCACCGTTGTGGGCACGTGGGCATGCCCACAACTCTGATTGAAGACTACCGAACCGAATAAGATTTGAAGTTGGAAAAATTTCATCAAAATTGGTTCAGTAGTGGAAAGTCCCACTTTGACAACATTGAAATGTCTACTTGAAATTCATTGGTGGAAGCCAGGAGATGTTACTATTTTGGACTCCTGTCTCCTACTACATAATGGAACATGCTAATACAAAGAGGCTCGGTAATTTTTAAGTGCATTATGTACTGGAGAAAATAAAATATGTTTGTATTTGAATCGTGTGATTTTAAAACGACACATGTCCTTTCATTACAACTTTGCAGAAAATAGAAAAAACTGATTTATTCAAATACTAATATCTACAACAGCAATATTTTAGCATATTATATTGATGTCTGTATGAATAATCTAATTTTTTTTCTAATGTAAATCAATAGGTAGGTGTAAATAATTTAATAAAAAAAAAATGGGCAAGTGTTATTTTAAAAACACATGTGACTTGTGTTGTTTTAAAATCACACGATTCATTTGTAGTAGTTAAGAGTTGTGAGGTACAAACAAACACGCATATATTTTTGTAATTTTCGTGAGCGAACTGACATTTTGCAGGTTTATAGTGTTTGCCCCACGGCTTTCCCCACGTGGAACTACACACTGTACAAAATCTTGGTCAGGGTGTCATAGATACTGTAAACGTCTTCATTGTATGAATGCACTATATCGATCTTGAGTGAGTTCATACTCCACTCGCACTAGGCTGATTTTTGGGTGGCTGTGACCACCCACAACCGTTTTCGAGGGCTGGACCCGCGCCTCATATTAGCTATAACCTATAACTGTTTACCACGTTCACGGATTTCATTTATATATTTTTATGTAGAACTTATTGTTAATACTATGTAAATACAACGTTGAATTTAATTTAATATTAATTTTACTTAAAAATTAATTTTACAAATATATACGTGAAGTTAAAACTGTAATGTTTCACAATTTAAATAAGGTAATAACTATCTCGCACACTTAAAAAAATTACGTATAATTTTTTGTTAGAATAATGTATATTTGGTCAAGATAGTACGTTGATGAGAAAGTTATCAAACTCTTATTTTTTATGCGTGTTTTTGTTTAAGTCGCCTGTTTTGTTCCAAAGTAGTTATAACTAAAATACGAAGAAATGTTTAATTCAAGTAAAATTTGCTGTCTCCAATGTTCAGAATAAGTAAATCCCTCCAGATGAGGTTAAAAGTTTCCACCCTGTTCCACCTTCATTAGAAGATTCTATAAGCACTCACGGCCTTATTAATAAAAAAACACGATTCCTCTGAAGCACTCTTCAGAGGCAGTTTATTTAATCTGTGGATACGTCGTTTCCTTGTAAAATCTCCACCACAGACTACTGGGATCGACGTTAAGGTATCCGTGTTTTAAGGAATCGTGTTTCTTTTTAAAAAAGACATTGTATGGAATCAGGCGTTACTTGGCGGAAATCCATAAAAGAATTAAAATGTGAAAATTACTTTGCTACGAGTAAATTCCGCCAAAATCCCACAAGCAACACACAAGTATTGGTGTCGGTGGTGGTGTGTTTGTGGGGCGGTGCATTAACTAACCGCATGGTGCTTGTGGGATTTTGGCGGAGTTTAGCAAAGTAATTGTCACAGTTTAATACAAATAAGACCGTACGTTATCAAACCGCGTTTTGTTTGCGATGTCTTTTGTAAATTACCTACCTATCTCTCTCTAAAATTGTTGAGACTGGCGATGGCAGACCCGTGCGTTATGCTCGTGAACGGGTCCTGTCGGTATCGTCATAAGCAGCCTATATACGTCCCACTGTAGGGCACAGGCCTTCTCTCAGAGAGAGAGTATGGGCTTAATCACCACGCATGCCCACCGCGGATTGGCGATTTCAAACGCTGAGGCATCTGAATAGCTCAGAGACCCAGGTTTCCTCACGATGTTTTCCTTCACCGTTAGCGAGTGGTATTGCTACTATAACTTCTCAAATCATCTTAAATATGATACATGAATATATGAATATATGAATACATGCATACCGCTATATGTTTTCACATACCTCAGCGTTTCATTAATTAATATTAATTACAGGACGAATATGACTAGTTTTCAACACATTCATGGCCAATATTTTAACTTGAAAACTTTGTTAATTAAGTTAAAACGTGTTTTGAAAAGAATAAATGTGGAGTTTCTTTGTTAGCTTCTTCTCCACATAATCGATTAATTAAAACATCCTTGATTAATTGTGAAACTAACAACTTTGACGTTCATTAAGTAAACATTCTGTTTTTATCTTATATACATAAAAATGAATTGCTGTTCGTTAGTCTCACTAAAACTCGAGAACGGCTGAACGGATTTATCTTATCTTAGTCTTGAAATGTTCTTGGAGGTCTAGGGCAGGTTTAAAAGGCGAGAAAAAATCGAATAATTTCCGGGAAAACCCTAAAAACAGCCCTTTTCTATTTCCCATACAAACGTTTTCTGTGGCGTTACGAAGTTCGCCGGGACAGCTAGTAATAAATAAAAATATTTGAATTGAATTAAATTTCAAATAGCCAATCCGCGGTGGGCACGCGTGGTGATTAAGCCCATACTTTCTCTCTGAAAGAAGGCCTGTGCCCTACAGTGATTGCTGCAGTGACTGCTTACGATTTTATGGTGAGATAAGATGGTGCAAACTTCATTTCGTGTCTCACATGCCCTTCGACGGTCACTCCGCATGTAAATTCTTGGCGTTGAAATACCCCAACACTAAACTACGATTCTGTGGGAATTGGCGCTTGAGGCACCGACTTAAGGGGCTCCAGGGAGTAACACTAAACTACGATTCTGTGGGAATTGGCGCTTGAGGCACCGACTTAAGGGGCTCCAGGGAGTAACACTAAACTACGATTCTGTGGGAATTGGCGCTTGAGGCACCGACTTAAGGGGCTAGAGGGAGTAACACTAAACTACGATTCTGTGGGAATTGGCGCTTGAGGCACCGACTTAAGGGGCTGCAGGGAGTAACACTAAACTACGATTCTGTGGGAATTGGCGCTTGAGGCACCGACTTAAGGGGCTCCAGGGAGTAACACTAAACTACGATTCTGTGGGAATTAGCGCTTGAGGCACCGACTTAAGGGGCTCCAGGGAGTAACACTAAACTACGATTCTGTGGGAATTGGCGCTTGAGGCACCGACTTAAGGGGCTCCAGGGAGTAACACTGGCGCCACCTAGAAAAAAATCATAGGTAATATTTTTTTGCAGATCAAATTTGCAAAAAGTGTCAGTACAATCTCTCAATCATGTTAACAGTGATTGTTAGGACCCATGGCCCTGAATCTAAGGCAAAAAACCTAGGACTAGATAGCAAAACCCTAGTGTTAGTTTCGTTCACAGCCATGTTCGCACAGACAATGAATGAATGAGTGATTGAATTTATTGTAACTTGGCATTATGTATGCCTTTCCGTGTGGCGCCGGATTAAGAATAGCGCCACTCCATTTCCATATGATTGTGGCAAAACGTGGTTATGAAATCCACGAAGGAGGCCTATGTCCTGCAGTGGGCGTCAAATGGGTGATGATGACGATGAGGACCCATGGCCGTGAGCGTAAGGCAAAAAACCTAGGACACGGCCGTTTTTGGCACAAATGCTAACTAGTCGGATCCCAGGTCCTAGGTTCTTTGTCGTGGGTCCTAAAAATCACTGTTAACATGATTGAGAGATTGTAGCTACTGACACTTGCAAATTTGATCTGCAATAATTTTTTATTTTTTTCTCGGTGGCGCTGGACTGTTAGTCCCTGGAGCCCCTTAATTAATGTCTTCTATTCTCGGCTACTCATCGTCAGCCAGTTTAATGATTTTACAGCGACCTGTCAAACTTATTGATTAGTTAGATCTGCCTTGATATTGTAATTAAGTTCTTGGCATTCAAAGCTTTTATAGATGCAGAATATATTCGTATTTTCATGTTAATCAGCAATACGATTTTAATTTTCTGGCCAACCATGCAAATAGTAGACATTTAAAAAAGTCAACGCCGCTTTTTATTTAATAACTTTGTCGTCGTAAAACCATTTGAGCCTAGCCTGAACACTAATAAAATAAAACGTTTTGGCGCGCAGTGGGGTTCTGGGTTCGAATCCCGATAATTTCTAATTTTACGTAATTACGTAAATTTGTTCTTTCTAGAATTGAGAAAGGAATGTTGCGTTGGTTTGGAAATGTGGAGAGGATAAAGGAAGAAAGATTGACGAAACAAATATATCGAGCGAATGTGGGCGGAAGGACCGGTAAGGGACGACCCAGACGGACATACTTTGACCAAATAGGGGATGTATTAGCAAAAGTGATTCTTTTTGCCGTTTTTTCTCGATCTTGGTGTCTAATGTTGTATAGATAATGGTACGGAACCCTTCGTCCGCGAGTCCGACTCGCACTTGGCCAGTTTTTTTATTATTTTTATATTGATACTTTTGAACGGTCGAAGACGGTCTTATTTTATAAAACACCATTCCTTTACTATAGGCTACTTAAACTGCGTCTCAAAAGTACCTGAGTGTTTAGTTAATTTTTTTTAAAATTCGAGCTTTAGGTACCGGCTCTATCAATGTCGCAGCCTCCGGTAAATATACAGTAAACTGTCGTACAAACAAGCATGTTCTTTTTAAATATAACATTAGACAATTCAGACATCGCCACCAGCAGAAAAACAGTTACGGAATCCTCGGGGCGCGAGTCTGACTCGCACTTGGCCGGATTTTTACAATTTACTTTGACCCTGAATCTAAATTATTACTGGAATAATGTTTAAAAAATAGTCTATAAAGTGCAAAAGTTTGTAAGTTTGTAATTATCTTTGTAAGTTTGTAGGAGGTAAAGATCAAATTCGAAACGAGGTGATCCGACAGAGAACCAAAGTCACCGACATAGCCCACCAAATTAGCATGCTGAAGTGGCAGTGGGCCGGCCATATTATCCGAAGAACTGATAACCGATGGGGTAGATGAGTTCTCGAGCGGAGACCGCGGATCGGTAAACGTAGTGTAGGACGTCCTCAGACTCGGTGGAGCGATGATCTTCGCAGGGCGGCTGGCAAGAGGCCTATGTCCAGCAGTGGACAAGCATAGGCTGACGATGATGATGACCTAATCTCCAAAACAACGTATCAGATTTTTTAAATTCTTTCACAAGTAATAAGAATGAACCACGAAGTCGCGGACACTGCTAACAAGTAGTAAAAGCAAAGCCTTGGTCCCACCCTGTCTTTCAAAGAGTTATAGTAACTTGCAACACGAGACAACGGCTGTGAACAGAGGATGGCACGTTAACTAAGTTTTATACTAAACAATTTATCAAATGTCGTGTCTTTCTCTGAATGGCTTTGAAGTTAATTAATACTGCAATAATTTTGGGTGGTTTAAACGACATAGCGAAATAAACGTGCCTGACAAAAGCTGTCGAACACGCTAGTTTGTTTTTTAAAAATTCACTTTTCAAAAATATCTCGACACAAACTCGAATCTAATAGAAACATTAGTAGTCAGCCAGAGCGGTGGGCGCGCGCCGCGGGTCCGCGGGTCATTGTTCTTTTAGGCGGAGAGCCGGTACTTATTATTATTATTATTATTGGCGCAATTTTTTTAAACAACATTTCTCAACTCGAAACAAGATTTCTCTGCTATTTTTTTATTTACGTCTTTACATAAAAGTAATAGTCTAAATAGATGCCATTTTCAATTACTAATTACATAACCGCGGCTTTCAAACCACCCAGAAATAAGCGTGCAAAATCACCATGTTTTGGGATGGATCAGCTCTTGCGCATAGCACTTAAAGATTAAGGTTAATCCACACTGTAACATCGACTCGCTACGAAGATCTAGACTGCGCAATAAAAAAAAAATCAAAATCAAAATCACCCACATTCGCTCGGTATATTTCTTTCGTCATTCATTCCTCCAGAACCCTTCTTTATGGAACCATAAACCGGCGTGCGTGTACGCAGCGACCAATGACTGTTGACAAAGCGATTTGTCGGGATCGTGGTAAGTGACAGTCTCTGGTCTCTGCCTACCCCTCTGGGATACAGGCGTGAGTTTATGTAGGTATGTATGTAGCAATTGATGATGGAGGAATTAAAACAAATAATAATAATGGAGTTTATGTAGGTATGTATGTAGCAATTGATGATGGAGGAATTAAAACAAATGCTATCCATACGAGACAATGACTTGACCCGGTCCCAAACTAGGATACCCTGTGTTTTGTTAGATCCTGTATATTTGTGAGTTCGGTTGAAAAGATCGCGGTCGTGAATGTCACACACAGTCACAGATGTCACGAGTCGCCGAGATGCAGTGAATGTCAGCCGTGTCGCTTCCAAACTGCTACTGTCTGCTCCTTGACATTATCCCGAAACTACCTTAGAAGTACGCGTGGGATTCGGTTACACAGAATACACGGCACATAACGATCAGAGACTATTTTATGATAGTGACTTATTTGGACTACATACGAAAATCGACATTAGGTCTACCTTGTTCAGCATGGGTCGATAAAGTTCATAGTAGGAAAATGTACAATATAAAAAAAACCCTCCGTATCAGAAGGTCTATCAGGGAAATTGACGATGATGGCAAAACAGCGATATGCTGTTTAGTTGAGATAGGGAAGTTGACTTCACCGGCAGAACGACGTACTAGTAAAACGTCGACAATTTGAAACGTCGTCGCATTTAATACATTTTGTACAATTTTACCTTTTAATTTGACTGAAGTGAATTTGGACTTAGTCAAATTAAAAATACTGGGAATACATACTTACAGTAATTCCACGTGTATTTCTTTTCGTCTGATATTGAAATCGTTAGCGATATTTTGGAATATTCTTTTCATTATTATAAAAAGTATCAAATAAATTAACAGTACCTAAATTGTATAAAATATTTGTAAATATTAGTGATTTCCGGCCTTTGGTTCGAAACTGTGAAGCCAAAATCTAATTGATAGGCCTTGAACGGTAATGTTGAAAAGGTACTAGGTATTTCATGTTAAAACGTTTCAGTTCCTGTCGTTCGATATGCGTTGAATTGGCCGGGCGCCGACCATAAGACTTGTTACTTTTCGTCCTGATATTGTTTATTTATGAAGTAATATTGCCTAATTTTTTTTGGTCGCGCCATTTCTTTTTTCAAAACTCGCGCCATATATTTTTAAACCATGGTTAGAATGTCCCCTCAAACGTCAAACGAATTTGAAGTCACTTCAAGTAGTAGGTACTTACTCTACTTAAAATTCAATGTTACTATCAATCAAAGTCAAGAAATTGACTAAAAGGGATTGATGTTTCTCAGATGAAATAATGACCTCTAGGAAAGAACTTGATAGACATTATTGCGTCCCTTATTTTTGTTGGTTCGATTACTAAATAAGCGAGTTTAACAATTGTGATTGTAACGCCATCTTGATTCGTTTTTGTTGTTGAGTCTGTTCAGTGCTAGGAGTCAGTCGATATGGCTTCCCAGTGATGTAAAGAATAAATAATATTCTGATTCATATAAAACTAACTCAGTGGTTTCTCACAACCTGAATTTCCTATAATTTTATCGATTTATATCAACGGTTTGTTTACATGTAGACCAAAGATGAAATACAAAAACATTTATTTTAAAATAGTTGCGTATTGCTACATAGTAGCCGATATTGGCGTCAACGCTTTCGAAATGTAAGTAGTATTTATTGCGGTCACAGCGTCACTCAATTTGCAACAAAATCATGTCAATCTAATCATCGCTAAGCCTCCATGTTGTCACTCATTGTTTGTTCAACTCTTAGGTATGAAACGATCGTTTTGTAAGAGTGAATGTGAAACCTGAATAGTAGGTACGCTCCTAAAATTATATAACTTGGCATCCCGATTCTGCGACTTTCGATGCTGAAATCGATTCGGTAATGTCTTTTTGTTCTATACGTTATTATATATGTTTAAGTTAGTATATATACTTATCGCCTGCTCGCTAACGGTGAAGGAAAACATCGTGAGGAAACCTGAGTGTCTGAGCTATTCACATACCTCAGCGCTTGAAATCACCAATCCGCGGTGGGCACGCGTGGTGATTAAGCCCATACTCTCTCTCTCTCTGAGAGAAGGCCTGTGCCTATAGTGGGTCGTATATAGGCTGCTTATGATGTATCAATATTGAAATTTGCACCGACTAACCGTCTCTCTCATTTCTTTCAGCAACTTTCCATCGTAAAGTTGTCTAGAACAAATTGCTATTAGCAATAAGTGCCTTTGTAAATAATTTGTGTTTTTTTTTCCGGTACTATACAATAAAGCCTATCCCTACCCCTGCATACCGATGCAGGCGTGTGCACGATAATAGTTATTCGGTATAAGAGTGCAAAGTTGCTTTTTAACCGCGTGCTCAATTTTGATGACCGAGTAAGCGAGGGATTCTAAAATTAGAATCCTGAGCGTTAGCGAGGGAATCAAAAGAGCTCGAGGTGAAAAATCTTTGCACTCGAGTGCAACACGTATCCCATCATCCCATCTCAGCGAGGAAATTACTAAATGAAAAAAAAAAAACACAAGTTGGTTCCGAGTCTGAGTTTTAACAAATTCAAAAAAGTTGTATGATCAATTCGGCACCATGGAGTTAAATAGGTTTAATGATGTTCTGAATTTACAAACTTAGTGCACACGATCTTCTAAATTCTATTATTTTCTAGCCTAGAAACAAAGGCTAAAAGGCTAAAATTTTTGAAGTCAACATGTGTACAAAGCTAGTCTCTATTATTGAAAGGCAATGAATCGAGAAGCAAAAGTCAAAGGTCACTATGTAGGCGCTAACACGGAGAATGTGCACGGTTGGGCTAGATGATTCGCTCACATTATAAGGTTCTGTCGCCTTGCCTGTGAAGTTTCACTTAGGACCCTGTAAAACTAAGTCAAAAGCTAATCTTTGCCCAGATGTAACTATAAGGGTGATAGGTAGGATCGGAATCCGGATTATGTACGCGGCGATTTGTTGTTAAGTATACTTAAATAATCGTCTTATGCCTTAAGCATTTTCTACCAGTAAATCGTTATTATGGTTTACTGGTAGAAAATGCTTATAGCATTAAGTCCGCCACATTACCATTGAATTTTTAACTTATGTGCAATAAACGTATTAATAATAATAATAAATACATAACTTCCACACAACTCAATCACTTGTCCCGATACTAAAACTAGGATGCGAGGATTTGTAAGTTTATTTAATTACACCTTATATAAGTTTGTATTTTTTTGTTTTATTGTATTTTTTTTTTGCACGCCTACCAACTCTTTCCTCTAACTCCTGCGGTTGACTGGTAGAAAATGTTTATGGCATTAAGTCCGCCGCATTGCACGACGTTTTTTAATGTAAGTGCAATAAAAGTATCTATAAATAAATAGATACCCCGTGCTATGGTAACGAGGCAAGGACATGACAAACATGGAAGTACACCCAGACTAGGAACAATTACAAATCATGTACGACGGGTTCCAGTTGTAAACAGGATGGGGGGTCCCTCAAATAAATTAAATGCGAGACGCCACCACCCCCCGCAAATAAAATATATAAACATATAAAAATAACCTGAAGGGTTGTAAATTTTCTGAAAATTAATTGGCCAATGAAAATAGTCGTGATCGTCTAGTTAAGTAATAAAGACCCATACGTTGTGTTGAGAAATGATAAAGACGAATAATTTAACAATGATAAAGAAAGTAAATAATAATCCGCGATTAAATTAACCGTACACATAATCAGTTGAAGTAAAGAAAACATGCAACTTAGCTTCGGTCAGTTATCGTAAACGCCCCAAGAAGACAAGCATCGAGACTAGATTAGCCTCAATGTCCGCGACTAGTGAGAGAGTGAGCACTGCAATCCTTCTGTACACTACAACTATGCATGTCGATGCATTACACGATGCTTCTCTAGGAAGACTTTTGACACACGCTCCTAATCAGTTTCACTCGCGAATAGCGTAACACAAAATAATAACTCGTACAGTAAAATGATACATAATGATATGATAAAATATAAAGTATAAATAATATGTCATTATCAAAATATAGGAATGAAAAGAAGAACTTATGTAGTTCGTAGTCAGCAGATCTCCTTCCTGTAAATAAATGGAATTGGGAGGGGTTCTAGACTTCCAGGAGGAAATCTAGAAGAACTTTTGTTTCCCTAGCGTGATGACGATGGGCTCCCTTCCAACCTACACCCACCCCCACGAGCTTCCACAAGAAACTCGCTCCTTCAGAATCCATCGGGACACAACGTATCACCCTATCACATTCAAACCTTCACTTAACGCCCAACATTCACTGAACACATCATTCATTCATGGAGTTCTGTCGTGGTTCTAAAGAACAAAACCAAATGTGCTAGAGTTTTCGCAAATGTATTACCCATTTGACCTCCGGACTATGGAACAGGCTCCCTTCCTACACACGTCATTTAAGACAGGGATTCCGGCTAGCCGTAGAGGACCACTTCGTCCATCCAGCCGAGTCGTACATCCGCGAAAACCTTCGTCACATCATCTTCACAAATGTACCTCGAGTTGTACATCCGTGGAGATACTAAAAACTCTACTAGAACACACACGACGTACAGCCACATAAATACTCAATTTCGAATCAACCCTAGCTAAAGTGAAGATAGAACGGATAGAACGTTCCCGATGTAACCTGTAGTATCCATGATGATGTAAGAATCCTTGTAGTGATGTAGATCAGTAAGTAATCCATAATGATGCAGCTCCGCTTGTTGTAGTAAATATAGAAGATTAACTCCGCCATTTCTCCAAAACCGCAGCTCCATTCAGATGACATTATGTTAGTAAAACCTCCTTCCAAAGACAAAGTATTTTGTTGTCCGTTCCATTCTGCTTCTGTCGATGAATCCTAATTCCTAGCTAAGATCAAAGACTAAACGCAGAACCCATGTGGGAAGCACCGCGCCTTCTGCTCTCGCTAGTTAATGTGGAATCTAAAAATAGAACTGGAAGAATGAAAGTAAGACTGAAGGATTATATATACATGTATAACAAAATACATAGAATACATAGATAAAAATTAAATATCACTCGCGTCGCGGAAATTAGAAAAATACTTTGTTCGGTTAAGGAAATTCGCCCCTCGATGGAAAATCTTTTGTTTCGCGGAAAACTGTCTGATGCGACGCACTCTTTCTCTACTTTGCGAGTTCTCTGCTGGCTAGCTTATTATTGCACTCACGAAGTCTTCACTTAGGACTTGTCCTAATAAAACACTTGTAACGCGGTAAGTCTAGATACTAGACTCTGGAGAGGATTGCACGCGCGTTTTTAAGTTCCGGTAGAACTACCACTCCCTTCGACGGCTCCGACTTGACTCCCGATGATTTCTTCCTGATTTACCAGCTCTCCTCGGTTCAATCCTCGACTCCTCCCACAAAACCATTCATCATCCATTTTATGACTTGCCCGAAATCTTGGTCCCACGTACTTGAAATCTGAACCCGTACAAAATTCGTCGAACACCTCGAAGCTAGTTTAGATTAGAGAATATTGTTTACATTACGCGGTGTTTTCCCGTTTGACCCACTGCATCTAAGGATCGTATGGCAAAGAATGGAAATTCTAGAATATTGTAGATTCGTGACTGAAAATATAACTCCATGCATTGGAAAAATATGATGGCATCATTACATATCGTTTCATTTGAAAATCTTACGAGTTTGTTTCCAAAAATGTTTGTTGTTCTGTCTAGACTAAACTTTTACACTAACTATGAAATACATCAGGACAATCGTCATTCTCGGAATTACCCAATAAATGCATTTTTCCTATACAAAGACGAGTTCCAAACCTGAGGGATAGATGAGGACAAACCCATGATTTCTTGAAAGTAAAGTCCCTGTATGGCGGCGTAATTCTAACCCTTTTGTCCCTAGCCGACAAATAATTAAATTTAATAAACATTCATACAATATTTACTTTAAATTCATACAGAGACCCTTTGTTCTCATTTATTTCTTAGAACAAAGTCCGAATGATGTATCAGAGGCCACATGTAAATGTTAACTTTAGCTTTAATAATCACGCCCTATTATCATATGAATAAGGTCGACGTTGCTCTAGAAAATAAAATACTTTTGCCACAGCAAAATGCCATTATGCTGTTTAGTTTCGGCCGACAGTTATGATTTCGACGAATCTTGTTTGTAAATGTGTGTGTGTAAGAGTTACACGGTTGGCATGACTTAAACGATCTTCGAGTGTATCAATGTAACTTTAAGATACATTATTCTATACCTGCAGTAGTTTGTGTTCCCCCCCAATGGGCGGATCATCCTTACGTCTATCCCTTCCTATAGTAGAAAACTTCTTTAAGATCACAATAGATGACGATACTCGTATCGATTTTAGAAATATGTTGCTGAAAACTGTAACGATGAAAGGGTTGACCATTTCAGCCGTTACACAGTGAGGATGGAACCCACGACCTCTGTTTTGGCAGTCAAGCGTGTTAACCGTTACGAGGCAGTAAACGTTAAGAGTTGTGTTTATGATGAAGAAACTTCACATTGGAGAATCTGTGCCGACATGAGATTCGAACCCGCGCCTCTAGCAATCGCACCAGCGCTCTTTCTAAAGAATCCATTCGAAAAAAATAAGCAAAACTTTTGTTGAAGATGCATTTCGCCGCCACCGCAGTGCACAGCACATAAACCTTTACAACATTTGGCTCGAGTATATCTCGGGGCGGTTTGCTCGACAGTTACCTATAGTTTGTATTCACATCTTGCTTCTTATGTATATTTCTGTTAATGTAATCTTTGTGTACAATAAAGAATATTCTATCTATCTATCTATATTTTATTTTTATTAGGTACTTCAGACGCAACGTTTGTGGAGGTATTTCTTATGCTTGTGTAGGATAATGCTCTCTTTTTCAACGTGCATAATGAGGTCTTCAGTGTGCTCTCTACTCGGTCACATAGCGAGCGACTTTGCAACCAAATGTAAAGGTTGACCTGCTGTCCATAGTACATTGTTTTGTTAGAAAAATCAGTCAAGTAGGTTAAAAGTCAAAGGCTTAATCACCGCGCGTGCCCACCGCGGATTGGCAATTTCAAGCGCTGAGGTATGTGACCATCTCAGGCACTTCCTCACGATGTTTTTCTTCACAATTAGCGAGCGGTATTGCCGCAACAAATTCACATACATGTGCGTAACATAGAAAACGAAATGTGATAAGATTCTTACTCACTTAAGATACCCACTCACTTAAGGTACAAATTGATACAAGAACAGCTAACCGATGGGGTAGACGAGTTCTTGAGTGGAGACCGCGGATCGGTAAACGTAGTGTAGGACGTCCTCAGACTCGGTGGAGCCATGATCTACGCAGGGCGGCTGGCAAGAGCTGGATGAGAGTAGCCGAGGAGCGTGCTCAGTGGCGTGCAATTGGAGATGCCTTGTCCAGCAGTGGACAAGCGTAGGCCGATGATGATGATGATGATGATGGTAGCCGACCACACCCAGCAGCAGCAGACGACGTGTCGTTGCTTCATGTCGCCACAAGTCGTTGCGTCCTGTCGCTCGCTGCTGTTTCTGAGCCGCGACATCACTCTTCCAACATACCTACTTCCCTTAATCTAATAAACTAGTGTCCATACATACATACATAAAATCACACCTGTATCCTGTAGGGGTAGACAGAGACCAGGGACTGCCACTTGCCATGATCCTGACAGATCACTAAAGAGTTCTAATTAAGAAAAACACGTTTTTCACTCATTTGTTCATGTTGTTTGTCGGGCATTATTATTTGAGTGATGATTGCGCTTTTATTGGTTTTTTATTTTCCTTATTTTTTCCTAAGTTTATGTCTAGGATTTTGATATGCGCATAAATTTGCGATATTTCATACAATATGTGACCCGGATTGACCCGAAGAGCATTAGGTAGCGGAAAGCTAAAGAACTGAATTGGATTTGAAATATTTAATTGGGGCTACCCATGAAATAATCACACTATTTCTTGAATTTTTTGACCCCACCCCCTCCTTGTCACAGTCGGTCAGATTTGTGCGACCCCCCCTAGACTGACGTCATATATTTTGCAATTTTACAATTATAGTATGTAATTATTAAAATAAAACAGTGGTTTCGAAATTAGTTTATTTCCATTTAAATAATCAACATCATCATCAGCCCTTTGACGCCCACTGCAGGACACAGGCCTCCCTCATGGTTTTCATAACCATGAGGGGTTTTGCCATAATCGCCACGCTTGGCAGGCGGGTTGGCGATCGCAGTATGCGGTTGGAATCTCAGGAAGACGCTGCTGCCCGTCTCCTGGTAATTTATTTCCTTAGTCGCCTTCTACGACATCCACGGGAGGAAATGGAGTGACGCTATTCTTAATACGGCGGCGTCACACGGATTCTACATTCCATTTAAATATTTTTATTCAGTATCAACATCATATCAAACATTTGGAAACTTACCAAATCCAATAAACTATTAATTATATTCTTTAAATGTGGCGTCACGAAAATTAGGACCCCTCCCGCCCCACACACAGACACACTTTGTCGAATTAACGTGTGACGTACTTTAATAAGCATAATCAGCCTATATGCGTCCCACTGTAGGGCACAGGCCTTCTCTCAAGGAGAGAGTATGGGCTTAATTACCACGCGCGCCCAACGCGGATTGGCGATTTCAAGCGCTGAGGTATGTGAACAGCTCAGACACTCAGGTTTCCTCACGATGTTTTCCTTCACCGTTAGCGTGTGGTATTGCTACTATAACTTCACAATGTACATAACTTAGAAAACCAAGTCATAGGTACATGCCCGCACTTGGGATCGAACCTGGGTCTCTCGCTTCCGAGTCCGATGTTCTACGCACTAGGCTACCAACGCTACTTTATGTATGGTCCCTTTCAAACTCACGATTTTTAGCATTTTTGACGTTGGAAATGTCTTTTCGTTCGCCACACTGTACATTCAGTGTGATTTCACGAAAAAGTGCGACCTTCTTGTATCTCGGAGAGTTGTGAAGATATGATATGAAAAAAAGGTTTAAAAGACGCGTATTCACGAGAGCTTTTATTCTTTTATTATTAAAAGAATTATTCGAGAAAGTCAAAAACAAAAAAAGTTATGGCTGAAATAGTAAAAAAGCTCATTTTTTTCCGATTTTTTTGATTTTGGCGCTTCAGATATTTTGGAAACGAAGAATGATATCAAAAATTTGAGATAAACTCCTCTGGACAATTTAGTCAGCTTTAATTTGAGCCTAAAACAAGTAGCCTAAACTTTTTTAAAAAAGTCAAAAAGTCGAACGACGACAGTTTTCACATGACATTTATGACTCGATTCTGCTCGATAGTCGTGTGAGGCACGAAATCTGTGAATTTTTCAAAAAAGTATGTTCTAATTCGGAGTGTTTTTGGGAAAAGGGTTCTGTGATACAAAAACAATCATACTCCTATCTAAGTTTGAGGCGTGTTTCCCAATGGGCTAGTCCCCGATTACCCAGAGAAGAGATTGCCCAGTTTTAGTTTTTGACAAAGACTACATAAGAATTCTGTTCTAAGGACATAAAAATAGCGGACCACTCAAAACAACACGTAATTTGGCACTAAAACATAATTTTCAAGATAAAATGTTGGAATTAGGATAGGTTTTAGTCTGACGTGCCTAATCTATGATTTTACTACTTAGGTAGATAACAATAAAGTACATTTTATTGAAACGCCTATTATTACTCACAGATACCAGTTTTGAGAATTATTATGACGTTGGAATAGTAATTTATTTTACAGGCGATTAATAAGTATTCGCCTACGGTCAGCGTCTTTCGGTCAGTATTTTTTTAAATCCTATACCTTCGTGCCATTGCAACGCACAGGCCTTCTCCCATAGAGAGATTGGCGTATGTGAACACCTCGGACATTTAGGTTTCCTCTCAATATTTTCCTTCACAATTCATTTTTAGGGTTCCGTGGGATCACTTTGTTTCCGTCTATCCGTCCGTCCGTCCGTCCATTCGTCCGTCCGTCCGTCCGTCCGTCCGTCCGTCCGTCTGTCTGTGAAGACCTTTTATCTCGGGAACGCGTGGAGGTATCGAGTTGAAATTAAAATCATATACCTACCTAGTCAGGTGTACAATCCCTTGAAGCTGCGAAAAGGTCAAACTAAGTCTAAGTACAAGGTGGCGCAAAAGTAATGTCATAATTTGAATTAGCTGCCTTTTCAATATGAACGCAAAAAAGAGCTCTGTTTTCTTCAAGTCTATTTGAAAGTGTTTAATTGGTTACATTACCAATTAGTGGCCAATGGATATTTTCAGACACCTTCCAGGTCAATTAATTTCCCGTTTTAAAGATTTGAACTGGACATCCAGGTCACCAGATCTAACAGAACCAGACTTCTTCCTTTGGGGCTTTTTAAAATCTCGCGTTTACCACACCCAACCCACGAACCTTGCAAGACTTAAAAGCTAACATTGAAGAAAGAATCGCCAATTTAAGGCCAGATGTTTTGTGGACAACAATTGGAAATGCCGTAAGACGAGCGCAATTATGCATCAACTTGGGAGGTGGCTATTTGAGTGACATAATTTTTTCCAAGTAACAAATTATAAACTATCGATGAAAACAGAGCTCTAGTTTTTAAATTTATAACAAAATGCCAGCTAATTCAAATTATAACATTACTTTTGAGCCACCCTGTACATACTTGGGCATTTTTTTTTAAAAACGTCCACAAAAATTTTTACGTGTCCCACAAGTTTATGAATAATTTTCTTAGAAATCGGTCTATTTCTAGATATTTTTAGTATTTTTTTTTATTTATACTTATATTTTTGATGAAAACAGAGTTTTGTAGGGCTTTTCAATGTAATAAATTATAAAATAAGACTAAACTAGCTCTCGAGACCCCTATTTAAATGTTAGTCCTGCAGTATCTGACCAAGTTTTGATACTAGTTTATTTTTTAACTCGGTTTGTATGAAGGGTAAAACTGGATTAATTATGTTTAAATATGTGACGAACATCATATTTAAACGTTAAATGGGGGTCTTTTAATACAGAAATACTAAGTTTTTATCAATTAAGTTGTGTCCTACGATTTTGGACATGAGTGGAATTCCATTTTGTAACTGCTATATCGCCGTATTATTTTTAAAGAAGTACTCTATGATCACAGTAATTTTATTCCTGGCAACATTACTCATCGATACAACTATTTTGAATTAGTTGTCAAAGAACGTCCTATTCACTATTCGTGTCTGAACTCGCACAGCGTTACCGTGGAGTTTTTTTCTTCAGTTTTGTAACTGCGATTTTGGCTGGTAAGTTTGTGTTTTTTTTAAAGTAAAATAAACAAAATGATAGCTGTTTATTGTATTTTAATGAATTATTGAGTCACCTGTGGCCACAACTGTTTAAAATGACAACACACGCAATTTTAGATCGCGTACCATGGGTCCGTTACTTCCATTTTGTTTGGTTACGTACATGTGGAATGGAAAAGTTACAAAATGGAAATATAAAGGCAAGTGTTTACTGTCAATGTTGACAAAGCATCAAGGGGTTCTAATTATTCTTAGTTTAAAGAATGTTTTTTTTTTAATATGCTCACACCTTCTGCTTCTGGAATACGGGGATGACTTTAATTTGTTTTAGAGCTGTGTGCGGTCTTCTTCTTTGTGTATTTTTTATATGTTGCTCGATATTATGATACATCCTACTTTACTAAAAAGGTTAAGGTTTCTATTTGTGATATATTTTCTGGATATACAAACCTAATAGACAGTTTCTGAAATGAGAATTTCACTAAGTAAATAGTTAACTGTAGTGCAGTCTCTTTGAATTTGTCAGAAAAGAGCGTGACAGAACGTTACTAAGTACCTATTTACTTAGTGAAATTCTCAATTCAGAAACCGGCCTTTAGTCTTACAAATCCTAACGCGTTAAAAAAGAAAAAGTGTAACAATTTTTTTTACATCCGCACTTTTTTAATGTACCTAATACCTATAGGATTTTTTTATAGTTTTGGTAGGTTACAATTTGTAAGACTTAGGTGTATGTATAATATATTATCCGGAATAACATACTATTTTTTTATAAGTTTTTTAACATAATATTGTTTCACTTAATAAATATTTTATGTTGTTTTAGACTACTATGGTAAAGAAGTATTTACAGAACTAGATGATGAAAAAGATGAAGAACCCACGATGAACACACCACGTTGTGGTGCGCTAAATACCACTTCTCTGCTTAATGTTTCAGCAAGAATACACACCGGAAAGAGAAAAACTACAAATACTGTAATACAAAAAAAAAGTGTTAATGCCTTCTTCGAGCGAAAACAAACAATATTATCGTTCTCAGTCCCTGAAAACAGTTGTGGCGAGATTTTTCTATTGTCATTTATGTAAACGAAGAAATTTTAACTCGAAAAACCAATTTTTTGTATGTTTGGTATGTAAAAATCAAGTCTGCGTACAATGCAGTGGAGCAGCCAGTTTCGATTACATGTGTTAAATGTCTAGAATAGATTGGTAGGAGAAAATTTTCTATTAATGTACACCATAGTAATTTTCTAACGTAAACACGAGCACTAGACTTAATAAAGATAATTTTAATTTCAATAACGAATAATCAATATTTTTGAGTCGTAACTTAATAATTTATTTTGTAAGTTTACGAGGGTAGTAAACGTACAAACTTAAACAAGTATGCTTATGGCATTAAGTCCGCCGTATTGTACATTTGTTTTAAGTGCAATAAAAGTATCAATAAATAAATTAATTTTATATTCGTGCAAATTCAGTCTTTCTTTATAATGTACACACAGCTTTACATTTTCCATTACGTAACTGGTCGTATCCATTTTGTAACTGTCTCATGTTTTAATTAAGGAAAACATATTTTTTTCGGTTCTTATAAAGGGCACTAGCAAATATTTTTACATTTTTGCAGTAGTATGAATAGAACCTATTCGATAAAAAAAAACACGTTTCCTAAAGACTGTTTTACCAACATAAAACATAACATTTTCATAGGCAAGCTATCCAAAAGTAACAAAGTGGATTTGTTCTTAATTATATTTAAATAAATAATGATTTTCTTTATTGCTGGGTTTTATTTTTCACTCCATCTCATGTCTGTCGAGCAATTAAGCACACTAAATTAGTTGAAGATTACTGTGGTATTCATTTATTTAGGTTGAAAGAAAGTTACAAAATGGAAAGCTAAACAACTTTCTCATCCCAAAAAAGTCAAAAAGCCTTTGAAAATGCAATTTGATTGTTATTTTGCCGCATTCTTAGACATCTTTGAAGAATAGCGAATAATTTAAAATAATATAAATCATCTTAGAATGAATGTTTGCTTACTTTACTCCATTTTGTAACCGGGACAAATTTCTACGAAAATGCCCACTTAACTCTTGTAAAAAAAGGATACGGCGGCCGTTTATGTCGCAAAAAACGTATATTTCGACGCTCAAATACTGACTAGCAACTGTCAGGGTGTTAGTTTCTTTAAATAAACCTTACTACCTGGCTTATAAAAGAATCTAATCGCTCTCATCATGCATCTCATTACGCTCGCTTTTATGCATAGAAATACAAGTTTATGTTCCTCTTAATATCTAGTTTTATTTTTATTAATGGGGAATTACGTCTAACTTACATTGGAGTGGCATTGCTCTTATGCCATAGAAACTTGGGAAAAATAAAAAAAAAACAATAAAAACAAAATTTCAGGGAAATTTTCGGGATCACAAAGAATGTGAAAAACAAAGTTACTAAGTATTTTAAATGATAAAAAAACTTATTATATTTAGTCGTCTCATTGAATTCTGAACGTTTTCTTAATAAGATTGTAGATCGATGCTAAAAAACATCATTTTACGAGATGATAACTCACATACAATTTAAGGCGTTAGGTACGTGTAAGTTATTTTGTATACAAAGTATTTTGCAAATTACGTTTATCATTTAACATGACCTCTCCGATTATATTAAAACATTTTTAGTGCAAGTTCTGCATTAAGTACCTACTTAAGAATTGTTTAAGAGTAAGTATGAGGTGGTATGAGTATCTATGATGTAAGCTATCATTTGTATCATGTAACATTAGTAAGGTGTAATATTTGTAAGGTGTGACTTTTTTTAATTTTCATTTTCAATGGAATTTGTACGAAGTTTTCCTTTTATATTATGTTGGTCGACTACTCCTCTGATTCTATCTTGATTTGGCTGTTGCGTATTTAGTTATCTTTCTGTTGTGCATATTATCTACTTACCTACGTTATATATCTGTTTACTTTTTTTCTGTGATATGTGTTTTTCTGTGTGTTGTAAATAAAAATATATAATCATAACTTAACAAGATCTCTCGTTATATATATATTTGTTGCACTAACCCGTACGTAATACAGAGCAGTTTGTAAAGAGGCTCGTAATTTCACTGATCCCTGCACTTGCCCATTAGCTCAGTTGGGAGAGCGCTGGCACGGTTAGCCAGAGGTCGCGGGTTCAAGTCCCGGCATGGGTGGAATTTTTAGCCTCTAAATAGGTTTTTAAGATCTCTCGTGCTGGGCCGAGTTTCATAAAACTACAATTCGTAGTTTATTGTGACAATTCGAAGTACATTGCGTAGCAGCGTCTAAAAGTTAATCTGTGGGGTAATGGACTTTGTAATGTAGATCGAACTGTCATAGTAAACGAAGAATTGTAGTTCTGTGAAACCGGCCCCTGATGGTAAGCTAATCTTTAATGTAAACAAATTGGAAGAGCCTTGCATTTCCTTCTTGGCTTTGAGTTAAGTCTCAATTCTTCCTGCAAACCACTTCTTCCAAAGGTTGTCTGGAAGAGATCGCTCTAAGCGATAAGACCGCCAATTGTATACCACTACTTAGATATAAGAAACTGTTTGTAATCCTTTCACCTGGTTGCGCAATAAACTGTGTTCTCTATCTATCTGTCTATCTCTATAAGCAATGTCAACCTTAAAAATATATAAGTAATATATTTTGAAGAACTTCCTCTTAACAAAACGCATCTTCGCCTTCGCCACTGAGACCCGAAATAAATCGATACGAATCGAAGTAATTTGCAATTAACCTGTCGGGCATTATACTTATTTTTATCTCTCAATCGAGAAACCGGCAGTACGAAATAAAATTGTGTGATTGTACCTTTTACCAAAATTATTTCAAAATTAAAATAGCCTAGCTTTTGCCCGCGACTTCGTCCGCATAGAGTGAGTAATTTCCGGGATGAAAAGTATCCTATACCCTTCCCCACGACTCAAACTATCTCCATACACAAATTCATCTAAATCCGTTCAGCCGTTATTGCGTGATTGAGTAACACACATCTTCACAAACTTTCACAGTTATAATATTAGTAGGATAATTAGGTATTAACAACAGCAAAATTATTATTGTATTAACAATGTCAGTACTCACAGAAAACACAACAATATGGGGCTTCATAGTTTGTTATTAATCTTGAAAAATCACTGCCAAAAATTTACTACCTAATTACAGATAGGTACTCGTATGACCATAAAAAAAAACACAAACGACTCGTTCTAAAGTTACCTATAAGCAGGTTAATCAGTTAGACGCGCCTAGTGGAGACCACTCCTCTACCACCACACACTACCACTGCCTGACTGAACTTTATTTCTATCAAGGTGGGAGCCATATAACAGGGGAGCAAGTCTCGTAAATGTATCGTTGTTTAATAGTTACATTATAACGGCAACGGCTGTTTCGTTGACATTATGGGTAGTGAACGGACCAATCGCAATCCAAGTTATAAGTTTATAACCCGCGCCACTTAACTCGGCGCCTCGCGCGATCTCCTCCGCGAAAATATCTATTTAATTTGCGCGGATAGGGTTGGAATGACGTTTAGAGGCCAAAAAACCAGCGTTGCTGGAAGGTTACTTTTGAAACTTTTTAGGTGATTTTTAACTAAGTCAGGTTTCATCTAGGTTACACAACTCAAAGGTTAGGTGATTTTTTGCAATTTATAGGATTTATTTTTATTTTTTACTTGAAACAAATGTAAAACGAAACGCAACGCTCTTTTATTTTGCAATGCTGTCGTTTTCGTTTCGTTCATTGAATACATGTAGTGAGCGCAACTCCCAAAAATACGCCTTTCTCTCGCACAAATTCACGCCTACCTAAAGTAAAATTTTGTCCTGCAGTGGGGGTAAAAATGGCTGATGACGATGATAGAAAAAGTGTAAAATAAAACTTATATCGGTAAACACTACAGAACTGCATTTTCTGTAAGTTACTTCAAGCATTCAGTATACAGAATGCTGAATAAGTACACATATATGCAGTCATAGTAGGTACCTACCTTTTTGTTGGTAAGGTTACTATTTATAGCAAAAGGTTACTTTTTGTCTCTTTCAGGTAACTTTTGACAAGACGCGACAGGCAATACTGCAAATTGCAACTATTGCCGTGCCAATATAATTCTATTGAACAACTATGTGTTTACTAGACTTAGGCCCCGTGCGGAGAACGTTGACATTGCAATCTGCTCTTTTGGTACAGTTGACAGCATATACATATCATCTTTACGCGTGCACTCTAACTGGCCCGTAGTCTAACACACACATAGTTTTTTTTTTATTTAATGAAATAAGCCAGTGTCGGTAACAAACATAGATGCTAACTAGCGCTAAGAAGTGAACCCACGTTCAATTGGGGGAAGGCAGGCGGGGCTTGTCAATTGTTTTAACAATCGGAACGAGTTCAGTATTACCCGGCAAAATATCTATGCACCTGCCACCGCCAGGCCGCCATTTTGCGAGGTACCTAGATATTTCGACGGTTTGACGATTTTGTATAAAACCAATCATAAGTTACGCTGTCATTTACTATCGCCCAATCAACGTTCACGTCGTCACGCATGGCGCACATAACAAACCAGTCACAGAGTGATTTACTCTACAGCACATCTTGCGCTCATTTCATTGGCAGGTACAAACTGATCGAGAAAACAGGGGCCTTTTTTGAGAGAATTTGGTAGGAAGAAATACTTCTATGGCTTTTTTAGGGTTCCGTACCCGAAGGGACCCTATTACTAAGACTTCACTGTCCGTCCGTCTGTCTGTCTGTCTGTCACCAGGCTGTATCTCATGAACCGTGATAGCTAGACAGATGAAATTTTCACAGATGATGTATTTCTGTTGCCGCTATAACCAACAATACTAAAAAAATTAATAAAATAAATATTTAAGGGGGGCTTCCATATAAAAAAATGTAATTATTTGCCGTTTTTTGCTCGATATTAATATCGGCTTGAAATATTCGCAGAAGATTTAGTGCTATATTCGCTTCAAAAATAAATAAATAAATTAAAATAAAACAAGTATTTAAGGGGGGTCTCATACAACAAACGCGTTTTTTCTCTATCTTTGTGTCTAATGTTGTATAATAATGGTACCGGTTAACCAGTTGCTGACTATTATTTTCTAAGGTTAACACGAGCACTAGACATAATAAAAACTGAATTTGCACGTATATTTACTCGTTTATTTTCCGTTTTACAATTTCCTGACGTTTCGGTACTTTTGCAAGTGCCGCTTTTTGAAAGCATTAATGTTAGTTTAGGCACCCTCGGCCATAATAATAAAAAAAAAATTATTAAGTTATGTTCCAAAATCATTTTGGCATTTTTCAATTTCAGTTGCCGATCGATATTTCATACGACATAGGTCGGTTAATAAGTAACATCACCTCACCTCTAATAAGCATTCGAAATTTCTAAAACACCCCAATTAAGGGCGTCACACACGGTGAAGTTACGATAATATTTTATCTTAAGATACAATACCGCTCGCCATACAATTCAATTGACCATCACACACGACGAAGATAATATATATATATATATATATATATATATATATATATATATATATATATATATATATATATATTTATATTTTCGTAAATTGTATGGCGAACGATATTGTATCTTATCTTCCTCAGTCCTGACCTTGAAAATAACAATTGAACACTATTGTTATTTTCAAGGTCAGGACTGAGGAGGTTAAGATAAATATTATCGTATCTTCGTCGTTTTACAACCACTCTGAGTTTTGCTCAGGTTTGTATTTTTTTTTTAATTAAAAATAAGAGAATATACATACCTACTTACAAAATTTTATGGAAATTGCGCTTTAGACGCTTTACCAATGTCGCAGGCATTAGTCTCAATAATTGCTCTACATAGATATTTATCCATAATCAACTCTAATTCACACGTAATATGGTTTTAAGCGGCAAACAGCGTCAGCGTCAACTTAAACAACGGCTTAATTAGGTCAGGGTCAGTGCAACTTTTGGAAAATTAA
This sequence comes from Yponomeuta malinellus, assembly GCA_947308005.1. Lineage (NCBI taxonomy): Eukaryota > Metazoa > Arthropoda > Insecta > Lepidoptera > Yponomeutidae > Yponomeuta > Yponomeuta malinellus. Next base: position 2,398,424 of record OX371022.1, read on the forward strand.
GGGTTAGCTTAAGTTAAAACTTGAACTTTGCATTAATGTAATGAGATGATTTATGCAACGTCCAGTGGCACCATCACTCACACTAGACGGGTGAAGGGACCACTCGGACGCCGCAGTGCCTGGGACATTGTTTTTTAGATGAAGCAGGCTCGCTCAGCACCTATAGGTACCATCCTGACAGGTTAGGTGGCCTAGCCCGCAGTCAATACGTGTTGAGCCAACCAAGCCGCGGGTTTCCTCACGATGTTTTCCTCACACGATGAACCTAAACTATGAACCTTTGACAAAAACTGACTTAGGATAATAATAACTTCCACACAACACAATCGCTTGTCTTGGTCCCAAACTAGGATACCCTGTGCTATGGTAACCAGGCAAGGATATCACAAACATGGAAATACACCCAGACTAAGGTAGAGCACCGAACTTGGTTTAGAGAAATTCGCAAATTTACCTACGTTACTTAGAAAACGAAGTCATTGGTACAAGCGAAATTTGAACCCACGAACTATCGAATGTGAGGCCACCGTTCTACCGATGCGCTATTTGATTATTTACTAATATTAAGTAATCACATCACAGATAAGCCGAAAAGAATCTAACGTAACGTAAAACATAAAATTATTGGTATTATATGCAGAATAATGTTTATCGATCTTCCGCAGAAGGTCAAGATTCGTATTTGCATACTTCGTAGTCCAACAAAGAGCATCGTACGAAAGGTTGTAGTGGCCTGGTCACATCTTCCGATGGTTCACAAGTGGAGACCACGAACTGGGAAACGCAGCGTGCGACGCCCACCGGCTCACTGGACCAACGATTTGAGGCAGATTGCTGGCAGCGGATAGATGAGGATGGCGGAGGACAGAAAGAATCGGCGTGTCTAGGAGGCTTGAACCCAACTGTGGACGAATGTGGGCTGATGGATACGAAAGGTATAGTGTACCTACCTATAAGTAAATTAAATGCAAGTGACCTACAAGTGAAATGCAAATAAAGGAAACCTTTAATAAGAATAAAATAAAATAGAGACAGAGGGTACAAAACGGAAGTGAAAACAATTCTTGTCATAGCTAAAAAACATTAAATACTCATTAATGTTACCAGCTATAACTAAAACATTCATGTTTATTAAACAATAGTATATCTATATCTGATTTATAGTACATTATGTTCTGAAAACTCATTCTTCTGTACATATTATTCCACATCTAAAAGAGCACACTTTGTTGACAGAGGTCGAGAATAGGCGATTCAACATGGTCAAATGAAATGGTACAAAACTACATGCCAAATTGGTTTGCTTTTGACAAACAATATCGTTATAATCCATAGCAATACACGCCTGGTGGCGGTGTTAGCCGCCTAGTAGGTACCTACATAGAACTCGGAAGTGAGAAACCCAAGTTCGATTCCCAGTGCGGGCATCTACCTATGACTTTGTTTATTAAATTATGTACATTTGTGAAGTTATAGTAGCAATACCACTCGCTAACTGTGAAGGAAAACATCGTGAGGAAACCTGAGTGTCTGAGCTATTCGCATACCTCAGCGTTTGAAATCGCCAATCCGCGGTGGGCACGCGTCCGTGACTAAGCCCATACTCTTTCTCTGAGAGAAAGCCTGTGCCCTACAGTGGGACGTATACAGGCTGCTTATGATGAATACATGCCTTGTTGGTCTCCTTAAATATTTATTTTATTATAACTTAATTATTTAATTTTTAAGCGAATATAGAACTATATATTCTGTGAATATTTCAAGCGTCTTCCTGTTGCTGTTACGGATATGGAGCAAAAAACGGCCAAAATAATTACGTTTCTTGTTTGGGAGCCCCCCTTAAATATTTATTTTATTCTGTTTTTAGTATTTGTTGTTATAGCGGCAACAGAAATACATCTGTAAAAATTTCAACTGCCTAGCTATCCTACTCTTCCGGAATACAGGCGTGTAGGGGTCGCAAAACCGGAGATATTTTTCTAAGCCGGTTTTTCGGTGACCGTTCAGCGTCAAAACCGGTTCTCCGATATTTTCCGCGATTTCGATTTTATCATGATTTTATTTATCAATAAGTTACTGGACCGCCCGGTGGTAAAAACACTGGTTTTGTACCGGATAAGAACAACATAAAATTAATAGAACTAAAATTATAGCAAATAAAACGTAAGATTGTATCAGTTTTTCTTTTAATCTACTTCATCCAGCCGTTTCTGACATTTTGCTCGATATAACTAACGACAAAAGGTAGACGCTTGAAATATTCAAGTGTTGTATAGAAAATGGTGCGGAACCCTTCGTGCGCGAGTCCGTCTCGCACTTGGCTGGTTTTTATGTTCAGGTTGCAAATAAGCAATATACTTTGCGATAAAGCTCCTTACATTGCTTAGCCCCTATATTACGCGCAACAATCCCGAACGATTCCAATACAATCGTTCAATTCGGACAGCTAGACTGTCATAAACGTCGGGATTGCTAGAGGACCTGATTTCTGAAAATTGTATGGAAAAAAATGGAACTTCTAAAAATAAAACGGACGAAGAAATTAAATATTCAGATTTTCTAACTAATAAAATGGACTTTCTTCTATGTAGCACAATGATTCAGAGATTTGGCTCAAGAAATCTTCACCCGTGAAATATATCTTGTAAAAATATAAAAAAAACTCGTAGAACTGACCTCTAGCATGTGTCAGGAATTTCGCGCTTTGGAAATAACCCTTTATATCGAATTATTTGGGACCAACGAATAAAAAAATCATACAAGTATTTCTCCCAACAAAATTCACACTCAAAAAGGCCCCAGTTCTCTCGATTAGTCTTTAGCAATGAAATGAGCGCAAGATGTGCTTTAGAGTAAATCACTCAATCAATCAATTCTTAATTATGGCTACCCTAAGGATTCTGCCAATGTCGAGTTTTGGAGATAGCAAGTTTTTTTTTTTTAATATTTAACAAAATCCCGTAAGTTAGTTGTGGTGATGTAGTAATAACAAAAAAGATAAAATACATAAAAAACCAGATACATTAGTAATAGACAGACAATCACAATCGAATTTTGTTACTTTTTATAAAATTACATAGATCTTTAATAAATGGAGAGAATACCAATTGTAACAGAGAACGAAAATTTGTGGGAAGAGGGAGATTGGAAGGAAGATAATTATATAGGGAAGAAGATAATTTTGAGCAGTTAAAAAAGATGTGCTCCGGAGTCCCGTCGTCCAAACCGCACTCACTGCAATTGGTTCATTTTTCGCGCCATGCGTGACGTGAACGTTGATAGAAAATGTCAGCGTAGCTAATGTTTGGTTTTATACGAAAACGTCAAACCAATGACTTCATTGATGCTTCATTGTAGTATATCCCTTCGAAACATCGAGGTACCTCGAACGATGGCGGTCTGACGGAGGCAGGTACATAGATATTTTGCCGGGTAATACTGCCCACAGTTTAACGTAAGGTCATTTCATAGTGCTAGTTAGACATCTCTGTTTTTAACTATCACTGTTGGGGACAAATAAAATACGTAATTGGGTGGTTTGTATGCATTTTAAAACGAATTCACTGTAACAAATATTACCTACCTACAATATAAGTGTACAAAACTTAATTACAATTTAGGACTAGACATAAGGTACACAAAAATTATTATCTAACACGCGAAATTAGTCACAGAATCTTATAGACAAACAGAATTGCATTTATGATAAAACTAATCGAATTTAACCGTGTTGCACAGAAACATTCCAACCCACGCAAAACTCCTCAATCTCATGGTAATGAAAACCATGAGGGAGACCTTTATGCTGTGCAGTGGGCAACAAATGGCTGATGATGATGATGATGATTCCAACCCACAATACGTAACTTGCGAGAAAAACGCTTTACTATGTATTACATTATTTTTCTTCCGTGTTTTTGTTCAGACGATTTATATTTGTAATCACGAAAACATTAAACACGTCCGAAAATACAACATGAAAACAATGTTATACATAAAAAAGCACTTTTCTCGCAAGTTACATATTGTGGGTAGAAATGTTTCTGCGTAACACGGTCCTAAAAGGTAAATATAGTATAAACACATTTTTATAAATTAATCACATATTTATGTTTAAAATATTGAGTTTATATTTATTTATTAACAAGTAAACAATTGAGATTTGTCGTCAAAAAGTAAATTTTATATAAATGAAAAGTAAGGTCTTGACAACTCTGAACATAAAAATACCTTCACTTGAATGATAACAAACATAACAAATACAGCTGCCCCAAAAAGTAAATAAAACACTTTTCACTTCGACTTTACTTTTCTTGTTCCAAAAAGTACAGTCAAAGCGAAAAGTACAAAACGGCCAGAGGTAGAGAATGTTTCACGTGTATTTTTACCTCACACCATTTTTCTTCAATGGTTTGTTACTTTCAAGTGTTTTTTGGTCAACTGGTATAAAAAATAGAGTCTGGAATTTTATTTGTCATTAGCAGTCCTTTCCGACGCAAGAATCTTTTTTGTCACAGCTATTACAATTATTATGCTGAAAACAATAAATAAGAAAAAATAATTAAAATCTTTAAAGACGCGTTTCATACATACATATTACCTTAATTATTTTGATTAAACCTCCCTTAAAAATTTCCTTGTCATATTAGGGAAATTTAATCATCTCCCTGGTTTCTACCTCTAGTTTTTCGCACTATTCTTTTTGGGACACCTTGTATACTAAATCAAATCAAAAAGAAACTAAATGCAACAAAAGAAACGTGGCAGTATCATTAAAAAATACATTTATTGATAAAAAAAAAGTAAAATTATCCTTAAAACATCTGCTTATGTATGTTAACCCCACCCAAATAATGTATAAATATATATATATTTGCTATTCATTTAAATTAAAAAATAATCACAACCAAATACAATACAATTGAGATGTTTTTACTTGAATTTAATGGAAAATATTCTCTAGTTTCACCTATGTTGTTATACATAGTTTTTATCCGAATAATCTTGTCAAAGATAAATGACGTTGCCATATTTTAGAGATTACTTGTCACTTTACTTTAAAAACTTCACTTTTTGTATATTTTATTTTTTAATACACATTATTTATGTTTACGTTATTCAGAAATTTTCCAATTTATTGTTTTAAATATCTGGCAACCAAATTAAACAAAAAACATCATAACACATTAAATTTCATCATCACTATATTAACCTACATAATTTTACAGTTATATTTAAGGCACTTAAATTTTTTTTGGATTTTTTTTTTCATTTTTAAAGTAGTTGTTTTACATAAAGCGTATTTACAAATTAAGGCCGACTTGCAGCATTTCCTTAAATGGGGCTTAAGTAGCATTTAACTAAAATTCTTCGTACTCTTTAGTCGCTTACTTTTAAGCTGCTGTTCGAAATCCGAAACGGGGTTAAAAAAATGTGTAAAGGACACTTTGTGCCAAACGGGGTACTATGACATTAAAGATTTTTTACATTATAAAGATGTCTGGAATTAAAGCCAGTTCAATGCATGAGTTCTAGTTTCCAAAATAATATTATCAAATTTTTTTTTGTCCATTCTTTCTCCATAATGTTCTAGATTTTGCAATAGACACCTAGTCTAACTTTTTACATTCATTAAGGGGGTCCAGCAAGTAACCCTAGCGCCACCGAGGATACACCAATTCATATCTTTTTTTACAGATCAACTTTGCAAAAAGTGTCAGTACAGTCTCTCAATCGTGTTAACAGTGATTTTTAGGACCCGCGACAAAGACCCTAGGATCACGAACCTGGGACTAGATATTGTTTTAAATGCCAAAAACGATGCTGCCTGGTTTTTTGCCTCGGGTTCAGGGCCATGGGTCCTAAAAATTACTATCAACATGATTGAAAGATTGTACTGACACTTTTTTTACACATTTGATCTGTAGAACGTTACTCCCTGGACCCCCTTAAGTCGCAGTTTTACGTTATTTTGAATAAAAACACATGAATTTTCGATTTTTTTAAATGGCTGTTTAAGTGACATTTAAAAATTGGTGCACGTCGGCCTACGTCCATAACCAAAAAAATATATAGACAAGACACGATACACATATATAATCTAATTTACTAGTCAGACTTTAAAAATAAGCTTTTTTTTTCAGTGGCACTTTTTTCTTTACACAATACGGTATTTGACACGATCAACAATAAGTTATTTCATGTGCTCGATTAAAACAAAAATTACAAAATATCTCGGAAAATGTATCTCTTTTAGCCAATTACTAGTTATTACAATTTTTAAATAGATTAAACATACAAAGAGTGCTCTGAAATGTAACATCACAAGCAAGTATTTTCATACAAAATTCCGTTTTAAAAGTAACTCATTCGATATTTTGTCAAATACCCAATTTAGAGTTAAAGTCTACACGGTGTTACGAAAAGGTCCGCTAGAATATTAGGGAGAACTTATACTCACCCATACAAAAACCTTTTGCCATGGGACCAACTCTGAAAGTGCGAAATAAATACCAGCTATACGCCTGATACATCATGTCAAGAGCGGTGGTAGCCTAGTGGGTAGAACATTGGACTCGGAAGCGGGAGACCCAGGTTCGATTCCCAGTGCGGGCATGTACCTATGACTTTGTTTTCTATGTTATGTACATTTGTGAAGTTACAGGTAGCAATACCACTCGCTAACGGCGAAGGAAAACATCGTGAGGAAACCTGGGTGTCTGAGCTATTCACGTGCCTCAGCGCTTGAAATCGCCAATCCGCAGTGGGCACGCGTGGTGATTAAGCCCATACCTCTGAGAGAAGAGACAAACAATATGAGGACGAAAATTAATAAAAATTCGCAAGAATTATGTTTTGACCGTGGTCGGCGCCGGCCATCTCAATTGTTTTTTAATTGTTCACGCATATCAGACGTCAGGCTTTTAAGCATTTAACATATAAGAAAACATTTTCCAACGTTACGATACTTCCTACCATTTCGAATGTCGGTTCACAGTTTGCAGCCAAAGGTAGGGAATCACGAATATTTACAAATATGTTATACCATTACCGACAAATCATTAAAAATATTGGTTTTCACAACGAATAGAATATTCCCTCAAAATACGGTAAACGAATTCAAAATCAACCTGTAGTTATAATTTAGACTTTTTTAATTATATGAACTTTAAAAAATCATAAAAAAATGACCGACGGCTAGATAAGACATTGAAAAGTTTTTTTTCAGATTTTAAGTATTAACCGTTAGAGAGTCACATTTATTTTAAAACACCTGATTTAGGGGTAATGTCTGAGAACCCAGCCTTAACAGAAAATTATAAATGGCAATGAAAAAAAAAATCTATGCTGTCGGGATTTTTTCGACAGTTCACGACAGTTTCTAGTCTTTTTTGTCAGCATCATTAATTTTGTCAGTATCATTCAGTTTTTTTTTGTTTTTTACATTTCTTTAGCTAATTAAACATAGCCTACGCACCAAGTGCTATTTTATCACAAGTATTTATTTCACGAATTAAAATCGATTATATAAACGTCGAACGAGTTTTGGCACACAAAAAAGGAAAAGCGACCTCTCGGGGCACCTGGAAGTAGCTAATGAAGAAATAAATCATATCGTCGCTTAAGTTCTAACACCACGTATATCAAAAATAGCAACTTTACAGAAGCGTGAAAAAACTACATAATTTTACATGTCTAATACAAATTATAAAAAATCTCGTGTCACAGAGTTCGCTATCGAACTCCTCCGAAACGGCTTCACCGATTTTTGTGTATTTTTCGTAGGTCTGAGAATAGGTCTTAGGCTAATTAATATGACAAAATAACGTTTGCCGACTCAGCTAGTAATTTTATGATTTGTTTACACTTCTTAATAAATATAATATTAATTAATATTATGAAGTGTAAACAAATCATATTAAAGACGGAAAGATCAGTTTTTCGTAACAATTTGTAACGTACCTTATGATTCCCTATCAAATGGAGTGTTTGGAGTCCGGGGTGGCTGGGTACCATACAGCTTCGACTCTATAAGCCTCACATGTTCTCTTCACGATTGTTTTGTTTTTATTTTTGTTTTGTCGACGTTCGTGTATTTTGTTTGTGTTTACTTTGTGACAATTTAAAAAAAAATGTCTTCCTTCTTTCTTCTTTCAAATGGCATCAAAATGTCAAAACCGCCGAGCAATGATTTACGTGGCGTTATAACTTAACTCCTGAACTGCCCTCGCGGAATGGAACGTATAGGTGGCCCATACTAAGTTGGACACAGATCTGTGTCGCGGCAGACGAGCAGACGAGACGTATAATTTTTATGACACGTTTTTTGTAAAAAGTATCATACATACATGAAAAACACAGGATTATTTGTAAAATAACACATGTTTCAGAAGTTGCCCCTTTTTTTAAATAACCCTGTATGATATAAATTTAATACAAAAACGTGCAGGGCTTGCGCAAGTGTTTTCAGTTTAAACTATATAATATAATCACTTAAGTCATTATTAGCCTAAAAATAAATTTTGATATCTATGTCGCCCGCGACTTCGTTCCCGTGAAATTCTATGTACATTTTTCCGGGATAAAAAGAAGCCTATGTGTTATTCCGGACTAGTATCTATCCCGGAACCAAATTTCATCCAGATCCGTTCTGCCGTTCTGATGTGGTTGAGTACCTAACAAACATCCATACATACTAGAATTTATTATAATATAGCTGTTGCCCGCGACTTCGTTCGCGTGGTAATTTTGATGTGTATTTTTACGGGATAAAAAATAGCCTATGTGCTAATCCAGACTATAATCTATCTCTGTGCAAAATTTCACGCGGATCTATTCAGCAGTTTTTGCGTAAAAGAGTAACCAACATCCATCCATACATACAAACTTTCGCGTTTATAATATTAGTAAGGATAATAGTACTAAGATTATTTTCATTGACTAAAATATAATCTACAGGACATTTTTTTTACTTTTTTTCCAGAAATTTTAGAAAACCCTACCTACAGAGGCTAACTAATCATTTTCTTAAGATATTATACCTACTTTAGGTGACGACCTTAATATTCTTAGATGGAGTAAAGTAAGTAAAAAAGGTATAATTTTTACCACCAAAATTGAATAATATTTAATTTTGCAGGTGAAAATCATCCCTTTTCCCATCCCATCCCAATAATAACTTTACACCAATCAAATCAAATAGGCTATCTTACTGCATGCTGCTTCGCTCAAACAACCTGATTTTTTTTCTGTGATCTAATGCAATTAGTATAATTTTTAATAATAAGTGGTCTGAGGGCAATAAAGTCACGAACATTTTGATTACATTTTTGTTCTCCTGTACTTAGTTTTCGATAAAGAAAATGATCTCCTGTTAAATTTTCAAAAACGTAAATTATTATCGGTTCAATCGTTTATTTAACTCTTGTCAGATACACACCCATGAAGAAGGCAAGAAATTCAACACTTCACGGGCACCTTTATTTTTTCACAATAGTGACGAGACGTGTTTCACATTATTATAACGAGCAGATCATGTAGCGAAAACTATTCAAGAACTTCGTATCTGGCTTATCAAGCAGGGTTTTTATTCCTTTAATTAATGAGTGCATCGAAAGATGTAATATTTTAACTTTGAAAATTTATTTATTTTACGTAATACAAATTTTAAGTTTTTGTTTCATTTAAAATGATTATGACTTACAATATTTGTAAGCGTAGTGTTTTATACAATCTGTAATCCTACTATAATATTTTAATGATTTTTTTTGACGTGTAATGTTAATTATGAATAAATGTCTGTATCAAGTTGATTTTCTACAAAAAATACAAACTTATCTTATTACAAAGATCTATACTATAACAAATTAGTTTTTAATATTAAAAGTAATAAATTAATATGAAAACACGTTGGGTAGTTTTTCTTTTATCACAATCAGACAGACAAACTACAAAAATATCAAAATAAAATCGATTAAGACTTCAATAAAATAAAATCGATTATCATTAAAAAAAATCGTGTGGGGTAACTTCATGGAACATCACTAAATTGAGCTGCCAGAGGTGAAATAAACGGCTGGACCGACAATACGTCGTTGTTATCCCGGATGAGCGATTTGTCAAAAGTATAACTAATTTTTTTTACAATAATGAGCCGTTTTCAGCACAAATTCACAAAGCAATTCATAGATGGCGCTTACAGGCGTGGCCATAAAAGAACCGGAATACGGCTGTCAAAATTAATCTGCGCTAAGCAAAATTTGACAGACGTGTCCCTGTTGTTGTATGTGCACGCCTATAAGCGCCATCTTTGAAGTGCTTTGTGAATTTGTGGTGAAAACGGCTCATTATAAAATGTTTCATTGCGCGAGCGAGACAACATGCTAAACTGAAAAATAGGCCCAAAATAGCGATTCTCACTCGCTTAACCCCTCTTTGAACGATCGAATCAGATATAACTAAGGTTATTGAGTCATTATGCCACTGAGTCAGTCTTCAAACCTTCCGTGGAGTCCACAGCCGGTTGCCATAGCAACGAGCGATGGCCGCCTGGCTGAGGATGGCTGAGGACAGAAGACAGAGTCGGTCTTCAAATCTTGCGTGGAGTTCTCAGCCCGTAGCCATAGCGACGAGCGATGGCCGCCTGGCTGAGGATGGCTGAGGACAAAACACAGAAATAACTGTAAAGTCAGTCGACTAAAGATTGCTGGCCTATCTCGATTTCATTAGTACAATAATAATAATCTTGGCCATAGACGAACGAAAAATAAACTATTAATGTTGACGTTGGTCATTGTAGAATCACTGATAAGAGTATTTGTATCAGTCTTGAGTGAAATGTGAAGCAGATTGGTGGCAGTAGACGGATGAGGTGGCGAGATGAGAACATGTGGCGTGCCTTGGGGGAGGCCTATGTCCAGCAGTGAACGGATACGGGCTGATTGATGATATGTGTCCTCAGCCTACCTCTCTAAGACACAGGGATTCAACTATAAGTTATTTGTGTTCATCTCAGCATACCCTCTCTAAGACACAGGGAGTCTACTGTAAGTTTCATTGATGAAGACACAGAGGGAGTCTACTGTAAGTTTCATTGATGAAGACACAGAGGGAGTCTACTGTAAGTTTTATTGATGAAGACAAAGAGGGAGTCTACTATACGTTTCATTGATGAAGACACAGAGAGAGTCTACTGTAAGTTTCATTGATGAAGACACAGAGGGAGTCTACTGTAAGTTTCATTGATGAAGACACAGAGGGAGTCGACTGTAAGTTTTATTGATGAAGACAAAGAGGGAGTCTACTATACGTTTCATTGATGAAGACACAGAGAGAGTCTACTGTAAGTTTCATTGATGAAGACACAGAGGGAGTCTACTGTAAGTTTCATTGATGAAGACACAGAGGGAGTCTACTGTAAGTTTCATTGATGAAGACACAGAGGGAGTCGACTGTAAGTTTTATTGATGAAGACAAAGAGGGAGTCTACTATACGTTTCATTGATGAAGACACAGAGAGAGTCTACTGTAAGTTTCATTGATGAAGACACAGAGGGAGTCTACTGTAAGTTTCATTGATGAAGACACAGAGGGAGTCGACTGTAAGTTTTATTGATGAAGACACAGAGGGAGTCGACTGTAAGTTTCATTGATGAAGACACAGAGGGAGTCTACTATACATTTCTTTGATGAAGACACAGAGAGAGTCTACTGTAAGTTTCATTGATGAAGACACAGAGGGAGTCTACTGTAAGTTTTATTGATGAAGACACAGAGGGAGTCGACTGTAAGTTTCATTGATGAAGACACAGAGGGAGTCTACTATACATTTCATTGATGAAGACACAGAGGGAGTCTACTGTAAGTTTCGTTGATGATTTGTGTTCTCAGCCTACCTCTCTAAGACACAGAGGGAGTCTACTGTAAGTTTCATTGATGAAGACACAGAGAGAGTCTACTGTAAGTTTCATTGATGAAGACACCGAGGGAGTCTACTGTAAGTTTCATTGATGAAGACACAGAGGGAGTCTACTGTAAGTTTTATTGATGAAGACACAGAGACAGTCTACTGTAAGTTTCATTGATGAAGACACAGAGGGAGTCTACTTTAAGTTTCATTGATGAAGACACAGAGGGAGTCTACTGTAAGTTTCATTGATGAAGACACAGAGGGAGTCTACTGTAAGTTCATTGATGATTTGTGATCTCAGCCTACCTCTCTAAGATACCGAGGGGGTGTCTACTATAAGTTGAACCCTCGCAGGTCGTTCAGTCTCCGCTGCAGGTCCTCGGTGGAGTCTTCAGCCGGTTGCCATGGCGACGAGCGGGCGCGCTCGCCACCCGGCGCCATCTGGAAGGTGGTCTGCTTTGACTTGCCCGGGCTTTCGGAGCTGCGGACGAATAACGATCATGAGTGAGCAATCCTTTGTGTGTAAGCGAGCCTGACCAGTGCTAATCTGTGGCTCAGTGGTCTGTGTGAATGTCAAGTAGCACGATTTCGCGCTATTGTTGGGGTCATCGTCCGTGCCGCTGTGTACACTGACAATGGGGAACTTGCGTCTAACTTAGATTGGAGTGACATTGTTTTAATACCATAGGAGACATAAAAACTTTATATTTTTTTAAAATAAAAAAAATATAGTTTGTATATTTTTTCTCTCTCTTTCCGTCTAATCTCTCTCTAGTTTCTCTCGCTCCCTTTTTCATTCCCTAGTCTATCCCTCTAATCTCTGTCTCTCGCTTCAGACAAACTTCAGACAACTTCTCTCTTTTTAGCCACAGTCTTTAGTCTCTCTCTCTCTCTCTCTCTCTCTCTCTCTCTCTGACTAATTTCTCTCTCTATCTAATTTCTCTCTGTGTCTAATTTCTCTCTGTGTCTAATTTCTCTCTGTCTAATTTCTCTGTCTAATTTCTCTGTCTAATTTCTGTCTAATTTCTTTCTGTCTAATTTCTTTCTCTGTCTAATTTCTTTCTCTGTCTAATTTCTTTCTCTGCCTAATTTCTTTCTCTGTCAAATCTCTTTCTACGTCTAACCTCTTTCTCTCTGCCTCGCTCCCTCGTCTCTCTTTCTCTAGTCTATCTCTCTGGACTCTCTTTCTAGGCTTCCTCTCTATTCTTTTTTCTTTCGTTCTCTCCCTCTTTTTCTCTAGTCGAACTTCGACTCGTCCCGAGCTTAGAAGTGTCTGTCTGTCTTTTGGAAATGTCTCTCCGTCTTTCTTTAATCTCCCTCTCACCTAAAGTAGTCGGTGCTGGTGGTGAGGTCGGCTCGCCTGTTGTCGGCACCGTTAAACAGCCAAATGCCGTCGGTTAACGACTGGTCCTGCACTTGGAAGTCGCCCCTATAGAGCGTCGGCGGGGAGGTCAGGTCCACGGACAGTTTCTGACCTGGCGGCGGAAGATTATATAGGGTTATTTTTGAAACGCGCGAGCCTAAGTTCCCTTTCAGTAGAATCCGGCAATAATGTATAGAAACCAATTTAAACACGATCACTCCGTAATTACTTACATTTGAATATCAATCCTGATCATATTCACATTTCAAGGAACCATTCATTGTTCTGACAATGATTTCGACACCAAATAACTTCTTTATGATAGTTATTTTAATAAAAAGTACTCGGGCGACGAAAGTTTCAATAGTTTGTAAAACTGCCATATAAATTTTTTACTCATCAGTCTTTCTTGTCTTTGGAAAGTTTGTGCTGTTCAAACCACCGACCATCGGTTCTTCGGCATATGTGACCAGCCCACTCACACATAATCTTTCTTCTAAAAACCTATATAGAGGCTAAATATCGGCGTATATATATAATTTATTTATATCTTAAGTGCATATTTTTATTCTGATATCTAGTTTCATAAGCAGCCTATATACGTCCCACTGTAGGGCACAGGCCTTCTCTCAGAGAGAGAGTATGGGCTTAATCACCACGCGTGCCCACCGCGGATTGGCGATTTCAAGCGCTGAGGTATGTAAATAGCTCAGACACTCAGGTTTCCTCACGATGTTTCCCTTCACGGTTAGAGAGTGGTATTGCTACTATAACTTCACAAATGTACATAACTTAGAAAACAAAGTCATAGGTACATGCCCGCACTGGGAATCGAACCTGGGTCTCCCGCTTCCTCACTGGGCTACCACCGCTTGCTACCATATCTAGTTCTTTTTGTGCCCGTTTTTCTACTGCTTCTCCTATATCCGAAGGTTGGCTGGAAGAAATCTCTTACAGAGATAAGCTCGCCTTTGCACATGTTATTTCTTATGTAATGTCCTGTTAATTGTCTTGTGTGCAACAAAGTGTAATAATTAAAAACGCCCCCTCGTATCATGTAAAGTAGGTGTCTGACCTGGGTGTAACCTCTGGTCGGTCCTCATCTCCGAGAAGCTGTCGCAGAGCTGGTCGAGGGCTGGACTCGAGAAGTCGTCGCGCGGATACCAGCGCTGCGATGGCTTGGATGGTGTGTCTGCCAAGTGGAATTTATTTTGAGTCTAGAAGTGAATTGTCGATTGAATTGTGGATTTCATCGTTAACTGACTTAATAACTGAATTTGAAAAGGCTAACTGTGGAGTTTTTATGCCCATTTTTTCTCCAAAATGATCTAGATTTTGAAATGGACACCTAGTTAACTTGTAACATTCATTAAATCGCAGTTTCTGTGTTATTTTCAAAAAAATTACTTTGATTTTGATGGTATATCCAATTGTCAATTGAATTGCCTATTCAATTTTCAATTGAATCTTCTAGGAAGGGACTCGCAATCATTGTTGACACAGGTACGTGCTGAGCTGGTTTGGCCGGGCGTGAGTCTGGCAATAAGAGAATTATCAACTGAATTTAATGGTCAATTGAATAGTTTAAGGAGGTACGCGCTAAGTCGCCGTTGACACGGATACCATTGCCTTTGCCATTGGTTTTGCTAGAACCTAGCAATCAAAATTTACTGAATCTTCAGTAGAATTGTCAATTGCATTGTAAATCCAATTAAATTATCAGTTGACAGTTGAATAGTTTAGGCAAGTACTTGCAAAAATGTCATCACGAGGATACAATTTTCTACTCACCTTTACTCCTACCGGAGTCCCCCCAGCCGTCAGCCAGCGCCGCGGGCCTGTCCTCCGCCCCCCGCGGCCTGTCCCCCGCCACCCGCGGACTGTCGCCCGCCACCCGCGGACTGTCCCCCGCCACCCGCGGACTGTCCCCCAGGCCGAGTTCGCTCAGCTCGTGCAACATCTGCGCCTCCCCGTCGAACACGAAGTCTCGCTCCAGGACCCTTCGGGCGCCGGGTGGCGTCGGGAGAAGCGAGACTGGCGGCGTGGCCGGGGTTCGGTCTGTTGGGTGAAACTGTATCAAAACATAACCTGTGATGTGAATTAATTATTAAACAGGCGTTGAATGAATTTTAGTAAAGCGAGCGCAGTCTAGAAATGTAAGGCTGCGCATGCCTCGAGTGACACTTTAGCGTCGCAGGTAGACTCTTTCTCTCTCTAGTGACATTTTAGAATCGCAGGCACACTCTCTCTAGTGACGTTCTAACACTACAGGCCCACTCTCTCTAGTGACGTTCTACCATCGCAGTCACACTCTCTCTAGTGACGTTCTAACACTACAGGCCCACTCTCTCTAGTGACGTTCTAACGTCGCAGGCACACTCTCTCTAGGGACTTCTAACACTACAAGTCGAATCTCTCTAGTGACGTTCTAGCATCGCAGTCACTCTCTCTAGTGACTTTGTAACACTACCAGGCCCACTCTCTCTAGTGACGTTCTAGCATCGCAGGCCGACTCTCTCTCTAGTGAGATTCTAGCGCCACAGGCCGACTCTCTTACGAGACTCACACTTACCCCTGGTCTTCTCCTTGGCAGGCGTGGGCTGCTGGGCTGATGGCTTGCCGGGGCTTGCCGGTTCAGCCAGCAGCGCCCGCAGCTCCGCCTCCAGATCTGCGGCGTCGTAATCCTCTGTCGGACTCGCTAGTGCCTTCTCCACCTCGCCGTACGATTCTAGCACCTGTGGGGTCCCGAATAGGGATGAAAAACGTCTACGTCTTACCGGACAAGTGGGAGAGTCCCAACAAAAACGAAGAAATCAACTTTTTAAACGAATACTTAAGCAAAAGAGGTTCAATTTTCCCCTTAAAATGTATTGAAGATCCTTTCTAAGGCCGCAGCTCAGTTCAGCCTTTAAAAAAGTTTTAATATTGAATTGCAATTTTTGATAATTAAAAGTAGCTACTATTTTTTTAAAATAATTATCGGCTTCTATATAATATTACAAATTGATCTTTTCTTAGAAATAAACTAATAGTACATATATTTTATGCATATTTACACTAGTATTGGGGGGCAATTCCACCACACCTTTCCCCAACATCATGTATACGATTGAAGTCTCACCTCTTTGAGCTCATCCATGGTATCGTGGACAGCATCCTCATCAAGACCGCCCTCCTTCAGATTTCGTTTCATCGCGTCTGTGCTCAATCTGTGAAAAAAAAGCGAAGGCTCATACACATACATAGAATACAAGGTGTAACAAAATACACACGTAGTGTGTAATAATACATAGCCAAGGTGATTGCCCGTAAGAAGTGAAAATGGGTAGGCCATATATTCCGTAGACAAGACAAAAGATGGGGTGTGAGAGTGCCAGTCTGGAGACCTAGAGATGGGCGCAGAAGTGTGGGGAGGAAGCCAACGAGATGAGACGACCTGGTCAAAGCGGCTGGAAAAGGCTGGATGCGAAAAGCCCAAGACCGAAATTAATGGCGTGCATCAGAAGAGATCTACACTCAACATTGGGTGGCTTTAGATCAGGGTTTCTCAAAGTGGGATACGCGAACCCCCAGGGGTTCACCATTCGACGGTAGGGGGCTCGCGATGTATTTTCATACGGACTTTTTTCTACTAATTTTCCCTATTCAAATCTTCTAATTTCATCTAAAACTACATTCTAAACTACATAAAAGTTTGCAACACTGATTTGCTCAGTGTTTATTTGTTTTATTTATTGTTACTTGCGCTTTTTGGAGGGTAAGGGGTTCGCTATCATCTACAAATTTTAATAGGGGTACGCGGAGCCATAAGTTTAAGAAACCCTGCTTTAGATTGAACAAGAACTGGCTCGCCCACACACACTCCCGAAACGACCGTCCGGCTCCCGGTCCAATGGTCGACTGACGCTGACACGAGACGGCGTACCTCATACAACTCAAAAATTCAATTCAAAAATACTTCATTGCACAAAAGAGTGATTGTACAAAGGCGAGCTTAATACTAGTAAGTATTTTCTTCCAGCTAACTTTGGGTTATGTGGATAGTGCAAGGGGTAGTGCCAAGAAAGATTTATTGCAAGAAAAAAAAATATTACTTAAACTATATACTCTTCAGGCATGCACTATTAATCCAAAAAAACAGTACATTCAAAAACAAAAGACCACAGTAGGCAAAATGTGTTCCAGGTTTTTTTCGGTACAAGTCAATTTGTGTTTTAGCAGATTTGAGTGTTCGACCCATTATCCAGTAGTCACACTAAGGCTCTAGGCAAAAATCTAATGCAGTCAAATTGTGTTCTAGACAGTCCCAGACCAATACGATTGACTCACTTGTAAGTATCGACGACAGCCACGTTGGTCTCCGCATCTCGCATGGTGAGCTGAAGCTGCCTCACGTTCTCGAGTGCTCCGTCGCATTTCTGCGCGCGCTCCAGCAGTTTGTGTTTCCGTCTCAGGTGGTTCTTTGCCTGAGAAGACGAGAGGGGTTAGGTTAGATTGTGAATACCTCTTTGGTCCAGCGATTAGGAGTTGTGGGTGCAATGGACAATCATTCAAAAAAAATATTGAGCTGAAATAAAAAAAACCGTTTGGAGATTAAGCTTCACAAAATACAAGAAAAATACTCAAAGACTTTTCTGTAGTTTTGTTTCACAGATAATTCAAAAAATGCAAAATTAAACAAAAAAGCCGGTACAGCGGCTCTACAGCGTGGTACCTACGTCTTTGCCTTTGTCAGCCAAAAAAAAAGTCAAATGTCAACAATGTTTTTATAGTTGTATATCGAATCGAATTTTCATTTGTGAACGAAAGGTGAAAGAAAAAATGTTAGCTAGCACGATCTATTCGAATCAACAAACAGACAACACAGATTATTATCTTGCACGACGTGACAAAGTGACACTTTTTTTTTCAAGTAACCTCAAAGGTAGAGGTAAAGATTATGTTTTTTGTTGCCTTCTAGCCTGCGTCACTTCCGGCCCTAAAAAATCAACTTTAAAACAACTATATTATTTCCAAATAAATACAAGAAACGAAAAAATACGTGTCCCCTATTTTTCTGTTTTTTTCTCAAAAAAGCAATAAAATCATAGAGCTTTATTTTTGCACTATTGTCAATTCTCGAAGACAGTTGCATTTTTTGTGCGGACCACAGAACAAAGAAAATAAGTTAGAAAGCGCATGTGGGCGGGGCGCGCGCGCCACGAACTTGTACAAATGATCATAGTTTACAAAAACATACCCAGTCGGCCGCGTAGTCTTACCGAGCATGTTACTGAAGAAAAACTGTTAAAAAAAGGGTAAAAATGCCATCGTGCGCAATTATCACCTGCAGAGCTCGAAGCAGAGACGTTAGTCAGACTAATGGAGGAATTTCTTTTCATCGGTACGTAAATTAAACCTTTATTTTGAGTGATTTGATCGAAAATATTGAAAAGAGTATGTTTTACAGCAATAGTGAAAAATATCGCAAGATGAAGTATACATTGCCGGTGTTGTACGCAAATAATTGCTGCGCCAACGTATTATGTACGCGAAGAGCAATGCGAAGCATGTGTGTCTGCGTGAACGATTGACTTCACAATATTCCGTGGTACTCCCCAAAAAGAGTAGCGAAGGGAATAACTTATCGATAGTGTTGGGTCAGTTTGTCGTGCTGTCGATATTGTTAAACTTTGTTATTACGGAATATTTCATTGCTCTTAGAAACCGGCTAAGTGCGAGTCAATATCGCGCACCGAGGGTTCAGTACAGACTTGTAGGTATGTAAATAGTTCGTCCATTGCAGGAATCTAGTTTAAAAGATATTTTTTTTTGTAACTACTAATTTACGGATTTCGGATTTTTTCCCTTTCATTGTTTTTTATAAAAACATTTATTTGCAACTACAGTCACACACACAAAGCGAAATAACACAACATAAAATAAACATAACAAAAAACAAGAAAAAAAATATGCAGACGTTAAAATGTAAATTTTTAGGCACATTCTGAGATCTACAATACGCCGAAATTTGGTTTTATGACTTTCGAGGCGAGTTCCCCATTTAACCACTTCTGACACACTTGCCACAAGTATTTACGATAAAATTGCCACAAGTAAATAATGAAACCTAACCTGATAGAATTAAGCGCTAAAGAAGAGTAGAGACACAATAAATAATTACACACAAAATATCAAAATTTTTAAATTACATTCATTCGCAAAAAGCTTCGCCAAACAAAGTTAATAATATCGATATCTTTTAACTTTTTGTCAATCCCTATGGCTTTGCTTGTACGTACAGGCGCACGCACACATCAAAAGTAGCGTTGGTGTGAACTGCATTGGCCAATTGCAACGCTTGCTTTCGCGGCCTCGGACTCACGCACACATGTATAAGCCTGCGTGCGTATTGCTTACATTAGTAGTAGTAAAGAACGGTGGGGGGTGAAGCGGCGACAGCGGTTCCCGTACAAAATACGCGCTAGGGCAATTCTAACTTATTTTCTTGTGTTCTGTGGTGCGGACCTTATTAAAACAGAAAGTGAGTGGAGAGTGGTGTCTTTTTTCGAAAGTGCTCTCCCCTTCGTACGACCGACACTCCGCTCTCTCTCTGAGCGAGACGACTTTCTATATGAGATCTTATGGTAGCTCCACACTCTCTAGGAGGTAAGGCGAGGCGACGCGAGGGCAAGAATGCGGATGAAGATCTCGCCTCAGCTCGTGGTACCTCGCCTCGCCTCGTCAACGCTCCGTTCGGTGTTTCTTGTGCCGGAGTCCAACCCGCCTAGTTCTACCCACTAGGCTACGACCGCTCACAGAGATCCCTGTCAAATTATTATCAGAAAGATAGACGGCGTCTATCCCCGATAAAACCTCTCTCTCTGAGGAAGAAAGAAAGGAACACAGCACGAAGAGGGACTACTAACGATTTAGAAATCCCGCTGTAATTACTAGAAGCCACTAGCATTTACAGCGCGATTGAAGAGAGCTGAGAACTGGATTGACTCACAGCAAGTCTGTTCCCCAAGGCCAGCGCGGCGGCGGCGTCGGCCTGCGCCCGCGCAGAGTCCCGAGCCAGCTTCGCGGCCGCGGCGCCAAGCCGGCGCTCGGCCGCAGCCAGCCGGGCCAGCGCTGCGTCGCCCGCCGTCACCGGGGACACTTTGCTCGACGCCGAGTCCGCTGCGGGCGAGAAAACATAAACTTATACTGTGGAATTCTAAAGGAACCGCAGGACCCGAGCCATAACAATGGTTTTTCGGGTTCCGCACCCAAAGGGTGAGGGACCCTATTACTAAGACTCCGCTGTCCGTCCGTCCGTCTGTCACCGGGCTGTGTCGCATGAACTGTGATAGTTAGACAGTTGAAATTTTCACAGATCGTGTATTTTTGTTGCCGCTATAGTAAAAAATACTAAAATCAGAATAAAACAAATAAATAAGGGGGGCTCCCATGCAACAAACGTGATATTTTGGCCGTTCTTTGCTCGATATTAATTACGGCAACGTAGACGCTTGAAATATTCAAATGCTCTATAGATAATGGTACTGAACCCTTCGTGCGCGAGTCCGACTCGTACTTGGCCGTTTTTATTAATTGTTCTTTTAGAGGTCATAATCTAACTAAACTATGGCCTTTGCATCTCGTAGCGCTTGAAATCGCCAATCCGCGGTGGGCACGCGTGGTGATTAAGCCCAACTCTCTCTCTGAGAGAAGGCCTGTGCCCTACAGTGGGACGTATATAGGCTGCTTATAATTACTAATATATATATATAGCTTTATATATATATAAAGATATCGCTATGCAGTTTCACTAGGTAATTGCATTAAAATAGTAAACTTCGTGTTTCCATGTTACATTTAAAATTTTGTTTCCTTTAATTTTATTCATTGGGATTTGGATGATAACCAACAAGTGCATTGCATTTTGCTTGACTGCTTATTTCGAGAAATGCGAATTCGTCCTAACCATAATTAGGAATATGAAAAATTCGGAAAATTAAGAATGAGTAAAATTATGAATTAGCGTAAAGAAGAGTTCGTCCTGACAATCATTTGGAAAATTACACACATCGAAAAATAAAAATTGGGTCCTAATCGCCGGCTTCATAAATATATAGCCGTATTACCAAACGGCCGGTAAACTCAAGCAATCACCTGATGTTAACTAAAACTTTAATCAATGACGTCTGCATAAGCCTGAGCTCTGTGTTTATTTCAGACATTCAATTACATTCCTTTTATGTTGCACCAATCCGTGCTGAGGACAATTTTTAAAACCAATTCCGAGGCTAAAAATTCCACCCATGCCCGCACTTGAACCCGCGACCTCTGGCTAATGCCAGCGCTCTACCAACCGAGCCAATGGGCAAGTGCAGGCATCGGCGAAATTTTGAACCTCTTTACAAACTTCCCTGTATTACGTACAGGCAGCGACATCTGGCCGAAGTAATTTACATCACTTGCAGCCCCGAGCACTCACTTCGCAGTTAGGTTTTACATCGGAATGATATCGCTGTACTTACATGATTATATTCTTTTTGTTGCACTAATTCCGTGCTTAGGACAACTTTAAAAACCCATTCGGAGGCTAAAAATTCCACCGTCACGCTCAGGTCTGCAACCAATGATTGCCGATAAAGCGAAATAGGTCTGTAGTGGCAAGTGGCAGAACCTGGTCACTGCATACGCCTTCCGGGACACAGAATTTATAAAATTTAAAATTTTGTATATAAAATTTTGTGGGCCTTATATATACAATAAGGTCCACAAGGAATTAAACAATTATGTCACTTAAATAGATTTGCGTGTATCCGAATGCTTCAAAACTTTCTGTTACAACTCGACTACAACCAAACCGAAAACTTATTTAAAATAGTCAAATAGCAGGACACATAATTTTTTTATTTTTTGTTTTTTGGTATATGGTTGTAGCAGACTCTCTCACTGCATAGGTCTATGGTAATCTTTCTTCTTTCACTGGTAACAAATTTACTGAGATCTCTCATAGCACTTCCATACCATGCAATCTAGTCTCACGCTTCTCTGGCTACGAGTTTGCCTACTCGTTGGTTACTAAACCCACACTTTTAGCAACCTACTCTACATCGTGAATAAATTACCAAAGTTGGAATTGGAAAAGATGTTTGGTTTACTTATTACGATGCATCTATCACAGTATATTTATGTAGTTTTATGTATGTCATATTAATTCCAGCAGGCTTATACTTATGTTTAAATAGTCTATTTTACTTTATTATATTAAACTCGTACAAACTATCGTATCAATATAATATCTGTAATAATATTTTAATAATATTGTATGTAGGTTTATTTTATTACATATTTGAAATAAAAGACTTGAGCCATATTATAGTTTGCTGTATGCATGTTTAAAATTTATTTTATTACTGTACAAACACTATGTTGTGATATATTTAAGTTCACCCTGAATGGACCACTGTGCCCCAAGATACAATTTAATTTAGTTTGGGGCTCAGAGTTACCTACTTTATGTTGTTACTTTTTGTTCAGCTCATTAAACATTTTGTTTGTTTGTTTGTTTGTTTGTTTGTTTGTACATGTCTTTTCATTTCCTGTATAGCTCACCCAATTTGACGACGTCGCCTTTCTTAGCGGCGCAACCGCGAGCTACGAGCGCGCCCAGTAGGATCTCGAAGGTCTCCCGGGAGCGCTGCCATTCGATTGCCACCATCAGCTCCTCTACTGTGCCGATGCGCTCTGCATCGTAAGGAAACCCATCGAGAAGGGCCGCGGCTTGTTCCTGAAACACGATTTATTTTCCTTGGTAATTTAATACTGTTGATGAGTTAGATGAAAAAAATGTCTGGACCGATTGACTTCAAGGTTTCAGAATAACAATTTGAACTCCATTAATTAAAGACCAACATTGATGACTAACTGTGTATAAGACGTTTAAAAACTATTTATAAAAACAGAATTCCTTGGACACCCTCAAAGGCAGTTTAAATAATTTGTCGTTACGTCACGGGCTTTACCGCAGTCTATTTGAAGTGGCTCTGAGGAGTGTTTTAAGGAATTGTGTGTTTTAAATAAGACCATATGTTTGAAATTTTTTGTCCAGTATTTTCAAAATTAATCTAGATCTTTAAATGGACACCTATGTTTAACTTGTAACATTCATTAACATCAAAATCAGACTGCAAACTTCTCTCACCTCCACAGCGCTTTCCAGCACAAATCTTTGGGTCGCGTCAATGCTGGCTTTCGGTAGCCCATCATTGTCCACTGCCTGCTTGCCAGGCATCCAGAAGGTCACTGCCGTGATAGCCAAAGCTGCGGGCTTGAACGCCAGCCGGGCACCCCATTGGATCCAGCCCTCAGGCCCGCCGTGCAGGATCTGCTGGTACTTGGAGATTGGCGACAGGTGTCCGTTGCTGGGGGTGTGATGGATTATTATAAATGTAATATAATACGATATATTTTGTACGTATACAGGGTGTATCCCCATATACATGCGAAAGAAAGAGGTTCTACTTACCAACACGAACATTTGTATTGCATTCAAAGAATTTATTAATGAATTAGGAAGTGGTGGTAGCCCAGTAGGTAGAACAATGGACTCGGAAGCGGGAGACCCAGGTTCAATTCCCAGTACGGGCATGTACCTATGGCTTTGTTTATTCATAAAGTTAAGTACGTCTGCGAATTAGTAGTAGCAATACCACACACTAACAATGAAGGGAAACATTGTGAGGAAACATGTGACTTGCACACCACCACACAATTGACAAAGCTGTCAGTATGGCATAGGTGCTGGACAAGCCTACTCCATCCAAAAACAATGTCCCAGGCAGTGCAGCATCCTAATGGTCTCTTCACCTATCTAGTGTGGGTAAAGGTGCCACTGGACACTGCATAAATCATCTCATTATGTAGATGTAAATCTTCTCATTAATGAATAATTGCAAAAACGCCGTGCAGTTGTATATGGGCAGTCTAAATGTAAAATAAAATCCACATAACACAATCAGTTGTCCTAGTCCCAAACTAGGATACCCTGTGCTATGGTAACCAGGCAAGGACATCACAAACATGCAAATACACCCAGACTGAGGCCATTTTAAATGCCATTTAAATTTTTATGTCGTATAGGTACAACAATTTCAGATAACCTTACTTTCATGTTGAGAGTGAGTTTCACATATTTGTTATGCAAAAAACTAGAGATTGGATCTTGTTTTATAAACCTATTTAGAGGCCAAAAGTCCACACATGCCGGGACTTGGACCCGCAACCTCTGGCTAACCTTGCCAGCACTCTCCCAACTGAGCTACTGGACAAGTGCAGGCATTGGCGAAATTTCGAACCTCTTTACAAGCTTCTCTGTACTACTGTACGTGTTCGGCAGCGACATCTGGCAGCAGCAATTTACCCACTTTGCAGTTAGGTTTTTAAAATTGTCCTCAGCACGGGTTAGTGCAACAAAAAGAATATAATCTAGCTTTATAGTCAATAAATACTCAATGAGGCTACTGGATTAAGCATCGGCAGACTTGCATAAAAGCTTTCAAAACAATAGATGGGTTGTTAGTGTGATTTGTTGCTGGAGTTTGGCTGTAGTCTAGTTATGTTCTGTTTTATTTTTGTGATTTACTGAAGAAAAGGAAATATTTAAAGATGAGAAAGGTGTTCCATGGAAAAACTGAGTGATTGTATTTTGTGAATTATAAATCATTAAGTTGCCACCAAAAACACACATCACATTGCCGTACTCATAAGCGTCGTAAAGAAAGACGCATGTACCACCGAACTATATATATCCACCAGTCATTATAAAAACCAAAGGTCATATAAATTAAAGCCACAAAGTAAATACTACCATTTTCAAAGCTATATTGGCAACTTTAAACACTGAATTGATGTTTTGAGACATAGATAAAGGGACAGAAACCTATATTAACTAACCGATAACACTCTTCGACGACGATTTCGAGGCAGGCGGGCGTTCGACCTTTCCTCTGGAAAGCCACCTTTGCCTCAGCTGCGGAGACGATAGGATCCTTCTTGTGGTGACACCAGAGCTTCAACATATCGGACCAGAACTTCATCTTCATCTCCCATGACTCAGGGTTGGAGGATTTCAGCCGAAAAGGGGCGAAAAGTGCGTTCATACGAACATCATCCGACCAACACTGTGGTAGCTGCTCGGCCGGGATGCTGTTGTCAGCTAGCCCCATTTTGGGTGCACGGTAGAAAATACGCGATTGTGATTTTGGTTTAGTGAATTTTGGACGTGAAATTCAACGGAGTTAACGAAAAAACGCACTGGCACGCACAAAAGAGTCACAAGCACAGTTGCCAAAATTTTTTGACGGTGTTTTTTTTTGTATTGTACCGATTACACGTTTGCGTTCTGAATACAAGGTAGAAACACAAGAAACTGCGATTATCTCTCACAAATCTCCTCCTTCCATGAATGTTTAACTTGTAGTATCGGGTCCCCGAACGCGCCAAATTCCACGACTTTTAAAGCAAAAAAAAAAAAAATATTGCTTTTTTCTGTCTGGCAGCCCAGATCTGTGGCTTGCTCGCCACCCCGTCCGACCCGCCATGCTCATTCGTTTCGTCGTGCGCGCCATTTTGCACGTGAGAAATCTTTTCTTATCAAAAATTTTTCTTTTGTTTCAGTTTTAAAATGAATAAACGGAAGAGGAATGAAGAACTCTTCGATCAATTCATGGCTTACATGAAAAGGAGGAAAGAATCCAGCGAAGAAGAGGAGGAAGATTTCGTGGAGGTAGAAGGACGCCATACCCCACCGTCAGAAGAATGGGAGACAGAGTACTTGGATGATGAGCTAGATGAGAAAGGTAAACATCAATAAGAGATAGTCTCTTTGACAGCCTTAGCGGTGCCTCCTACGGCTATCCAGGCTCGTTTTGTAACCAGTACCAAACTCGAACAGCCTCAGCGGTGCCTCCTACGGCTATCCAGGCTCGTTCAACAGCCTTAGCGGTGCCTCCTACGGCTACCCAGGCTCGTTTTGTAACCAGTACCTAACTCGAACAGCCTTAGCGGTGCCACGTGCGGCCATCCAGGCTCGTTTAGCAAAATACTATCAGCCCTAGCGAGTCACTTGCTGACATCCAGGCTCGAATCGCCTTAGCGGTACCAACTGCGACAATAGCCTAGTTTTAATTAGTTACTAGTCAGTCAACAGCCTTAGCGGTGCCACCTTCGGCTATCCAGGCTCGTTTCTAAACAGTAACCTATCAGCCTTAACAAGTCACTTGATGACATACAGGCTCATTTCAGGCTACAGAACCCAATGTGACAATAAAGAAATATGCTGTTTTTTACTTTTACAGAGTTAAAGCCTAAGATTGAAGACACACCTCCGATATTAATAATAGAAGATGAGCTGGACGAAGAAATCACAAACATTCTGGGCAAGCTGCAGGACGAGCAACCTAAGGAAAGCCAGAAAATACACACAGAACTGGCTAGGAGATGGAAGAATATACTATCCAAGGGCATGGACAAGACAGAAAAAGAGACAACTATAATTAAATATCCACCCCCAGAGAACCTCAAAGAAATAGCCGTACCAAAAATAAACCCTGAAGCCTCCATGGCTATGTCAGATTACAATAGAAAGAGAGATTTATTTATTCAGTCAGGACAAAAGCAGATATCGGCTGCCATCACAAGTATCAGCCAGGCACTGTCAGCTTTGGTGAAGACAGAAGGGACAGATAAGGCCATTATAGAGGTACTCAGTGATGGTATTAAACTGATGTGTGACTGGCAATACAGTGAAACTAAGAGAAGAAGACATCTGGTTCTAGAAAGTGTAAAGTCAGAGCTCAGAGAGTCGTTAAAAGACAAGCAGCCCAAGGACTTCTTATTTGGAAACAACCTAGCAGATGACATTAAGACGGCAAAATCTATAGCTAGAGCAGGACAGGAACTCAAGAAGAATTTAAACTTCCAGGGCCCGTCAAAACAAAGACAAAATCAGTTCCACAATCAAGGGCAACGGACGGGCCCAAACCCAAAAGACGGCTACACCCTGCAACACATCTTACCAGAGACCTCGACAGGGGCAGCAAGGTCCCCGTCCCAACCAACAGGGACCACGTCAAGGATACAACAACAGACAACCACCGAGACAACGTCCAATGGAGAGGAGACATCGTCCCACATAAAGCTCCCACAGGCAGGGAGGCTAAGGTATTTTATTCATAATTGGAATAAAATAGCAGATAACGACCAGGTTCTGTTATCATGGGTTGAAGGATATAAAATACCATTTATGCATATCCCTAGACAGGAGTATGAACCAAGAAATCAACCCCTATCGAAAAAAGATTCTAGTTTAATCAAAGAGGAAATTCAAAGGCTTATAACAATTGGTGCTATACAAACTTGTAAGGATGATATAGGGCAATTCATTTCCAGTACTTTTTTGATTAAGAAACCAAACGGTAAATACAGGTTCATACTTAACCTTAAATCCCTTAATAAATGGGTGAGGACAGAGCATTTTAAGTTAGAAGACATACGAACTGCTTGTAATTTAATGTTCCCAGGATGTTTTATGGCAAAAATTGATCTCAAGGATGCTTACTTTGCCTTGCCAATGGAAGAAAGTCACAGACAATACCTTAGATTCCGTTTTATGGATGTAACCTATCAATTCAATGTTCTGCCATTTGGCCTCTGTTCAGCCCCCCTAGTATTCACTAAACTCATGAAACCTATACTTGCAGATCTGAGAAGAAGAGGGTTTATGTCAGTAAATTATCTAGACGATTTCCTTATAATAGCAGATTCATACAATTCATGTCTAGAAAATATCAGGTCAACTAAAAACATTCTCTTAAGCTTGGGTTTTACCATAAATGAAGAAAAATCATGTTTGGTTCCATCAACATCCTGTACATTCCTAGGATTCATATTAAACTCAACAAACATGAAAGTTAGCTTACCAAATAAAAAAGTACTAACAGTCAAACGCTATGTGAAAAGACTACTAGAATCAAAACCATACAGTATTAGGTTCCTTGCAAAGGCTATAGGTACATTAGTCTCAGTTTGCCCTGCAGTTACTTATGGTACACTATACACTAAGCAGTTGGAAAGATTTAAATTTCTCTCACTGATACAAAATAATGACAATTATGAGGCTTCGGTTTTCACACCACAGTCATGCTTTGAAGACCTGTTATGGTGGCTTAACAACATTGAACACTCACATAACCCCATAAAGAATTATAACTTTGTTATGGAGCTGTTTTCTGATGCTTCGAACGTTGGGTGGGGTGTGTGTCAGGGGGACAACAGAGCAAATGGTACATGGAGGGAGGAGGAAAAATTGTTACATATCAATGCAAAAGAATTAATGGCAGCTTTTTTCGGTTTAAAATGCTTTGCAAAACATATGAGAAATGTAGAAATACTGTTAAGGATAGACAACACAACGGCAATAGCTTATATTAATAGAATGGGAGGAGTCCAATTCAAACATCTGTATTCGATTGCCAAAGATATCTGGCAATGGTGTGAGTTAAGAGGTCTATGGGTATACGCCTCATACATAAGTTCTAAGGACAACCACAATGCAGACTTCGAATCACGTTACCATAGGTCAGAAATAGAGTGGGAACTGTCCAGAGAGGCATACAAAGAGATAACACAAAAGTTTGGCTATCCTGAAATTGACTTATTTGCATCTAGACTCAATAATAAATGTGAAAGATACATATCATGGCATGTGGACCCAGAGGCATTGGCAGTAGATGCCTTCACTATAAAGTGGTCCAGCGAATTCTTTTATGCATTTCCTCCTTTCTCTATGATCCTAAAGTCCCTAAGAAAAATAGTAAACGATAAAGCTACAGGAATCATGGTTGTCCCATTATGGGATACACAAGCATGGTTTCCATTGTTTCAGAGTCTAATTATATCTGAATGTCTAATAATAAAACCGAAAAAATGTCTCTTATCTTCAGGATCAGGAACACCACATCCGCTACACAAGACACTAAGTTTGGCTGCAGGGATATTATCAGGCAGGCATTCTTAAAACAAGAGGTATCAGTAGAAACGGCCAACATCATGATGGCATCGATTTCGGATAGTACAACTAAACAATACAGATCAGGTATACTAGCTTGGATAGAGTACTGTAACAACAATAACATAGAATACCTCAACATCTCGATACCCCACATTTTAAGATTCCTGACAGATAAGTTTAACAAGGGAGCTTCATACGGAACCCTTAATACAATAAGAGCGGCGATTGCCTTACTCCTGGATAATAAAGTCAGTGATGATAATAGAATAAAAAGATTCTTTAAGGGTATATACAGATTGAGACCCACCAGACCTAAATACTTGGAGACTTGGGATGTATCTGTAGTTTTTAATCATTTATCAAAGGTGGATAAAGATTCACCCTTACAAGAAATAAGTAACAAAACCATCACCCTTTTAGCCCTAGTCACAGGCCAAAGAATGCAGACACTCTCTCTCATAAAAATTTCAAACATCTCTGTTACTAGAGACCAGAATATAAAGATTAAGATTACTGATAGAATAAAAACATCAGCAATAGGAAAATACCAACCGCTCTTAGAAATCCCATACTTTAGTGTACAAGACATATGCCCTGCAAGAAATCTAGAAAATTACATACACAGAACAAAATCCATCAGAAAGAACATTGATACTCTGTTCTTAACCACTAAGAGCCCAGTTAAAGCAGCTTCTGTTTCTACCTTGAGCAGGTGGATTAAAGATACTATGAGATCCAGTGGTATAGATGTAGACAAATTTACGCCTCATAGTACAAGACATGCCTCAACCTCGATAGCTTATAAGAGAGGAGTAGATATAGACACTATAAGAAGGATGGCGGGTTGGTCTAAAGGCTCTCTCACATTTGCGAAGTTCTATAATAGACCAATCCAAAACTCAAACTTCGCATCAGCGGTAGCTAATCTAAAATAAGTAAGGATTAAGTTTCATTAAGACGATTATCGATGATGTAATTGAGAACTAAAATACTTATAATAAGTTTTTACCTATCTATCTGTCCTACCTTGTTCAGAATGGAAGAAATAGGTCATTAAATAATCATTCCATAAAATTGTAGAAAGATGTTTTATTGGCTAGTAGTAAAGATACAATTTACTTAACCCTAGTGCTAGCTTTAAACATCTACAAGTTAAACATTCATGGAAGGAGGAGATTTGTGAGAGATAATTGAATGATCAAACTAACTTACCTGTAAGTGACGTTCGATCATAATTATCCGAACAAATCTCCTCCTTCCATGACCATAAACCCACCCAGTAAATCCCCCTAGATTACATACAGTACATAATCTATCCCTATAAGATGGGTTAAGAAATTGTCAATTGGCTTTAAACTTATGAGCATGGCGGGTCGGACGGGGTGGCGAGCAAGCCACAGATCTGGGCTGCCAGACAGAAAAAAGCAATATTTTTTTTTTTTTTGCTTTAAAAGTCGTGGAATTTGGCGCGTTCGGGGACCCGATACTACAAGTTAAACATTCATGGAAGGAGGAGATTTGTTCGGATAATTATGATCGAACGTCACTTACAGGTAAGTTAGTTTGATCATTCAATTTTTATAAGAAGAGATTTCCATTTTTTGTCAAAAAAAGTCAAATTAGTAAAATCTTTTCCTTGTATCACTATGTATTATCTCATTGGTTTTATAATTTCAGACAAACGTCGGCTCATTTCAGTACGATGTTTGATAATTTGAACCAAGAACTTTTAATAGTTCCCGAACGAAGCAGCTCTTAAAACAGCAACACCAGCTCACTAGCGCCCCCTGGAAAACTGTCTAAAGTTGTCAAAAACTCAAAACGTTGCGCTCGTTCGCGACAGATATCGCAATTATTTTCAATTATTTTTTGGTGAAATCGTCACCAAATCTCTACCAGTGCCCTCCGAGGACACCTTCTCTCAATCAGTGGTAAGTTACCTTTCAGAACTTCTCGTGCTTCAACGCCCTTCTAACCTACGAAGAAATTTAGCGATCGAGATGGTCATATACCTTTGCCCGCCTACTACCTTATATAGCTAAGCCTGAATGTTCCTATTTGGACTTTGAATTGTGTATTTTGTACATACGCAGTCTGTTTGGATAGCCATCTTGAGTTGAGGTTCGCCAAACGTCTTCAAATACGCATAAATTAAAGTAGGTTGCTTAGGTCTCGTTGCGGAGGACTTTCGCTCGTCTTAACTGTAATTAAGCGCTACTTAGCGATTTCCTTGTACCCATCGCGGATACCGGTTTGTATTAGCCTAATATTTACATTAATTAGGAAAGTGAAGTGGCAGAAGTTTTACTTTAACTCAACTTGTTTGAAGGGTATCTGATACAAGCGGGCATCTTGATCTATTTATCAAGTTTGGTATGTAAACAAACATCAGATAGGTACGAAAGTGGGTTTCGTAAACCTTTATACTATCATAATTATGATAACGACAGTTTTGTAGTTAGTTATTATGATTGTGGAATAGGTAGACAAGTGGTAGTGGAGCGGTAGACCACTTTGGGCTTCTCATTTTGGAGGTTGTGGGTTCGAATCCCGGCATGTACTGACTTTGTTGGACTGGAATATTACTCGCTAACGGCGAACGAAAACATCGTAAGGAAACCTGAGTGTGAGGTATTTACATACCTAAGAGCTTGAATAGAAAACAAAGTTATAGGTAGATGTCCGCACTGGGAATCAAACCTGGGTCTATTGCTTCCGAATCCAATGTTCTACCCACTAGGCTACCACCGTCTTATAACCACCGCGGGGCTTCATGAACAAATAAAATTAAACTTCAAAATTTTGTTAACTTCATAACAAGTAGGTATCCAAAAAGGCTGAATGTTTGTCTGTCGTGGATTTAGTTTTCTTTCTGTGGTTGTGCATATTATGTAAGGTACTTATCTGCTTATTTTGTTTCTGTGATGTATCTAGTTGGTATAATAAATGTTTTTCTTCTTCTAAAAAGAAGGGCTGGGGGGAGTTTTATTATCTAAGATTTGCCAGACTTAGATCCGCCCCGAACTGGGAAACATACACGAAAAATGAATTTATGAATGGTTTGACTGTTTTCAATTATTTTTTGTCAATTTTGAGGCACTCAAGTTTATCGAGCACATCTAACATAATTTAAAAAAAGAGTTCAAGTCCCAGCGTGGGTGGAATTTTTAGACTCTAAATAGGTTTTTAAAATTGCCCTCAGCACGGGTTAGTGCAACAAAAAGAATATAATCTAACATCATATTAAGTGGTCAGGCATTCAGATTGAAGAAGTGATTTAATTAAGACACTCAGGCCGACTCGCACCACTTTCTTAAATGTGACTGAAACAGCATTTAACTAAAATTCTTCATACAAAAGTTGATTTTAATGTCGACTTAAGTGACATTTAAGAAGTGATGCAAATCCGCCTTAATCACTTCACCCATATTACCCGTCTGTAAGTTTAAGTGTAACAAATCTGTCTTATTGGCAATAAATGGTTATTCATTCATTCATTCATGTACATTATTGTCATGTCATTATACAGACAATTTACATGAAGATCTGTCGCACACAGTGACGACAGTAATTTGACAGGGCCGGTTTCTGAATTGAAATTTTGAATTCATCGTTACAGGAATAGATGAAAACGCTGATATGATGTTCTAAGATTACTTCTGCTGTGACGTCACATAGACTGTAAACAAACACATAATTATGAGATGTAACCATGGTGGAATTTGAATTAACCATGTGTAGATAAATGGATTCAAGTCGGGATTTTTAAATTCAATTTCTCCAGCCATTTTCCACTTTTATGTATTAGATATATTTAGGTGCGTTAGGCCAAATACCATAAGAAATGAAAGATAACATAAACCCACGCCTGTACTCAGAGGGGTAGGCAGATACCAGGGACTGCCATTTGCCACGATCCTGACAGGTCACTTTCGCTTCACCAACATTCATTAGTCATTGCATGCACGAGCGCAAATATTTTTTTAATCAATTTTGATGTGAGTCAACTAGCGTATTGTCATTCACCACTACATACATAGATATTCTTTATACCTACACCTACACCAGGAATTACAATTAAAGTTGATGATACTAATAATACGCTAGCAATTGAGTTAAACAATACAATAAGTGACAATTAACACCTACATCTCAAAAAGAATCAATATTGTTGTCACTTTTACAATGTTTTTCATGTCCATGATGTAACAAATTATTAGGTACTAAAGTTACATACTAGATATTTGTCGTGACATGCTAACTGTTAACGAAAGCAATAATGTCTAGGATCGTTGTGCATAATATACACGTAAACTCACACCCGTATCCCGGGGGGGTAGGCAGAGACCAGGGTTTTGCCACTTGCCACGAGCCTGACAAACGTCTTTGCCTTCATCAATATTCATTAGTCACTGGACAGTTTCGTGGTTTCGCCATTATATCTTTCTAATTCAATTCAATTATTATTGTATATGTATGTAAGTAACATTTTTATCAATAGTATGTATGTATATTTCAATAAATACGAATTTTAGTATCATATTATATGTTGCGTAATAATTTACGTATGTGTATTTATTATAATAATGATAGTATGTAAGTACTTAAACACCTAGTTTAAATAATAAATCGCTCCCATAATTATTTTCTGGGACTACCCCATCCACTATTCACATCAACGTGGTTTAGCTGGAACAAAATACTGCGTAGTATTAAGCTCGCCTTTTTACAAAGTTGTCCTAGTGCAATAATAGTTATTTGTTATGCAAGGCTGCAAAGTTAATTTTTGGCGCGAGTACCTTGTATTGAAACCTGAGCAAGCGAAGGATTCTAGGAATGAGCCACGAGCGAAGCGAGTGGTTCAAATATAGAATCCTGAGCGTAGCGAGGGTTTCAAAGGTACGAGACGCTAAATAACTTTGCTGCCGAGCGCAACACACAACTTTTCACCTCACTAAAGCGAGGAAAATGTTAGGTGCAAGAAAAACAGTTTTAATAAATATTAAATTCGTCGCTGCTAGCTTCGCTCATATTTTATGATTTCTTTCGATTTTATCAAAAAACAAACCAAAATAATGGAAGTAAAGTGAATTCAATAAAGAGAAGAAAATTTTAAAGTTTTTTTTTTAAATCAAATTTTCTTGCCGGCCAGTGCGATTCTTTAAATGAGGCTGGCGCATGACATGAAATAAGTATTTGCATTTCAATCATCAATGGACTGGCTGCAGAGAATATAAACTATTACGAAACCAATGAGGTTCTATATATATGTAATTTATTGTACGAAACCTTTATTGAATAAAAATATTCGAATTTTAAAAATACTTTCCACGCTAGCGGATAAAGTGCGATTTTCCACGCAGATTTCGAATGATAAACAGAGCTTTTACGAGCTAGTGAGGTGAAAAGAATTTTTCATTCATTCATTCACGAAAACAAAATGTTTGCTTAGTGAACGTCAAAGTTGTTAGTTTCACAATTAATAGATTATCTGGAGAAGAAGCTAGCGAAAAAACTCCACGTTTATTCCGTTCAAAACACGTTTTAAGAGATTATATTCTATTTGTTGCACTAACCCGTGCTGAGAACAATTTAAAAAACCTATTTAGAGGCTAAAAATTCCACCCATGCCGGGACTTGAACCCGCGACCTCTGGCTAACCGTGCCCATTTTTTGAGAATTCTATTCTCATTTATATTTTTTATTATTTTTAATGGACTTAGGACTTTTATTTACAGTTTTAATGACAAGACATTTTCATTATATAATTTCAACTTTTTATACTTAGACATAGCAATTTTATCTGTACAATTTAATTTTTAATTTAACATTTTTAACATCATTTTTATCATAGGACATTTCTTATTTTAATATTTGACATGTATAATTTTAATTTTTTAGACTTACTTTTTACATTTTATAATAAAGACTAAAGGACGCCACAGTATCAATAGTGGCGGAACCTGGTTTATAAAACAAAAAAAAAGAAAAGAAAAAAAAAAAAAAAACCGTGCCCACTGGCTTAGTTGGGAGAGCGCGGGCACGGTTAGCCAGAGGTCGCGGGTTCAAGTCCCGGCATGGGTGGAATTTTTAGCCTCTAAATAGGTTTTTAAACGTTTTAAGAGATTTGACAGTTAAAAAATATTACGCGTGAAAGTGTTAAACACTAGACACAATCGTTCTATAAATACCCTTTAATATATGTACTGTTTAACATCAAACATCTTTGTCTTCTGAAAAAATCCGTGATGTTATAGTAAGCTTTTTTGCACAGAGTGTGCTTAAAATACATGTTTTTAATCGCGTCGGAGGTAAGTCTAATATATCTTGAGGAATCTTGTTGTAGAACCTTATCATCATCATCATCATCATCAGCCATTTGACACCCACTGCAGGACACAGGCCTCCTCCGTGGTTTTCATAAAGGCGATCGCAGTAAGCGGTTGGAATCTCAGGAAGACGCTGCTGCCTGTCTCCTGGTAATTGATCCTTAGTCTCCTTCTACGACGGAAGGAAATGGAGTGACGCTATTCTTAATAGAACCTTATACAGTACCCTGTAAAGGCTGTATTAGCTTTTCCGAGTCTAAATCGTGGGAATGACAATTTATGTTTATGTCTAGTACTAACATTATGAATGCTGCCAACATTGTCGAAGTCTTTGATATTTTTTCCAACGTATAATATTTTCATAGATGTTTTGGCTTGTAAGATTTTAATTTCTTTAAAGGAATGTTCAAATTCGTAAGCATAGCCTAAATGGGCCCGTATAGGCCACAGAGTTACATCTAAAACCTGCATAATTTCTTAAATACGTCAATTGGAGTTTGTCATACAAGTACATCAACTTTTGTTCTATGACCTTTTAAAACTTTAAGGCCAGATTCTCCGAGCGTACGAATTCTATTGGACTGATTGCACTTTGCAAGCGAATAGTTGAAGGACTGGTGTTTGTGAAATCACAGAATTGCATTTCTTATTATATACAATTTTGACGACCGACGTGCATGCATTTTTCTCTTAAATGTATTTCAGTATTTAAAATCTGAAAAAAAAAAGTTTTTTCAATTATGTATAAAATCTCGTATTAATCGCCAATTAATACGAGTCTAAAATAAATAAATGCGGTCTTATTTGAGTTACATCGAGTTTTGGGTAGTAAACAATATACCAAACTCATTATAGCCAACGCGCGAATTTAATAAAATTAAACTGTCTATAATTGGGTACTTGACAAAATATCAAATGAGTTACATACTTTTAAAGCGGAATTTTGTATGAAAATACTTGCTTATGAAGTCACATTTCAGAGCACTCTTTTTATGTTTAATCTATCTAAAAATTATAATAACTAGTAATTGACTAAAAGAGATACATTTTCAGAGATATTTTGTAATTTTTGTTTTAATACAGCATATGAAATAATTTATTTTTGATCGTGTCAAATACCGTATTAGTTCAGTATATTTTTAGCAGGTACTCTACAGGTTTTTAAATAGCGGTGGTAGCGTAGTGCGTAGAACAATGGACTCGGAAGCGAGAGACCCAGGTTCGGTTCCCAGAGCGGGCGTGCACCTATGACTTTGTCTTCTAAGTTATCTACATTTGTGAAGTTATAGTAGTAATACCACTCGCTAAATGTGAAGGAAAACATCGTGAGGAAACCTGAGTGTCTGGGCTGTTCACATTTCTCAGCGCCTGAAATCGCCAATCCGCGGTGGGCACGCGTGGTGATTAAGCCCATCACCACGTCTCTCCCTGACAGAAGGCCTGTGCCCTGTAGTGGGATGTACATAGGCAGCTTATGTATACAGGTTTTTGCCTAGTGTGGAGACCACTGTAAATTCTGTATGTGTATTTATTTTCGGAATAAAATATTTCACTTCGTTGCACAAATCCGGCGAATTCTAGCGGGAATTGTTATTTTAAAAACCTATTTTAATTTTTTTTTTTTTTGGAATTGTTATATGTTTATTAATATTTGATCTAGCTATTAATTAATTAATAATACTTTATTGCAAACAGAACATTCAACAGGACATTACATAATAAATAAATAACATATACAAAGGCTAGCTATATTTCCAGGATTACAAAAAGTTTTTGAAAATTATATACAGGCTTGTGATGTGAAATGGGGAATTACATAATTACTATCATTAATACGTTTATTCCACATACGCTAATATTACAATGGCAATGCGGCGGACTTCATGCTGCGAGTATTTTCCACCAGTCAACCGCAGGAGGTAAATGAGAATAAATGATAGGCATACGGAAGTGTGAAAAAGCTAAATTAAATAAAATCATTGTGAAATAAAACAACAGAAGCGGATATAATACATAATATTATCATCACCCATTTGACGCCCACTGCAGGACATAAGCCTCCTTCGTGGTTTTCATAACCATGAGGGGTTTTGCCACAATCGCCACGCTTGGCAGGCGGGTTGGCGTTCGCAGTATGCGGTTGGAATCTCAGGAAGACGCTGCTGCCCGTCTCCTGGTAATTTATTTCCTTAGTCGCCATCTACGATATCCACGGAAGGAAATGGAGTGACGCTATTCTTAATCCGGCGCCACACGGGATATGCATGTATATAAATAAGATACATAAAACTATAAACTATAACAACAAGTATTTATTTATTATTTATTTAAAGAGAAAAATCAGAATTTAGAAACTTATAGGATAAAAAATATTAGAGTCAATATATAGTACATTTTGCCAATTCCTCAGTATTTCCCACAGATAGATAATACTCCATAAGCAGCCTATATACGTCCCACTGTAGGGCACAGGCCTTCTCTCAGAGAGAGAGTATGGGCTTAATCACCACGCGTGCTCACCGCGGATTGGCAATTTCACGCGCTGAGGTATGTGAATAGCTCAGACACCCAGGTTTCCTCACGATGTTTTCTTTCACCGTTAGCGAGTGGTATTGCTACTATAACTTCACGTATGTACATAACTTAGAAAACAAAGGCACATGACCGCACAAATCTCGTGTAAGCAATGTTGAGCAGCCCAAAACAATCACGCCCAAAATGGCTACCGCTATAAAGCAGATAAATAGTTTTTCCGCAAAATATTACCTGTGATATTAACATCTAAACACGACTCAATGGCAAGGTCGACACTTATCTTTTCGTTGGGACCATACCATATCAGCTATTGTCAAGCAAAACAATGTAATAACGTGCGCAATGCTTTATTAATAGAATACCTGGGCCGCGTTTCATAAAACTACTATTCAAACTTCATTATGACAATTCGATGTACATTGCGTAGCCGTGTCTCCCTACTTGTAATACGCAGTGTATCGAATTGTAGTAAACCATGTATCATAGTTCTACGAACTAGGACATAAAAGGGCCATTCAAGTATTACGTAAGCATTACAAGGGGGCAGGGGGTATTTGCTTTGCTTATTTTTGATGACATGGGGGTCGGGGGGGGGGGTCTGGATGGTGATTACGTCAGAAGTTGGTTTTTACTTTGTCAGATTTTCTGCAAAAAATTAAATAATCAAAAAGTGTTCAAAGCACTTTTTGATTAACTTCTTCTCTGTTCATATAGTCTATGATACTATGACACTCGCACAAACATGACGAACCGATTGAGATCTCGTTTGTCAAAATCTGACCATTCGTTAAGGAGTTATCAGGGAATATGGTACCGGACAAACTTACATACATATATACGAGCCAAACACATTACCCTCGTTTTGGGCGCCTTTGTACTATTATACGACACAGAATTATTGTTAATTGGGCTCTGCTTCTTACAGGCCAACCGCAGATGGCAAGGCGGTGACAGCAGCGCCCAGGTTGCGTCCCCACTCGGAGAAAAGCGCTGCGATGCCATTCTGTACGTGCCTTGACTCCAGCACTGCTGTGCCGCGCTGCCATCCCCAGCTATGGTGTTAGGTGAGTCGTAGCATTTAAGAGGCATTTTACTTCTGTGTGAGATAATCTGTGGAGGGTCTAGTATCAACGCCTTCCTACGATGGAGGGGTCAACAAAGTGTGACAAGAGGAGGGGGAGGGGTATGGACGAGTCATGAATTTCGTAACCTCACATTTATAAATCTAAAGTGATACAACTCAGACCTTGGACTCTAGGGAGCTAGCAAGAGAAGTAGCGTTAGGTTAAGTTGGCGACAATCTTTCTTCAATGACAATCAATTTTGAGGGTCATAATAAACTATGAATTGTAGTTTTATGAAACTCGGTCCTGGGCGTTTGCGAGTGCGCTCCGTACACCCGTACGGACGTACTGCAGGCCCCAGAGCCGGCTACCCATGTTTACTAAAAACTAGCACTTACGACACGTACAATAAAACCTGCATTGGAGTAACAGTATAGTTCACAAGCACTTCAGTCGTTAATTAATAAAGCACATAATAAACTAAAGATTACTGTAAAAACAAAACACCCGACTGCTAAAAAGGCCGTCAAGTGCGAGTCGGACTTCGGACTTTGTACTCACGCCTGTAATCTCGACGCAGCGTGGGCAGGCCCCCCACCAGATAGTCTGACGACTCGGTTACGGTGGCGGGGTGTCGCTGGATGCGGGCGGCACAACACCGGCAAGCTTGGAAAACCGTGAGGAAGGCCTATGTCCTGCAGTGGGCGTCAAATGGCTGATGATGATGTATCGTGGAGGGGTAGGCAGAGACCAGGGTTTGCTGCTTGCCACGAATCTGCACGTCCCGGTGCAGGGCACAGGCGTTCTTCCACAAAGAGATTATAGACTCTATCACCGATACCCACTGTGTAATTATAGTAGTATATGATACTATTGCATAATAAGGGTTCTTATAACACGAGTGTGTTTTAAAAAAACTAGAAAAAATCTACTCTCATACTATACATAAAATAATAATACAAAAATAATAATACATAAAAAATAATAATACAAAATAAAACGCTGAATATCAACAAATTTATTTTTACTTGTAATAATTATTGATGTTTTGAATATTACAATTATGAAATTGAATTTGAACCGGACAGGAAGCGTTATTGGAGGTACTCGGAGAGGGTATGTTAATGTTGACCTCATTTCTATTATTTTCAATACTGTAAACAAAGTTTGGTTCTGTTTGTAAAATAAACAAGTTAACAGTATTGAAAATAATAGAATGAAAAAGCTTTTCAATATTTATATTGAAAAGCTTTTTTAAATGTAAAATGTTGGCGCCAAGGCGCAAACATCGATTGCGCATGCGTGTTGTGTCGCCGCGGACTCGTTCATGGAAACCTTTTTTTAAAAGTAGAGGTTAACCTTCTTGGTCCAGCTGGAGGTTGTATAGGTGTATCGTTATGATTAAAAAGTTATATTATGATACAGGTGTCTATACAAGACATATCGTAATAAAACTTTTTTTATTTTTATTTTTGGCCTACGCGTAATGTTTGTCATAAGAGTTTGGTTTTCAGTTTTATAATCTTTGTATTATAGTATCAGAGTAGATATGTAAATCTAATAATTTAATCATTTTAGACAATTTCAAATTTATATTCTTTTTGTTGCACTAACCCGTGCTGAGGGCAATTTTAAACACCTATTTAGAGGCTAAAAATTCCACCCATGCCGGGACTTGAACACGCGACCTCCAGCTAACCGAGAGCGCTGGCAAATTTACCAATATTATGACAAGGTCTAATTAGACCAATAAAAATATTAAACCATATTATTATGATACCTACCACTGTGTAAATATATCATCTTAGAGGGCGCTGACACCTGTATTTCAGATTCTCATCTACCACAGGTGTCGGAGTTAAACAAGCATTGTAATTGCAATGTAATTGTATCAACTATGTAACCCATAATTCCGTGTGGCGCCGGATTAAGAATAGCGTCACTCCATTTCCTTCCGTGGATGTCGTAGAAGGCGACTAAGGAAATCAACTACCGGCAGACGGGCAGCCGCGTCCTCCTGAGATTCCAACCGCATACTGCGATCGCCAACCCGCCTGCCAAGCGTGGCGATTATGGCAAAACCCCTCATGGTTATGAAAACCACGAAGGAGGCCTATGTCCTGCAGTGGGCGTCAAATGGCTGATGATGATGAACCCATAATTTAGATACCTGCGTTATTTATTACATACAGTTGTAACTTGGCATATTATATACATTATGCGATCATCATCAGCCGTTTGACGCCCACTGCAGGACATAGGCCTCCTTGGTGGTTTTCATAACCATGAGGGGTTTTGCCATAATCGCCACGCTTGGCAGGCGGGTTGCCGTTCGCAGTATGCGGTTGGAATTTCAGGAAGACGCTGCTGCCCGTCTTCTGGTAATTGATTTCCTTAGTAGCCTTCTACGAAGTCCACGGAAGGAAATGAAGTGACGTTATTTTTAATCCGGCGCCACACGGAAAGGCATACATATGCCAAGTTACAATAGATTCAATCATTCATTCATTCATTGTCTGTGCGAACATTTTTGGGAGTTTACTAGGGATGGCTGTGAACGAAACAAACACTAAGGTTTCTCCATTTGTTTCAAAACCGAACCCTACATTGCTGCCGCAGTCGGCAATTATTTATTAACTCAACTTATGCGAATAATCCACGTTACAACGGCTCGGCGACGTGCGGGCGGGCGGCACAATTTCAATCTAAAATAATCCTTAAATACTTAACAACTTAGATACTACAATACAAGTGCAGAAAAGCCAGTTCCTGTAACGTGCCCGGGCGGTGGTGTTGCCAGATGCTGGCCGGCCAATGTCGCTAACCTTTGGAAAAACTTCTCGAATAGCCTGAATTTTCATCGATGTGGCCCGAAATATCCTCAACGAATTGATCTTAAAAATGTGAAAATGGCTTTTTTAAGTAAATTAACATGTCCATCGCCGCTTTCAATATTCATCGATCCCTCACAGCGCCATGACAAATCCGCAAAAAGAGACAGCCCAAATGGCGGTAAAACGCCTCATCTGGCAACACTGATCGGCCGCACGTGGCCGGGCTTTTTTTTTCGCTAGTATTGTAATATTGTCAGCTGAATAATTATTTTGGTCAGTAGAAATCATAAATGAGTAGTAGTTGGACGGCAAATTAATTAAAAAATTATGTATAGTAATCAAATATTCAAATAGTCAAATGTAACTCTGTTTTTATTAGGGTTCCCCGTACACGAAGGGTGCCAAACGGGACCCTATTACTAAGACTTCACTGTCCATCTGTCAGTCTGTCCGCCCGTCTGTCTGTCTGTCGGTCTGTCCGTCTATCTGTCTGTCTGTTTGTCTTCTGTCACCAGGCTGTATCTCATGAACCGTGATAGCTAGGCAGTTGAAATTTTCACAGATGATATATTTGTTGTTGCTGTAACAACAACAATACTTAAAACAGAATAAAATAAATATTTAAGGGGGGCTCTCATACAACAAACGATGTCTAAAGACAGCGCTCGCCATCTAGCGGCCAACTATGTATCACAGCGCCGATGTCACGTCGTTAAATGTCAATGTTAAACGCTTCCTGTTGGTTTCTATAGGTGGCGCTGTACTCATTTTCGATCTTTGTCTAATGTCGTATAGATAATGGTAAGGATCCACGTACAATGGCCCAACCATGAGGCTAAGTGCGGAAATCTCAGGTCTAACTAACTGACTATGGTAAGGAACCCTTTGTGCGCGAGTCCGACTCGCATTTGGCCGGTTTTTATGATTACTATCTAATCTATCTTTTTTTCTCTGGTGATTACACTGTACAACAAAGAGTTCTAATCTAATCTAACATGAGCACCTAGATGTAGGTATGAAGTCCTTTCCTTTCTTAATTTCCAGGATGGAAGTTTCTTCTGGACACCACCTCATCATTCCATCGACTCCTGCACCTTGTAAGACTACCTTCCTTCCCATAACTCGTTCCACCTACCCACTGCTACTTTCTTAGGGAGGTGTTTCTAGCTAGCACGGCGATTGATTGATCGATAAATAAATAACTTCTACACAAAAACTTCCACACAACACATTCACTTGTCCTGGTGCCAAACTAAGATACCCTGTGCTACGGTACCCAGGCAAGGACGTCACAAACATGGAAACACACACAGACTGAGGCCATTTATACAAATGTACGGCGGGCGGCTACCTCCGGCGTGGTAATTAGACGTGATGTCGACGAGGCAGTCCAGTGATGAATTGAGAATGCATTGTTGCGGAGGTTTGGACATTATGGAGAGGTTGATGAAAGCACGATTGACAAATGGAAGCGGGAAAAGGCCGGTGGGGGACGTCTCAGGCCCTGGCCACACTGAAGGGGCGACGGCGCGGAAAGAGGCGTTGTATAGCGTTCGCACCTACGTCCCGTCTCTTCTGTGTGGGCTTCGTTCCATCCCTTCAGTACATTTTGTATGAATGTGAACGGGAAGGACGACGCATCTCTTCCGCGCCTCCTCCCTACGCCCTTTCTGTGTGGCCGGGGCCTCAGGCGGACGTACTTCAACCAAATAGGTTCCCCTAGCATTAGCAAAGAGCAAGATAAAAAGTACCCGAAACCGGCGTGCGTGCATGCAACGACTAATGAATGTTGAGGAAGCGAAAGTGATCTGTCAGGATCGTGGCAAGTGGCAAAACCTGGTCTCTGTTTATGTAATGAGTAATCAAGTATAACATAAACTTACGCCTGTATGCCTGAGGGGTAGGCAGAGACCAGGGTTTTGCTCGATATTAATAACGGTAACAGATAGACGCTTAAAATATTCACAGAATATTAAGTTCTATATTCAAGGTCACGCAACGAGCTGTGGAAAGTGCTATGCTCGGAATTTCTCTACCAGATCGAATCAGAAATGATGAGATCCGTAGACGAACGAAAGTCGTCGACATAGCCCAGCGGCTTAGTAGTTGAATTGGCAGTGGGCGGGGCACATAGCACGCAGATCTGATGGCCGACGGGGCCGAAAAGTTCTCGAATGGAGACCACATATCGGCCAACGCAGCGTAGGACGACCAGCCACAAGCCTCTTCCAACCGGTCTTTTTGGAAAACCATGGAGGAGGCCTATCTCCGGCAGTGGACTCCTTGTGCCTGAATGATGATGATGATGAAGTTCTATATTCGTTTCAAAAATGAATCATTACCTAAATTAATTAGACGCTTAAAATATTCCAATGTTTTATAGATAGTGGTACGGAACCCTTCGTGCGCGAGTCCGACCTGCACTTGGGTTTTTCTTTTTAAAGTAATGTAATCATTGATAATGATTGATTCCGATCATATAGGATGTAGGATCTATCATATGACAATCTTATCTCCAATTCACCTGAAAATGAGTCACGTAAGCCGATACTGTTATTAGTAAGTACTTCAATAAGGATAAAACAATTGCCGATTTGCGCTGTTAAAGTATAATGTGGTTCTTACGAAAGT
Organism: Yponomeuta malinellus; assembly: GCA_947308005.1. Lineage (NCBI taxonomy): Eukaryota > Metazoa > Arthropoda > Insecta > Lepidoptera > Yponomeutidae > Yponomeuta > Yponomeuta malinellus. The sequence continues at coordinate 2,443,133 of OX371022.1, forward strand.
TTTAGTTCAAAAATACTAAAACAACGTTACAGTATACGAGCGAGACGACATTTAATGTAATCATTGATAACAGTGTTGATAAATGATTATTAAATTCTTTATGGCATAGAAAACAATTTTCTTACAAAGGCGTACTTAATGCTAAATAGCATTTTCTTCCAGTCAACCTTGGGTTTGTGGATAGTGTAGCTTGGGCAATGCACGATACATACTATAGGTACATAAATTACTTAAATACAAGAAAAATAAAAAATAAAACTAGGGGGGCGGGGGAGGGGTTATAGGGAAGAGCGGGTGATCGTGCTCTTCCACTATAAAGGGAAATTTCCCGCCAGGCAGATCGTATGCCTGGGGACGGCCGGTCCGACTGATGTTCGTCGGACGTTGTATTTATGGTATGTCATGTGAAATATTTTGCTTGCGCGATGTAGGAATGTTGGAGTTTATAGTGCGCGCGCAGAGTTGACATGTGCTCGCCACATCACTCCCCTTCAAGACCGTAGCTACGCATAGCTAGGTCTGATAGGAATCGAAGTCTGTGCTCTAAAGCCTGCAAGTGCCAGGAGTCGCTAAGTCAGTGAGTAGACTAGCGGTTGAGGGTGTTCGGCGGCTAACAGTCACTTCACCGGCGACAGTACCATGGGGACCGCGCATGTGGTAGGAACCGGTGAAGGCTGCTGTACCACTGGCAACGTGCGCTGTTGCTGTGTGGCTGCCGTGCCGAGGGGAGGGGAAGATCACCATCAGTACCAGTAGTCGGTGCGTTGACTGTAGTGGAACTGATGAGGTGAGAGGGAAGAGGATGCTGGCCTTGCTTTGAGACTGATTGTATGTGGGGTGCTGCGAGAGCGAAGGAAGGTTGACATTGTTCTATCGAGGGTCACCACTATAGGGAAGAGCGGGTGATCGTGCTCTTCCACTATAAAGGGAAATTTCCCGCCAGGCAGATCGTATGCCTGGGGACGGCCGGTCCGACTGATGTTCGTCGGACGTTGTATTTATGGTATGTCATGTGAAATATTTTGCTTGCGCGATGTAGGAATGTTGGAGTTTATAGTGCGCGCGCAGAGTTGACATGTGCTCGCCACAGGGTCATAATTATATACAAGGTCAATAAATAAATAAATACATACATACATATATATGTATACCTAACAGACGTAAAATAAACAATTAAGAATAAACTCGCGCCTGCATCCCAGAGGGGTTGGCAGAGACCACGTACTGCCACTTGCCACGATCCCGACGGATCACTTCCGCTTCCTCAACATTCATTAGTCGTTGCGTTTTGTAGTCGATTTTATTTTTTATTTATCTACGTTATGTACATTTGTGAAGTTATAGCAGCAATACCACTCGCTAACGGTGAAGGAATACATCGTGAGGAAACCTGAGTGTCTGAGCTATTCACATGCCTCAGCGCTTGAAATCGCCAATCCGCGGTGGGCACGTGAGAGAAGGCCTGTGCCCTACAGTGGGGCCTATATAGGCTGCTTGTGTTATATTAGTAACTAAACCTAGGTAGTTTTTTTTTTCTTAAATGTACATACGTCGTGACTGCACATCAATAATTAGTCAGCAATCGTCAGAATAGCTGGTTGCCTGTAGACTTTGGCTGTAAGAGTTTATTCAAAAATTGGCATTTAATTCTTAAAAACATATTCAGAGGCTAAAATAGTAGATTGTTTACCGAGGGAGTAAAATACTATTTTTAAGGCGAGTGTTTCTTTGAAAAGTACATCACTCGAGCTTAAAAATAGTTTTGCTACAGAGGTGGACACTCTACTTTTTATCACCCTCTATGAGAAAATAAGTGAACGCAACCATATTATGAACAGTGTTATTTATTTTGTATCACATTGTTAGCGTCTGATACGATACACTCCGGAGTTAATATTTCGTTATCACTGCTTGAAGACGCACTCATTTTTACTCTAGTAAAAACAACAATGACAATTAGAGAAACGAAAAGACGGAATAAACTTTTTTTACCAGCTATTCTGAGGTCAGAATGGCTGGTCCTAAAATATCACCTCGTTATTCAGCATAAAGCGACGACCTGGTTACGGTGGCGGGGAGTCGCTGGATGCGGGCGGCACAACACCGGGAAGCTTGGAAAACCATGAGGGAGGCCTATGTGCTGCAGTGGGCGTTAAATGGCTGATGATGAAAATGTTGACCAGCCATTCTCAGGTCAGTATGGCTGGTAAAAAAACATTATCTCTATACTTACGGCATTAAGCAATGTGAGTTTCTCAACATCCGTGGTACCAATAATTGCTACGAATTTACTTCTTTCTCGTATTAGTCTTAGCTTCGTAAATACATTGGTAAATAAATTGACATCCCTTACAATTTAATCGAGGTATAGGCGCCTGATGAAATGTGATAGCAACGTTACTGTAATTTCATAATATCTCTGCCCCAGCCGCGATTGAACACAGAGATACTAATAAATATTGAGTTATTAAAGGCACGTGTACGTATTTTACTAAGCAGCAACCTTTCATAATTCGTCGTATATAAAGAGTGCACATTTCAAACGAGACGCTGCGCAAAATATAAAACGTTGCTAGTACATTTTATCAGGCGCTTATTCCTCAATTCAATTTGTGATTGGTGACATTTTATTTTTCCAATGTTCTTAAGAAGATTGATATCCCTATGATACGAGAAAGAAGCAAATTCGTAGTAATTTTATTGGTAATACGCAGGTTAAGAAACTCAAATTGCTTAATTCCGTAAGTATAGAGATAATATATTTTACCAGCCATACGGACCTAACAATGGCTGGTCAAAATTTTTATTCATACCCAAAAATATATTATGTACCAACTTTTTATGATAGATAGCAATTTTTGAACATACTCTTACGGCCAAACTCTGCAGGCAACCAGCCATTCTGACGATTAACAATATTTATGCTATTATTACTGTTCATGATAACTGACAAGAACTTGATCACAAAAGTTTGCCAAAGGCCATGCGAATGTTGGCGTGAATTTGATGCTCGGAATTTCTCTACCAGATCGAATCAGAAATGATGAGATCCGTAGACGAACGAAAGTCGTCGACATAGCCCAGCGGCTTAGTAGTTGAATTGGCAGTGGGCGGGGCACATAGCACGCAGATCTGATGGCCGACGGGGCCGAAAAGTTCTCGAATGGAGACCACATATCGGCCAACGCAGCGTAGGACGACCAGCCACAAGCCTCTTCCAACCGGTCTTTTTGGAAAACCATGGAGGAGGCCTATCTCCGGCAGTGGACTCCTTGTGCCTGAATGATGATGATGATGAAGTTCTATATTCGTTTCAAAAATGAATCATTACCTAAATTAATTAGACGCTTAAAATATTCCAATGTTTTATAGATAGTGGTACGGAACCCTTCGTGCGCGAGTCCGACCTGCACTTGGGTTTTTCTTTTTAAAGTAATGTAATCATTGATAATGATTGATTCCGATCATATAGGATGTAGGATCTATCATATGACAATCTTATCTCCAATTCACCTGAAAATGAGTCACGTAAGCCGATACTGTTATTAGTAAGTACTTCAATAAGGATAAAACAATTGCCGATTTGCGCTGTTAAAGTATAATGTGGTTCTTACGAAAGTTTTAGTTCAAAAATACTAAAACAACGTTACAGTATACGAGCGAGACGACATTTAATGTAATCATTGATAACAGTGTTGATAAATGATTATTAAATTCTTTATGGCATAGAAAACAATTTTCTTACAAAGGCGTACTTAATGCTAAATAGCATTTTCTTCCAGTCAACCTTGGGTTTGTGGATAGTGTAGCTTGGGCAATGCACGATACATACTATAGGTACATAAATTACTTAAATACAAGAAAAATAAAAAATAAAACTAGGGGGGCGGGGGAGGGGTTATAGGGAAGAGCGGGTGATCGTGCTCTTCCACTATAAAGGGAAATTTCCCGCCAGGCAGATCGTATGCCTGGGGACGGCCGGTCCGACTGATGTTCGTCGGACGTTGTATTTATGGTATGTCATGTGAAATATTTTGCTTGCGCGATGTAGGAATGTTGGAGTTTATAGTGCGCGCGCAGAGTTGACATGTGCTCGCCACATCACTCCCCTTCAAGACCGTAGCTACGCATAGCTAGGTCTGATAGGAATCGAAGTCTGTGCTCTAAAGCCTGCAAGTGCCAGGAGTCGCTAAGTCAGTGAGTAGACTAGCGGTTGAGGGTGTTCGGCGGCTAACAGTCACTTCACCGGCGACAGTACCATGGGGACCGCGCATGTGGTAGGAACCGGTGAAGGCTGCTGTACCACTGGCAACGTGCGCTGTTGCTGTGTGGCTGCCGTGCCGAGGGGAGGGGAAGATCACCATCAGTACCAGTAGTCGGTGCGTTGACTGTAGTGGAACTGATGAGGTGAGAGGGAAGAGGATGCTGGCCTTGCTTTGAGACTGATTGTATGTGGGGTGCTGCGAGAGCGAAGGAAGGTTGACATTGTTCTATCGAGGGTCACCACTATAGGGAAGAGCGGGTGATCGTGCTCTTCCACTATAAAGGGAAATTTCCCGCCAGGCAGATCGTATGCCTGGGGACGGCCGGTCCGACTGATGTTCGTCGGACGTTGTATTTATGGTATGTCATGTGAAATATTTTGCTTGCGCGATGTAGGAATGTTGGAGTTTATAGTGCGCGCGCAGAGTTGACATGTGCTCGCCACAGGGTCATAATTATATACAAGGTCAATAAATAAATAAATACATACATACATATATATGTATACCTAACAGACGTAAAATAAACAATTAAGAATAAACTCGCGCCTGCATCCCAGAGGGGTTGGCAGAGACCACGTACTGCCACTTGCCACGATCCCGACGGATCACTTCCGCTTCCTCAACATTCATTAGTCGTTGCGTTTTGTAGTCGATTTTATTTTTTATTTATCTACGTTATGTACATTTGTGAAGTTATAGCAGCAATACCACTCGCTAACGGTGAAGGAATACATCGTGAGGAAACCTGAGTGTCTGAGCTATTCACATGCCTCAGCGCTTGAAATCGCCAATCCGCGGTGGGCACGTGAGAGAAGGCCTGTGCCCTACAGTGGGGCCTATATAGGCTGCTTGTGTTATATTAGTAACTAAACCTAGGTAGTTTTTTTTTTCTTAAATGTACATACGTCGTGACTGCACATCAATAATTAGTCAGCAATCGTCAGAATAGCTGGTTGCCTGTAGACTTTGGCTGTAAGAGTTTATTCAAAAATTGGCATTTAATTCTTAAAAACATATTCAGAGGCTAAAATAGTAGATTGTTTACCGAGGGAGTAAAATACTATTTTTAAGGCGAGTGTTTCTTTGAAAAGTACATCACTCGAGCTTAAAAATAGTTTTGCTACAGAGGTGGACACTCTACTTTTTATCACCCTCTATGAGAAAATAAGTGAACGCAACCATATTATGAACAGTGTTATTTATTTTGTATCACATTGTTAGCGTCTGATACGATACACTCCGGAGTTAATATTTCGTTATCACTGCTTGAAGACGCACTCATTTTTACTCTAGTAAAAACAACAATGACAATTAGAGAAACGAAAAGACGGAATAAACTTTTTTTACCAGCTATTCTGAGGTCAGAATGGCTGGTCCTAAAATATCACCTCGTTATTCAGCATAAAGCGACGACCTGGTTACGGTGGCGGGGAGTCGCTGGATGCGGGCGGCACAACACCGGGAAGCTTGGAAAACCATGAGGGAGGCCTATGTGCTGCAGTGGGCGTTAAATGGCTGATGATGAAAATGTTGACCAGCCATTCTCAGGTCAGTATGGCTGGTAAAAAAACATTATCTCTATACTTACGGCATTAAGCAATGTGAGTTTCTCAACATCCGTGGTACCAATAATTGCTACGAATTTACTTCTTTCTCGTATTAGTCTTAGCTTCGTAAATACATTGGTAAATAAATTGACATCCCTTACAATTTAATCGAGGTATAGGCGCCTGATGAAATGTGATAGCAACGTTACTGTAATTTCATAATATCTCTGCCCCAGCCGCGATTGAACACAGAGATACTAATAAATATTGAGTTATTAAAGGCACGTGTACGTATTTTACTAAGCAGCAACCTTTCATAATTCGTCGTATATAAAGAGTGCACATTTCAAACGAGACGCTGCGCAAAATATAAAACGTTGCTAGTACATTTTATCAGGCGCTTATTCCTCAATTCAATTTGTGATTGGTGACATTTTATTTTTCCAATGTTCTTAAGAAGATTGATATCCCTATGATACGAGAAAGAAGCAAATTCGTAGTAATTTTATTGGTAATACGCAGGTTAAGAAACTCAAATTGCTTAATTCCGTAAGTATAGAGATAATATATTTTACCAGCCATACGGACCTAACAATGGCTGGTCAAAATTTTTATTCATACCCAAAAATATATTATGTACCAACTTTTTATGATAGATAGCAATTTTTGAACATACTCTTACGGCCAAACTCTGCAGGCAACCAGCCATTCTGACGATTAACAATATTTATGCTATTATTACTGTTCATGATAACTGACAAGAACTTGATCACAAAAGTTTGCCAAAGGCCATGCGAATGTTGGCGTGGTGGCCGGGTCGCCTATCTCCCTCTAATATGGTTCAGATTGAGACTGGCGATGACCCCTGCGTTATGCTCGTGAACGGTGCTGTCCATGTCCGGCCGCAGCTTTAGTGTTTTCCTACTTTTGTAAGAATAGTAACTAACTAATGTTTTAGAACTACAAGTTGTTGATTGCACTCGTGGGATCGTTGTTAGGTAGGTTCTCGGACCGACATATGTATTAGATTGAAGATGATTTGAGAAAAGATGGTCAGAGTGGTTTTCTTTCCCGTTGCCTTTTTCTCCACTACATTAATATTCAACAAACAGAATGTAAATTCTTTACGTTCAACTAAATTTCTGATTTCTGAGTAAATTTTTTTTTAAACATTCTTTTTTTTTTAATGTAGAGGTCAGTTATTTAAAAAACACAACATATTTTTTGTTTCTTTTATTTATTAATAAAAGTATCAAAAACATATTACTTTGATAAATCGTTCATGTTTTTAAAACAGTTTCTTTATGTACTCGCTATATTTCACAAAAAAATATTTTAAGTATAATTTCCAAATGTCAAATGTTGTTTTAAAATGCACACTGTCATTTTTGTCATCTTTAACAAATGTGAACAAGGCAAATAAAATAGACTTAAAATGAATAAATGACCATTCCAAAATGGACTAGACTTAAAATGAATAAATGACCATTCCAAAATGGACTAGACTTAAAATTATTTATAGTAATAATTACCGGTATCAATCACTATGGGTTGATATGTTTTAACCTAGTGATTTGAATAACTATTAAAATCAAATGCTTTTTGTTTTAAATCAATTATTTAAACCAATACTTTTTTACTAGACCTTTTTTACTTTTTCACGCGACGAAAACAGCCAAAAAGATACTTCCTCCGGCTTAAACTACGGTGCGCACACACAGTTCGGTGATACCCCGAAATTCAAAGTCTTCCTTTTGAAAAAACTAAGTTCGAAGAAATTACAAGATCAACAAAAACATAACAAATGTAAGTGACTGTAACTGCGGTGAAATCCAAATGATAACATCATCGTAATGGATTATCAATAGGTAATATGACAATCTTATTTCCAATAAAAAAAATTAGATAAAAAATAATAACCGACTTCGAAACACTACAGCACTAATAAAAAAAATATCAATTAAAAATAAAAACCGACTTCAAAATACTACAGCACTTAAAAGTTAGAAATAATTAAAAGAATACCTTTAAGTTAGAAGTATGTACACATGTAGGTATTGTAGAAGTATAATTTGTAGTCGGTGCCCAAAATATATGTGCTGGTCATGAAACTGGGCACCGACTACAAATTATACTTCTACATGTATACATACTTCTGATTATTTAAATTATTTCTAACTTTTTAGTGCTGTAGTGTTTCGAAGTCGGTTATTATTTTTTATTTATTTTTTTTTATTGTTCAATTATTAGTGGGGGAGCGGGAGAAAAATAAACAAGTCCCTTATAACCATAATTTACCCTACTTATTTCGTTGCTTTAAAATTTGACGTTCTCAATTTCCATCTCCAAAAGTCTTCACCAGATCATCACTAAATTACATTGGGACTACTTTTACGCTATTTTATGAAACATACGGCTATTACTAAAGGATCCCCCACTAAGCCTTATTTACTGCTGTTAATTGAAGATTTCCATTCTCCATCCGGAAAGTCTTCATCAGATCTTCACCACATTAAAATGGGACCAATGGGACGTTATATCAATTCGAACAAAAAAAGAATTGTCGAAATCGGTTAAGATTTGACGGAGTTATGCGAAAACATAGCCCAAAATATATATATGTTACAGTCATAGTGATTAAATAGCTATTATACATAATGACTGGTCATTATATATAAAAGCCAAATTCACTAGACAAAGTAATAAATTATTATGCTAACGTTTTATTTTGGCAAGTGTTATATAGCAAATAATTGTTTGATTAAATTTATATTTCGCATTTTGTTTGTTAGGTCAGTACACATAAGCAAAAATAGGTTCGAAGTTCCAGGATGGAGCGGAGCGCAGCGACGCTCCATCCTGAAACTTCGGGTGTTAGTTCTTTTTTTTTTTATATAAAAGCGAAAAAAAATATTTCACTAAAAAACATAGTTTTGTGTCAAACTTAAACAAGGTTGGTGCATGGAAAAGTCATAGGTACCCTACATTATGATATTAATATGATATTAAATAAAATTGCTAGTAAATGTGATTAATTTTGTGTTAATTATCACTTTATCTAAACTGAGTAGACATTATATATAATGACTAGATAATATATATAATATCCAGATTTATTACTTTGGCTGTAACATATATACGCGTCGAATTGATAACCTCCTCCTTTTTTGAAGTCGGTTAAAAATTCTAACTCACCCGAAGACGAGTTGAGACGCATATGCCGATACTGTTATCAGTAAGTAATGTAGATAATAAAATAACAGATATTTAAGACATATTTTTGTTATCACACATCTACCAAATTTGATACCAAATTTCATTATTTTTGAAATACATTTTCTTTATAAACAAAGTAACTATAGGGAGACAAAAGTATGTTCAAATGACCGTAATTTTATTATGCACCAAAGCCTCAGGCCGTATCAAGATTTATCGAAAGTATTTTTTTTAATTACTGTAAATGTTAGATCGTGCGAGCGGGACAGCATGCCGGCTTTAAATGTGCTTTATTATAGAGGTGCCCAATCATTATTGTGCCCAATTGTAAGTTTTTTTAACCGACTTCAAAAAAGGAGGAACTCTCAATTCTTCGGTATCTTTTCCCTCACACAAAAATCGTGAACAATTTTTTTTTTCATAAAAAATAAAAACTGACTTCAAAACACTAGAGCACTAAAAACAGAGAAATAATTTAAACGGATAATATGACGTTCAAATTCGATGTAGGTATTGTAGAAATATTGGCTCAGTTGGGAAAGCGCTGGCACGGTTAGCCAGAGGTCGCGGGTTCAAGACTGGAATTGGTGGAATTTTTAGCCTCTAAATAGGTTTTTAAAATTGTCCTCAGCACGGGTTAGTGCAACAAAAAGAATATAATCTTGTAGAAATGTTTTGGAGTCGGTGCTCAAAATGTATGTGCTGGTCTTGTAGCTTGGCACCGGCTCCAAACTATATTTCTACGATACCTACATCGAATTTAAAGGTCATATTATCCGTTTAAATTATTTCTCTGTTTTTAGTGCTGTACTGTTTTGAAGTCGGTTTTTATTTTTTATGAAAAAAAAAATATATTTCACGATTTTTTGTAAATATCACTACGTCTCTGCCAAATTGTGTTTTTAGGTTGTGAAACCTATTTCAATTATTTTTTCTGCGAATACGAATTTCCTCCGGGACATTTTATTTTTATTGATTAGCATAAATCAATAGCTGTGTTTGTGGTATTGATTTCAGATTTCAATTCAGCGTCCCCATATTGTGCACACCTTCAGCAAAGTAATTTTCAATGCAATTTTAACGGATAAAACTTGACAATTTTGTGTCTAGGCTCCGATGGTCGACTGACAAACTGACTGAGATGGTCGGAGCCTGAGGATGCCTCGTGTTAGAGGCGAAACGCGTCGCAACGCATTTTTTCACACAAGTATTGTTGTCGGTGGTGGTGTGTTTGTGTCTTGCTTCTGCTTGAAAAAGTGGGAGGGAGGGCGGTGCATTAACTCCTGAACTGCCCTCGCGGAACGCAACGTATAGGTGGCCCATACTAAGTTGGTCACAGATCTGTGTCGCGGCAGACGAGTGGTTAACTAACCGCATGGTGTTTGTGGGATTTTGGCGGAATTTAACAAAATAATTTTCACATTTTAATGCTATTAGGGATTTCCGCATTTTCCGGCGTTACTTACGCCTGATTCCACACAATAATTTTGTGTCTGTAGCCAATTTATCGAAAACGGCGTGGATTGTCCGAATTTATGATGACGTCACAGGTTAGCAACTATCAACATCTCAATGTTTAAGTTTAGAAGCCCCCAAATTTCTGAGAATTTTCAAGGAACTCCTAATGTCCGCGCTCTAATATTTAAAAGTTCCCGATCTGGGGGCACACACTAGATGGCAGTAAATTTTAGTACCCCTTTTTAACCGGGCCGGACGAATAAGGGCCCGTATACAAAACTGCGATGCGACGTTGCATCGTAAAAATCTGCGAGCTCGCGCGACGCATCGCAAGAAATTGCGAATTGATTCGCATCGGCGTTCATAATAGTAATAAGTGGATGAACCCAATATCTTTTTCATTTCTTTTTCCTGTATCTTCTTAGCAATAGCAGAAGTGAGCACTTCTTTTTACGATGCATGTCACGACCTAATTTACAAAATACGTTCAGTACGTTTGACCGTCGTCGAAGGAATGGTCACCCGAATCGTGGAAGGGAGATGCCTCGCCGCACGAAATCGCATCGCAGCAATTCGTGTCGCAGTTTTCTGCGTTGCGAATTAGCATCGCGCCGATTCGCAGTTTTGCATACAGAGCGTAACGACGAAGCAAAAGCGGAGATAAATAGGTGAAATAAAAAAAAAAAAAACATTTGTAACTAAATGAAACCGGCAAATTGTTTACCTCATCCGTTCACGTGTTCGGCAAGGAATTCCGATGTTGCAATCAATAATAATACAAAAAAAAGCTGCAAAAACTCACTCGCGTGAATATAAATGACGTATGTTTTTGTAAGTTGCGTCAATGTCCCATACTTACATATTTTGCCTTGAGAAATCTGTGCATACTTACCTCGGTAAGTAGAGTGAGAGACACATTGTTGCAAGTAAATTCAGTGAATTCTCGCACCCATTCATTCACAATAAGGTCCGCTAGTTTTGCGATTTCGGGAACTGTGATTGTTTTGCAGCCAAAAGGAGACTCGATGACGCGTTGCTTAAAATGACCTACGATCAGACGGAGGATATCTTCAGGGTTGTATCCTGAGAATGCACTGTTGATTGTCGAAGTATGTCCGCCTGGGACGTCCCTTGCCGGTCCTTCCACCCACATTCGCTCGATTTATTTCTTTCGCCATTCTTTTTTCTTCATCCTCTCCAACTAGCAACTGTCCAAATCAACGTAACATTTTTTTTTCTTAAATCAAGGTTTATAAATTTTGGGTGGTTTGAAAGCCGTAGCAAATGAACGCGCCCCGACAATAGGTATCGAATACTTTAGTACCTATGTTTTTTTAACAAGGCACTTTCTAAAAAATATCTCGACTCAAACTCGAATCTGCGAGGAGCATTACTAGCCAGCCAGAACGTTGCGGGTCATTGTTCTGATTGACGCGGAGGCTTTATTAATTGTTCGTGAATTTTTTGAAACAAGATATCTTAACTCGACGCAAGGTTTCCCAGCTCAATATTTATTGTATTTTCTTTAAAGTAATAGTCTAAATAAATGTATTTTTTTATTAATAATTACGTAACCGCGACTCTCAAACCACACAGGCATCAACGTGTGTAATTTTATTACCGAATTTGGCGCTCTATAATATCGCAGCCTTCGGTAAATGTTTTGTCCTACATAGAAGAATGTTAATTCTATTTAACGCATAATTATGGTTCTAAGCATTGTCTGTCAAGCAGGCGCTCCAAAGCGGACAAACGTAAAAATGATTAGAAAATGTACATTTTTTTTTTAAATAAAAATAAAAAATCTGATGTTGCTATAAGTGAAAAACTTTAACGACATGTTTCAGGAATTGCGCGTTTTAGTAATGACCCTGTATAGATAGAGAACTCTTCGTTTTAAACCAGAAATTAATTTGAAGAAATAATAGTAATCGACCTAATAAGGAGAAATTGTCAAATTTTTCTGGAAATTTGAAAAATTTAAACTGCTTTTTTATGGGATTTTTATTACTTAAAACTGCGGGCATGTACCGCAATAACTTTGTTTATTTTGAAAGTTACTTACATCTGCGAATTTGTAGTAGCAATACACGCTAACTGTGAAGGAAAACATCGTGAGGAAACCCGCGTCTTGGTTGCCTCCGCACGTATTGATGGATGATTAATATTTGCCAAATACGCCAAGTGGCCAATTGAGCCGCCGGCATTACAAACCCACAGACAGACAAATCCTCAAAAATCATCACCTGACGAGATACAAGATATATATTTGCATCAAATATTTTACATTTCAGATGTTATAACTATAATAGTGTTTCCAACACATTTTACCTATTATAGGCATGCAAATGTTAAGACTTGAATTATCAATTTCTTTTTAAAAATCAAGAGTAAATAAGACAACAACAACAGCGCGTCGGTCACTTCCCCTTGACTGTGACATTGCCCGTCCTTCACCCCGGCGGTCAGGTTTCCCCACGGAGGCAAGTGACATGTGCCGGCGTCGCGTGGCCCGTCGACCTATCGCGATCACGTGGATGTTATCAGCCACTTACTGACCGTTCAGTGTTAGAGAGGCGGTGTTCTCTTCGGTCTGACACTTGCGTATTTGAATCGGCAAAATCTGCTTTTTTTAACTTCGATACCCTGTGCCATGGTAGGTAACCAGGCAAGGACATCACAAACACGGAAATACACCAACATTGAGACAATTTGTACAAATGTACCGCGGCCCCCAGTGGGAATCGAACCTACGACCTCCGGCATGGTGATCGGACGTCAGAACGTCTAATCGCGGATTGTAAAGCGATTCGCCTGTCAGTCCGACTTTGTCATCTTTGTGCAACAATTTTCCTTGACAAGTTTGACCAATAAGTTGGATTTACAACAATGCCCAGAGGCACGATCAGCTCCTATATAACACGCACCAAATCTCACTGTCAAATTCCATACTAGCTTTACTATCGCAAACGTCAGGATTTCACCAGGTTTTCGTGCGCGTAATCAGTCTCCAGGACATAGTAAGTACGTCACTTTGGCGCGCACCCACACAGGAGCTAAAAATCGTCAAAAATGACACGTTAGCTATCGATAACACCCTCTCCGCCGCACCGTGCGCAAGCGCATCGCTATAAGCTCCCGAATCGCGCCACTCGCTGCGTGACCGTCGCGGCTTGCGGTTCTATGACCGTCGACGCGAGAGTGCTCATCGAACTCTCTTTCGTGCTCATATATTATAACATTTTCTTCTGGAAGATCGTGGACTACATTTTGAGGACATTTGTGAGGCGTCTAGTGGAAATTTGGGACTTAGACGTGGATGATGACTGAAACGGTTATGTGTTAGTGAGTTTTGTGTGGTGTGAGTCTATTTATTCAACCTGTGATTTAAGTTAGTTCCTTTGTGTGGTTTCTAGAGTTATCTATTTATTAATTCGTTCGAAATGACGACAGAGCAAAGTGGGATTATTACTATACATCAGGTAAGTGTTTTTTTTTTTATATATTAGGCTTTTTGAGGCCTTTTTGATAAAATAATGTAAGCCCTGATATTGCGAAACACAAAAATCTAAGTAAAAATTCCTAGAACAAAATATGTTGCACGAATTGAGGTGTCTCAGGAACTGCTCATTTAAGAATTAACCTTTTTCGATTGCTTAAAGTCGCGCTATGCCAATGTCGAAGCATCTGGCAAGACACTAAGAAGCAGAAAAACAGTCGGTTATAAAAAAAAAATTAAAGAAAAATTTTGAAAAATCTTAGAACAAAAATTGTGGTAAATGACAAACTCTAACTGACGTGTTTCAGGTAGGTAATGCGCATTTTTAACCGACTTCAAAAAAGGAGGAGGTTATCAATTCGACGCGTTTTTTTTTTTTTGTTATCCTCCATAACTCCGTCAAATCTTAACCGATTTCGATACAATTCTTTTTTGTTCGAATAGATATAATCATTGGTCCCATTTTAATTTGGTGAAGATCTGATGAAGACTTTTAGAGATGGAGAACGGAACTCTTCAATGGACAGCAGTAAATACTGGGCCTAATGGCGTCCATCCTTTAGCATGGATGATTTAGTGATGTTCTGGTGAAGACTTTCGGAGATGGAAATTGAGAACTTCAAATTATATGGGAAAATTATGGTTATAAGGGACTTGATTCTTTTTCTCCCGCTCCCCCACTAAAAATGTAAAAATTTTGGCGGAATTTAGCAAAGTTATTTTTAAATTTTAATGCTATTATGGATTTCCGCAAAGTAACGCCTGATTCCATACAATAAAAACACTGCTGCACTAAAAAGTTAGAAATAGTTTAAAAGAATACCTTGAAATTAGAATTACGCCAGTGCGGCGCGGCGCAAAACATGTCGTATTTTTTTTTATCTAACTTTTATTTTATCAGAAACTAGAATATGAAAATTAAAATGTGTCAAACATGCCCGTGACTGAATTTTCTGGTAACTCAGTAGACCAAATTTGTCAAAAGTATTCATACTTACATTTTTTTACAATCGTGGAAAAATGTGAAAAAAAATACATGTGAGAATGTCGGAAAAAAATCCGTTTCATTCGAACCAATTTGAGACGTATTTTGGAATAAGATTGGTTACAATAAAATAAATAAATTGTGATAGTTAAATTGAGGTCTCAAGATAATACATTGATATGATACTTGAGCAGAAATTAAATTAAAACAACTATGTAAATACAACTTCAGATAATTGTACTGGGCTTCTTATAAACTGTTGATATGATGTGGTGTAATGCCCGGCAAATAACTTGAACAAAAATCCGCGCAGTCGGGATAAGTTTGCGATGGGTGGATTTATTTAAATTAACTTAAAACTTACGTTAACTTCAACCCAACGCAATCACTTGTCCTGGGCCTAGATTCTGTTAATGCATTGTAGTAACATGACAACTGCATGAACATGGCGGTTTTCATTTCATGGTTGCTTTAAGTCTACGCGGGCACACCCATCAAACCTTCTAGGCGTCAATGGTACGAAAAAACATGTCACGTGACCCGACAGTGTACCTGTCATTATACTACAATGCACTAACAGAATCGAGGCCCTGGTCTCAGACTAGGATACCCTGTGCTATGGTGACAAAGCAAGGACATCCAAACATGGAAATACACCCAGACTGAGGCCATTTGTACAAATGTACGGAGTCCCACAGTGGTAATCGAACCCACGACCTCCAGCATGGTAATCAGACTCGATTACGGCAGTAAATAAGCCCTAATGGGGCCCATCCTTTAGTAATATCCGTATGTTTTATAAAATAGCGTAAAAGTAGTCCCAAGTTAATTTGGTGATGTTCTGGTGAAGACTTTCGGAGATGGATAAAATTTTAGATCAACAAATTAAGTAGGGTAAATTATGGTTATAAGGGACTTGCTTATTTTTCTCCCGCTCAACCACTAAAAATTTTTAAATAAAAAATAAAAACCGACTTCGAAACACCACAGCACTAAAAAGTTAGAAATAATTTAAACAATTAGAAGTATTTATACATGTAGAAGTATAATTTGTAGTCGGCGCCCAGTTTCACGACCAACACATATATTTTGGGCATGGTAATCAGACTCGATACCGCTAGACCGACGAGCGAGTCAGCACCTCTGAAGCCAGCGGATTTTCTCACCATGTTTATCTTCACGTTTAGCGAAAAACCTATGTAGATATTCGATATTGCTGGCCAACACATGCTTATCAGAATATCAATATTTTATTGCACAAAACCTGTTATTCGTGATAGCTTTGCGCTTATTTACGTCTTAAATCTATCGCGATAAAATATTTAATACAATTCTAAGGGACCCAGTATCTTATCGACTAAAATCTACATAAGAAAATTATCTCTTAAAAATTTCGTCCTCCAATTTGGCAAGCACTTACTACGTAACCCATTTTTACGGTTCCGTAGACAACAAGAAACCCATTTTTACGGTTCTGTAGACTGTTGTCCCTCGGAACCCTTGTAGTTTCACCGTCCGTCCGTCCGTCTGTCTGTCCGTCTATCTGTCCGCGGCCTAGCTGAGAGACGATTAGTACGAGAAAGCTGAAATTTGGCATAGACATACGTATTAATCACAACGACAAAACGGTAACATAATTCGTTTTTGTTACACCCCCATTGCACCTACGATTAGGGATGCAATTTTTTTTTCTCGCCTACACCACAGTGTGGGATATCGTTGGAATGGTCGCTTAAATATTGTGGGTGTAGGAAGATCATGTTTTTATTTAGGGTTCCTTTTGCGAAATATTAAGCTTTTAAGCGCAAATCTTTTGTCCGAGTAGGGCGTCCACCCTGGCAAACGGCTGATGGTAGAAACGTGTAAAACTTCAGGGTACATATTATTATGAACTTAAAAGGAAAACTATCACGGCTAAGTAGCCTTTACAAGTTAACGAGTAATAGACGACCAATTTTATAAAAGGAAAGCTTATTTTATTTTTATTTATTGAAAGAAAACAAAAAATTGTACAATATGGTTAAATACATAGAATAATTACATTTATACTACACCTGCTTGGAAAGTACCTTGATACTTTATCAAATTTACGGTAGAAAGTACGTCATTGCATATCGAACAAATATGCGGGGAGAAAACGCATCTGAGCGGGAGAGAAAAGTGTATGAAAATCCATTTCTTACGTGGTTTTTCTTTTTTAATTTTGAGTAAGACTATGCGCCGGTAACCTAAATATCAAAAGCCAAAAAGTTTTTACAGTGAGTTTTTATCTCCAAGTTCGCAAAATGACACTGGCCACTAGCTGTGTGTGTGTTGGATGGTGTCGGGCTGGCAGTGCGACCCTGCGGCGGCAGTATAAACAATTTGAAAAAAGAACATGTGAAAATTGCAGACGCCATTGGCGCCATTTCCAATTTGTGTGTTGTTTGAGGATTCAGTTTTCGTAGAAAGTAAAATAAAACTATCAAGCAGGTGTAGTATAAAGCACTATGTATCACTCGAGAGAAACTGCGATTCCCGATCTCGGGTGTTTTAAAGCCCTCGCCTACGGCTCGGGCTTCAAACGACACCCTCGACGGTAATCGGTCACTTTCTCCTCTCGGTGAACAATGTACTATTATACTACACCTGCTTGGAAAGTAGGTACCTTGATACTTTATCAAATTTACGGTAGAAAGTACGTCATTGCATATCGAACAAATATGCGGGGAGAAAACGCATCTGAGCGGGAGAGAAAAGTGTATGAAAATCCATTTCTTACGTGGTTTTTCTTTTTTAATTTTGGGTAAGACTATGCGCCGGTAACCTAAATATCAAAAGCCAAAAAGTTTTTACAGTGAGTTTTTATCTCCAAGTTCGCAAAATGACACTGGCCACTAGCTGTGTGTTGGATGGTGTTTAAGCTTCACTAACTGCAACAATTTCAATATAAATTTCAATTAGTAAAGATTTCGTTTTTTATTTTCCTTGTAGGTGTAGTATAAAGCACTATGTATCACTCGAGAGAAACTGCGATTCCCGATCTCGGGTGTTTCAAACGACACCCTCGACGGTAATCGGTCACTTTCTCCTCTCGGTGAACAATGTACTATTACACATGTAATTGCACAACCAGCAGCGTTTTCTATAGACTAAATCAAAGACATAAAAGAGAAAAGCTCCGTACAAAATCCATTGAAAATTACGTTGATGAAGTTGTTAGTTCTGTAAAGCACATAAAACCCCCTATTTCTACGGAACACTACACTGCGCGTGGCCCGACACGCTCTTGGCTGGTTTTTTACCTTAGCTGCTCGTTGATAATTGGTTGAATAACGATGTCTCCATTATTGGTGACTAGTTAGTTCCAGTAACCAATAGTGGAAATATCTCGGTTTTGAAAAAAAAAAAATGTCTTACTGTGTTTATTTTTGGGACAGCCGAAAGGGTTTCGAACCAAAAAATCAATAATAACACGTCCTTAACTTAATTCCGGAATCAGTTCCTTGAATTTTTGAAGAATCCGCCCAGCTCCTATATTACGCACACCAAATCCTGATCGATTCCAATCGTCTAACTGTCAAATTCCATACAAATTGCTCTCGCAAACGTCAGGATTCTGACAGGATTTGGTGCGCATAATTAGGCCCCTGGTTTCGCTACGTTTCGTTTAGTTAAGAATGTGTAGTGGTTAGGAAAGTTTTGGTTCCAAAATAATAACACGTTTCACATAAGTGCGAGAAAATTAACAACTCACCGGGAGTTGTCTCCCAATCATCTTAACAGTGATTTTTAGAACCTATGGCCATGAACCATGAGGGCAAAAAAACCTAGGACTAGATAGGATTAACGCCGAAAATGGCGGTTTTAGCATAGATGCCATCTAGTCATTCGTGATCGTAGGTTCTTTGACGTGGGTCCTAAAAATCACAGTTAACATGATGGAGAGATTGTACTGACACTTTTTGCAAATTTTATACGATCTGTAAAAAAGATATGATTTCTTTTTCCATTGGTGGCGCCAGGTAGCCCACTGAATCCCCTTAACTTATACAATTGGAATTATATTGTAATGCTATTTATCAGTAGACTACGAATTTTATTTACAATGAGATAGGCAAAAAGAAAGAAAGAAGGAAATACATGGTAGTGCTAATATAACCCTATTGAACAACGATTTGAAAATTAGACTAGACCCAGTTTTGAGTAGATCACTTATGTACTCATTTTGTTAGGAAACACATGTTTTTATAATGAGGTTATTGCAATACGAGAGGGTTTCTCAAGCAAACGTACTTTGGTTTTAATTTGCAGTCGACATGTCGAATCGCAATTAAACTTTACCAATGTGTAAGAGGAGACAAATCGGTGTTTGAACGTTATTAAAATTAAGAATAAATTAGTTAAAAACGTTTGTTTGATAATTAAAAAGGAAAATTAGCAACTACTGAATGTAAGTATTCGCTGTATATAATTATGTAACTTTTACGTTACTATACGTAGAATAAAAGAAACAGTACTTTTGTCTGTCGACTCTCTCAGCTAAAGGTAAAACATTCTTGTCAATCAATCAATCATATATCCCTTAGGGTGCTTTGGGGAGCCCGACATTTTTTGGTGCATCAGCGATGTTTGCTATGTAAGAATTGATTGAGAAAGAAGAAGCCACAGATTATTTACCCTGCCTTCTTGGAGTGTTTTAGAGACATCGTGTTTTTATGGCTCTACCAACAGTCTCGAAACGTCTTTCACGCAGCCTGCTGCGTCTGAGAAGTGATATTCTGCGCAAAGCTGTGGCAATCCTAGCAGGCCACTGCTCACTGAATAGACATTTCCACAACATGGGACGAACCGACAGCCCGCTTTGCCGGGGATGCCTCAAAGAAGAAGAAACACCCGCCCACGTGACCATTCACTGTGAAGGCGTGGAAAAGCAACGGACCGCCATCATTGGGAAGCTGGGATCGCTTCGAGAGGCCTACAGTGGCATCAGAGCACTGGCTTTCTGTAAAGAGATAGGCTGGCTGGAGTGAGCTCACAGCTTTGCTACGTACAATGGCCCAACCATCAGGCTAAGTGCGGAAATCTCAGGTCTAACTAACTAACGATCGTGTTTTTCTAGATAAGACCGTAGGCTTTAGCGATTAAATTGGGGCTTACCACACTACGCACACAACTCTCTGACCTTGCCTGACCTCGTCAGCTTGAATAAACACAATGAAACATTATGAAAATTCGGTCTGAACCGAGTACAGTGTCGACAATTGATAAATCCTTACGTTTCCGTTCCAATATCGCCTGTAATATAAAAGACTAGCTGTCCCGGCGAACTTCGTACCGCCACAGAATCCTTTTATTAAATACGATTCTTGCACAACGCCATCTATTTTTAAAACACAACGTTCGCTCGCACAACGCCATCTATTTTAAACTTAAAATAAATATTATCCCACGGAAACGCATTAACGGGATATCAAGTATGCTTTGTCTCAATTCAGGTCTTTGTCTATCTGTACGCCAAGTTTCATGTAAATCCGTTCAGCCGTTATTGCGTGATTGAGTAACAAACAGCCAAACATATTCACAAACTTTCACATTTATAATATTAGTAGAATATTATACAAAAGGTTATTATATGCTCTGTGCGTAGGATTGCCAGATCCAAAAGTAAGATTTCCGTACTGTCGCACGCAACTCACAATCTGACGTAAGTTTTTATAAAATTGAATTCTTTTATATGTCCAAGTGGAGCAACGATATTGCGTCAAAAAAGTTATGATTTTAAGGGGTCCGTAGTCAACAAGGAACCCTTATAGTTTCGCCATGTCCGGATGTCCGTCCGTCTGTCTGTCCGCGGCTTAGCACAGAGATTATCAGTACTAGAGAGCTGAAATTTGGCATAAATATGCATATTTATTACGCCAACAAAACGGTAGAAAAAAAACTCTTAATGAACAATTTTTTTTTGGATACCTCTCCTAACCTAACTTAGGGATGCAACTTTTTTTCTCGCCTACGCCGTAGTGTGGGGTATCGTTGCATTGGTCCTTTAATCTGTGAAATTCTAAAGGACCCGATCGGGCCACCAAAACAATGGTTTTTCATTGTTATTTTCAAGGTCATAATCTAATAGGTTACGTTTTGCGAAATATTAAGCTTTAAAGTGCAAAGTAGGTCCCCCCCCTTTCCGTCTAAACGGTAAATTATAGAAACGTGAAAAAATTCAGGGCATAGCACATGAAATGAAATTATAAGGAAAACTGTCACGGCTAAGCTCCTATATTACGCGCAGAAAATCCTGAGCGATTCCAATCGTCTAACTGTCCAGTTAGTATTGAATTTGTCAGTGAGACGATTGGAATCGCTCAGGATTTGGCTGATGGCATTTTGGCTCAGGATTAATTAGGCCCCTGTAGGCTTTACAAGTCAACGAGTAACAGGCGACCAACTTATAAAAGGAAAACTTCGTAATTGAAAATTACTTTGACGAAGTTGTTAGTTCTGTAAAGCTGATAAAAAAAAAACCCCGCTTTCTACGGAACCTTACACTGCCCGTGGTCCGACACGCACTTGGCCGGTTATTGCCATTGGCGGCGCTGGTGTTACTGCGTGGAGATGGAAGCCCCTTAATCATTCTCTTTAAAAAATCCGGACAAAATTAATTCCGATTTTCTGACCGAGGACACTAATTCCGGACATGTGTCTGGTGTCTCCACTGAAGCGTAATGCTCTGAAAGGCAGTGTTATCCTTTCGAACGCTTTGGCAACTAAGTTTCGCAACCAGTTGTGAATGAGGACTTTTTTAGGGCAGACCCTGGTCTCTGCGTACCCCTCCGGGATACAGGCGTGAGTTGATATTTTATTGTGTTACTATTCTTACAAAAGTAGGGAAACACTAAACATAAACATTTACATACAGGCACATACATTGCTTCTGGCCCCACACTAGGATACCCTGTGTCGTGGGAACCAGAAACAACGACATCACAAACATGTAAACATCCAAGACTTAACAAATAAAGATAATAAGTAATCTTCGGGTCCGCGCGAAGCATAATAGCCTGCACTAGCTAAAATGGCAGGGGCTGTCGCTCAGCGACGGGCGAGCGCGCGAATGCGAGGGGCTCCACAAGGTGCTGGCAAGTCCTGTCAAGTATAGGCCGGCAGCCACCCCGTTCATCCTTCGTTATCTATTTTTTTTATAATATAATAACGTAAAAGTTATGTTATAGTTGTATTTTTACGGAATACCGAGATGTCAATATCATGGCGTATTTCACTCAATAATATTAAAGGTACTTTCATTCACGTGTGAAACGAACGTTAAATAAATAGACCGATAGATAATAATTTATTTGTACTTTAGAAGGTCGAATTAGTCACATGCTTATTCATAAAAATACAAGAAATCTGTGAATATTATTAATTTCCTAGCTTAGTCGGCAAACGTCACCACAGGCTACATCTATGGTCCTGTTTTATTTATTCGTTTTGTCTGTTGTGTATTTAGTTTTCTTTCTGTTGTTGTGCATATTATGTTACTTATGTGCTTATTTTGTTTCTGTGATGTATCTTGTTGGTATAATAAATGTAGAGACATTTATTATACCAACAAGATGTAGAGACATTTATTATACCAACAAGATACATCACAGAAACAAAATAAGCACATAAGTAACATAATATGCACAACAACAGAAAGAAAACTAAATACACAACAGACAAAACGAATAAATAAAACAGGACCATAGATGTAGCCTGTGGTGACGTTTGCCGACTAAGCTAGGAAATTAATAATATTCACAGATTTTTTCTTCTTCTTCTTCTATTAGCCTACGACCTATTCTCAGACCTACCAAATATACCTACACAAAAAAATCACAAAAATCGGTGAAGCCATTACGGAAGACTTCGGTAACAAACACTGTGACACGAGATTTTTTATATTAGTTAATTGCAGCATTATATTCACTGACCTTATACATTTAAAATGAAGTATCATTTGGTAACTATTGTCAATATTTTCCGGCCCGGCGCATTGGGCGACCCGTCGGAATACCTCCCTTACCGGTCGACATTCGCCTGTGTGTGCGTTTGGCGGCGTGTACAAACGCGGAACGAAATGAGGCTGTGTGTGTGCGGCTGCGCTCGCGCCTTTCTGTGGAGATTACCTGGCGTGCACTAATGCTGCGGCCAGGTGACCTCTGGGCTAGAAATAGAATAGGTAGGTACACTTACGTCATTTCCGTACTGTAATAATGCCATGCCATCATATTTCCGAACACAATGTATCAACATAAACTCCCTGCTATAAATGAACCATCATCCTTCAAAGAGTGTTCCGTTGCCATTACATTTCCGGATCGAATCAAGATAAAGACTTTACTTGAAAAGCCAGGGAAAGGATAGAGATGCATAATTTCCGAATTGTTAATGTGTGGGCTAATGGGCTATGCAATGTTCATTGAAATGTCATATTGAAAAGTACTATTAAGAAACCGGCCAATTAATACAATTAAACCGGTAAACCGTACAATTAAGAGTCGGACTCGCACACGAAGGGTTCTGTACCACTATCTATACAGCTTTAGACAAAGATCTAATTTGAGAACAGCTCTAGAAACCAACAAGAAGTGTTTAACATTTGTATTTAACGACATGGCATCGGCGCTGTGAAGGTTACATAGATGGCGAGCGCTGTCTTTAGACACCGTTTGTTGTATGGGAGCCCCTCTTAAATATTCATTTTATTCTGTTTTTCGTATTTGTTGTTGTAGCGGCAACAGAAATACATCATCTGTGAAAATTTCAACTGTCTAGCTAACACGGTTCATGAGATACAGCCTGGTGACCTATAGACAGACAGACAGAGACGGACAGACGGACAGTGAAGTCTTAGTAATAGGGTCCCGTTTGGCACCCTTCGAGTACAGAACCCTAAAACCCATTGTTATAGTGGTCCGATCGGGCCATTTAGAATTCTACAGAATACACCTTGAATAGTAGCTATATGAAAGAGGAAATATTTAATATTTTTGTAAAACAAACAAATGGTAAAAGATTTTACCATACTTTTTATTTGTAAGGGTGGGGCTTGTTGTGATAAATAACAAAACAAATTTGTTTCTAAAAAAAGACGCCTTTACTGTTCAAACCATAAGGCGGTTTGTACATCGCTTCTTGTCAGCGTTACGTCGCCGTTTGTGATTTAGTTTTTGTCAACCTATGGGCATGGGTCCATTTGCCAAAAACATTGAGATAAGAAGCCTTAAGGCGGGTCTCCTGCTCGAGTTTATCATGAAGCACAACACTAAACAATCGGTTTTTCAATGCTCCAAATTAACTTTCTATTTTGCATCCCCTAGCAAAGAAAACGGAATGTTTTGTGTAATGTTTTTTAGTAGGAAACACACCTATTTTTTGTTGTGCACACCAGAAAACAGCACTTTTATATTGTGATTTTTTATAAAATATAAAAAGGAAACTTAATTATGTAAGCTTATGTGTATATTTATGTATAAAGTGTTTTTGTTAATAAGTGTAGTTCACTTTCGCTTTCTATTATGTTAGTTATTAGTTACTTACAATATAAAGGATTAGTACAATGTGAAATCAGTACGTTTTAGGCTTAGTCATGAAAGTTATTTACGTATTTTGTAACAATACATAATTAATGTTTCCAAAGCAGCCTATATACGTCCCACTGTAGGGCACAGGCCTTCTCTCAGGGAGAGTGTATACACAACATCTATGCTGAGCAAACCCCTTTTTATCAATATCCCTAAGCTTAGAATTATTTATAGGTATTATTATGATTTTTTTAAATGTAATTAGATGCGATAAATAAATTTTTTTTTTCAATTTCAATTTCAATTTAATCACCACGCGTGCCCATCGCGGATTGGCGATTTCAAGCGCTGAGGCATGTGAATAGCTCAGACACTCAGGTTTCCTCACGATGTTTTCCTTCACAGTTAGCGAGTAGTATTGCTGCTATAACTTCACTAATGTACAAAACTAAGAAAACCAAGTCATAGGTACATGCCCGCACTGGGGATCGAACCTGGTTCTCTCGCTTCCGAGAGACTAGACTACCACCGCTTGTGTTTAATGTTTATGAAACAATTAACTTTGATCAGTAACAGAAAGGAATGTTACAGGAAGGAATATTTGCTGGCCCTTATACTAAGACTTTATGAGGAGCCAGTTTAATAATTTTGTAACATCCTGTATACAAACAATAGTTTTATATTTCTGCCACTCGATTGTCTTATTTACTGTCTCTTTGACATCGTGTGAGTAAGTTAATACACGCTGATTGGTTTGCCATGATGTGTCCTATAAATAGCTGGGGTCTAGGACGAATCGTTCTGAGATGTTTTAAACACTTAACTATGCAAATCACTGTTGTATTGTACTATTAAGGGGCTCCATGCAAAAACACGCGCTACCAATGGAAAAAAAAAGTATCTTCTTGTACAGATCGTTTTTGCAAAAAGTGTCAGGCTAATCTTTCAGTCATGTTAATTAATAGTGATTTTTAGGACCCATGGCCGAGCTTTAACGCCCAAAACGGCCGTGTTGGCGTAAATCACTTTCAGATCACTTTCGCTTCCTCAACATTCATTAGTCGTTGCATGCACGCACGCCAAATAGGGGATGTATTAAGCAAAGGACAAGTACCCGAAACCGGCGTGCGTGCATGGTCAGACACTTTTTGCAAAAATCTGTAAATGTGTAAGCAGTAGTTTAGCTGGAAAGCTAGAATCTTCTCTCTTCAAGGCTTCTGTTGTGGACGCCGAGACGGGTTAGGTTAAATTAGGTTCGCAGTTAGGTGTAGGCTGAACCAGGCATTTTTATATTGTGTAAATGTAGCGAACCCCTAAATGTGTTAGTCTAAGTTAGGTTCGCAGATAGCTGTATGCTGAACGAGGCCCTTTAAATATTATGTAACATGTGTAAATATTGTGTAAGACCAGTGGAATATTCCAGGAACATCTGTGATTGGTCGAACGGCTGGCCCGAATAGTATATAAGCCGGAACATTCTCTGTATTAGCATGAGCTTTCAGTTAGCTACTACACCACCCTGAACCTGGAAGAAATAAACAGCTATCAAGAACCACTGGAAGTTTGCATCATCACCTAATACAGTCCACAACCCACTTAGTCTGGTCCTTCGAGCCGGATCCGAACGAGAGAACCACCTTCTGCGCCTGAACGCGGACCTGGAGCAGCCCCCAAGCGGCCCTCGAACCTGGGCCTGGAGCTGCACCTGGACAAACTGTAAGTGAACTAAATCTTAACCTGAACCTGCACCTGGAGCAGTCATCAACCGGCCCTCGAACCTGGGCCTGGCACTGCACCTGGAGCAGATTGGACCTGGAGCAACCCCCGATCGGCCCTCGAACCTGAGCCTGGAGCTGCACCTGGAAGAACTGAACGTGGATCTGATCTGCCCCTGATCGGCCCTCGAACCTGGGCTTGGAGCCGCATCTGACCACTGAACCAGGACCTGGACCACCTGGACTTGGACCTGGACGACCTGGACTTGGACCTGGAAGACCTGGACTTGGACCTGGAAGACCTGGACTTGGACCTGGAAGACCTGGACTTTGAACTGGAAGACCTGGACTTTGACCTGGAAGACCTGGACTTGGACCTGGAAGACCTGGACTTTGACCTGGAAGACATGGACTTTGACCTGTAAGACCTGGACTTTGACCTGGAAGACCTGGACTTTAACCTGGAAAACTTAGAACTAAATCTGTGACCTGGAACCCTTGTATATCATTGTAATACTGTCTGTCATTCTGAATTAAACGATATTACCCTTTTGTAATACGCCTGTACGAGATTAGAATGGCCCTGAAACAGCTCAAGAATAACAAGGCACCAGGAGAGGACGGAATTACATCAGAGCTCTTGAAAGCGGGTGGAACACCGGTACTTAAAGTCCTTCAGAAGCTCTTCAATTCCGTCCTGCTCGAAGGAAAAACGCCAGAAGCATGGAACAGAGGCGTGGTGACGCTGTTCTTCAAGAAAGGCGATAACACCTTGTTGAGGAACTACCGACCTATCTCGCTTCTGAGCCATGTTTATAAGCTGTTTTCGAGGGTCCTCACGAATCGTCTTGAACACAGGTTTGATGACTTCCAGCCTCCCGAACAAGCCGGGTTCCGAAAGGGCTATAGTACCATAGACTACATCCACACGCTGCGGCAAATTATACAGAAGGCTGAAGAGTATTCATCATTCATTCATCATCAACCCATTATGTCCCCACCGAGGGGCACGGGTCTCTTCCCTGAGGAAGGTATAGGCCATACTCCACCACGGGGGCCAAGTCCGGATTGGTGGAGGCTTGTAGACTAGTGGCTCGTCGACTGTCAGAAGTTGTCAAGCCGCCCTAAGGCCTCTGACTTGGCTTAACGACTGCCATCTACCGACGGCAGCCGGCACCAACAGCTTAACGTGCCTTGCGAAGCACGGAACCGCTCGGAAAAATGCCACTAGCGTTAGGCATAGACGGCGACCCATCCATGCACTGAACGCGCCCTGTGTTGCTTAACCTTCGTGATCGTTTAAGATCACTCAGGCAGCCGGGGCTACGAGCGACTCTGAAGAGTATAATTTGCCATTATGCTTAGCGTTTGTGGACTATGAGAAAGCCTTCGATTCGATCGAGACATGGGTAGTGCTCGAGTCTCTCCAGCGTTGCCGTATTGACTATCGGTATATCGAGGTGCTGAAGTGCTTGTACAACAACGCCACTATGTCGATCCAAGTACAGGAGCAGAATTCGGAGGCAATTCCATTGAGAAGAGGCGTGAGACAGGGAGACGTTATCTCTCCGAAACTGTTCACGAACGCACTGGAAGATGCCTTCAAACAACTCGCGGCCTTAAAAGAACAGCAGCTCCAACAGCAACAACAGCTCCAACAACAACAGCAGCAACAGCAACAGCTCCAAATCCAAACGGACCTAATACAGAAGAGGCTCGCAGTCGAGATGTCAATTATCGAGGACGAAACGGACCAACCTCCTGCACCTCCTGCACCTTCACCTGCAGAACAACGCCAGAAGGTGGATGAATGGCTGCGACCAAACCCACTGAACGCTCCACGAACTGAGAGCGGCGCTCAACCACACGAGCGCCAAGAACCACGAAGAAACACCACCAGAACAAGGGGTGGGATGGAGCAACTAGCAACGGCGCTTGAGAAGATGGCCAGCCCACGAGTTCGCAATACGGAACTACCGACGTTCTCGGGGTCACCGAACATTCGTTACCCTTAGGCTACCCTTCCAAACGGCTATGCGAGACTCCACGAAACTCTACCAGACCTCGTCGATTGAGAACCTACTTCGACTAAGAACTGCCTTGAAGGGAGCTGCACGGGATGCAGTAGCGACGCTTCTCTACACAGCGTCTGATCCCGAGACCATCATGAAAACACTGGAGCAGTGCTACGGACGACCGGAAGTCATAGTCGAACAAGCCCGCGCAGACATCAAGAAACTGCCTCGATTTGGGACATTGGCCAGCGAAATGAACACCTTCGCGGTCAAGGTTCAGAACATAACCTGCGTCTTGAAGAACATAGACAGACGGGGTATCTCTACAACCCGATGCTGGCGCGAGAGGTGCTCGACAAAGTCAGTCCGCACACACGGTCTCGATGGTGTGACTACGCCGCTGAAGTCGACGTCACCTCAGACCCCGAGATCGCTTCCTCATGCGCGAGGCAGACCTGGCGCTGCGGTACGCATACACGCCGACTTCTAGCGCCGTACCGCCTGCCAAGAAAGAGCAACGACTCGTCGTGGCCCCGAAGAAGAAGACAAGCGCCATCTACACCGTCGTGGAAACAAGCGAGGAGATCGACCGATGCCCGAAATGCGAACAAGTTCACACTTCGAACTTCAAGAAACTTACCATAGGCCAACGCTGGGACTTCGTACGAGAAAAATGTATATGCTTCAGATGCATCAAAAGCAAGCATCAGCGAAGGTTCCGCAAAGCTAAGCCCTGCGGTGTGAACAACTGCCATCGCCCACATCATCCGATGCTGCATCAAGATCCACCTGCAGCACCGATGCCGTCTGAAGCAGTACTGTCGGTAGCAACCACTAACGCTATCGACTCACGATCTGTGCTGCTGAAGATGTGCCCAGTTGTCATCGTTGGACCACGGGGGGAGATGAGTACATACGCACTGCTGGACGAAGGCGCTACCATAACGCTCGTCAAAGAGGACTTAGCGCATAACATCGGAGCAGATGGGCCGCCACGCCCACTGAACCTACAAGGCGTCAACATATCCCATAAAGAAGGAGAGAGCAAGATGGTTACCGTGCGAATGAGAGGTAAACACAACAGCGCGCTACACGAGCTACGAGCGCGCACGATCAAGAACTTAAGGCTTCATCAACAATCCATTCCGGAGGCACTGCTGAAGCATGAACAACTTCAAGATCTGCTGCAAAGCGAGGTGTGCTACGAACGAGCACGTGACTGCATCTTGGTGGGGACAGACCACTGGGAGCACATTGTCTCACGCGAGTTACGTGTCGGCGGGCCAAATGAACCGGCTGCCTCTAAGACAGAACTGGGTTGGGTGATTCATGGGACCATGCCAAGCAGCGTCATCTACAAAAACGAGAACGTACTGCATGTCTACGCGCCCGAACGGCGGCGCACCGAACCCGATCTACTAATACTCGAACTAATACAGTCCACAACCCACTCAGCTTTAGTTGACAGGTCTACTGTCGGTAGCTGTCTCCCAGACGATGTCGTTCGACAGGAATACGATAGTTGGCTTGAAATTAAAACTGAGGTGAAATTGTATTGATACCAGAAAGGACATACAATATAGTACTTATATTCTTGTAATCTCTCGCTGTACGAATTTGTTACTTCACATACCATTATATTTCAGATTCTCTTTTTTTTGTACATTCATTGCATCTATCTACCGACTATATTCTTGCTGCAATCCACACCATCCAAAGGCTGTCTGGAAGAGATCGCTCTAAGCGATAATACCGCCAATTGTATACCACTACTTAGATATAAGAAACTATTTGTAATATCTTTCACCTGGTTGTGCAATAAAGTGTTCTCTCTATCTATCTATAACTCACAAAAGTAAATAGCCTGAAACAATAATATATTTCCGGGTTTAACAGGTCTCAGAAAATGCGGAGTCAAGTTGCTTTTGATTCTCTTTCTAGGGTTCCGTACCGAAAGGTTAAGGGACCCTATTACTTAGACTCCGCTGTCCGTCCGTCCGTCCGCCCGTCTGTCACTGTCACCAGACAGTTGAAATCTTCACAGGTGATATATTTCTGTTGCCGCTGTAACATCAAATACTAAAAACAGAATAAAATAAATATTTAAGTGGGGCTCGAATAAAACAAACGTGATCTTTTTGCCGTGTTCTGCTCGATATTAATAACGGCGCATGAAATATTCAAATGTTGTATAAATACAAAACCCTTCGTGCGCGAGTTTTTCATATTTTATGTATTGATGCTGTAATTTGTATTTGTTGTTATAGCGGCAACAGGAATACATTGTCTGTGAAAATTTCAACTGTAACTATCACGGCTCATGAGATACAGCCTGGTGACAGACGGACGGACGGACGGACAACGGAGTCTTAGTAATAGGGTCCCTTACCCTTTGGGCGCGGAGCCCTCAAAACCATGTTAAATTTCTAACATGCAACAAATAATTATAGTTTTTGTACCACGTGACTGGAAGAAGGTTATATCAGAAAGAAATTTAGTCTATCAGGATTATTTATATTATTATTATACTTTATTGCACACGACAAGACAGGAAATGTAACATAAGAAAGTCCTAGTTTTATCGTAGCCTCTCGAATGAGAACAAAATATTTCTTTGTCAACTAGCGCATCGATGGATTAGTAATTTGGTTCAAAGTAGTAACGTTTATCCGTTTGTTCGTTCCAGATGCGCCTTCATCGCTGTGAGGGTTGCCTCGCGGCGTGCGTGCCGGCGGCGCGCCGCTGCATCAACCGGTGAGTTCACCCCGTTACCCCACACCTGACCCCGTTCTAGATGCGCTTACATCAGATTGTGCACAGCTGCATTAACTAGTAATTTTACCAGTTACCCCGCTAACCCACATGTAATCCCGGTCTAGAAGCGCTTACAGGTGCGTTCAACCGGTGATTTTCCCCGTTACCTTAAACGTGACCCTGTTCTACGTGCGCTTGTATCGGGCTATGCGCCGTTGCGTCAATCGGTAAGCTTACCCGTTGACTGTCTACGTCAATCCTGTTTTTAAGTGCTAAATTTTGTATGTTGTGCAATAAAGAAAAACCGGCCAATTGCGAGTTGGACCGCGCACGAAGGGTTCGGTACCATTATCTGTACACCATTAGACAAAGAACAACGCCGTCTATAGAATGACATCGGCATTCATCGGCAGCTGTGAATGTTGCATAGATGGCCGCTAGATGGCGAGCGTTGTCTTTAGACAACGTTTGTTGAATGGGAGCGCCACTTAAATATTTATTTTATTCTGTTTGTAGTATTTGTTCTGTCATCTGTGAAAATTTCAACTGCCTAGCTATCACGGTTTATGAGATACAGGCTGGTAACAGACAGACAGACTTATAGTGAAGTGTTAGTAATAGGATCCCGTTTATCACCCTTCGCGTACGGAACCCAAAAAACAAACAAACTGGATGCGCTTAGATTGATGTGACGGTTATCTCGCGGCGTGAGTGCTGGCGGCGCGCCGCTGCATCAACCGGATATTTTACCCTTTTACCCCACACGTGAGCACGTTCTAGATGCGCTTACGTCGCTGTGAAGGTTGTCTGGCGGCATGGGTTAAGTCGTGATGGGCGGAAGTGTTTTTTTTTTATCTAGTGCTCGCTTCCTTTTATCCTTAGAACTCCAAATGCACGATAAAAATAAATTGTCCGTTTCACGGGTCACTAATTTGCTATTTAAGAACTATCGATATTGAAGAAACTGTTTTGAGGTTTTCAGTTATTTTTAAGTGATTTGTGAATAAAACTTTTTCTATTCTATTCAAATAGTAACTCATTTGTTCCAGACGGTCCACAGAGAAGCGGCCGCGTCGAACCCCGTACCCCGTTCTGGCGACGAGCAAGGAGAACTGCGCCGCCAAGATGGAGAGGCCCGCGCCCCCCACCCCGCCCGACAGTAACGCGCCGCGTAAGTGCTGCTGTATTACGCGCACGAAACCCTGAACGATTCCAATCGTCTAACTGTCAAATTAGTATGGAATTTCACAGTTAGAGACGACTGGAATCGCTCAGGATTTGGCGCGCATAATTAGGCCCCTGATCTGTGAAAAAGTGACACTTTTTGGAAAAAATATCTGTAAAAAAGTGACACTGCAAAAAATATCTGTAAAATAAGATATGATTTTTTCCATTGTTGGTGCAAGTGTTACTGCATGGAGCCCCTTAAGGCTGCTGTTACGTCGAGCATGCTGTCCCGCCCACACAATATAACATTTTTAGTAATTGTAATAAAATGAGTATACGTTTCATTAATGTGGTCAGAGGGTTTGATACGGAATTAAATTACGGACATTTTAAATGCATTTTTATTTTGCTATAAGTAATTTTTAAGAAAGAAAAGCTCTTTCCAAAATTACAAATTTCGGAAACAAATTTTCAATCAAAAACTGGATGCAGGTTAAGAAAAATGTGTCTCGATTGTCCGTAATTTTATTATCTATCAAACCCTCGGATCACTTATCATTAAAAAAGCTAAATTGTGCGAGCGAGACAGCGTGCTCCACGTAAGAGCAGTCTTAATAGGAGCTGCTGTTAACATTATTAACTCCCCCAAACCTTCCAGCAGCGATGCCCTGGTTCGGAATGGACATTGGCGGGACCCTTACGAAGCTGGTCTACTTTGAGCCCAGAGAGAGCAACAGACGGGAGCTAGATAGAGAGACGGAGGTTTTGAAGAATATAAGGCGTTACCTGACGAGGAACTCGGCCTACGGGAACACGGGCAGACGGGATGTGCACTTGCAGGTAATCTAGTCTGCCTAAACTAATCATCATCATCATTCAGCCGTTTGACGACCTCGTGGCGCAGCGGTAGTGCATCTGCATACCATGCGAGAGGTCCCGGGTTCGAATCCCGGCTGGGGACAAAAAGAAAAAAAAGCCCCAGGTCTTTGGATGTTTACATGTTTGTGATGTCGTTGTTTCTGGTGCCCACGACACGGGGTATCCTAGTGTGGGGCCAGAAGCAATGTATGTGCCTGTATATAAATGTTTATTTTTATGTTTAGAAGAAGTCCACTGCTGGGCACAGGCCTCCTCCATGGCTTTCCAAAAAGACCGGTTCCAGCGTCTTCCTGCCACTTGGATGAGGTCTTCTGTCCATCTTGTGGCTGGTCATCCTACGCTGCCTGAACTTATAGTTCAGACACAATAGACATTCCAGTTTGCATTAATTCCCAATAAGCTGGATTTTTGTGTAGTTGTCAAATACGTCGAATGCTATGTCAGTATATTTTGACTGGACTATTATACGAGTTTGCCTAAGGCCATGCGAATGGTGGCGTGGTGGTCGGGTCGCCTATCTCCCTCTAATATGGTGGAGGCTTTCGATGGCTGACCCCTGCGTTATGCTCGTGAACGGGTGCTGTCCATATGTCTGGCCGCAGCATTGCTGTTTTCCTACTTTTGTAAGAATAGTGACTAATATTTTTACACTGCTTGCACTCGTGGGATCTTAATCGTACTAACTAATGTTTTTACTCTTTTAGTATATTTATTCATTAGAAAAAAAAGTCATACTACAACTAGACAAATATTACAGTCACAAATGTTTTGTCAATAAAATTAAAACATCCGCAAAACACTAAAATAAATCACACACACACACACACACGCACGCACGTACGCACGCACGCACGCACGCACGCACGCACGCACGCACGCACGCACGCACGTACGCACGCACACACTCAAAATTGATTTGAGAAAAGTTCGCTGTATTTTTCTCCACTATAAAGTCCACCGGAAAGAAAATGTCCGTAGCAAAGCCTCAGATTACATTTATCAACATTTTAGAACGTGCGAGCAAGACGGAATGCCAGACGTAACAGACGTCTCTTAAACTGTACTCTTATGGCTATAAGATTATATATCATTTTATAGCCATAAGAGTATTTACGGAATATCCATTACATATTTTTGTTGACAAACAAACCCAAAGAAATCCTCACGTTATTTTTACTGCTTAATACTATATTTTTATGAAGTGTTCTATTATTGTCTGCAAAAATGTTGGCAACTTTAGGTAGTTCTAGAATTAAATTAACCACACCTTTGTTCACTGGAATTAAACTAAACCACACCTTTGACCTCTGGAATTAAATGAACCACAGATTTGTCCTCTGGAATAAAATGAATCACACCATTGCCCACTGCAATTAAATTAACCATACCTTTGGCCACTGTAATTTAATGAATCACACTTTGATCCACAGGAATTAAACTAACCACACCTTTGTCCACTGGAATTAAATTAACCGCACCTTTGTCCATTGCAATTTAAGTGGAGCACACCTTTGTCAAGTTCAAATCAATGAACCACACCTTTGTCCGCTGAAATTAAGTTAACCACACCTTTGACCTCTGGAATTATATGAACCACACATTTGTCCACTGCACTTTAATGAACCACACCTTTTAACACCGCAATTAAATGAACCACACCTTTTCCCACTGCAATTACATGTACCAAACCTTCGCCCACTGCAATTAAATGAACTACACCTTTGTCCGCTGCAATTAGATGAAGCACACGTTTGTCCACAGATGGACAATGTGACTATCCGCGGGCGGCGCGGCGCGCTCCATTTCATTCGGTTCCCGAGCAGCGAGGTGGGAGCTTTCCTGCAGCTCGCGCGCTCCAAGGTACTGTTAACTTAACTTGCATATTGCATTATATTTACGTATATAGTTTTTTTAAGTTATAATGACTGAAACTTTAATGAGGTAATAAGTGCAAAATAGTCTGTAATCGGACATTTTTGAACGAACGCATTAGTCTGTGTAAAATGAAGAAATGGTGCTTGGCCTTGTTAAACATTAGAGGTATTTCTGTATCTCGTTCCTGAACAACAGTACTAAATTGTGAACCTCGTATGATGGAGTTTGATTTGGAGAAGGATCTTAATAGTGTCCATTTACGTATAAATTAATAGCAGGGTATGACGGTCGATGGGGTGCGAAGGTTCTCGTGTGGCGACTACGAACTGGCAAACTCACTGCGGACGCCCACCAGCTCGCTGCACCGACGATCTGAGGCATATTGCTGGCGGCGGCTGGATGATCACGAATACGGGCTGATGGATTGATCGAAGATGATTAACAGGGTTATTTCTATGTTGCGCAATTCCTGAAAGGGTTATTTCTATGTTGCGCAATTCCTGAAAGGGTTATTTCTATGTTGCGCAATTCCTGAAAGGGTTATTTCTAAGTTGCGCAATTCCTGAAACATGTCCGTTAGAGTTTGTCGTGTATTATCCGGTTCAAATGCTGTTAGGATACGACCTTTTGGAGTTGCGTCACAGTGATGACTCGCAGGGTCAGAAAAACAGTCAGATGAATAATATTAATAGGTTAATATAAGTTAGGTTTGAAAAGTTCTGAATAGGTTTTTAATATTAATCAGTTAAATTTATTTTTTTGCAAGTACCAAGGCGACTAAAAGCTATTACCAGTCTAGAAACTTCTAAGAAGGTACTAGAAATGAATAGAAAATTCCAGAATATCTTCTGGGAGTACCCAGAATCAGATCGAAGATGCTAGAAATAGATTCTAGAAGACTATCGAACATTCCAGAATGTATTTTTATGTCTATCTACCAGATAGATCTGTCTCTTTCTAGGACATAGATAATTCTGGAAGGTTCTCTTGTCTCTACATACATAAGTACCTACCTATCACGTAATCTATCTGCACCTAGCATCTAGATTATTCTACACAGTTCGATTACACTCTCGCCGACCGTAACAAATATAATTTAAAAAGAAATACTTCCGATGAAGTTGTATTCGTCACTCACGTGTCACGCCCTTCCCCGTTAACGTTGCTAACGGTATTGACAGGCGTCAGCTGACGTCATATGCCGCTCCATTCCTAAAGGTCGTATCCTAACAGCATTTGCACCGGATAATACAACAACTTGCGAAGCCTGGACTTCGAAAGAGACAATCTGCGAAATGCGGTGCTACCATAGGATGCTCAGAATAAGTTGGGTTCATAAGGTTACGAAGGAGAGGGTACTATGGCGTGTCAATCAATCCCGAGAAATCACATTGACCATCAAAGAGAATCAAAAAGAAGAAGATAAGTTACTTAAGACATGTGCTTCGAAGCGAACGGTACAGACTACTTCAGGTTGTCATGATGCGCAAGATTGAGCGGAAGAGGCGCGCTGGTAGAAAAAGAGGAAGTGGCGCGCTGGTAGAAAAAGAGGAAGTGGCGCGCTGGTAGAAAAAGAGGAAGTGGCGCGCTGGTAGAAAAAGAGGAAGTGGCGCGCTGGTAGAAAAAGAGGAAGTGGTGCCCTGGTAGAAAAAGCGGAAGTGGCGCGCTGGTAGAAAAAGAGGAAGTGGCGCGCTGGTAGAAAAAGAGGAAGTGGTGCCCTGGTAGAAAAAGAGGAAGTGGCACGCTGGTAGAAAAAGAGGAAGTGGCGCGCTGGTAGAAAAAGAGGAAGTGGCGCGCTGGTAGAAAAAGAGGAAGTGGCGCGCTGGTAGAAAAAGAAAATCGGGCCTCCGTAACATCAGAGAATGGACTGTCAGCGTCGAAGATCTGTTTCGCTTGGCCTTTGAAGAGAAGAATATGCAGAGCTGACGGCCAACCTTGGCCTTTGAAGAGAAGAATATGCAGAGCTGACGGCCAACCTCCATTAATGGCTGGAGTAACACTAGATGGCGTTTTTTTATAACTCGCAGACTCGGCAAAGTTGTTTTGCCATATTAATTAGCCTACGACCTATTCTCAGACCTACCAAATATACACAAAAAAAAATCGGTGAAGCCGTATTGGACAGGCACTGAAAGAAGAAGAAAAACTTGCCACGATCCTCACAAGCCTCTTTCGCTTCATCAAGAAGTTAACAATTAATTACACTCTGTAGAAGGGTTGTTCTCGCGAGTGGTTAAAATTTTGATTGTTTTTTAATTTTTTCAATTTTGTTGTTGTTTTACATTGATCTTTAATTTCATGATTAATATACTTATTCGGAGTACTTTGTGAGAATAGGCACACATGTGGAGTTTATAATTTAAGAGAATATCACAGGAATGTAAAGAAGGCTAAGATGGTAATGAGAAATTAACAGATGGTAATGAATGCTTTTGGAAGGTAATGAGATTTTGCAATAAAATATGAACTAAGCCAGGAGGGCAATGAATATATTGTGGATAGTAATGAACTTGAAGAGAATATTGTAAATATATAATAATATAAATATTGTTTAAATAAAATAACTCAACATTTACAATAAAAAAACTTCTTTATTAGCAAATTGTTTCATATTGTATTAAGTCGTATTTATTATAATCTATTTCTTTACTTGAAAAGCAACAAAAACAATTTTTTTATAAGGAAACCATTCGGAGTTCAATTAACTTAAATAACATGTTATGCAGCCTTTCTAGCCCAAATTAAAAGTTTATCTTTATTATAATAATCAGACTTGTTATTAAGAT
The DNA here is from genome assembly GCA_947308005.1 of Yponomeuta malinellus. Lineage (NCBI taxonomy): Eukaryota > Metazoa > Arthropoda > Insecta > Lepidoptera > Yponomeutidae > Yponomeuta > Yponomeuta malinellus. The sequence goes on from OX371022.1 coordinate 2,480,842, forward strand.
CACAATCAGGTTATAAAAGTTACGCAAAAAAAATACTAAACTTGAAAAAAAATAGAACAATTTAACATCTGTCATTAAAAAAACTTACATACCACCAGTTTTCAAAATAAAAACATAACAAACCCTATTATTATGTTTTCTTAATTAAAATTGACTATTAATTTCTTAGTCGTAACAAAATTAAAATAAGTTTTAATATTTATGAATATAGTATCTACCTACTAATCATTGTGGCAGGAATTATGAAAGATCACTATGTGCGAAGTTAACTACTTACTTAAAATTAAGCTTTGGTAAATTTTTGAACAAAAATTGGCCTCTTCTATTTTGTTCAGGCTCAGACAAACATTGAATAATTTGGGAGTTAGTTACCATATCATCATCAGGAATAGTTGGCCAATTAAATTTAAGTACGTGTCCCTGTAGTTTTTTCAAAAAAGCTATTGTATATTCGTGTGACCCTTCATCCTTGGCTGTAATTTTTCCAATGAAGAAGTGAGCCTTTTCTTTAACTGTGTACTTTACTATAACCCAATCGTCCAATTTATATTTCAATACTACGTTTTCTTTATCGCCTTCTATATCCATCAGGGTAGGAGTCACACGCTTCTTTTCATCGCTATTTTTAACATCATGTTTAGTGATATTTTGATCACATAGTTCTTGACCAGCATTATTACAATAGGTCCTAGCGGATAGAATAATTACGGCTGTTTTCACGCCACCTTCGTCTCTGCTCTCTCTGAGCTCTTGTGCTCATATCTTGGATCTTTGCGATTTTATTTTTCTCTTTTCGCATCAAATATCTTTTTCGTTCCTTTTCTTTTTGAAGTTCATATAATTCTGGATCATTCTTTATTTTTATATACTCTTGTTTCTTACGCAGTCTATCTTTTGCTAATTTTTCTTCTTTTGTTAACTTCTTCTTCATTTTTCCCATTGTAAAAACCTGACAAGTCAAAAAACAAATGCAACAAACAGCTATATATTTCAAATAAATGAATACATTTTTTTATTTATAAGCATCGATCGGCAACCAGTAGCGTTTAATGTAAGGTTTTAACGTCAAACTAACTAGGTTGGGACTTTTGGGAGCCTGGCCAGTGGCCATGGTTCTAGAATCCATGGGATCGACATATTACAAATTTGCAAGTGGGTTGACAAAAAAAATCAGTTCAGTCCAACTTTTTTAACATTTTCACCGTTTAGGTTAAAAGACTCGCATTATGGCCAGATAAAGACGTAAAGTTATGTACTCAACACGAGCAGTAAAAAAGAAAGCCCTCTATCGCATATTTCCAACCCTCGCCTGCGGCTCGGGTCACAAATACCTGCGATTTCGGGCTTTCTTTCTTTTGCAGTCCTTGGTAAGTAATGTACTATTTTTTATTACGAACACGGTGATATAAGGTTGTCTGAGACAAATCAGTTCGGAATTAGAATGTAAAATTATATTTTTTTGTCAAACCACTTGTAATATATCTACTAGCATATTTAATTTAATATAAAATACTTTACATCCCTTAATCAACTCAGTGAAAATCATCCTATTACCGGATCCTCTACTATATGTATAAATTATATACTTAAAGAACAGATGTCTAAATTACAATAAGAGAAATAGATCTTGGCCTTCAGTGCCGGTTCTTTATAATCATAATAGAAATTTTGAAACCTACATTACTAAAGACCCAATTAATAAAACTACTTACTCGTACATATTTCATTGTGCACGGAATTAAAACACGATAGTACCTTGTAATATTTTAGTCAAGAATTACTACTTGTTACCGATCACTGTTAATAAGCTCAGTGCCTGTATTATAATATTATGTTTCATTAATATCTTGTTTTGTTAATAAATAAACAAAAAAAAAATAGATATTTAAAGTCTGATCTCATTACCCTCCAAACGCACTCATTGCCATCCATCAACAATTTGGAGGGAACGGAAGGTAATGAGGTGGAGTTGAATGAGATATTGATCGTTAATCTCTCAGAATTCAAATACGTAATAAAGTATGAACCTATTTTTTATACCAAGCAATAACACACACCATAGCATTTTAGCAAGATATTTATCAAATTAAACTCTTAAGTACTTACTGCATACGACGTTGGAAGGCAAAGAACACAGAATGGTGACAAAGTACTTTTCGTGACGGCGAATCGAAAATTTCTCTTTTTGCTTAACGCACGTCCTCACTTGACAACTTGTGGCAGCTCACTGATGAGGCGGGGGCGCTCTCAGCTAACTTCGCACCACAACACAGACATGGACTTGGGCAAAAAATAATTAATCGGAGATCGTAGAAGGTAATGAAGGATTTCGATGGACAAAATTTTTATTCCGATTCTTTCGAAGTTCTTATTACTTTGTAAATATGGGTATTCATGGAAATTAGTCTTTATTAGTTAGGTTATCAAGTATGTTTTTTTAATTGATAACTTTCCGTTCAGTTAATTCAGAAAGATCCGACGACATTGTTGGACTGCAATTTGGAACGGGAGGGTAGTGAGATTTTACGTCGTTATTTTAATCCCCTTAATTTAATTTTGGATAAAATTTACTGCCGTAAAATACTCTTTAAATAATTTTTGGAGCCTAGTAAGCTTAAATATAATAACTAAAAAAAAATGTTTTCTAGTATCAAGTTTGCCCCTCGGAATCAAAATTATAACCACTGGCGAGAATCACCCAGAAGTAAATATTGCACAAAAGAAGATACAAAGATGTGATTTTAATAATTTAAATAATAAGTAATTTATATTGTCGGGCTTCTCTCAGAGTGAGAGTATGGGCTTAATTGCCACGCAATCTCATGCGCTGAGGTATGTGAACACCTCAGACTCTCAGGTTTCCACACGATGTTTTCATTCAGGTTAACGAGTGGTATTGCTGCTACATATTCACAAATGTACGTAACTCGGAAAACAAAGTCAGTGGTACATATCGGGGTTCCTGACCCTGTATATTGAATAAAAACCGGCCAAGTGCGAGTCGGACTCGCGCACGAAGTGTTCCGTACCATTATCTATACAATATTAGACACACATCGAGACAAGATAGATTAGGTACATAGAGAGCAGCCCCATCTATAGAAACCAACAAGAAGTGTTTAACATTGACATCTAACGTCATGACATCGGCGCTGTGAAGGTTACATAGATGGCCGCTAGATGGCGAGCGCTGTCTTTAGATAACGTTTGTTGTATAGAAGCCCCCCTTAAATAATTATAATATTCTGTTTTTAGTATTTATTGTGATAGCGACAACAGAAATACATCATTTGTAAAAATGTCAATTGTCTAACTATCACGGCTCATGAGATACAGCCTGGTGACAGACGGATGGACGGACAGCGGAGTCTTAGTAATAGGGTACTACCCTTACCCTTCGGGTACGCAACCCTAATAAAAACGTTTGATTTCAAGGGCATGGCGGCGCTCGTCAACACAATCTATGCGACAGGAGGGGGCGCCTACAAGTTCGAGCACGACTTTATCAAGGTGAGAACTCTGCTTAAAGAAGAGAGAGTGTGTGTCGAGTGTGTATTACTAGAGAGTGTTCATCTGTGATACTAGCGTGTCACTAGAGTGAGAGTCGGATTTCAGCGCTGAAGTGTCACTAGAGTGAGAGAGTAGATCTGCGACAGAATGTCACTACAGTGAGAGTCGGCTTGCAACGCTTGAATGCCACTAGAGTGAAAGAGTAGGTCCCGCCTACGATGCTAGAATGTCACTAGAGTGAGATTCGGTCTGCGACGCTAGAATATCACTAGAGTGGGAGTCGGCCTGTGAAGATAGAATTCTAATGTCACTAGAGTGAGAGAGTAGATCTGCGACGCTAGAATTTCACTAAAGCGAGTATGCCCGTGGTCCTAGAATGTCACTAGAGTGAGCCGGTTCGCGACGCTTGAATGCCACTAGAGTGAAAGAGTAGGTCCCGCCTACGATGCTAGAATGTCACTAGAGTGAGATTCGGTCTGCGACGCTAGAATATCACTAGAGTGAGAGTCGGCCTGTGAAGATAGAATTCTAATGTCACTAGAGTGAGAGAGTAGATCTGCGACGCTAGAATTTCACTAGAGCGAGTATGCCCGTGGTCCTAGAATGTCACTAGAGTGAGCCGGTTCGCGACGCTTGAATGTTACTAGAGTGAGAACGCTTGGATGTCACTAAAGAGAGAGAAAGCATGTCCGACATCAGAATGTAAGTCACGCAGACTGACTGACATTTGAAAGCCCCTAAAGAGAGAATTGACCTGTGGCGCTAGAAAGTCATTCACTAAAGAATGAAATGTGATTGTGATTGTGTTAAGTGGATAAGTAAGAAAAAAAACACCACAAATCTAACCGATCGAAACGTAAACCAGTGTAACTTGACCCCCGACTCCCTCCCGACAGGAGGTGAACATGCGCCTGGCGAAGCTGGACGAGCTGGACGCGCTAATAGCGGGCGTGCTGTTCGTCGACGCCATGAATGCGCAGGAGTGCTACTACTGGGCGCCGCCTGTCGAGAAACCGGTGCATCGAGAACATAGCGACACCGTGAGTAAACAGACAGACAGAGAGACAAATATAGCGGTTGACTGGTAGAAAATGCTTAGGGCATTAAGTCCGCCGTACTGTACATTAGGGTAAGTGCAATAAAAGTATTAAATAAATAAATAAATATAGGGTCGGTTAAGATACAAAAAGTCTGACAAACATGCAAATAAAGCAACGTGGCGAAAATTGCGTCTGGAAACGTGTGATTGTTGGTGCAGTAAATGTTTTTCTTGTTTTCTTTAGACAAACAGACAGAGACATACAGGTTCGATCAATATACAAAACAGCCAGACAAACACAAGGATACAGTCAGACAGACAGATATACAGAAACATAGAGACATATAGAGGGATAGATATTTGGAGAAAAATAAGTCTTAAGTAGAAGTAACAGAAATATCATCATCATCATCGGCCTACGCTTGTCCACTGCTGGACATAGGCCTCTCCTATTGCACGCCACACGGTCCTCGGCTACTGTCATCCAGATCTTGCCGGACGTCCTACACAGAACAGAACAGAAATTTAGTAAGAGACATTTAGAAGGATAGATATTTGGAGAGAAAGAGACGTCTTAAGTAGAAGTAGGAAAATACAAATATAGACACATGAAAGTTACCATACAGAAAGAAAGAAAAGAAGAAAGAAAGGAAAAGAGCAAAGAAGGAAAAAGAGAAAGAAAGCGAGAAGCGGATGGAGGGATAGATAGACAAACTATAGACAATCGGGTAAAAAGAGATAGATGATCGATAAGTGGGGTGAGACAGACGCCATGGATGCGCAGGAGTGCTACTACTGGGCGCCGCCGGTCGAAAAACCCGTGCGTAGAGTATATGACGACACCGTGAGTAGAGGTGGCAAGAGGGAGGGAGGAACAACCGCGTCTGGAACAGCATAGATAGATAGTTTACAAATAAACACACACACACACGATGCATATTTGTTTTATAATTAATATTAAGCAAATTTTATTTCACTTCTTGTAACAACTCTCCAATAATGCCACCATTGTTTAATTACTTACTAGAATTTCTCGTAAGAGGCACGGGCCTGCTGCTATTAATACAGGCTACTTGGTAACCTAGCTATAGCAGCAGATACCAACCAGTTTCGTTCACGTTTTTCTATTTATATTTAAACAGTTAAGTGAATGTACATCAACACTGTAACTATCAATAAAATTATTATTATTTATTAAACAAACAGCCAAACAAAAGGATACAGTCAGACAATGGCAAACAGATATACATTAGAGAGAGACAAGAACGAATGCGTCTGGAATAGACATGGACAGATAGATAATTTACAAAAAAAAAAAAAAAAAACAGTCAGACAGACACATACAGGGTCGGATAGATACAAAACACCTAGACGTTGCATGTTCATGCAACAAGACAAAAATTACAAATTACGCCTGCAACAGACGTATCAGTAATACAGACTTAAGTAATTTGCAGTAAATGTCACTTTTTTCCTTGCTTATTATACTTTATTGCACACAAGACTTTTAACAGGACATTACATAAGAAATTACATGTACATTTTTCTTTGACACCGTGAGTAGAGAGAGAAACAGACAAATAGACACACGAACATTAGATAGAATATAATTCATTGTACACCTTAAGAATAATGAAGTACAGTACTATGGCCGGCCTAACTACTAAGGCGTATAACTACTATAATATTGAATACTGTACCTAATAACCTAATCCATTTTTGATTGGAAGTAGCAAGATTTCCGGAAATGTAAGATAAGATAAGAATATTATTTAATGCACCTGCACCGGGAAAAAACAAACATAAAAAATTTACAAACATAGACCTTATTGCTAATAGCAATTTCTTCCAGACAACCGACAATGGAGAGTTGCTGAAGTAAAAGAGAAACGGGTAGTCGGTGCAAATATTATTAATTAATAAATCGCACCCATGACCGCTCGTAGCCCCGGCTGCCTGAGTAGAATCGCTCGTAGCCCCGGCTGCCTGAGTGATCTTAAACGATCACGAAGGTTAAGCAACACAGGGCGCGTTCAGTGCATGGATGGGTCGCCGTCTATGCCTAACGCTAGTGGCATTTTTCCGAGCGGTTCCGTGCTTCGCAAGGCACGTTAAGCTGTTGGTGCCGGCTGCCGTCGATAGATGGCAGTCGTTAAGCCAAGTCAGAGGCCTTAGGGCGGCTTGACAACTTCTTACAGTAGACGAGCCACTAGTCTACAAGCCTCCACCAATCCGGACTTGGCCCCCGTGGTGGAGTATGGCCTATACCTTCCTCAGGGAAGAGACCCGTGACCCTCGGTGGGGACATAATGGGTTGATGATGACCCATGACCAAATGGCTTCAGTCTGGGTGTATTCCATGTTTGTTATGTTCTTGCTTGGTAACCGTAGCAGGTGGTATCCTACTTTGGGACCAGGACAAGTGATTGTGTTACATGAATGTTATTATTATGATTACTAATCGCCTTGTTCCAGCCGCCCTATTCAGAAGAGGCTCTGAGCCAATACGTCCGGAAGCCGTTCGACTTCTCCAGCCCCTATCCCTTCATCCTCGTAAACATCGGCTCCGGAGTCTCGGTGCTGGTAGTCAACGCGCCCAACGACTACCGCCGCGTCTCCGGCACCAGGTAGGTCCTCGGTTCTATTCCCGACAAGTCTAGGTTTCAGCGTATAGTAGGAAAAGTAGCGGTCCCAGTATAAATGCTTGGGGCACTCCTAAGGCTCTAACTAAAAGTAGTCTTGGTCTCATTAGCTTTTTACTAGACAAATCCTGTCTTGAAATCCCCGTGAATCCCAATGTCAAGTAACATGCGATTCCCTAGATCTCTACTATAAAGATAGGAGTGCCCAAAGGATCTGCAATGAGACCGCTTGTTTTTCTAATCTCTGCGAGTTTGATGAACCTCACTAGCGTTAAGTCCAGCCCTTTACAAATATAGATCCGTTTTTATATATATCCAAACAAAGCTTGAGCTTTGCGAGTCATTAAAAATATCTATATTTACAATGTCTTTTTCCCCTTAGCCTCGGGGGCGGCACATTCCTTGGCCTCTGTTGCCTCCTCACCGGCTGCAGTTCGTTCGAGGAGGCCATCGCGCTCGCCGCTAGTGGGGACAACACTTCGGTGGATAAACTAGTACGGGACATCTACGGCGGGGACTATGCCCGCTTTGGCCTGCCCGGCGACCTGGTGGCATCAAGGTGGGAAAGAGAGAAAGTGAGAGAGAGAGATGCAGAAGCAGATGGAGACGCAAATAACAAATCAATAAAGACAGAGGGGCAAGTTACGAAAATTAATACAAAGCTAGAGATGAAACAAAGATAGAAGAGCAATGGTCACATAGAAGAACGAGAAATAAAATTAAATAAAAGACAAGAGCGAGAAGTAGAATTAGATTGAGACGGAAATAGAGGAGCGAGTGATAAAAATGAAGACTGGAGCGAGATTTGCTAATATAATAATAATCATCAGCCATTTGACGCCAACTGCAGGACATAGGCCTCCCTCATGGTTTTCCAAGCCTCCCGGGGTTGCCCGCCACCGTAACCAGGTCGTCAGACCACCTGGTGGGGGGCGTGCCACCGTAACCAGGTCGTCAGACCACCTGGTGGGGGGCGTGCCACCGTAACCAGGTCGTCAGACCACCTGGTGGCTGGCCTGCCCACGCCGCGTCGTCCGGTCCGCGGTCGCCAGGTCAGAACTTTTCCGCTCCAACGGCCATCAGTTCTCCGAGTTAAGTACCCCGCCCACTGCCACTTCGACTGAGCAATTCTTCGAGCTATATCTAGGACCTATAATAATAAATAATTTGTACGCTCTACAATTGTTTATCTTAGGCTGAATACACTAGTTGTCTGAACATATTGTCACAACACAATTAGAACTTCTGGCCCCTTAAACTAGGTAAAAACCTGTGTCTTAAAGGTTTCCAACTTATAATGGTCTGCAACTATATTTTGAGAATTACGAAACAGTGACTAGAACAGAAACAAATAAAATATCAGTAACTGAAATATGTACTTGGCACAAATTAAATTAAAATAAAATTGGAAAACTACATTGAGATTATGCAGTAAATGTCAACAATTTTTCTGTACAATTGTAATCAAGTTCATGTAACCATTCTGTTAATTTATATTTAACTTCATATTTAACTATTTAATTATGTGAAATAGAGTGAGAAAAGAAGACGTGGTTGGTAATTAATGTGGTACACTTCATTCCACAAGTAAAATGATACAAGGCAGAATGCTGGCGCCGGCTGGATGAGGATGACCGTGGGAGAAAGAGATGGCGTGCCGTGGTTTATGTCCAGCAGTTGATGAATGCGGGCTGAATGACTGACCGATTAAATGATTCATGGATGGATTGATTGATTGAAGGAGATACGTTCATAATTGGACTGGTCTATACGAAAAGACCGGTCAATACAATATTAACTTTGTCAACAGTTTTGGCCACATGTGCTCAGCGGAGCGACGCGCCAAAGTGTCCAGAGAGGACTTGGCCCGCGCCATGTTAGTCACCATCACCAACAATATTGGCTCCATCGCGCGCCTCTGCGCCGTCAATGAGAAGATTGAGCGGGTGAGTGTTGGCACCAACGTTGGTGCCAAGATATCCCTTATAGGCCAGCCATTATAAACATTTGGAAATGCATGTGAACCGAGAAAGTTAATTTTTGGATATTACATGTGGGCGGGAGTTAGAAAAACTCAATTTCAAATTGTCGACCAAGATTTCCTATGTGAATTTTCCGCCATCTTGAAAAAAGGGTCCAATTCAGTTGTTTTTTACAATAACTCGGTTCTTCGTTGAGATACGAAAATTTGGATGTCACACTTTTTTGTTGCATTTTCGTCGATCTACAATACAAAATACATTAAAATACATTGCTACATTTTTCGCCTGTCGTTCATAGTTACTTAGATATCGATCGATTTAATGAAAAACCATAAAGTTAGTTCCTTCATTGCTATTCTCTTGTTTCCCGTGAAAGATATCGAAAAAATGTCTAGTATCAAACTTGTGCAGCGTGTTCAGACCTACGATTATGTTTTTTTTTTATTTTTGACAAAAATTACGACTTCTAGCGCCCGAACCCCTGCCCCCACTACCATACAACCAGTTTAGGAAATGGCTGAGGTCGCGAACAGAGAGCCAGCATGCTGAACTTTGGAGAACAGAAACCAAATGCAGACAAGTCAGGGAGGCTCTACCGACGATCTCGAAACGTCTTTCACGTAGCCTGCTGCCTCTGAGAAGGGATAATCTGCGCAAAGCTGTGGCAATTCTAACAGGCCACTGCTCACTAAATAGACAATTCCACAACATGGGACTAACCGACAGCCCGCTTTGCCGGGGATGCCTCAAAGAAGAGGAGACACCCGCCCACGTCACCGTTCACGAAGGCGTAGAAAAGCAACGGACCGCCATCATTGGGAAGCTGGGATCCCTTCAGGAGGCCTGTAGTGACATCAGAGCACTGCTGGCCTTCTGGAAAGAGATAGGCTGGCTGGAGTGAGCTCACAGCTTTGCTACGTACAATGGCCCAACCATGAGGCTAATGCGGAAATCTCAGGTCTAACTAACTAAAGACTTCTAGCGCGCCGCAATCGTTAAGTCCGTGCCCAGTTTCGATTTAACCGCTCGCACGGTTGTATCCACACGTGAAAACGGATGAAAGGTTGCTCAGAGAATTGTTGCGATACAATATGAAAAAATTAACCAGCGAAATTATGAATCAAACACATGAGATTCATTAAATTAATACTTTTTTATGTAGAAAAATATAATATTTATTTCTTCACTAATTATTGTTTCAGAATCGTGAGACCGAAAGTCTAATGTGTAACTGACGTGTGTCAGGAGTTGGGCATTATAAAAACAACCCCGTGCCCTGTTTCCTCCTCAGGTGGTGTTCTGCGGGAACTTCCTACGCGTGAACCCGCTCTCGATGAAGCTCTTGTCCTACGCCATGTCCTACTGGTCGCGGGGCGCCCTCAAGGCGCTGTTTCTGGAACACGAGGGGTAAGCAAAGAGCTGCGGCGGCGGAGCGGTAGGACGCCGGCTTCCGGCTTCCGACGGCAATTGAAAAAATCTGTTTGACAGCTTGACTTTATTTACATTTCATACATGCCAAGACACAAAGCCAAAAAGTACTTATGTTTCAAACGTCATTTAAATTTTTACAATTGTTTTTTTCTCGGAAAAACGCCAAGAAACTAAAACAATTTACCTGCAGTATCTTGATCAGTTTCGCTCGTAGCCCCGGCTGCTTGAGTGATCTTAAACGCGGGCGCGTTCAGTGCATGGATGGGTCGCCGTCTATGCCTAACGCTAGTGGCATTTTTCCGAGCGGTTCCGTGCTTCGCAAGGCATGTTAAGCTGTTGGTGCCGGCTGCCGTCGATAGATGGCAGTCGTTAAGCCAAATCAGAGGCCTTAGGGCGGCTTGACAACTTCTGACAGTAGACGAGCCGCTAGTCTACAAGCCTCCACTAATCCGGACTTGGCCCCCGTGGTAGAGTATAGCCTGTGCCTTCCTCAGGGAGGGGACCCGTGCCCCTCGGTGGGGACATAATGGGTTGATGATGATGATCTTGATCAATATGTCGTTAACTATAAGAAAAAAAATATAATATCAACTTCTTAAAAAAACTTTGCCTTCCGAATTGTACTATATCCTTCCGAAATGTACGAATGGTACCTTTGTGAATATTTGTTCTGTGTTTGTTTTTTTTCCGGTGTACAATAAAGAATATGTTTTATCCTTTCTTAATCTACCGATAAAATATGCTAGAAATAACCATGTCTCATCCCTGCCAGGTACTTCGGCGCTGTCGGGTGTCTACTCCAGTTCGACAACAACAAGCATCCGCGGAACCAGTACAAGGAACGGTCGCCGGCGGACGGCCGGGTGCAGGACCGGTGAACCAGGTCAGTGTCGCAGTCGCCGTGTAATCGGGGCTGGTCAGTGTCGCGGTTGCAGGTGATTGGGTGTGGTCAGTGTCGCGGTCGCCGCGTAATTGGGGCTGGTCAGTGGCGCGGTTCGTAGTCGCAGATGGTGCCGCGTGTCACAATCGCATGTCGCAGTTGCAGGTGTCAGTAGTAGATTGGCTTTGCAGGTGAATCAGGCGGGTCAGTGTCCCAAGTCAGTGTTGCAGTCGTAGGTGACAGTCGGAGATAGTGTCGCAAGACACAGTGGCATGTCGTAATCGCCAGGTGGGCTCGCTGAATTCTTCAACTACTTCGGCGCGTGAGAGGGAAGAAGGCTATGCCCAGCAATGGGCTGGATTATGTCGCAGTTCAATCTCGCGGATCGCTGTCGTACGTAGCGCCGCGAGTCACAGTCGTAGGTCGCAGTCGCCGATAAATGTCGCCACTAAATTTAAATCAACTCACCAGTAACACAAACTATTAGTAATATTTTGCGTTTCTCTTTCAGATGGACCTAGTGTGAATGAGACGGCGAGACATAGTGCTAGTTTATAAATAAATCGGTGCCTAAAGCGTATGTACACTTGCTTAAGTTCCATGCTTCATTGTTACTGAGTTATTCGAGACCGAAATCCCTTAAAGAACAGTGGGTCATTTTGTATGGACCACGTACCCACCCTTGTAGCATTACAGATGTTGGCGAAAGCGCTTCAGGAGTTGAGGGATGCGTCGTAATAATTTAAAGAGGATTTAACTTCGGTAGCACAAGTTTATTATTCGTCAGCCATTTTTTTTAGCAAAGAGAAAGATACAGATCATAGACGAGACAGATTAGGTACATGGAAAACAGCGCCATCTATAGAAGTCATTAAGAAGCGTTCAACATTGACATTATTAACATGGCATCGGCGCTATGGGGCTTACGTATGCGGCCGCTAGATGGCGAGAGCTGTCTGTTGGCAATGGACTAGGTAACATTTGAAGAGGTATATTTTGAAACACTGAAAAATGAACGAACGAATGAATTTGAGAAAATAGAGTTACGATTATGGACTTCATTTTTGCGCCAAAGCGCCCGCGTTGATGGCGCGAGGGGCGGCGTTCCGAATTCGCAAAGGATTTCGACATATTTTAATGGCAAATAACGGCACAGCACAAAGTTGCCGTAGTATAAAACTATGTGTTTCCAGAGACCTTTCTAATGAAAGTGAAAGTGGAATTGTCTTTATTGCCAACAAAAATTATGTAAAGTACATAACTGATAAGATAAGATTCTCATATTCCTAATTGTACCATGAAAAACTAAAATATTTATTTACAAAAATAAAGTACAATCGGTGGCCTTATTGCTTTTAGCAATTTCTTCCAGGCAACCGACTATGTTATACATAACTTATAGATAGTTGAAAAAAGTCTTAACTAAATGTGGCAAAAGGACGGGCTTACGCTCAGCGTAAAGTCATCAGGGGACATGCTCCACTGCCGACGCTGATTTTCAGCAAACGCCTCAGAGGTTAGGTTAAAGATATAAAATAATGTACAGAAGGTGTTTTCATGTTTGCTCAATACCACATGATCGTTTACAAATACTTTTATCATCATCATCATCATTCAGCCACAAGAAGTCCACAGCTGGACATAGGCCTCCTCCATGGATTTCCAAAAAGATCGGTTGGAAGCGGCCTGCATCCAGCGTCTTTTTGCCACTTGGATGAGGTCATGTGTCCATCTTGTGGCTGGTCGTCAAATACATAGTTTTAATTTGGTTAATAATTAGTTAATTTTTCTATTATTATTACCACTAAAGGTATATCTAGCAGATTGTGAAACCGGCGTGCGTGCATGCAACGACTAATGAATGTTGAGGAAGCGAAAGTGATCGTCAGGATCGTAGCAAGTGGCAGTCCCTGGTCTCTGCCTACCCCTCTGGGATACAGGCGTCAGTTTATGTATGTATGTATGATATCTCTCAAAAAACAAAACAGCGTTACCTACCTATTCAATGACCAAGAGCAGTTGGTCTTGGTTGTTGTTGCAATGGTTTAATAGAGCGGTGGAAGCCTAGTGGGTAGAGCATTGGACTCGCAAGCGAGAGACCCAGGTTCGATTCCCACTGCGGGCATGCACCTATGACTTTGTTTTCTAAGTTATATGTACATTTGTGAAGCTATAGTAGCAATACCACTCGCTAACCGTGAAGGAAAACATCGTGAGGAAACCAGTGTCTGAGCTATTCATATACCTCAGCGCTTGCAATCGCTAATCCGCGGTGGGCACGCGTGGTTATTAAGCCCATATTCTTTCCCTGAGAGAAGGCCTGTGCCCTATATCAGGCCTTCTCTCAGTGAGAGAGTATGGGCTTAATCACCACGCGTGCCCACCGCGGATTGGCGATTTCAAGCGCTAAGGTATATGAATAGCTCAGACACTCAGGTTTCCTCAAGATATTTTCCTTCACCGTCAGCGAGTGTTATTGCTGCTATAACTTCACAAAATGTACATAGCTTAGAAAATAAAGTCATAGGTACATGCCCGCACTGGGAATCGAACCTGGGTCTCTCGCTTCCGAGTCCAATGTTCTACCCACTAGGCTACCACCGCTGTGCCCTACAGTGGCACGTATATAGGCTGCTTATGTATGTGTGACCAACAGCAGTCAAAGTTTCTGATATAGGCCTCAGATTTGCTACAAGGGCTGGTACGTTATAACGCTTCATACTTTCCAAAAAAATAGGAGGCCCGCCCACTCCAGACGGCAAAATAAATTGCTCCTTCTTTCATACATTTTGGTGTTGTATTTTAAAAGTTTTCATGGAACACTTGATTGTTGCGGTTTTTTTTTCTAAATAACTAGTTGTATTAATGACCAATCGGTAACTGTGACGGAAAATGTCGTGAAGAAACCCGAGTGTCCGAAGTTGCTTATGGACTTGAGCGTTCACGTGTAATGACCATTCTAGCGAAAGTTTATTACCCGCATGTAAAAGCTTACGAAATATACGGGAGCGTGTCAGCGAGCATTCGTGTTCCAGCGAGCATCATTCCGGTGAGCGTTCTAGCGAGCATTCTAGCAAGCGTTCTAACGAGCATTCTAGCAAAACGACAGTGAATTTGATTCGAGCTTTTTGCCGAGCCGACCAATTTTGTCATTGTTCCGCCGTCTGTCGTCTGAATACATTAAAAGATAATGATAAAAAAGTATTTATTGCCTCATAAAAAAAAAAAAAACTTGAAACGAAGTAAGGCTTAGGGGGGTCCAAGAAAAAAAATCATGTCTTATTTTTTTAAGGATCATACAAAAATGTCAGTATTGAATTGAATTGAATTGAAATAATTTATTCACTTAAAACACAGTACAATGACAGAGTACAATTTTAAATTATAAATTAAAAAGAAACATGCAAGGAAAGCCAGTGCACTCTCTCAATCATGTTAATAGTGATTTTTAGGACCCATGGCCCTGAACCTAAGGCAAAAAACCTAGGACTAGATAGCAAAACCTTAGTGTTAGTTTCGTTCACAGCCATCCCTGGTAAATTCGTGTCCAAAAATGTTCGCACAGACGTGTATGATTCAATTTATTGTAACTTGGCATTATGTATTCAATTTATTGTATGGTGGCGCCGGATTAAGAATAGCGTCACTCCATTTCCATATGATTGTGGCAAAACCCCTCATGGTTATGAAAACCACGAAGGAGGCCTATGTCCTGCAGTGGGCGTGAAATGGGTGATGATGATGGTGATGAGGACCCATGGCCGTGAGCGTAAGGCAAAAAACCTAGGACGCGGCCGTTTTTGGCACAAATGCTGTCTAGTCGGATCCCAGGTTCTTTGTCGTGGGTCCCAAAAATCACTGTTAGCATGATTGAGAGATTATACTGACACTTTTTGAAAATTTGATCTGTAAAAAAAGATATGATGTTTTTCCTCGCCGGCGCTTGCGTTAACTCTATGGAGCCCCTAAAATTATCTTTAAGAATTGGTGCAATTCGACCGAAATCAGCTTTATATAATAAATATAATTAATGTAGAACCTGTGACTTACGGGCGTAGTGTTGCATTCAATTTCCTCTTTTTTTGGGGTACCGTATCCAAACGGTACTAAGACCACTGTTCGTCCGTCTGTTGCCGCTTTCACAACAAATACTAAAAACAGAATAAAATAAGTTATTTAAAGATCACACACACCAACGCGGCGGCGGATGGCCGTGGCGGTCCATACATAAATCATTTACGGCAGTAGTATTTTGTATGGACCGCCACCGCCCCGCCACGTTGGTGTGTTTTATCCTTCCATGGGACAAACGTGATGTTTTTGCCGTTTTTTGCTCGATACTAATAACTGCAACAGGCAGACGCTTGAAATATTCAAATGTTGTTTAGGTAATGGTACGGAACCCTTCGTGCGCGAGTCCGACTCGCACTTGGCCGGTTTTTTAACATTAATTATTACTTCAAATGGAATGAACTATGAACTACAGCCTGCGTCAAGCTCTTGCCACAAATTAAGTTAGTCTTAAACACTACAGCTTGTAAAAGCGGATTTCACTATTTGACGTTGAGCTCTAAGCTATGCAACTTCATCACTAGACGAAGTCATCTTATTTAATCCGTTCCGAATTGTCAAATACATACATTTTTGACATTTCGGAAACGTCACAATGGTTAACCCAATCCAGTGGAGAGTTACCTACGTCATAGGATGGCTGAACGGGATTAAGCTGTAAACTGAGTTTCAAACACAGTTCAATGATAAATTGGGTTTAACTTTGGCAGTGAAGTTCGTCTTAGCTAATTCTACAGAGCTAGCAACTTGTTTTCTAATAACGCGCACCAAAGCTTGAACGATTCCAACGATTCGTCACGTCAGGATTCCGACAGGATTTGATGCGCGTAATTAGACCTCTCCTCTTTAGAAAAATTGGCAACTCTCTCAGATCATCTGAAACCGTTTCGTTTCCTTACATGCGGAAAAGTTGATAATGTAGCGGTAGGTAATATATCTAGCACAAACTAAAAGAGGTCAGTGACTCGGTGATGGGCTTGAAAACAGTGTCCTCAAGAGGTTTTTCTGTTACGGATATCAAAATTTGGGCAACAATAGCAACTTTACAACGCAGCAATAATTATATTCTTTTGGTTGCACTAATCCGTGCTGAGGACAATTTTAAAAACCTATTTAGAGGCAAAAAATTCCACCCATGCCGGGACTTGAACCCGCGACCTCTGGCTAACCGTGCCAGCGCTCCCCCAACTGGGCAACTGCAGGCATCGGCGAAATTTCAAACCTCTGCAAACTTCTCTGTATTACGTACAGGCAGCGACATTTGGCTAAAGTAATTTGCATCACTTGCAGCCCCGAGTACCCACTCTTGCAGTTATCGGAATAATATCGCTGTACCTACATATATTCTTTTTGTTGCAGTAATCGGTTTTTACAATAATTGTCATCAGCACGGATTTCGCCGATGCCTGCACTTGCCAATTAGCTTAGTTGGGACAGCGCTGGCACGGTTAGCCAGAGGTCGCGGGTTCAAATCCCGGCATGGGTTCAATTTTTAGCCTCTAAATAGGTTTTTAACGCAGCAATAATGAAAATAAAAGGCGGGCAGTCACAGAGTCATTTACCCGAATAAGCTTAATATGTGAGAAATACGTCTAAAATTGTGATGTAGATAAATTTACTTTTGTTTTACGCAAAAAAAACTTTTTTTTGTTAAATTACGAAGAGACCCCTGCGAGCTAATGAAAGAAGTGAGTGAAAGGAATTGTTATCGAATAACGTTAACGTTCGTAACGTTCTTGGTTCAAATAATCTGAAGGCACAAAACACCTTGACTGAATCTATTTTTAAATTATTAAAAATGTCGGATGCTAATCGATAAATCGATATCAAGGTCATTGTTTAAGGGGGTCCAGAGAGTGACACTTTTTGCAAATTTGATCTGTAAAAAAAAGTCCTCAGTGGCGCTAATGTTTACTCCCTGGAGCCCCTTGGGACGGTGTTCAATGAATTTACAATTTATTTTAACCTCTGAGCATATTGATAATCTTTCATTGCGATCCAGCTTGTCGTTTGAAAATTAAAACCGAACTACGTTTGTGTGGGAATCGCTTCGTGAGGCGCCTTTTTTAAGTTTGACGAACGAACTACAGCAGGACTTGTCCTCTGTCTATAACTGATGTTTAGTCAACATGAGGTCTAAGGTGTTACATGCTAGCCTGTTAGGTATGTCTTACCTAAAGGTAAGAAAAGGCCGGGCCTTATTCAACCCTCAAAATAAACACCGTTTTATCTATAAAAACACGATTCCGAGGCCGTCACAGACTTAGCTATAGTAATATATATTGTAGCTCAACATATCTCGATATATTTTCCCTGGTAATCTGCGAGAGACCACAGAACGGAGCTATAATATATATTTCTATGACGTCATCAAAATATGTGCAGATTATGTATCTCGATAAATTTTGGCAACGACGTCAGCAGACCGAGTGAGGGCAAAAATATATACTATAGTATATATCGTCGGCTTACTGCAAGAAGTCATTTACTGCAAAAACTCACTAAACGCTTTTTTTTAAAGGTATGGACATGTAGATGTATTGAACAATGATACAATAGTGGGAATAAGGAAGAGGAAATACAACCATTAACTAACACGAACTAAAAAGTCGTTTTTCTCCCAATAGTGAATAATATGTCGGTTAATGAGTTCTTGCAATAAGCCGACGATATTTCTTTTATATTTCTCCCGTGTGTGGTCGCTTGCTATACTATAATATATCTCGGTATATTAATGACGGGCTCCAGACACTTCGCAAATGCAGTTTAAATTGTATGTTTTAATCCTTACTAATATTATAAACGCGAAAGCTTGTATGTATGTATGGATGGATGTTTGTTACTCTTTCTCGCAAAATCGGCTGAACGGATCCGGATGACATTTTGCGCAGAGATAGGTTATAGCCTGGATTAGCACATAGGCTAGTTTATTAGCACATAGGCTAGTTTTTATCCCGGAAAAATACACATCAAAATTACCACGCGCACGAAGTCGCGGGCGACAGCTAGTTAATAATAAGTACATTAATTGTACACTTTTTTAATTGCTTTGTTTTAATTGTATGGTAAGGTGTCAGACTTTAACTGCATTTCAGTTTCTCTGTTACGCGCACCAAATCCTGAACGATTGCAATCGGCTAAAGCCTGATTTACATTTGCAATTTTTTTATACGTTTTTACTTCACGCACTTAGCAAATGTGAATGTGCTATGCTTTTTAGCACGCTAAAAAATCTGACTGGACGGTCAGATGTTTTATCGTTATGTGCTTTTAAAAAATTATCTAATAAAAATGGCGTCGCAAGTGAAGTGGACACGAGATTTGACAATTAAATTGTTAAAAGAAGAAGAAAGACATTTATTATACCAACAAGATACATCACAGAAACAAAATAAGCAGATAAGTAACATAATATGCACAACAACAGAAACAAAACTAAATACACAACAGACAAAACGAATAAATAAAACAGGACCATAGATGTAGCCTGTGGTGTATCTACATTGCCACAAAAGGCAGCTGACTCAGCGTTGTGCTGAGGAAGTGATCCCTCAGCGCTGATTTTCAGTCAGTGCTTACGGTAACCCATAATTGTACTACGGAGTGCGTGCCGTGGTGCAGTTAAAGAATTAAGTCAAATTCAATTACATACATACAATAAAGTAAAAAATAATAATAATATCGTCATAAAATACTTACATATTTTAATAATTTCAACCGCTTGCAAACTAATTAGAGATTCCATATTTTCCACTTCCGATGCGTGTTCTTTCTTCGCTTTTTGAGACAACTTGTGCTGAAACTAGCACAGCAAATGTATATCGGCGTCTTTAATTAGCACTCTTTTAGTTTTGCATGCTAAAAAAACAGTGCTAAATAGCACGGAATTTATAGCAAATGTAAACCAGCCTTAACTGTCAAATTCTCAGGTCAAATTCCATAGCAGCTATCGCGAACGTTAGGATTCCGCCAGAGGAATCGTGTCTTTATAAATAGATACCACCGTTTAGGTTCGGTATCGGATGTTATTTGTACCTAGACCATTGCACGATGAAGTGAACATGTATACTGTAGTGATTTAAAAATAGAAAATGTTGCAAATAGTTTCTATTTTGTGTATATGGGGTCGGTAGGTGTTATTTTTAATTGTTTTTTTTTATAAATTTTATAATTTTAAGTCGGTTCTGGTGGACTAGATTTTTTTTAGATTATTGTCGTATTATATAATAGTTATTGACAATTTTGAATAATAGAAAAATATAATTTGAGTTTAATGTTGGTAGTTTTATTTTCAGATGATATCCAACTCTATACATTACCAGGAGACGGGCAGCAGCGTCTTACTAAGATTCCAACCGAATACTGCGATCGCTCCAGTTTATTAGTAATTTTTTTCAGTGTATGTATATTTATTTTTTATTTTTGTTAATATTGTTTTATTCAGCATCACTTTGTTCAGGTTCGGTTGAAACTCCGTGATTTACCAAAGGCCCGTGCTGAAAATCAGTGCTGTGGGCAAAACCGCAGCGTATACTGAGCTCGAGGCCATTTTACCGCTGCATAGACATATCCTGGGTCCCTTATTGTTTTGGGATTATTTTTGCTTTTTTTTCATGCTCAATTGATAGTTTTTAATCATTGTTAAATGTATGTCTTTGTGGTGTTAGATAAACGTTTTTCTTCTTTTCTTTGATCGCCAACCCGCCTGTCAATCGTGGCGATTATGGCAAAACCCTTCATGGTTAGGAAAACCATGAGCGAGGCCTATGCCCTGCAGTGGGCGTCAAATAGCTGATGATGATGATCCATTTCTATATTCCAAGTACTTACCATGGTTAAAGCACAAATTTCTAAACTCACGCCTGTAGCCCGGAAGGGTAGGCCAAGACCAGGGTGGGCCACTTGCATCGAACCTGACAACTCTATTATTCTATTACAAAAAATCCCTAATCTGCGCTATAAATCAGGTAAAAAGGCGAGTTGTGGAATAATTGTTTTATGCTAAGTCGAGTCAAGCGAAGGGCAAGATAAAAATCACCCGAAACTGGCGTGCGTGCACGCAGCGTCTAAAGACTGTTGTGAAGTAAAAATATAGATAGATAGAAAACTCTTTCATCATCATCATCAGCCATTTGACGCCCACTGCAGGGCTCAGGCCTCCCTCGTGGTTTTCATAACCATGAGGGGTCTTGCCATAATCGCCACGCTCGGCAGCCGGGTTGGCGATCGCAGTATGCGGTTGGAATCTCAGGAAGACGCTGCTGCCCGTCTTCTGTTAATTGACTTCCTTAGTCGCCTTCTACGATATCCACGGAAGGAAATGGAGTGACGCTATTCTTAATCCGGCGCCACACGGACAAGACCGGACGAGAACTCTTTATTGTACATAAAAATAGAAATTACAGAGATATTTCGAAACCTCAGAGTACAGACTGCGGCCTCACAAAGTGATCTGTTCCTGACAACCTTTGGATGGATGGACTTATACATTAGAGAACGAAGTGGATGTGCTAAAACATAGTGGTAATTTCAGAGGAATTCCAGTTCGGCGAGTGGCAAACCCTCCGGGATACAGGCATAATGTCAATGTGTAATGTTTTAAGAAATAGGCATACATGATAAGGTACTAAATATTATTAAAATAGTGGTTCAGTTTACATGATCTTTTTTTACTTACGATTGTAACGAGGTAATCGCCTCGTTGCTTCTTTTATCATTTTCGGCCATCTACTATTCCAAATTTAACTATTTTATGACATGTGCCGCAGTGTTCGGACGTATGTACATAGATATTCCTCAGCCTCCGAACTAAGTGGACGTAAACAAGATCCTATCTTTATTACCAAATTTATTACAACACGTCTGTCAACTTATCCTGCGTATCCTGCATCTTTATCTACGAAATTAATAATATTTCGAAGGCACATTAATTTTATTAATGTGCCTTTCCTTTCCATTATATTGTAAATACACCGTGCCCCTGGATACCTTCTTTTATTTTCATTACTACGGATCGCACCCAAATAACCCTCCTGCGACACGATGACGACTGTACTAGTTCTTTATAAGAACTGTATTACAGCCACCATCGCCGCTCCTCTAAATTGTGTTGTGGGTTTATTCTAGAGTACCTACCTAAATAAATAAAACATGACTTCTTTAAACCGACATAAATAACGATAATAATTAGTATTTATAAATTATAACTAGATTAATATTTACAATTTGTGCTCTTTATGGGAAGTTTTACCGGATGTGATGTGTGTGAGTGAGGGTATTAGTATGTGTGTGTAATGTAATAGGTAGACAACTCTTCATTGACTGCCTCCTTGGTCTAGCGGTATCACGTCTGATACCATGCCGGAGGTGTGTTCGATGACCACTAGGGGCCGGCGTGCATTTGTACAAATGGTCTCAGTCTGAGTGTATTTCCATGTTTGTGATGTCCTTGCCTGGTTACCATAGCGCAGGGTATCCTAGTTTGGGACCAGAACAAGTGATTGTGTTGTGTGGAAGTTATTAAGTATATATTTTTAATGCACACAAGTAACTATATTTACAGAGATAACGTGAACAGTAACGTAAGCCGTCCTCATGAAACTAACTCTTCGAACCGGAACTCCTGCAGTTTTGCGTCCTCTTCTTCCAACTCAGCGCCTCTCTGTCGCACGTCGCGTAATATCGCCAGAACCTCTTCCCTATAATCTTCATCCTCACCAACTTTGCCTTCGACAGAGTCGTACGGTTGCTTAGCAGCGGCCGGTCCAACTGAAAAATCACCATCATCATCATCATTCAGCCACAACAAATCCACAGCTGGACATAGGCCTCCTCCATGGATTTCCAAAAAGACCGGTTGGAAGCGGCCTGCATCCAGCGCCTTCCTGCCACTTGGATGAGGTCATCTGTCCATCTTGTGGCTGGTCTTCGTACGCTGCGCTTGCCGATATGTCGTCTCCATTCGAGAACTTTTCGGCCCCATCACCAAGTCACGTTTTATGTTCGTTTGACCTTGAGATTAGGGAGGCGAGTCTTTAAGGCTGTTGTTACGTCGAGTACCTACCTGTGCTGTCTCGCTCGCACAATTTAACAATTTTATTGTAATAATATGAGATTTTTTTTTATTAATTTGGTCTGAGGGTTTGATGCGTAGTTAAAGTACCAACATTTTAATACATACCTATTTGTTTTCCTATACTTACGTTGCGTAGGTTTTACTAAATAAAATTTGTTTCCAAAATTATCTGTTTTGGGATTAAATTTTGTCAATCAAAAACTTAGTACCTAGATAGATAGATAGATAGCTAACCGTGCCAGCGCTCTCCCAACTGAGCTAACGGGCAAGTGCAGGCATCGGCGGAATTTCGAGCCTCTTTACAAGCTTCTCTGTATTACGTACAGGCAGCGACATCTGGCTGGAGTAATTTACATCACGGGAGAGCGCTGGCACAGTTAGCCACACGTCGCGGGTTCAAGTCCCGTCATGGGTGGAATTGTTAGCTTCTAAATAGGTTTTAAAAATTGTCCTCAGCACGGATTACTGCAACAAAAAGAACATAATTTTATTATCTATCAAACCCTCAGACCACTTTTATCAAAAGCATACACTCTCCATCGTCGGTTGCCTTGAAGAAAATGGGTATCTCTCGCGCGATGAGATCTTCTCCGCGAGAGATAACCATTTAATTTGCGCGGGTTACACCATTGGAATGACATTGTACTGCTATTGGTGAGTAGATTACCAAATGGAGGCAAATAACAGCTATTGTTGTGCTTACATAATTCTATTGAAAAACTATGTGTGTATTTAGACTCTAAGGCCTGTAGTTGTTACCTAAAGAGTCGGCTACGGATTTGTGAGGGTTGTAAGATGGGAGAATTTGGGCATATTTCTTCTCACTACCCGCTTGATGGGGATACTTTTGTGACCCTTCCCCAACATTCTTCTGATTGCCGTAAGATTGGAGCAGAGGGACTAGATCCTGAACACCGGCAAGATCGTCTCTGTCGCCGTATCGTGGACGCTTGTGATTAACTGGTTGGGATTTCTTAGAGTAAGTCTTAACTTGACCCTTGTTTTTGAAGTACGGCAAATATGGTCCCCTCTTGTTGGAGTACGGCAAATATTGTCCCCGCTTGTTTGAGTACGGCAAATATTGTTCCCTCTTCTTTGAATACGGCAAATATTGTCCCCTCTTCTTTGAATACGGCAAATATTGTCCCCTCTTCTTTGAATACGGCAAATATTGTCCCCTCTTCTTGGAGTATCTCGAGTTTTGCCCCCTGCTGTTGCCAAGTAGTTCCAGGCTTATGTAATCTTGATCAAGTTGCTTCTGGAGTAGCGACTTCTCGATTCGACCTGGCTTGCCTCTACCAGGCGACGACAGGTAAAACATACCGTTTTTGTTGAAGAGGGACTCTGAAATTTGAATTGTAAACGTTATGAGGGCCGCTTTTCACAAGACTAATGTGCGCAGCGGAGGCATCTTGATAACCAGTGGGTTGAGCGACTTAGCAGTGGACAACGAATTGTCATAGTAAACCATGAATTGTACTTTTATGAAGTAGGGCCCGTCCAGCCCCTAACGGCCGTATCGAGCCCGAAAGCGGACGAAATAGTAGAGCCATCTCTTTCTTTCTTACTTTTTGTGGCGAGGAAAAACGAGATGGCGCTGCGTCGTCCGTGCCGTTTTGGACGACCGCTGTCTTGGACAACCCTGCTCCCGTGATTGGTCGATTTGGGTGAAAATTACTGGCCCTGAGTTTCTTTGAATTCGCCAGTCAGCGGTTGGCACGCAACTCCCTTACTCTTTGTGAACTATTGAGGGTAATTTCTACTCGTCCTACTGTTCAAAATCTTACGCTGTACAATTTTTGCTTATTTCGTGAGAATTTCTGTAGGTTTACTATATTTTTATCGAATCTTTTCTAGCACCTACGGGTCTCAGCAGAGCATGAAACAACAAAAACATGAGCATGAGTTTTGAGGAAGATGGAACATAGTGGAATATTGTATTTGCCATTGTAGACATACAAATTTAGTTATGAGAGAAGTTGTCTCCTATTCTTTCTATATAGCCCATGAAATACGCCCACTATTGGTCATAGGCCTATCTTCACCGTCACGTCAACCTCGCCGGTCCACTGCTAATCTTCTTGTCCATTGCCCCAGGTTGTCTTAGGTTGAACTTAAAGAAAAGAAAGGTGTGCTGGAAGAGAATGGTTCTTGCATTAAGCACGCCCTTGTACGTTTACATTGTAGAACTGTTCATCATCATCATCAGCCATTTGACGCCCACTGCAGGACATAGACCTCCTTCGCGGTTTTCATAACCATGAGGGGTTTTGCCATAATCGCCACGCTTGGCAGGCGGGTTGGCGATCGCAGTATGCGGTTGGAATCTCAGGAAGACGCTGCTGCCCGTCTCCTGGTAATTGATTTCCTTAGTCGCCTTCTACGACATCCACGGAAGGAAATAGAACTGTGCAATTGAGTATGAAAATAAAAATAAGGGCCTATTCACCCAGGTCGACAGTCTTTGCCGGCTCAGAGCCATCTGACCCCCCATCCGACACCTGCGGGGCCAATTCCAGCAGGGGTTTCACTGCCATTTTCCGCCGGTATGGGTCATTGCTTTGCTTCCTGTAGTAATCGTTTGAGTTCTGAAAAAAAGAATGCTGTGGTGGAACTGACCCTTATTTCTACGGACTCTGAAATAGTAAAGAACGCCGTGGTTGACCTGACCCTAGTCTCTACGGACCCCGAAATAGAAAAGAACGCCGCCCGTGGTTGAACTGACCCTTGTTTCTACGTTTACCGAAATAGTAAAGAACGCCTTGGTTAAACCGGTCCTTGGTTCTAAGGGCCCTGAAATAAAAAAAAGAACTTGGTGGAACTGGTCATTGGTTCTAAGGACCCAGAAATGGAAATGAACGCCGTGGTTGAACTGACCCTTGATTCTACGGACCTTGAAATAGAAAAGAACGCCGTAGTTCAACTGACCCTTGGTTCTATGGGCCTACAACTAACCTTACCTACTCGTTCTAGTCGTAAGTAAACAACGCAACCTTATCAACATTTCCGTCACAAGATGTGAAATTGGAAGAAATTGGTATTAGCAGGCCAGGTAAGGCCACCAATTGTAGGTACCTTTTTACATTGTAACCATTGTCTCTATTTGTTGCTTCCTGGCATTTTTAATAACTAAAGTAAACCAACCGAGTCCCTGAAATAAATAAATAATTTTGCTGAAAAACAACTATTAAATAGTGCACACCATAATGAGACCAACTGAAAATCGCCCTAATACCTAGTAAAAAGAATAAAAAAACAGAAAATACAATTTTATTATAACAACATCACAGAAACAAAATAGGTAGGTACATAAGTAAACAAATAATAACATAATATGAACAACAGAACTGTCCCAAACGGCAGCGGTCTAGAGACAATCTTTTATTTATATATATAGACAATATTTAATGTAAATGTGTAAATATTAATTTTGTATTAAGATGTATTATTAGGGGTTAAAGTATGAAATTGCCGTTTTATTGCAATAGGTTCTTTGAATTGACATAGAATCTTCATGGTTTGAGGTTTTCGAATGAAACTTTTTTCAAATGGTTTCTATGATGTTCTTTTTTTTAAAAATGTGAAACATTTGAATATCGACTTTCATATGTTTTTGTTATTCAATTTAGACAAGAAAGATGGATACTGCGAAAATTCGAGTGATTTTTTAATACGAGTTCCGACGCGGAACTAACGCGGCAGAAACAGCCCGCAATATCAATGCTGCGTTTGGAGAGGGGTCTACTAATGAACGCACCGTGCGATTTTGGTTTAAACGCTTTCGTGATGGAAATTTCGACTTAAAGAACGAGCCACGAGGAAGACCGCCCACACAGGTGAATAACGATGAATTAAGAGAGATAGTGGAAGCCGACCCTAGTCAAACTACCCAGGAATTAGCGGCATGGTTTAACGTTACCTTACCCACAATATTGACTCACTTGCGTCAAATCAATAAAATAAAAAAATACGAAAAATGGGTGCCTCATAATCACTCGAATTTTCGCAGTATCCATCTTTCTTGTCTAAATTGAATAACAAAAACAATAGAAAGTCGATATTCAAATGTTTCACATTTTTTAAAAAAAGAACATCATAGAAACCATTTGAAAAAAGTTTCATTCGAAAACCTCAAACCATGAAGATTCTATGTCAATTCAAAGAACCTATTGCAATAAAACGGCAATTTCATACTTTAACCCCTATTATTTAATCGTTAAGTTTGTGTAGATTTAAATAAAGTCTTTAATCGTTCGATTAACAACACAAAGAAAATTTACCTAATACGCAACACACAAAACAAAAAAAAACATATTGGTTAGGGTGATTTTCTGTTAGTCTAATTCTGGACTTTTATTTTCTGGCCGGATTAAGAATAGCGTCACTCCATTTCCTTCCGTGGATGTCGTAGAAGGCGACTAAGGAAATCAATTACCAGGAGACGGGCAGCAGCGTCTTCCTGAGATTCCAACCGCATACTGCGATCGCCAACCCGCCTGCCAAGCGTGGCGATTGATGATGATGATGACATATATATATATATATATATATATATATATATATATATATATATCCAATCGTCCCTTACTTTGAATTGCATAGGTGGGCCCCCAAACACGCCGGATCTGATCGGGTTTCGTTTTTGGCCACGGGGCTTCGGCAGCACGGCTGATGATATGCCTAGCACTGTAAGCCAACGCAAAAAGTCAGGGCCCTATTTTTTTTTTATTTTGCTTATGGGCAACAAATAGAAACAGAATTAAAAAAATTGATCGCGTTAAGAATAATTATTTAAAGGCCTAGGATAGGATAACGTTTTAACAACATACCTAAACTATAAGAGAAATTCCTACTTTTAAGAAAATATTTGTTCCCACTACATAATATTTTTATAAGCATGTTAGTTTTTAAGTCATATTGCCGCGCCCGACAGGGTCCATAATCGGTATTATACACTCAGTGTTATTTAAGACCTTATTTACATTATGGTGCAATAAATATTTTGAATTGATTTGATATTTTTATACAAAAACCGGAAAAGTGCAAGTCGGACTCGCCCACCGAGGGTTCGGTACAAATTTGTAGGTACTTACATATTATTATAACCGAAAAGTGCGGTGGTAGCGGAGCGGTAGAACGGCGGCTTCTCATTCGGGAGGTCGTGGGTTCAAATACCCGGCATGTAGCAATGACTTTTTTTACTAAGCCACGTACATTTTTGTAGTTACAGTAGCAATACCACTCGCTAACGGTGAAGGAAAACATCGCAAGGAAACCCTAGTGTCGGAGGTATTTACATACCTCAGCGCTCGCTATGTACAATGGCCCAACTATGACGCTAAGTGCGGAAATCACACAGGTTTAACTAACTACATATTATAAAAACCTATTTAGAGGCAAAAAATTCCACCCATGCCGGGACTTGAACCCGCGACCTCTGGCTAACCGTGCCAGCGCTCTCCCAACTGAGCTAATGGGCAAGTCCTCAGCACGGGTTAGTGCAACAAAATGAATGTAACTACATATTATTAAAAATAGCTCAGGAATCGATTCTCGTAGTTTTCCGATCTTTTCCCGAACTTCAGAATATTTTTTTATGATTCAATTACAAATGTACAGTTTTTCACACGGACAGACGGACAACAAGAGATCCTACAAAGGGTTCCGTTTTTCCTTTTGAGGTACGGAACCCTAAAAATTAATTAAGTCAGTATATCGAATGAATTATATAAGTCAGTATATCGATATTGAAATATATCGATATAATTATTATTCTGCAAAATTAAAAACTTACTTATGAAACTAAGTAGTACAAAAGATAAGTAACGACGACTCTGCATTTCGAGATACGTTTTCTACTAAACCTTATCGGGAAAACTTGGGTTCTAGAAGAAAACTTTAACGCTCTTTGATTTTAAATACACTGTACTAATCAAATTCTGACTTGCGACGTAATTTTTAATTTTCTTTTTATTAACAAAGTTACTTTGTCCAGACTCCTACCTACACCAGAGCCACATATAATGAAATCTAGAAACTTTGCTCTAACTGAGACTAACAGTCATTTTTTCTTTAATATTTTACAACCCAATAAATTAACTGAATTTTCGGTGAAATTATCAGTTACATAAATTCTCATGTTGAAGCGAAATAAATTCGTCAGGATCGGGGCAAGTGGCAGACCCTTATCTCTGCCTACCCCTCCGGAATACAGACGTGAGTTTATATTATATTTTCTTAGTTGGGCCCAGTTGGGCCCTAGTTCAGATTTTTAATATTTTATACAGTAAAAACTTTTTTCCGATTTCAAAATTGTCCCAGCCACAACTTATTCGTATTATATTAGACAGTGTAGACATATACCGTGTAGAAAGCCACCACCTTTAGAGGGACACTAAAGAGACACCCTGTAAATTATACAGGGTTATTTCTAAAGTGCGCAGTTCTTAAAACACCCCAATTAGAGTTTGTGTTTGGCAAGTTATATCGTCTTATACTAGACAAGTGCAAGCAAAAATCTTAAAAGTATACATTTGTAATTAAATCATAAATAAAATTGTGTTTGAAGTTCGGGAAAAGCTCGGAAAAAACTGCGAGACTCGATTCCTGAACTACAAATTTGTACGGAACCCTCGGTGGGCGAGTCCGATTCGAACAGGTCCAATTTTTTTTTAAATTTAACTTACGAGAATTAGAACAAAAGTTTTTGTAAACGACTAAGTCTAACCGCCAATTGCGCATTTTAGTAATAACTCTGTATTTAATGTCATGTTATTAGACAAAGTTTTGAATTTGGAAATAAAAAATACGTTACACGTAAAATTTTTCATGTCATTTTATTACAATAAAATATAAACTACATAACATAGTTGCAATATCCTTACAAATTCAACTAAAACTATAATTATATAATAATAATAATTATAACTTCCACACAACACAATCACTTGACCTGGTTCCAAACTAGGATATCTTGTGCTATGGTCACAAACATGAACATACACCCAGACCGAGGCCCCCTGTGGGAGTCGAAACCACGACCTCTGTTTTGATAGCTAATTCTCTACAACAATAAATTTGGTAGCAAATTTTCTATAACAATAAATTCCTTTACTTAAATAAACTTTTAATAAGACGTAACCTATCATGTTTACACACCCATTTAGCGGTTAAGAGTTTTGTACACTTAGTACAAAATGCTGTACTGTAGACAGATAGGCATAGGCATACCTCCTGGTTCAGCACAGATTAAAAAGAAAAAACATGGCGTTATTCAGCTTTAGTTCCAGACAGAGTGTAACTGAATGCCACATCTGAAAATAGAGGAATCGTGAGGAAACCTGAGTGTCTGAGCTGTTCATATACCTACATCGGCGCTTGAAATTGCCAATTGACGGTGGGCACGCGTGGTGATTATACCCATTCTCTCTCTCTCTCTCTCTGCGAGAAGGCCTGTGCCCTGCAATGGGACGTATACAAGCTGCGTAAAACCAAATACTCGTCAATAGAAACATATTTTACTATGGAGAAAACTTCGTATTCGCGAGAAAAATACAAGCTCTGCTTCTTCATTAGTATGGAACATTACATTATTTCACTACAGTGTCAATTGTACAGTCCGCACAGATCTTTTTGGCGGTAACGTGAACATAGTCACAGATCGTTTGCACGTCGCTTACTGTCTTTACAGTGCATGTGTGAGTAATTGACGTACCCAGTGTGATGCGTAGTAAATTCATCATCATCAGCCGTTTGACGGCCACATGCGTGCATGCGTGCTAGTCGTTGACTAGTGAACGTTCAGGAAGCGAAATTGATCGGTCAGGATCGTGGCAGTCCCTGGTCTCTGCCTACCCCTCTGCGATACAGGCGTGAGTTTATGTATGTATGTATGTATGTACACAAATTTAAAAGTGGGAAATCTATGCTTATAAGTTGACTAGCTAAAGGAATTCGGATAAAAAGTCTCCTACGTTATAAGGCCCACACAGGAATCATTTTATAAAACATTACACTGCATACACTCACGCCTGTATACCAGAGGGGTAGGCAGAGACCAGGGTAAGGGATAAGGGTAAGTTTTTGCGACAAGTAAACATACATACCTAGTAATGTATAGGTATAAGTAAATGAAATATACAGACCGAGTGGCGCCGGATCAAGAATAGCGTCACTCCATTTCCTTCTGTGGATGTCGTAGAAATTAATTACGAGGAGACGGGCAGCAGCGTCTTCCTGAAATTCCAACCGCATACTGCCAACCCGCCTGCCAAGCGTAGCGATTATGGCAAAACCCCTCATGATTATGAAAACCACGAAGGAGGCCTATGTCCTGCAGTGGGCGTCAAATGGCTGATGATGATGATGACGATATAGAGATGGGATAGAGCGCTTTGCCAACAAACTGCTTTGCTTTGCAGTTTGGCGAAATTATGTACTAATATAATTTTTTTTTAATTTTGAATAAATAAATATATTCATACAATAGAGAATATTCTAACTATCTATACATACATGAAACAGGTTTACGTCTGTATGTATGGGTCTTAAAATCACCTATGAATGTAAAGTTAGGTTCACAATAACGTTCTATAGATATAACTAGGTTTACTTGGTTCTTAAGGTGGTATATGGAATTCTATTTTAAAGATTAAATATGCTTATCATCCTGTTTACTTCCCTTATCTGCCTCGTGGGACATGTATAAATCATCCTCTATGAACGTACCAGGACAGGGGTGGCAAACCTTTATGGATCAACGTGCCTATTTTGTCTAAAAAAAAGTTTTTCATGAAGCCATAGACGTGCCATTAAATAATTTTGACTTCCAGATTTATGCGAAACTAAATATACTTAATATCTATTCAAATCTCATCGTTTACTAACAAAAAAAAATGCGTTACAATTACAAGTATAGTACGCGATCCATACTTATAAGCGCATTTTTAATATATAAGTTCACTGCACTTCCTAGTGAATTTTGATATTTTCTCGATCGTTTTGCGTGCCCTAATATTTTGTCACGTGCCATTAATGGCACGCGTGCCACTGGTTTGCCATCCCTGTCCTATGATGTTTTGACAATACGGATCTTAGCTAATATCCTAGGATAATATAACCACCAATGTGTCAAGAAAATTAACAACCTTCGTTCGATTCTAACCCTTATGTAACACACAATAGAGCTGCCATTGCACAGTCGGTGATGGTGGACATACCTGCTATACATATCGACAATATCTACAGAAAAATATATTTTTTTAAACAAGATAAGGTTCTACAACTATATATTAAATTTCAACTCATTCATCTTTTGTCTAGATGTAAACAATTGACCCAACTGTTATCAGTCACATTTCCTGTAGGTATAAACCTAGGTTAACTTTCTACTCTGAATAATAACATTTTGATTCCATTTAAAGAATATTATGATGAATATATAACCTAGGACGAGCAAACAACTCCATAGACATCACTGATTCCCGTATTTTAATGATTTCTATCAACGGTTTGTTTACATGTAGACAAAGGCTGAATGACACTAAATATACCTATAATTTTTTGTTGAACAAGGTATAAATTGTCCAAAATTGTTCCCAAATAAGTCTTGCCCCGAGGCTAATGTAACTATAATTTCCTAGATTTTAGGTAAACAATAATATGTACCTAAATAAAAAAGTGTATGTACCTAGTTTTGTAAGCTTTTAAAATCGGCTAGCACGTCGTCTTCGCTATAATTCACCTCAGAAAACTCCAGACTCGGATCTAGGGGGGAATCCGGGGTGCCAGTCCCAGGCGACGATGGGCATTGTCCCAATATTGACAATAGTTGCACAACATGATCACAGACACATGATACGGCATTTTAAAAGTTTAATGATTATAATAATAATAATTAATAAAAAACATATTAAGAATAATATTAATTTATATACATAACTTGATTATTTATTAATTAATAAAATTAACTGATTTCGTGTATTTTTGCGAATTGACAGATTTCATTCGACCTTCTAGCGTTCGCGTCACACGTGAATCAAAGGTCACATATTTTTGTATAGAAAACATCACATACTGAATTGGAAAACATTAAGATGGTGACATCTCGGTACTAGGTAAAAAACATAACCTCTACGTTTGCACAGATTAGGAGTCTTTTTAGCTTTTTTGTTTTGATCGTAGACTCAAAATCTGCGTCTCTTTCGGTTTAAAAATTAATTAAACCAGCTCAAATCGAAATATTAAGCCCAGGCTTTCAAAATCACTTATTTTCTCGAAAAAAAACAGAACATAATTTATTGAGGACAATGCCCATTTGATGGGGCGTCATGCGAAAACGCCCTCAGTATGTATGAGAATGCGTGTGTGTATAGCTGTCTGTTAGTGTTGCCGTGCTGTTTCGATTCAATGCTCCGAGAGTCACCAGAAGGCCCTTGCTGAAAATCAGAGCTGTGGGTACAAAACAAACTCTAAAAATTAGCACGACTCACGTGGGCTTTTCTCCGCTCCATTGATATACAGCGTACAGCCGTACACCTTCCACTTCTTCAGTCCTTTAACTCCTAGGGGAATACAGGGCCTCTACCACAGATTACCACTTCTGACAGTGGTACGCGGCAGCTTCCAAGTCAGGCCAGCAAGTGCCGATATACTTGACGTGGACCTACAGTACCTTTACTATTTATCTTTATCACTCGTAGTTTGACTTTTCTACTGCTTTTGTTTTGTATCTGCTATTTCTATGATATACATTTTTCGGGGGAACGGTGTTATATTTCTAGGGTCGGTCGGCGGACAAAAGCACATAAGTCCAAGAACACCATTTTTTGAGGCAGTTAAAAACCTATTAACCTATTATTATAACATTTTTATTATCTTTATTACAACAATGGAGAGCCGTCGTAAAACAATGAATTGAACTAACGTGTTATATTTAGAAAAAAGTTACCTACTTCTACTTTAGTTACTTATGTTGTTTAGACCAATAATTTAGTGACAATTTCACTTATGTGCTTTAGTCCGTCGACCTTAGATTTTTGCCCCGGCTCGGCCAAATCCTAGATCCGGGCCCGGTGAACGCCTCGTCCGTGTTGGATCAGCTCCTGGCATCGTTAATTGTCTCTGGCACCTTTACCGTAAGTCCGTCCATGTCTTTTGTGAGTGTTATCTGGCATCCGAGTCTCGAGTTGTCCGTGAGACCGTATGCTAGGTCGAGCATGTCGCATTCTTCGTCACAAGGCTGCTCTGGTAATCTGAATGAGCAAAGGAAGAGTATAATTAAGTAATAAGTAATTGTAAGTACATAATAAGAAAAAGAATTATTATTATGAATTAGTGACGATGCAAAGTTCATAATGTAAGCCACGAATCAGTATGATGGTGCGTTGACAAAATAACCCACATGAAATTTCAAAAGACTTACAGGCCGTGGACTAGCCGTCCGTAGTCTTCATAGGTATGAAGCGCAGGTTTCAAGATGAGACCAGTTTAGAAATGTGACTATTGTCTATAATAATTATTGTTTTTTTTTTTTTGCTATAATAAAACCATTTATCACAGACTCTTGTACATTTGTGAAGTTATAGTAGCAATACCATCATAACTTCACCAAAAATCTTGAAGAAACCTGAGTGTCTGAGGTGGTCACATACCTCAGCGCTTGAAATTGTCTATCCGCGGTGAGCACGCGTGTTATTTAAGCCCATTCTCTCTCTCTCTTTCTCTGAGAGGAGGCCTGTGCCCTGCAGCGGGATGTTCATAGGCAACATAATAAAAAAGAGGAGGTTCGCAATTCGTCCGTATTAAGCTCGCCTTTGTACAGAATTGTTTTTGTTAGTGCAATAAAGAATTTTTCAATTCAATATTTCTTTTATGTAACAACCAATCAGCCCGTCCTTGTCCGCTGCTGGACACAGGCCTCCCCTAAGGCCAGGCGCGGATCCAGCCTCAAAGTTATTACCTCGGATCGTCGGTCCCAGTTGTTATGTATGTTCGGCGATAATTCTTTATCACATCGATTAAATTTATTATGTTTTTGTTAGAAAGGTGGTACCTCTATGGTGGTCCCATATTTAGGTCAAGGTCCGTGACAAAGTCATCGAACTTTTCTGCGTGTTTTTCTTAAGTCGGTTTTTCTTTTGTTAATTTTTTTTTATTAAATTTCCAGATAAGCTTCAATCGAGATTTGAATGGTAGACAAAGCTGTTATCAAATTAATTGATAACATGATGAAGGGCATAATACTTTATACTTTATTGCACACATAAAATTACATGAATAAAACAAAACATTTACAGAATTAAAAAGTGTACATGGCGAGCTTATTTCAGCAGAAATCTCTTCCAGCCAACCCTTGATGTGGTGATAATAATAACATCAAAAAACTGACTCAATGTACAGTACAGTACAGTATACAGGTTGTTAGAAAATATATTCGAAAATGGGAGTTCTATTCCTCAATACCGCAATAAGCACCAACCCAAAAAAAATAACTACTGTTTCATGCATTTCGATGATACAGGTAATAATTTTTTGTTATTACCTTCATTTTTTTTGTTATTTTGGATTTTGTTACATCCTCTACGGGCTGCCTGTGATATGGTGGGAAGTGGCTTAGCATGAGGATGTGATGATGAAAATGTCTCAAGCAAAAAAAAGGCCAAGTGCGAGTCGGACTAGCATACTTATGGTCCCAACCATTATAAAAATAATACTTATAGTATCCTTCAGGTATGTGACCACAAAATCAACATTAGTCAATAATAATATTAACTTTCACACAACACAATCACTTGTCCTGGTCCCAAAATAAGATACTGTGTGCTATGGTAACCAGGCAAGGACATTACAAACATGGAAATACACCCAGACTGTAGGCATTTGTACAAATGTATGGCGGCTCCCAGAAATACAGCGATGATCTTCACAAGGCGGCTGGCAAGTAGCCGAGGACGGTGCTCAGTGGCGTGCAATAGGAGAGGCCTATGTCCAGCAGTGGACAAGCGTAGGCCGATGATGGCCGCCCCCAGTGGGAATCAAACCCATGGTAATCAGACGTGATACCGCTAGTCCAACGAGGCAGTCAATCATTCACTTACTTTTCATAGTCTTCAGGGCTGAATATGACGTGACACGTTGAGCACGTAAGCGTGCCCTCGCAGGCTCCGAAGCCTTCAATATTTAAGCTATTGTTGACTACCACATCCAACAATGTGTCCCCAACCTTCGCTTCTGTCTCTAGCTTCTTTCCGTCATGTAGTACAAAGGTCACTTTCACCCTATGAACAAGTAAGATAACATTAAACAGGAAAGACAACAATTCAACTACATTCCTAGAGATTTCAATATGCTTGGTGTGGGAAAGCAGTTTACTTAGCACTGCCGTATAGTTATGAGGAGAAAGCACAAGGTGGATATTGCATTTCCCTGGATATCTGAGACATGACAGTGATATTGAGACACTGAGTCTGGGATACAGGTGTGAGTTCAAGTAATGTAATAGGTTGTAGAACAAAGTTCAGTAGATGTTTTGTTCCTGTACATTGAATTGTTATAATAAACTATGAATTGAACCAAAAAAAATAACAAAATAAGTTTCCAATACTTATTGAAACTTTGGAGCGTATTGGAAACTAAAGGTATATCTTAGTGAAATTATTAAATAAATGCTAATTGGCCAAATGCTATCAACTATTACTATTGTTTTATCTTCTAGAAGATAAAGGACAATATTTTATTGTACACTGAGAATAATCTCACATGTTTCCTGAAGTTTCTTTAAGTTTTAGTTTGTAACTACACATGTTGTAACAAAATCCCCGTATCATTCTGATAATGCGGAGTTCTGTTTGACAATACAAACTACAGTCGATCCGTTCTTACTTGGCACAAGTAGTAAACAAACCTCTCCTATCACAAAACTCGATATTCCAAGAGCATCACTCAATGTAGATTACCAAATTTAGTTGTAGACACTAGTTAAGACACATGGACATTGAATTTCACCGAAAACTGGCCTAAAATGTGGTTGCGAATAAGATTTTTTTGCGAAATTCAGATTTTCATACAATTCTGATCACAGGTTAGCAAAACTACACAGATTACTTTGACATTATGTTGCAGTGATGGGACGCTCGTAGCCCCGGCTGCCTGAGTGATCTTAAACGATCACGAAGGTTAAGCAACACTGGGCGCGTTCAGTGCATGGATGGGTCGCCGTCTATGCCTAACGCTAGTGGCATTTTTCCGAGCGGTTCCGTGCTTTGCAAGGCACGTTAAGCTGTTGGTGCCGGCTGCCGTCGATAGATGGCAGTTGTTAAGCCAAGTCAGAGGCCTTAGGGCGGCTTGACAACTTCTGACAGTAGACGAGCCACTAGTCTACAAGCCTCCACCAATCCGGACTTGGCCCCCGTGGTGGAGTATGGCCTATACCTTCCTCAGGGAAGAGACCCGTGCCCCTCGGTGGGGACATAATGGGTTGATGATGATGATGATGATGATGGGACGCGCTTGGATGAGGTGAATGAAAGAACGAATGAATGAATTTGCGCAATGTGCTAAAATATTATTTTGTTCTTTAAAAATGGCAAAATATTTACCCGGTGGGTATTAATTAAATATTACATTATTCACATAATACTGTATTATTCTATTAAAACGACGAAATACATGTGTTTTTATAATAAATTCATGGTTGTCACTTTTTTCTGCTATAGCAAGTTTGATTCTATCAATTGTCAGAGAGCCAGTGAAATTAAATTGAGTCAAAAATTTTAGTACCCATCTTTATGCTAGTCTTTTTATGTTGCAGATAGATTGCGACAATATTATTATAACTTAAAATATTTTATATTCCAATAAACCTAATATCATTCATTTAACAATTAAATCTATGAAACTGTAGCAGTTCATTCAAGTAATACCTAACAATAAGTAATACAATGTAATGTGACATTTTGTTGGTCCGCCATGTTTGTTTACTACTTGTGCCAAATAAGAACGGATAGGGCATACTTTTAGTAATAAGGCCGCCAATTGTACTGTACTATATTATTATTAAATTCTCATACGTAATTCCCGGTGTACATACAATAAAGAATATTCTATCTATCTACTTAAGGGGAGAAAAAATTATCAGATATTTCATACATGTGACTACTTGTTCGAAAAACAAGTGTTTTTCCCTAAGTGGAAAGATAACATTAGGGTCGTACGATAATTGAAGTACTGAAGCAATTTAATGTATCTATAAAAACTAGATAAGATACACATAAGAATTTTAATTAAAAGTTACATTATTTAGAGGTTATAAATTTTAAGACACTTACTTTTCTTCTTTATGGGCTAGGTTCGTCGTAGAGAAGGGCACGATTGTTCGTTCACTGCTAAAAACTTCTCGAAAGCCACTGTTTCGTAGTAAATATCTACTTTCAGGACGCGAAAGAATTCTCGAAATTTTTCCTAAGAACATTTTTACAATTACTAGGTAGCTAGGCGCAAACTAAAAGTGCCGAGTAACAGCCGGTGACTTTGTGTAACGGTTAACGGGAGCTAATCGAAATAATGCAAATGTTATCTCGGGATAACGTGAAATTATTCAACCAACCAACAATTCACTTTGACCCTGAATGAACTGAAATATT
The DNA here is from genome assembly GCA_947308005.1 of Yponomeuta malinellus. Taxonomy (NCBI): domain Eukaryota; kingdom Metazoa; phylum Arthropoda; class Insecta; order Lepidoptera; family Yponomeutidae; genus Yponomeuta; species Yponomeuta malinellus. The sequence continues at coordinate 2,519,113 of OX371022.1, forward strand.
TTTTAAAGATATACGTTCCAGTCTACGTAACTACCTCTGTGGTACCTACGTCCAAAAAGTTTGTTCAGTTCTGAAGTTGAGAAATATTGTTACACGAGCTGAAATTATCTACAATTATCCAGTTAATATTAATTATTAAGTTGGACTTTTTCTAACGTATAAGTATTAGTTTACTATAAAATTAAGTTTTTATAAAACTTCCTACTAGGTATGCGTCAACTGGAGTGTGATACGTGTCAAAACGTTTCGCAACTGCAGACAAAATGTCAGAGCCAGCTTGATCAGCTGTTTGGTCAATGAGGAAGGAGTTTATTAGGGGGTATAATATAATATGTGTTCTGTGTTATTAGGTCTGTGTGTTTGGTGCATAAGAAAAACATAACGCAATTTGTGACGTTTGTCCGTTCGGAATAAAAATTATACTTACATAATTCTTTGTATTCATTAAAATACTCTCTAAAAATTATTTGAGTGTTATGAATTATTTTGTTTTTCATTTCAATTTAAACAAACTTTTTTTCTTTGCAGTTTTATATTTTGCTCGTATGTATTTTAAAATACTTTTCTTGAATTCTCAAATTGTTCTGCGTGTCAAATAGTGTGGCTTCAGAACGTACCATCGTACCAACCAATTAATTATTATTTTGTCGATTTTTCTGACTGATTACAATTTGTGTTACAATTTTCTATTCTCTAGAATTAATTTCACACCAATAAAGTGATCCCCTTACATTATCGTCCGACGAAATTCACTAACTACGATGAACATTGTCTCGGTAATGGGTTTTACAAACAATCGTGTTCAAGTACTTTTCTATAGACTTGTTTTGATCTAAACATCACGATTGTGCTGCAAATATTTACCTGTTCCCTTTGTAAGTAAACTATTCATCTATTTTATCTTTTCCAAAGACAGGCGGACGTGTTGTGCACGCTATCGTACTATAATATATTACGCATTGTCCACTCTGACTACAATTTGGTTACAATTGCGTTTCCTAGATTTCACCTTACGGTGGTACCTAAAAGGTACGTCTTTGAGTATGTAATTATAATTCGAAGAGCTCTAAGAGCTTTCGTTAAAATGTGAAGAGGCACGCTTTGCCACTGACCATATTATCATAAAAATACATCTGTTTGTGCCATCCTCCATCACTATTTTCGAAGTTTTGTTGTAATTGTGTACTGACATTGCCTATTATTTATCTGTCTTTTCTCCAATATATTTTTAATTTTACCCATATTGGACTTGATAAACCTAAAAAAACTTCACATAGTAACAAATTCTTAGCATTGCATTGTGATAATCATCGGGAAACTACGTCGAGTCTTCACATCGCCAATCCCACAGAGTCTCAAGACGAAAGTCTTCAATCAGTGCGTCCTACCCGTCATGACATATGGTGCCGAAAGGTGGACACTCACGGTGGGGCTGGTCCACAAATTTAAAGTCGCTCAGCGTGCTATGGAAAGGGCTATGCTCGGGGTTTCTCTGAAAGATCGAATTCGAAACGAGGTGATCCGACAGAGAACCAAAGGCACCGACATAGCCCACCGAATTAGCATGCTGAAGTGGCAGTGGGCCGGCCATATTATCCGAAGAACTGATAACCGATGGGGTAGACGAGTTCTCGAGTGGAGACAGCGGATCGGTAAACGTAGTGTGGGACGTCCTCAGACTCGGTGGAGCGATGATCTTCGCAGGGCGGCTGGCAAGAGTTGGATGAGAGTAGCCGAGGACCGTGCTCAGTGGCGTGCTATAGGAGAGGCCTATGTTCAGCAGTGGACAAGCATAGGCTGATGATGATGATGAATCATCGGAAGAGAAATTTTCCAGTTTTCCAGAGACTTAGATGGTAAGAATGTTGGCACGGTATGGTAGAGGTGCACATTCAAATCACCAAAATTTTTCTTACCCCATGATATTTGTTTATCAAGCCTATTTCCATTGTCCAAGCAAACATTGTTTTGCCATATTAATTAGCCCAAAACCTATTCTCAGACTTACCAAATGCACGCAAATAATTTCATAAAAGTCAGTGAAGCCGTTGTGGAGGAGTTTGATAACAAACTACTAATCTATTATACATAATATAAGATGTTTATATGTAAAATAGATTAAATTTTTACCCATTTCCTTCATCTCAGTTTTGTGTGCTTGCTGCTTGATTCCAGGATCCAGCACTGCAATGTTGCCCGATGACAACATAGAGAACCGTCATGGGCCCCCTGGAGTCAACTCGCGTTCCATGACTGCGGCACAATCAGCTGCTGAACTTGAGGTAAACTTAACACCTTGACATTTATAAAACAGTGCTGTGATTGACTAACCTCTACATTTTAGCAAACATAGAACTGTCAACAATCAATTCATAGCAGGTCATTATATGAGACGCAAGTGCAAGCCAGGCAGACCACATGCTCGCTGGAGAGATGACATTACCAGTCTCGCAGGAGAAAATTGGATGACGGTGGCCGAAGATAGACAGAAATGGAAAGAGATGGAAGAGGCCTTTAGATAGGAGTTTTTATTTTTTTTTTAAATGCATTGTTTTTATTTATGATTTTATTATGTTTTATAATATTTGTTTTAATGCAATGTAAATACAATAACAATTAATTCAATGTAATGTTTAAATCAAATAAGAAATGAGGCTTTTTTTCTTTTTTACTTTTACTTTACTTTACATTATATGAGACGGGGTAACTGAGTCAATGTACAGAATTTGAAAACTAGTGTTTAAATTTTTTGTCCATGTTTAATAGGAAATCTTATAGTCTTATTTAGAAAAACAATATTTCTCTAAAACACTCCACAGAGCCGGTTTAAATAATCTGCAGTTACATCTTTCCCTTTACCATAGACTATTGAAACTGTCTCTGAGGATCTTTTTAGAGATTCACTTTTTATAAACAAGTCTTAATTTAATAAGACCACGGAACTTGCAAAAGTACCGAAACATCGGAAAATTGTAAATATGGAATCTAAACGCAGTCTCTTACTCTTTATTTATATGAATGAAATTTGTACTCACATTTCGTGTGTATCGACACCATACTATTTTTCTGATAGACGGCCAGTCCCCTGCAGTGAGACGTACTGTAGCAGACAGACTGATTATAGGCTCTTATCATATAGGCTCTGACGTATTTAGTTTAAGATGATTTGAGAATAAACATAAACATTTACATACAGGCACATACATTGGTTCTGGCCCCACACTAGGATGCCCTGTGTCGTGGGAATAGATAGAATAGATGTTCAGAGTGGATTTTTTTCCCGCTGCCTTTTTCTCCACTACAAATACGGCAGCGGCTAACATAGTAACCCAGTATATTGGCTTAAATAATAAATAAATAAAAAGAACTTTATTCAAAAGTAACAAATTTGCTTTTTAAATGTTAGGGATAATATAGTTGAGTACACTTTTGAAATGGTCGCCTCAGCATTAATGCTGATTTCCTACGCTTATACTTTGTAAATAAAAAAATAAAAGATTTAATAAACAAAAAAAAAATTAATTCCATTTCTTGATCTCTTCCAGGTTCTCCGCGAGATTGACCACGTCTACTTCGCGTCGCCGCAGGAGTTCGACGCGGCGCGTTATGCGCTGGAGCATGCGCCGGCGCCGCCCACCTGCGAGGCCATTGAGGCCATGTATGACAGACTCAAGAGGCAGCAGCAGGTTTGAGTTGTTCAATGACTAATATACCTTTAGTTAAAGATAAACGGTGTTGTCTATTTAAAACACGATTCCTCTTAAACTCTCCTCAGATAATATTGCGTAAAGGGAAAGACTAATACAACTGCATTTGAGAAGTGTTTTAGGGTTAAAGTGTTTATAAATAGGACTGTAAGTTCTTCATTGTATCCTGAAAATAAAATTCTATAAACTTACTATTATTGTTGGTCACCTCACACCGAAGGTTATCTATCTACATCCCAGTGTTGCCAATTCGTGAAAAACAAATAATTCTATTTTACTTACAAATTAAATGTGTATGAGCTATGTTAGTATTTTTTTTAAATACTTTTTTTTTTTTTTTTTTTTTTAATCTATTTTATTTTGGGAACTTTTCTTTTATGGGTTACTAAATATAAATTTCTTTTGATACAATTAGGTTTTTGATCACACGAGTCTACTTTTTTACAGTAAATCAAAAATCTACCGAATATAACAATATATTTTATACTGATAACACTGCTCCATTTTTTTTAATCGAATTAAAAAACAGACTCAGATAAGTTAGGCTAAGATCTTATTATTGTTAGTATGAAGTGGTTTAAATAAGATCGATAAACTGTAACTTCCTACTCATGTAAAAGTTGGCGTTTCTTAATTAATAAAATAAAGTAAAAAGCAAACCTGGATCTCTTTAATAACTTGATTGGAATTAGCGCAAATGTACCTACCTATGCATGCGTCAAACATCTAAGTTTTATACTTTTTACGCTTGTAAGCTTCAAGTTGGTTCAACTTTGTGTGTAAGCAAATCGCTTAACCACACTCAATCTTACCCTCGCAGGTGGTATCCGGTAAAGCTCTGCATCTGATCTCGCAGCAGCGCGACAAATGCGACAGGGAGTTCGCCGAAATACAAAACATCCGGGAACAGCTGTCCCACACACTTCAGACCTGCAGGCAAGCTAGGGAGCACCTCCATACCGCTTCAAGCAACCTAACAGTGTCCACCTTCGTCATTCTAGCCAACTTCCGCAAGAGACAAATCATAAAGACAGTGTTGCATTCCTTGGAGCTGCTCAAGCGACTTAGAAGCGTGGAAAAGGACGTCACGGAGTTATTAAACAGAAAGGAGTATGTCGAAGCTATAGATCTGATATTAAACAGCTTGAAGGCCGCCCACGCTCATAGAGAGTTCACCTGCATTGCGGATCTGACTAATCGACTACAAGACACGTTAGAAATGACCGAGGAGAAACTCGATACGGTCATGTCGAGTCTGTGCTACAGTTTCGACGAGAAAATCTTTGAGAAGCTGAGGAATGCTTACAATTTATTGGGTAAGACCCAAGTGGCTATGGAAAGTCTACACATGCACTACTCTTCAGCAGTCAATGAGTCCGCGGTCGAAGCAACTAGACCGTTCGTAGCCGAGCCCATGGACATGAAATTCCAAGAACTATGCCAAATGGTACCACCGAACAAATCTCCTATTTGCCTCCTGAACTTGTGCGAGAAACTGTTCCTTGTTATGAAAAGTTACTACTTACTAGTGGCCTGGCATTCTAAGCACGAAGAGGAGACAACAGCCAGCTCGAACGCGTTCGAGATAGAAACGAACGTCAGCAAGGAATACATCAAGCAGAAGTTGAAAGCTGGTCTCATAAGGATTTGGCACGACGTCCAGGCGAAGATATCGACCTTCCTCAAAGGCGTGGGACTCGAAGAGTTCCCTTTCGAGAAGTTCATCCAGATATTGGGCGTGCTACGTAAGCTTACGCAGATAGCTGAGGTGTTTTGCGGTGATACCTCAGACTTGCTGCAAGACTTTATTAAGACGCAAAGCGTCGCGTATATAAAGAACTACCACAGAGGTCGAATGGAGGAACTGAAGTTGTTTCTGGAGAACGAAGGATGGGAGCAGTGCCCCGTGAAGTCTAACTTCACGCTGCTCAGTCTCCAGGAGTTTAAGCAGTTTAAAAAGTACATTGGTGTCAAGAGTGACATCTCAATTCTGAGCTCCAAACAGTCCGACACCACATCCTCCATCCATTCGCAAGACGACAGCGTCTACATAACCAAGTATTTCAACGCGAAAACCACACACACGCCTTTCGACATGTTCCGAGACGAGAACGTGACTAACGACGACATATTCGGCCTTGAACCCGACGCGAACATGTCCGAAGACTCCGACGACGAACCAGAAGAGTTGCGGAGGGACTACGTTGATGACGCAGACCATTTGGAGAGCACACCCTCCCATTCTGTTAACACCAGCCCATGGAAGACAAAAGGAAGTGTCATAGTGACTAACACCACTCTCTCTGTTCTGAGAAACTGTGGCCAGTACCTTCAAATATGTCGCTACTTACCGCAAATAAGCTTGGAAGTCGTCATGTTGATGAATCAACTCTTCGACTACTATTTCTACGCAGTGCACCTGTTCTTCACGTCGGATCTGGACGTGGCTTCCAACACGTTGTACACACCGAAGTTAACATCTGTCTTGCGGCGTATCTCGAACAACATAGACATTGGCGCTGGTGACGACGCCGGAAAGACGTTCCCGAGTCCAGAGATGCCCAGCCATTTAGATCTGGCCTCCGAGGACATGCTCCACGGCTTAGCCGAGCGCGTAGTCGCTGTTGAAAGCGCGATTTTCCTCGCGAAGCAATTCCAATCGTTGCAGCCGTACTTAGAGTCCATTGTAGCGCAACACCAAAGGATGATCTTAGAGCATTTTGACAGTAACACTCTCGCAGTGGCAACGGATTTGCGGGTGCCTGTCTACATGTGTTCGGCTTCGAAAGCCATTGACGCCCGCAGCTCCCTCGTGGCCATGTCCCAAGTCAGGTGGGACGTGAAGAACGTCACCGAAGAGCACAGTCCCTACGTCGATATGATCCTGAGAAAGATACAGTTTTACGCGCTACGCCTGGAGAATATTTCCGCGAAAGTCACGTTGGACTGCGACGTTTTAACTTCGGTTTGGTCCATGGTGTCCAAATTCATAGTTCACTTACTAGTGGAAGGTTTCTCCAACGCAACCAAGTGCTCGAACGGCGGCCGTGGACTCATGCAGTTGGACTATCGGCAGCTGTTCATGAAACTGGAGAAAATTTCCGGTTTGAAGCCCATACCGTATCAGGAGTACGTCGACAGGTACGTCAAAGCGTACTATCTGCCTAGGAACGAGCTGGAGCAGTTCGTTAGGGAGAGGAATGACTATTCGAATAAACATTTGCTGGCGCTAGTGACTTGTGCTTGCGAGAATAAGCGAGATCGGCAGGAGTTGATAGCTGTTTTGGAAGGCAAAGACAGCTAGGGACAAGAGGAGCTGATAACTGAGGGGCGAGTCTCTAAACTATTACATAGTAGTCCAATAGTGTCATCATCATCATCATTCAGCCACAAGAAGAAGCCACTTGGATCAGGTCATCTGTCCATCTTGTGGCTGGTCGTCCTACGCTGCGCTTGCCGATATGTGGTCTCCATTTTTCGGCTATCAGTTCTGCGTGCTATGTGCCCCGCCCACTGCCACTTCAACTTACTAATCCGCTGGGCTATGTCGACGACTTTCGTTCGTCTATGAATCTCATAATTTCTGATTCGATCTCGTTGAGAAATTCCGAGTAAGTATAACCCTTTCCATAGCTCGTTGCGTGACCTTGAGCTTTCTTATGAGGCCCATAGTGAGAGACCACGTTTCAGTGCCATAAATCATCACTGGTAACACACACTGGTGGTATAATTTTGTCTTGAACGATTGAGGTATGTTAGACGAAAAGACTTCTAAGTTTCCCGAATGCTGCCCAGCCGAGTTGGATTCGACGGTTGACCTCTTTCACGAAGTTGGACCGACCTAGTAGGACCGAATAGTGTCATATTAGTTTTCGTTGTTCCTTTGACACTATTAGTATTCTGGTAACCAGTCGCATTCCAGTGGTACAGCCCGTGCGGCTCAACTCGGCGCCTCTCGCGATTCGCGAGAGATCCCTGTTTAATTTGCGCGGCTTATACCATTAGAAAAAATCGCAGATGTACGTAACTTTGAAAATAAACAAAAAGTCACGCTGACGACTTGGCTGGCTCCGCACGTACTGACGCGTCTTTCCTGTGGGCTAGCCCAACTAAGCCGTCAGGATGGTGTAGGTGCTGGGCGAGCCTACTCCATCTAAAAAACAATGTCCCAGGCACTGCAGCGTCCGAGTGGTCCCTTCACCCATCTACTGTGAGTGTTAGCCACTGGACGCTGTATAAATCATCTCATTACGTAAATGCAAAGGCCACAGTTGTTACCATTGGAGTGACATTGTACTTCTATCGATTAGTAGACTACAAAACTGGGAGGGGGAAAATGACCGCTATTGTCGTGCTTATATCATTCTATTGAAAAACTATGTGAGTACTATTCTAGAGCCTGGTAGTAGGAGATAGTTGCGGTATCCAAACCACGGATGAACGTAAGCCCCTCCCAAAACGCGCCTTTTCATTCTGCCCTTGGTCATCCTCATCCAGCCGCTGCCTGCAATCTACCTCAGATCGTCGGACAAGCGAGCTCGGCTGTCCCAAAAATAAACACCGTTATATGTCGACTGTTGGTAAGGTCACATAACGTGTGTAAGGACAACGACAGACTGTTAAAAATGCAGTTGAGGTGTGTTTTAGGTGAATCGTGTCTTTTATAAAAAACTCCATTCATTTGTTAAGTAATCGCTATGAGGCACAATGATGATATTGATTTCGTTCGAACAAAGCAAAAGTTTGGACAATTTTTTAAAAGAGCACAAAGAGAGGTGTGTTCAAATAAAAAAGGACTTAAATCATGACATAGAAATTGATCTGGTGTTGTGACACAAATTTATTACATCGTCATTCAGCCACAAGAAGTCCACTGCTGGACATAGGCCTCCGCCATGGATTTCCTAAAGGACCGGTTGGAAGCGGCTGGCATCCAGCGTCTTCCTGCCACTTGGATGAGGTCATCTGTCCATCTTGTGGCATTTATTACATATAAGTACTTAATTAAATTTATGTACCTAACTATGTTAAGTTTCAAATGGTGGCACTTATTTCGTGCCGAATTATTAGTCAACTAGGTTTTAATGACCTACGTTGTAATTGTTAAATTATCAAATCAAATATTATAATTTTTATAGTCTCGCACTGTATATCGAGCGAATGTGGGTGGAAGGGCCGGTAAGGGGCGTCCCAGGCGGACAAAAAGTACCCAAAACCGGCGTGCGTGCATGCAACGACTAATGAATGTTGCTGAAGCGAAAGAGGTCTGTAAGGATCGTGGCAAGTGGCAACTGTGCCTACCCCGCCGGGATACAGGCGTGAGTCTATGTTATGTTATACTGTACAGTGTCAGAGGTTTGTCAGGAAGGATGCTTATAAGTTAGAGACTACTTTCCTTCAATACGAGTGGAAAAAAGCCCGTGATGGTGACGGGCTGTCAGTGGTCGCCGATTGTCACCATGTGGACTTGGTTTAAGGATTATTTTAGATTGAAATCGTGCCGTCACTACGTCAGCCCCTTTTAATGTAGATGTTCTTTGTTACGTATGGGTGATATAGTCCGCACAGATCTTTTCAGCGGTAACGTGAACATAGTCGCAGATCGGTATTTGACACGATCAACAATAAATTATTTCATATGCTCGATTAAAACAAAACTTACAAAATATCTCGGAAAATGTATCTCTTTTAGTCAATTACTAGTTATTACAATTTTAAATAGATTAAACATAAAAAGAGTGCTCTGAAATGTGACGTCTTAAGCTAGTATTTTCATACAAAATTCCGTTTTAAAAGTAACTCATTTGATATTTTGTCAAATACCCAATTACTCACACCTACCTACACTGTAAAGACAGTAAGCGAGGTGCAAACGATCTGTGACTATGTTCACGTTACCGCCACAAAGATCTGTGCGGGCTATACCCAACTCATCCCTCATATAAAGTCATTATGATACAGTTTATTAAAATGTACAGTTGCATAAGATGTAATCTCAAATTATAAAAAGACATTAGATTATTTAAGTTGATTATTATTTATAAAACTTATAATAAAAATGAATGTTTACCTATATTTTAACTATTATTTATCTCGCGACAGAATTTCAGTCCCATAGTTCTGGACCAGCAAGCCGAAGCTGTGGGGTGAGCATAGGTGCGTGTAGTTTTGTACACAAGGGCGTATGGGTTATACTTCCCGCCGCGCCGGAGCTATTTCAATAGTAAAATCAGGCCGTTTAAAGATTAATACACAAGCAGCTTAAATACGTCCCACTGTAGGGCACAGGCCTTCTCTCAGGGAGAGAGTATGGGCTTAATCACCACGCGTGCCCAGCGCGGATTGGTGATTTCAAGCGCTGAGGAATAGCTCAAGACACTCAGGTTTCCTCACGATGTTTTCCTTCACAGTTAGCGAGCGGTATTGCTACTATAACTTCACAAATGTACGTAACTTAGAAAACAAAGTCATAGGTACTTGCCCGCACTGGGAATCGAACCAGGGTCTCTCGCTTCAGAGTCCAATGTTCCACCCACTAGGCTACCACCGCTCTTCCAATGTTCCACGTCCGAGGCTACCACTGCTCTCCAAAGATTAATCCAAATAAACATTTTATTATTATTATATTAAGTACCTACCTACTTGGTTACTCTGGATAGGAAACATAAGCACATTGTAGTTCATTGGGTTGACGGGATAAAAGCAAAAGAAACTGTCTTTTGTAACGTGACGACACAGCATAGATCCATTTGAGATTTTCACGAACTACAAACTAAAATTCTAACAAGAAATTAATCACGCGCCGCTTTAGTACCTACGTAGTAAGTAAGACAAACAGTTCTTTTCTGTTTACAGTGCGAGTAAAACAGCGATAGTAAAATCGTTTACTGTAAAAAGAGACAAAACAATAAACTAGACTGAACATTATCTGTCATTCTTAGGGATTCCCCGAATGAACTCGTAGGTTTTTCTTTGTTCTTTTTTTGTTTTGCGGCTCTGGATACCAACTTTTTGGCCTAATTGAAGGCTGACGATATCTTTTTCATTTTTCCACCAGATTCCACAAATTTTTTTTTAGCCCGTTATTGTGGGAAAAGAAGCGCCGTAAAGCCTAGAAAAGCGCTAGATCTAGCGAGAAAAGCGCTAAAACGGCAACACTGCAGACTAATTTACAATAATAACTTTAGTAATCTTAATCTATAGGCAAGCGGGGGCACTAGAACGAATTTAGTCCGGTACATTCTCTAAGTCGCTCCGCGGCACAAGCCTCATGGCTGGTACTGTTCTCAGGCTTGGCCAACTTTACTAAGTAACCCCGGAAGGAAGCATCACCACTGCTGTAACTGCAGGACACATAATATATAACAGATATAACTGTTTTATCCCGTCGTTGCAGGACGGGACAAAACAGTTATATCTGTTAATTTGAAATTTACTCAATAAAAACCCAAATGCAGCACATTATTTCAATCTCTCGGTCTCCAAAATATGGTCAGTTGGTTTGACAAATCTTACAACATTAGGATAAAAGATTAGATAAAGATAAAACGTTTATTGCCATATAAAATTATTATATAATGTGCATGTACAGACCCCCATATTCATCCCCAAAATATTCATTAGTCGTTGCATGCACGCACGCCGGTTTCGGGTACTTTTTATCTTGCGCTTTGCTAGTGCATCCTTATATTTATATTGTTTTATGTTAGCTATTGTAGCTAATCAATCACATCCTTTACTATTGTACTTACTTTACTGTTGATAAGATACAATATCCTCGCTCGCCATTCAATTCAATGGACAGATATGAAATTATGAGTAATTAATTATCTTCGTCGTGTGTGATGGTCCATTGAATTGTATGGCGAGCGATATTGTATCTTAAGATTAGTAGTTTATGCAACTGTCATATAATGAAGGGTATTAAAACACGAGTGTGAGTTTATGAAACGAGCGCAGCGAGTTTCATAATAGTAACGAGTGTTTTAATACCAGTGTTATATGCAGTTGCATACACTACTTTATCTTCACTAATGCAATTAATCAAACAACAAATTTATTAAATTAAATTCACGCGTACGTGTATAATCACAGTGGTTTTGCCGCCATTAAAATTTAACCAATGATAGCGCAGCTTCAATAAAGCGCGACCAACCTGATTGGCCCTGCAATCTAGTTGGTCGCGTTTTATTGATGTTATAATGAGATTTTACGATATCGATGTGAATATTATACCATCATGTGAAATTGCTTAAATTGAGTTTTTTGTTGTCTGCGCTATAACAGTAGTAATTATAAGTCAAGTATTGAAAACATAAGTAGAATGTTACAACATTAGTGTAGATAAGAAATATTATCGTATCTTCGCCGTGGATGTCTATCTTGGTCTATTATCTATATTCGCCCATTAATGGAGGACAACACTAGATACGTGATATTAATCTGTGGTTTCTTGCTTCAAATCAAAACAAAACTGTTACGAAAAAAGCGCGGGAACCTTGGATGAGTAAAGGCGGCGAAATTTGAACAATTTTCAATAAATTGATAACTTTTATATTTCTCTGTAAATACAAAGTGAATTGTACATATAGTTGGTAGACAAGTTTGTACATATCGTAATTAGAAGATGGGGGCGGGAAAGAAGCGGAAAAAAACTGATCCCCCTGACGAGCGGTCATCACCAGCTATGGATACTTCGGACTCGGATGATGACTCCTCCAGGAAGTACAATGTTTTTAAAGTTCCAGGGTACTCTAGGAAGTATCCTGAAAACAGTAAAAAATCGGAATACATAGTGTTCGTGTCACACGAAAATGAAAAACCGTTTTCCGACAAAGACAGGCTAGCTCTCTCCTATGCCATACGCAAATTCTGCGTCACTGGCATTCTACATCTGAAGTCAGTAAATAAATTCAAGATTGGCATTACGTTCGATTTGTCAAACAACGCAAATGTGTTTCTGCAGAATAAAAAATTACTCGACGAACTAGACCTGAAGGCCACTATACCGGCTAGCGACACTGAAGCGACTGGGGTTCTTACCTCAGTCCCTACTGACCTTTCTAATAAACAAATCTTCTCGTTGATTGGCAGCTCTCGAAATGTAATTCAAGTGAGACGTTTCATGCGTCGGGTGCGGAGTGACGACGGCGACGTGTCACATCTTCCCACTCAGACAGTCGCGGTAACTTTTGCATCCACTGAATTGCCTCAGTATGTCTATCTCGATTCTTGGAGACACGAGGTAAGCGCTTATATGGTATATACCACCAGTAAAGCAATGTCTTCAGTGCATGAAGTTTGGCCACATTGCCAAATACTGCCGAAATTCGGTTGTGTGTCCGATCTGCACAGAAAATCACCATTTTAAAACATGTAAAGAGGATCCTAAGAACGCGAAATGCTGCAACTGCGGAGGCAATCACATAGCTATCTCTAACACATGTCCACAAAAAAAATTGAAAATAGAGGAAAACAAAATTAAGTCAAGGGCCGTCACATACTCAGATTTATTCAGTGAAAAATCCTTCCCCCAATTAACAAAATCGAACATCGAAACACAAATTCAAAATTTAACGAAATCAGATTTTTTTATGAACATACTCATTCAAGCAATTACAAAAATAGTTACAAATCAGAAAAACACCCCAATCAACTCTACATCAATAAAAGAAATCTTAGCACAAACTGTAAGAAGTACCACTTCTTCTAACAATGGATCAACTTAATATTATGCAGTGGAACTCCCAGAGTATTATTAGCAATAAATTTCTATTAACACAATTTCTTTATGAAAACGACATACACGTAGCAATAATATCAGAGACTTGGCTAACTCCTATTAAAGCTTTTAACATAAAAGGATATCGAATAGAAAGAAACGATATTGGTAATAAACATAATGGTGTAGCAATTTTAATACATAATAGTATAAATTATAAAAAAATTAATACATATTCGGACAACTCCTTACAAAACATTTGTGTAAGGATATCTGTAAATAATAAAGAAATGAGTATTGCAAGTTTTTACTGTCCTACAAACTGTGTCCCATCTTTTGATAAACTTAAATTTCAGTCAATAATAGAGTCGATTCCCGAACCCATGTTATTTGCAGGTGATTTTAATGCACACCATACTTTGTGGGGGTGCCATTCTATTAATCCTAGAGGTAGAGATATTTTGGAAATTATTGATGAAAAAAATTTGGTTGTTTTGAATTCCGGCGAGGTTACTACCGTGGGCTCCTTGACATGGCGTCCCAATGCTTTGGATTTATCACTAGCTTCCCCATCACTGGCTCTGTCTTGCGATTGGTTTGTACATAATGATCCTCTTGGCAGCTACCATCTTCCTGTAATTATTAAGGTTTTTGTAAATAATAGTATTACTGATGATGGTGTTGCAAACAGCAATAGTGCTAATCCTTTGCCCATCTATCCTAACTTTAAAATGATCAATTGGACATTATATGAACAATATGTCGACACACAACTGTCTGATTTTCAGGTTGAAAATTACACTCCGTTAACAGCATATAACAGCTTTTGTAACATATTGCATAATGTAGTTAATGACTCTCTTACAAATCGTAATTCTGTTTCTTCTTCTTTTGGTGCTATCAACTCTCGTCGTAGAGTGATACGCAAGAAGCTCTCTCTTCCTTGGTGGAATAAAAAATGTTCAGAAGCTGTAGAAAATTCCAAACTTGCCTATATTAACTTTAAAAATAATCCTTCAGATCAATCTTACATTGACCTCGTGGCGCAGCGGTAGTGCATCTGCATACCGTGCGGGAGGTCCCGGGTTCGAATCCCGGCTGGGGACACAAAAAAAAAAACCCCAGGTCTTGGACGTTTACATGTTTGTGATGTCGTTGTTTCTGGTTCCCACGACACAGGGTATCCTAGTGTGGGGCCAGAAGCAATGTATGTGCCTGTATGTAAATGTTTATGTTTATGTTTATGTTTAATTTAAAAAACTACAAGCACATAAAAAACTTTTGTTAAAAATGGAAAGATCTAATAGCTGGATTGAACTGTGTATCCTAATAGCTGGATTGAACGTCATGCTGCCACGTCTTGGCTCCTTCAATCGATGTACACCTCTGTCAAAAATCTGGAATTGTATGCGTAAATTCAACAAAACTTACTCTTTTAATAATGGCAATGATAGTTGGATACAAGACTTTTTGCAAAAGTATACACCAGACCATGTAAATAATAAACCAAATTTTTCCCCGGACAGTGAAACAAATCCTGTAAATAATTTTATGATAAAATCCTTCTCAATTGAAGAATTAATATCAGTTATTCTCTCGAGAAAAGATGGCGCATTTGGTCTGGATGGTGTTCCTTATATAATGTTAAAAAGGCTTAGTAAAAATAGTTTACAGATTTTGCTTGAAATATTAAATAACCTATGGTTGAGCAACGAGATTCCCCACTCATGGAAGTCCGATTGTTTAGTGCCCATATTAAAGCCAGATAAGCCTCGATCAAATCCAGATTCCTACCGTCCTATTGCTTTGACATCTTGCATAGGCAAAGTTTTTGAACAACTGATAAAACAAAGGTTACAATTTTATGTAGAAAAAAATAGTATTTTACCTTCTAATCAATTTGGCTTTCGAAGAGGAACATCAGCTCGTGAAAGCATCTGTCAGCTGCAACTTGACATACAAAATAGTTTAAATAAAAAAGATTATTTGATGTCGGTGTTTTTTGATGTGTCTGGCCATTTAATAGTGTCAATGTCGACATTCTTTGTGTTGAGTTACTTTCCATCGGGATCCCAAATAAAATTGTTAATTGGATTCATAATTTTTTTACTGAGAGGGAAGTCTATGTAAAATATAATGGTAATCTTTATGGTCCACGATTCGCTTCTGTTGGTGTTTGTCAAGGCGGAATACTTTCTCCATTAATTTTCCTCTTATATATCCGCCGTTTAAATCTCATTTTGGGTTCTGAAGTCAAAAATCTTCAATTTGCTGACGACTTGGTTGTTTATGCATCTGGAAAAAATTTAAAAAACATCAGTGAAATTCTTAACAAATCTTTAAAAGGGTTGTCTACATACTTCACCTATCTGAATCTTGATATAAATGCATTAAAATCTAAAGTGGTTGTATTTGGTAAAGCTAGTAATAATATTCCTTCTGTATTCTACAACAAAGTCCCCATTCCTGTTTCTCAAGAAGCTAAGTTTTTAGGTATTATCTTTACTCACAATATGTCTTGGAAAAAAATATGTTGAATTGCTAAGTTTAAGAGCCAATAAGGCCCATAATATTTTGTAATCTTTGTGCAGGATTTCGTGGGGAGCAGATCCGAAAATATTGTTACTTCTGTACAAATCATTGGTTCGTAGTCATTTTGAATATGGTCTTCTTGGTTTTGGTGGTGACAGTATTTTGGTGAATGCCTTGGATAAAATTCAAATTAAAAACTTGAGACTCCTCACAGGAGCATTTAAAAGTACTCCTATAAATGTAATGCAGGTTGAGTGCAATCTCCCTCCATTAGATATTAGATTTACTTATCTGAAAGAAAGATTTTTATTAAAATTATATAGTAAGAGAAATAATTACCTATTGCGAAGCTTGATGAATTCTCCTCCAAATTCTCTTTATATCCTTCAGGGCTTTGCTCAGTACATTAAATTTCTGGAAACTTTACAGATTTATAAATCCTCCCTTCTTCGTTGTTATCAGGGAAATTTTCTTAGTAAATTTCCTGCAATAAATATAATAATCGATCACAATCTATGCACCAAACAAGATGTGTACAACAAACTTTCAGAGTTCACTGGTGATTGTAGATTCCTCTATACTGATGGGTCCAAAACTGATCATGCTGTCTCGTTTGCTTTCTTTGATGGCTTTTTTAATTTAGGCACTGGTCATAAAATAAATTCAAACATTAGTATATTCACAGCGGAAGCCGTGGCTATACTAGCAGCCCTAAAAATATCAATAATAAAAGTGATGGACGTTATAAATATGTAATTGTTAGTGATAGTATGAGTGTTCTGGAAAATCTCAAAAATAACAGATTCAAAGCCAATACAAATTATTTAATTTCTTTAATCAAGCAGGAGTGGTTAGATTTGTTTCTTATTCATAACATAGATGTTTCATTTGTGTGGGTTCCTTCACATGTTGGTGTAGTAGGAAATGAAAGGGCTGATTTTTTGGCTAGAGCTATTACAAATAATGCAGATACTATTCCAGACTCCAGCTATAATCTTAATGTTTCTGTTCCCTGGACAGATGTAATCTCTCTTCTAAAGAAAAGATCTATAGACATTTGGAAAAGACACTGGAACTACACAGTTCAAGCTGAAAATAAAGGCTTATGGTATGCTACATTCAATGTTCCCATTGGTAGCATGCCCTGGTTTTGTAGAAACAATACTTACATTCATAGGAAATATTACACTACTATTTCAAGGCTTCGTTTTGGTCATTGTAATCTAAACTATCATCTCTTCCGGTTAAAAATGGTTCAGAGTCCGTTCTGTAACCATTGCAGCTCCCAAACTGAGCAATCCTTACATCATCTATTCTTCGAATGCCCATCCTTTGGCATCCAGCGCCTTGTGCTAATGGATGAGCTGATTGAAATCTATAGCAGTCCAGAGTCAGTGCCGCGCTCCATTCAGGCTCTTCTTGTAAATACTTCCACATTTTTGTCTTTGTTCAGATTCATAATTAACACTGTAGGACAGATTTAGTTCTTTTTGTATATTGATTTTGTTTAATACTCGAATACGACTTTCAGCTGTGTAAAATATTTTGTAAATGGACTTGTACATAATATAAATATTTAGAATTTGTAAGGTTATGTAGTATTTTTGGATTGTTTGTTTCTCAGAACAAATTGTTTTGACGTTTTGACAAAAAAAAAAGAGTATGTGTTGCCCTAATTGACTTAAAATCACGGATTGACTAATTCAACGGACATGACGTAAAATTACAAGGATTTTACTAAAATTGGATTGGACATAATAAATAATTAAAACTGAAGACGTTAAAAATGAAAAATATATTACTGAAGACTTTAACCTCCCAAAAACTCACAATGAAGAACAGAAACCAAAGACGTGGCAGCATGGTCTACGACCTTAGCCGGTTCCTTGCGGGACGAACTAAAAAAAAAAAAAAAACAAAACTGTTACGAGCCTTTTATAAAACCGTGTGATTATGTACCGAAACACAATAATAATAATAAGAAGAATCGTTAGATCACTCTAAAGTGTCGGTAAATATACCTATCCTTTGACTTTCGGTTTTTGTTGTAGTGAACATTAAGTATTCATTATTTGAAATAGAATTGCTTTGCTCAACAATTTGAGGGGCATTGCGAATAGCGAAGACGCTGCGAAATTGAGTTGAAAAGAAATCCTCGCTGGGAAACCGTGATGGATGAGGTAAAGCATGACGTTTTTCTACTGCTTCTCCTATACCCTAAGGTTTTCTGGAAGAAATCTTACAGAGATAAGCTCGCCATTGTACATGTTATTATTTCTTATGTAATGTCCTGTTAAATGTCTTGTGTGCAATAAAGTATAATATATAACATAATAAGGGATAATATCTCTATAGGTACATACCTAACTGCACTAGCGTTTTAAATGGAGAACTTGCACAAAATAAGTTTTTATTTCATTGGAGAGGCCATGTTAAATAATTGGGTATTTGACAAAATATCAAATGAGTTACTTTTAAAACGGAATTTTGTATGAAAATACTGGCTTATGACGTTACATTTCAGAGCACTCTTTTTATGTTTAATCTATAAAAAAATTGTAATAACTAGTAATTGACTAAAAGAAAAACACTCCGAGATATTTTGTAGTTCTTGTTTTAATCGAGCATAAGAAATAATTTATTGTTGATTGTATCAAATACCGTATTGTGGTTATTTTTTTCTACAACTTTATATAAATTACCTGTCGAAAAGTAATTTGTAATGATGTGGTATGAAAACGCACCATACAAATTGGGCTCAAACTATGACCTCACGAGTTGCTTATTACACTTAATGTGTAATAAATAATATTTTTGTAAGTTTAACTTTTATTTTCAGTTAGGTATGGCATGTTTTAATGATGCCAGCTATAAAGATAATAGTCTACGATAAACAATCGCTATTAGTCTTGTTAAATTAAATTTTATAACTAGTACTGCCTCAAATTCAATAAATGTTTTGTTCTCGAGATATGTTCAAAAAATGCCTTTCTGTACAAAATGTACGAGAAAAGAATTTGTCGTAATTGTATATTTTTTCATGCTTCCCATGTTTTATAAGTTATTCTGTTAATTGAGGTGGAGACAAATCCAACCAATCAAAGTTCACAAAGAAGTCCAGCCGTTCTTGAGTTATAAATGGTATTAGCGGCTAACATAGTAACATAGTACATTGACATTCAGCAAACAGAATGTAAATTCTTTACGTTGAAATAAATTATTGATTTCTGATTGATAACTAACCAGACTTTGTTTTATATTCAATTCAATCCTGCTTTATGAATTCACTGCACTGATTATCCAGTACAATTTCGCCAATGTCACGTGTTAGGCAAGAAATATCCAATTATTATAAGACAATGTTTATCCAAATATCAGAAATTAAATGATAAAAAAATGTAATGAAAAATTCGTCACAAACGAAAACATATTTTTACAAATTATAGGTGTAAAGTTTGAAGTAGTTTCTTGTTTATAATAGTAATTTTATCATACATCTGCAAAGATGCCAAAAAGCAGATGCATTCGCATTCATTAGAGCTAGATCCTACTCAAAATCAGAAAAGAACACATCAAAACTAGGAAAGATCCAATACCAGAAACAACTATAACACTAAATAAACATTTTCTATTTCTATTTCTAAAAGAGGACCAAGCCGGCTCGTCACCGTGGGGCTATAGACCAAAACTCTCCAACAACAAAGACAAATAAAAATACAATGAGGCAAAATGTAATACACATAGTAACTTTAAACACAATGTCTCTTAGAACACTAGAAAGGCTAATAGGATTGGAACATGAACACAAATTTGTGAGAATATCTGACTACCTGAGACAGTAAGAAGTGCTCATTCAGTGAACTCATTTAAAAACAGACTTGATAAACATTTTATCTACACTCATATCATAATCTTCAAATTAAGAATTCAAAGGTAAACACATATTGACAGGCTTTAAACAATACATACCTTAAAGAAAATAAAAAAAAGTGTAATATAATCACAGTGGTTTTGCCGCCATTAAAATTTAACCAATGAGAGCGCAGCTTCAATAAAGCGCGACCAACCTGATTGGCTCTGCAATCTAGTTGGTCGCGTTTTATTGATGTTATAATGAGATTTTACGATATCGATGTGAATATTATAACATCATGTGAAATTGCTTAAATTGAGTTTTTTGTTGTCTGCGCTATAACAGTAGTAATTATAAGTCAAGTATTGAAAACATAAGTAGAATGTTACAACATTAGTGTAGATAAAAAACCTAATTTCATTTTCGTGGTACCAAAAGTGCAACTAAAAATACCTAAAATTGCGCGCTAAATTTCATTATGAGTGTAGATAAAGTAGTGTATGAGACTGCACATAACTTGGTATTAAAACACTCGCGAATGCTATTAAAAAACTCGCCAAGGCTCGTTTTTTAAAATCTCGCTCGTGTTTTAATAACCCTCATTATGTGACAGTCACATAAACTACTATTACAAGTGCACGGAAGTGATACTCACGCATCAGCTTAAAGCTGCTTATGTATAGATAATAATAATTGCTTTTCTCAACATAACAATTCCCGGATATAAAGACCCATGGTCCATAGTGGAGGTATTGATTAGCAGGTAGCGATTGCATCACGGCTGGATAATCCACTGATTTGCATCTCAATGAGACGCACCAAATCACTGCTAGAAATTAAATACTAACAATAGGCTAAGTACTATATTTATTGCTACTAAAAAATATTCCATCATGTTGTCTGTCAATAAAGAAATAAAATAAATATACAGTCTGTTCATCCTTACTTGTCCAATTTAGTAAACAATATTCTAACCTCAAAATTGACATTTGATGCCGAAACTAGATATTTTCGTGCAAGTTCGTGCACTTTGTTTATAAACATAGCAGCGTGTTATGCAAAATGGTGTCCCACGTTACTTCATTTATGGGAATATGGCAGTTTTCGACTAAAAAGTCATACTTTGCGGGTAGAATCTTGTTTACTAAATTGGACAAGTAAGGATGAATAGACTATACTCCCCAACCGAAAAAAGCAACGGACGATGCAAAGGATCAAGGCGCACCCAAGCCAAATTCTTAGCCAAGCTCTTTGGCCGGCCCGCACTTTGCATATATAGCACTTTTCGGGGGCTATATATGCAAAGTGCGGGCCGGCCCGCACTAAAATATCAAAAAATTTGCGGAGCGGTTAAAGTTACCAAATCGAACATAACATACCTAAGCAGCCTATACAGGGCTCCCAAAGTTATGGGACATGAAGGGAAAGTACCTTAAATATCGTAGTAGTAATTCTGCATTCACAGATTTTCTAAAAATTACTTGCTTCGTCTGGGAATCGAACCGACTTAAATGTAAAAAACCACCCCTGCTTTTATGATTCCAATTGAAAGAATGGCCAAAAACTAATAATGCTTCTCAAGATTTTCTAAATGAATGTTTTCCTACTTGGATTGGTACGAATGGACCGATTCGATGGCCGGCCAGATCCCCGGACCTTACGCCATTGGATTTCTTCTTTTGGGGATACGTGAAAGATATGCTATACAAAAAGCGATACGAGAACGTAGGCGAGTTACAAATAGAATTGTGCCATATCATATCGAGTATTCACCATAAAAAGATAAGAAAATCAACAGGCAGCGGACTCATTAAAAGATTGGCAATTTGCGTAAGACAAGAGGGATCACATTTTGAGCATTTAATTAATTAATTTAAAAAAAAATACCCACTACGGCAGTTTCATGTATGTTTTTAATTTGATTAAAATGATTAATTTCACACTGTTTCTTTCTTTTAAAATACTATGTTACTTAAGAAGAGTTATTAGTTTTTGGCCATTCTTTCGATTGGCATCATAAAAGTAGGGGTGTTTTTTTTTCACATTTAAGTCGTTTCGATTCCCAGACGAGGCAAGTAATTTTTAGAAAATCTATGAATGCAGAATCACTAGCTTTTAAAAATAACATAAAGTCTTCTTTCAGCAAAATACCCTATCTACGATATTTAAGGTACTTTCCTTTCATGGCCCATAATTTTGGGACGCCCTGTATACGTCCCACTGCAGGACACAGGCCTTCTGTCAGGGAGAGAGCATGGGCTTAATCACCACGCGTGCCCACCGCGGATTGGCGATTTCAAGCGCTGAGGTATGTGAATAGCTCAGACACTCAGGTTTCCTCACGATGTTTTCCTTCACCGTTAGCGAGTGGTATTGCTACTATAAATAAATAAATGAATGAATGAATAACTTCACAAATGCACATAACTTAGAAAACCATGTCATAGGTACATGCCCGCACCGGGGATCGAACCTGGGTCTCCCACTTTCGAGTCCGAGGTTCTACCCACTAGGCTACCACCGCCAGTGGTAAGACCAAATCGAAAGATTACTCTAAATTTCATGCGTAGTTTAGAAGATGTGGGGGTCCAAAAATTGCAATTTGGGCACGTCCTAAAATCGGGTAATAATAGGGGTTAAAGTATGAAATTGCCGTTTTATTGCAATAGGTTCTTTGAATTGACATAGAATCTTCATGGTTTGAGGTTTTCGAATGAAACTTTTTTCAAATGGTTTCTATGATGTTCTTTTTTTAAAAAATGTGAAACATTTGAATATCGACTTTCAATTGTTTTTGTTATTCAATTTAGACAAGAAAGATGGATACTGCGAAAATTCGAGTAATTATGAGGCACCCATTTTTCGTATTTTTTTATTTTATTGATTTGACGCAAGTGAGTCAATATTGTGGGTAAGTTAACGTTAAACCATGCCGCTAATTCCTGGGTAGTTTGACTAGGGTCGGCTTCCACTATCTCTCTTAATTCATCGTTATTCACCTGTGTGGGCGGTCTTCCTCGTGGCTCGTTCTTTAAGTCGAAATTTCCATCACGAAAGCGTTTAAACCAAAATCGCACGGTGCGTTCATTAGTAGACCCCTCTCCAAACGCAGCATTGATATTGCGGGCTGTTTCTGCCGCGTTAGTTCCGCGTCGGAACTCGTATTCAAAAATCACTCGAATTTTCGCAGTATCCATCTTTCTTGTCTAAATTGAATAACAAAAACAATTGAAAGTCGATATTCAAATGTTTCACATTTTTTAAAAAAAGAACATCATAGAAACCATTTGAAAAAAGTTTCATTCGAAAACCTCAAACCATGAAGATTCTATGTCAATTCAAAGAACCTATTGCAATAAAACGGCAATTTCATACTTTAACCCCTAATACAAACCATTTCTCTGATACTTTTTCGTTGTGTGGAACCCGAACAATAGTTTTTCAGACGCGGTCACCATCGCGTTCTTGCATTTTGGCGTAATACAATATTTGGATGGCGATATTATCACCTTCATAACGTTAAAACGACACGCGCACACTTAATAGTCCAGTAACTTTGTCGCCTGAAAGTATGGAGTAGTATGCGTCAAATCCGGTAGTTATGATTTTTTGCAGACTTGTTTATGATGTTGGCCTAATGAATAATCCAAGTTTGTGACCTCGAGCGCCGAACGCAACTTTGTCAAAAATCGTAAAAACTGCGAAATAATCGGTTCTTTTTCAAATTTTGGCGATTATAACCCTAACTAAAGGATTAGTTTTTGGAAAACTTTTTTAGGATGTTTTTAAAGAAGACTAAATTTGCTACAATATGATACTAGAATTGTCTCTGTAGACCCAATAGTTTTCGAGATTAAGTCTTTCAAAGTTTTTAAATTTTTCGAACTTCGCAATTTTTGCAATATTTTAGACGCCACTGGAACAACTAGCGGGATGAAGTTCCAATTACCTCCGACGGAGTGTGCTAGTATTGCTCGTGTGAAGTCTCTCCTGGGGGTGGATATCTACGTCACAAGGCCTCAACCCAAAAATGATGACCAGAGATGCAGCCCCACAACACCTCTTGCGGATGATTTCTTGCGGCTGCACGAAGGGTTGTGGGAACGCGTGCAGCTGCAGGAAGGCAGGATTAAAATGCTCATTAGTCTGCAGACACTGCAGCGGGGCCTCTTGTGACAATATACCTGATGTTGCAGTAGTAGATATCCCAGAAGGCGACTATCTGTCCGATGTCGAAATGGAGGATGACTTGTGGGCACAAGACGTCGACAATTCATCACCATCCCCTGATGGGGATATGCCATCCCAATACGTCGATCCAGATACGGACGAACCTTAACCGGGACCTTCCAAGAGGGCTAAATTAATTTAATTTTTTGATTTTGAATATTACTCAATTTCCTAACAAATAAATTTATTAACTTTTGTAGTACCTATCTTTTTTACTTCATTATTCGTAGCTTAGCTTAAACATCATCGTTCACACTTCTCATTTTCTTTTTTAACATCTAATCATAAAAGTACAGGGCTTCGATAGTATAATCAGGGTCAAAATTCATTCAAAACGACAGAATCGCAAAAAATTGCGAAATTCGAAAAAAATGATAAACTTTGGAAGGCTTAATCTCAGAAACTATTGGGTCTACAGAGGTAGTTCTAGTATTATATTGTAGCAAATTTAGTCTACTTTAAAAACGACTTAAGAAAGTTTTTTCAAAAACTAGTCCTTTAGGGTTATAATCGCCAAAATTAAAAAAAAAGATTATTTCGCAGTTTTTACGATTTTTGACAAAGTTGCGTTCGGCGCTCGAGGTCACAAACTTGGATTATTCATTGGGCCAACATCATAAACAAGTCTGCAAAAAATCATAACTACCAAATTTGACGCATACTATAATGTACAAAGTTACTGGACTATAAATTCATTGAGACAGATCGAGATCACGCCCGTTTTTGTAACTTTTTATCTGATTTTGATATTTTTTTATATTTCTATAAAACTGCATAATAATAATATATAAGAATCCTCCTATACGTACAAAAATGAAGCATTTCGCATAAGGTTTCGTACCCTTTGGGTGCCAACGGGACCCCCTTTATGTTACACACCTAAAACATTATCATCAAGCTAACAAGCGCTGACCTTTATGTAAAATTACCTTGACTCTGTAGTTAAGAATAACTGAAGATGAGGGTGGCATTTATGTTTCTTCTGAAGAAGTTTGAGGAACCCTGTGCTATATTTACCTATTCACTTCATTCGGTGTTTTAAAAGTAATCCTAAACTATTTATAAGTATTTCATGCTTAAATAATAAGATTATATGTTTCCAGGGGAGCGTTATGAATAAAAAGGGAGACATTAAAGAAGAACAGGAAATGGAAGGGAGAGCATTGTATCAGAGACAGCTTTATAAACAGTGTTCAACGATTAAGAAAAGCCTGCGTGACTGCTGGGTCTATGAAGAACCGATCTTGACTCCTTCTAAGGAACTGAAAGTTGAAGAAGATATAACTGAGATTCCACCAACATCTGATACAACATTTTTATGCGACCACTGTTTGGGTGACTTTAATGATGAGTTGACTCTGAAGCATCACATAAGGAGTGTGCACAACACGGCTATCTCGGATCCTGTTTCCTTAACGGAAAAACAGCCGGACTCCTCCAACAATGTGCCCCGACAATCCAACAGTCTGCCTACTGACTCTAACGGTCTACCCCGTGATTCCAACATTTCCAGCAGCCGCCGTGAGGTTACGAATACACCATATCTCTACGAATGTGACTGTTGCGGATACAAAACTATGAATAGGAATAACATGATAGATCACTTTCGAATGCTCACTGATAGGCATTATAACTGTAATTATTGTGATGAATGTTTCTCACAAGCTTGTCGGCTACGAATGCACTCAATTAAAATGCATCAAGTAAGCTACGCACGAAAAATTAAAAAGCTGACTGAGGCGGCCATGAAA
Source organism: Yponomeuta malinellus (assembly GCA_947308005.1). Classification (NCBI taxonomy): domain Eukaryota; kingdom Metazoa; phylum Arthropoda; class Insecta; order Lepidoptera; family Yponomeutidae; genus Yponomeuta; species Yponomeuta malinellus. The sequence goes on from OX371022.1 coordinate 2,544,907, forward strand.
AATGACGCAAATACGAAAACCTTCACGAAATACGAATGCGAGACGTGCCCTAAAATATTTCATAAATATGCATCATTGCTACAACACGTAAGAAGAGGTAACCATAAGGCGCTTAAGTGTGATTACTGTAATTATACAACTTCGGTGGACCTATCGTTAGCAAGGCACATTCGTAGGGCCCACAAGGGTGACAAACCTTACAGTTGTGACATCTGTGATTTTGCTTGCACAAGACGAAAATACTTAGAGAATCATTTGAAAAAACACATCGACAATTCATTTAAAGATAAGCCATACAGTTGTGACATCTGTGATTTTGCTTGCACAAAACGAAAATACTTAGAGGATCATTTGAAAAAACACATCGACAATTCATTTAAAGATAAGCCACCGAAAAACAGAAACTTCATATGCGACTTTTGTGGCTATAAAACTGCAGACGGCAGCGGCATGAGGAAACATCTTAGATTGCACACTGGGGCGAAGCCTTATAGCTGTGATCACTGCGACAAAAGTTATGCACAATCTGGTAGTTTAAGAGTGCACCAGCAGATGGCACACGACTTAAGCTGGCACTGTAATCAGTGCGACTTCAAAACCACATCGGAAGCAAACGTAACGAAGCATTCGTTAATGCACGACAAGGCAAGGAATTTTGTTTGTGAAATCTGTAAGTACAGATTTGCACGCGCGGCATGTCTGAGAAGACATAAGGCGAGAAGGCATAAAACGCAGAAAAAAAAACAACAGCGGTCGAAATGAACGGAAAGTGCAGGAGACGGCCGTTAAGATTTTTCCCTGTGCCGATGACCTTGAGCGTTTGACACAGGTGTGCAGCACTTCCACATTTCACCGCTAGATGACACGACTGAATTAATTCCTAGTAGTAATCTCCATAGAAAGACGCTCGCGCTGCCGCACACACACAGTCTCATTCCCTTCGCGTAAGCACACGCCGCCAAAGGCACACATATATAGCCGAATTTCGAACGCGTCGAGCGAGCCGAGCGGTTTCTACTTTTCTAGCCGGCTCGCCAGCCCGCCCGCGTACGCGTAGATTGAATAGACTTCAATCTAATGCCTTCTTGTATAGCATGCGTCATTCATTACAAACAAAAAAGATAAAGGTAGATACATCTCTTCAAAACTTATCTATGCTTTGTAGAAAGAATAGCTTTCAAACAAAAATCACATGTTTAGTAAGTACGTATTTATTTACCTACCTACTTATGAAATAGTACATGTTTTTGCACAACAACAGGTTTTTATGTCAAAAAGTGAAAAAAATCATCTTATCTTTTTTCAATAAAGTGAATTTGACTTTGATTTCACATGGATGTATTTCGGGACTCAGTGGCAGAATTGGAACGTAGGAAGCGACTTCCCCATATGAAATAAAAAAATATATTTCTAATGCCAATTCCATGGAAAGTAGAAATTACGACCATTTTAATTGTTATCCGGATTTTACGTCGTTAGGGTTGTCACGCTCTCAGATAGTAATTTATAATCCGGATCTGATTTGATTTTGAAAAAAATATGTAAATACCTGGTGCCGTTATTATTGATATTAATTAAAATAGTAACATGATATATATCGCATATAACAACTTTATGTACACGGTGTGACGTGAAGAATGTATATAGGTACATAAAGTTGATCAGCGAAAAACACCTAGATAAAATTGTTGTCCCATTTTGATGTTACTAACTTGAAATTTTCTATACGATTAGTTTTTTTGCTAAAACCGACGGAGAAAATCGAAAACTTGGAGAAGCTGGTCTCCATGAGTTTCTTTTTTTTTCAACGGCTTGGGATAATGGTAACACTTAGGGGTGGTCTTTTAAAACAACATAAACTCGTTGCATAAACCCTAGATAGGACGGTGACGTAAATTAATTTTTATGGCAAATTTAATAGTGCCGATTGAAAAGTAAAATTGCTTAAATTTTCAACCAACACCTAATGCAGGTTTTGCGGGCCCCGCTGGTCTAGCGGCTGGACTAATATGGTATCAACTTTATAGTCACACAGCGTTTGAATGCTAAAATAACTAGACGTGTGAAAATTCTTGAATTTTTGGTTGTTCTAATTTCGGTCTTATCAGGTGCTAAAAGATTTCCAAGTTCCACATATGGTGTAAACTTGGAATTTCCATCCTTACAGGGTGATCCCTCAAACCGATAAGAAAAATCTGACTTGGAAAATCCGGTCTCTACAGCTTTTTTGTCAAAGCCTGAGAAAACGGTAACATTACGGGGTAGTCTTGTCGAACATATGTTGAATAAGACCTTGGGTTGGATGACAACGTTAACTTACTTTTTACAAAATGGCGTAAGTCAAATTTCAAGCTGGCTCCTAAAAATTTAAAAATTCTGATTTTTATCTCTGGCTCCGTTTTTCTATGAAAATTAGTATTGGAGGTTTTTGCGGTCGCTGATGACTACTCTGCGCCATGTATTGAACGCAGTTTTGATGACTTCCAGCCTCCCGAACAAGCCGGTTTCCGAAAGGGCTTTAGTACCATTAGACCACATCCACACGTTGCGGCAAATTATACAGAAGACTGAGGAGTATAATTTGCCATTATGCTTTGCGTTTGTGGACTTTGAGAAAGCCTTCGATTCGATCGAGTTATGGACAGTGCTCGAGTCTCTCCAGCGTTGCCGTATTGACTATCGGTATATCGAGGTGCTAAAATGCTTGTACAACAGTCCACTATGACCACAGAACCACTATGTCGGACCGAGTACAGGAACAGAATTCGGAGGCAATTCCATTGAAAAAGGGCGTAAGACAGGGAGACGTTATCTCTCCAAAAATGTTCACAAACGGACTGGAAGATACCTTCAAGCTTCTGGAATGTCAGGGACGCGGCATCAATATCAATGGCGAGTACATCACTCACCTTCGATTTGCCGACGATATAGTAGTCATGGCAGAAACGATGGAAGACCTCGGCATAATGCTCGAAGACCTCAGTCGAGTTTCCCAACGGGTGGGCCTTGAAATGAACATGGACAAAACGAAGGTCATATCGAATGCTCGTTTTGTGCCCACCCCAATAACATTGGGGAACTCGACTCTCGAAGTTGTAGACGAATACGTCTACTCAGGACAAACAGTCCAACTAGGCCGGTCCAACTTTGTGAAAGAGGTCGAATCCAACTTGGCTGGGCAGCATTCGGGAAACTTAGAAAAGTCCTTTCGTCTAATATACCTCAATCGCTCAATACAAAATTATACAACCAGTGATGACTTAAGGCACTGAAACGTGGCCTCTCACTATGGGCCTCCTAAGAAAGCTCAAGGTCACGCAAATAGCTATGGAAAGGCCTATGCTTTCTCTACGGTATCGAATCAGAAATGATGAGATTCGTAGAGGAACGAAAGTCACCTTAGCCCAGCGGATTACTAAGTTGAAGTGACAGTGGGCGGGGCACATAGCAAGCAGAACTAATGACCGATGGGGCCGAAAAGTTCTCGAATGGAGACCACATATCGGCAAGCGCTGCGTAGGACGACCAGCCGACAGATGACCTCATCCAAGTGCCTGGAAGACGCTGGATGAAATCCGCTTCCAAGTCTTCCAACTGGTCTTTTTGGAAATGCATGGAGGAGGCCTATATCCAGCAGTGGACTTCTTGTGTTTCCATGACTCGAGAGGTTTCTTTACAAAAGCTGCTGAAAACTTAAAATATAGTGTAAAAATACAGAGGTTTTTATAAACATTTTAAAAGAGTGGAAATTTTGATAAATTTGAAGCTTGGATTAAGATTTTGGCTCAAAATCTTTGAATTTAAATCATCGACTTTACGCATTTTTTTATTTTATTTTACACTACGCGCATTCACTAAAGCGGTTTCAAAAGGGTGAATATGTGTCATCGCTATCGTGCCTGTGTGGCCAATAGTCCATTGAGCAAATCTGACTGGATAATTTTTTTCTATGGTATAACACAAACAAAATTATAAAAAATTTAAGAACAAAAGCAAAATAATTAATTTTTTACAGAAGAAAAAAAAAACATTTCAAAATGGATATTGACCAAAGAAATAAAACAAAAATTATGAAAATGGAAAAAGACTTCGTTGCTAAGGATGTTGGCAAAAGAGCTACAAATGGATTTGAGTGCTTATTTGGCCTGCATCCTTGTTTCAGCACAAAGACTGATAAATATAATTATTAATCAACAGTGCCTCCTCGTCTTAACTTATATTGGTATATTATAACAGATTAATCTGTTGATAATTGTATTAATAGTGTAATTCATACCATTTCTATTATTTCATTCCAATAGCACAGGAAACATACAGCATTTAAGTGATTTTTGGCGTTAAAGCTGATAGTTAAAAACTATCTATACTATAGTGCAGGGAATTCTAGTTTGATTGCGTTGTGTGGACGTTATTATTATTATAATTTTGGAACTCCCCACCGACGCATATTTTCAAGATACATTAAACTATTCATTGTGACACTTAAATAAAAATATGTAATATCGGTAAACCAGGAACGCAGATTTTTGTTTAATCTACTGTGTGATACAGTACTTGTATTTCTATTTGGTTACTTTTTGTTACACTTTTCCTTTTTGTTAAGGTTTCAGTTGTTTTTTTTTGTTACGTGTACAAAAAACTTACCTACTTTCTTTTGTTGTCATTATAATTACGGAACCCAAAAAATATTATGCGCGTTAAATTATATATTTAAAAAATGAGCACCGAATAAATCTTGAATAAAAAAAACCCGGATTTTGTGCCAACCCTAGCAAAAACAATTGAATAGGATCAACTTATACATGTCATGGAAGTGTGATTTATATTACATGTAGGGAAGGTAAAGAGCATAATTATTGCAGTGTATATAACTTATCCCAATACAGCGGAATTTCGAGAAAATAAAAAAACTAAAAACAAGTACCTACACACGTAGTATATAAATTATAATTCCTACAAAATTTTTAGCATTACGCCATTGATTCTTCTAAAAATACTTCCGCATGTACAATAAAATACGTGATAAAAATATACAGCGTTTTATTTTATTTAAAACAAAAAAACATGTCAGGCAGATAGAAAAAAAATTCAGAGACGAAATCTACACAGATTCATTTTGTATGTTTAGAAAAGGTTCTAAACATAACATTATTGACACAATTCATATAACTATGTAAAATATTTTTCTATACATATATCCGGATGGGAACGACCGAGCCGAGTTCGATAGCGCTATCTTCTTCTGTCGCTACGGAAGTGAGCGGTGCGGAAATACTAAGTACTGTAATTCGGCTTGGTTCACTCAAAGGTTATGAATCAAGTATTATTCGTAACGCCCCAATCGAAATTATTATTTACCAACACATTATTTACCGCCTATGTACCCTACAATCTAACGAGGAGGCGAAGTGCGAGCGCAAGGAGTGAAACAAAACTCAATCAAACTAAAATGAACCTTAAATGCTAGTAATTAGAGACTACAAGGCTCGAGCAACAAGTCTGGCCGCGTGCGGCCGACCTAATCGCGACAATAAATGGATTATAATACATAGGTAGTTAGGTTTAATTTTTAATGAACCTCACTTTTACCGTGATTTAGGCACAAATACTAAAACGATGTTTCGCTTAGGTTGGTAATGTTACAATAGCTCGGATGGGAAGAGGCGTCCCTTGAACGGCAGAGAGCTCTTGGTTCGAATACTAGTAAATGATCGGTTTCCTTTTTACTTTTCTTTTTTAGTTATTTACTTAAATAAAAAAATACAAGAATTGGGATTTTATATTGTATGTTTTTCTAACGATTGAAGCTCGATCACTACTACAAAAATCAGTTGCCGTGCGTTGGTCTTGCAAACACTCGAAAATGTCTCCACCGATTGGACTAATAGCTATATAATATTTTTTTGTTTTGTTCGGACATGGGACGTGGGGCGAGGGCGCGGAAAAGACCCATCCCTTCAGGAGCCTGTTTCATAGAACTACAATTCATTGTGACTATGACAATTCGATGTACATTGCAAAGCCGATTAACCCACAGATTAAAAAATAGACTCTGCTGCGCAGTGTACTTCGAATTGTCATAATAAACTACGAAATTATAGTTTTATGAAACTTGACCCAGTACATTTTGTACGAAAGTGAATTGGAAAGATGCGGCGTCTTTTTCGGTCCCTCGCCCCACGTCCTTGGCCTACAATCGGTAATTTTGTATGAGAATTGCTACTAAAAATTAGTTATTTGTATATTTTTATCATTTATATATTAATTAAGTCTCTTATTTTATGTTTGAAATAATTAAAAGACTTTGAATTAATTTCACTATATGGCGCTCGAGGTGAACTTTGGAAGGTTGATTTATGATTGATAAATCGCTTATGAAAAGTTACAATGAAATCAATGGTGATGCGAAGAGCGCCTGTTCACAGACAACAGGCAACGAGTAGGCTGGGCTTACCTCGTAAGGCGTAATGTGATAAATTGATGAAAACGTTTTTTCTGAATGAGTAACTATGGTTCCTGTTAGTTTTAAACATTAACATACAAGATTTTGATATTGCCCGTAAGACTGTATAAGCTTAAACGTAATCCACTGCGCATTTAAAATGGTATATAAATTCTTAGCTTTTTTTTAAGCATTCTTACGGAATATATTTACTCATAGAAGGCGTAAGGTTATGACAGTTGTCAAACATCCAATAGGGAATCAAGGAGTTAAATTATATCATATATAAATTTCAACGGTCTGCCATGTTCCTAGAGGATGTCACAAGCGATTCAAAAACGTCTGCTAGCCAGTTCCAGCACACTGTAGCCCCTTAAGTTGACATTTATGTAAAAAGAAATGTTTGCAGCAGTTCCATAATATAATGTCATTTATGAGATGAGGTAATGAACCCAATGCAGTTAGTGAGGTATATTTATTATTTTAATAATGGAAATCACGTCGAATGACTAGCATAAATAGTGGTAAAAATGTCTATTATGTTGGTAACTTCGATTTATGGGGCGGCGGGGCGGAGGGGGTACCCCTCTGTACCATCCCCACCCCGCGGAACCCGATTGTTACAATCCTTCTACAGATCAAACTCCAACCTACGAGGATCACAATTTATTACTTTTTCTTTAGGAACTCGAAACAGAATTACATGTTTGGATTGAATGCTTTTACCAGAATCCAACATCATTGTTTTCTCTTCACAGAATAATCCGTTCATTCAAAAATGTCCCACTCTTTCACTCATTCCAGTTTCAGTCAATAAAACTTAAATAAAATAATATAATTATATTCTTTTTAAAAATATATTTATTTAGAGGGTAAAAATTCCACCCATGCCGGGACTTGAACCCGCGACCTCTGGCTAACCGTGCCAGCGCTCTCCCAAATGAGCTAATGGGCAAGTGCAGGCATAAGTGAAATCTCGAGCCTCTTTACAAACTTCTCTGTATTACGTACAGGCAGCGACATCTGGCCGAAGCATGTAGGTATCATCCCGCTGTAAAAACCTAACTGCAAAGTGGGTTACTCGGGGCTGCAAGTGATGTAAATTGCTTCGGCCAGATGTCGCTGGCTGTACGTAATACAGATAAGTTTGTAAAGAAGCTCGAGATTTTAGACATTAAGTTACATACAATTAGTTTAGTGAGCCAAAAGAGAATGACTCAGCTGGTGCTATCACTTTTGTTAAAGTGTGTAGCGCTGATTTTCAGTCATACCCTAGTAAGTGACAGAGTAACTTATAATTGGTCACGATTGATATACAAAACCGACAAACCATTGACTTCATGATGTACTTATTTATAACCCGTCATGATATCTAGGTAGGTATCTCGCAAAATAGGTCTGACGGTGGCAGGTGCATAGATATTTTGCCGGGTAATACTGAACTCGCTCCAATTGGTAACGCAATTGACAAGCCCCGCCCGCATTCCCACAATTGAACGTGTGGTATATATATATTTTTTTTTTCTTAAAGCTTACTATTTTAACAGGATAGTGCTGAGACACGGTTGCGATTACAATTTATGTAGGTATCTATTTTATTATCAATAACTTTATCATGAGTGATCTGAAGAGGGTATTCACTCTTATCTCCATGAAGTGCATTAAATTAATTAATACCAGAGGACCTCCATTCTAAAACCGTAATGTTAATTAGAACTCTGTACTTGCATTTATTCGACATTTGACATTGAAAATATAGTGCCAGAAATTAAATTTGTTAAATATAAAAAAAAAAACAAAAAAAATTGCTATTTCCAAAACTCGACATTGGCAGAATCCTTAGGGTAGCCATAATTTATTAAGAATTGAATTTAATTAAATGCTATTGATCTTCTCCTTCCGTGACGCGGACAAAAAAGTAACATCCACGATTTGTCGACTACGCTTAGGTCACGTTTGTTCCCCTGTATTCCTAGCGAAAATATGGGTGAGGGATAATTCGCTATGTGAGTGTGGTATGGACGAAGGGTCAGTGGATCATAATATCTTCTTCAACTGTCCAAAACTGACTTCTTCTCTTTATGATTTCCTTCCGCCAGACTTTCCTCTCCCAACCAATTTCCGTTCGGTGTTACCCCTTGTATTTTCTCCTTTTATTAAAGTTTTAAGTGATTTTATTAAATGTAACAATATATAATTATAGACATAAATTAATAATTATAAGTAAAAAAAAAATTAAATAAAATAATAATAATAATACATCCAAAATTGTTTCGTCCAAAGTAATAAATCAAGATGACGAATGAATTAACTGTCAAACAAACCGCCCCGAGACATACCCGAGCCAAAGGTTCCCATAACGCCGGCAGCGTTACCCCGCTGCACAGCGAGAGAGATCCTCTGCATCAAGTATGCCCCAGAGCGGTAGTCCATGCCGCGGTTCCTCAGGCGACGCCCTAACTCCTTTATAAAGGCTCTTCCCTGGACTCCCCATACCCCAGTAGTCTCAATAGCTAGAGGCACAAAGAAGTAGCTACTCATTAACGAGCTGTACTTGGAACATTTGTGGCTAGCAGCCGCTTCCGCAGCAGCCCCAGGAGAAATGGCCGTTGAGCCTAAGTGAGACGGAGCAAAGGTACAGACACATGTGGCATCCCAGAGCAGGCAACGACCCCTCTCCCACGGAATCATAGTGAGACCGTCCGGACGTTTCCCATCACTGCGACACAACCCTGGTGGTTCAAGAATCGCAGGAATGTCAGCAGTAATAAGAGCCCTCCGGACGATGTCATTGATGGAATGATGCCGTGAGATCCTACCCGCGCTCCGAACGCAATGGAGTCCGTGGCGCCCCAGTGAATCCACCTCTGCACCACAAATACAGCGGTGTGGTTGGCAGATGTCGCAGCCTAAACGAAGCGCTACAGCCACGCGCAAAGAATTGTTGTCCAAAAGTGTTCCCAGTTGCGGTGATGGCAACGCGTGGAGCCACAGCCCAGAGTCTGGCCGCGAAACTGCCTTTAAACGTGCCAGTTCAACTCCCGAACTCCGCTCCAGTAAAGCGTCCAAAGTCACTCGACATATCTCTTCATCCCAAGCACGCTGCCGATCAGGCTGCTGCGGAACATCAATACCAGGACAAAGAACCTGCCACAACCTCAAAGCCTCATCAGCAAAAGGGATGCGAAACCCGTCACCATTAACATTTAAAATACGAGTGACTAGGTCCCACACCCCCCGCGACGAGGCCAGGAAAGCCGGCAGCCCTGTGTCCTGCAAACGACGGATGCCCAGCCCGCCATGCCTAATAGGCAGCGCAGCTTGAGACCACTGGGGAGCAGACATCTTGACGTTGATCACACTCTCCAGTAACTCCCTGAGCGTGTTATCATATAACTGTGACTCCTCCCTGTACAACCACACCGGAGCAGTACGCAGTGTATACGTCAGCCGTGGAATGGACAAACAGCTACGCAATATTGTGAGAGCAACATGAGCCGAAAGTTGTACAAGGTGCGGCTTGGTCTCTGCTAAAATTTTCATTTTTTCTAAAATGACACCTGGCACGCCTTCCGGAAAAATAGGTGCACCCAAAAGAGCAAAACTAGTCTTGTCTAACTGCTTTATTCCAGGAACCACGCAGTTGACTTGCGAAAAGAGTTTATGGAATATGATATTGAATAGTTTTACTATGTAAGTATGTCAGATGTCGATATGTAGATATTTAGTTTTTAAGATGATCTCATACAGTTAAGGATTTTTATTTTAAAATGTTGTTATAATTCTGACATGTTACTCTTTCCACCATATAAAAAATAATACCTCCGTGAAGGATGGATGAATGTGAGTACACCTGTTAAGGTAAGACTTGGTGATTCTGTTTGAAATTAATAGCAACTGTTACTGCTAAATGTGTAACCCATGTCTAAGCTCACAATAAATATTCTTGATTCTTGATTCTTGAAAAAACTTCGTGACTGAGCTGCCCCGAGCAGGGAAATATTTCACATTTTTGCGTGTTTAGACGTAGCCCTAAAGTATTAAAGGCATTATCTAGTTTCCCTAAATCGTCCAACACCACCTCAGGACTACCCCCCATTGTACCATCGTCCAGATACCACACATTTAAAGGCGACTGCAATGAAGTCACCACATCCTGGATAGCCAAACTAAAAAGGAGGGGGGCCAAAGGATCACCTTGTTGCGCACCCACCTGTGACTCCACCAGGTTATCACCAAAAAATAAATTACTCGGTCTTGAATAACACTGGTGGAGAAAAGGGTACAGTGAAGGAACCATATCCCTGACCTTGGTCAAAATGATATCGCGCTCGATTGTATTAAAAGCGTTCTTAATGTCCACTTTGACGATGATATCATCTGAGTCACTTCTAGTAACTGCAAATGCCCGGGTGGCATGAATTGCAGCTTCACAACCCAAAGGCACGCCAAAGCCTAACTGCTGAGGCTGTAGATGCGAAGCCATAACGCCCCTTACAGCACCGCAACCAAGCTTTGCCACCAAACGGCGAAGAACGCTGCCCACAGCAATAGGACGAATGCCACCATCTTTTTTACTTAAAGCACACAGCGAAGCCCCATATAAATAAGGACACACCTCCCTATTCACCATCCCCTTCAACATGAAATTCACCAGGTTGCAGAGAGAGCGCAAAAGAGTTACTCCACTATCACCAGCTCCCGCAGACGTCAGCTCTTTAAGAAGTTCAGGACGAATGCCATCCAAACCCGCCGCTGAGCCATTATTAAAGGAACCTATAGCCTGTGAAACGTCAGCTGTCTCCACGGACAAGAAATCACTTGAACTGTTCGGCTCTGGAGGCCAATCCAAGTTGCGACTCGGTGTCGGGTGTTTTAGGCGCAAAGACTCTAAAGTCTCGTCATTATCATCTGCCAATGAACTGTCTGACAACAGAATACGCACCGCACCACTTAAGTCACCATCATGGACCTTGGCCTCCACTGTCTTATAAAGAAAGCGCTGGCCAGTAGAACCACTACTCGATACTGTATCTAAAGAAGATAACCCGCTTAAACTAGCAATAGATACATTTTCCTTTACTTTGGAAGTCAGGGATCTGCTTCTATCTGCCGACGAAGGGACTCGTAGACAAGAGTACGAAAATGTTAGCAGGTTAAACCAATCCTCTGTACCATTTGACTGCACACACTTCTCAATTATTTCTGATAGCTTGCCAGCAGCCATGTTCCTTGCGCCTTTGGGAACATGCTTCAAAACCCGCACCCTTTTCCTCAATGAAGGCAAGTCCCGTAACGATGGTGATAGCAGGACATCGCCTACCCCACCCTGTACAACCCCCTGAGACTGCTGAGATGGGCCACCTCTGTGAATCCTACTGATGTGGACATTTAAGCCGCGCGGAACGACATACTGCCTCGAGGAACCAGGGCAGTGAGGGCACACCGCCCTAAAAGTACTCATGTTCTCATTATACATATGAAAATCAAATTACAAAAATGTCAAAAAATTCAAAATAATCATGTCAAAAAAAAAAACAGCTTTCATCCTAAAAAAAGTAAATTACATGACATTGCTGTTCTGAAGACATTGTCACTCGGGAATAAAAAAGTACGCTTAAACATTCAGCAATTTGTGGCTCCAAAACTAAAGCAAAATAATGAAGCGGTATAACTCCTAAAAAAGGCAGCGTTACATACTACCTACTAATCTTTTATACGTAAAACAGCATTAAATATTTTAATCCCGAAAATTTTTGCTCAGAGCGAGGCTCTCAAAACGTGCGTGACTAGTTAAATTATGGAATGTCAAATGTGATAAAATTCGTTAAAAAGTATAGCCACCTTAACGCCGTAAAACAAAGCCACAAGAAAGTCCAACTAAAAAATAATGTCAGATCTTAAAGCTAAAACAAAAAAGCTCTCAATACAGTAGACAAAAATAAAACTCAAAAATCAGCTTAGAAAACGTGCAGTAAAAGTCAGGAACAGCCAAAATCTGCAGCAGAAAAACTTCACCAAGTCAGCGCTGTCAGCGCTTAGTAGAGTTAGCGCGAGCAAGGCGAGGCGCATGCGCACGGCGCTCGACGATGGGCTCTGCGCTCGGACCAACCAGAGCGCGCGCAGGCGAAGCACGGCGGGATGACTCACCGCTCCGGGCCGGTACTGATCACGGGGCCCACAAATAACAGGCCGTTGATGACAAAAACCCGAAGATAAATCCACAACCCGTCGATGGATTTTCAAATGGATTTCACTGCCGCAAAGTGCAGGACTTCCTCTCCAAACTGGTGCTCAGCAACACACTACTTGTCAACTTTTAATATTTTTTTGAAACAAAAATGTCTTGAGCAAACGGACAGCGATTCGCTCCGAACGGACCGGCCGGCCCAAAGCCATTATAGATGTAAAGTCGTTGTAGAACATTTATGTAATGTTTTATTTATCTGTCTAGTATTTTGCTCCGGACTTTAATTTTATTGAATATAATATAATTTTTTATTACAAATTACTATTTCTTGCACATGTATAATATTATTACCAATTTAATTACTTTATTTTATTCAATTTAATATTATAATACAATTTAATTTCACCCCTTTTGACGTTTTTTGTTTGGATCTTGTACTTCTGGACTATTTTTGCCTCAGCACAAATTATTAAAATAATAGCATGTTGTCATTTAAAATTTATTTGTTCAATCATTAATATTTATAAAATGTGTAAGTTTATTTAGTTACATTTTTTAAATTTTTAACTACTTGTCTTAAAACTTGTAATAACTAATAATTTAAAATACTTTACTGTTAACATTTACTTGACATAAAATTATATGCTTTCGAAGATGCAAGTAGCTTACAAACACTTATAATAAGTAGTAAATTTAGAACACATAGGGTTTTAATCAAATTAAATGTCAAAAGTCAAAATTTACAAATTTAGTTAATATCTATGACTCTACACGGTTTTACACTTTATATGGACATTTTACACGACTGTATACAAACTATTTCTAATAATATACCTACTTGTATAAAATACAATTTATTCTAATATTTGCAACGTGACATTACATTATTTAATCCGGTCTTATAACAATTCGACCACCTCACGTCAGCTCTCCTGGCGCTGCATGCCGCTCCCACCGGGTACCGGCAGAACATCAGCGCTGAAGTTCTTCCTGGACTTTCAGCACATGCTGAGTCGCCCATTCACATTTGCCACACCTACGTTGGTCACTCTTGTACTCCTGCCGTACCGTGTCTGGCTAATTTCCAGTATGTTTTTGCTTTTTTCTGTATGTTGTTGTTTTGTTATAATTCTTTCTTCGTACTGTGACTTTTAAATGGATTTGTATTACTTTGCTTTATATACTTGTGTGTGTCTTATGTGAATAAATAATTTATCTATCTATTTATGTATTTACAATTTGGTTATAAGTTCCTCATCTACCTGCACTGTGCGAGACGACTGTGGGAAAAAAATGCCATCTCCACAAACCTGACATTGGCAGAATTCTAGGGGTGAAATAATAAAAAAAAGAAGCATGCCCTATCATTCACAGAGGTACCTAGTACTTTTTCGTAACTCGGACGTTGGCAGAATGCTTAGGAAAGTCAACACTACAAAAAAAAAAAAAATTTAAATTGAAAATTATAAAATATTACTAATGTAAGCAGATGAGCTTAATAAGTTCATTAACATAAAAGGAGGCAGCGCTCTTCTTTGTGGTAAATACAGATATCATCGCCAAAAAACTTATAAAAATGGGACAGTGTTATGGCGGTGCTCATCTTATGCCAAAACGAAAATGTGGTGGCACTATAACAATTGCGGAGGTTGGTATTCTCGGTATGGGCGGTGGTACGGTGGGCCAGATTAGTTTTTTAGTGCATTTAGACATCTATGTTTTTAACCATAGTCCGTAGAAGGAGGATCTTAGAACTGCGTTAGTTATGAAAGCTGGATTCCTCTAAATCACTCCCAGTGGCAGTTTAGTTTAGTAGTAGAGGCCTAGTAACTAGGCCCCCACGTCGCATCTGTGTGTCTCGCACCAGTCGCACCTTAGCTGACAGGATTTGGTGCTCATAACAATTATGAGCGGTCGCTCTTGGTATGTGACTCCATAGATCTTACCGCGCGCTCGCCCCACGTCCTGTGTGTGTCTCACGCCTGACGTTATTTGACAACTAGTTGTTAGGAATGTAAGGCGAGACACACAGATGGGACGTGGGGCGAGGGCGCGGTACGAGTCACAGACTACATTCCTTACTCTGCGGTCGCTCTTGGTCTGTGACTCTATACATCTTACCGCGCCCTCGACCCACGTCCCATCTGTGTGTCTCGCGCCTTAAGAATTTGGTGCGCGTAATGTAGACAAATCGGCAAATACTGTCACGCGAACAGCCCCTCGCTCACCAAATCCTGAGCGATTCCAATCGTCTAACTGTCAAATTCCATACTAATTTGACAGTTAAACGATTGGAATCGCTCAGGATTTGGTGAGCGTAATAAAATTAGGCCACTGATTTTCAACTTTAAGATGCTTCAAATGGTCGATGTGTGTAGTGAACTCTTCGAAAGTGCAGCAGAAGCTGGTGGTGCCGTCGTCACGCCATGTCACCCATCTGTAAACAGTAGATAGGTTGGAACTCTTTATTATTTTGTACACCAGAGATATTATTACTTTACATTGTTGAAAGGGTTGTTGGTTAGGTATTTTTTATTTTAGTTTTTTTAGGCTTCCGTACCCGAACGGTGCCATCCGGCATTTTTTATTTTGTTTTTTATTTTTGTTTTATTGAGGTGCCCAATGGAAAAAATATGTATTTTATAAACGTCTTTTGGAAAAACTATATCAAAAGTCTCAACAATAGTAAAAGCTATTTTAAATTCCAATTTTTTTTTCTGTCACAACGCAACTGCAATCATCATTGTTTTTACTACATTACGAAGGTATCGCAGCCATAAATGTAATACATACATGGGGCACACTAAAAGTTTTGCACATCTAGCTAATCGGAACTATTTGAATTTTGAATGTTATATTTTTTTAAACGACTTGCAACCTTCTTAGTAATAAATAAAAAAAAAGTTGGCGGGAAATCATTTGTCAATTGTTTTTTTTTTTTCCACACACACATCAAAGGTCTACGTACGCAACGAAAATAAGTCGAAAAGATTTTAGAGCGATGATTTTTTATGATTTTGAAAGTTCTCTCTCTCCGCAAGACTGTGCCGCTCGTCTTCAAAATGCTTTTGGGAGAGAAGCACCGTGAGTTGATGGTTTGCTGAATTTGAGAGACGTCGGGTTTCTTTACTTGACGAATTTCGTGAAGGGCGGCCTTCAACTGCTGTCAACGAAAACAATGTGGCTACTGTTAAGCGGCTAATTGAGGAAAACCCGCGGATAAAAGTTCGGAAGCTTTGTTGTCGTTGGATCCCTCATCAAATGACAGCGGAGCAGAAGCGGGCTCGCGTGGAATGGTGCTCACAGATGCTACTGAAGTACGACCAGGGACATTCTAATGCTGTTTATGAAAAAAAAACAGCAATCTTGTGAATGGGTGTTTTAAAATGATAATAGACCAACAAAAGTGAGGCAGGCGAGAAACGTTGGGAATAAAATGATCGCGTTTTTTTGTCAGCTACGGGTCCCATCTGCACAATTCCACTTGAAGATCAAAGGATTGTTAATGCCGAGTGGTATTCTACCATTTGTTTACCCAGGGTGTTAAAAAGTTAGCGAAAGACGACTAAAAAGCCGCGTTCTCCTACATCATGACAACGCTTCTTCACACACGGCCAACAAAACGAAGTCATTTTTAGCTTCTTGGCTAGCCCCAACCTAGCACCCTGTAATTTCTGTATTTTCCCCAAAATCAAAGATTTCATGAGAGGTTTCACTTTTACTAACTCCGAAGAGGCAGTGATAGCGTTCAATCAGCACGTAGAAAACGTGCCTTCAGATCTGTGGTCCTCTTGTTTTGTTTAAGAATATAAATTAGGATAATTACTTATAATCATGTAGGTACAGCGATATCATTCCGATGTAAAACCTCACTGCATAAACGTGGGTACTTGGGGCTGCAAGTGATGTAAATTGATTCAGCCAGATGTCGCTGCATGCACGTGATACAGAGAAGTTTCAGTTTTCGCCGACGCCTACACTTGCCCGTTAGCTCAGTTGGGATAGCGCTGGCACGGCTAGCCAGAGGTCGCGGGTTCAAGTCCCGGCATGGGTGGACAGTTTAGCCTCTAAACTGGTTTTTAAAATTGTCCTCAGCACGGATTAGTGCAACAAAATGAATAAATCATGTAGTTACAGCGACATCATTCCCATGTTAAACCTCACTGCATAAAAGCGGGTACTCGGAGCTGCAAGTGATGTAAATTGCTTCGCCCAGATGTCGCTGCCTGAACGTAATACAGATAAGTTTGTAAAGAGGTTCGAAATTTCGCCGATGCCTGCACTTGTCCATTAGCTCAGTTCGGAGAGCGCTGGCACGGGTAGCCAGAGGTCGCGGGTTCAAGTCCCGTCATGGGTGGAATTTTTAGCCTCTAAATAGGTTTTTAAGAAGAGACATTGTCAAAATTAAATATACTTTAGGTACGGCGCCCCGGCAGTTAAGCAACTTCCTGGTGTAGACACACTACCCAATGGATTATCCGGCCCTGCTCATGAGGGGCTCTTAAGGGGCTCCAGGGAGCAACACTAGCGCCATCGCCACCGTTGAAAAACAATCGTATCATTTTTACAGATTGAATTTACAAAGTGTCTGTATAACCCAAACTTTGCAAGATTTACGTTAGTTTTGCTTTATTTTGTTTATGCTTGGCTGTATAATTTCTAACTGTGCTTTGTAAATAAGATAAGTTTAAAAAATACTAGTCCGTAATTGGCCTATGTTTGGTCTACATTAATTGCCTATCTTTTGTAACTTTGTGCTGTAGACTTCGTAAAATTAATAAAATAAAAATAAATACATAAAATAACCTCTCAGTCATGTTAATAGTGATTTTTAGGATCTTTAAAAGAAGATTCCAAATAGTTAGCTCAGTTTATCCCTTAAAAAACTTACCGATATTCGGGGTTGTCCCGACACACGTCCTCGCAGAAAGTCAGGTCTGCGAGCTCCGTCTCGTTGTGGTACGAAGAGTTGATTGAGACAAACGCTATCGCCGCCTTGGCTGCCGGATCGTAGACCACCTGGGGAAACGGTTAAAATCTAACTACTTATGTAGCTTTTTAGGATTCTGTACCCGAAGGGTGCCAAACGGGACCCTATTACTAGGGTCCGTCTGTCTGTCTGTTTGTTTGTCTGTCTGTCTGTCTGTGACCAGGCTGTATCTCATGAACCGTGATAGCTAGGCAGATGAAATTTTCGCAGATGATGTATTTCTATTGCCGCTAAAACAACAAATACTAAAAACAGAATAAAATAAATATTTAAGGGGGGGGGGGGGGCTCCCATACATCAAACGTTGTCTAAAGACAGCGCTCGCCATCTAGCGGCTATTTATGTAACGTTCACAGCACCGACGTCATGTCGTTTAATGTCAATGTTAAACGTTTCTTGTTGGTTTCTATAGATGACGCTGTTCTCAAATTCGACCTTTGTCTAATGTTGTATAGATAATGGTACGGAACCCTTCGTGCGCGAGTCCGACTCGCACTTGGCCGGTTTTTTAGCTTACTATGGGTGGCATGAGTTGGTAGTCACAGTATTAATGTAGTCTAAACGTCGTTTAGGGTGCCTAATTAGGCAATTAATTTTACCTAGTAGCGCTTGAAATTGCCAATCCGCGGTGGGCACGCGTGATGATTAAGCTAATTTATATAAATAAATTAACAAAACTTAAGCCCTGGCCTCACAGAAGGGACGTTGAGCGAGGGCGCGAAAAAGACGCGTCGTCTTTTCAATTCATTTTCTAAAAAAAGGAACTGAAGGGATGGGACAAAGCCCACACAGAAGAGACGGGGCGAGGGCGCGAAATCTATACAACGCGTCGCGTCCTTTCCGCGCCCGTCCCTACTGTGTAGCCAGGGCCTTAAGAACCTTATAATAGTACAAGGGCACAGGCACGATGAGGTTGTTATTCTCGTCCTTAGCCAGGTAGATCTCGCGGGGCACGCCGCCGTGGTCGTGCAGTGTGCCCACGCCGTGCGTACCCGTGTACACCTGCGCACGTGCGCCGCGGCTCCGGACCCTCGTGCGTACACTCTGCGGGCCGATTGGTACATATTAGGAGAATTCGTGCTCTATCGCAAAATGTCCTCCACCGTTCGCAAAAAGGCCACTTCTCAGAATGTCCACTTCGCATAATATCTCTGTCGTAAAATGTCAATTTATTCAAAAGTTACGGTCGTGCAACGTGCCCGCGCCGTGCATGCCCGTCTACACGTGCACCGCGGCTCCGGACCGTCACGCGTAGGTAGGTACGCTCGGTTGGTGCGTTTTTGAATTTGAATTAGCGAGCTTAAAATACTTATTAGTATTTTGTTGTGCAATAAACAATTTTCGATACTAAAATTTTAAGTAGGAATTTTTAATTCCCTACTTAAAATTATTGTTTTAGCCAAGAACGGTTTTAAATCATCCGTGGTTTTAGGAGATTTTTCCGCCTCTTTGGTGAGTTTAGATGCGTTCCATCGCAAAACAGGCCTCCCCCAAGAATCGACACTTCTTTCTACCCTCGACCATACTCAACCAGCCGCTGAATCTGCCTGGGTCTTCTCACCTAATTCCGTGATAGAACAGTTAATTAAAGATAAAATCATTATTTACACACTTTTGTTTCTTTGTTTTTTTGAATCTATAACTTTATACTTTGGCAAATCGCATGAAACGAATCAAACCACTATTTTAGAACATTTACTATTCGTAAAACTAATTTGTTTGAATCCTTCTGACTTAGGCAATTCTGTGATAGTCACTATAACTCCGTGATACACATCATCTCAATTTCGTGGTAACGGAATTATGTGAGTTTTTGTTTTTATTTTAAATAAATTATATTTCCAAAATAAATACGTGTGTATGCCAACAAGTAATTATTTATTTTGCTATATCAATAATAGGTAAATAAAACAAGATAGAAATATGAAATAGTTAAAAAGTTTATTAGGCTTCATCGCTACACTTATGCTACATAGATCGCACATCAACACTTATGAAATAGGTAAAAAGTTAATTAGTCCTCATCGCTACTTATGCTACATAGATCGCACATAAACACTTCTTCAGTTTCGTCAACTACTTGACTTTTTCAATGGATATGATACGGATGCATGCAGAACGAGCATGTTATCCAGTTTGCTCCATTTTTTGACGAGACATCTTTAATGAATGATCCATTGCAAGTGCGGCAAATCCAGTCTTCATCAGTATTAGAGTTCTTCCTTTTTTGAGACCTTTTGTTGCTTGTACGAGTACGTGTTTTGAGTTTGAGTTTTATATTTCTGTCATCAACTTTTTCTGCGTCGCTGCTCACACTTGATGTTACAACAGGTGTCAGACATTTTGCCTTAGGGACAGTAGCCTTCGACCTTTTTTTTTAATTGACGGTGTAAATATAACTTCTGTTCCAAATCTGCTGTCTTTGCATAAGGTCTTCCTATTTTTGCCATCGATACTCTCATGTTTCCGTTTTCTCTTTCATTTTTGGCTCGACCCACATTATCTTTTAAAGTTGACCAAGGGATTCCAAATTCTTTTGCAGCTCGGTATAGTGTCATATTTAATTCTAGAACATTTTCTACAGCCGATCGTAAAGTCGCCTCGTTTTATTTTCTATTCTTTTTTGTATTTTCCTCCATGTCGCCTACAAAGAGAAAGTCTTTTAGAAAAATATATATTATCTTTAGACCGGATTTTTCAATAGTCAGATAAAACTTAACTGGAGAATAAAACTGATGTTGTCACTGTCTTGTCGTATGATTTAGACAGCGATAGCATGCAATTTATTCTCCAGTTAAGTTTTATCTGACTATTGAAAAATTGGCCCTTAGACACTTAAACAGCTTTACCTACGTTTTACATATTTCATCAAAAGCTAATCTTATACCCTGGAAAATATCGGTTTCTCAAGACTGGGGCGATAAGATGTCACGTAATATTTTTTTTGTACTTACAATATAATTTTTTTTTTCTTATTGCATCTTTGCCTATTTTACAAACTAAGCTGATAAAATATACTGCTATCTAATTACTTGGGGTAACTTGAAATAAAAAACACTCATCTAATTCCGTGATAAAAAAAAAGAATTTTTAAAATATTGGGATGCAAACTTCATAAAACTGGTTGTTTAACTTAAATTTGCTATATTAAATATAATAATGTTAAGAGAATATTCAATAGCAGGCTCTAAATAGCATTAATAAACCATAGTCACACTTACCTACTTTAATTACGTGACATCCAATCGCCGCACAGATTTGAGAAACCGCAATTTTTCAATGGTATAAAATAAGTTGTTGGCTAAAAACTATGCAAAACTTACGTAAAGCAGTAAACGTATAAGACAGCTAAACGTATTCTTGAACTTTTTACTCAGAAACCGACCCAAACGAAGCACTTTTTCTATTTTTTTGGTGTTTTTACTCGACCACAACAATGCTCACAGACAACGCGATGCAAAATGGCGCGTCGGCGAACAAAAACGGATATTGTTCCTTCCTCGCTCACTCTAAATAAACCAGCTCTTTTATTCAAAAAGAAGACTTATTACCACACCATAAGGTTCACATTATAAGGTACATCGCTTCAAAGTTGTTGTCACGGAATTAGGTGTATCACGAAATTGTATCACGAGTTGACCCTAGTGAGAGAGTGCGTCACTTCCGGATCAGCAATCTGCTTAAAAACAATAGGTAACTCAAGCTACTTACTTTCGGTTTCGCCATTTTGGTCACCTGGGTTTGAGGCACAGAACACTTCAAACCCCAAACTAATAGTTTATTGGCATAGGTACATTATGGCCAAGATGTTGCCGTTCGGAAGAAAATAAAACCACCAAACGCTTGTCAAAAAAGCGCTAAATTCCACTAGATTTTAGCATGGGTAAAATGATGGTTAAATTTTGCCTATAATGAAAAAATAACTATATTTCAGGCCATAAGCCTCCTCCTTCAGAGGAACTTCCATTTGAGATTTTCACGAACTACAAACTAAAATTCTAACAAGAAATTAATCACGCGCCGCTTTAGTACCTACGTAGTAAGTAAGACAAACAGTTCTTTTCTGTTTACAGTGCGAGTAAGACAGCGATAGTAAAATCGTTTACTGTAAAAAGAGACAAAACAATAAACTAGACTGAACATTATCTGTTATTCTTAGGGATTCCCCGAATGAACTCGTAGGTTTTTCTTTGTTCTTTTTTTGTTTTGCGGCTCTGGATACCAACTTTTTGGCCTAATTGAAGGCTGACGATATCTTTTTCATTGTTCCACCAGATTCCACTAATTTTTTTTTTAGCCCGTTATTGTTGGAAAAGAAGCGCTGAAAAGCCTAGAAAAGCGCTAGATCTAGCGAGAAAAGCGCTAAAACGGCAACACTGCAGACTAATTTACAATAATAACTTTAGTAATCTTAACCTATAGGCAAGCGGGGGCACTAGAAAGAATTTAGTCCGGTACATTCTCTAAGTCGCTCCGCGGCACAAGCCTCATGGCTGGTACTCTTCTCAGGCTTGGCCAACTTTACTAAGTAACCCCGGAAGGAAGCATCACCACTGCTGTAACTGCAGGACATATAATATATAACAGATATAACTGTTTTATCCCGTCGTTGCAGGACGGGATAAAACAGTTATATCTGTTAATTTGAAATTTACTCAATAAAAACCCAAATGCAGCACATTATTTCAATCTCTCGGTCTCCAAAATATGGTCAGTTGGTTTGACAAATCTTACAACATTAGGATAAAAGATTAGATAAAGATAAAACGTTTATTGCCATATAAAATTATTATATAATGTGCATGTACAGACCCCCATATTCATCCCCAAAATATTCATTAGTCGTTGCATGCACGCACGCCGGTTTCGGGTACTTTTTATCTTGCGCTTTGCTAGTGCATCCTTATATTTATATTGTTTTATGTTAGCTATTGTAGCTAATCAATCACATCCTTTACTATTGTACTTACTTTACTGTTGATAAGATACAATATCCTCGCTCGCCATTCAATTCAATGGACAGATATGAAATTATGAGTAATTAATTATCTTCGTCGTGTGTGATGGTCCATTGAATTGTATGGCGAGCGATATTGTATCTTAAGATAAAATATTATCGTATCTTCGCCGTGGATGTCTATCTTGTTCTATTATCTATATTCGCCCATTAATGGAGGACAACACTAGATACGTGATATTAATCTGTGGTTTCTGGCTTCAAATCAAAACAAAACTGTTATTACGAGCCTTTTATAAAACCGTCTGATTATGTACCGAAACACAATAATAATAAGAAGAATCGTTAGATCACTCTAAAGTGTCGTTTAATATACCTATCCTTTGACTTTCGGTTTTTGTTGTAGTGAACATTAAGTATTCATTATTTGAAATAGAATTGCTTTGCTCAACAATTTGAGGGGCATTGCGAAAGGCGAAGACGCTGCGAAATTGAGTTGAAAAGAAACCCTCGCTGGGAAACCGTGATGGATGAGGTAAAGCATGACGTTTTTCTACTGCTTCTCCTATACCCTAAGGTTTCAATTCAATTCAATTCAAATATTTTTATTCATTGTAAAAACAGAATGTTTACTTAATGAACGTCAAAGTTGTTAGTTTCACAATTAATGGATTATGTGGAGAAGAAGCTAACAAAGAAACTCTACATTTATTCTTTTCAAAACACGTTTTAACTTAATTAACAGAGTTTTCAACTTAAAATATTAGTCATGAATGTGTTGAACACTAGTCACAATCGTCCTTTAAATAATATTAATCTACTGTTTAATGCCAAACATCTTTGTCTTCTAAATAATCCTTAATGTTATAGTAAGCCTTTTGGAAAATTTCTTGAAAAAAGACAGTTTCATAGGGGTTTGTGGGGGGGGGAGAGTCGGGACCTCCCCCCTAAAATCTCTAGTCTAGGAAATGAATAGTTTAAAAGTTATGAAGGTTTTTATACCAGAAAAAGTCTTACTTGATAACTCTGTAAGATAAGATGAAGAAGTGAAATCCTGACTACACTGTTTGTTTCTTATAGCTAAAAACTTTAATTAAATTAAAGGATATTGCATCTGCTCCGGTGCTGCGGGAAGTGCAGTCCCTTCGCCCTTGCGTAACATAACACTTACACCTATGCTCACCTCCGCAGCTTCGGCTTGCTGGCCGCCTGCGGCGACCAGCCTCAGCCGCTTTGGTTCGCACGGGTGCAAGTGTTATGTTACAGCGGGCGGGGCCTGCCCTCCCTCCGCGCCTCCGGCTTTTCATATACACTCTAGGGAGGTAACCACAGACACTGCATGGAAGTTGGGTGCACTAAGTTGGGTTGTTACAAAAGAGAACATTCACGCAACCAGAACAGAAACGGAATGAAATCACAGAATGAAATGAATCATAGATAGAGGTGAGATGAATGAATGACAAACAACTAAATGGCGTCCGCGCGGCGCATCAGCAAGATTACGTTCCGTTTCAGTCATCCCAAATGCATTTTTGACATTAATCTCATACAAACT
Organism: Yponomeuta malinellus; assembly: GCA_947308005.1. Lineage (NCBI taxonomy): Eukaryota > Metazoa > Arthropoda > Insecta > Lepidoptera > Yponomeutidae > Yponomeuta > Yponomeuta malinellus. Next base: position 2,569,041 of record OX371022.1, read on the forward strand.
CAACAAAACACGTTCCATTTCAACTAAGTTTTTAAATATTAATTTGTTCCGTAATAAATTCTATTCCCATTTCCTAGTCGTGAAAACCAAGCGAATGGTTCAAGCTAAATACCAGCAACCCCCAGTAAATAGCGTATAATTAAAATCAACTGGCTTCTTTTAAGTGCCAACCCAGCCTTTTTGCACAGAATGTGCTTAACACATTTTTTAAATCGCGTTGGAGGTAACTCTAATATATCTTGAGGAATTTTGTTGTAGAATCTTATACAGTGCCCCATAAAGGATGTGTTAACTTTTGCAAGTCTTAATAGTGGAAATGACAATTTATGTTTATTTCTAGTATTAATGTCGCAGTAAAGTAGTTAAATCAGAGAGTCAATTGAATCTCTAGACAGTCAATCAAAGATCGATATTTAATCAAGTCGCTAGCATTTTGATTTAAATAAAGCAACGTCGAAAATGTTTAACTATCTATCTGACCGAAAGCCAGCGTGTTGATTAATAATGTAAAACAAGATGGCGGTCACGACAACAGCTGATTACTTTTAGAGTCTTTCTTTTGGCAAACGTTGTGCCACATTGGTTTGTTGAGTGAGTGGTTTTTTGTTTCAAATTGTGGTCTTTGGTGAAATTGTAAACATGTTGTCGACTCCGCCATAATTATTTCATTTGTTATTGTTATTTCGGTGTGATCGTGAAGAACTGAGAGCTTGGAAATTCCGTGTTTAATAAAGGTAAAACGAACCAAACAAATGTACCAAATATCTGCAGCAGAGCAGGTTTTATTTTTTCTATTTAAAGAAACATAAAACAAAAAAATATATATATTTATTGGCTATTGATTTTCCTAAATAATGAAATATCTTGGTCCTCTTCAAAAGCTAAATTCTTACCAAGTAAGTGGGCACGACGACGCCAAAGATGGACGTGACGTTACATCGATCCGACAAAGGCCAGTTTAGCAAGGTAAGTTCTTCAATTTCGGTTGGGTGGAACATGCCGCGCAAAGGTGGCCTTTGTCAGATCGACAAACATCCACACCACCTAAGAGGGCATTACGCCTTATGAATAAATATAAGACAAGCAATGTCTTTTTACTATCCATTTTTTTCCAATCAAATATCTTGGTCACCCTACCAAAGTTGAAATGCGTCTTGTTGCCTAGGAACATTTAGGAAACTCGTTAAACGTTTCGTTCACTCACTTGTCTGACGAAACTTTAGCGACTTGATTGAATATCGATCCCCAATTAACTGTCCAGAGACTCAATCAACTCTCCGATTCAGCCACCTTACTGCGACATTAACATTATGGTGGCCACCAACATTTTCGAAGTCTGGTGATTTCTGGAAGAAATCTTACAGAGATAAGCTCGCCATTGTACATGTTATTATTTCTTATGTAATGTCCTGTTAAATGTCTTGTGTGCAATAAAGTATAATATATAACATAATAAGGGATAATATCTCTATAGGTACATACCTAACTGCACTAGCGTTTTAAATGGAGAACTTGCACAAAATAAGTTTTTATTTCATTGGAGAGGCCATGTTAAATAATTGGGTATTTGACAAAATATCAAATGAGTTACTTTTAAAACGGAATTTTGTATGAAAATACTGGCTTATGACGTCACATTTCAAAGCACTCTTTTTATGTTTAATCTATAAAAAAATTGTAATAACTAGTAATTGACTAAAAGAAAAACACTCCGAGATATTTTGTAGTTCTTGTTTTAATCGAGCATAAGAAATAATTTATTGTTGATTGTATCAAATACCGTATTGTGGTTATTTTTTTTCTACAACTTTATAATATAAATTACCTGTCGAAAAGTAATTTGTAATGATGTGGTACGAAAACGCACCATACAAATTGGGCTCAAACTATGACCTCACGAGTTGCTTATTACACTTAATGTGTAATAAATAATATTTTTGTAAGTTTAACTTTTATTTTCAGTTAGGTATGGCATGTTTTAATGATGCCAGCTATAAAGATAATAGTCTACGATAAACAATCGCTATTAGTCTTGTTAAATTAAATTTTATAACTAGTACTGCCTCAAATTCAATAAATGTTTTGTTCTCGAGATATCATCAAAAAATGCCTTTCTGTACAAAATGTACGAGAAAAGAATTTGTCGTAATTGTATATTTTTTCATGCTTCCCATGTTTTATAAGTTATTCTGTTAATTGAGGTGGAGACAAATCTAACCAATCAAAGTTCACAAAGAAGTCCAGCCGTTCTTGAGTTATAAATGGTATTAACGGCTAACATAGTAACATAGTACATTGACATTCAGCAAACAGAATGTAAATTCATTACGTTGAAATAAATTATTGATTTCTGATTGATAACTAACCAGACTTTGTTTTATATTCAATTCAATCCTGCTTTATGAATTCACTGCACTGATTATCCAGTACAATTTCGCCAATGTCACGTGTTAGGCAAGAAATAGCCAATTATTATAAGACAATGTTTATCCAAATATCAGAAATTAAATGATAAAAAAAATGTAATGAAAAATTCGTCACAAACGAAAACATATTTTTACAAATTATAGGTGTAAAGTTTGAAATAGTTTCTTGTTTATAATAGTAATTTTATCATATATCTGCAAAGATGCCAAAAAGCAGATGCATTCGCATTCATTAGAGCTAGATCCTACTCAAAATCAGAAAAGAACACATCAAAACTAGGAAAGATCCAATACCAGAAACAACTATAACACTAAATAAACATTTTCTATTTCTAAAAGAGGACCAAGCCGGCTCGTCACCGTGGGGCTATAGACCAAAACTCTCCAACAACAAAGACAAATAAAAATACAATGAGGCAAAATGTAATACACATAGTAACTTTAAACACAATGTCTCTTAGAACACTAGAAAGGCTAATAGGATTGGAACATGAACACAAATTTGTGAGAATATCTGACTACCTGAGACAGTAAGAAGTGCTCATTCAGTGAACTCATTTAAAACAGACTTGATAAACATTTTATCTACACTCATATCATAATCTTCAAATTAAGAATTCAAAGGTAAACACATATTGACAGGCTTTAAACAATACATAACTTTAAAGAAAATTAAAAAAAAAAGTGTAAAAAGTTCAGTTTTTTTTTAATGTCAAAAGTTGACTATAAAAAACCTAATTTCATTTTCGTGGTACCAAAAGTGCAACTAAAAATACCTAAAATTGCGCGCTTAACTGAGTGCAGACGATTGAATGTCAAGATACCTACTTTTGTCGAAATTGCGCCATTTTGTTTCAAAAATTTCATTATGAGTGTAGATAAAGTAGTGTATGAGACTGCACATAACTTGGTATTAAAACACTCGCGAATGCTATTAAAAAAACTCGCCAAGGCTCGTTTTTTAAAATCTCGCTCGTGTTTTAATAACCCTCATTATGCAAATATCTAAAAATTTGCGGAGCGGTTAAAGTTACCAAATCGAACATAACATAAGCAGCCTATACAGGGCGTCCCAAAGTTATGGGACATGAAGGGAAAGTACCTTAAATATCGTAGTAGTAATTCTGCATTCACAGATTTTCTAAAAATTTCTTCGTCTGGGAATCGAACCGACTTAAATGTAAAAAAAACACCCCTACTTTTATGATTCCAATCGAAAGAATGGCCAAAAACTAATAATGCTTCTCAAGATTTTCTAAATGAATGTTTTCCTACTTGGATTGGTACGAATGGACCGATTAGATGGCCGGCCAGATCCCCGGACCTTACGCCATTAGATTTCTTCTTTTGGGGATACGTGAAAGATATGCTATACAAAAAGCGATACGAGAAAGTAGGCGAGTTACAAATAGAATTGTGCCATATCATATCGAGTATTCACCATAAAAAGATAAGAAAATCAACAGGCAGCGGACTCATTAAAAGATTGGCAATTTGCGTAAGACAAGAGGGATCACATTTTGAGCATTTAATTAATTAATTTAAAAAAATATACCTACTACGGCAGTTTCATGTATGTTTTTAATTTGATTAAAATGATTAATTTCACACTGTTTCTTTCTTTTAAAATACTATGTTACTTAAGAAGAGTTATTAGTTTTTGGCCGTTCTTTCGATTGGCATCATAAAAGTAGGGGTGTTTTTTTTTTTCACATTTAAGTCGTTTCGATTCCCAGACGAGGCAAGTAATTTTTAGAAAATCTTTGAATGCAGAATTACTAGCTTTTAAAAATAACATAAAGTCTTCTTTCAGCAAAATACCCTATCTACGATATTTAAGGTACTTTCCTTTCATGGCCCATAATTTTGGGACGCCCTGTATACGTCCCACTGCAGGACACAGGCCTTCTGTCAGGGAGAGAGCATGGGCTTAATCACCACGCGTGCCCACCGCGGATTGGCGATTTCAAGCGCTGAGGTATGTGAATAGCTCAGACACTCAGGTTTCCTCACGATGTTTTCCTTCACCGTTAGCGAGTGGTATTGCTACTATAACTTCACAAATGCACATAACTTAGAAAACCATGTCATAGGTACATGCCCGCACCGGGGATCGAACCTGGGTCTCCCACTTGCGAGTCCGAGGTTCTACCCACTAGGCTACCACCGCCAGTGGTAAGACCAAATCGAAAGATTACTCTAAATTTCATGCGTAGTTTAGAAGATGTGGGGGTCCAAAAATTGCAATTTGGGCACGTCCTAAAATCGGGTAATACAAACCATTTCTCTGATACTTTTTCGTTGTGTGGAACCCGAACAATAGTTTTTCAGACGCGGTCACCATCGCGTTCTTGCATTTTGGCGTAATACAATATTTGGATGGCGATATTATCACCTTCATAACGTTAAAACGACACGCGCACACTTAAATTCATTGAGACAGATCGAGATCACGCCCGTTTTTGTAACTTTTTATCTGATTTTGATATTTTTTTTATATTTCTATAAAACTGCATAATAATAATATATAAGAATCCTCCTATACGTACAAAAATGAAGCATTTCGCATAAGGTTTGGGTCCCCTTTATGTTACACACCTAAAACATTATCATCAAGATAACAAGCGCTGACCTTTATGTAAAATTACCTTGACTCTGTAGTTAAGAATAACTGAAGATGAGGGTGGCATTTATGTTTCTTCTGAAGAAGTTTAAGGAACCCTGTGCTATATTTACCTATTCACTTCATTCGGTGTTTTAAAAGTAATCCATAAACTATTTATAAGTATTTCATGCTTAAATAATAAGATTAGGTATATGTTTCCAGGGGAGCGTTATGAATAAAAAGGGAGACATTAAAGAAGAACAGGAAATGGAAGGGAGAGCATTGTATCAGAGACAGCTTTATAAACAGTGTTCAACGATTAAGAAAAGCCTGCGTGACTGCTGGGTCTATGAAGAACCGATCTTGACTCCTTCTAAGGAACTGAAAGTTGAAGAAGATATAACTGAGATTCCACCAACATCTGATACAACATTTTTATGCGACCACTGTTTGGGTGACTTTAATGATGAGTTGACTCTGAAGCATCACATAAGGAGTGTGCACAACACGGCTATCTCGGATCCTGTTTCCTTAACGGAAAAACAGCCGGACTCCTCCAACAATGTGCCCCGACAATCCAACAGTCTGCCTACTGACTCTAACGGTCTACCCCGTGATTCCAACATTTCCAGCAGCCGCCGTGAGGTTACGAATACACCATACCTCTACGAATGTGACTGTTGCGGATACAAAACTATGAATAGGAATAACATGATAGATCACTTACGAATGCTCACTGATAGGCTTTATAACTGTAATTATTGTGAAGAATGTTTCTCACAAGCTTGTCGGCTACGAATGCACTCAATTAAAATGCATCAAGTAAGCTACGCACGAAAAATTAAAAAGCTGACTGAGGCGGCCATGAAAAATGACGCAAATACGAAAACCTTCACGAAATACGAATGCGAGACGTGCCCTAAAATATTTCATAAATATGCATCATTGCTACAACACGTAAGAAGAGGTAACCATAAGGCGCTTAAGTGTGATTACTGTAATTATACAACTTCGGTGGACCTATCGTTAGCAAGGCACATTCGTAGGGCCCACAAAAAGGGTGACAAACCTTACAGTTGTGACATCTGTGATTTTGCTTGCACAAAACGAAAATACTTAGAGGATCATTTGAAAAAACACATCGACAATTCATTTAAAGATAAGCCACCGAAAATATGCGACTTTTGTGGCTATAAAACTGCAGACGGCAGCGGCATGAAGAAACATCTTAGATTGCACACTGGGGCGAAGCCTTATAGCTGTGATCACTGCGATAAAAGTTTTGCACAATCTGGTAGTTTAAGAGTGCACCAGCAGATGGCACACGACTTAAGCTGGCACTGTAATCAGTGCGACTTCAAAACCACTTCGGAAGCAAACGTAACGAAGCATTCGTTAATACACGACAAGGCAAGGAATTTTGTTTGTGAAATCTGTAAGTACAGATTTGCACGCGCGGCATGTCTGAGAAAACATAAGGCGAGAGGGCATAAAACGCAGAAAAAAAAACAACAGCGGTCGAAATGAACGGAAAGTGCAGGAGACGGCCGTTAAGTTGACATTTATGTAAAAAGAAATGTTTGCAGCAGTTCCATAATATAATGTCATTTATGAGATGAGGTAATGAACCCAATGCAGTTAGTGAGGTATATTTATTATTTTAATAATGGAAATCACGTCGAATGACTAGCATAAATATTGGTAAAAATGTCTATTATGTTGGTAACATCGATTTATGGGGTGGCGGGGCGGAGGGGGTACCCCTCTGTACCATCCCCACCCCGCGGAACCCGATTGTTACAATCCTTCTACAGATCAAACTCCAACCTACGAGGATCACAATTTATTACTTTTTCTTTAGGAACTCGAAACAGAATTACATGTTTGGATTGAATGCTTTTACCAGAATCCAACATCATTGTTTTCTCTTCACAGAATAATCCGTTCATTCAAAAATGTCCCACTCTTTCACTCATTCCAGTTTCAGTCAATAAAACTTAAATAAAATAATATAATTATATTCTTTTTAAAAATATATTTATTTAGAGGGTAAAAATTCCACCCATGCCGGGACTTGAACCCGCGACCTCTGGCTAACCGTGCCAGCGCTCTCCCAACTGAGCTAATGGGCAAGTGCAGGCATAAGTGAAATCTCGAGCCTCTTTACAAACTTCTCTGTATTACGTACAGCCAGCGACATCTGGCCGAAGCAATTTACATCACTTGCAGCGCGCTGTAAAAACCTAACTGCAAAGTGGGTTTCTCGGGGCTGCAAGTGATGTAAATTGCTTCGGCCAGATGTCGCTGGCTGTACGTAATACAGAGAAGTTTGTAAAGAAGCTCGAGATTTTAGACATGAAGTTACATACAATTAGTTTAGTGAGCCAAAAGAGAATGACTCAGCTGGTGCTATCACTTTTGTTAAAGTGTGTAGCGCTGATTTTCAGTCATACCCTAGTAAGTGACAGAGTAACTTATAATTGGTCACGATTGATATATAAAACCGACAAACCATTGACTTCATGATATACTTATTTATAACCCGTCGCGATATCTAGGTAGGTACCTCGCAAAATAGGTCTGACGGTGGCAGGTGCATAGATATTTTGCCGGGTAATACTGAACTCGCTCCAATTGGTAACGCAATTGACAAGCCCCGCCCGCCTTCCCACAATTGAACGTGTGGTATATATATTTTTTTTTTCTTAAAGCTTACTATTTTAACAGGATAAAGTCCCTTCTGACCTACCGTACCACCGCCCATACTCCCAGTGGTACGGTGAGTAATTATTTTTCGCTACCACACCACCATAGTGCTGAGACACGGTTGCGATTACAATTTATGTAGGTATCTATTTTATTATCAATAACTTTATCATGAGTGATCTGAAGAGGGTATTCACTCTTATCTCCATGAAGTGCATTAAAATAATTAACACCAGAGGACCTCCATTCTAAAACCGTAATGTTAATTAGAACTCTTTACTTGCATTTATTTGACATTTGACATTGAAAATATAGTGTCAGAAATTAAATTTGTTAAATATAAAAAAAAACAAAAAAAATTGCTATTTCCAAAACTCGACATTGGCAGAATCCTTAGGGTAGCGATAATTTATTAAGAATTGAATTTAATTAAATGCTATTGATCTTCTCCTTCCGTGACGCGGACAAAAAAGTAACATCCACGATTTGTCGACTACGCTTAGGTCACGTTTGTTCCCCTGTATTCCTAGCGAAAATACGGGTGAGGGATAATTCGCTATGTGAGTGTGGTATGGACGAAGGGTCAGTGGATCATAATATCTTCTTCAACTGTCCAAAACTGACTTCTTCTCTTTATGATTTCCTTCCGCCAGACTTTCCTCTCCCAACCAATTTCCGTTCGGTGTTACCCCTTGTATTTTCTCCTTTTATTAAAGTTTTGTGATTTTATTAAATGTAACAATATACAATTATAGATGTAAAGTCGTTGTAGAACATTTATGTAATGTTTTATTTATCTGTCTAGTATTTTGCTCCGGACTTTAATTTTATTGAATATAATATAATTTTTTATTACAAATTACTATTTCTTGGACATGTATAATATTATTACCAATTTAATTACTTTATTTTATTCAATTTAATATTATAATACAATTTAATTTCACCCCTTTTGACATTTTTTGTTTGGATCTTGTACTTCTGGACTATTCTTGCCTCAGCACAAATTATTAAAATAATAGCATGTTGACATTTAAAATTTATTTGTTCAATCATTAATATTTATAAAATGTGTAAGTTTATTTAGTTACATTTTTTAAATTTTTAACTACTTGTCTTAAAACTTGTAATAACTAATAATTTAAAATACTTTACTGTTAACATTTACTTGACATAAAATTATATGTTTTCGAAGATGCAAGTAGCTTACAAACACTTATAATAAGTAGTAAATTTAGAACACAAAGGGTTTTAATCAAATTAAATGTCAAAAGTCAAAATTTACAAATTTAGTTAATATCTATGACTCTACACGGTTTTACACTTTATATGGACATTTTACACGACTGTATACAAACTATTTCTAATAATATACCTACTTGTATAAAATGCAATTTATTCTAATATTTGCAACGTGACATTACATTATTTAATCCGGTCTGATAACAATTCGACCACCTCACGTCAGCTCTCCTGGCGCTGCATGCCGCTCCCACCGGGTACCGGCAGAACATCAGCGCTGAAGTTCTTCCTGGACTTTCAGCACATGCTGAGTCGCCCATTCACATTTGCCACACCTACGTTGGTCACTCTTGTACTCTTGCCGTACCGTGTCTGGCTAATTTCCAGTGTGTTTTTGCTTTTTTCTGTATGTTGTTGTTTTGTTATAATTCTTTCTTCGTACTGTGACTTTTAAATGGATTTGTATTACTTTGCTTTATATACTTGTGTGTGTCTTATGTGAATAAATTATTTATCTATCTATTTATGTATTTACAATTTGGTTATAAGTTCCTCATCTACCTGCACTGTGCGAGACGACTGTGGGAAAAAAATGCCATCTCCACAAACCTGACATTGGCAGAATTCTAGGGGTGAAATAATAAAAAAAAAGAAGCATGCACTATCATTCACAGAGGTACCTAGTACTTTTTCGTAACTCAGACGTTGGCAGAATGCCTAGGAAAGTCATCACTACAAAAAATAAAAAAATAAATAATTTTAAATTGAAAATTATAAAATGGGGGAATTTCGATCGCTGTTGGGTGACACTTGTCTCCGCGGAAATTTTGGAATTTTTATTGTAAAATCACTCAATCAGGACTGGTTTAACGGTTTTTAACCGTTTAAAAATAATAGGAACTAGTCTAAAATCTAAATGAACCGTCCGCCTCCGGACCCCCCGGACCCGCCAGATGGGCAGGGTGAGGGCATCCCCCACTCTTCCTCGCTCTCCAGGAATCATGACCGGAAAAGGCCCAGGAACCATGACGGCGACGCGGATGACAAAAGTTTTGAAGGTCGTAATAAATCCAAATCTGTAGACCCAACGGAAACTAGGGCTTCGGTCCAAACAATCTTTTGGCACCCCAGCTTAGAGGAATTAAACTTAGCATACGATCTAACGGACCCAGGCCCATATGTAGTTCATGTATCCCGGTGTGAGCCGGATCTATCGGCGGGCCTATCTCTAAGACCCATTACGTTCGGGAAATTTATGTTCGAAAACCTTCCAGAGGCTGACATAATGAGGGATGGAATAAAAAATGCAGGTCGAAATAGAGTAGCTATAGAGTTCAAGTCTGTAAAAGGGGCAAACGACTTTTTGAAGTCGGATGCCCTCAAGTCTCACAAATATAAAGCTATCATCCCAACATATGGTGTCACCCGCATGGGCCTTGTAAAGGGGGTCCCAGTTGAGTGGCACATGGAGGAGTTCGTGGATTCTGTAACACTCCCAGATGGCTGTGGTATCATTCTTAAAGCAAGAAGAATAAACAGGAAGAAAATTGTAGATGGTGAAGCGCATTTTATTCCTACCCAATCTGTCGTACTCACCTTTAAAGGACAGGTTCTCCCAAAGAGGGTATTCTCCTGCTTTACATCTCTACCGGTAGAACAATACCGATACCCCACCATACAGTGTTATAACTGTTGCAAATTTGGCCATGTAGCGTCCCAGTGCCGTTCAAAACCTCGTTGCTACCGCTGTGCTCAACCTCACTCGGGGTCAAGCTGCTCCGTACAAGAAGAAAGAGCTACCTGCATATTCTGCTCTTCCTCTCACTTCTCCATCAATAAATCCTGCGCGGAGCAGTCTCGACAGAGACTTATAAAGGAAGTTATGTCCCAGGAAAGCATTTCCTTCTTAGAGGCTTCTGCACGGTTTCCACCAGTAAGGATGTCATATGCTGAAGTCTCTCAGGCCTTGTTTTCCCCTCCATCACCTGTAGTAAGCCAGCCCACACAATCTTACAGAAAAACTGTGTTCCACTCTCCACGCCCCCGAACCTCCTCCTCAGGTGGATACGATGTACGGGCCCATCAAGCTATTACAGCTCCAGTAAGGTCGACAACCCCAAATGGGTGTGCGCTCCAAACACCTCCTCCTCCAGTCTCGCCTAATGAAAACCTCCTGGAACTCCTTCTTTCAGCTCTTATCAACATCCTTTCCAAATGCTCAGACTCTATACCGCCCCACGTTGCCGAAAAACTGAATATACTCTTGAACATAAATAATGGCCCCATTGAAAATCCTTCAATGGAACTGTAAAAGCCTTCGTCGTAAGAAGTATGAATTACAATACATAATCAATGAGTACTCCCCTGTCGTCATTGCGATCTCGGAGACATGGTTAGTCCCAGAGACTCGATTTCGGATCTCTGGCTTCTCGTGCCTCCGAGATGATAGGGACGACGGCTATGCAGGGTGTGCCTTGCTAGTGAAACGAAACCTCCAATTTGCAACAATCCCTCTGCCTCCACACAGTCTAGATATGAACCTAATCGCGTGTAGAGCCATGAATATCTCTATCCTCTCCATATACATAGCCCATCCTCAAACCTCTCTACTCCCAGAGCTCTTCTCAATTATTTCCCATCTTCCCCAGCCAGTCCTCATACTGGGTGATTTCAATGCTCACCATATGGCTTGGGGTTGCTACTCTAGTGACTCCTTTGGAGTAGATCTCCTCGACCTCTGCCATGACCTTAATATCTGCTTCCTAAATGATGGATCTCCAACCCGAAGAGTCCCTCCCACCCAAAACCCTAAAACTGCAGTAGATTTGTCTTTGTGCTCACCGTCTCTATCCTCTACCCTGACATGGGAAGTCCTCCCTAGCACCTATGGTAGTGATCATTTCCCAATATTAATCAGATTTCCCGATAGATCTGTTTCCAATACTACCCATCCCCCCCTTCTAAAATACAGACTAAACAAGGCTAACTGGTCGGGGTATGCCACCACCCTGGATGAAAAAGTTGATAGCTTCTCTGTCAATTTGGATTCCAATATACAAGCATCATACTTGGAATTTATTGGCGCCCTGAATCATGCGGCGGACTCTAATTTCCGACTTAAGAATAGCAAACGGTACAAGCCGTCTCCGCCCTGGTGGGATGAGGAGTGTATGGATGCGGTGAAAGCCAGAAAACAAGCAGAATTAGAGTTCAACGATTCGATGACGATGGCTAACTACCTAAATTACAAACATATCGCTGCTCGTACCAGACGGACCCTGAGCAAGAAAAAGAGAGATGGTTGGACAAGATTCTGCGAAGACCTATGTCCAGGAACCCCCTCGACGGTGGTATGGAGAAACATCAGAAGGTTCCGAGGTTCCATGAATGTTGACAACCTATCTTCTAATGACCCCTCCACCTGGCTTGATCAGTTTGCTGATAGATTAGCTCCTCCCTCAGCCCCCTCCTTTAATTCTCTCCCTCTCCCTCCAATATACATCCCCTCGTCTGAGGACCTTGAATCTTCATTCTCAATGACCGAACTACAGTCAGCTCTTGATGGCCTAGTGGACACCTCACCAGGAATCGATGGTATCCCCTATTCATTCTTAGTAAAAGCTAATTCCAAAGCTAAGAGGCACTATCTAGCCCTCGTGAATCGCATCTACGATTACGGTTCCCTTCCCGAATCCTGGAAAACCCAAGTGATTCTTCCTATATTAAAGCCAGGAAAAAGTCCTACAGACCCCACGGCTCGTAGACCAATCGCGCTGTCGTCAACGCTGTGTAAGGTGCTAGAGCATATGGTTAAAAACCGCCTAGAATGGTATCTAGAGAACAAAAAGATCCTCTCTGAAAGCCAGTATGGCTTTAGAAAAGGTATGAGCACGCTTGACAGCCTTTGCATCCTCACGTCGGATATCCAAATTGCGTTTAAACGTCAACAATTCCTGGTCGCAGTCTTTTTAGATATAACATCGGCTTATGACAACGTCCAGCTACCACAATTAAAACAAAAATTAGTCCACTACAGTATCCCAAACAAAATCGGTACTTATGTAATCTGCTAATGGAACGGTCAGTTATCGTCAGACACCCCGGCTCCAACGTTTCTCCTCGGCATATATGGAAGGGCCTCCCGCAAGGATCCGTCCTAAGCCCACTTCTTTTTAATTTCTATACATGTGATCTGGAAAGAACAGTAAATTGCTTCTGCAACGTATTGCAGTACGCCGACGACCTAACACTATATTTAGCAGTGAATGACATTGCAGAAGCCACAAAAAGGTTGAATTTGGCTCTCTCATATTTAGGACTCTGGCTGACTAACCATGGATTATCTCTTTCTGTGGCAAAAAGCTGTGTAGTTGTGTTTACCAGAAAGTACAGAATTCCGAGCTTAAATATCCAAATCGAAGGACAATCCATACCAATGGAAAAAAAAGTTAAATTCTTAGGAGTGATCCTCGATTCGAGGCTGAACGGACAGGCACATTGCAATTATATCAGTCAAAAATGTGAAAAAAACATCAACATCCTCCGTGCTCTTTCTGGTGTATGGTGGGGTTCCCATCCATACTGCCAAAAACTCCTTTATAATGCCATCATAAGAAGCCACCTCGACTACGGTAGTTTTGTTTTGGACCCGTACTCCAAAACAGCTACAGATAAAATAAATCGCTCCCAATACAAAGGCCTTCGGACAGTGATTGGGGCGATGAAGTCGACCCCGACAAATGCGCTCCAAGTTGAGTGCTCAGACCCCCCCCTCCACGTACGAAGACAATACCTATGTGACAAATTTCTATTTAAAATTACACAATATTCAAGTCATCCTTTATGGAGTAAGCTTCAGATACTATCAGACTTATCCGATTCCAACAACAATTTGAAACCTTCATGCCTTTTAAAAAGCTTCCAAATGATTACGCAAATTCCTTATCCGATCCAAAAATTTGACAAATGCCCCCTCTTTAGCACCAATTACAACGCTCTCCAATTCACCCCCCCTATAGTTACCGGTTTTGGCATTGATAAGGACTCCATGTTTGCGGAGAGACAATACAGAAGTATTATGGAAAGGGACTGGAAGGATTGGATACCTATCTTCACAGATGCTTCCAAACTCTCTGAAGAAGGTGACGTGGGAGCTGCGGTATGGGTTCCCAGAACTCAGATAGTTCTCAGTTTCAGACTGCCCCCATTATCCTCAGTCTTCACAGGGGAAGCCATCGCAATTCTAGAGGCAATCTGCTACGCTCAAAACCATAACATAGACAGATGCATCATCCTCACGGACTCCCTGAGTAGCCTTTATGCCATACAAGCAAACCCCTTTAAAAGTAAACAAAAATTCCCAGTAATACTCCAAATTAGAGAAGCTTTGGCAGAATCAAATGTAGACATAACCATTGCATGGATTCCCGGACACTGTGGCATTATTGGCAACGATACTGCCGATGCCCATGCTAAAATAGCCACTCAAATTGGTGACATCCCTCATTATAAAATAGCTGCCCACGACTTGGCCCCCTTGGCTGGCTCACGGATGAAAAAATCCTGGGATAATGACTGGAAGATCTCCCAAACCATTAAAGGCAAGCATTATGCGGAAATTCAACCTGTCATCCCGTCGAAACCATGGTTTTTTAGATTTCGTGATCTGGATAAACGTGTGACCTCGACCATTTGTCGTTTACGCTTGGGGCATGCCTGCACACCGGTCCACCTGGCTAAGATCCGAGTGAGAGACAACTCCCTTTGTGAGTGTGGATTGGACGATGGCTCTGCAGAACATCTGCTTCTTAATTGCCCTAATCTCCGGTTTTCTCTTTTGGATGTCCTCCCTGATAACATCCGACCTACTAATCTTAAACTTATCCTCTCCCAGGCAAATTCCCCTCTTGTATACATTATAGGTAAATTCCTTTCAGACAACAATATCAAACTTTAGCTTAAAAAACAAACGGTCTAAAATCACTAAGCATCCCATAATAACCTTCCGACAAACAGTTCTGATTGCCTCAAAATTCTGACCGAGCCTCGTTCGCTGTTGTGATTGGCTATAGTCTTGCCTAACACGTGACATTGGCGAAGTTGTACTGTATAATCAGTGCAGTGAGTCCATAAAGCAGAATTGAATTGAAATTATAAAATATTACTAAGGGAAGCAGATGAGCTTAATAAGTTCATTAACATAAAAGGAGGCAGCGCTCTTCTTTGTGGTAAATACAGATATCATCGCCAAAAAACTTATAAAAATGGGACAGTGTTATGGCGGTGCTCATCTTATGCCAAAACGAAATGTGGTGGCACTATAACAATTGCGGAGGTTGGTATTCTCTTCAGAATCATTTAATATTATTATTGCTTTATTTTTTTATTAAGCAAATTCTTAACGGTGGGCCAGATTAGTTTTTTAGTGCATTTAGACATCTATGATTTTAACCATCACTGGGTTTTAATAATTGAATCATCATCGACCCATTATGTCCCCACCGAGGGGCACGGGTCTCTTCCCTGAGGAAGGTATAGGCCATACTCCACCACGGGGGCCAAGTCCGGATTGGTGGAGGCTTGTAGACTAGTGGCTCGTCTACTGTCAGAAGTTGTCAAGCCGCCCTAAGGCCTCTGACTTGGCTTAACGACTGCCATCTATCGACGGCAGCCGGCACCAACAGCTTAACGTGCCTTGCGAAGCACGGAACCGCTCGGAAAAATGCCACTAGCGTTAGGCATAGACGGCGACCCATCCATGCACTGAACGCGCCCTGTGTTGCTTAACCTTCGTGATCGTTTAAGATCACTCAGGCAGCCGGGGCTATGAGCGATTCAGCCGGGGCTATGCTATATAATAATTGAATAAATAATGAGAATCTGGTCCGTAGAAGGAGGATCTAAGAACTGCGGTGTTAGTTATGAAAGCTGGATTCCTCTAAATCACTCCCAGTGGCAGTTTAGTTTAGTAGTAGAGGCCTAGTAACTAGGCCCCCACGACACATCTGTGTGTCTCGCACCTTAGCTGACAGGATTTGGTGTTCATAACAGTTATGAGCACCAAATCCTGTCGGAATCCTGAGGCGCGAGACACAGATGGGACGTAGGACGGTAGGGCGAGGGCGCGGTAAGATGTATGTATAGTATAGAGTCACACAGACCACACTCCTTGCTCTGCGGTCGCTCTTGGTCTGTGACTCCGTAGATCTTACGGGTCACTATATTGTACGACCCGATAACGTACAGCCAATAACGCACACCCCGATAATTCATGCCCAACGGGCACCAATTATTGGGGTGTGCATTATTGCCCGTACGTTATTGGGTCGCGCAATATCGGAACGGACCGATAATGCACGGACGATTTTGTGCCCCGTTCACATATGTTTAGTGGATTTTACTTGACATAATTACATCGGGCATTTTTTACGACTGCTTTTATGCATGTAAATGTCTTTGAAGTTTTTTTTTAGTCTGTGTTACCGGCACCGCATTGTAATCACAGATTGTAATATGGATAATCCTTTACGGAACGCTTTCGCTCAAGATGGAGCACCTTGAGCCTTAGCAGTCACACGAAGGTTGGTTCGAGATCTTATCTCCAACCATACTCCGGCTGGTATTATTTGTCTTACGATTACTTACCGAGAGGCTTACATATAAAAATAGATAGATAGAATATTCTTTATTGTACACAGAGACAAAAATACTTAACTTTAAAATACTTAGTTAATCTTATACGTAAATAGAAACATGTCCGACAATTATTTTATATTTATTTTGAACGCAGCTTTGAAAATAAGTAAAGCAAATTTGCTATTATAAACGAGGCACCACTCTATCAAGTGATTTTCTTGTCTATGGTTGGACACGGATTATTGCCCCGTACCGATTTTGTACAGCCCGATAACGCACACCCCGATAGTGTACAGCCAATAATCCGTGTACATGTACACGGATTATTGGCTGTACATTATCGGGGTGTGCATTATCGGGGTGTGCGTTATTGGGACGTGCGTTATTGCCTCCCGATCTTACCATGCGCACGTCCCATGTGTGTGTCTCACGCCTGACGTTATTTGACAACTAGTTGTTAGGAATGTAAGGCGAGACACGCAGATGGGACGTGGGCGAGGGCGCGGTAAGATGTATAGTGTCACAGACAACATTCCTTACTCTGCGGTCGCTCTTGGTCTGTGACTCTACACATCTTACCGCGCCGTCGACTCACGTCCCATCTGTGTCTCGCGCCTTAAGAATTTGGTGCGCGTAATGTAGAGACAAATCAGCAAATACCGTCACGCGAACTGATTTTCAACTTTAAGATGCTTCAAATGGTCGATGTGTGTAGTGAACTCTTCGAAAGTGCAGCAGAAGCTGGTGGTGCCGTCGTCACGCCATGTCACCCATCTGTAAACAGTAGATAGGTTGGAACTCTTTATTATTTTGTACACCAGAGATATCATTACTTTACATTGTTGAAAGGGTTGTTGGTTAGGTATTTTTTATTTTAGTTTTTTTAGGCTTCCGTACCCGAACGGTGCCATCCGGCATTTTTTATTTTGTTTTTTATTTTTGTTTTATTGAGGTGCCCAATGGAAAAAATATTTTATAAACGTCTTTTGGAAAAACTATATCAAAAGTCTCAACAATAGTAAAAGCTATTTTAAATTCCAATTTTTTTTCTGTCACAACGCAACTGCAATCATCATTGTTTTTACTACATTACGAAGGTATCGCAGCCATAACTGTAATACATACATGAGGCACACTAAAAGTTTTGCACATCTAGCTAATCGGAACTATTTGAATTTCGAATGTAATATTTTTTTAAACGACTTGCAACCTTCTTAGTAATAAATAAAAAAAAAAAGTTGGCGGGAAATCATTTGTCAATTGTTTTTTTTTCACACACACATCAAAGGTCTACGTACGCAACGAAAATAAGTCGAAAAAATTTTGGAGCGATGATTTTTTATGATTTTGAAAGTTCTCTCTCTCCGCAAGACTGTGCCGCTCGTCTTCAAAATGCTTTTGGGAGAGAAGGGAATCGCTAAGGGAGCGTTTCAAAGAAATAGGAATTCTTACACTGGCTTGCCAATATATATTCGATAATATAATGTATGTTCGTAAAAATATAACCATGTTCAAATTAAATAGGGACGTCCATAACGTAAACACTAGAAATAGAAATTAGCTTGCTTATTCTAAATTTCGTTTAGCCAAGGTAAATACATCGTTCGTAGGCTATTGCGTTCGTTTTTACAACAGAATTCCAGAACATGTTCTATCCTTGTCTGAAAATAAATTTAAAACATTCATTAAAAAATCGCTATGTAAAAAAGCCTATTATAGAATAGACGAGTATATGAACGATATAAGCCCTTGGTAGTAAGCCAATTCCACTGCGATTTCATTGTTATTTAATTATTAATATTATAATTTATTTAATTTTAAAAACGTGTACTGACGACGTGATTGCACATTAATAACTATAGCACACATTTTATAGCTGACAAGAACTCAATCTGCAGGTTTGCTAAAGGTCATTCGAATGGTGGCGTGGTGGCCGGGTCACCTATCTCCCTCTAAAATGGTTGAGACTGGTGATGGCTGACCCCTGCGTTATGCTCGTGAACGGGTGCTGTTCGTGTGTCTGGCCGCAGCATTACTGTTTTTCCTACTTTTGTAAGAAGTGTTATTTTGGCTTTTAAAGTTATTAGTGGCTATCACGGAATCATATCATATAGGCTTTGATGTATAAGTTTAAGATGATTTGAGAAAAGATGGTCAGAGTGGAGTTTTTTTTCCCGCTGCCTTTTTCTCCACTACAAATACGGCCCGAAGGCAGCGGCTAACATAGTAACATAGTACATTGACATTCAGCAAACAGAATGTAAATTCTTTACGTTGAAATAAATTATTGATTTCTGATTTCTGAAGCACCGTGAGGCGACGGTTTGCTGAATTTGAGAGACGTCGGGTTTCTTTACTTGACGAATTTCGTGAAGGGCGGCCTTCAACTGCTGTCAACGAAAACAATGTGGCTACTGTTAAGCGACTATTGGGGATTGGTATGAGCCAATTCAGAAAATTTGACACGAAGAATTAAAAGTTCGGAAACTTTGTTGTCGTTGGATCCCTCATCAAATGACAGCGGAGCAGAAGCGGGCTCGCGTGGAATGGTGCTCACAGATGCTACTGAAGTACGACCAGGGACATTCTAATGCTGTTTTTGACATTGTTTATGAAAGAAAACAGCAATCTTGTGAATGGGTGTTTGAAAATGATAATAGACCAACAAAAGTGAGGCAGGCGAGAAACGTTGGGAATAAAATGATCGCGTTTTTTGTCAGCTACGGGTCCCATCTGCACAATTCCACTTGAAGGTCAAAGGAGTGTTAATGCCGAGTGGTATTCTACCATTTGTTTACCCAGGGTGTTAGAAAAAGCTCGCGAAAGACGACTAAAAAGCCGCGTTCTCCTACATCATGACAACGCTTCTTCACACACGGCCAACAAAACGAAGTCATTTTTAGCTTCCTGGTGGTGGTGTAGGCACGCTACCCAATGGATTACCCGGCCCTGCTCATGAGGGGCCCTTAACCACTCGTCTGCCGCGACACAGATCTGTGTCCAACTTAGTATGGGCCACCTATACGTTCCATTCCGCGAGGGCAGTTCAGGAGTTAAGGGGCTCCAGCAACAATAGCGCTATCGCCACCGATGAAAAACAATCGTATCATTTTTACAGATTGAATTTACAAAGTGTCTGTATAACCTCTCAGTCATGTTAATCGTGATTTTTAGGATCTTTAAAAGAAGATTCCAAATAGTTAGCTCAGTTTATCCCTTAAAAAACTTACCGATATTCGGGGTTGTCCCGACACACGTCCTCGCAGAAAGTCAGTTCTGCGAGCTCCGTCTCGTTGTGGTACGAAGAGTTGATTGAGACAAACGCTATCGCCGCCTTGGCTGCCGGATCGTAGACCACCTGGGGAAACGGTTAAAATGTAACTACTTATGTAGCTTTTTAGGGTTCCGTACCCGAAGGGTGCCAAACGGGACCCTATTACTAGGGTCCGTCTGTCTGTCTCTTTGTTTGTATGTATGTCTGTCTGTCTGTCTGTGACCAGGCTGTATCTCATGAACCGTGATAACTAGGCAGATGAAATTTTCACAGATGATGTATTTCTGTTGCCGCTATAACAAAAAAACTAAAAACAGAATAAAATAAATATTTAAGGGGGGCTCCTATACAACAAACGTTGTCTTAAGTCAGCGTTCGCCATCTAGCGGCCATTTATGTAACGTTCACAGCGCTGATGTCATGTCGTTTAATGTCAATGTTAAACGTTTCTTGTTGGTTTCTATAGATGACGCTGTTCTCAAATTCGACCTTTGTCTAATGTTGTATAGATAATGGTACGGAACCCTCCGTGCGCGAGTCCGACTCGCACTTGGCCGGTTTTTTAGCTTACTATGGGTGGCATGAGTTGGTAGTCACAGTATTAATGTAGTCTAAACGTCGTTTAGGGTGCCTAATTAGGCAATTAATTTTACCTAGTAGCGCTTGAAATTGCCAATCCGCGGTGGGCACGCGTGATGATTAAGCTAATTTATATAAATAAATTAACAAAACTTAAGCCCTGGCCTCACAGAAGGGACGTTGAGCGAGGGCGCGAAAAAGACGCGTCGTCTTTTCAATTCATTTTCTAAAAAAAGGAACTGAAGGGATGGGACAAAGCCCACACAGAAGAGACGGGGCGAGGGCGCGAAATCTATACAACGCGTCGCGTCCTTTCCGCGCCCGTCCCTACTGTGTAGCCAGGGCCTTAAGAACCTTATAATAGTACAAGGGCACAGGCACGATGAGGTTGTTATTCTCGTCCTTAGCCAGGTAGATCTCGCGGGGCACGCCGCCGTGGTCGTGCAGTGTGCCCACGCCGTACGTGCCCGTGTACACCTGCGCACGTACGCCGCGGCTCCGGATCCTCGTGCGTACACTCTGCGGGCCGATTGGTACATATTAGGAGAATTCGCGCTCTATCGCAAAATGTCAACTTTGCAAAATGTTCATCATCATCAACCCATTATGTCCCCACCGAGGGGCACGGGTCCAAGTCCGGATTGGTGGAGGCTTGTAGACTAGTGGCTCGTCTACTGTCAGAAGTTGTCAAGCCGCCCTAAGGCCTCTGACTTGGCTTAACGACTGCCATCTATCGACGGCAGCCGGCACCAACAGCTTAACGTGCCTTGCGAAGCACGGAACCGCTCGGAAAAATGCCACTAGCGTTAGGCATAGACGGCGACCCATCCATGCACTGAACGCGCCCTGTGTTGCTTAAACTTCGTGATCGTTTTAAGATCACTCAGGCAGCCGGGGCTACGAGCGATTCAAAATGCAAAATGTTCACCGTTCGCAAAATGGCCACTTCTCAGAATGTCCAATTCGCATAATATCTCTGTCGTAAAATGTCAACTTTTATTCAAAAGTTAAAATGAAAGCTGCCCGGTCGTGCAACGTGCCCGCGCCGTGCGTGCCCGTCTACACGTGCACCGCGGCTCCAGACCGTCACGCGTAGGTAGGTACGCTCGGTTGGTTGGTGCGTTTTTTAATTTGAATTAGCGAGCTTAAAATACTTATTAGTATTTTGTTGTTAGTATTTTTAATTCCCTACTTAAAATTATTGTTTTAGCCAAGAACGGTTTTAAATCATCCGTGGTTTTAGGAGATTTTTCCGCCTCTTTGGTGAGTTTAGATGCGCTCCATCGCAAAACAGGCCTCCCCCAAGAATCGACACTTCTTTCTACCCTCGACCATACTCAACCAGCCGCTGAATCTGCCTCTACATTACGCGCACCAAATCCTGTATGATTCCAATCGTCTAACTGTCCAATTCTGCTCATGTCCACATTGTCCACACCATTTCTAGCGCAGCCCAGTCGCCCATATTCCCGCGCCTCCACTGCGGCGCCGCGTTGGCGTAGAGGAACGTGCCGCTCTGTCCGCTGCGCATCGTGAAGTCGGCCTTGGGGGCCAGGTGGCCGCGCGTTAGCTGCTGCAGGCACAAGAACACATTCGGTTCAGCCACGGAGTCGACGGCGTCGGCAGCATGGATAGTACGCGTCCATGCGTTATGTGGCTCTAAAATTTTTTTAAATCTATAGTATATAGGTATATAAATCAATTGCTGTTCGTTAGTCTCACTAAAACTCGAGAACAGCTGAACGGATTTATCTTATCTTAGTCTTGAAATGTTCGTGGAGGTCTAGGGAAGGTTTAAAAGCAAAAAAAAATCGAATAATTTCCGGGAAAACCCTAAAAACAGCCCTTTTCTATTTCCCATACAAACGTTTTCTGTGGCGTTACGAAGTTCGCCGGGACAGCTAGTAAAAAATAAAAACCGACTTCAAAACACTACAGCACTAAAAAGTTTGAAATAATTTAAATTAATACCTTTAAATTAGAAGTACCCATGTATACATGTAGGATTGTAGAAGTACCTATAATTTGTAGTCGGTGCCCAGTT
Organism: Yponomeuta malinellus; assembly: GCA_947308005.1. Taxonomy (NCBI): domain Eukaryota; kingdom Metazoa; phylum Arthropoda; class Insecta; order Lepidoptera; family Yponomeutidae; genus Yponomeuta; species Yponomeuta malinellus. The sequence continues at coordinate 2,591,552 of OX371022.1, forward strand.
TCATGACCAAAACATATATTTTGTAAATTAGAAGTAGTAATACCGACATGTATAAATACTTCTAATTTAAATGCATTCATTTCATTTTTAGTGCTGTAGTGTTCTGGTCGGTTTTTATTTTTTATTTCAAATTCTTTATTTTTCAATTTTTAGTGGGGGAGGGAGAGAAAAATAAACAAGTCCCTTGTAACCATAATTTACCCTACTTAATTCGTTGCTTTAAAATTTGAAGTCCTCAATTTCCATCTCCGAAAGTCATCACCAGAACATCACCAAATTACCTTGCGACTACTTTTATGCTATTTTATGAAACATACGGATATTACTAAAGGATTATGGCAAAACCCTTCACGGTTAGGAAAACCATGAAGGAGGCCTATGTCCTGCAGTGGGCGTCGAGTGGCTGATGATGATAAAAAATATATCCAAAAAGAACTTACGCGTCGAATTGCTAACCTAGGTACTCCTTTTTTGAAGTCGGTTTAAAATGTCACAATTTGACTAATTAATGTGCTGGAAAGTCGCGACTTTTGACATTTAAAACGCGCGAGTAACGTCGTCGTACTGCCCATGCTGGGTCTAGATTCTATTAGGGATGGATAGATGAAAAAAGCGATCGCAGATGCGGTTGGAATCTCAGGAAGACGCTGCTGCCCGTCTCCTGGTAGGTACTTGATTTCCGTAGTCGCCTTCTACGACACCCACGGGGGGAAATGGAGTGACGCTATTCTTGATCCGGCGCCACACGAATTCATGAAGGTCATCATGATCATCACCACATGTGATTTGGACATGTGGAGAGGATGAAGGAAAAATTGGGCTATACATCCTTATATGGGGCATTGTATACGTTTCTACAATAAGATCCTTGAGGATATCATAAGCTTGCGAGAATCGCGGTTCAAAAAATGTAAGTACTAGGTTGTGCCAAAAGGGCTACTATAGCATTAAAGATTATTTAGACGACAATGATGTCTGGAATTAATGCCAGTTCAATGCATAAGTTCCAGGTTTAAGAATATTTATATAAACTCTGTTAGTAAAGGACTTGAAAAGACTAAGTTTGGAGATTTTTTGTACATTTTTTCCCCAAAATGATCTAGATTTTGAACTTGTTACGTTCATTAAGTCGCAGTTTCTGTGCTACTTTGAATTTAAAAAAAAAAGATTGACAAGAAGAAATGTATCGAGCGAAAGTGCTGATCCCAGACGGACATACAGGACCAACGGGATACATTAGCAAAGGGCAAGATAAAAAGTAGTGCATTATGTTGGTGAAGCGAAAGAGATCTGTCGGGCAGGACCGTGGCATGTGGCAGATGCTGGTCTCTGCCCACCCCTCCGGGATACAGGCGCGAGTTTATGTTATGTTATGGACTACTTACCTGATTTTTTGTTAAGTATCGCTTGTCCATGTCAGCGCCGAGTACCTCGTTGATTCTATTCTTCTGATTCTGCAGTTGGTATGCTTTGGCAATTTTCGTTTTACCGAAGTGGCCAAAATCTGTTAGAATATAAAATGACGCCCTTAGAACAGACGTGAAATAATAATAAATAAGTAATAATAACTCCCACACAACCCACTCACTTGTCCTGGTCCCAAGCTAGGATACCTCGTGCTATGGTAACCAAGCAAGGACATCACAAACATGAAATTACGCCCAGACTGAGTCATTTGTACAAATGTACGGCGGCCCCAGTGGGAATCGAACTCACGACCTCCGGCGTGGTAATCAAATGATACCGCTAGAGCAACGAGGCAGTCAAAATAAAAAAATGGAATGTACACTTACAGTGTTGGACTTAATGTCAACGTGATAAGTTTCGATTTAAAGTGGCGACTATGCCAGTGCATTCAACCTGTTAGATTCATCATCATCATTCAGCCACAAGAAGTCCACTGCTGGACATAGGCCTCCTCCATGGATTTCAAAAATGACCGGTTGGAAGCGGCTTGCATCCAGCGTCTTCCTGCCACTTGGATGAGGTCATCTGTCCATCTTGTGGCTGGTCGTCCTAGGTACGCTGGGACTAAAGATAAATTACTAAAAATACAAACATAACAAAAACCCGACTGCTGAGGGGAAGGACTCAAATTCAACACAGTGTCTCATTGTGAGGTAGTTTACATACAGTCGACAGCGTGTAGCACGATGGCGCGAGTCGCGCGTTTTAACGTCAAAAGTCGCGACTTTCCAGTAGATAATAGGGGTTAAAGTTCATTAGTAGACCCCTCTCCAAACGCAGCATTGATATTGCGGGCTGTTTCTGCCGCGTTAGTTCCGCGTCGGAACTCGTATTAAAAAATCACTCGAATTTTCGCAGTATCCATCTTTCTTGTCTAAATTGAATAACAAAAACAATTGAAAGTCGATATTCAAATGTTTCACATTTTTTAAAAAAAAGAACATCATAGAAACCATATGAAAAAAGTTTCATTCGAAAACCTCAAACCATGAAGATTCTAATGTCAATTCAAAGAACCTATTGCAATAAAACGGCAATTTCATACTTCAACCCCTAATACATTGTCAAATTCTGACATTTTAGCGCCACAAAACGCGTGACTCACGCCATCGTACTCCCCATGCTGATCAACCTTTAGGTTATAGCTGCACTCTAATTTTGGAACAATAATGCAAATGTTGTACTTTTATCTGTGCAATTTCGAATTTTGTGTGCAACAAAGCGTTCTTTATCTTACCCTTAAAATTCGTCCGGCTCCCAAACTGTGCATAGTAATTGGAGGGCGCCAACTCGTGGCGCACGTATGGAGTTGTCAAAAGCTGATCGTTGAAGCAGATTTGAAACAGCTGCTTGAATACGTCTTTTACCCAATAGCCGACTCTGAAATAATATATTTTTCAACACACCTGCTCGTAAAGTAGGTCTTATTACAGCGTATTTACACTGATAATGCAGAATATTACCCATGCCGTGCCTTTTACATTACATTATCGCACTAGTGCCTTTTCATTACATATCTTTTTAAATATTAGCAAGAAGTATTAATGTTTCGAAAACAGCTAAGTAGTTATTTGCGTAAATATAAAATTCAATTCAAAATGTGATAAATAATTAAAGAATTTCATGAAACTGCTTGTTAGCTTGTTGGTATTTATATTTTGACGGTGTATTTTTACCTATAAATACCCAATTTCAAAATTTATAAATATGTGGCTGATTAGCTACTTTGCCGGTGCCCTTATCTCAGACTTGCGCGCGCATGCAGCGCTGAGCGCGCGAAAAAATAAAATTACGGCCGCCATCTTTTAAATGGGTTTCTGTTTGTTAAGTTTAAATAAATGTGAACTTTTATTTACTTTTCCTCGCAAGTGTGTTGAAAAACGTCGTATGAAACACGTGAGCATTGGTCATTACACTTCTCGTCTCCATTAAGCCTTCGCCTTCGGCTCAGGCTTAAAAACTGACTCGAATGTAATGACCAACATACCACACTTGTATCATAATGTACTATTTTTGTTTCAATTAACATAATACAATATCTACTGGTGAGACAGCAAAAAATTCTTAAGGGGGTCCAGGGAAACACTAGCGCCACGGAGGAAACAAATAATATCTTTTTTTACAGATCAAATTTCCAAAAAGTGTCAGTACAATCTCTCAATCATGTTAATGGTGATTTTTAGGACTCAGATTTTGAAATACTATGGTTCAATACTGGGCATATTAATTCTTTAAAATGACATACTTTACAACTAGTTAAATATTACAGCCACAAATGGTTTGTCAAAAATTAAAACTATGAATTATACATTCGGTAACAAAAAATAAACAGAATAAATTACCCACACACACAAAATGTAAAATTCTAAATGACCCGATCTGGCCACCATAACAATAGTTTTTAATTGTTCTTTTTAAGGTCATAATCTAACAAACCGGTTAAATCAAATCGAAGTATTTTATTCAAAATAACACAGAAACTGTGACTTTATGAACGTGATAAGTGTCCTAGGTGTCCATTTCAAGATTTCAAACATTTTAAAGAAAAAATGGACAAAAAATTTCTTTTCAGAGTCCTCAAGACAGGAGGGCTTTCAAAGGGCTACCTAGTGTCTACTTAAAATGCTCAATGCTAGTGCTAACTAGGGCCACCAATGGAAAAAACATATCTCCTTTTATAATACGCTTTTGCAAAAAGTGAACATCATAAATCTCAAAAATGGTGATTAAAACCACCTTGCGGATATATGCTATAGATAGAAGAACTTATGTACGATTTTTTTTCATTATTGGCGATATACGTAGATGTACCTACATCCTATCGTGCATACATGCATGAGTAGTGCGTATGACGGCAAAAGATTTTGACATTTTGATGATTGTAAATATAAGTGAAAACCTGTAATTAGCTTACAGTTATTACTTAGAAGTTACTAAGAAAGTTTAAAGCTGTTGGTTTTCCATGTATTCGTAAATTTCGTAAATAAATAAAAATGTACGTATTTGATTTTTTTTTTTTTTCTTTTTTTTTTAATTGTATAAGTTTGGTGACTAACGTAGCTTTTGGTGAATATTGTATAGTGAATGTTTTTTTATGTTATTTGACATATTTTTCTTCAAATTAATATTTAACGTTAAGTAACGCTGTTATGTTATGTGAGCTCCTTAAATCGGTAGGTACCTTGTAATCAATGTCATTTACCTTATAAATTGGCTTCCTGAATAACACGGTACTCCAGTTTTATCAGCACTCAATTCGGGATTCCTGTTACATCTGATGTCTTTGAACAAACCCACCCATTCTCCGATGCTGAAAGTCTTATTCGATACGCATTTGGCTTCCTATAATGGAAATAATAATAAATAAAAAAAGCTGAAATTAAAATACTTATCAAAAACCCGACTGCATAACTTTTATGCAAGTGGGACTAACCACAATGAGACACACAACACGATGTATAGTTTGGTCAGACCCGCCCGCCTGCTTAGTAGTTAATGCTCAGCAATCAGCTCAATTTAGGGTTCCGTAGCACAAAAGAAACCCTTATAGTTTCGCCATGTCCGTCCGTCAGTCTGTCTGTCTGTCTGTCCGCGGCTTAGCACAGAGACTATAAAACCTAGAGAGCTGAAATAGGCATAGATAATATACATATTTATTACGCCGATAAAACGGTGGAATAAATTTTGAAATAGGTATGTAGTACATAGATAGAATAAATAATTTTTTAAATACCTTAGGGGTAAAAGTAACTTATTAACATTAACACAGAAAAAAAGGCAGGAATGCTTTCCCACCTATTTTTTTTCTGTGTCCGGCCAGGTATTTCTAGTCATTATTTGTCATTTTCATCATAGAAAAAATGGTAAATATTCTGCCCAAACCTGTTAATTTAAAGAAATAATTGAAAGTAAGCCATAATAAAGTTATCTATGTCAATTTTACATCGCGCTGTAATTGAGTGGCTGTATAGAAATGTGAAATTAGAACTATTTTTTTTTATGATTTGACAGCTGTCATTTGAAAACGATTTTGCCTATGGCTGAAATAGTACATTGTTCACCGCGAGAGGAGAAAGTGACCGATTACCGTCGAGGGTGTCGTTTGAAGCCCGAGCTGTAGGCGAAGGCTTTAAAACACCCGAGATCGGGAATCGCAGTTTCTCTCGAGTGATACACAGTGCTTTATACTACACCTACGAGGAAAATAAAAAACGAAATCTTTACTAATTGAAAACAAATTGGAAATGGCGCCAATGGCGTCTGCAATTTTCACAATGTTCTTTTTTCAAATTGTTTATCCTGCCGCCGCAGGGTCGCACTGCCAGCCCGACACCATCCAACACACAGCTAGTGGCCAGTGTCATTTTGCGAACTTGGAGATAAAAACTCACTGTAAAAACTTTTTGGCTTTTGATATTTAGGTTACCGGCGCATAGTCTTACCCAAAATTAAAAAAGAAAAACCACGTAAGAAATGGATTTTCAAACACTTTTCTCTCCCGCTCAGATGCGTTTTCTCCCCGCATATTTGTTCGATATGCAATGACGTACTTTCTACCGTAAATTTGATAAAGTATCAAGGTACTTTCCAAGCAGGTGTAGTATAAATATATTTTATGTATTTTTTTCCGTGTGCCATAGTGGGGTATCGATGGATTGGTAGTTTAAAAATATTGTGCGTGTAGAAAGACAATTTTTTGATTTAGGGTTCTGTTTGCGGAATATAATTTTTGTAAACACCAAAATTTTACAAAATATAATGTTTTCAAATTTTCGTCAGATTGAGTGATTTTGTTGTGTGGAAGTTATTTATTACCTATATTTTTGTAGCCTGGCAACCCCAGGCTGACAGGCTATAACAATCCGATAATATGGTATGTTGTATGGCGTGCAATAAATGTAATCTAATCTGCACCCCTTTATTTATTACTCACGTTGTAGTTGTTCACGTCTAGTTGTTACCTACTTACGGCAATATTAGAATCAGTAGTGTAATTTCCCAAAACAATAAATCTGTTGTAGCCACTGCAAGAAACAATTATTGTTTCCGAACGCTCTACCAAGATGGCACCGCCGTCATTTGGCGCCAAAAACTCGCCGTTTTGTAGGAAAATGGGCTGCGGTGAGCCGAAATCCGATGGTTTGTTGAGGGACAAATTGCAATCTGGAAATGCAATAAAATACAGGTTTTTAGGGTTCCGTACCCGAAGGGTGCCAAACGGGACCCTATTACTAAGACTTCACTGTCCGTCTGTATGTCTGTCTGTCACCAGGCTGTATCTCAGGAACCGTGATAGCTAGGCAGTTGAAATTTTCATAGATGATGTATTTCTGTTGCCGCTATAACAACAAATAAAATAAACAAGAAACAGAATAAAATAAATATTTAAGGGGGGCTCCCAAACAACAAACGTTGTCTGAAGACAGCGCTCGCCATCAAGCGGCCATCTATGTAAACTTCGTTAAATGTCAATGTCAAGCGCTTCTTGTTGGTGTCTATAGATTCTATAGATGGCCCTGTTCTCAAATTCGATCTTTACCTAATGTTGTGTAGTTAATAGGTACGGAGTTCGCGTGCGCGAGTCCGACTGGCGGGTTTTTAGAGTTCGTCGTCGACAAGCAACCCCAATAGTTTCGCCATGTTTGTCCGTCTGTCTGTCTGTCTGCCTCTCTATCTGTCCGCGGCTTAGCGCAGAGACGTTAAGTACTAGAGAGCTGTTTGGCATAGATATAGGTAGGTACATAATATTAATTACGCCGACACGTTTTTTTCAAAAATTTCTGAAAGAAAAAAAACTTAGGATACATACCTCTCCTACACCTAAATTAGAGATGCATTTTTTTTCTCGCTTATGCCATAATGTGGGGCATCGTTGGGTATCGTCGGATTGGTCATTTAAAAATATTGTGGGTGGAGGAAGACCAATTTTCGATTTAGGGTTCTGTTTGCGAAATATTAAGCCTGAAAGCGCTAATTTTTGTCCGAGCAGGGCGTCCCATCTCCCTTCTAAACGGTTTATTGTAGAAACGTGAAAAACGGGGCAGTCGCACATATGTATACGTAAGCTGCCTATACACGTCCCACTGTAGGGCACAGGCCTTCTCTCAGGGGGAGAGTATGGGCTTAATCACCACGCGTGCCCACCGCGGATTGGCGATTTCAAGCGCTGTGGTATGTGAATAGCTCAGACACTCAGGTTTCCTCACGATGTTTTCCTTCACGGTTAGCGAGTGGTATTGCTACTATAACTTCACAAATGCACATAACTTAGAAAACAAAGTCATAGGTACATGCCCGCACTGGGGATCGAACCTGGGTATCTCGCTTCCGAGTCCAATGTTCTACCCACTAGGCTACCACCGCTGTAGTAGCCTAGTGGGTAGATTGATTGGTAGATTCGTACTAATTCCATTGGAAATTACCTACTTCGATGAAGTTGTTAGTTCTTTAAAGCTCGCAAAAACCCCTCCTTTTACGGAACCCTACACTGCGCGTGGCCCGATACACACTTGGCCGGTTGTTTTAAATATAAATCTGTTTAAACAAGCATAGATAGGATTTGACACGAAACTTGTTAAAATACTAACATGCCTCCGCAGTGATAGCACGCCATGCTATTTTAGTATTTGTATTAGTGGCACGCTCGATTGATAATTTAGGTAAACAAGAACAATTTTTAAACAATGCATTTTCGACCATGACATTCCTGTTAAATTACTTCACCAGCAATATCAACATTCATTTAGCGCAGCTCTTGGAATAGGTATTTAATAATCGAATCTAAATACATAATTAGTACAAATGAATCGTGTGATTTTAAAACGACACATGTCCTTTCATTACAACTTTGCAGGAAATAGAAAAAACTGTTTTATTCAAATACTAATATTTTATTTTGCAATATTTTAGCATATTATATTGATTTCTGTATATATGAATAAACTACAATTTTTTTTTCTAATGTAAGTCAATAGGTAGGTGTAAATAATTTAATAAAAAAAAAATGGGCAAGTGTTATTTTGAAAACACATGTGACTTGTGTTGTTTTAAAATCACACGATTCAAATATCCTGAATGAAGGCTGGATCCTTCAGGACCGTTGTACTAAGCTCGTATACCGTTGTGATTGCCTTACTACCTAAATCTTATACCTACAATTTGATATAGTGATCATTTTAATAGTAGGTGGATATAACTCCCGGCAAATAAATTGAACAAAGATCCACGCAATCGGAATATTATTATGTTTGCGATGGACACGCTTTAAAAAGATTTTCTTTATTTTTCATCTCAATTACCTAGTAATTTATTAGATAAATTTTGTTTATTGGATTAAACTTTAGCTTAAACAAATAATACCAAAAATTTTATGTCACATCCCGCATCCCGCCAATAGGACCCGTATTACTTCCACGCGAAGAAACTGATTTATTCAAGTTACTTGTCGGTTATTACCTACCTATACCTGCTGCAGTAAATATAATCTAATAATATAAAGCTTTAACTTGCCACTCTCAACTTCGAAGACAGTATTCAGCACAAAAACCAGAGCAAAAAGGCACTTTTTAACAAAACCCATTCTGTAACTCTAGACGAGAAACACGTCACTTCGGCTCGGAGTAGGTACATAACTGTACAAGCAGGCCCGCCAGGCTAATCTTATACCACAGCTAAGCGAAGCGTACAGGACAGTCATCCCCTCTACCCTTGACGCTATTGTGTTCAAATTGCGTCACAATTAAATACGATAAGTTGGAAATAACGACTTCAGTAAACGGAACGTGGACGAAGGCAGTCACACCAGGCCGAGAACTGGCGTCGTTCGGTGGATAGGCCCCACATATATCCTGTGGTAGGCCGCCTACCAGTTTCAGTTTGTAAACACTGATCAAGTTTGCTCAGGCGCACTCTTTGTTCTTATAACTTTACAGTATTCATTATTTATTTATTTTATTTATTAGGTTCCACAACAGTTAATAGTACTGATAGATACATCAAACTCAAGGTAATGATAAAATTGATTAAGGTACCTTAACTAATTATAGTGAAACACAGCATGCTTTATTAGTTGCTAAGTTATGTAGACAATTTTAAGTGCTTAAGTAATTAAAACAAAAATCATGTTATTGATATAAAAGTTGCAACTGAGTACAAAGAGAGAATAATAAACAAAAATATCGATACGTGCGGGGGATCTCTGATTAGGGACTGTGGCTCAAAACATATTTAATTTTATGTAGCGGGTCTTTGTGTATGTCTACCACCTCACTATAATGATTTAGGAGGCGGCATAGACGAGGAATAGCTGAGTTGGCTCCAAGAACGGTTCTGCGTAGCGGAGGGCACAGGGGAGTTATTGGTTTACGAGGAAGTTTCCGGGGTACTCTAAAGTTAACTTTCGATAATAATAAGGGGGAATTGATTTGGTTATTTAGTAATTTATATAAAAACGAGAAATCATTAATATCCAAGCGCTTCGCCAGAGGAATCATTTTAAAGTGTTTGAGTCTATCCCTATAGGATTTCACCGTTTTACCAATTCCCCTAGCGTATACGAGGTGCCACATGAATCTCTTTTGTATTCGCTCTAATCTAAGCATATGTGTCGCGTAATGAGGACGCCAAACTACACTGTTGTATTCTAGAATACTGCGAACGAGACTGTTAAAAAGTAGTATTTTAGTCCGCGGGTTTTTAAACTGTTTGCCGTTTCTAATTATAAAACCTAGCATTCTAGAGGCCTTAGTAACTACGTTATTAATCTGAGGAACAAAACTTAATTTTTGGTCAAACAATACGCCTAGATCCTTGATAATTTCAAGTTCCTTAAGCATAACATCATCAATGCAATATTTAGTGGGAATAATATTTAGGTTCTTAGTGAACTTAACTTGATAGCATTTATTTGGGTTCATTTTCATACCGTTTTGGTTGCACCATTGAGTTAATCCATCTAAGTCATCTTGTAGAAGATCTGCGTCTCTGATTGAGGAGACTGTTCTGACTATTTTAAGATCGTCTGCGTAGAGGAAAGGTAACGAGTGTTTGAATCTACCCGGGAGGTCATTTATAAATATGTTGAAAAGTAACGGCCCGAGATGCGATCCTAGGGTACACCAGACGTAATTGTATTCCTCTGAGATTGGAATCCGTTAGCTACCACAAAAAAAATCGATTACCTAAATAAGAATCTAACCATCGAAGTACAGGCCCAGTGAAACCGTATGAAGCCAATTTATTAAGCAAGACGATATGAGAGACCTTATCAAAGGCTTTGGCAAAGTCTGTGTAAATGACATCAGCTTGTTTGCGAGAATCTATAGCCTCCACTAGTGTGTCTTCGAATGACACTAGGTTAGAACACGTAGACTTTGCCTTTAAAAAGCCATGCTGGTGGTCAGAGAAAAGCTGTTTACAGTAGCTTTGGATATAAGGGCAAAGAAGTGACTCCAGTACCTTGGCCATTATATTAAGTAAAGATATCGGCCGGTAGTCTTGCATGTTGCTAGCGCTACCACCCTTAAATACGGGTACGACCATTGCTGTTTTCCACTGGGATGGAAACACGCCTAATTCCAGTGATTTATTAAAGATGAACAGCAACGGTTCTGCAAGGCTACACGCTAGCGTTTTTACAAATATGGAGGGCAATCCATCGGGGCCAGGCCCCTTACAGGAATTCAGCATTGATAGCTTCTTGAAGATATCCTCTCGGGTAAATTGTATTTTACTAAAACTGTCATGGTATTGGTCTATTATTAGTGGGTCTGTTCTCTGCAATGGTTTCTCGTAAACTGAAACAAAGTAGGAGGCGAACAGATTACAGATATCTTTGCCATTGGTAGCCGTTACAGAGCCATTAGTCATAGTATCCGGATAAGGGCCCTTTCCGTTGCGTTTACTCTTTATAAAAGACCAAAAGAGTTTTGGATTTTTCACAAGATTAATTTCAAGGCTCTCAAGAAAACTATTGTATAATTTTGATGCTAAGTGGTCGCAGCGTTTTTTGATACATTCAAATGATATTTTATCCAGAGGGTTTTTGTATATTTTTATGCGTTTTCTGAGATTGTACTTCTCCCTTAGTAGATTTATTAGGTTTTTACTGTACCACGGGGGATATTTAAGTTTGGATTGATATTTTACAGGTACAAAACGTCTGATTAATTCCCAAATTTTTTCATACAAAATATTTAACATTGAGTCGACCACGTCGACGTCCTCCATATTTGAAAGTGTTGTGTGCCAATCGACCTCATCAAGTGCTTTTCGTAGAGATTCATAGTCGGCTTTGTAAAAGTTATAACTAATGTTTTCTTTATTAATAGGCAAGTTATTAGTTGATTTAGTAGGTAGATCAAATTCAAGAGGAGGATGTGCAAGATGTATTTTAGACAAAGGATCCGTAGCCGAGTGTACTTTACAGCCGGGTATATTAGTAAGGACTAAGTCAAGAATGTTATCTCTATTATTGCAAATCAGATTTAATTGAGAAAGGTTATTAAGTGCCATAAAGTCTCGCAGCATGACTTCAAATGAAGAGGTTGGTGGAGAAGACTGAGAAGAAATGTTACTATTGATGTGCCAGTTAATCCTACTTAAGTTGAAGTCTCCCACCAAACACATATCAATATTCGTATGCTCAACAATGCGGTCACAATTACTAAGAAATTGATCAAGCACAGCTGGTGTGACGGGAGGTGGAAGGTATACAGAGCACAGAGCAAATTCTTTGGATGAATCACTGGTAGGTGCGTTTATGATAACCCAAAGATCCTCGAGACTGCTTTCCCAGGCTTGTATTCTTTTAGAACTGAACTTTCTGTCCACTGCTACTATTACTCCTCCACCGACCGTTTTCCGCTAGTACTTGAGTCTCTATCTCTCCTGTGGATCTCGTATCTATCATCAAATAACTCTGTCGAAAGAATATTTTGATTGAGCCAAGATTCCGTAATTACCACAATGTCATAATTACTGCAACTTAAGTTATAATGGAAATCATTTGTTTTCGTTCTGAGTCCGCGTACATTCTGGTAATATATATTTAAAGACGAGAATGGTACTTGTGTAAAAGACGAGAATAGTACTTGCGTGTAAACACGATTCCGCTAAAACATACCTACCTTAAATCGCTTTTTAAAGCCCTTTGCCAATCTTTCTACACCTGCAGCCTGTGGGCCCAATATACGCAGAAGACTTACAACGCCGTACGCGTGCAGTACAATAACGCATTCAGGATGCTGATGGGTCTTCCCCGGTACTGCAGCGCGTCAGGTATGTTCGCTCAAGGCAGGGTGGATGATTTCTTCTCTACTATTAGAAAGCGAACTGCTTCAATACTGCTTAGAGCGTGGGGGAGCTCTAACAGCAGCCTGAGTGTGATTGGAGACGAAGTAGACTGCCACGTTTTCAGCCACTGGATCTGCACGTATGTGTGCCTATCCACTAAATTTTTAAATTAAATTACGCCTCTATACTACCTAGGTTTAGTTTAGTACTAATGAAGGATTTCGGTTCTATTATAAGCTATCGCTCGTAGCCCCGGCTGCCTGAGTGATCTTAAACGATCACGAAGGTTAAGCAACACAGGGCGCGTTCAGTGCATGGATGGGTCGCCATCTATGCCTAACGCTAGTGGCATTTTTCCGAGCGGTTCCGTGCTTCGCAAGGCACGTTAAGCTGTTGGTGCCGGCTGCCGTCGATAGATGGCAGTCGTTAAGCCAAGTCAGAGGCCTTAGGGCGGCTTGACAACTTCTGACAGTAGACGAGCCACTAGTCTACAAGCCTCCACCAATCCGGACTTGGCCCCCGTGGTGGAGTATGGCCTATACCTTCCTCAGGGAAGAGACCCGTGCCCCTCGGTGGGGACATAATGGGTTGATGATGATGATAAGCTAACACTAATAGGTACTATTATATGGATTTATTCCAAAATAAATATATTAATAATAATAAATGCAGTTTAAACAGACTGGTCGCGGTGTCATTTATAAAACACGATTCCTTAAAACACTCCATAAACGCAGTATAAAGGGTCTGTGGTAGACTTTATAATAAAAAAAAAATTATAAAAAATATAAACCGCCTTCAAAACCCTACAGGCAGGCTACAGCACTAAAAACAGAAATAATGTAAACGAATGTGACCTTTAAATTCGATGTAGGTACCTATTGTAGAAGTACCTATAGTTTGGAGCCGGTGCCAAGTTACAAGACCAGCACATACATTTTGACCCCCCGACTCCAAAATATATATTTCTACAATGCCGACATCGAATTTAAAGTTTATATTAGTTTCAATTATTTCTCTGTTTTTAGTGTTGTAGGGTTTTGAACTCGCTTTTTATTTTTTATTAATTTTTTTTAAATTACCTATACGATCATTTGTTAATATCACTACGACTCCGCCAAATTGTGTCTTCCGTAAGCAAATGCACGATTCACTACAAAAAACACCCAAATCGCTTCAAATTTTAAATTGGTGACTACGGGACCACCTGTGAAGTGTACCCTTTCAAACAAAAAAATAATAATTTTCTAAATTGGCCGACGCGTCGTTTAGTAACCGGGAAACATACCTACATAAAAAGAAGATCCCGAAGAATTCAGAAATTCCTCCCTTTGTCTAAAGTCGGTTAAAAATTAAAGCACAGGCTATTTATAGTACATTTAAGGAGTGTTTTACGGAGCGCTAAAATAAACGCAGTAAGGGAATTTTTTTTTTAATACAGTTGCTCAAAAAGTGGCGTATTGCAGGGACGTATAGCGTTCGGGATGTGGGCTATTACACACTCGTGCTTTTTTTTTACCTTTCCCGCACTCGTGCGTTCTCTTTCCCAACTGTCAAAATAATGTCTATTAAAAAGAATAACCAACCATGAAGTTTTTACTAAAAAAAATCATAGAAGTTTTTATGATTCATGCAAATAAGTATATTTCTAAAAAGAAGCTACTAATTTGTTTCAATATCAGATTTAATTATTTGATTGAATGAGTTTGGTTAGGTTTCATTTCATTTCATCTCATTAAATTTCATTTCATATCAATAAAAAACTTCTACTGAAGACTTGGCTGTATGGGCATAGTTTCCTTTGCCTACCAGAATGGGTGAAGAAGAAAAAAAAACTGCTTATATTCTACGGTTGGCGCCATTTTTCAGAAATTTTCTTTGCGAGTTTAGTTGTTTGTTGCACAAAATGAGTAATTTCGACCCTAGTTTTTTTGAATTAACACAACCGGAACTTAGTATAATTGCACAAAATGCTTCGGAGAACATTTTACCGGAAAAGTCAAAAAGTCGCTACATATCTACATACGACGAATTTATTGCGTGGAGAGAAGAGAAAAAAGCAAATAGTTTTTCATTTTTTCGCAACTGTATTAAAAATAGTCGTTCAGTACACGTGCGGAACCGTCATTGCAACTTGTTCCGACTGTAAACCCTCGCCTTCGGCTGCGCCTCGGCTCGGGTAGACATTTGTCGGAACTCTTTGCAATGACAGCCTTTCCACACTTGTAATGAAATATACTATTTTTTCAAAATAGAAATAACCCTATTGGTTTCCAGTTGGGTTCCACTAACCAATCGTGGAATATCTCGGTTTTGAAAAAAAATATCCCTTACTGTGTTTATTTTTGGGACAGCCGATCTGTTTTAAGAGAAAAAAAACACACCCTAGGATAAAAAAAAAAACTTCTATCTCCAAAACTCGACATTGGCAGAACCCTTAGGGTCTGCTACTGTCAGGGATAGATTACTATTGACTAGAGTCCGCGCCACCACTGAAGTCCATTGAGCTAAGACATTTTCGTTCTATGTCCATACGCACAAGGTCTTCTCCATGGGACATGAGTGGTGGCGCGTGCGCTAGTCATTATTTTCTCTGTGCTATTGACAGTACATCAACTTCTATGTTTGTGCTGTCTCTTCAGTTACTTTATGTGTATGTAGATAGAAACTCCACTTAGTTTGGCAGAATTTGTCGACATCGGCAGGTTGCCATTTCAACAAGAATAATAATACTTTTGTGCTACTTTGCAAGTCATTACTGGTTGAACAGCTGTACCTAAAAAAACCGACAAAGTGCGAGTCGGACTCGCGTACGAAGGGTTCCGTACCATTATCTATACAACATTTGAATATTTCAAGCGACAACCTGTTGCCGTTATTAATATCGGGCATAAACGGCAAAAAATGACGTTTGTTGTATGGGAGCCCCCCTTAAATAATTATTTTATACTGTTTTTAGTATTTGTTGTTATAGCGGCAGCAGAAATACATCAACTGTGAAAATTTCAACTGTCTAACTATCAGGGTTAATGAGATACAGCCTGGTGACAGATGGCTGGACGGATGGACAGCCTTTAGGTACAAAACCGTAAAAAGAATTAAATTAACAAGTTAACTCTTATACAATACTATTTATTACATAATTTTATTATTTTACAGGCAAAAGATCACCCCAGTTACTAGATCTAGCACACCTATATGTTGTCTGATCAAATTTGGACTTTGAGAATATTACCTCTTCTAGTTCACCTTTAGCCGTACACAACCTACAGATTGTATGCCCTGAGCGTACAATGGGAGCTCGAACAACTCTAGGCCACTGCTCGTCATCATGTGGACGGTCACCTTTTCTTAATATTACGTATGAAAACAACTCAGCAGCAATATCTGATCTCGCTGGGAATGGTAACGGGTCATACTTCATGAGAAAATTACATGGGACCTGATGTTCTAAATATCTCGGACACACATTGTCATTTGGACATGGAGCAAATGCATAACCGTTGTTTTTGCCCTTTCCCAGGTTTAACACAAATTCTCGGGCTTCGTTAACGATTCTGAAACCCGAGTATGAGCCTTGTTCGATGATAATTAAAAACTCTTCTGTCTTATTCCACAGTTTTTGAATGGTTTCCAGTCGGGACTTCATATTTGGCATTTCAAATAGTGAATATGCTGAAAGGACAATACTGTATTTCAGGTCTGTTGACGCTGGCAGGAACTGACGTTGAAAGAAGCCTCTTAGTGGCAATTCGACATTCTCCTTCCCTTGGCACAGGATTAGTTGTGCCAGGTCATTCATTTCTGATGATGTGTCAACGCAGAAGTATTCAAAAAGGTTCCCTTTCCAGTGTGTGTTTACCGCCCAAGTACCCGTGCCAACACCAGAGCCAAAGTCAAAGAAGCTTCTAGGCTTATAATCTGGCAGTTTCCGTTTTATTTCATCTAGGACTTGTAAAATTACTGCATACTCTGGAGCGGCCCTTGACATTAAGTATTGCAATGATGTAGGCTGATCATAGGCTATATTGCCCCATGAATAAAGGTTCTTCTTCAATGCGCTGAAGACTTTCATCTGGATCTTTCGTTTTATCTCCTCTTCGTCGTCTTTAGTTGAACCTTGACTAGGGTCTGAGTAGACTTTAGGTGCTATTTTCTGGTAAATCTTTATTGCCTTTTCGTCAATGTCTGCGTCTTCCGGTGGTAATAGGCGGGAACGGAGGTAGTTAGCTAGCTTTTGGCTGTCATGGATGTAAGTTTTGGCGTTGTTATCCTCCAAAACAGTCGTGATAGCTTTACAAATATCCGGAGGTAAAGATGCGACTTTTATTCGAACCTTTCCAGGGTGCTTCCGTGGCTTGTATTGATTTGAGTCGAAGTGTTCGCGTAGTTTCGCATCTATTTCGACGCGGGTAGTGTAATTGGCTGAGAGGCGCGTTAAATAAGTTACTGTGAGTTTTCTAAACATTTTGCATTGCAGTTTTATAACCTCAAAAAAACGCAACGCAAGTGTTGTTTTGTTTACTTACTTTTTTTTTCTTTTTTGTACTATTTTTCCTTTATGGAAAAGGCTAGTAAGAGCTTAAGCTTTTTTTTTTCTTTCCCAGCTGTCAAATGTTCACAGAGCAGAGTTCCTCTGTGACAGAGTCACACGCCATGGAGAGACATTCGTTGGTTCATTGGTTCAGACAATATAGGTTGAAATATGTAACAAAAAAAATTAAATAAAGCTATAAAAAAAAAATTGAACCTGCCTGACAGGAAATTCTAACCTAAAAAATTCCAAGTAATACAAAAAGAATTGGATTGTGATGTCGAATACGAACCTTTTTCTCAAGTCGGGCTTCGTGCGAGCCCCGTTGCAGAATGGCGTCGGCCGTTACGTCTGCCAGTTGCAGAGAATCGTGCTCAAATTCTGTCAGAACCATGGTGGCAGCCGAGGCATGAGGTAAATAAACATTATCTAAGTGTTCATGGCTTATTAATGGTTTCCAGGGCCCTAGTAGATTAAGGGTTACGTTAATTTTGTTTACATAGTACAGTTTGCTAGTACAGTCACGTGAAGATACCTACCTACAACATAACAAAAAGTAAACAAACAACACAATAACTTTATGCTTTAGGGCTCGCATAACTAAAGAGAATTGAATTGGGCTTGGCGGATGCTGTGGTCGACCTGTGCCCGTTGGGGTCAATGGTACTTCATTGAGGAACTCCACAAAATGTCCTGGCCAAGAAGCAGCAGGCGCTTGGAGATGGTTTTGTGGCGACTGGTCAGCGTATAACTGGACTTTCCCATTTTGACGGCCATGCTCAGCCATATACAGCCACTCTGGGAGACTGTCCGGCAGCTTCTGCATCTTCCCGACGGCGGCAGTCACTTTGCGTGAAGAAACAAAGAATTTGGTGTCATTAGCGAAGAGTGACAACTCTACATCCACCTCCCCATAGACTAGTGTGCTTTCCAGTGTTCTGGAAATTATCTGTATAAGCAGCGTGCAGACATAGTGATAAGCAGTTGCTGAAGAAGTCCAGCTCAGAGGGTATTCGGGAAACATGCTTTCTCGACGGTCACGTGGAACTATCTGTCCACGAGGAACGACGCCACTGTCTTAACGAGAACCTGGAGCGGTGGTGTTCTTGAGTTTATTTAGGACACTGTGGTGCAACACATGGTCGAATGCCTTTTCAATGCCAAGGAAAACACTGATGGTATTGTGAACTCGGCTGAGTGCAAAGGCCATGTAGTGCAGTGCAGTGCGTTGAACGGAACGCGGCGGCACAACACAAACACAGTTCCTGTATCGATCCGTCATTAATTAATATTTTCGTATAGAATACCTCTCCAAAAGTACAGTTAAGGCATATCTAAGTGAAGATTGTGATCCAAGCCACCCATTTCATACGGAATTACTCTGAATTATCGGCCGAAATCGTGAGTAAGACCACAAAACATCTTGCTTACATCTCCGAGTGACGGCTATCGGCTAGAAAGAGAAGGCAAACTTCATATGTCACATACGTCAAGGCTCTTTGACGCTGTCAGGTTTGACAACTCAATAGCCAATCAAAATACGAAGCGAGCTGTCACCAAGCTGTCAATGTCATATACGTTCCAACCAGCGCAGGACATTACGACGAAATATTAGAGGGGGCGATTCTCATGAGCAATCGATCGTTCTTTTGAAAACTTTTTGATTCTACATCAAGCAAACAAAAATGGATGCCCCCGTACCATCTCAGCGGCGATGTGCTGCATGTTGCCAAATGATTAAAGAACCAGCTTATTACACATGTACCAAATGCAAGAACCGACTACACAAAAAGTGTCTCTACGATTCAGTCCTTCTAGACGCTGCAGACGGCACCGACCCTGTGTGTATTTGCTCGGAGTGCAAAAGTAAGGCACCTAAGGGAAACAATACTAACACGCCCTTGAGGGACTTGCAGAGACATAGCACCGACGACCAGGCGAATGTTACGCTAAGAAGGAAAAATACACTAAAATTGGACGCCACCCTCGTTGATCCCGAGCTTGAAAATGTTGACATGAAGCTTTTGTTGTTGGAAATGCGTGAGATAAAGGACGCAGTCGATATACTCACGAAACAAAACCAAGAGATTGCTCTCCTAAGGAAGGAAGTCCTAGAGCTAAAAAACCAGCTTGGTGCAACGGATGATCATTCACAGGTTTTAGCGGCGCGGGACGACGAGATTGCAGAACTCCGATCATCCGTGGCCCAACTTCAAAACTCGCTAAGGGTTCAAGAGCAGCAGTCACTGAGAAATGAGATGGAAATCGCTGGCGTGCCAGAACATGACAATGAAAACCTTAGCCATGTGGTACTTCTAATCTCTAAGAAGGTCGGTTTGGAGCTCACTGAAACGGACATTGACGGAATCTTCCGAGCAGGCCCGAAGAAGGTACCAAAAGTTCCAGCCACTGACAACAAAATGCCGCGCCCAATAGTGGTAAAACTAGTACGTCAAGCTAAGCGTGCTCAGTTTATCAAAGCGGCCAGAGCCCGAACCAACATAACATCGGAAGGAATTGTCACTGGCACGGCTACGAGTCTCTTCTTTAATGAGAGGCTGACAAAAGAAAATCGTATCCTTTTTCGAGACGCGAGACAACGCTCCAAAATTCACAATTTTCGCTTCTGCTGGGTCAGAGACGGCTGCATCTACGTGCGGAAAGCAGAAAAAAAGCCTGCGATACCCATCCGATCGGAAAACGACCTCGACCAACACGTCGGCATCGCAACCTGACTTAGGCATATTCGTTTTAATACTCATTATCGTTCACATACTTTTGCGAAACCTTTGTTATTTAACAACTTTTAACGAAACTTTCACTCACACACATTCAAAACTTCATATAATCACACACACTCTACACACATACAAAACAAAAATCGTATTCCATGATCCCTATGCATTTGTCATACATTCATCCAAATGTACAACAACAAACTTATCTCGAAAGGATAATAATATATCTGAATCGGTGCCACAAATAAGTCGCGATCATTCTATCGGCAATCCTCAATTTCACAAATGGCTACCCTAGATATACTGAATGAATTTGATAAAGCTATGGTTATTCCGTGTCATAAAGTAGCATCGCCTGAACTATGTAAAAATATACTACATGACGATCTCGACTTTAAAATATTATCCTTTAATATCCGTAGCCACAATTGCAATTTTGACAACTTCATGATTTCATTAAAACGGTTTGACATATCTTTCGACATGATAATTCTAACAGAATGCTGGCTCGGTCATTCGCCTGTTATAAAACATCTAGACGGCTACGCGCATCACTACACACATAAGTATACAAATCAGAACGGGGGAGTAATAGTATACATAAAAGATATTTGGAATGCTACCGTAACTGAACCCGAAAACAACTTTAACACAAACTGCCTAACAGTGACACTGCCAAACAAATACACCATATTGGCGATCTACAGATCCCCTAACGGTAGCGTTCCAAACTTTTTGACTTTCCTTGAAGAATTACTTGAAAAACATAAAAACTGTTCTAACATTATCCTTGCAGGGGATGTAAATATAGATATATTAACTACCGATTCTTCAAGTGAGTTGCAACCTGACTACTTGTGTATAGTCGCGGAATATAAACTTTTACCTGCTATCACTCTAGCTACAAGAGAAGCGTCATGTCTCGATCATATTCTGATAAAAACAAAAAACCAGGCAGTATCATTAGTATGTGAAACTTCGGTGACTGATCACGATTTTACAGCTGCTGGCATAAAAACTAACTATAGACATAAACAGGTTAAACGAGAAATAACCAAATTTGATCACGCCGCAATTGTAGAAGAGCTTAGATTCACGGACTGGTCATCTGTCAGAGATAGTTCCGACGCGTCAGTTGCTACCGAAATTTTTATTAAAAAGATACAAACTGTCATACAAAATCATACTACAGTTAAAATAACCAGCCGTTCTAAATTCAACCTAAAGCCCTGGATGACTCCAGGGCTCATTAGGTGCGTTAAACATAAAGACAAACTACACCTTAAATGCAGGAAACATCCAAAAGATGAAACTGCTAAATTGATTTTCAAAAGGTATCGTAACTTTTGCAACGACCTTCTTCACAGATTAAAGGCACAGTATGAAAATAAAATACTCACAGAAAATAATAAAAACCCGAAGAAACTCTGGGATGCCATAAAAAGCATCTGCGAAATAAACTCGTCTAAATCTAATTCTTCAACATCATTACTTCTAAGTAAAGACACTCCAGCTGACTCGATCCAGGAATGCACCAAATACTTTGCCTCCGTTGGTGAAAATCTAGCAACAGACATCTTAAATAAAACAAACCAAACCGAATTCAATCTTGTCTCTGAGACCAAATCACACGCTACACCGTCACATTCGTTTTTTATGTACCCCACAGACGAAACTGAAATCAATTCCTACATCCAGCGACTAAAAAATGAAAGTGCCCCTGGTTCAGATGGCATCAAGCCTGGATTATTAAAGCAAATCAGTCCTTTCATAATAAAACCCTTTGCCCATATTTGCAATCTAAGTTTGTCACAGGGTATTTTTCCTGAAACATGGAAAACTGCTTCCTTGACTCCTGTTCACAAGGCTGGTGACAAAACCAGCCCATGTAATTTTAGACCGATTTCTCTGCTTAGTGTACTTTCAAAAATATTAGAAAAAATTGTCCACAGTCGTCTTTGTAAGTTCTTAGAAAATAATGAAATCCTTTTTACAAACCAGTTTGGCTTTAGGCAAAGAAAGTCTACAGAGGACGCACTTTCCAAACTTCTTGAGGTTGTAACTTCCCATCTTGATGAGGGACGGCGCTGTGCCGGTGCCTTTTTGGACCTGGCCAAGGCATTTGACACAGTGTCTGTCCCGATTCTCCTTAAAAAGCTTGAAAATATCGGGATTAGAGGCGTGGCTTTGGACTGGTTCCGCAGCTACCTAAGTGACAGATTTATAGTAACTAAAATAGGGGATATAGTAAGTTCTCCTTCTCCGGTACATTACGGTGTCCCACAGGGCAGTATCCTGGGCCCTACTTTATTTCTGGTCTACATGAATGACATCGCCACGGCTCTATCTCCTCTCCACAAAGCTGAAATTGTCTGCTATGCTGACGACACAGCGGTCATTTTCAATGACTTGAGCTGGGATCTAGTCTGCAAACGCGCGACTGCTGGCCTTTCAGACATTGCGAAGTGGTTAGCAAAAAATCTTTTAACTTTGAACGCCTCTAAAACGAAGTTTATATGTTTTCACAAGACAAAGGCTTCCCGACCAAGGCTTGAATGCGATATAAAGATCCATACCTGTATCCGGTCGTCGGAGGAATGCAACTGTGAATCTATCAGTAGAGTTGTCGACATAAAATACCTGGGAATTGTGCTAGATGAAAACCTGACATTTGAAAAACATCTCAACACTCTTGCAGGCCGCGCACGCAAACTTATTTATGTGATGAAACTGCTTCGTAATGGAGCACCTAAAGAAACACTGAGGCTAGTATACTTAGCTCTATGTCAATCCGTCCTCAGCTACTGCGTCAGCTGTTGGGGAGGATCCGCGACTACATACATGATCGCGGTTGAAAGGGCACAGCGCGCAGTGCTTAAAGTAATGAATAAGAAACCCCGAATGTACCCCACCACCAAACTGTACGAGGAAAACAAAGTACTAAGTATAAGAAAACTTTATATCCTTAAGGTAATCCTGGCACAACACAAAAAATTAATCAATTCCAGTGAATATCTCAATACTCTAAAAAAGAGAGTGTTTAGGATTGAAAAGGCAACAGTAAAAACGGCTTTTGCCCGAAGATTCGCACCTTTTCGGCACCAATATCTTTACAATATTGCGGTCAAAGACTGCGATATAAAACTGTGCACTGTAAAGGAGGCCAAAATAAAAGTTCTAAGCTGGTTAAACACCAAAGATTATCAAACCACCGAAAAAATGTTAACGCCTAGTGTCTAATCTAAACAAATTGTAAGCAGAGTTAACCTTAAAGAGATACAAAACAAAATCGTTCGCAAATACACACACACACTCGCCCTCACCCTCTCCCTAACACCCTCACACACACACACACACACCCTCACATACCCTCACCCTCACACACACACACACACACAAACACACACACACACACACTCACATACACTCACACATAAAGTTTCAATTCACATAGCATACAAGATGTAAATAGTCTAAAATAATTTGGCTATCAAAAATGTAGCAAATAGGTTCTAGTATACTTACTTGCTACATTTTCCACAATATTTTTATGTACTTACCTAGATTTGCATGCTCTAGATATTTACTCATTAAGATTACAAAACCTCCTTAAGATTTTGCATGTACCGCCGTAACTGTAAGGTAATCAGCCACATCTAATCCTTCCCCCACGGGACAGGCTCTGCCTAGTGTGGGGGTCAGCAAATGTTTAAATGTTACCTTTAAAATGGCAATAAATACTTTTTACTTTACTTTTTTTACTTTTTTACTCTCCTTAACTGGAGCGCCATGGAGTGGGCGCTGCGGAAGCCAAACTGCAAGACGTTCGAACATCTTCGTTTTGTGAGACAACAGTGTAGGTGGGATAAAGGCGGTTCTTGCGGGGCTTCGGGAGAACGATGACTCCTCGTATTCCACACCGTCGAGAAGTGGGTCGTCAGTAAAATCCCATTTTTTTTTTTTTTTATTTATTGACTTACTTTGGTATCGCAGAGTTTTAAATTTTATAAATTATTCGCCAAACTGCGTGGCAGTTTGTTGGCGAATTAATCGCACTCTTAACATTTTTTTTTTTTTAAATAGTATTAGGTAACAATAAACTAAATTTTAAAATTTTAAAGTACAGTCGACAGCGGATCCCCCCATACATGCTTACTCTGTATTCGTTCATATTACCAGTGACTATGCAACACAATGCAAAGGCCGATTCGCCGTCCACTGTACCTCACTTAAAACTTTTATCTGAAACACATTAGCAGCTACCCACCGGTTTAATGATCGCTAAAGAAGCATTTGTTTTTACAATGATAAATTTTTTGAGTTTGAGCTCACAGTTCTGAGTCAAACCTATCCAATAAGAACTTTTTCAGCTTAGACTTAAATACGGCTTTACTTTCACAGTCGTCTTCTAAGAAATCAATACTATTTAGGATTTTAGGAAGTAGGAACTTTCTCGTCCTCTCACCATAATAGTTACACATCCTTGGTATCATGTATCTATTTCCAGGTTTTCTAGCATTAGGCTTAGGCAGTTTATTAATCTTAATTTTTTTACACCTATAGTTTTCTACTGCTATCAAAAATGTAGTTTTTTCATGCACTGGTAGTATGTTACATTTTTTAAAAAGTTTAAGGTAATTTTTGTCACATTTTTCTTTGGTATTTTTATCAACTAGAAGTTTTAACAAACAAGTTTGCAATATCTTTATCTTATCAAGATATGAAGAGAACCCATAGGTACTTAACCCATAGCTAATAACAGCATCTGCCAGTGCATGATACAACAATAACTCTATTAATTACTTATTTTAAATTGTAAAATTTACTTAAAATTGATCTCAACTTATTACAGACACTCTGTGACGGTTTAGCGTCGCAAGAATGTAGGTAGATAGAAGCCGGTCGAAATTAAACAACCCGGAATAAAATTTACAATTATTTATTAAAAGAGGGAAGCAGACTCGACTAGGTCGCGGGTTTATTATTGGCTGGCAATTAGTATGAAGCAATGTCCTTGTAATTGGGGTCACTTCCCTGCACTGTGTAACGGCACGTAGTCCACGTCGAAGCAGCACGCAGAAGTTCCAGGTTCCGGGATTAGGGTCTGCAACGCAGGTCTACCGGATACGCGCAGGAGCGTGTGAGTGAAAGTTGGTGAGCCCCAAATCGAACCCCAGACTTGGTCCCCGATTCGGGGAAATACTGGCACTTAATTTTGACACAGGTTATAGGTATTTATGGTTTACTCCAAATCTGAGTATCTGTCACACCATCATAGTTAGGAAATATTAGTTGGGAATAAATCCCATAGTTATTAAATTGGTCGACCTGTCGCGGTCCTCGCCGTAATGCAAATCTCTAGTGGCGTATGTGTCTCCTTCGCTGGTCGCGGCTGCGCTCGTATCGCGAGTCGGTGACGTCGCTCATTGTATTCGTAACTAGTTTATCTAATAGTAATTGTGCGCAGACGATTCTGTCTGTATGTAGATACATTTTATTTATTATAGTTGTAATATGTAGATTGGATGATTTTTGAGTTGTAAATATATAGTTTGGTTTTTAAATATAGTATAGCAGTCTCAATTTAGTACACATAAAGGTAAACCGTTACATACCCCCTTTTTTAGGTTAGGATTTTTGCTGAAAGAAAAAAAAAAAAATCCGCTATCTCTCTATGCTGCTCAATAGATATACTAGTTATCATTCAGGCCTCTCTCTCAACATTCCTCCCCTAATCATTCATACTTCACGCTAAACAGGCAATAGACACGTATAATGTGTGTTATTGCGTCCATACAGATTGAGTATTTTGCTGTAGTGAGTAACAAAATACTCTTATATAACTATTGATGGATATAAGGTTAGCCAATTATTACCCACAGTATCAAGGCTGTACATGCTGTCATTCTTTTATTATTTGTCTATGTAGTAGACATAGGATCCTACTTACAGTACACTGAAAGGTACCTACTGTATAGGAAAATACTCCGTCATCCGGTAGAGGACACGATTCTTTTTTTTTAAACAAATAACACATCAACTTCAGGAAAATATATTATTAGTGGGCCTGTGGATTAAATCAGACTATTAGCGCAGGGATAGTAGCACGAGTTACACAGGGTACTTACATATTCTATTATTGCTTATAGTTAGTTAATTTGAAATCTTTGACATGCCAGTCTCCTATATTATTTCCGGTCATATCTTCGAGTTCGTATACTAAATTAGACTTTTTCTTTACAATTTTGCACTTCGTAAACTTCGGAGCAAGCTTCTTACAAAACATTTTGTTTTTGTTGCTTAGGAAAAATGTCTTCTTCCAAATGATGTCACCTACGTTAAAATTTACGTCTTTACGGCGCAGGTTATAGTGACCACTATTTCTTGAATGGGCTTTAGTTAGGCACAATTGTACTTTTTCGAATATAGTTCTTAAGTTACCTAAATTTTCAGCGTATTCGTCCCTTGGCGTGAAAATTATATCATCGCTGAGCTCCGTATCGATATAATGCAAGCCAGTTGTAACTAATTCACGCCCATATACCAAAAATGCCGGCGTATAACCAGTCACCTCATTTACCGATGAATTCATGGCAAATTGGATTTTTGATAGGTTACAGTCCCAAGATCTATGGTCGTTTTCAACGTAGGTAGATACTGCTGTTAAAAGGGTCTTGTTGTAGCGTTCAACGCTGTTAATCTGGGCCGTGTATTTAGGCGTGAACATGACGTTAGGGATATTGTACTTTTTATATAGTTGCTTTAGAATATTACCCACAAATTGTTTTCCGTTGTCCATTAATACAGTGCTGGGTACACCGTGAACAAGAAAAACTTCTTCCTCGAGTAACTTAGCTATTATCTCGGAAGTTGCACGGCGAATAGGGAACATTAGACAATATTTTGAAAAACAACAATGGACTACAAATATAAATGTGTTTTGTTTTCGTGACGGTGGTAGGGGACCTATTAGATCCATACTCAGCATCTGGAACGGTCTTGAACAGTCTTTAGGACGGCCCATGATGCCAAGTGTAGCATGTGCAGGATATTTGTGAGCACAACATGTGTCGCAAGTAGTTACAAATTTGGAGACATCGCGGTGCATATCTGGCCAAAAATAATTTAAGGAAAGACGTTTGTGAGTTTTATATATGCCAAAGTGGCCTGAAGTAGGGTCAGTGTGATTTCTAGTAATTATGTCCGATCTGTACTCGACAGGAATAACTTCTTTCCACTCAAACTCATGAGTTAAGGGATTCAAACTCTTTTTATATCTAAAAAGTTTACCATTAGTTACTTTATAGTTAAGAAACGATGTTGGAGCGTTTTGGCAACCGTGGTAGATGTTGAGATACCAACTGTCACCTGTAGAGTAGAACATGTGGTGATTCGAAGAGTCCTGATCTATTGTAGCTATTGGTACTGAACGGGAAAGACTGTCAGGGACTACATTCTCTGAGCCACGACGATGTTTGATGTCGAAGTCGAATGAGGACATACGAACACCCCAACGAGCTAAACGACCTGTGGGATTATTTAAATTCAAGAACCATTTTAAGGACGAGTGGTCAGTGTACACAGTGAACGTTTTGCCGTTTTCCAAGTAGCATCGCCAGTGTTCGATAGCTGTCAAGACTGCTAGGGCCTCCCTTTCCGTAGCACTGTAATTTCGTTCTTTGGTAGAGAGGGACTTGCTCATGTAGGCAATGACCTTCTCCTCGCCTTCTAAAATCTGTGTCAGAACCGCGCCAACACCGAAATCACTTGCATCCGTATGCACTTGAAATGCTTGTGAAAAGTCGGGGCATGATAATACTGGTGAAGTTATAAGAGCTTCTTTTAAAGTGCGGAAGGCTTTTTCGGCGTCAGAAGACCAATTGAATGGAGGAGAGTTTTTAGCAAGGGAGGTTAATTTATTAAGTGGTGAAGCTATTGTACTGAAGTTAGGTATAAATCGACGGTACCACGATGCTGTGCCTATGAATCGACGTACCTCCTTGCGATTAGTAGGGGTAGGGTAATTTATAATAGCTTCTACTTTTTCGGGATCTGGATGTAGTCCATTATGATCCACCACATAACCCAAGTATTTTAGTTTGTTTCTGAAAAATTGACACTTTTTGTAACTTATTGTCAAATTCGCCAATCTTAGTTTTTCCAGAACACGGACTAGTAGGGAGATATGTTGTTCGAAGGTCGGTGAAACAATGATAATGTCATCAATGTAAACAAATACTTTATTTTCGAACTCTGGACCGTAGAACAACATGTCAACCAATCGCTGTTGCGTGGCAGGGGCATTAGTAAGACCGAACGCCATAGAGGTAAATTGGAATGTACCCTTAGGAGGAATATAAAATGCCGTCTTACACCGGTCTTCTTCCTTTATAGGAATCTGCCAGAAACTTTTTGAAAGATCTAAACTAGAGAGATACTTCGCGTCTCGTAAATTATCAAGTATTTCGGAAATGTACGGAATACTGTATGCATCTTTCACAGTAACGGCATTAAGCTTACGACTGTCTAAGCAGAACCTTAGTTCACCATTCTTTTTAGGCGTCAGTAGTACAGGAGATGACCAAGGGCTTTCGCAAGGTTCTACTACGTTTTCTCGTAACATTTCGTCAAGTTGAATAACTAGTAAACGTTGTTTTTCAGGTGACATTCTGTAGTACCTTTGACGTATAGGAGCAGCATTCCCAGTATCGATACCGTGAGTAATTAGACTTGTGCGGCCAAGACCACGTTCTTCATATGAGATGTCACGAAACTGTGCTGTGATATGATCAGCCGTAACTTTTTGTTCTGTAGAAAGGTGGTCGTAATCACATATGTGTGTAGGGGTATTAATCGATAAAATATCTGGAGTGATAGTCTCTTTACCTATCATGATTGAGTCCAGATGTTTAGGGAACAAATTAAAAAGCCTCCAGAAATCCATGCCCAAAATCAAGGGATTTTGAATCTCTGGTACTACGTAAACTTTTAGAATGTGTAGTTGGTCCAAAAACGAGACAGGTAAATTTATGATACCAACATTATTCATCTTTTGCCCACCTGCAGCGACAAAATTTAAAAGTTCAGAGTTATCAAATCTAAAACCAGCATCTAAGAAATTGGTATGATAATTTTGTCCGAGAATTGTGACACTACTACCAGTGTCCAATAAACCATTGATAGTTATACCGTTTATATCAACAGCGACGTATGGTCTGCTGTTTTCATGCTCTATCGCATTATGTGAATCGTGGATTGAAGTGACAGAATAACAAGAGAAAAATTTAGATATAAAATCAAGCCAAGATTTCCAATCTGTTTTATCAAGGTTACTATTAGGTTTGCTGTCAGCTTCACGTTCACTACAATCCACTAAATTCAGTTTTTTGAGTGAGTAGGTTTAGGATTGCAGGTGGTACAGTCAGGGTAGCGAATGCCTTTGTTTCCACACTTAAAGCATATATCAAAATGTGGCTGCTTGCACTCTTTTAGAGAATGAGTATCACTGCGACACCTTGGACAATATTTTCGAGTTGTATGGGCATACTTAGAGCTTCTCGGTGTCACTTGTAATGCATTGGTACTTGTAGGTCTTTCTTGTGTAATTTTAGGTTTATTGTTGTAGTGATAAGTATTTGTGTAGTTATTATCTTTGTTAGGAGTAGTATAACCCTTATATTTTTCATTATAGTAAGCACTTTGGTAGCTTTTATTAGGATAGTAGTGGCTAGATTTTTGTTGTTTAGTGTAGGCGAACTCCGGTGCTACAGTTTCCGAAGTCACGCGAGGAGGCTCATGAAATAGAGACATACGTGAATGTATGTTCTCATAGTTAGAACACACACTTTTCAAAGACTTCAGGTCCTTGATCTCGGGAGAAGCTGTCAAAGTGCTAGCATAGCATGGTCTGATATTATGTAAAATAATTTCTAATTTATCATCTTCAGACAGTGGTTTGCTAAGCCTCGAAAACATGCCATGCATAATAGACAGGTAAATTGAGATGTTTTCGAGCTCACCCTGAGTACGGGACCGAATTTCAGCCAAAAGGCGGTAGTCATAGTCCTTTTGACTAAAATCTTGTTTTAGTTGTACGACAACGTCGTCCCAAGTTTGCACACTTTGTCTAATACTACGGAACCAGTGTAGTGCGTCGTCCGTAAAAATCTCATATGCAAACTTTAGTAACCGGTCTTTCGAGATGTTCCTAGCGTCTACAAATTCATCCACTCTTTGTATGAAAGAAAAAACACAGGATTTGCCAGAATATTTTAATTTTGCCAAATCAGAGGACAGATTACGATCGCAAGTAACCATTGTAGTTTCAGGTTCTGAGCTTGAACCTGCACCAGAATTTGAACCTGGTCTTAATCCTGTGATTTCTTTGTACTGGTTGTTAAATACAGCGCGATTCGATTTATGCTGATCGACTACCTGAGCACTGACATTTGTGATGCGTTTAAGTCTGTGGTAAATATGATGCAGTAAATTTTCAGTGCGCAAGAACAACGTTTTGTCAAATTTACTTTTTAGGGACGACAGCATAGTTTGAGATTTTGTTAGACTTTCCTTGACTGCGTCCAGGTCAACCACAGGCTCTAAGTGAGATTCCAAAATATCCTCAGGGGCTATACCTAATTTAACAATCTGACTACGAAGGTCTTGTACAGAGCCGCCTGTACCACCTCTAAGGGTGACCTCGTATTCGAGTTCAGCTTTTTGGAGTGACAGATACTTAATCGGATACGACATGTTTACTTTTCCTCAGAATAGGGTATGTGTTGTGATTACAAATGATTGAAAAGCAGTGATTGTATAGTTGCTAAGTATGTGGTATGAGTAATAGGTAGTTAGAATATTGTATTTATTAAATTAAGTTATAATAGGTTTATATATTTAAGTATTGTGTATAATTTACTTATTGTAAATATAAGCAATTAGAATTAGGGCAACCACGTACCAAACAACTGCTCAAATAAACCTTAAAATTAGGCTTAATAACACCAAGCTAACAAATCTAGTAGTATAGTTAAAAGTGATGATTATTATAGCCACCAACACCCATGAAAACCAAAGAAAAACAAATGCCAAGGACCTGCTTCATATGCTCAGCTCAGAAAATACCTAAATTGGGCGCCATTGTGACGGTTTAGCGTCGCAAGAATGTAGGTAGATAGAAGCCGGTCGAAATTAAACAACCCGGAATAAAATTTACAATTATTTATTAAAAGAGGGAAGCAGACTCGACTAGGTCGCGGGTTTATTATTGGCTGGCAATTAGTATGAAGCAATGTCCTTGTAATTGGGGTCACTTCCCTGCACTGTGTAACGGCACGTAGTCCACGTCGAAGCAGCACGCAGAAGTTCCAGGTTCCGGGATTAGGGTCTGCAACGCAGGTCTACCGGATACGCGCAGGAGCGTGTGAGTGAAAGTTGGTGAGCCCCAAATCGAACCCCAGACTTGGTCCCCGATTCGGGGAAATACTGGCACTTAATTTTGACACAGGTTATAGGTATTTATGGTTTACTCCAAATCTGAGTATCTGTCACACCATCATAGTTAGGAAATATTAGTTGGGAATAAATCCCATAGTTATTAAATTGGTCGACCTGTCGCGGTCCTCGCCGTAATGCAAATCTCTAGTCGGTCGGTGACGTCGCTCATTGTATTCGTAACTAGTTTATCTAATAGTAATTGTGCGCAGACGATTCTGTCTGTATGTAGATACATTTTATTTATTATAGTTGTAATATGTAGATTGGATGATTTTTGAGTTGTAAATATATAGTTTGGTTTTTAAATATAGTATAGCAGTCTCAATTTAGTACACATAAAGGTAAACCGTTACAACTCTCAATGTGAGTTTTCCAGCTCATGTTGCAATCAATGGTTAACCCTAAATATTTATATTTACTCACAAATTCGAGATTATTACATGCGCAAGAGTTCATATCATTATGCAAGCAGTTGAATGTGTGCCCCACAATATTTAAGCTAACATCTGGTTTTTTTAGGTGTGGTGAATGTACCAGCATACATTTAGTCTTGGCTACGTTCAGAATAATACCATTGTCATGGGACCATTTAAGGATATTATTTAGGTCAGCTTGTATTTTACTCTCTATAACTGTAATGCCCCTATCAGCAGTGAATTTTCGCAGTATCCATCTTTCTTGTCTAAATTGAATAACAAAAACAATTGAAAGTCGATATTCAAATGTTTCACATTTTTTAAAAAAAGAACATCATAGAAACCATTTGAAAAAAGTTTCATTCGAAAACCTCAAACCATGAAGATTCTATGTCAATTCAAAGAACCTATTGCAATAAAACGGCAATTTCATACTTTAACCCCTAATATTCTCGACACAAAATTTGTACAAATATTGTACGGGTGAGTGTCAGTAGCACCCGATGAAGTAGGTGCTGGAACGCTGCATCTCGGCGTGGCCCTTTATTTTTCGGCAGCGTAACCGTTTTCCGGGTTTCCGAAGACGAGATAAAGCAGTCTCCCAGAAGCGAAGACTCTTGGCCTTTAAGATAATGCCGAACACTCTCCTCCACATGCGCTAGATAGTCGGCGACATAGGAGGCTGTTGGATGCGGCGTGAGTTTGAATTCAAGGTGATCTGCCAGAATCTCCGCTCGATCAGACGCTGTATAGCGGCATGCGTCTGTATGATGTAGAGGGGATTGGTGCGCTGGACAGTTTGCACAGGTTGCGAAGAGTGATGTCGTTTTCGGTGGCCTCTGCGATCCAGCGGTCCCAGGTCTGGCCACGATGCTCTCCTTCGAAATGACGCAGTCCAGCGCGCAGCGGATGAAGTCCTTAGGACCTTTAGGCTGTACTTACGTGAGGCATCCTGTCTCGCTCGCCAATTTAAAATTTTTATTATTGTTATAAAGTGAGTAAACTTTTGATGAATGTGGTCTGAGGATTTGCTGCATCATTAAATTACGGACTTTTAAAATATATTTTTGCTTCCTTGTACGAAGTTTTATAAAAGAAAGGTGATTTCCAAAATTATTAATTATTTAATCAAAATTTCTCAATCAAAAACTAAGTACAGGATTTGAAAAAATGCCTTGAATATCCGCAATTTCATTATCAATCGAACCCTCGGACCACTTATGCCTCAGACCTTGTTTCTGATCAGTTTTTCTAAATAAGTCCCGGTCTTCTATTGCAGAGACTTCATAGAGCAAGAGTTGGTGGAGTTCGCCAAGGAGAACCCGGGCGTGGTGGTCTACCTCAAGCCGAGACGGCACCGAAGCTCTGTCGTTGTTGCCGAATACTGTGAGTACATACTCCTTCCTCATTTCCTCCCTAATAAATTCTATAGGACCAAGTAGGTAGCATGTTCACGCATCGGCAGTGCCGGATTAAGCCTTCTTGATGTGTTAGCGTTGCGTCGATGTTAGACTGAGGCCATTTGTACAAATGTGTTTAGTATTGTATCCGTACACGTTATTTTGTGCATGCCTGATTTCATAAATTATTATCATTCTTATTGTTATGTTATGATTAATAAATTACTGGTAATTTTTCAGTGAACGGCGATAGAGTCTGGATGAGCATGCACAACAAAACCCATTCAGAGATCACGAAGTGGATCGAGGTAAGTACAACATTATATTCTTTTTGTTGCACTAACCCGTGCTAAGGACAATTTTCAAAACCTATTTAGAGGCTAAAATTCCACCCATGCCGTGACTTGAACCCGCGACCTCTGGCTAACCGTGCCTCATTTTTAGCCTCTAAATAGGTTTTTAAGTACAACATTACTATTAAGGCCGAACCTAAGCTGGGCCTCATTTCGTACAACTACGATTTATGGTTTACTATGACAGTTCGATGTACATTGCATAGCCGATTAACGCACAGATAAACAAGCTGTGGTAGCGGAGCGGTAGAACGCCGGCTTCTCATTCGGGAGGTCGTGAGTTCGAATCCCGGCATGTTCCAATGACTTTGTTTTCTAAGTTACGTACATTTGTGAAGATATAGTAGCAATACCACTCGCTAACCGTGAAGGAAAACGTCGTGAGGAAACCTGATTGTCTGAGGTGTTCACATACCTCAGCGTTTAAAATCGCCAATCCGCGGTGGGCAGGCGTGGTGATTAAGCCCATCTCTTTCTCTCTCTGAGATAAAGCCTGTGCCCTACAGTGGGACGTATATAGGCTGCTTATGATAATCCAGTTATCATGATCCACAGGTGCTAAGAACCCAGTCTGGAGACATCGCAGCCACGCGTCTACGCAAGTTCCAGTACACCGACTACCCCTCTGTGCAAGGCCCTTGGACACCCTTCACCTTCAAGGTACTTGTCAAAGTTCAGTCAGTCGGCAGCCTTTAAATTTTTGTTGCAAAGTCGCCCGTAACGTAAGCAAATAGAGTGCAAGGGTATAAAGGTTGATAAAGGCTGTTGGGCAACTTTGAAGTAGCGTTCACACACAGAAGTTTCATCATCGGTGTGTGAATGTAACACCAAAAACTATTTTTGTCCCTCGTACATGGTATAATGGATAAATATTTATTTATTTATTGCTTAACTGCTTATTTCTGACAGTAAAATCATATTTTCTTCGTTATTATTCACATGTTTGATTCAGCGGATTTGCGCGGAAAACCAGTTACTGGGCCAGATAATAAATAAAATAAAAAGAACTTTATTCAAAAGTAACAAATTTGCTTATGATATAGTAGATTGCACACAAAGGGCTTGAAGCGATCCATTTTTATCCGAGGCAATTTATTGGTTCGAGCGCAGCGAGTTTCAGTATTGTAACAAGTTTCAGTATTCTACGAAATTTTACTGCTCAATTAGATTGTGCAATATATTTTAAGTCTGTTTGGCTGTTGAGCATCATAATCGTAGTTTTAGAAGAAAAAATTACTTTATGCACTAGAGCTTAAAAAGCGATTTTATGTCGTCCACGCACGACTTAAAAGTCGAACTTTACGAGCATCAGAAGTGAAAAGAATAATACAGTTTAGTACACTTTTGAAATGGTCGGAGTCTCAGCATTAATTCTGGTTTTTAGTCTCCGCCGGGATTTATTATTATTTTTATAATCTATTGCACACAAGAAATTTAACAGGACATTACCTAAACTTAATCTTTATAAATAAAAACAGGCATAAAATTAGGCATTAAATAAGTGTGACAAAATTTTTGAATCAGAATAAAAGCATAAACACGGAAATAAAATAAACGGAAGAGACCAGCAATTTTTTTCAGTACTTTTTGGCTCACAGCACAACAAATCCGGCAGAATTATTCTTGATAAATGGGGAAGATTACGCAAAACTTTTTAGTAGAGGGCGCTGTATGTTTGTTACCTGTCAAAGCACTGAGACAATAATAAACTTTATTATTTACCAACAAAACAGCAACAGTACAATAAACTTGATTATTTACCAACAAAACAGCGCACTCTGCGCACTTGTATGGAAAATGACAGTTTATTTGTAACAAACACTCAGCGCCATCTGCTTGGAACTAAAGTGACAGTTTACAAAATCACTACAAAATTGAATTTAATTATTAAAAAAAAACCTTGCTATCTCCAAAACTCGACATTGGCAGAATCCTTAGGGTAGCCATAATTAAGAATTGAATTGAATTGAATTTACTATTAATATACAATAATGTAAGCGCTGCCCGGCGGGGCGATTTTGAAATAGAGAAAAAGGCAGCGAATAAACTCTACTCTGAACATTGTCACATTTTTGTTTCCCAGTCAAATCCAGAAATAAATGCAGAAAGGGCACTAAGGGCCCTCGCCCACGGCGACTTTTTGTAGCGATGCTGTCGCGCGTTCGCATCGATACAGTCGCGATGTCGTCGCTTGTCATGTGCCCTCGCCCACCGTAAACACGATACAGTCGCAATGCAAACGCGATACCGTCGCGCTTCAAATACGATTCAGTAACGGCACAAAATAGCCTGCGATCGCTAAAGTTGCAAGATGGACTCCGTTGGACCGATGGACAATAGCACTCTCAATCTGTCTGTGTTGCAGTAGTCACGCGCCACCCCTCCTCCGTTCTCCTCCCGATGTCGTCAGACATGGTCGCGCGTTTGCATCGATACAATCGCGATGCTGTAGCGCGTTGGCATCACGGAGTACATTACTATATAGTTGGCATCGCTTCTGTAGCGCGTTGCAAATGCGACTAAAGCGCGTTTGTAGCGATGCCGTTGCGCGTTTACGAAACGCGCGACAGCATCACTACAAAAAGTCGCCGTGGGCGAGGGGCCTAAGACTCCACATCCCTCTTTTCCAGGATCCTTCGCTGAATACCGCCACTCTGCCAGATCCTAAATACGGGGCCAACAACCGTCTTCCCATAACGGCGACCGAGAAATTAAGACTCATTTTTGAGCAGCAGAAACTTAGCGACAATGACTTGAAGATTGGCGAATGAACTCTGTTGTGATGTAGGTACCTAGTTTAGAATTTGTAAGTTATATTAATGTAGGCGTTATTAAAAGATGTGTTGACAAAATTGGCTTTAATTTTTTTTTAAATGCCTCCTTATACTACTTTAATAAAAAAAAAACAAAATTATGAACATAATTTAAAAAAAAAATTAAATAATACTATGGAAGTAGTAGGGACTTAAAAATTTTTAAACCTCAGCAAGTCACAAGATCATCAGTTAGGATCGAACTTAAAAACTAACTAAAAAGAACCCGCTTTTAGTGAACATGCCAAATTCCAAATTGAGAATTTCACAAAGCAAATACCTACTTAGGTATTGCGACAGAACAATACTTGGGTGTCTAAGTCATTGAAATTCTCGATTAAGAAACCAATGGATAGCCCAGGTAGACAAGTAAATCACAAATAATATGCAACTTTTTAAGTTGTTCAAAACATAATTAAAAGTACTTTGTACTCTTAAAAAATCCCAAATAATAAGGTACCCATTATAATAGGCAGATACCTAAATAAACTTAACACAACTGAGGTAATTTCATTCAGTCACTCACTACATATTTTCAAGTTTAACTTCTCTTATTTCAATATTACAGTTCTGCTGAGGACTCAAGATAACTTCTTTCAAAGTGTAGCCTTTTTCATCCTCATCCAATTCCAACTTAATCTCATGCATAGGCCTATTATTAGAGTTTTCATTTTCATTCTGTATTTCCCAATCCATTTCCGATTTTCGTATGTGCTTTCTGGTGTTCTTGCGTTTAGATTTCTGTTTGTTTTCTATGTTCCAATCATCTTTCTCTTCAGTCAACACATACATTTTTCGAGATTGAACTTTGAGTCCGTGCTTTTCATGTGAATTTTTAATGTGAATCCGAACGTACCGTGGGGACTCAAATTTCTTACCACATATGCCACATGAATGCGCTTTGCCATCATCGTAATGGACTCTACGCATATGGGCTTGTAAGTAGGTCTGACTTCTTAGCTTGGAATCACATATTTCACAGTATATATCCTTTCCTTCTCCACTATGAACGTTTTTGTCATGTACTTTCAAACGATAGGGATGGTTAAAGGATATGTTACATTTCATACACTTGTGTTCTTGGACATTCGGAGTGGGTTTGGGGTACCGCTTGACTTTGTTGTGAACATGCTGTATGTGTCTCTCGTATGTACGTTTTGCATGAAAAAAACGCTTACAGTAACAGATATAAGTTGTTGGGGAATGTACTTCCCTCATGTGTGATATCCATGTTTTGTACTTGAGTGTTTTGTTGCAAATATTACAGTGTTTCATGGGGAGTTCTGGATTTTCTTTCTTGTCTTGTGGGTTCCCTTTAGGAAGTTTCTTTTGTAATTTGGACTTTTTGGATTGGAGCGCTTTAGATTCAATTTTAAGTAACTTTGATTCGCGTTTTGCTAGGTTGGCCTCTTTGATTTTTAAAATGTCTTCTTTACATTTTATGCTTGCCTCTCTCATTGCCAGTATTGATTCCTTAATTTTCAAGAGAGATTCTTTCTTGTGTAATTTTTGTCTCTTGCTCAACTCAAATTTCTTACTTTCTAAAGAAAATAAGAAATTAGGCTCATTTAGCTTATTAGATTCTTTTAAAGCCCTCTTATATCCAATTGATTTCATAGCTTCTGGAATAGATCCATCTACTGAGACAAGAGCATTAATCTCAGCACAAACTTCAGGCTCCAAGTTTGCAGATAAAGGGTCAAGATTCTCTCCATGATTTAAATATTCCATAGGTAACACCATTTCTTCTATGTCAATACTTTCCTGCTTCACCTCCAATTTTAAGGGTTGATCCATTATTTTTCTGCTGAAAATATAAAAGGAAACGGTGGGTAAGAATTGTATAAGTAGCCTCGTTATCTCTCATAGAGAGAGTGTGGGTTTACTCACTACGCAAGATTGGCGATTATTTACAAGAATGGAGGTAGTTTGTGAACACGTGAAACACTCAGATCCCCTTACGCTGTTTTCCTTTACTGGTAGTGAGCATAGGGGGTTATGAAAGGAATACAAGATAAATTAAATACGAATACAGGGCGGATTTAGGATTCGCCTTAAATGAAATTCTAACGTCGTGAGGTAAAGGAAGCAGCGTGGCGGGAACAGACAAGAAGTGAAAGCGGCGTGGCGGGAACTAAGGCAGGAGCGACGTCCCTCAAGGGAAAGAGCATATTATATGCTCCTGCTAGAGGTCAAATTGTTCGAAATTTGGTGAACACATTCTAGAAAAACAGATGAAGGTAGAACGATTTTATGTGATGTCTTGAAATTAGTCAGAATCCTGGAGCTGTGAAAATACTGACAAAACTTAATATTTTTGTAAAGTACTAACTTCGAAATTAGATTAATTGGATGAAAAATATACGTCTTTCCTTCCAGCAAAATCTTCAAAGTTCTGCGACTTTCCCACCATTTTTTATGATTGTTATGTCAATTCAATGCCACGAAAAGAAAATTTTATTACACAGAGTACTAATTTTTAATCGATCGATTAAATTTGTTCTAAATTTCTAATACGAGGGCAACATAGATTTTAATTTTACTCGAGATAGAAAATGTAAAGGCCCCTATTCACGATACGACCCTTTCGTAATATTATGTACTATTCTTTGATACGGCCAGTGGACGACAATCGACATGCTGAATTTCAAGTCCACTGACGATGACGGTGCATCCGCGCCGGCGTCCGGCCGTTCTTCAAAAAGAAGATTGATCATTGCGCAATCTTCTTTTTGATTGAATCAATTGCGTTTTCGTCTTTCGTCCTTATAAAAATATACAGAGGAGCAACATTTCTCTCATATCATTGTTTTTCCACAAACAATTATTTTCCGTGTACATTTCAATGAATGCCCAAACAAAATCTCTTGACGTTGACATAACGATGGCATCAATCATCATCATCATCAACAGCCATTTCACGCCCACTGCAGGACAAAGGCCTCCCTCATGGTTTTCTTAACCATGAAGGGTTTTGCCATAATCGCCACGCTTGGCAGGCGGGTTGGCGATCGCAGTATGCGGTTGGAATCTCAGGAAGACGCTGCTGCCCATTTCCTGATAATGTATTTCATTAGTCGCCTTCTACGACATCCACGGAAGGAAATGGAGTGACGCTATTCTTAGTCCGGCGCCCGCCACACGGAACAAAATAAAATTAATAACTTAATTTGTAAGCAAACATTTCTTCCTAATACATGCATACTTAAAGTCACGCCTGTATCCCAGAGGGGTAGGCAGAGACCAGGGACTGCCACTTGCCACGATCATGACAAATCACTTTCGCTTCCTCAACATTCATTAGTCGTTGCATGCACGTCGAAGTACGTCTGCCTGAGTTGTCCCTTAACGACTCTTCCATCCACATTCACTCGATAATATATTTGTTTCGTCAATGTTTCTTCCTTCATCCTCTCCACATGTCCAAACCAACGCAACATTCCTTTCTCAATTAAATTCTAATAATAGTCAAGAAATTGTTAATAGACAGATCTTGATATTTTCTTGAAATAATGAGATGTAATGATCTAGGACGACCGAATAACTTGGTCGGCCTAGATCGTTTTAAACATTACCTGCTTTAATGATTTCTTACTGAGTTTTGTTTACATGTTGACCATAATTTACCGTTTACAGTAGGGCGAATGCGCGGTACGGCGAATAAACATCTATGTTTGAACATACCATTGTGTGTGAGCTGAGCTGCTGTCATTTCCACGACAGTCAAGACAAATAGTCTGTGATTGATAACAAAGTTAGAGGTTACAGGGGTCTGTTTATTTTCCGAAATTCAGAAAATAAATCCAAATTATAAATAAAAATGACCGTGAAACCTCGTCATAAAATATCAGAAGAAGAAGATGATCCTGTTGAAAACATGTTAAAGAAAACCGGGTGCTTAGAACTACATTATAAAGTACAGGTAAAGAAAATTATTTTCATACCTAAATCAAAGCTATTTAGTCGGTGCTGCACGATCACCGGTTATGGGTACATTCGCTAATAAAACAAAATATTTTGTCGACACGATTAATTATCTCGGGTTGGGGCTTAACTGGCTACCCTCAAATAAGTGTAAATAAATAAATAAATATACCGAATAAAACTGTACCACGTAAGTAAATACAGACTATAATGTACATGTTCCACTGTAGGACACAAGCCTTCTCTTGGAGAGAAAGTATGGACTTAATATGTGAACACTCTGGTTTCCTCATGTTTTCCTTTGATTGTGTGTATTATTGATAATACTAGAAATTCACGAACATATGTAACTTAGGAACAAAAGTGCTCACATAGATTTGTGAATGATTCCTAACAAATTAGCTGCTGGATTTCGTGCTCATATTTTCCCTATATTATTTATTTATTGCACAGAATTATAATAAATACTTCCACATAACACAATCACTTTTTTGGATGAATCACACACGATTTTGGATGATCAACCTTTTTATTTCCAGGAATGCATAGCATCAACTCAGGATTGGAGGAAATGCCAAACTGAAGTGAATGAGTTCAAGAGTTGCATGGGGAAGCATCAGCAAGGGAAACAGTTTAGCTCAAAAAATTAATTCATCCTAATATTTTGAAAAACCATGTTATTTATTTTTACATACATAAATACATAAACTCACACCTGTATCCCAGAGAGGTAGGCAGAGACCAGCGACTGCTACTTGCCACAATCCTGACAGATTACTTCCGCATCCTTAACATTCATTAGTCATTGCATTATTATTTTACTATTTATTTTTAGTGTTATAAAATTATTATTTTTATTACATACTGTTATATTCTAGTAAGGGTTCATCCATTAAGTACGTCACACAAATTTTGTGATTTTTCGCCCGCCTTTGTCACAGCTGGCCACATTTGCGAGACCCCCCCCCCTAGTGTGACATCACTAAGTTTGCAATTATTCAATTAAAACAGCAGTTCTAAAATTAATAAAAGTGTCATTCCTAACAGGATTCCATAACGCAGAAAAAGGAATGAGATCTGGTCGAAGCATGACTAAAAGAAAAATCAACACATGAAAAATGTTTTAAAATATTTATTTAAATAATAAAAAAGCTAACAATTAAATAAAGTCTTTACGCTAAGATTTTGCTCTTGTTGCGAAGGGCGGTGTAAGCAATGACGATGGAGAGAGCCGTGGCGAGGACTTCGGAGTTCACCCAGGGACCAGAGTAGCCTGGAATTGATAAAAATATTATTAGTAAATAAAGATCACTGCACTGAACTGGTTAACACAAAGTAAATCAGATTTTTATTTTTATTATTATTTGAAATGGAACACCAATTGCTGTCCTAGATACTATAATTACCTATTCAAAAGTGCAACCAGGAAAATAGTTGACAGGGTTGTCTATCTATAGATATATTGCTCTATAAATGTCACAATGAGACGAATTACTTCACAACGGAATAGTAAATAGAGGTTTAGTTACGGAGTTCTTGTAACTTAACAGCACCAACCATCTTATTTGTAAAAACACAATTCTTCTAAAACGCTCCTGAGAGACAGCTTAAACAATCAGTGGTTACGTTTTTCCCTTTACCGCAGACTACTTAAACTACCTCTGAGGGGAATTTGAGGTTATAAAGAACCGAGTTTTTATAAATAAGACCGTTGTGGCGCCGGATTAAGAATAGCGTCACTCCATTTCCTTCCGTGGATGTCGTAGAAGGCTACTAAGGACATAAATTACCAGGAGACGGGCAGCAGCATCTTCCCGAGATTCCAACTGCACACTACGATTGCCAACCGGCCTGCCAAGCGTGGCGATTATGGCAAAACCCTTCATGGTTAGAAAACCATGAGGGAGGCCTATGTCCTGCAGTAGACGTCAAATGCCTGATGATGATTTCATTAAAACATTCAAAGCTAATTCTATCAAATAGTATTGATGCGAGCAACAGCACATATTAAAGACTGTGCAAATCATTTATATGTATATATAGGTAATTAGTCTGTAAAGGCTCCACAGTATACAAAGATACTCACTGCCTGGGTGGGAAAGCTGGATGGCAAGTAGCGGAGCAACGGTGGCAGCCGGGTCAGAGCGGCGAGCGCGGCGAAGAGAAGCCCAGCCTTCCTCGTCCAGGATATGCACCTCATGCACACCAGAGCGCGCCTTTGCTGGCTCTTCGGTCCAGGAAACCTAGAGAGAAATATTGGTTCAGAGGTTACATTATAATGTAGACCTTTTGATGTTTGATGATTTATTTTGCTAGCTGGTGGATCTTAAAACCTACACGAGATATGCAAAATGACCACTCAGATGCAATAAGGCCTGGCACACGATTTTAAATGGAGCAAGCTTGAGTAGTTAGGTTAATAGTATTGAGTATTGTAACTATGCAAATTTTTTATACAAACATAAATCGAGGGCTAAGCAGAAACCAAGGTTTGCCAGGTT
This sequence comes from Yponomeuta malinellus, assembly GCA_947308005.1. NCBI lineage: Eukaryota > Metazoa > Arthropoda > Insecta > Lepidoptera > Yponomeutidae > Yponomeuta > Yponomeuta malinellus. The sequence goes on from OX371022.1 coordinate 2,634,486, forward strand.
ATGTTAGGTTTTATCAATGAATATTGAGATTTTTAAGTAAAAAAATTGTCTGAGGATAATACATGTGTAAGACTGGAAGTGTTTATTATAAGCCTGAAATACGTCATAAAAATAGATTGGTAACAGAGAAACGGCTGATAATGAGGACTTACCTGGTACTTGTTTTCTCCGATCTTGGACGCTGTCAAGGGTTTTCCCTCGACCTCCGCGTACAGGGCGTAGTTCGTAGGCAGGGGATTATCACATTTCAATGTAAACTCAGTGATATACGCGATTTGTGTCACAATCGTGGCGTCTAAACTAGTGAATGAGGCAGCTTCAACTTTTGGGTTTTGGCAGCTCTGGGCAAAGGCGCCGTTTAGGCAGCATGCGGCGAGGACCGCGACGATGTATTTTGTGACCATTTTTGTGACTCTTACTGTTAACTACACACTGAAATTGTGGAAATAAACTAGGTACCTATTTGATGCGACGACCTTTCTCTATCTACGATTTTGTGGCTCCACGACGTCAATGACGTTCGGAAAGCGAATATTTGTGTAGTAGCTTTTGATAGCGTTTTCATACTTTTTACAAAATTTCGTAGACGTAGCGATAATTGGGTATATGCCAACAGTATCTATCAAAATATAGGTATCTAATTTCATTGTATTTAACATCAAAAACCTGTGTAAATGACAAATTATGTTTTTATGCTGTTTCATACTCCAATAGTTGGTCAAATTTCTGAACGTATCCTCAACATCATCGATGACGTTGACCGCGGATGTCATCTAAGGCTTCGTTCAAAATTTATAAATTGAATAGGTACATACCTACTATATTTTATTTATTGGAGTGACATTGCTAATATAGGTACTATAGAAATCATATTTAATAAAACAGGTTATATTATGAAAACTATTTAGTCTTTTTGTCTCACGTTTGCCTCTCGCTCACACAACCATACAGTCAAGATTTGTTCAACAAACTCACGCCTGTAGCCGAGGGTAGGCAGAGACCAGGGTTTGCCACTTGCCACGACCCTGAAAAATAAATCTATTTCGTATTTCCATATTTATGACGTCCTCGTCTGGTTAGTTCCAGTTAGACCTGAGATTTCCACACTTAGCCTCAATTGGGCCATTGTAGCAAGCACTAAGGTATGTGAATACCCCGGACACTAGGGTTTCCTCACGAGGTTTTCCTTTACGGCTAGCGAGTGGTATTGCTACTACAACTTCGCAAAAGTATATGTAGTTTTAGAAAATTTAGACAGACTTAGAAAACAAAGTCATTGGTACAATTTTTCATAATTGTTGCACAGCGCCATCTATTTTTAAAACACAACGTTCGCTCGCAAAACGCCATCTATTTTAAACTTTAAATAAATATTATTAATATTATTATTAATACGTTTATTGCACATAGGTATAAAATACAATGGCAATGTGGCGGACTTAATGCTATAAGCATTTTCTACCAGTCAACCACAGTTGGTGCAAGAAATTAACTGGTAGGCATACGAAATAAACGGATAAAATCATGTAAATCCGTCCAGCCGTTATTGCGTGATCGAGTAACTAACATCCGAACATCTTCACAAATTTTCACTTTTATAACATTTGTAGGATTTACCTACTTCATTATCCATGTAGGCTATTTGAACTAGACGATTTGTGGTAACATTAGGATTCGCTAACTGTGAATAAAAGCATCGAGGAAACCCGAGTGCCTCAGGGGTTCACATACCTCATCGCTTAAATTTTGCCAATCCGCAATTGACAAAGCCCATTCTCTCTGAGAGAAGGCCTGTGTCCTGCATCGTCTGCATTATTAATAACACGTATGTCTGATTGGTCTAGTGGCACAATCAACACAGGTTATGGGTTAATTCCCGCTGAGGGTCGTCGTGCTTTGATTTGTACATGTACAAGTGCCCTGGCTGGGCATTTTTCCATGTTTATGACGTCAAGACAGTGACAATTTGACAAGTGATTGTGTACAATAGTGCAGAATCAATGGGAAGATATGTATTATTTACAGTTATTTTAGTATTTATCATAATCTAATCCGTACATCGACATCGACTGCCTGGTCGTGGTCTAGCGGTATCACGTCTGATTGCCATGCCTGGTGGGTTCGATTCCCACGGGGGACATCTTACATTTGTACAAATGGCTTCAATCTCGGTGTATATCCATGCTTGTGATGGCCTTGCCTGGTTACCATAGCACAGGGTATCCTAGATTGGGACCAGCCCTTGTATCACGTAACTTTCCAGACGACTCCAAAGTGTCAAAATATGTATGTAGGTATCTGACAGATCGTTTCATAAAACTACAATTCATCGTTTATTATTACAATTCAACGTACATTGCGTTGATATACAAGTACATTGCTACTTGTTAATCCTTGGTTTAAGCAACTTTGCAATGTACATCGATTATTTATGAAATAGGTAGGCCCCAGGTCATACGAATAGATATGGGTAAAACTTATTTATCTTTCTCCCGCTTCCCCACAAAAAATTGAAAAATATTTTTTTTTTTAATAAAAAATAAAAACCGACTTCGAAACACTACAGCACTAAAAAGTTAAAATAATTTAAATTATCAGAAGTAAGTATACATGTATGTATTGTAGAAGTATAATTTGTAGTCGGTGCCCATTTTCATGACCAGTACGTATATTTTGGGCACCGAATCCAAATTATAATACTTCTACAATACCTACATGTATAGGTACATACTTCTAATCATTTAAATTATTTCTAACTTTTTAGTGCTGTACCTAGTGTTTCGAAGTCAGTTTTTATTTAATAATGCGGTGGTATTTTTAGTACGAGAAAGTTAATACTTTAAGAAGTTTCCTCATGGTAAATAGGCGACTGAGTTCGCCATTTTTGGCGCGAGGTGTGTGAGATCTAATCTTGTGCCACGTTTTGCTTTTACGACGTCATTGCACAGTAAATTAATACGTCGTGCGTGAATTAGCGAGTGTCCACGCGTGTTTTTTTTAATGTGTAAGCAACACTGGCGAGAATCTATCATTAGCTAAATTATTAGCCAACGGCCACACAGAAAGTTGAACACATTGGATTAAAGGAAGGGCGCGGTTTCCGCGCGCGACGCGTCGCATAGAAATCGCGCCCTCTTCTGTGTGGGCCTCGTCTTGCCACGATCCTGACAGAACACTTTCGCTTCCTCAACATTCATTAGTCGTTGCATGCACGCACGCCGGTTTCGGGTACTTTTTATCATGCCCTTTGCTTTGGCAAGTGGTAGTCTCTGGTCTCTGCCTACCTTTCTGGGATACAGGCTTGAGTTTATGTATGCGTGTTGTACGTATTGACGAGTAGAACCACCGAGTTTCGGCATTTATTTTATTAATAGCGATTATGTTATACCCTGTATATTTATCTACTTAACTACAATACCACAGAACAGAGATGTTCTGGGTTTACCACTTGCCACGATCCTGACAGACTACTTTCGCTTCATCGACATTCAGTAGTCGGCATGCGCGCACGCCGGTTTCGGGGTACCTACTTAACTTTTTTTACTAATCAAAGGGGAGGGAGACGAACTGAAATAAAATACAACGAACACATTATCCGTAAAGGCCTATATTTATTCATTTATTTATATTTTGTTGACATATCCATTGTGTGCCCGCATTTCTTTCACTTATATTTCACAATTCAAAAAATTACAATAAACCTTTTACTAGGGGCATAGAATACCGTCAGCATTCCGTAGCGCGTTCTACTACGGTTCAATTTGTAAAATGTATAGGTATGGAGTTAACTCTTTTACGAACCCAATTAGGTACAAACAGATTTGAAATTATACTTAGCTGCAGAAACGACCTCGAATTCGCTAAGAACAACTCTCTTCCCATATTGCAGCGTTACTTTAGCAAGTTCGCGGTACCATATCCAGCTACAACAGGACCTCGAGTTTTGTAAAAAAAAATCCACCAAGACGTCCGAACGGCAGTTTCTGAAAATTAAATTGCTATTTCAGAACCTGCACGTACGAAACCTTTTGATAAGGTCTCTTTTATCACCCTGATAAACAGGGTATAATACAGGGTGACTTTGACTTCGTTCACCGTATGTGAAGGTCACATTCTAACCATGATTTAGAAAGATTATTAGCTTTCAACGTTACAGTACTTCCTACCACTTCGAATTTGGATTCACAGTTTGGAGACAAAGCTCGGAAATCACGAATGTTTACAAAATAATATGTTGTACATTTATAATAGATCAATAATAATACCTACGGTTTTTCGCAACATTTCCTCAAAATACGGTGAACGAAATCAAAGTCACCGCATAGAGTTACCTCAAAAACGTACAATTCCCGAAACACTTGCATTAGAGTTTTTTTATGTACAACTTTTGTTCTACGAGTTTTGAAAATCTTTTGTTAACTTTTTCTCACTGTCTCCTGCTTTTTAGTGGTGATGTGTGATAGAAAATGCTTCACATCACATGTGATAAATAGAAGGAACGTTCTATTTGTAAGACAATGAATTACCAGATACATCAACATTGGGAGAGCATAAAGCACGAATTTAATAACATAATTATATTTATATTCTTTCTTTTTTGCACTAACCCGTGCTGAAGACAGTTCATAAAAAACCTATTTAGAAGCTGAAAATTCCACCCGGTCCAAGTGGCAGGAATGCGCTGGATGCAGGCCGCTTCCAACCGGTCTTTTTGGAAAACCATGGAGGAGGCCTATGTCCAACAGTGGACCTCTTGTGGCTCAATGATGATGAAATTGGTTTTTATAATTATATTTCCAAAATCATAAACCTGAGAAAAAAAAACTCAGAAGAATAATGGTAAAAAAACACAGACATTGGGATTTTAAAAAAATTGCGCCTTTTTGAGGTAACCTAGTATTTATTTCGCCAAGAAATCATCTTTGCGTGTGGCTCCCGGTCACATCCGTTCACAGCAGAGCTTAGAAATAGGCCTCTCCCAAGGCAAGCCACTCTTCTCAGCCCTCGGCCATCCTTGTCCAGCCGCTAACAGCGATCTGCCTCAGATCGTCGGTCCAGCGAGCTGGTGGTCGTTTGCCAGCTCGTGGTCTCTACTCGAAAACCTTTTCACCACATCGGGTATCAGTTCTTGGGCAGATGTGGCCTGTCCATTACCGCGAGACAATGGTCAATTAGCTGTTTATCAGTTTTTAACTCGATGCGCCAGTATCATCTAACCTTGGCTACCATGCCATGTTAAGGCTGATTTTACTTCTGGCGTGCGTTTCGATCGCACATTTTGACGTGAGGGTTTAATCAGGGTTGGGCAATCACGGAAGGTGAATTGGCGACCAAAAATTGCAATCTGCAATCAGGCCACAATTATACCTAAAACGGTATTAATTATTGAGGTAATTTTAGAAAACTGATTTTGTTACAAAATACTTAAATGTTGGCGACATTGGGCGGCCAGCATCTGGCAATACTGAGTCTAATCGCGATTGTTTATATTAGGTAAAATTAATTATTCTCACAGTGAATGGTGTTACCTCCTTGGGAGCTCACATCGCAAAGACTAATTCGAGGCAAATGTTAGTTTTGCTAGAAAGTTACTTATTAAAAAAGTACCAGGGTGATATGGCTTGGCAAGCCAGTAGGCCTAGTATGAACTCGATAGTCGGTATAGGTCAGTGATGTGTGCGATTCGCGCAATCCTGTAGGGCTGTTTCACAGGGTTGTAATAAATACCTACAAATAATTTTTTTTTAAAACGCTCACTTCTTGATTCACCCCAATTAGAGTTTGTATTTCGGAACAACTTCAGCTCTGAGTTTTTATTACATTTTTATCTTTTTAAATGTTTTTTATACTACAATTGAACGGCGGCCCCCAGTGGGGATCGAACCCACGACCTCTGTTTTGGTAGCTGAGCGCCTTAACGGCTAGACCAGTGCGGCCCAATCATCGTCATTGTTGCGTTGCATTACTGCGCTGTCGGCGCTTTACCAAGGTTGCAGCCACATTGTCCATCATAGAAAAATGTTCATTCTATATATCTAATATATAAAAATCTCGTGTCACAGTGTTTGTTATCGAACTCCTCCGAAACGGCTTCACCAATTTTTATGATTTTCTTTCGTTCCCAAAAATGTAGGTTGGCAAAGGTTAATACATCCTTTATGGGGCATTGTATACGTTTCTGCAATAAGATCCTTGAGGATATAATAAGCTTGCCAGAAACGCGGTTCAAAAAAAGCGCACTGTGTCAAAAAAGCTTCTGTAACATTAAAGATTATTTGATGACAATTATGTCTGGAATTAAAGCCAGTTCAATGCATGAGTTCCAGGTTTTAGAATATTTATATAAATTCTGTAAATTAAGGACTTTTCAAGTCTATGTTTGGAGATTTTTTGTCCATTTTTTCGCCAAAATGATCTAGACTTTGAAATGGACACCTAGTTTAACTTGTAACGTTGTAACGTCGCAGTTTCTGTGCTACTTTGAATAAAAAAAAAATTTATTTCATTTGATTTATATTTGGTAGGTCTGAGAATAGGTCGTAGGCTAATTAATATGGCAAAACAACGTTCGCCGTGCCAACTAGTACCTATGTTATATACATGTTTTATATTCTTTATATTATGATCTAGTTTAGTACGCCATGTTTCCACAAACTAATACTGTTGCGCCATATTGTAAGACTTCTATTGTACCGAATTTGTGGATGGAGAAGTAAAGATTCATGCGGTAAATATTTATTAATGTCTCTCCAGAGCAGGAAAAATCGTAAGAATATATAATTTCATGAATCTCGGTTTTCAAAAATGGAAAATTAAACACAAACATTTTCAAAAGTTGTTGTTAACGAAGAACTCTTAACTGGCGTGGTTCAGGTTTTGTGCATTTTAGAAATTACCCTGTATTTCGCATACCTTCAAGAAAAGTGAGATATATCCGATGCAAAGGTAGATAGACAAAGCATAATAAACTCACGCCTGTACCCCGGAGGGGTCGGCAGAGGCCAGGTTCTGCCATAGATAGATACGGAACACTTTATTGTACATACATAAGGAAATTACACATAAATGTAAACCACGTTTACCTAATTGTGGAAAATAGGATGTCACGAAAAAAAATCAACTATTCCGTACTAAAGTTACTACTATAACAAAGTTCATCTAGTAAAAGTTCGAGGAACAAAGAGGACCTTCCATTTTCATATTATGTCTACATATGGGGATTTTATTAACCCCTGAACGCGAGGGCATCGCGGAATGGAACGTATAGGTGGCCCATACTAAGTTGGACACAGATCTGTGTCGCGGCAGACGAGTGGAAATACATATATATCTTCACGTTGGTCGTATTTTAACAAAAACATTAACTCGTTTCTTAATAGTGATTCCGGAATTCAGTTAATAATGTGCAGTGTTCTAGTTCGAAAGTTTTGTTCAGTGTGGAGAGCCCTGGAATCTCGCCTAATACAAGTCTTAGCGCGCACCTTATTTTGATATTTTTTTAGTACATAAGTACTATTTTGTTTTTTATGTGCAATTAAACTATAAACTAAAAAAAATTATCTTTATTTTTAACAACCCGTGTCTTGTTCGTAAACAAATCACGGTCATCGCTGAATCAATCCTGACTTCAGACATCGAGTTCACATTAAGCACGTCGGAACCTCATTGAGAGTAAAGCTCCATACCATAATGTGTCTTTACTAACTTTATCTACTCTGATACTATAATACGAAGATTATAAAACTGAAAACAAAACTCTTATGACAAATATTACGCATAGGCAAAAAATAAAAATAAAAAAAAGTTTTATTACGATACAGGTCTTGTATAGACACCTGTATCATAATATAACTTTTTAATCATATTCATAACGATAAACCTATACAACCTCCAGCTGGACCAAGAAGGTTGAACCTGTACTTTAAAAAAAAAGGTTTCAATGAACGAGTCCGCGGCGACACAACACGCATGCGCAATCGATGTTTGCGCCTTGGCGCCAACATTTTACAATTAAAAAAACTTTTCAATATTTAAACAAAGTTTGGTTCTGTTTGTAAAATAACTTAGTTTTTGTGTAAAAACATGTCTGAAAGCGAGGATAGTGGTAATTGTACACCACCACCAGACATTCTGGAAGCTGCGTCAAACATGACTACGAACCTGTTACCGGCGAAATCTAGGAGCAACTATAATAAATGTTACCACGAGTTTATTAGGTGAAAGTAAAAATAAATTTGTTGATATTCAGCGTTTTCTTTGCAATATTATTTTATGTATTATAGTATCAGAGTAGATAAAGTAGTGTATGACACTGTACATAACTTGGTCTTATAACACTCGTGTGATACTATAAAAAAACTCGGCTACGGCGCGTTTTTTAAAACACACTCGTGTTACAAGAACCCTTATTATGCAATAGTATCATAAACTACTATTAATAAATTATTTCTTGTGCCAGCTCATTCGGTTCGTCCCAGATAACAATTTACACCACTGCTGTTGGCTCAACAATAATATCTGGATACATCTGTCTTTGTATTACCTACCTTGCGTGACATTAAAATACTTTAAAATCTCATTCTGATTATTTACAACATCAAAATGCTATCTCCTGTCTCCCGATCTCACCTTTCCTCGCTCAGCTGTAAGCTCGCTGAATGGACCGTCAAAATTAATTTTACAACTGATCGTTGGCAATGCGTTATCAAACAAATCACTTATCAACACACAAAGGTACTAGGAGTTCTTAAGTATCACTTCACTAGGCCTAACGCCATTGCCTCAAATCAGCGTTCATTCTTTGTACATTCCGGATAGGTTACAATTTCAAGCGTTCTTATACCCTCATTTTTGTATTACGAGTCTGAGTCAATGTCGATGCTAAATTTCTTTTTTGCATTTCTTTCACACTCCAACAGTTGATTTACTAGGAGATCATAAAGTCATTGAACATCCCTCGATTATGAAGCATTCTCAGCAATGACAATAGAGTTACTAGGAGTTTTAGCTGGTTACTCTTGGCTAGCTCCAAATATCGATGTACTAGGAGCCCATAAACTTGTCTTAGCGTTTTACTCTTTTAGTTTTAGCATAAATTTAACTGGTCACTGGCTAGTTCAATAAACTTCAGTTCCTTGACTCGATCACTGGACATCGCTTGGCCTGCCAACAAATGCAAACTCATCCATTATCAAGCATTCTCAGCTTATCAATAGTTACTAGTTTTTGGATGAGCTAGCTTAGATGGTTGAACTAGGTATCCATAAACTTGATGCACATTCTGTATGTATTATCATTCTTCAAAGTCAGTGGATTCAAGAGCTGGCTCAACAAGTTTTCCATAAACTTGTAGATTGTCACTGCCAAAACCTGTCCATCATTCATCATGATCAAAAGAAATTCTATCCGGTCACGGAGAGCTAGCTCAGCGGCTGATGTACAGAGTCCATAAACTTGCAAAACTTTACATTCTCAGAGTGCACGGCAGATGTACTAGATGTCTATAAACTTGAAAGGCGTCCGTCACATTGCCCCCGCATATCGATAATTCTCGGCGCGGTCACTGCGACCTAGCTCAACGCCCGATGTACTTTGAGTCCATAAACTTGGGTAACGTCACATAACCCTCGAATACCGAGCATTGTCAGCACAGCAGTATCCGTCCGGTCTCTGTGGCCTAGCTCAACGTCCGATGTACTAGGAGTCCATGAACTTGCGACACGTCACATTCTCAGCGTCGCATGCGGCCAGATGTACTAGAAGTCCATAAACTTGAAGAACGTCACATTGCCCTCGCATATCGAACATTCTCAGCGTGGTCACTGCGACCTAGCTCCACGTCAGATGTACTGGGAGTCCATGAACTTGGGAAACGTCACATTCTCAGCGTCGGGTGTACTAGGAGGCCGTAGACGTCGTCGGTGGCTAGTCTCGCGGGCCGGCCGGGCGGGCCCGGTCAGTGGTTCCCCGGCGGGGTCTTCGCTGGGGACGCGGGCGGGGGCGCGCTCCACTCGACCCCTTCGCCTTCGTACTGCGTGTTCTCGAGCCGCGTGATCAGGCGCTCGTCTTCGTCCCCGAACTCGCCGCCCATTAGCGACGGCTCGCCGACCACCATTACGTCCTGCGGGTGAACGCTTAGGTTAGACGGACAGGGAACACTTTGAAGCACAGCCAGAGAAAAGAAAAGAAAAGAATTACAGGTGATTTCTTATAAGGATACCATTTTTTTCTTCTAAATTTTCTGTTTAGTGTCTTAATGTTGGGCAATGGCTATTCGATATTTTGTTTTCTTTTTTCATGAAAAACTTAAATATATAAGTTATTAGTGCTCAAAATGCGGCGGACTTAATGCCATGTACGATTTCTTTTGTAAGTGCAATAAAAGTATCAATAACATTTTTTTCATCAGGGTGGTGTACGCCTGAGTCGGGCATCACCTTACAAAACCACAGCCTGTGTATACTTTGATATTAAACTGTGAAATCATGGAGAAGTTCAGCCGGACCGATCGCATCATGACAAACTTACTATCACAGAAGAAAACATAGCCAGTAAATTATTTTAACGTAAAGAATTTCTATTTGGCGACTGTAAACTACCAGTCCAGTACTGGATGAGAGTAGCCGAGGACCGTGCTCAATGGCGTGCTATAGGAGAGGCATATGTCAAGCAGTGGACAAGCGTAGGCCGATGATGATGATGATGAAAGTCCCAGTACCCCAGGCGTGAGTTTCTTATCCTAGTAATTAGCATATAATAAAACGGGTATAAAAGTGGTTGGTATATACTTTGTTATTGACCGGTGATTACTTTGTTATTGACCGGTAAAGCCAGGTAGAAGTTAAGTTTGTAGATATCAATGCCTCTCACAGTAAATTTTACGACTGGAAGCTACAGAAAAAGTACCAGGACCCCATGCAAAAGTAAGCACAAACCTTATCCTAGTATTTAGTAGTAGAGCGGGTATAAAAGTAGGCGTTTATACTTTGTTATTGACCTGTGTACCTAGGTAGAAGTTAGGTTCGTCTGAATGCTAACTTTATCGACTAGAAAAAAGACTACAAAGAACGTAAAAAAGTACCAGGATCCCATGCGTCAGTAAGCTAAAGCCTTATCCTAGTATTTAGTAGTAGAACGGGTATAAAAGTGGGTGTATATACTTTGTTATTGACCTGTGAACCCAGGGAGAAGTTCAACCGACCAAGTGCTTTTTTGCAAACCATCTCACAGTAAAATTATAGACGAGAAAGTACGGAAAAAGTACCAGGACCCCATGCGTCAGTAAGCTAAAGCCTTATCCTAGTATTTAGTAGTAGAACGGGTATAAAAGTGGGTGTATATACTTTGTTATTGACCTGTGAAGCCAGGGAGAAGTTGGGTCCGGGCGACCGTTTCTTGGCCGGCGCCGGTGGAGCTGCGTTGGCTCCGGCGCTGCCCTTCCGCTTGCGTCGCTTGTTCGCCGGCCGCTGGGACTCTGCGGAGTGAAATTAGGTAGGTTTGTGAAAAAGACCGGCCAAGTGCGAGTCGGACTCGCGCACGAAGGGTTCCGTACCATTCTATCTACCATCCATCTATACAAAATTAGACTGAGAACAGCGCCATCAATAGAACTACATAGAATATACATCAATAGAATAGACCAACAAGAAGCTTCTAACATTGATATTTAACGACATGACGCTTTCGTGTAATTACTGTTATGTTGCAATATTTATGTAAATAAAATAAAGAAATGACATCGGCGCTGTGAAAGTTTCAGAGATGGCCGCTAGATGGCGAGCGCTGTCTTTAGACAACGTTTGTTTGGGAGCCCCCCCCCCTTAAATTTTTATTTTATTCTATTTTATGATAGTCCTCCTTCGTGGCTTTCATAACCATGAGGGGTTTTGCCATAATCGCCACGCTTGGCAGGCGGGTTGGCGATCGCAGTATGCGGTTGGAATCTCAGGAAGACGCTGCTGCCCGTCTCCTGGTAATCGCATTTCCTTAGTCACCTTCTACGACATCCACGGAAGGAAATGGAGTGACGCTATTCGTAATCCGGCACCACACGGAGCTTAATCCGGCACCACACGGAGCGAATACAGAGCGAAGAACAAATACAAAGTCACATTTAAAATGCATTAACAATATTAACAGAAATCAAAGTAAGGTAAAGTATAACAGGTCCCCCCGTGGCAACAAATAGGTCTCAAATAGGTAAAAAAAGGAAAAATCATATGGTCCCAACTGAAAAAACAGTTTTGCTGGTGTTATGCTAACCATAGCACACACCAGTAAAGTATGCTGAGTTGGAGCCCCTCTTTTGTTGTCACGGAGGCACCTCAGGCGTTTGGAGTCCGAGGTGGCTGGGTGCCATACATTAGTGTATGGTACCCGACTCTATATGCTTCACATGTTCTCTTCAGGATTGTTTTGTTTTGTTGACGTTCGTGCATTTTGTTTGTGTACCGTTCGTGTTTACTTTGTGTTTCTGTGACAATTTAAATGAACGTCATCTTTCATTAATACACGTGTTAGTCTCACCAGGTGGCGCCACCATCCGCTGCCACTTCTGGAAGAGCGTGGTCTTGAGGCAGTCCCGGGGCGAGAGCGCGTACGCCTTGTGCCTGGACATCAGTTCCTGCATCGGCTCCAGGATCACGCATAACTGGAATAGGGAGCGGAACCGGCTCACAAATACGGAAATACAAAAATGTTTACTTGTTGGATTGGATATATTATTAATTGTAATCATTTGATGGCCTTTGGGGTCCCACAACTCGACTGCTAATGAGCCTATTTTGCGCGAATATAAGTGGACAATTTCACAAAGTAGGCTCATTAACAGTCGGGTTGCGGAAAGCCAAATCATCACCAATACCAAGTGGATATTAAGGCGGCAGGTATATCGTGGCAAGTGGCAGTCCCTGGTCTCTGCCTACCCCTCGGCGATACAGGCGTGAGTTTATATATGTGTATATATCACCAACATCAGCCTACCTCACAGTGTCTCCTAGCGAGAAATACTTGGAAGCTATTCCGACTGCCTGACCCACGATACCCAAGTATCTCCTAGCGAGAAGTACTCGGAAGCTATTCCGATTGCCTGACCCACGATACCCAAGTGTCTCCTAGCGAGAAGTACTCGGAAGCTATTCCGATTGCCTGACCCACGATACCCAAGTGTCTCCTAGCGAGAAATACTTGGAAGCTATTCCGACTGCCTGACCCACGATACCCAAGTGTCTCCTAGCGATTCCTGCTACTCTAGTACATTGTTAGTGCGACGTGGATAGCTAATTAAGGTGTCCAGACTAAAACAAAATTTTAACGCTTCTCTTCATGGGATTTTGGATTGTAGCGCTGTATCCCAGTCGTAGACGGCAGGTCTAAGTTTGTTCCTGACGACTTCTGCATGCCAAATACTTAATTTGAACCTAGGACATACCAAGAAGCTTCTTTCCACGGGATTTTGACTAGTTTCTGACTTTTCTGTCACGCATTCGAGTCTGCAGACCACTCCAAAGCGCTCCGTTTGTCGCAAATTCGCCTGCTAGATCCTGCTAAGTTCTAGACTCACCCGCAGATAGTTGAGGGTGGAGTTGGTGATCCCCTGCCGCGTGATATTCTTGGCGAGCTGGTCAAGCGCGGCGTGGTCGGGCGGGTGCACGGCCTGCCGCGGGATCAGCTCGCGGTGGCTTCTCACGGCCAGATGCCAGGACTTGATACGCATCAGGTCGTCGAACGTGAACTCTAGGATGAGCCGGCCTTCCGTGCATACCTAGAAGAGGGGGACTGGTTAGATTCTGGGGTCTAACATTGATAAAGGTAAGATCGCCCACGGAAGGCGCACCTGGGAGGGGAGGGCTGGTTAGATTCTGAGGTCTGATGGTTTTGTAAAGGTGAAATTCAGGATGAGCCGGCCGGATAGATCACGTGAGCTCCTGAAGTGAAGATCCTATTCTGGCTGGCTAGAATCTAGAGTCTGATATTGCTAAATGTGAAGGCGGCCATGGAAGGCACACCTGGAAAGGTAGGGGATCGTTAGATTCTGGGGTCTGAAACTCGTTGAAGGTAAATTAACGAAAATGTACATCGGTGACTCTTATTTATTTTGCGAACGCAGTTTTTGCCTCGTTGAACAGTTTTTGCCTTCTTGAACACGGTTTTTAACATGTTGATCACTTTTTACTCTAGTGAACACTGTTTTTATGTTGATAAACACCGTGATCGTGACTTTCTACCCCGGTAATCACTTTTTACCTTAGTGAACACAGGTTTTACCTTGATGAAAACAATTTTTACATGTATTTTACCTCCTCTTTCGTCTACGAACCATGGGCTTCTTGTGATGCGTGACCATAGTACAGTGGTCGCAGTAGTGCGTGATGCTTGTGTTGTGGAATGACTCCTTGGTCTGGCATATCGTATAGTACAGCTCAGTGACGCCGCCCTCGTATATGCTCCGGAAGTACTGCGTTCACACACTTGCTTCTCTACCCTTGGTGGGTATGGGGTATCCAGGGTGAAGTGTTTTGATTTGAACATTGGTTTTTTGTAGGTGAACACACTTCTTACAATGGTACACTGTTTTATTTATCTTTGTGAACACTGTTATGCCTTGTTCAAGAATTTGTTACCTTGTCGAACACTGTTTTTACCCTGTTGATCTCTTTTCACCACAGTGAACCTAATTTTTACCCTGTTAATAACGAACACTGGTTTACCACGTTGATCACTTTTTACCCAATTCGACACTATTCATCTCCATCTTCAACCAACTAACCTTAGTAAACATGGGCTTCCCGTGATGCGTGACCATAGTGCAGTGGTCACAATCGAGCGTGATGCTCGTGTTGTGGAACGACTCCTTGGGCTGACGCATCGTATAGTACAGCTCCGAGACGCCGCCCTCGTATATGCTCCGGAAGTACCGCGGGATCAGCGTCCTGCCTATCGCTGGAATTGGGGAAGAGGTGGAGTTAAAGCCATGCATTAATCACGTGATGTTTTTGTCCGGTCTTTACTGTGGGCTAGGCCGACTAGGCTGTCAGGATGGTATAGGTACTGGGCAAGCCTACTCCATCTAAAAAACAATGTCCAAGGCACTGCAGCGTCCGAGTGGTCCCTTCGCCCATCCAGTGTGAGTGAAAACGCCACTGGACGCTGTATAAATCATCTCGTTGCGTAGATGCAAAGACAAAAGTTTTTTTTTTATTTTTTCAACCCTCACTGGTGATACATGAAATGAAATTAAATAAAATTATATTTATTTGTTTCCTTTACAATTCACTTTACATAACATGAGCCATCACCTAAATAATCAAATTAAATTAACTTAGTATGATTAACATGAGCGGTGGTAGCCTAGTGGGTAGAACATTAGACTCGGAAGCGCGAGACCCAGGTTCGATCCCCAGTGCGGGCATGTACCTATGACTTTGTTTTCTAAGTTATGTACATTTGTGAAGTTATAGTAGCAATATCACTCGCTAACGGTGAAGGAAAACATCGCGAGGAAACCTGAGTGTCTGAGCTATTCATATACCTCAGCGCTTGAAATCGCCAATCCGCGGTGGGCACGCGTGGTGATTAAGCCCACACTCTCTCCCGGAGAGAAGGCCTGTGCCCTACAGTGGGACGTATATAATTATAGGCTGCTTATGAGTAACATGATGAGGTTTTGGACCAACTAATTTAAAACTTAGCCTTTTCAAATTTGATCCTGAGTTTAAATTCTTATTCTAAAACCATTAGCTGAGATAAGGGCGGTGCCGGGTGGACGCCAATGTCCAGAAACTGGAACTCATGCATCGAACTGGCTTTAATTCCAGACATCATAGAAGAGACAAACATACACACCGAAGCCATTTATAGAAATAAAGTAGGTACAGCGATCTCCAAAGGGTACAAGCCCACGAACTGTCTTGGTGGTCAAGCGTGTTACCGCTAGACCGACGTGGCGGTCTGCATTACTTACTGTATCGTTTGGGTCCATCCTATAGCCAATGGAGTTTTACTTAACTATACAGTTGGAGCCCATCCTACAGACAATGGTACTTTTAGTTTGTGTCCATCCTATAGGCATTGGCGCAACGTTTGGGTCCATCCTATAGGCAATAGCGCTTTACATAACTATATCGTTTGGGTCCATCCTACAGACAATGGTGCTTTTAGTTTGGGTCCATCCTGTAGCCAATGGCGCAACCTTTGGGTCCATCCTCTCATTTCTATTTCGCTCACTAAATGTTTATAATAAGAAACTCAACAATTTAGACATTTTTGTTACACCATTTTGGCCTTTATAAACTAAATTAATAGAGGCTATAAAAGAAATTAAAATGTAATATAAATGTCATTGATTTAATATGATTTAATTTTATTTACTTTCATTTAATTTAATTTCATCATCATCATCATCATTCAGCCACAAGAAGTCC
The DNA here is from genome assembly GCA_947308005.1 of Yponomeuta malinellus. NCBI lineage: Eukaryota > Metazoa > Arthropoda > Insecta > Lepidoptera > Yponomeutidae > Yponomeuta > Yponomeuta malinellus. The sequence goes on from OX371022.1 coordinate 2,650,907, forward strand.
ACTGCTGAACATAGGCCTCCTCCATGGATTTCCAAAAAGACCGGTTGGAAGCGGCCTGCATCCAGCGTCTTCCTGCCACTTGGATGAGGTCATCTGTCCATCTTGTGGCTGGTCGTCCTACGCTGCACTTGCCGATATGTGGTCTCCATTCGAGAACTTTTCGGCCCCTTCGAAAACTTCGGAATTTAATTCGATTTAATTCATTAATCATGTTAGACATAAGATTAATATTATACCGTTTTTTTCCTGAATAAAATAAATCCTATAGGCAATAGCGCTTTACTTAACTATAGCGTTTGGGTCAATCCTATAAGCGATAGCGCCTTGCTTAAATATATCATTTAGGTTCAAACTATTGACAATAGTATTTTAATTTGTTTCTATCCAATAGACAATAGCGCTTTACTTACTATCGTTTGGGTTCATCCTATTGGCGATAGCGCTTTAAATTGCTTCCATCCTGTAGGAAACAGCGCTTTACTTAAGTCTATCGTTGGAGTCCATCCTACGTCCATCCAACTGTCAGGATCGTAGCAAGTGGCAGTCCCTGCTCTCTGCCTACCCCTCTGGGATACAGGCGTGAGTTTATGTTATGTTATGTCCATCCTACAGACAATGGCACTTTTAGTTTGGGTCCATCCTACAGGCAATGGCGCATAGTTTGGGTCCATCCTACAGGCAATGGCGCATAATTTGGGTCCATCCTATAGGCAATAGCGCTTTACTTACTATATCGTTTGGGTCCATCCTCTAGGCAAAAGGTGAGCGTGAGCGTCGCGTCGTCCTCAAAGAACTCCGTCGCGAACGCGTCCCACCATAGGTTATCAGAGTCCTGGAACATTGAGGGGATTAGGTTAGGCTAGGGTGAGAAAAGATATATTTATTTATTTAAACTTTCTTCTTTACGTATAGCCTACATACGTCCCACTGCAGGGCACAGGCCTTCTCTCAGAGAGAGAGAGAGAGAGAGAGAGAGAGAGTACGGGCTCAATTACCACGCGTGCCCACCGCGGATTGGCAATTTCAAACGGTGAGGTGTGAGGTGTGAGTGTGTGAAATTAAACCGTATTAGTATAAGGTTGCCGTCGATAGATGGCAGTCGTTAAGCCAAGTCAGAGGCCTTAGGGCGGCTTGACAACTTCTGACAGTAGACGAGCCACTAGTCTACAAGCCTCCACCAATCCGGACTTGGCCCCCGTGGTGGAGTATGGCCTATACCTTCCTCAGGGAAGAGACCCGTGCCCCTCGGTGGGGACATAATGGCTTGATGATGATACATTTTTCCAATTACCTACCTATAAAGTATTTATGTTCTATTTGTTTGTAAGCGGTGGTAGCCTAGTGGGTAGAACATTTGTACGTAAGTTATGTACATTTGTGAAGTTATAGTAGCAATACGACTCGCTAACGGTGAAGGAAAACATCGTGAGGAAACCTGGGTGTCTGAGCTATACACATACCTCAGCGCTCGAAATCACCAAGCCGCGGTGGGCACGCGTGGTGATTAAGCCCATACTCTCTCTCTGAGAGAAGGCCTGTGCCCTACAGTGGGACGTATATAGGCTGCTTATGATTCTATTTGTTGCACTAATCCGTGCTGTGGTATTTGTATAGGATGTGTTTCATAATCAAGAGTTTACCGTTGGGCCCCGCACAAGGCATTTACCTGTAATCTTTAAAGATTACCATTAGGCCCATACCATGGTGACGGAAGACTCGGAAGTGGACTCGGAAGCGAGAGACCCAGGTTCGATTCTCAGTGCGGGCATGCACCTATGACTGTTTTCTAAGTTATATGGACATTTGTGAAGTTATAGTTAGCAATATCACTCGCTAACTGTGAAGGAAAACATCGTGAGGAAACCCTAGTGTCTGAGGTATTTACATGCCTTAGCGCTTGCTACGTACAACGGCCCAACTATGGCTAACCCCCGGTTTCTAGTACACTAACAAGCTGTTAATCTACTGTTAACAGCTGTCAGTGGTTTTTTTTTTCGTATGTACTTTGGTCAATTGACAGCTGTTAACAGTAGATTAACAGTGTGTTAGTGTACGAGAAACTGGGGGTAAGTGCGGAAATCTCAGGTCTAAGTATACTAGACTACCGTGGAATGACCCATTATGCAAAGCCTTAGGGCCGTATTCTGAATTGAGAATTTCACTAAGTAAATAGTTAACTGTAGTGCTGTCTCTTCGAATTTCTCAGAAAAGAGCGTGACAAAACGTTACTTAAGTATTTACTTAGTGAATTTCTCAACTCAGAAACCGGCCCTTAGGCAGCTATGATAAAGCAGCAAGGTCGATAACACAATCACGCACGACTGAGCCGTTTTTCATTGATTCTAGTAAGAGAAGTACTTTAGCATGACGAAATAAACGAAATAATAAAACAAGTGCGAGTCGGACTCGCCCATCATGGGTTTTCCGAGCTTTTCCCGAACTTCAAGGACTATTTTCTTATGATTTAATTACAATCAGTTTTGCTGGTGTTATGCTAACCATAGCACACACCAGTAAAGTATGCTGAGTTGGAGCCCCTCTTTTGTTGTCACGGAGGCACCTGAGGCGTTTGAGGTCCGAGGTGGCTGGGTGCCATGCATTACTGTATGGTACCCGGCTGCCTTCGACTCTATATGCCTCACAATTGTTCTCTTCACGATTGTTTTGTTCTATCTCTGTTTTGTTGACGTTCGTGTCTTTTGTTTGTGTACCTTTTGTTTACTTTGTGTTTCTGTTACGAGCGATTCACAACGATATTACTAGTATACAACGATATTACTTGCCAAATGTCGTAGTTCTAGGTCAACGGTAAGTACCCTATAAATTTTGATTCCCTTGAGAGTGTCGAAATATATGTTTTTTTTTTGCGGCAAGAAAGGCCGTGATTCTCTAATACGTTAACTTAGAAGTTTGATTTTTTCACAGCTTCAGGGGACTGTAGTCTTGAGTATATCGTTTTAATTTCAGCTCGGTACCTCCACGCGCTGCCGAGATAAAGGGTATTGAGAGGCAGACGGACGGACGGACAAACGAGAACAACAAAGTGGTCCTATACGGGTTCCGTTTTTCCTTCTGAGGTACCTACGGAACCCTAAAAATAATAACTTCTCTTCGAATACGTTTTTGCAACAAGTCAACATAATAAACCTCAAAAAACGAGGACACACGAAGAGTGCAAGGACCATTGCGACCAGTTTTTCTAAAGGTACTACGCCTGAGAAATCAACGGCTTAGGAGATATTTACCTACGTTCAAAAACACAGTTTTTTTTTTGCCGATGCGATCTTTTCTCCATTCCACGAAACGAGCTCCCAAAGATAATCGTCCATGTGCGCCCATTGGTCAATGCGCGGCTGCGCGTGACCTTCAATATGCATTAAGTAAACCTACCCTATGAAGCGGACCGTCTTCGCTTCAGACGTGGTACCGCTAGACCCACGAGGCAGTCAAATAAGGCGTTACTTTTAGAAAGAAACCTTGAAACCTTGAAACTAGAACTTTGCGTAGCGCTGGTATTATACTTATGCTCCGTGCCATAAGAATGCCGAAAGCTTTTGTAATTATAGTAACCCAAGTTTACGACATTATCCCGCTTATCCATCCTAAAGATACGTCAACAATACTGCGTATAAATTATTAACATTATATTAGCATGAATATTGATGAAGCGAAAAAGGTCTGTCAAGATCGTGACAAGTGGCAAACCCTGGTCACTGCCTACGCCTCCCAGATACAGGCGTGAGATTTTGTTGTTGTTTTTTTTATATTAGCATCTCACCTCTGTCCTCTGCTGTAATCTTTTGTTGAGCTCGTAGACTCTGTAATCTGGCTGGCCGAAGTAAGGCGCATGCTGCCGCCTGGAACAGGAGAGACGATACGGTAAGTTATTATTCTATTCAAAAGGAAGTTGGAGAAATGGGTAATAGAAAATTGATTCTATTCACTTGTAGAGTAGGTGCCTCAACCTTATTGACAATAAGTATTTTTCCAAAATAAACTTCATTGTTTCAGTTCGGTTTGAACAGAAGGTAGTTTTGAATAATGTTAATTTTGAAATGATACTTTGACAGCTATGATTTAGTTTGTTAGTATGTGCTGTATTTGAGTTTGGTTTATGGTCAGAACAGACTAGTTCATAGTACGTGGATAGTCGCGCACGATTGAGCGCGCGTCGTGTTCTCTTAGTGTGTTTTGGTAACGTCAAGCAGTAAGGTTTCCATAGTGCTGGCAACACTTTTAGTTTTTGGAGTGAATAGGTTGGCTAGCCTGTTGATTTAGCTAAATAAATTGGCAAGCCTGATTGAATTAGCTTACGACGGAAGCCATGATTAAATCGAACGGCATTCCTTATTCGGATTCTCAAGTGTTAAGAAGTCAGCCAGCTCCGTGTCAAAATTGCCTATATAGTTTCCAACTGCTTCATTACAGTTAAATTACAGAGAACTAAAATTGAGGCTATTTGATAAGAAGTATAGTGTTTAAGAACTCTCTGTAGGTACACATTTCTGAAAGATCAAAAGAAAGACATGGAGTTTTTTGCTACTTTTTCTTCTTGGAGAGTATGTTTTCAAAGTAGTTGTAGTTTAAGACGAATTAAAACGAAGATAAACTAACTATGAAGTGGTTTTTCTGTGCCATCCTGAACACCGCCCTCAATCCATGTCACCCCCCCCCCCCCCTTCGACATCCTTACTTACTACTAATATTATAAACGCGAAAGTTTGTATGGATGGATGTTTGTTACTCTTTCACGCAAAAACGGCTGAACGGATCCGGGTGAAATTTTGCACAGAGATAGATTATAGTCTGGATTAGCACATAGGTTATGTTTTATCATTTTTTAAAATACACATCAAAATTACCACGCGAACGATGTAGCGGGCAACAGCTAGCATAATATTTTAATTTAATTTAATTTTTTGCATGCTTGAAGGTTAAGAAACTTATTTATATCTTAGCGGTCATCCATAAAGTACGCCACACTAATTTTTTTTTTTTTTTTTTTTTTTTTAAGCAGGTCCGCCACCGTTTATTTCGTGGCGCCCTTTGTTATTTTATTAAAACATTTAAAAGTTTTATAATAAAATTTCTTATGTCAAAATTAAAATAAAAGCTATATAATAAAAAATGTCGTGCTGTTAAAATCTTATAAAATTATATTATACTATGTCTTATTGCTAAATTTGTTTATAATAAAATACTAAAACATGAGAGTTAAAAAGGTAAAATGTACAAAAGTTACAATTAAAACTTATGGATATAAGTTTCCTTTTTTTTTTTTTTTTTTTTTTTTTTTCTTTCTCTTGTCCCTTCTCTTTCTCTTTTTCTTTTCTGTATTTCTTTTCTTTCCGTCTCTCTTTCTTTTCTGTACCCTTTTTTTTTTTTTTTTTTTTTTTTTTTTCAGAAGCATATCACAGTTTTAGAAGTATGGACCCCGACGCCTTGTCTCTGACTACTCCTAGGAGTAGTGACAAGCAAGGCGCCGGGGCTTACATAAAACTTACGATAATAAAATTAATATAGATACAATTAAAATGTTAGGCTAAAAAGGATGAAATAAAAAGATACAATACAATAATAAAAGAGACTATGAGGCGACTTTAATCCCGGCCCCCGTTTGCTCTAGAGGCCGCGCGCGTCACCCCCAGGGCGAAGGGCAGGAAGATCTCTCGACTTTTAGAGTCGGCCATAAAGGCGGCGAATGCCTCGCACCTCACCGCTGCTCCCAGGAGTATCTCGCAATCGGCCCGAGCAGCTCCGAAACGGGGGCACTCCTCCAGCAGGTGCTCAAGCGTTTCGGGAGTCACGTCATCACAAATGCAGGACGGACTCCCCGCGAGCTTGAACCTGTGGAGGTACGCTCGAAAGCCGCCGTGCCCCGTCAGGAGCTGCGCCTTGGCATTGCACATCGTGAATTTGCCAAGGACTTTATGGGCCGATGCGACGTCCGGGAAGAACAGCGAGGTGACGCGGCCTGTGGCAGACTCGCTGTAGCGGGCCTGCCACTTTGCCACTGTCTCCCGTCTCACCTGCAGTTTTGCATGTGAGACGGGATACAGGTCGTAGGCTGCCGCGTCCTTGCGAGACAACGCCGCCCTCTTGGCCAGCTCGTCAGCGCGCTCGTTGCCGGGGATCCCGACGTGGGCCTTGATCCAGAAAAACCGGATCAGGCCCCCGTTATCCTGTATGTCCCCCAGCTGGCCGTGAATTTTCACGGCCAGCTGGTGTGTGGGCGAGGGGTTCCTGAGCAACTCCAGAGCAGATCTGGAGTCGCTCAGGACGCTCGCCCTGATGGGACCGGGACCCCCGGCCACGAGGTCGAGAGCCTTGGAGATCGCAACCATCTCCGCTTGGAAGACGGAGGCGAATCCCTCCAGCCTGAACCCCCTGGTGCGGACCTCAACGCCGTCCCTCCACAGAGTGACCGCACCCCCCACCTTGCCCTCGATCTTGCTGCCGTCCGTATAGGCCTGGGCCCAATCGTCGGGCACCTTACTGAGCTCCTCCACGCTGGCCACCTCCTCGAACTCAACTGGAGTCCGTAGAGCGGGGTGTGCCAGCGTGAACGGGCTGCAGCGGCGCTCGACCTCCCGGCCCGGCAGCGGGGCGAAGGGCCTCCCCCTCTTCAACTCATAAAGCCGAAGGGCCTCCTCGGCCCTAAGGTCGAGGGGGAGGATCCTCGCCAAGAGAACGGCGGCAGTGTAGGAGGTGGTGCGATGGGCCTTGGCGATGCGGATCGCGAAGGCCCTGGTCACCCTGTCGAGTAAGGCCCTGACCCCCACTCGCTGCGCGACAGGCGCCCAGACGTTAGCCGCATAGAGGATGGTAGGTTCGATGACGGTAGTGTAGAGCAGCCGGACGATATCGGCATTTAAGCCCCATGTCGCCCTGGCCGCCCTAGACACCATCCCGAACCTAGCCATAGCTTTGCCGCAGACCCTGTTGAGGTGGCTAAGAAAATTGAGGTTCTTGTCGATCGTCAGACCCAACACGGTGATCTCGTCCGAGAACGCGATGTCCTCCCCCCCAAGCTTCAGCTTGGGTGGGTTAACATCGCGCTTCCTGGTGACCACCATGGCTTGGGTCTTCCGAGCGGCGAACCTCATCTTAGCCCCCTCTCCCCACTCGGACACGGCGTCCAGCGCGGCATTGAGGATGTCCTCGAGCTCACCCACAGTCTGCGCCGCGGCGATAATCAAAATATCGTCCGCGAACGCCTGCAGGTGAGCCCGAAGGTCCCCACCGCGCCGGAGCAAAGGGTCGAGTAACAGGTTCCACAGCAAGGGACCGCACGTCGAGCCTTGGATGCAACCTTTCGAAGTAGGTCTGTCTACTTGTGCCCCCGCGTACCTGACTGTGACCTGTCTTTCGCTCAGGTAGCTGCACAGAAGTTGGTAGACAGACTGGTCGCATCCAGTGGCCAGGATCTGGTGTTTTATTCCGGGCCACCACGCATTGTCGAAAGCCCCCTCGATATCGAGGGAGACGACTCCGACAATGCGTTTTTGCCCGACGTGATCTCTTATGAGCTGTACAGCATCATACAAAGCGTCCTCGGTGCTGCGCTGCGGCATAAAGCCATATTGGCGCAGGCTCAGTCCTCCGCCCACCCCGAGCTGCCAGAGAAGCCTCCCGGCCATCATCTTCTCCAGGATCTTCCCCAGGACTGACAGGAGCCCGATTGGCCTGTATGATTTCGGCTGCGAGTAGTCATCTCTGCTGGGCTTAGGCAGGATTTTGACTACCGCAGCCTTCCAGTCCTTAGGGAAGTGTCCTAGAGAAAGGCAGGCGTTCATCAGGGCGACAAATACATCATTTCTCGCCCTGATGGCCGCACTGCAGATGTCGGCCGTGAGGCCGTCCCCCCCGGGCGCCTTTTTAGGGTGGATGCCCTTCAAGACGCCCGAGAGCTCGTGCTGGGAGAAGGGAATAAACTCCCGCGGCTTGGACCTGGCTTCATCCTCCATGCGGGCGACTGCCTGCCTGACACGGGCATGAGTATCCGACTCGGACTGAAGATCGTCAGCTGGGAAGAATGTATCCGCTATGAGGGCGGTGGAACCGACGGCATCCAGGGCGCGTCCATCCGCGCCGCTGAGGAGGGTATCTTCCCTCCTACGAGCGGCGCATCTTAGCACCCTATAGATGCCGCCCCACACGCTCTCATGCTGCTGCTTTGTGCAGAATTCCACCCAGCTGGCGGTCTTGGCCGCCTCAATGGCGGCCTTGTAGTCCTCCTTGGCCACCAAATACTCCGCGACCACCCCGTCCCTTCGGCGGCTACTCGCGTGCCGGATTCGACCCCTCATCGTAATGAGTTGACGCTTCTTGAGCTGCAACTCATGGCTCCACCAAACCACCCGTTTGGGTGCCTTTGGTGGAGCCAGAAGAGGGATCGAATCCTCGCACGCGCCGTGAATCGCCGCGGTGTACCTACCAATGGCCTCCTCAAGACCGCCGGGCGTCTCGATAGCCTCGATTTCCTCGACCGTCCAGTCTCCCAGACGGTCGACGAACGAGGCCCGAAAAGTATCCCAGTCGGCCTTCCCGGCGTGGTAACGCCTGGTGGATCCGCAGGCTCTGTCCGGCTCCGTCTCGGGTCCCACCCCCACCTCGAACGTTATCGCCCGATGATCGGGAGCGGAGGGGATGAGATCCGGACGGACCATCCAGCCCCTCACTCGATGGAAGAGCGCCGACGTGGCGAGGATTACATCGACGATGCTTGTAAAAAGCCTATCCCCCCGCCAGATGTAAAACGTCGGCGCTCCTCCCTCGTTGAGAACCTGCAGATCCACCTGGGCTGCGAACTCGGAGAACAGGGTTCCTCTCTGGTCCTCGCGCTCGCAGCCCCACCAAAGGCTTTTGGCGTTAATATCCCCGCCGAGAAGGACCGCGCTGGTGCCCATGCGGTCCATGAAGGCCTGGATGTCACGAAGGTAGGGGCTGAGGTCACGGTCTCCCTCAAGGTACACCGAGACCAGGCCGATCTTCTGCCGATCCCACTCCACCACCACCGCCACGACGTTTTCCGTGATTGTGGTGGCGTCCTGGACGACAGAGAGGGCCGGGTCGAGTACTAGGATGGCCGACTTGACCGGTTTGTCCCTGGTGGCCATCTTTTGTATACAAGTATACCGGGTGTCCACTCGGCCCACCGATCCAGTATAAGGTTCCTGGATCAGTATGGCCGAGTAGCCACCCTCGATGGCCACCTGGACCGCCTCGTGGAACGCGGCGCGGCAACGACCAATGTTGACTTGCATCAACCGGATCGCGCCCCGCCGCGCCCCAGGAGGCCGCCCCGCGGGGTCCCGGCCACTGTCGGCCACCCCAGCACCCGGTGCACCCTGAGACTGTAAGGGTGCCAAGGTGCCCGCATCAGCAGTATTTAATGGCCTGCCGCGCTATGCTGTCCCAGCGAATACGCTCGGGGCAATCCGCGGCGTATGCAGGGTGCGCGGAGTCTGCCCCTGGCACCTTGGTGCAGTGACAGCAGCGCGGGTCTCCAGCTCGCGCAGACGGGGGACAGTCCCTGGTTTGGTGCTCCCCGCTGCACCGGCCACACCTGGCATCGGCATGACAAACGCGTGCCGTATGCCCGTAGCCCATGCAGCGGTAGCACTGCACCAGTGGGGACTGGTCCACCGCCAGCACGACCTGGTACCCCAGCCTGATCCTCGCCCCCTCCATGCGCCGCCAGATCTCGGGGGTCACCTCTAAGACAACGTTGCAATGCGCACCATTCCTACCGTTGGTGCGCCTAAGGACTCGGGCATCGTCCCCGGTAAAGGCGACTCCCGCCATCAAGTCCCTGTTCTGGGACCCGATGGCGGCCATCACCTGTTCGTCGGGGACGTCTCTCGCGACACCGACGAGGCGAATTTGGGGTCGCTTGTCGGCGGGCTCGGTGACTGTAAAGAGGCCACCGGCCCCCGACAGCTTCTTTTTGAACACTTCCCTGCCCTCGTCGGTGTCGCAGGAGAGCAGCACTTTACTATTTCTCAGCTTCCTCACCGCGCTGACCCCGATCCCAAGGGCGATGACGTCGACCTTCCCCTTTATATCGGCAATGGTAGCCTCCGCGGTCTTACTGGGGTCGGTCGACGTCACCACCACGGAGTGGCGCGGCGAGGAAGCCACCTGAGCGTAGGATCGGAAAGGGACCCGATCTCGTTGTGGCAGCCGCGGGACAGCGGCGGTGGCGGGGCAGGGGACACTAATTACGTGATTGATTTCGCACTATAAAATCCAATTTAATATAATATGCATTACTTGTGAGATACATTGTGTTTTCATGCGATGGCAAAGACAATCTATTTATTTAAAACATAAAAAAAGACTTCACTGTCCGCCTGTCTGTCTATCTGTCACCAAGCTGTATCTCATGAACCCTGATAGCTAGGCAATTGAAATTTTTACAGATGACGTATTGCTGTTGCCCCTATAACAACAAATACTAAAAACAGAATAAAATTAATATTTAAGGGGGGCTCCCATACAAGAAACGTTGTCTAAAGACAGCGTGCCATCTAGTGGCCATCTACGTAACCTTGACAGCGCTGATGTCATGTCGTTAAATGTCAATGTTAAACGCTTCTATAGATGGCACTGTTCTCAAATTCGATCTTTGTCTAATGTTGTATAGAACATTCCAGCTCCTAAGGTATAAAATGTATATTTTCGTATCGCTCTGTATTTTAAGATACGAAGATGTAAAACAGCTGTCGTGTGTGGTCCCCCGATGATTTCTGTGGAAAGATGTAGGTAATGAGATGTATCGTGCTATAATATACATCTTTACATTATAGCTGCCGTTATGAAGGAAGCGGTGTTAGCCTAGTGGGACACACGTGGTGATTAAGCCCATACTCTCTCTCTCTCTCTCTCTCTCTCTCTCTCTCTCTCTCTCTCTCTGAGAGGAGGCCTGTGCCCTGCCATGGGACGTATATAGGCTGCTTATGATATAGAAGGATACTATATTGAATATTAGGGTTGGCAACCCTTGACAGGGCGGAGCCCACACAGAAGAGACGGCGCGAACTCTAAGCTGCATTCCACGAAACGAGCCCCCAAAGAAAATCGTCTATGTGCGCCCATTGGTTAATGCCCGTGACCGGCTAACATCGACATTCAACAAACAGAATGTAAATTCTTTAAGTTGAAATAAAGTTCTGATTTCTGATTATTTCTGGTTTCTTCAATAGACTACCCTATGAAGCGGACCGTCTTCGCCAGTGTTGCCAGAAGGTTACTTTTGTAACCTTTTAGGTGAATTTTAACCAACTAAGGTTCCTTCTAGGTTAATTATACAAATGATAAAAAGGTGATTTTTTGTCATTTGTATGATTTTTTTTACATGAAAAACTGGACAGAACGCTCACTTATTTTGCAATTTCGGCATGTCTTGGCATCATTTTCGTTTCGTTCATTCATATAGTCTCTCACACTAATGCATACCTATCTAACAAAAATCAAATCACCTCGCTTACTCAGTCGATCTATCATGCTAGCTAAGCGGGTGATTTTAGAAACGTGAAAAAAATCAGGATAGTAGCACATATAATGAACTTAAAAGGTAAAGTATCACGGGTAAGTAGGCTTTACTCGTTAACGAGTATTGTAACCAATTTATAAAAGTAAAATTTCGTACAAAATCCATTGGAAATTACTTCGATTAAGTTGTTAGTTCTGTAAAGTAGATAAAAACCCTCTTTCTACGGAATCCTACATTGCGAGTGGCCCGACACGCACTTGGCCGGTTTTTTTATGGCAAGGTGACTTTTTACACCAAAAGGTTACTTTTTTGCATCTTTTTTGTCACTTTCAGGTAACTTTTGACAAGACCCGGCTGGCAACACTGGTCTTCGCTTATTGTCTCCGCTTTCGCTTATTAAGCCGCGCGCATTGATCAATGAGATGCGAATATTTAGCTTCCTAGGGGTTCGACTCGTGGAACGGAGTAGCAAGTACTTATATACAACACGTCGCGTCTTTACCGCGCCCTCGCCTCACGTCCCTTCAGTGTGGCCAGAGCCGAAATCATCATCAACCCATTATGTCCCCACCGAGGGGCACGGGTCTCTTCCCTGAGGAAGGTATAGGCCATACTCCACCACGGGGGCCAAGTCCGGATTGGTGGAGGCTTGTAGACTAGTGGCTCGTCTACTGTCAGAAGTTGTCAAGCCGCCCTAAGGCCTCTGACTTGGCTTAACGACTGCCATCTATCGACGGCAGCCGGCACCAACAGCTTAACGTGCCTTGCGAAGCACGGAACCGCTCGGAAAAATGCCACTAGAGTTAGGCATAGACGGCGACCCATCCATGCACTGAACGCGCCCAGTGTTGCTTAACCTTCGTGATCGTTTAAGATCACTCAGGCAGCCGGGGCTACGAGCGATACAGAGCCGAAAACTAGCATAGTAAAACATACCACAATCACTCCGACCTCACAATGTAAATAAGTAAGAAATCAATTAAGACACCAATAAACAGTTCAGTGGCATCGATTTGCCTAGACTTACGAGTGTGTGCATGTGGCCGAATGATTTATCAGTCGACGCTTTCACTATAATGAATGGAATGATAAAGCCTTACAACAGAGGGGTTTGATTAAGGACAGATAGTTATAGGATTTTCCTGGATGGGAGCAAACCGTTGATAAAAACCGGACACGAAGGGTTCCGTACCATTATCTAACATTTGAATATTTCAAGCGTCTACCTGTTGCCGTAATTATTGTCGAGCAAAAAACGGCAAAAAATCACGTTTGTTGTATGGGAGCCCCACTTAAATATTTATTTTATTATGATTGAATTATTTATTTTAAAAGTAGATAAATACACAACAAAATATTCTGTGAATATTTCAAGCGTCTACCTGTTGCCGTTATTGATATCGAGCAAAAACGGCAAAAAAATCACGTTTGGTGTATGGGAGTCCCACTTGAATATTTATTTTATTTTGTTTTTAGTATTTGTTGTAATAGCGGCAACAGAAATACATCATCTGTGAAAATTTCAATTGTCTAGCTATCACGGTTCATGAGATACAGTCCGGTGACAGACAGACAGACAGTGGAGTCTTAGTAATAGGGTCCCTTACCCTATACCTTTAGGTAAGAAGCCCTAAATATTGTTGACGACGTCAGAATGATAACTTGGTTATACGTTATAAAAGAACAACCTCTAAGGAGTGTTTTGGAGCTGTGTTTTCCAAACTGTCGGTTGCGACCACCAGTCCTACCCGCTTAAATTGCGTCACACTTTTTTTAAATTTAAGTGCCGATATTTGGTAAAAAAGCGGTGGTAGCCTAGTGGGTAGAACCTCGGACTCGGAAGTGGGAGACCCAGGTTCGATCCCCAGTGCGGGCATGTACCTATGACTTGGTTTTCTAAGTTATGTACATTTGTGAAGTTATAGTAGCAATACTACTCGCTAACGGTGAAGGAAAACCTGAGTTTGGTCGCCAGAATTTTTTTATTGTAAAGGGGGTCGCGTCTGCGAAGAGATTGAGTTTTTAGAAGAATAGTGTTTTTATACCTTGCTCTCTAAAAGCATATATTTTTATACCTTGCTTTCTATATTCTTTAGCAATCATCAAAAATAGTAATATGTGTGACAGGGCGAGAGAAGGGCAAACGGAAAGCAGGGTCACAGTGGCTGTTGAATTATTTCCTGGTCCTAGATCAATAATTAAATTTAATGATTAAATAAATTAAGAAAAACTATCTCTAAAGTTTATATTATAGATGTACGATCTAGCGTCGCACATTTTGCTTACTCGTTTAACCTAGTTTTACCTTTAGGCTTTAGGCATGCTAAGCAGTTTACATTGTTAGGTAATTTCGTATAATTAAGTCAGTCTACCGTTTACTGCACTAGAGAGAGGAACAGTCAATATTCTACCTATCTGTAGATTTACCAATACATTTTTACTACATACTTTTGGTGCGAGTTTCTTCTTCTTCTACGTCACCTAGACTCAACTCAAGTGTACCAGTACTACAACTCCCTACTACGAGCCAAGTACTGTACAATATACCTACTAGCTGACTCCGCACACGTTGTTTTGCGATATGAATTAGCCTACGAGCTATCAGATTCTCAGTGTTGAAATGTAAACTGAACGCTCTCTAATTTGGTGTAGACAGTTTTTACTTGAATGCATCAAAATGTCTGTCACTCTGTCGGTCGTAGAACAAACGTGTTGTTTTCAAGTTGGCAAATAAATCTGTAAATACTCAAGTAATCCCGGTTTATTTGCTCATAATCCATCAGGATACACATAAAAATTCATAAAAATCGGTGAAGCCGTTTCGGAGGAGTTCGATAACAAACACTGTGACACGAGATTTTTATACCTATATTAGATATTTAATAAGCGCTATTGTAAATAAAAATAATTTGACACTTATTATTTTATATTCCTTACGTTGCGCTAATCCGTGCTGAGGACAATTTAAAAAACCCATTTAGAGGCTAAAAATTCCACCCATGCCGGGACTTGAACCCGCGACCTCTGGCACGGTTAGCCAGAGCTCGCGGGTTCAAGTCCTCGCATGGGTGGAATTTTTAGCCTCTAAATAGGTACTTTTTATTTTTTTATATCAGTGATGGGGGGACCCTAGAACACTTCTGTCGCCAGGTGGCGCTGACGTCGCACATCCAGCGAACACTCCCATCAAAAGATGTAAATAAATTTCAAATGAAACGTCATCGGCGTTCTTAGAAGTATTCCAGTCATTGCCTCGGAAAAAACGGGTTAAAAATGCATGTGAACCGAGAAGGCAAAATGTTGGATATTAGTCTAGAGAAGCTTAACTTCAAATTGTCGACCAAGATTTGTGTATTTGCCGCCTTCTTGAAAAAGGGGTTAAATTCAGTTTTTTCACAATAACTCAGTTTATGAATACTTGCTTGCTTACTATTCGTGTGGCGCCGGATTAAGAATAGCGTCACTCCATTACCTGCCGTGGATTTCGTAGAAGGCGACTAAGGAAATCAATTACCAGGAGACGGGCAGCAGCCCGAGATTCCAACCGCATACTGCGATCGCCAACCCGCTTGCCAAGCGTGGCGATTATGGCAAAACCCCTCATGGTTATGCCCCTATATTACGCTCACCAAATCCTGAGCGATTCCAATCGTTTAACTGTCAAATTAGTATGGAATTTGACAGTTAGACGATTGGAATCGCTCAGGATTTGGTGAGCGTAATTAGGCCAATGAAAACCACGAAGGAGGCCTATGTCCTGCAGTGGGCGTCAAATGGCTGATGATGATGAATACTTGAGTTGTCTCGTAAAGTAATGCTTTTCTGCGTCTAAACCCTTACAAGTAAACTTTTAGAATTTAATGTTAAAACTGAATCTAAAAAGATTTTTATTATTAGAGTAACTTGATTTTTTGCATTTTTTGAAACCTGTACAATCCTAAAAAAACCGGACAACTGCGAGTCGGACTCGCCCACCTAGGGTTCCGTATAAATTTGTAGGTAAGTACGTACATAATATTATAAATAGTTCAGAAATCGAGTCTCGCAGTTTTTTCCGAGTCAATTTTTTTATGATTTAATTACGAATGTACATATATAATCGCTCGTAGCCCCGGCTGCCTGAGTGATCTTAAACGATCACGAAGGTTAAGCAACACAGGGCGCGTTCAGTGCATGGATGGGTCGCCGTCTATGCCTAACGCTAGTGGCATTTTTCCGAGCGGTTCCGTGCTTCGCAAGGCACGTTAAGCTGTTGGTGCCGGCTGCCGTCGATAGATGGCAGTCGTTAAGCCAAGTCAGAGGCCTTAGGGCGGCTTGACAACTTCTGACAGTAGACAAGCCACTAGTCTACAAGCCTCCACCAATCCGGACTTGGCCCCCGTGGTGGAGTATGGCCTATACCTTCCTCAGGGAAGAGACCCGTGCCCCTCGGTGGGGACATAATTGGTTGATGATGAGTACATATATAGTTTTCAGATTTTTCCCTGTACTTACTTGTAAAATAATACGATATTATTGGCCAAGCTGCATAGTTCTAGGTCAACGGAAAGTACCCTATTGTTGGTTCTCTTGAGTGTCGAAATATACGTTTTTTGCGGCATAAACGGCCGTATCTTACTTTTACGTTAACTTAGAAGTTTGATTTTTTCACAGCTTCAAGGGACTATAGACCTAAGTAGGTATATGGTTTTAATTTCAACTCGACAACTTCACGCCTTCCCGAGACAAAGGACACACAGACGGACGGACGGGCGGACGGACTGACAACAAAGTAGTCCTATAAGGGTTCCGTTTTTTCCTTTTTAGGTACGGAACCCTGAACAATAGTTATGGTTTTTTTTTTGCTTTTTAAGTTTTGCTATGTTTTCTATGGTGTGAAAATAATGTCACTCCAATCTAAGTTGGACGCAAGTTCCCCATTGTAGTTGTAAAAAAGCAACAAAAAATTGATGTATCAATCGTATATCAAAGGAGAACCGAGTTGTTGTAAGGAAACTGAATTTAACCCCATTTTCAAGATGGCGGAAAATGCACATAGCAAATATTGGTCGATCATTTGAAGTTAAGTTTTTCTAGCGCCGCCCCCCACGTAATATCGAAAATGTAGCTTTCTCGGTTCGGGATACGTGGGCAAACTCTTCGCTTCGCACAAAATTACAAGGACATTTAACATGGGGCGTTTCGACACATTGCTTCAGTGGACAGACCTGAAGTAGGGCTCCGGCAGCGGATGGTAGAGCGGCGGCGGCAGCGGCGGCGCGTACTCATGGTACTGCAGGTGGGGCGGGTGGTGCGGCGAGAGGTGGTGGGCGTACTCCCGGTGCTCGCCCTCGCCCAGCGAGCCCAGCGCCACCGGCATGTATGCCACTTTGTCACCGGCCCATTGCTGCTGGGGATCGATGGTCACCGCGAGTGATGTAAACGCGCGCCGGTATGTCAGCGTTGTCTTTGGTTTTGGTAACGAGTTGATTTGACAGCGGTTTTGGTGGGAGCTTTGGGTTTTTTTATTTTGCTTTACTTCGCGGGTTAAATTGCACTGGCCTGGATGCTTTGGTGGAATGAATAGTCGAGTATTTTTTGGTTATAAGCTTCACGTTACACTATGAACTGTTTTCCAATAAGTGATCAAGGTTAGCGTTGAATTAACCATTAAATTCCTACGGACAGACATACAACGAAACGAAATCCAGCTTCAGCGACAGCAAGGTCGAAAGAAAATAATCGATATCGATATATAACGACACTTCACAGCACTATTTAACGCGCCATAACATGCGAGATGACAGCCCACTAAAAAGGGTACGTAAAAATGACGCTCCGCTACAAAGACACATAAATACACGAATAAAATCAATCACAAAACTGCGGAACGACGCGGCAGCCCGAACGCGACTGATAAAAAAGTATTTCGAATTTTTCGCGCGGGAAGCGGTGTCCATCCATGACGAAAGGAAATAAGTTCCTTATATACTTAGAGCTGATACGGGATTTAGGCCTTTCGTGGTCGGTAATAGCGGCGATAAGGGTGTAGATAGCGTGTCGGCGCACGGTCGGCTTGGCAACGTCGCGTCAGCTGGCTGCGCTAGTGACGAGGCGCGTTCAGAAAGGTCAACAAGCGGTTACTATTTTTTTCTCGTTTCTTCATTTCTGCTATTCGATACAAAGTCGAGGATTTTAGGTGCGACTTTTATCATATGAAAGTACATAAACTTAACGATGTTGCATGATACTTAATGTGTTTTAAAATTTGAAAAAATATTTCTACTACACGTCTCTAATAAATTAGTAGAACATACTACTAAACTATCAATGAAACTTATTAAATAAAACAAAAAATACATACATGCAATAAACTCAAAGTGACTACCTACCTAGTAAATTATTTACCAAACACATTAACATAACGATCTCGTTACAAATCCCGTGAATTTTATTGCAACAATAACAATAAACCTTCGTAATCCATTACTATGCGAGTGGAAGAGCGTTAAAATCTCATCTTTAGTCATTAATTATAATTAATATTCACCGACGAAAACTATAAAAGGCCATTAAAAAACTATAAAAAAAAGTGGCGACGAAAAACTATGCATAAACATGAAGAAGATTATTCGGAAAATAATAAAGTCTATTGTTTTCACAGCGCGAGGCTCAGCCCAGCGCGACGTTGCCGCTCCGTGCGTTCGCGCCATACATTTTACTGTTTCTCCAGTACATAGACGCTCATTACGCCTCACGCACACAGTGAAGCGGACGCCGATATTGTTATATCCGTCGCACATAGCTACGTAAAGTACATAGTGCAAGAGGTACATTCCAGCGAACACAGTAGGTATAACTCTACCTATGTTTGTGATATTATGACGTTGGCGCGGTACACAAATCAAACAGATCATCTAATACGCCAATGTATACGCCAGTTGCCACCAGCGGATTCTTTTGAGCACAGTGAAATTTGAATCTGTCTGCAGCGCCCTAGATTCCATATCACACGCCGAAATCAGTATAAAACCAACAAGATAAATGCTATTTTCGGTTGAGATGGCACAGAAAGATTATAATTTCGAGAAAAAGGACTCGAAACGCTTTTTAAAGTATATCATCGAACCAAGTAACTAACACCCAAAATACAAATCGCTTACTTATTCACATTTTCTCAAAAGATAAAGTTTATTAAGTACACAATACTGTAACTGCATGATTTTTTTTAACAAATACATTTTTGATATTTACCTACTTAATTAAAAAAAACTGTAAATCGAAAATATATGATTATAAAAAATATATATTTCATCAGTTCGTTAGTCATAAAGTAACTGGATTTATGGGCAATCTGAAACATCTCTTAGTTGGATGGATTAAAAACGTAAAGCACAGCAGCACATCCGTACTACTAGCAAAATTGTAACCCAAATAAATTGATACGTCCTCAATTGCACATTCAGAAAGGCCGACAGACACAACAAATTAACTACACACTTAAAAACTCATTAACCGAGATCACTTCAGACAGCCAGATTTTTTTTGCGCAAAAGAAAATCCGCACGAAATAGAGATCGCAAAAACTCGAGTTACCGCGCGTTATCACATCCAGATACACTCACAGATAACACATGAGCAATCCACGGTAATTAGCACTCCACAAAACTTTAAATTAATTACAAAATTAACGTACAGAATAGAAAAAAATCGCGTAGGAAAAGTTTTTTTTCAGCACAAGAAATCGGCGACGTGCTAGCGTGCCGTCAGTCACCGCTGAATGTGTGTCACAACACGGCCGTGTCAATGACTCCGCACTTAGCCGCCACTATGTACTAGTACAACAGAACAAGTACATTTCCACACGAACACGTAAACGTTGCGTCTTAGAGACACGTGCCAAATCCGTAGAGGAAATCGCCCCTGAAACTAGCCGCTGTTGTGTGCGGTAAGGACGCAGCGTCCGCTGCACCGCGCGCGCTCCGGCCAATTGCGCGTAAAAACAATAAAGAAAAAACCACCTATCGGTGAAAACAGCCAATCGATCAACTGAAAAGAGGAAAAATAAAAACTCAGGCACACGTCACGATTTCAGTGTCCCAGAAGCATTGAGTAGCAATCGATTCCTATTTTGAAACTGCAGCAGCGACCGGTGAATAAGTTGGAAAAGAGAACGCTAGTGTAAGCCCGGCGCGGCGGCGCGTACACGGCGCCTATGTAATTCAATACATAAGAGAAGTGTGCCGCGCAGTGACGGACGAGTGACGAACTGTCACGCGCTCGGCTGTCTCCGCGGCCGATCGGCATTCTCCGCCTCAGAACAATAAAATTCACCGATTAGATTATGTCATAATGATTGGTAAAAACCAGTTGCTGCGGGTCAATCACATCTGTCTAATTACTAGAACAAAACACGTTTGGCCGGAGCTATGAACCTTTCGGGTGAAAGGTCGCAACGTAATTGCCCATATTAAATCAACAAACTCGATGATAAACGATTCAAACAATATTGATGTTGCGAAGAGCGATAATTCGATGAGAAATGCGTGAAAATTGTATATGCCAGAAGTGATCTCTACTTAGTCTATTGTTGAAGTGAAAGTCTAGGTGAAAGCTGAGTAGTTTCTTTTCTACGCCCGACCACTTGGCAGATGCAATGGCTCAAGAAATTGGGCTCTGATTTACAACTAGAGCGAACAAAAAAGTTTAGAGAAGTATTTTTATCAGTCGCCAAAAATATCGATACCTTTTCCTCTTATGTAAATATTGCAAGGCACATCACTATTTTACACATTCTTGATTTAGCTAACGAAATAAGAACTTATTTTTTTTATTGTCTCTCATGTTTATAAATAGTAAGTACATAAGACAAATCTAATAACATCCAACAACAAATTAACATTGAGAAAAAATCGACCTAACAGAAAAATGCCCAAATGAGAAAAAAATAAATATCCATTTTTGGGTTTTTAGGGTTCCGTTCCAGAAGGGTGCCAAACGGGACCCTATAACTAAGACTTCACTGTCCGTCTGTCCGTCTGTCTGTCCATCCGTCCGTCCGTCCGTCTGTCTGTCTGTCTGTGTCTGTCTGTCTGTCTCTCACCAGGCTGTATCTTATGAACCGTGATAGCTAGGCAGTTGAAATTCTAATAGAAATACAAAAACAAAATAAATTAAATATTTAAGGGGGCTCCCATACACCAAACGTATTTTTTTGCCGTTTTTTGCTCGATATTAATAACAGCAACAGATAGACGCTTGAAATATTCACAGAATATTTGGTTCTATAATCGCTTCAAAAATAAATAATTCAATTAAAATAAAATAAATATTTTAAGGGGGCTCCCATACAACAAACGTGATTTTTTGCGGTTTTTTTCTCGATCTTTGTGTCTAATGTTGTATAGATAAGGGTACGGAACCCTTCGTGCGCAAGTCCGACTCGCACGTGGTCGGTTTTTTATATTTCTCACATTCGTGAGAACAAGACAACGAGAAAAACCGGGAAGAAGCAATGATCACCTCTATTAGATGAAGAGGGGACAGAGCGAGACGGAGATGATTCAATTCATTAGCCGGAGCGAGACAGCGATACCGGCGTGCGACGAAGAAAAACATTTCACTGTGTGCGGCGTGCGTCAGTTCCAACCAAAACACTCACAAATACAACGCTGGCGCCAACGATAGTGGAAAATCCTCCTAACGTTGGATAGAATTCCGATGTGGAAACTGCCAACGTTCGCTGGATAGAGAAAGACGCAGGTGCCGGCGGAGTGAAAGGGCATGAGAGGTTCAGGTGAGTTGGAAAGGGACAGAGTTGTCTGTTGACGTAGTAGTAGATGAGATGGCTATCAGTAGTTAGGACGCGATCACAATAGGCAAGGAAAATTCGTAGGAAATAATTTTTTGGTAATATAAAATAATCACACAGTATTTTTCAAAACCGCAAATATTTTAACACAATGGAATTCTATTTCTTCCAACAAATATAATAATTTTTGTACAGTGCGT
The DNA here is from genome assembly GCA_947308005.1 of Yponomeuta malinellus. Classification (NCBI taxonomy): domain Eukaryota; kingdom Metazoa; phylum Arthropoda; class Insecta; order Lepidoptera; family Yponomeutidae; genus Yponomeuta; species Yponomeuta malinellus. Next base: position 2,672,394 of record OX371022.1, read on the forward strand.
ACTGCACGTGTTATTGATAGTCTTGTTCGTACGGAAGTATATTAAGTTAGCATAAGTCTTTAAATGCAAATTAAGAGAGCAATGTAGGTACTAACAAACTGTAATCACAGTTTGGTACTATTAGGTATTAAAAATTTTGTTTTTATAACGTGTGAAAAATAACATAAGAAAAAATAATGTTTAAAAATAATTATCATCAATTTTTTTTTGATGTTTCATACAAATTGACCGCGTTAAACCGAGTTTGAAGATTGCATGAAAACGATAATTTTAAACTTTTGCTAATTGAAATTGGTTTAGTTATCAATACTGAAGAGACGGTGATCTTGTTATTTAAATAACATACATAAAAGGAAAACAATCAATATCGTTAAGAGCATCACTTAACGGCTGGACTGAGTCGGCTTTTTGTTCTAAATCTTTATCATAACTGCAGTTTTTAAAGAAAAATATTATTTGTAAAATAACAAAGAAAAATTGGAAAAATGGTCCGACAATTTGTAAAATTCGGGAATATTGCTTTTTTTAATGGAATTTCACGATTACAAATTCATTGACATTGGGCAAGACACGGTCTGTCTGATCAACTAGTGTTTTCATATGATTCATTCAGTCATGAAGAGACATTCCTCAGAAGATACTCGGAAGACTTACGTAGTAGCGCCCGGCCCCTGGAGTTATTTACAATTAATAAAATAAAACATTTCATTAAATATATTGTAAGTATATACTTAGTTAAAAGTAACTTATTTCTTTTGCAATATGAATAGGGTTGTACTTACTGTAAGTAATTACTTTCCATTATAAAATTATAATAAAATTGGGAAGCAGTCAGTACAGATCTTTTAAATAACAACTTGTTTCAAAAACATCATTGATAATAAAACATAACAAAAAAGAACCAGATAAGTACGAGTCGGACTCGCCCACTGAGGGTTCCATACAAATTTTTAGGTACTTACATATTATAAATAGTTCAGGAATTGGGTCTCGTAATTTTTCCGAGCTTTTCCCGAACTACAAAGGCAATTTTTTATGATTTAATTAAAAATGTATAGTTCTGTATAACTTCACTATAACTAACAAAACAGTCATAGGTTTCTTCTTTCATTTCGGTCTCAGTTAATGCCATTGAGGAAACTGAAAGTTACAAATTACAAGCGTTTCTGAGTTTTGTGCCTTTGGAGTTTTATATTAAGATTTCTTGACCGATCTTAATGATTATCGGTAGTAATTATGTTACCAATAAAGACACCGCCTTACGTAAGCACACAAGCGCAAGGGCGCATGAACCACACAGGCGCAATTATTATTATTTATTCACGCTCAGTTGTAAAATAAGGTAGAGTCTTTAGGATTGAAAATTGAAAAACGTTTTTTCCGAGCTCCGAGAACTGCAAAAACTAACAACGTTACATAAAAATATCGAAAATTTGAAACATGTCACAAAAAAATGAACTCGCGCTGTAAGTGTTGCCCTAGTACTTTTAGAAAAATAAAAAAATAATAACTTTTTTTATTTTTATTTAGTATTTTTGTTATTACAAATTAATTTCAATTAGAGTTACCATTACCTTAAAACTACAAAATAACAATTGTATTTAAATTTCTGAACGTTTTGAGGGTACCAACCGAACGCTACAAAAAAAAACTGAAAGACGAAAAGAAAAAATCCTCGCTTACACCACACTTATAATACGCCGTTACAAGCATGCGAACGCACACACACCCGCGCACGTGCGCGTCCGTGTGGAGACAATAAATCTCTCGCTGTGTGAGTGCAGCGTCTAGCTACCTATAGTCCATACCAAATAAAGTTTCCCAAGATGTAAACATTTTTTTTTCCAATCACTCAATTTACTTATTTATAAACGGAGATAAATTTAACATTATGTTATAAAAAGAATAGTCGCGCCTTGTTTTGCTTTTAGGCGTACAAACTTAATTGATGTTGTAGTGAAAAATAGGTTAAATAAAATGTCATTATAATTGTCATAATTAAAGCAAACAAAACACTTTTAATGAAATCGAAATCATGAAATAAAAACTAGGAATGGGTAAATATTCAGGGATTTATTTCAACGTAAGGAATTTATATTCTTTTCGTTGAATGTTCAGATTAAGATTCAATGTGATATGCCTTCGGTCAGATAAGGCAGATATCTCTTCCCTTTTTCTTAAATAATTTTAAGATCGCTGTTACGTCACCATTCTGTCTCGCTGGCACATACTAACAATATTCATGATTGTAAAAAAAAAAAATTTAATATGTCCTTTTTAAATGTGGTCTGTGGCTTTGCTAAATAATAAAATTGAATAGTTTTGGAAGCTACTTTTCTTTATGAAAAATATATTTAAAATATCCGTAATTTTATTACAAAGCCTCAAACCACATATATCAAAAGTATACTTAGTTTTTTACAATCGTTAACAATATTAGAATGTGCGAGCAAGACGGATGCCAGACGTAACAGCAGCTTAATACATTAGTTAGTACCTAATAAGATCCAGTGAGTGCCATGAATAACTTTTAACAGGTACCTTGAACATAAAAATACTTTACATTTGTATTTTGTGCAATAATCAAATGAATCGTTCTTGCTAAGTTGGGAATAATGAGTAATGATTGGTCACTATAGACGAGGCATTTTTGTAAGCGCGAGTAGTAGGCGAGCGCGGTAAGGAGGCTGAGTATGATTTGCAATGACCAATGCACACGAGTTGCATACGACGTTTTTCAACACAATGGAAAGAAACAATCTTATATTGTTAGTAACTTGAAGCGAGAAAAAAACAACTTGTATTGTTAGTAACTTGAAGCAGACATTTTTTATAGTAATTAACCACACAGCACCAACTTTACCAAATATTTTCGGAAAATGGCGCGTAAATTTTGTTTTTTTCGCACGCCGCACTTTCGATGCGCGCGCAGGTTCAATAAAGGTACATGTTAAACCGTCTTTAAAAAATCAGTCGGAGTAGCAGCAATATAAAAAGTAAAAAAAAAAACTATAAAAAAAGTTTCTAAATACGAAAGTTAAGATAATTTGTTTATAAATATACAATTTAATAAAATGAAATGTTTATTTGTCATCTTAACCCTAAAATAATTTAATATTCGTAAAAATATTTAATGTTCTTCCACATAAACTTATTACAGCTGTACGGTAATGTTTTTACAGCACAAGTATGGTAATATGCTGAATTATGAAACTAAAACGGTGTAATAAGTCTATTTACGAACAATCGTGCTGAAAAAATACGGTTATATTGTTTAAAAGCCGTGATAGCGCGGTCAGTTGCCTCACAGTTAAGAGGTCGTGGTTTTGAATCCCGGCATGTGCCAATGACTGTTTTCTGATTTACGTACTTCCAGTTACGTTCACAAATGTGAATTTGAAGTAGCAATAACATTCGCAAACTGTGAAGCAAATTATCGTAAGGACACCTGAGTCCACATACCTCAGCGCTTAAAGTCGCCTCAGTCCGCGGTGGGCACACGTGGTGATAAGCACATTCTCTCTCTGAGAAATGGCCTATGGCCTGCACTGGGACGAATACAGGCTTTCAATTTCAATGTGTCAAAAATGGTTTGTTTACACCCAGGGAAATCCCATCTGGTACAGAGTATACTACCGACAGCGACGAGCACCGCCATTCAATAATGGCTCTTATGCAGCAACTTATACGACCTAAGGTTGTATAGCGGTGAATTCCGTCGACTTTACAGCACTAGAGAGCCAGCGTGTTATCTTGTACATCACAGGTGTATAATAACGCGTTTAGGGGTTAAAGGGTTACGGGTTTTTTTTGTTCGAGTTCAGCGGACAATGTGGAAAATAAATAAATGTATGTTGACGTGGTATAGCACCTGAGACTGCCTCATTTCTTTAGCGGTATCACGTCTGATTACCATGCCGGTGTTTGTGGGTTCCATTTCCACTGGGGGCCGGCTTGCATTTTGTATACATGTGTTTCCATTTTAGTGATGTCCTTGCCTGGTCAAGATAGCACAGGGAATCCTAGTTTAGAACCAGGACTAAAGATCGTGTACTGTGGAAGTTGTTGTAATTATTAGTTTAATAACTAATAATCAGTACTTACTTTTGAGTTTACATAAAATTATTATTGTAAGTCGTCAAAATATAAGAAGCCCGTTTTGACAGCTACACAAAAATGCATTTTACTTTGGGTTTACTTGAACAAATACATAAAAAGACACATACTCTGGCATATTGTTTAACGCTCGAAAGAAAACAGAGATTTTGTAGCCCGAAAAGTTACTCATAGTTTAGATATTTACATTCTATTGTTTTTGTAGCTGTCAAAACGGACTCTTTATATTTTGACGACTTTAGTGCCAAAATATTTTTGGAACGTAACTTAATAATGTTTGCCGAGGGTAGTAAACTAAGTTAATGCTTTCAAAAACACGCCTGTCACCTCAGTCTACCGAGACCACGGCACTTGCAAAAGTACCGAACCGTCGGAAAATTGTAGTAAAATGGAAAAGTAAACGAGTAAATATCCGTTAAAAATTCAGTTTTATTATTGTTAGTATAAAGGGCGGTGGAAGCCTAGTGAGTAAGACATTGGACTCGGAAGCGGGAGACCCAGGTTCGATTCCCAGTGCGGGCATGTACCTATGACTTTGTTTTCTAAGTGATGTATATTTGTGAAGTTATGTGAAGGTGCAGGAAAACATCGTGAGGAAACCTGAGTGTCTGAGCTATTCACATACGTCGGCGCTTGAAATCACCAATCCGCGGTGGGCACGCGTGGTGATTAAGCCCACACTCGCTCCCTGAGAGTAGGCCTGTGCCCTACAGTGGGACGTATGTAGGCTGCTTATGATGTTATGACAGTGGGACGTATGTAGGCTGCTTATGATGTTATGTAAGTTTTTTCGTTTTTTTTTTACTGGTCAACACTTTACTACGGCGGAAATGAAGAATCCGATTCATTAAAAAGCCGCCAAGCGAGTGTCGGGCCATGCGAAGTGCAGGGTTCCTTAGATGGCCACCAAAATACGCGCACTTCGAAGGGAGGCTGTTTTTGTTGATATTATTCAATTCCACCGCGCCGCTACCACAGCATCGCTAGCTGTAAAGGAAAACATCGTGAGGAAATACGCGGTTTGGTTGGCTCCGCACGTATTAACTTGTCTTTCCTTTGGGCTAGGCCGACTAAGCTGTCAAGATGGTATAGGTGCTAGGCAAGTTGACTCCATCTAAAAAACAATGTCTCAGGCACGGCAACGTCCGAGTGGTCTCTTCCCCTATCTAGTGTGAGTGAAGGTGCCTCTGCACGCTGTATAAATCATCTCATTACGTAGATGCAAAGGTTAAAGTTTTATTTGTAGCGTGTGGCGGCGACCGGCGTCAACCGTGTGCGGCGAGTGCATATACTTAAATAAAATGTATGAAAACAACAGGATATATGCAGGTGGCGGCGTTTTGAGGCAAGGCTACAACAAATTCGCAGATGTACGTAACTTTGTAAATAAACAAAGTCATAGGTTATAGTCATGCCCGCGTAGTCAAATCCGTGTGTCGCCGGATTAAGAATAGCGTCACTCCATTTCCTCCCGTGGATGTCGTAGAAGGCGACTAAGGAAATAAATTACCAGGAGACGGGCAGCAGCGTCTTTCTTGAGATTCCAACCATATACTGCGATCGCCAACCCGCCTGCCAAGCGTGGCGATTATGGCAAAACCCCTCATGGTTATGAAAACCATGAGGGAGGCCTATGTCCTGCCTGCAGTGGGCGTCAAACGGCTGATGATAATGATGATAATCATGCCTGCACTGGGAACCGAACATTGGTCTCCCGCTTCCGAGTCCATAGAGCTACCACCGCCTTTTATGCTACAAATAAAATGTATGAAAAGTACAGGAAATATGCCGGTGGCGGCGTTTTGTGCGTGTAGCCGGTGGTATGTGTGCGGCGACCCTAAGGGTGCTGATACACGGGCGGCCCGTTGCGATCGAACGACAGACAGTGCCAACTGCAGCCATCGACACACGTCGACGGCAGTCGCCGACATGTCAGCGTCGAATATCCGCATGACATGTCAGGGTCGCCGTCTATGCCTAACGCTAGTGGCATTTTTCCGAGCGGTTCCGTGCTTCGCAAGGCACGTTAAGCTGTTGGTGCCGGCTGCCGTCGATAGGCTTGACAACTTCTGACAGTAGACGAGCCACTAGTCTACAAGCCTCCACCAATCCGGACTTGGCCCCCGTGGTGGAGTATGGCCTATACCTTCCTCAGGGAAGAGACCCGTGCCCCTCGGTGGGGACATAATGGGTTGATGATGATGTCAGTTTCGACGGCTGCAGTTGGCACTGTCTGTCGTTCGCAACGTGCCGCCCGTGTATAAGCGCCCTAAGATTTTTATACAACCCTTTCGTCGGCGTGATAAGTATGTGTGTTTTGTCAGTTTTTCAGCACTAGCGTTTCTGAGCTAAGCCACAGGCAGACAGACAGACAGGCGACACTATAACGGTTCCTTGTTGACTACGGAACGCTAAAAATTTACAGAAAATTACCAAGCTATCATGAATGTGAAACCGACTAACAAATTATGCATAAGGAATGGCTGACATTTATCACCAGTCAGTTTAAAGTAACGAAAGCAATTTTTCTATGAAACAACTCTTTACATTATTTTTATTTACAATCTTCGGGAAATTTTTGGATAGTACTCAAGTACCATCTTAAGAGCGTGTTGCATGTATCTACTGGGGCCTATTTCATAAAACTGCAATTCATAGTTCATTAAGACAATTCGATGTACGTATATTGCGCAGCCGAGCCTTCTTGTTAATCTGTGGGTTAGTCACCGACATTGACTGTGACAATTAGATGTACATTGCACATCACCATGAATTTATTGTAGTTCTATGAAACAGGTACCTGGGGTGCGACCACGTAAGTCCTCCACTGTATAGAGTTGTCTGACTCAGCCTACTCCGAACCGTCAAATACTTACATATTTTAGACACTTTGGAGTCGTCTAAATGCTTAACCCGATAGAGTGGAAAGTCACCTACGTGATAAAAGGGCTGGGCCCAGCCAGATTCTGTTAGTACAATGTAGCATAACGATAGATTCGGTCACGTGTTTTTCCATACCACTGACGCCTTTGAGTAGTGTTTCAGAGAAATCGAGTTTAATATATAAAAATATCGTGTCACAGTGTTTGTTACCGAACTCCTCCGAAACGGCTTCACCGGGTCTTTTAAATTTTTTTTGTGTATATTTCTTTCTTGTTTATATTTGGTAGTTCTGAGAATAGGTCGTAGGCTGAACGACGTTTGCCGACTCAGTTATTAATAATAATCATATTTCAAAAAAATTGCAATATTAAAATTAATAGTTTATAATAAGAAAGGTGAAATTAAAGTTTAATTATAATTACATAAATAAAGTTTTATACTGTTGTAATTTAATATAAGTATAAAAAAAAATTTAACAAATAAGACCTCGACTCGTTTTGTATATTCTACGTGACGTTATGTTATGACCCACAAAAAATATGCAACTGCAAAAAGTGCTTTCTACAGTCCAAAACGGAGGGGCACTCAAAAAAACTCGCAAGAAGACAAGTGCACCATTGATTTTTCATTTGCCTGATCCCAAACTTCAATGCGGGAGCGGGAAGGACTCGGCACCGTGAATAGGAATGAGCGAGAGGTGGAATTTTATTTTATGAATACAAGGGGTGGCTAAAAATGAGGTTACCCCAAGAGGCATGACTTAGCGGAATGTAGCGGCGCGGTTTACTGTTAAAAAAGGGAAATAATAATTAATTAACTATGCAAATGGAGTCAACAGTTCGGTGAGGAAATTTTTATCTTTTTTTATACGTATTAAAAAACCGGCCCATTGCGAGTCACTTGGCCTAAGGGATGGTACGGACTCGCACTCGGGTTGGCGATCGCAGTATGCGGTTGGAATCTCAGGAAGACGCTGCTGCCCGTCTCCTGGTAATTGATTTCCTTAGTCGCCTTCTACGACATCCACGGAAGGAAATGGAGTGACGCTATTCTTAATCCGGCGCCACACGGAAAATAAATAGCGTATTTTCTATTTTATGTAGCCTATATACGTCACACTGCAGCGCACAGGCCTTCTCTTAGAGAGAGAGAGAATATGGGCTTAACTACCACGCGTGCCCATCGCCGACTAGCAATTTCGAGCGCTGAGGTGTCATTATCAATACTTCAGACACTCAGGTTTCCTCGCGATGTTTTCCTTCACCGTTAGCGAGTGGTATCGCTACTATAACTACACAAATGTACATAACTTAAATAAAGTCATAGAGGTACAGGCCCGCACTGGAAATCGAACCTGGGCCTCTCGCTTCAGAGTCCAATGTTCTAACCGACTAGGCTACCACCGCTCATATCGTGTAAAAGTAAAAATGTTTTTATTCAAAGGTAACTTAAAAAAGTTAAAAAACAATTAAGCCAGCCCGGGAAGTAAGTACGTACCTATGACATGGTTTTCCACTTTCAACGAGTCTAAGTAGGTACATATAACTCTTTGGCTCCCGAGTCCGGCCACGTGCATGTTGTTTTTTCACGAGAGTTTGTTTCTGAAAGTTGCGCTTTTTAGGATTCCGTCCGAATCACAAGCAGCCTATATACGTCCCACTGTCTTCTCTCAGAGAGAGACTATGGGCTTAATCACCACGCGTGCCCACCGCGGATTGGCGATTTCAAGCGCTGAGGTATGTGAATAGCTCAGACACTCAGGTTTCCTCACGATGTTTTCCTTCACGGTTAGCGAGTACTATTGCTACTATAACTTCACAAATGTACATAACTTAGAAAACAAGTCATAGGTACATGCCCGCACTGGGGATCGAACCTGGGTCTCCCACTTCCGAGTCCGAGGGTCTACCCACTAGGCTACCACCGCTTCCGCTATCGCTACCGTCTGTAGGTATCAGAAGGGTGCCAATGGGACCCTATTACTCACGTTTCCATCCCGGAGCGGTAGGCAGACCAGAGGCCTGTTTCACAGAACTACAATTCATGGTTTACTATGACAATTCGATGTACATTGCAAAGTCGATAAACAAGTATTCAAGTGCATTATTCACAGTTTGGTACTATTAAATATTAAAGATTTTGTTTTTATAACGTGTGAATAAATAAACTAAAAAAAAGTAGGTTAATTTAAAAGAGCTTTATCTTTATCACCGAATATGTGGTTAATATAACGTAATATAATGTAACAGTCCGTGTGGCGCCGGATTAAGAATAGCGTCACTCCATTACCTTCCGTGGATGTCGTAGAAGGCGACTAAGGAATTAAATTACCAGGAGACGGGCTCGTAATTGATTTCCTTAGTCGCCTTCTACGACATCCATGGAACATCCTTCTACAGAATATCATGTGTTTTTATGGCGGATTATCCAATAAATCATACAAAAATACAGAAACTAAAAACCGGCCGAGTGGTGTGACATACGTTTCGCAGAAGATGTGTCTTCTTTCATTCAGTTCGGAACCCTTAGCGAGAGTCGCACTTGGGGCGGTTTGATAGCACGATGCCCACTACACTGCCGTTTAAGATTTAGGTTAGTTGTGAACAAACATGTAAATAATGTAGATTTTAAATGCAGTATCTTAAAACTTATTATAGCATTAGTTATTAGAAAATGTGCTTACTCCTGAAAAGGAAGAATTTGGACATGTACTTATTTATATATGAAATTGAAATTGAAAAAAAATTTTATTTATCGCATCAAATTACATTTAAAAAATCATAATAATATAAATAATTCTAAACTTAGGGATATTGATAAAAAGGGGTTTGCTCAGCATAGATGTTGTGTTAGACACAACGCTGATTTTCAGCAAGTCCCTGTTAAATTTTCGATTTAATAAAATTAAATAATAACAATACCATTACAGTTACAAATAGAATTAGAGTTGGACGTGTCTATAAAATTGAATAAATTACAAATACACTAAAGAATTCATTAAATTAAATAATTGATATGTTAATAAGTGTTACGTTAAAATGAGGATAACCATCAATACAACTTGATCATCCAGCCGATTTTGACTTTTTGAAGACATCTTAATCAGAAGAGAAATCTCTATCGATCCCTCCAACCCAATTATACATAAACTCACGCCTGTATCCCAGAGGGGAGACCAGGGACTGCCACTTGCCACGATACTGCCAGATCACTTTCGCTTCCTCAACATTCATTCATTCAAGTTATTTGTCGGGAATTATACCAATACTTTTACTAGCTGACCGGGCAAACGTTGTTTTGCCTTAGGTGTTTTTTTGTGACCTGACAAATGCATTTGATTGCGTGGACCTTGAGACGCTTTTATTAAAACTAGAACATATTGAACTGATGAGATCATATTTAAAAATTTTAATAAAATCCACAGGTTCACAAATAAAAATGGGAGTACCACAAGATCAATTTTGGGGCCGTTCCTTTTTCTTGCATATGTAAATGATTAGCCATTTATAGTACAAAACATGTTCAAGATAGCATTATTTGCAGACGACACGTCACTTATTTTTAAAATTAGGAGACAAGAAATAATCTTGATGATACAAATAATCCTCTTTCGCATGGTTTACGGCAAATAATCTGTTTCTTAATTCCAAGAACACAAAATGTATAAAGATTACCTTACCAAACGTAAGATTAGTTGAAAACAACATTGTACTCGGAAAAGAAAAACTAGAATTTGTAGAAGATACCCTATTTCTAGCTATCACAATCGATTCAAAATTCGATAGGGCCCTCATATTGTAAATGTATTGTATTGTTTATTTTAGTTATTTCCATAGTATTATCTCCTATGGTATACTATTGTGGGTTCGGGCAAAATACATTGAAACGATCTTCATCTTACGGAAGAGGACGATCCAATTTTTTTACAAGCTAGGTAGAAGGAACTCGTTATGGGATTTCTTTAAAGAAACTAACATCTTAACAGTTGCAAGTCAATACATTTATGAAAACATTATGTATGTAAGAAAAAATATCAGCAATTTGGAAAAATGTTTAGGCCATCATAATATTGATACTAGGAATAAACATAGATTGCTATTTCCACGTTTTAGACTTGCAAAAGGTAATACATAATTTATGAGGCACTGTATAAGGTTCTACAATAACATTCCTCAAGATATACGAGAGATATACAAGATATACCACCTATGCGATTTAAAAAAGGAGTTAAGCATACTCCGTGCAAAAAAGCCTATTATAACATTAAGGATTATTTGGGAGACAAAGATGTCGGGTATTTAAATAATGTTAACGGGGACGATTGTATCTAGTGTAGCGTAACTTTAAGTTGAAAACTATGAATTAAGCAAACCCGTTTTGAAAAGAATAAATGTGGAGTTTCTTTGTTACCTTATTTTCCGCATAATCTATTAATTGTGAAACTAATGAGAGAGAGAGAGAGAGAGAGAGAGAGAGAGAGAGAGAGAGAGAGAGAGATAATATGGGCTTAACTACCACGCGTGCCCATCGCATACTAGCAATTTCGAACGCTGAGGTGTGGCGATATCAATACCTCAGTCACTCAGGTTTTCTCACGATGTTTTCCTTCGCAGTTAGCGAGTGACATAGGTAATCCAGCGTCACACGGACAAGGAGATTGTTCTTATAAATCCCACCGTTAGCCTTAGAAACCTAGGAATATTAACAGGAGTGTCAAAAAAACGCAAATTAGGCTTTCGCCCACGTCATAATTTCGCTGAAGCCGTGAAGCGCGCACTGTACTGTCGGCTGAGACTTTCCGAAGCTGCAGCTCTTATGTATCACTTCATAGAGACTAGATTCGGGCTGAGAGGGGCTTGGGTGGGGGCGGGAGGAACACTCGGCCGCCGCAAGCGAAGACCGGGAGATCTTGATACTTTGAGTTATATTCGTCTCTGTAATTGATTTACAAAACCGTAAAATAAACAATTTATTTAGTATATAATAAGCATTAATTTAGCATTAAGTTTGCCTCTGTACTTTTCAGTTTTCTTTTGTGCTTTATATTTTTATAGGGGCAATAAATTATTATAATAATAAATTTAAATATATAAAATATTTATTTACATAAAATAAATATTTTATATATTTACACACACACACACACACACACACACACACACACACACACACACACACACACACACAAAAGAAAAGATTTACGCAAGAAATATTGAAATAACCCAAAACCTTAAAAGATTTTCTCCAGCATCGGTGACTGAATTTTTTCAATATTATTATGTAAGAGTTTAAAATATCCTATTTTTATTTTTCTTAAACTAGATTCGCTTAAAAGTGGAAGTGGTTTAATTGTCGATGCTGAAGAATTCGACGTTTTGAACTAAAGTTACAGTGTCAATACATTGTGCCCATCCAAGCACGTGAGTTTATATATGTAAGAATGTGCTAGAGAGAGAGAGATGCCACATGTGTAGAACACAATTATTATTGTGCTTATGCCTTCGTTGTCATAAATTTACGGCTTAGTAGCCTCTCACACCTAAGAAAATAAAATATATACGTACTCATCCCTGACTTTAAACGCACCAATATTTTTATACCATTCCCACTCTAAAAAGCTTATTTTATTCACTGAAAATAGTGAATAAAAAGGCCATTTAATCACTATTTTGGTGTTTGAATTTTCGAACTCCATCTCAATGCTTATACAACCTCCTTGCGCAAAGAATACTCGACATACAAACTGTGCAAATAACTTCTCGAGATTTGATTGGTCGATATTTGGGAGGAGATTAGATTAAAAACTATTTTGTGTACTTTACTGCCGTTACAGAAAAAAAATATCGCTTCACAAGTTGACCTCCCTTATAATAATAATATGAAAATTACTCTTAATTTTAGTAATTGTTCCAATTTTAATGTGCATTTTCATTAATTGAACCTTCCCTTTTTCTTCATTAAATGTCTATTTTCGCTTAAATTATTTATTTTTCTCGTAGTCATGGTACAAAATACAGTATGCAACTCTTGAATAAAGTACGGATTTACATTGAGGGTCATGAATCACTCGCGCTGTTCAAGATGCGAGTGATTCAATCACCATGAATCACTCCCTACGGTCGTTAGAATCCTTCACTTGCTCGTGATTCATCTAAAAAAAAAACAAGCAAGGAAAATAAGGTATTAATCACAACCCAGTCTAAATTATCAAGACCATCCTATTTAAATATAAATTGATTAATAATAACTATACAACTAATAATTAAAACTAATACTAATAAAAATATATACATATTTACAGGTAAAAAACTTGCCCCAGGTCGGTGTCCCGCGGGAGCCCAGGATGCTGGCAACATTCCCCCTTTGGATGGCCAGACTTATTCTCTGGCCGAGGTATGCATGCGCCAGCCCTCCGGTCTCCCGTGGCGTCGATGAGGCGCGTCGACAGCTCCTTAAAGAGCGAATGCGCCTCTGGGCCCCACGGTCCTAGTGTCTCGACCCCAAACGGCGAGAATATGTATTGGTTACCCAATGTTGCATATTTCCGCCGTTTGAGGCTGTCCGCTGCGCCGGCCGCCGCGCCGGCCGCCGAGCCAGCCGCCCTTCTACTCTGAGAAACATGGGAAGGCGCTAGCGTGTCGACGCAGGTTGAGTCCCATACCAGCGGTTTCCCATGTTTCCAGGGTATTGACGTCATTCCGTCGGGCCTCTTTTCATCATCGCGAAATATTCCCGGAGGTTCTAGCATTGTTGGAACTCCGGATGTGGCGAGGGCCCTTCGGATGACGTCATTTAAGGCTGCGTGCCTCGGTAAACGGCCAGCACTCCGTTGACAGTTGACAGACCATCCTCATTTTAATATTTTTATTAATACAAAAAAAAAACAATAATACATCACAGCCAAGTCCAACTACCAAGACCGCAGAAGCCGCTAGGCGGCCGCCGCGCCACCCCCTCTCGCCACGTGCTCGCCACCCCGCGGGCACAGCTATACACCCACACAGCCCTGCCGCCCTGGTAGCTAGGTAGAAACGAACGTCTAAGTACCAGCGTTTATACACTGCTAAATACAGTTATGTAGGCTGCTTGGTGGATAGGTAGGTTTAAATCGCGCGTACAGGGTGAATTTTTATGGTGTTATTTATAGATACAGTTCCTTTTATTTTTATTTTAGAGGAATACTTTAGTGTCTAAAACAGTCCTCAAAATGCAGTTTTAATAGTCTCTGGTAAAGGCTTTCCCTTTAGCACAGACTATCAACTGCATTTGAGAAGTGTATTTAGAAATCGTGTTTTTTATTATACATAAGACAGGGTTTAGCCGATGGTAGGCAGATAGAAACAATCGTCTAAGTACGAGGCGCTTATACACTGCTAAGTACAGTTATATAACTAGGCTTGGTGGATAGGTAGGTTTAAATTGCGCGTACAGGGCGAATTTTTACGGTGTTATTTATAAAAACCGTGTGACACCGGATTAAGAATAGCGTCACTCCATTTCCTTCCGTGGATGTCGTAGAAGTTTCAGTCAAAAACAGTCTACCAAAATCCCTTCTACTGTAAAACAATTAAAACGTCACGGTGTATGGTAATGTGAACCTCGGTAGAAAAAATATTCAAAGTAGCTGACACCACACCTGTGTTAGGAAGAACGGTATCTTTCGATAATTTTAAAGTCTCAGAAAAAATAGTCTAAAAATCCCTTCTACTGCAAAACAATTAAAACGTCACCATGTATGTTAATGTCAACCTCAGTAGAAAAAAATATTTTAAGTAGCTGCCACATGACGTGTGATAAGTCAAATTTCACGGTATATGTTAACGTCCACCTCAGTAGAAAAAGATATTTTAAGTAGCTGCCACATGACGTGTGATAATCAAACACGGTACATGTTAACGTCCACCTCAGTAGAAAAAAACATTTTAAGTAGCTGCCACATGACGTGTGATAAGTCAAATTTCACGGTACATGTTAACGTCCACCTCAGTAGAAAAAAACATTTTAAGTAGCTGCCACATGACGTGTGATAATCAAATTTCACGGTACATGTTAACGTCCACCCCAGTAGAAAAAAACATTTTAAGTAGCTGCCACATGACGTGTGATAATCAAATTTCACGGTACATGTTAACGTCCACCTCAGTAGAAAAAAACATTTTAAGTAGCTGCCACATGACGTGTGATAATCAAATTTCACGGTACATGTTAACGTCCACCTCAGTAGAAAAAAACATTTTAAGTAGCTGCCACATGACGTGTGATAATCAAATTTCACGGTACATGTTAACGTCCACCTCAGTAGAAAAAAAAACATTTTAAGTAGCTGCCACATGACGTGTCCACCTCAGCAGAAAAAAATATTCAAAAAACACTATTTGTTGAAGAAATGGTATTTTCCGATAATACTGAAGTTTCAGTAAAAAACAGTCTACCAAAATCCCTTCTTCTGTAAAATAATAAAACGTCACGATGCATGTTAATGTCAACCTCAATAGAAAAAAATATTTTAAGTAGCTAATCACATGACGTGTGGTAAGAAGAAACTGTATTTTTCGATAATTTTGAAGTTTCAGAAAAACAGTCTACCAAAAATCACTTCTACTGTAAAACAATTAAAACGTCACACGGTATGTTAACGTCAACTATAACAGAAAAAAAAATTCAAAGCAGCTGCTGACACAATGTGAGTGTTAGGAAGAAATTGTATTTTTTGATAATTTTGAAGCTTCACAAAAAAAGTGCCAAAAATCCCTTCGAATGTAAAACAATTAAAACGTCACGGTGTATATTAAGGTTAACCTCAGGCGCACCAAATCCTGAGCGATTACAATCGTCTAACTGTCAAATTCCATACTAATTTGACAGTTAGACGATTGGAATCGCAGTAGCCAGTTAAAGTTGGACGACACCACATAATCAGCGGACGAGTGTAATATTAATTTTTGACGCTCCTTTTGTTTGTTTTTGCTGGCCTTACATGAATGAAGGTCATAATAATATTTTATTGAAAGGGGCGCTTCGAATTTTTACAAAGGGGCGATGCTAGCGGGCTCTGTAGCACTGACTGAACTAAACGCCCAGTAAATGCACGCACGTGAGATTCGAAATCAATCCGAGCATTGTATAATTATCGCGCCATTCCATCCTGGAGTACACGAGCGGTCTAACAGGAAAATCCCTCCCCAAAACTCACGTCACGGTAAAAATAAAATACCTACTTGACGTATTTATTACGACAATATTTTGTACGACGATGATGGATGTCGGATGGTCTGAGATTTGATGTAACTGCAACATTCAGGTTTTTGAACGCGCTGACTGCCGCGCATTTTATACCAGTCGCTCTTTCTTTGCACTTCAAAGATCCAAGCAGTCAAACTCCGACAGAAACACATCCAAGTTTGAGCGGACTGCGGTAAACAAATCAGGTGAAATAACCTAAAATCAGAGCAATACTGGCACACGTAAGACCTTAAAGGGCAGTAAAAAGCAAAATCATTTCAAATTTCGAATGATTTTGATCGGGAGCAGCAGACGACACTCGAGGATCGGCGGCGTCTCACTCTACATAGTCGTTACTTTATGTACGTATAAAACACGGACCACTCAACGGCGACCCGCCGAATGTCACATTGATTCCCATCTCGAGCGGCCCGAGTTTCTAATAAGCGGGGCGGGGGAGGTCACCCACGCTGGTCGCGCCGGCAACGCTGTACACAAATACATAGAAACACGTACGTATCTTACGTAGATAGATAGAGAGGCAGTGCGCGGGGTGGGCGAGTATCGCGCGCAACGCAATCGCGCTTGAAAGCCATTTTAATTGTTTTCTTACTTATTATATAAAATACTAGCAGTGCCTGCGGCTACGTTCGCGTGGTAAACGGATTAGCTTATGTACACTTTGTACACCCTGAATGTCTATTCTAAATACTGGTGATTTTTTTTTATATCTTTTAAGTACTTTCAGAGGTTACCCCCCACATACAAAATTACAAACATAAACTTACATACTTTTCCTCATTTTAATATTAATGTAACTAGTGCATCACCCAGCGCAATTGCAGTGGCACGGCACGGTTTTGGGAGCGAGATGTCTAAGGAGGAGTCTACGCTTTCGACATGAAAGGAGAAGAATATTAGTGTAGAATTGTAGCTAATAATGATGCAGCCTATATCCATCTGAAGCCGTACCTGGTCGCTGCCTACCCCTCCGGAATGCTGGCGTAAATTTATGTATCTATGCGTACATACATCCTAATGTTGGGCACAGAACTTTATTCCATCGTGTAAGTAATGTGAAACAAAAAAGGTCACTTTTCTGTGTGAATTTATCTACTGATCACTAAGGATTACTGATTATACCGATGATATTGGTAATATTCCAGTGATATTGCTCGAAACCGTAATAGAAAAATTGGCACAGAGAATTTTCCTATTCTTAATTTACAGGGAATATTCCATATTCCCTGAAAAATTAGGAATATCATTGGGAATATTCCCGAGTAGGTTACCAGAAAATTACTGTATTCTCATCGGGCTATCAGTACCTACTCAGGATGATACAATTTACAATATAAATTGTATGCATGGCCGCCCTGGATATTACCCATTCTAACTATGCTTATTGATTTAAACCATGTATAATTTGATCACTACCAGCAATGGGTCACAACACTCACAGCAAATTCATTATTTGATAATTAGTACTTACCATTGGGAATATTTGTAACTCATCGAAAGCTAATAATGGAATTTCCAGCCATCATGAATGCATAAAAGAAATTAATTATCGTAATATCTTCCTACCCCTCGGGAATACTGGCGCGAGTTTTTATGTAATATATTAATGAATGAATGCATAAAACTGTCCTGATACTATTTTTGCTACAATTTCGAACACCAACTCGCATGTAGATATGTAAATAGCATTCAATATAATTAAATACACACATCAAAAAAAGTTTGCGATCACTTTGAAAAACTGAAATCTTTTTTGTTACTGTAGATTATATTATGATTTTTTCTTCTTTTTAGATTTTTTATTTAAAAATAAAGAATTAGAACACAAAACAATGACACCGTTCAGTTGTTTTTTCATATTAAAAGGCTTTCAGTCCTAGCTTACGCTCATTCAGAAATATGATTTAGTCAATTATAACCGATTCAAGATATTTTTTGCGGAAAGTTGTGATTGAAAAAATGCCAAGAAGATTATCAGAGGTTTTACGAGCAAGAATAGTAACCTTGAGGGAAGAAGGATACACCACGAGAGTACTAGCACGCAGACTTGCTATATCCCAATCCTGTGTCGTGGCTACGTTGCAGAGGTACCAAGGAATGGGGAATTTAGCTGACCGACCCCGCAGCGGTCGCCCAACTGTTTTGACAGCTGCCCAAACGCGCTATATAAGAATGGGATAGGTTACCCCAGGAAATGCTGGATAACTTGATCCTCAGCATGCCCAGGAGGATCTCCGCATGTGTTCGAGCCAGGGGAGGAGTTATTTTATATTGAATTTAACCTTTTCATAATAAATTGTTGTTTTATTAAATTGTTTAATTAAACAGTATTTTTATTTCTATGAAATTTCTATCACAATTACATTATGATTAATGGCTCAATTTTTTTTAAATAAATAATAAAAAATAGTTTTATATTTTAATTTCAGACAGGGTTCCTATTTAAAGAAAGCATACAACATAGATTTTTCTTGATAAAGTTAAATTTAAAGAATTATAGGAGCTTATGCTATGACCACAAACTTTTTTTGATGTGTGTACGCCACTGAAAATATTTTAATTTTATTTACTATGGAGAAACCAACAATTTTTTTACAGTAAGACAAATGGACGAGTTTCACAGACGCCCGGCGTGCATTGTTGGGAGAGAAAAAACGTAAAATTTTATCGATAAAAGCTTGGACTGTACAAGGGGAAGATCTAGACTAGCAGCAGTGTTCACCCATGAGGTGTTATTAATTTTAACTAAAGTGAGAATACTGGGAATATTCCCAAAATTCCCGGTAACGGCGCATCAAAATGACTAGTTAATTATATAAAAAGGCCTCATTAAACCTATCTGCTGACCGTACTGTTCTTCGGGCTTCGGCACAAAATATATACGTACCGTTCACCTACATTTATTTGTGCACTCACACAGGCGTAGTTTTATAGCTCGCCCACCCACACCGGCGCACCGTGCATGTATACGCTTTACCTCGCACAAAACACAGACGTACACCTTGGAGTTATTTTATATTTTCACTCGGAGCAATTTTCGTCATTATTTTCAACGAAGTTTTTTTTTTTTTTTTTTCTTAACTTTAGAACGTCATTACATAATGAAATCAATAAAACAAAGTTAACATATTAATTAATCAATTAGATAAAGGCATACTTGAAATAATGATTTATTCATTACAATTGCTGCCATCTTCATGTGGCAAGCAATGACAGTGCCTTGTAGTTAATTGAATAAGAATATGTACCTACTAACACTAGAATAAGATCAATATCAACTTTATATTATTTTTTATATTTGAAATAAAATGAATTGATTGATTGATTACTTACGGGTCTCACGGAAAAGAAATTGACCTCTCTAGATAACGATTGGTCTAACTTTCACCGAAAAAATAATGAGTCAATTACCAACGACTTTTTAGGGTTCCGTGTTCAACAAGAAATCCCCTAACGTATCTGGCCGCCTGCAGGCGGCTTAGCTCAGAGAAGCATAATAGGTACTTGAAAAACGTAAAAAGCTGTAAGCTGAAATTTGGCAAATATATATAGATAGATAGATAGATAGAGAACACTTTATTGCACAACCAGGTGAAAGATATTACAAATAGTTTCTTATATCTAAGTAGTGGTATACAATTGGCGGTCTTATCGCTTAGAGCGATCTCTTCCAGACAACCTTTGGATGGAGAGGAATGCACCAAGAATACAGTCGGTAGATGGATGTACAGCGAGAGATTACAAGAACATAAGTACTTATAATTACATATTGTACCAAAAATATACTTACATGAATATCTAAAAAAAAAATATAATATTAATCAAGCTGAGAAAACGATAAAAAAAAATTTTGTGCACCTACCCCTACACTTAAATTAAGGCACATTTTTTTTCACGTCTACCTGCGGTATCGCTGAATTGATCGTTTCAAATGTGTATTGTGGTTGTAAGAAAACCATTTTTCGATTAAGGCATCCATTTGCGTAATCCCAGCTAAACAGTTGTTTGAAGAAATTTGAAAAAATGGAGGACAGTATGAAAAATTATCACAGCTAAGTAAGCTTTACAAGTTAACGGGTTATAGTCCACCAACTTTGTCACAGTGTTTATTATTGAAGTCCTCCGAAACAGCTTCACCGATTTTTATGATTTTTTGTGTATATTTGGTAGGTCTGAGAATAGATCGTAGGCTAATTAATATGTCAAAACAACGTTTGCCAGGTCAGCCAGTAAGTAAAATAAAATCCTAACAACCCCATCATCATCAGCCTATGCTTGTCCACCGCTGGACATAGGCCTCTCCTATTGCACGCCACTGAGCACGGTCCTCGGCTACTCTCATCCAGCTCTTGCTAGCCGCCCTGCGGAAATCATCGCTCCACCGAGTCTGAGAACGTCCTACGCTACGTTTTCCAATCCGCCGTCTCCACTCCACTCAAGAACTCGTCTTCCTTCTTCGGGTGATATGGCCGGCCCACTGCCACTTCATACTGAAGTTGCTAATTCGGTGGGTTATGCCGGTGACTTTGGTTCTCTGTCGGATCAACTCGTTTCGAATTCGATCTTTCAGAGAAACCCCGATCAGAGCCCTTTTTCATAGCACGCTGAGCGACTTTAAAAACAACCCCAATAGAAATTACTTAAATTTTTTTTAGAATGTACTCGTACATTGGCTAAACTGTGAACTCAATAGTTCAATCAAAAAAACCCCTAGATGGTATATTTTGATGGCCAACTACGGAACCCTACATTGCGCGTGGCGCCACAAGCACTTGGTCGATTTTTTTCACTTTAAGGTTGCTGAACGTGAGGCATTCTGGCTCGCTCGCACAATCTAACATTTATAGTGATTATAATAAAATTTGTATTAGTTTTGATAAATATGGTCCGAGGGTTTGGTAGATGATAAAATGACGGATATTCTAAATACATTTTTGTTCTCCTATACCTTACTCAGTTTTTGATAAAAAGTTGTTTCTATAGCTATTCATTTTAGTATCACTGTTTTTCAATCAAAAACTAGGTACAAGGCCGAGTTTCATAAAACCACAATTCGTAGTTTATCACGACAATTTGAGGTACATTGCGTAGCAGAGTCTACTTGTTCAGCTCTGAGTTAATCGACTTTGCAATGTACACCGAATTGTCATAGTAAACCATGATTTTTAGTTCCATGAAACAGGCCCCAGGATTATAAAAATATGTCTTGAATGTCCGGAATTTTATTTTCTATCAAACCCTTAGACCACATTGATCAATAGTAAACTTCTTTTTTACAATCATTAAAATGTTAGATTGTGCGAGCGTGACACCAAACCAGACTTAACGGCAACACTAAGAATAATACTAAGATCTATGGCCTTATTTATCAAAACAAGATTCCTCTCAATTCTCAAAATTCCTCAGCGGTAGTTTATTTAATCTGTGGTTACGTCTTTTTCTTGTAAAATCCCCACCACAGACTATTCTAATCGGCGTTTATCGAGTGTTCTAAGGGATTGAGTTTCATAAAAAAGACCGTACGTCCTTTTTACCGTTCTCCTACATGTAATTTTAGTTTTTAGTGTTTTTTTTTTTTTTGGTAGTGGCTGAAAATCAGCGTTGCCATGATCACTGCGTTGACTTGGTTTCATAATGCTGAGCCTCCACCCTTTGTCTTAGGGCTAGTCATAACAGGCGCACGAGGCGCGCGAACGCTGGGTTTTCGGGCGCCCTCATATGCAACGAGTCATATCAAGCGCTGCCGTCCGTAGGGCGCGATTTAGGACGCCCGAAACGCAGCGTTCTGAGCGCGCGCCACGGGCGCTTGTTATGTCTAGTCGCTTAAAATATGTCAATAAAATGCTTTCTATTTCTTTTTTCTCTGAGGATAGGTAGTCACTCTAGACTTAGTTTTGCATTGAATTGGCCATGCTACTTATTTTTTATATACGTTTTGTTATAATTTATTTCGAAAATATGGACCATTTTAAGAAACTTATTTCGTTATTTTTGAATTTTATTCTTTATTTCTATTTTTAATATTTTTCTAAAATTTTGTGGCGTGTGACGTCATCAGAGTATGATTAAAGAGATAGTCTTTGCCTATATAAAAAAAACCAAATGTCATTAACGTCAGTTGATTTGGTCGGCTAACCATGTATTCTGTGGGCTAACCTCAAAATAAAACCGAAAAACGCAAGGATATTGGAAAAACGACACTGTGAAACCGACACTTCCACACCTTGACAAAGGATTAATACTCAAACTGCCTTTGCTGATGTCCTACAAAAGTCATTTAAAGTTTATTGAATATCTTCAAAAATACTACAAGCACGGGGCAAAGTCCAAAAAAAAAAAGACATTTACAAATCTGATAAATAGAAATTGTACCGAAAGCACAATTCTCGAAATGGTTTTGAGATTTCCGTTCATATTAAAAAATATAGCATGGCCAATTGTAAGCGTTATCTAGTAAGGTAGGTTCATAGAAACATAATTTTACTTGATAACTAAAATATTGATAAAAGATCCGTACATTATAACTTG
Organism: Yponomeuta malinellus; assembly: GCA_947308005.1. Taxonomy (NCBI): domain Eukaryota; kingdom Metazoa; phylum Arthropoda; class Insecta; order Lepidoptera; family Yponomeutidae; genus Yponomeuta; species Yponomeuta malinellus. The sequence goes on from OX371022.1 coordinate 2,695,164, forward strand.
TTTTAAAAACCTATTTAGAGGCTAAAAGTTTTTGAAATTGTCCTGAGGACGGGTTAGTGCAACAAAAAGAATATAATTATAATTTGTGTTAACAAGGCGTCAAGTGCACAAATTGGCTCTAACTATGACCAACTATGACAACATAGGGCAGGGATGGCAAACAAGTGGCACGGTTGCCATTGATGGCACGCGACAAAATATTATAGGCACGCGCAACGATCGAGAAAATAACAAAATTCACTAGGAAGCGTAACGAACAATCGCGCATTTCTCACTATACTTTTAGTGCATTTTTTTTGTTCATATTATTTAGTTTCCCATTAATTCATAACCACTCGTCTGCCGCGACACAGATCTGTGTCCAACTTAGTATGGGCCACGTATACGTTCCATTCCGCGAGGGCAGTTCGGGTTAATGGCACGTCTATGGCTTCATCAAAAAGTTTTTTTTTTTTAAATATAAAAATGGCACGTCTATCCATAAAGGTTCACCAAACCTGCCATAGGGATGCTTGAGCCCAACCTGTATGGCGCATTTTTGCACCTGGTAACTAGAATTAATTATTGAACAGTGAAAATTATGAAAAGTGCAGTCGTAGAGAAAAAAAAACCACATTTTTTTTCTATCATTTTTTTTCTTTTCTTCTGTAACTCTAAAGGACCCGATCGGGCCACCATAACAATGGTTTTAAATTATTTTTTAAGGTCATAATCTAACAGGTTAACATGGCCCCTCCAATGAGATTAATACATTTTTTTGTGCAAGTTTTCCATTTACAAGCCCCGCCCCGCTAGCACGTTGGCCTAAAGGGATCGAGTGAGCTAAGTAGAGCGCCACCAATGAAAACAAAATCATTCTTTATTTTACGTGATATTTGATCGTATTTGCAAAAAATGTCTGTACAATCTCTCAATCATGTTAACAGTGATTTTTAGGACCCACGACAAAGAAACTAGGATCACGAACCTGGGACCAGATAGCATTTACGGCGAAAACGGCCGTTTCTGGCGTTCATGCGATCTAGTCCTAGGTTTTTTGCCTTAGGTTCACGGCCATGGGTCCTAAAAATCACTATCAACATGATTGAGAGATTGTACTGACACATTTTTTGCAAATTTGATCTGTAAAAATGATTTTTGTACCTCGGTGGCGCTAGTGTTACTCCCTGGAGCCCGTTAAGCGTGGGATCAGTTTCGGGCGCTAGTTATGGATAGACATCTCATAACTTGGTGAACTGGTGGTGGACATGATGACCCCGGATGTGGACCACCCCCTGCCAGACAATACCACCACTCAAATGGAAAACTCACATGTGGTCGGTGCAACCGCACCTTTAGGCGCGAGACACACAGTCCTTGCTCTGCGGTCGCTCTTGGTCTGTGACTCTATCCATCTTACCGCGCCCTCGCCCCACGTCCCATCTGTGTGTCTCGCGCCTGAAAGCCAAGATAGGCTACATCTGACAGTCACATGAGGGCACACGCCGCGTGTGTGACCGAACCCGGTCGGAAAGAAGAGTCATCTTGGGTTTTGAGTAAGAACCGTGCTGTACAATAAAGCGCAACCGTAGAGGAAGTATAAGCACTACGAATAATAAAAAACAGAAGTGTTTCTTCCTACAAAATTCGCTCTTAAAAACGGCCCCTGTCCTCTCGATTAGTCTGTACCAATGAAATGAGCGCAAGATGTGCTGTAGAGTAAATCACTCTGTGAATCGTTCATTCTGTGCGCCATGCGTGACGACGTGAACGTTGATTGGGCGATAGTAAAAGACCGTTTTAATACAAAAACGTCAAACCATTGACTTCATGTGTAACCCGTCGAAATATCTAGGTACCTCGCAATATGGCGGTCTGACGGTGGCAGACGCATAGATATTTTGCCGGGTAATACTGAACTCGCTCCGATTGGTAACACAGTTGACAAACCCCGCTCGCTGTCCTACAATCGAACGTGGGGTATTTTTTTAGCGCTAATTGACACCTATGCTTTGAACTATCACTGTATAAACGCAACTGACCTGTCAACGGGCGGCGGCAGCGGCGCCATCATATGCGGGTGGGGCGGCATCGGTGGCCCGTGCGGCGGGTGCGGGTGGAAGGGGGAGCCCGGCGGCGCGAACCCGGGGGCCGGGAAGTGGCCCTGCTGCGGCGGCGGCCCCGGCGGGAACCCGCCGCCGGAGCCGGGCCGCGCCGACGGGCTGCCGAAGCCGGCGCCGGCGTACGGCGGCCCGAACGCCGGGCCCGGCGTCGAGGGCGCCGGCGACGCCGCGAACGCGGGCCCCGCGGGCGAGCCGGCCGGCGGCGCGAACGTCGGGAACGGCGGCTCGCTGCTGCCCTTCCAGGACGGCGGGACGCCGCCCGCGTCGTCGAGGGCCGGCACGCGCCGCTGAAGCCCCACCGACATCTGGGGGACAAAGGGTTCGTTAGGCGTGGGCCCAATAGAGATGAAGGCGCGGAAAAGACGCGACCTCACCTCACAACGTTTGTGTGTGGGCTATGTCACAGCGCTTCAGTACAGAGTGAATGGGCATTGTCCTAAAAAAATTAAGTTATGTTTTTATATTTTTTTGAGAAAATAGGTAACTTTTGAGAGAATGGGCTGAATACATATTTCGATTTGGCCTGCTTTGATTAATTTTTAAAGCGAAAGTAAAGAACCAGAACTAAACCGGAAGTACATCATCAATTGAGATCCTACAAGCTGTCAGTTTCTAGTGGTACCATGACTCGATTTAAATAAAAGACTCCTAATCTGTGGAAACCTAAAGATATATTATATTTGTGTTTTTTGCAGAATACCAAGATATTGTAGGGAAGAGCGGGTGATCGTGCTCTTCCACTATAAAGGGAAATTTCCCGCCAGGCAGATCGTATGCTTGGGACGGCCGGTCCGACTAATGTTCGTCGGACGTTATAGTCATGTGAAACATTTTGCTTGCGCGATGCAGGAATGTTGGAGTTTATAGTGCGCGTGCAGAGTTGACATGTGCTCGCCACATTATCAATATCTTGGCGTTTGTTATTCAAAAATATTAAACCTACTTTCATTCAAGTGTGAAACGAACGGGTCGAATCGTCGAAAGGTCGAATCAGTCACACCCTTATTCACAAAAATACAAGAAATCAGTGAATATCATTAATTTATAATTGCAGTATTATATTTACCGACCTTTAAAATGAAGTATCATTATAACTTTAAAATGAAGTATCATTTGTAACCATTGTCAATATTTAGGATAATTTCCAGTGAAAGGACGGCCGCGTCTTTTCCGCGCCCTAGTCTCGTGTCCTTCCTATGTGACTTAAGGCCCCCATTCACGATACGACCAAATGGCGGCATCAAAATGGATTAATCCAAATTGACGCACGCTGAAATTCCAGCCCACCGAGACGGTGCATCCACCGGGACGGCGTACGGCCGTTCTTCAAAATGAAGATTGATCAATGACGCAATCTTCTTTTTGATAGTGTCAGCATTAAAATTTGCGTTTTCGTCTTTAAAACAAATTGTGGCCTCAGAGGAGCGGCATTTCTCTCATATTTATTATGGTAGTCGGCGTCATTGATTTTTCCACAAACAAGGATTTTTCCCTGTACATTTCAATGATCGCCCAAACAAAATCTCTTGACGTTGACATAACGATGGCGTCATTGGCATTGATAAAATGATATGGTTTATAATTAAAAAAAAAACAACTGACAGCTGACTTACTTAGTAGATTAGCGGAGTGTTCGAGAGATCGCACGTTAAATTGCAGTGGACAGGTAAGTAACTTCACATGCGTTATATGACCGATGTGGTTGTGCAGCAGCGCGACGAGGCGCGGAATAAACAGAAAATAGACGCCGTTTTGGGCATTCAGGAGCGGGTTGGACGGCATCCAGCGTGCGTTTTTCACTACTCCACTAAACCTATGCGTCCATTTGGCGTGATGGATTTACACCCGATTGGAAAACCATTCCTGGACGCCGTCTTATAAAGGGACGGCGTTTTTTGATCAGCGTATTTTGAAATTGAAATTGAAAAAAAATTTTATTTATCGCATCAAATTACATTTAAGAAATCATAATAATATAAATAATTCTAAGCTTAGGGATATTGATAAAAAGGGGTTTGCTCAGCATAGATGTTGTGTTAGACACAACGCTGATTTTCAGCAAGTCCCTGTTAAATTTTCGATTTAATAAAATTAAATAATAACAATTACCATTACAGTTACAATAAAATTAGAATTAGAGTTGGACGTGTCTATAAAATTGAATAAATTACAAATACACTAAAGAATTCATTCAATTAAATAATTGATATACTAATAAGTGTTACGTTAAAATGAGGATAACCATCAATACAACTTGATCCTCCACAGGACAGAACAAAATTCAAACTATAATAAATCAATAAATTACGAACGTAGCGACTCCTGAATTATTTAAATCAATAAAAGTACCAATACGAAATGAGTATTTGAAATTGTCATAAGATTTGAGTATAATAAAAAATTGGAAATAGAACAGAAATATGGCAAATTATTTAAATTATCAATAAATAAATCAATCATCATAAGTATTACTGTGTCATATTAGGGCAAATTTTTATTTTATATATGTATACCTACTATATTAGTCGCTCCTTTGTATGTAGGATACACTCAATTTAAATTTAAATGTCACGCCATTTGGGTCTGCTGGTACGATCTTTGATCCAATTTATTTTACACAAGCAACACCAAACCGCTAATTGTATACTATGTAACTTTGATTATTTAAGATTTTTCATGTATCTTTATAATGTATGGTATGCAATAGAGAGTATCTTATCGAATCTCAACAACACTTATGTCTACAACTTTATTAGGTTTACATTTATAATCAACATCTACATCAAAATCCATTTACAATTTATTTAGTTAAATAATATTATTTATTTGCTTATCGAAAAGGACTTTTTAGGGTTCCGTACCTCAAAAGGAAAAAACGGAACCCTTATAGGATCACTTTGTTGTCCGTCTGTCCGTCCGTCCGTCCGTCTGTCAAGACCCTTTTTCTCAGGAACGCGTGGAGGTATGAAGCTGAAATTTATATCAATTACTCAGGTCTACTGTCCCTTGAAGCTGTGAAAAAATCAAACTTCTAAGCCAACGCAATCAAAAGATACAGCCGTTTATGCCGCAAATTTTCGACACTTGCAAGGGAATCAAAACCTACAGGGTGCTTCCCGTGAACTCAGAATCTTGAAATTTGGTACGAAGCAACGTCTTATAGCATAGATAAAGGAAAAATTACGAAAACCATAAATTTTTAGTTACATCACATAATATATATTTTTTTAATAATTTTAAACTTACTACCCATTTCCTCATAAACGCGTAGAGGTATTAAATTGAAATTCATACCAAATACTCAGGTCTATAATACCTTTAAGCTGTAACAAAATCTAACTTCTATGTCAACGCAATCAAAAGAAACAGCAATTTAAGCTGCATATTTTGAAACTCGCGAGTACTCGCAAGGGAATCAAAACCTAAAGGGTACTTCCAGTCGACCTAGAATCTTGAAATTTGGCATGAAGCAACGTTTTATAGCACACATAAAGGAAAAATTCCGAAAACCTTAAATTTTTAGTTACATTACAAAATATATATTTTTTAATAAATATAAACTTATTACTTTTTTCCTCATGAACGCGTAGAGCTATCAAGTTGAAATTCATATCAAATACTTAGATCTAATTGCCTTTAACCCGTGAAAAAATGTTGTTGACATTGCAGGTTTGTACGGAACCCTCGGTGCGCGAGTCCGACTCGCACTTGGCCGGTTTTTTTAAATTACTTTTAAAGGTTAAAGATGTCATATAAACCCTCAGGGGAGGCGGTAGATCATTCCAAATCTTTGTCGCAGCGTATTTTGGATGCTAGCAGTCCATTTGGAGTGTTGGACGCATCGTCAATGAGGACCTTTAGGCCCTGAGTATCTATAGTTCTCATATCTCAGCGCTTGCTACGTACAATGGCCCGCGCATAACACGCGCAGTAGACGCGGCTTAAGAAACATTTTGTTTTTATAATGAATAAAAATATTTGAATTGAATTAAGAAATTACTTACAATGAAGGATTTCTAATATTTCACGATTGTTACGTCCTTGGCTGGTTACCAAAGCACAGGGTAGCCTATTTTGGACCTCTTGTATGGGAATCCTGTATTTTGTAATTAAAGGAAGCCCGTTTATTAAACAGTTTAGGTTGACCATTCAGTGATAAACAGAGAGCATTGGTAGTGCAGCTGTAGAACGCCAACCTCACATTCAGTAGGTCGTGGGTTCGAATCCCCGCATGTACTGATGACTGTTTTCTAATTTGCGTACATTTGTGAAGTTGTAGTAACAATCCCCAGTGCCGGAGCTCTTGCTACGCAAAATGTCTCAACTAGGTATGAGGCCAAGTGCAGATATGTCAGATCTAACAGAATTAGTACTAGTGACAAAAGGTTTAGTGTGAATACGGTATTTGACACGATCAACAATAAATTATTTCATATGCTCGATTAAAACTAAAATTACAAAATATCTCGGAAAATGTATCTCTTTTAGTCAATTACTAGTTATTATAATTTTTAAATAGATTAAACATAAAAAGAGTGCTCTGAAATGTGACGTCATAAGCCAGTATTTTCATACAAAATTCCGTTTTAAAAGTAGGTATAACTCATTTGATATTTTGTCAAATACCCAATTGTGAAATTGGGGCTGAGCTTAGTCAGCAGGTAAATCGGCGGGAACCTAAAGTGCAGTTGGCGGGTGAAGGAGTATTTCCAGAAAAACTACAACTGCCACTGTATATTTGTACAAAATGGCCTCAGTCTGTGTGCGATCCGCGCCAAATCATGCTACGTTTAAATTTTTAGTGTAGCAACATTAGCGACAAGTTACTTAGGGTAGATTTTAATAACATTTTTTTGTAGTTTTGTCTATCCAGTGAGGGTAGTTTATTGTCGTCGTTGGCCTTCTCGCTGTGACGGTCGTCAAGATCGTGTGTCGGATCTTTGGTAGCCTTAGCGAATCCACTGCTACGTGCACATAAAATAATTTCGCTTAAAACTGTGAACTTTCGCCTATAAGCCTCCCGCAGTGCTCCTCCTCATCGTTGTGATTGTGGATTGTGACACCCAACACCTGATCGAACATTGGCAGCGCAGACGGACAGGCTCAGGCTCCAGACGCTGCTGGTGAGTTGCCTTTTCGATGTCCTTCATTACTTTAACTAGATTTGTTGTATAGACTTTCCTTTTTGGTACATTTCGTTACCCTCCAAGCGGTCTGTCGATTCGCGGGAGATTGCACATTCTGGTTGCATTTTCATGTTTGTGATGTCCTTGCCTGGATACCATAGCACAGGGTATCCTAGTTTGGGGCCAGGATTGTGTTGTGTGGAAGTAATTATTCATATTCAAACGGACTTATTTATAAATACATTATTCATATTCAAATGGTCTAATTTATAAATACATTATTCATTTCAACACTCCTCAGAGGCAGTATAATTAGTCTGTGGTAAAGGTGAAGACATAACCACAGATTATTTAAACTGCCTCTGAGGAGTGTTATAAAGGAACCATGTTTTTATAAATAAAACCGAAAATCTGTCTACAATGTTCTCTATGTAACTATCAGTTATTTCCAGAGGGGCGTTTAGTAAATAAATAAATAACTTCCACTTAGCATGATCACTTGTCCTGGTCCCAAGCTAGGGTACACTGTGCTATGGTAACCAGGCAAGGTCATAACAAACATGGAAATACACCCAGACTGAGGCCATACATAGAAATGTATGGTGGGCCTCCAGTGGGAATGGAACCCACGACCTCCGGCATGGTAATCAGACGTGATAACTCTAGGCAAACGAGGCAGTCAAAGTATGTCTTTCATAGGCTCTACTCGTGGTTTCTCGTATGCTAACAATCAAATAAATCTTACTGTTACCAGAGGAGCTGAAGGTTTTTTCTGTACGCTCTTTGGCCAACTGTCAGCTCGACTGTTAACAGTAGATAAACATTGCTAGAGTATACGAGGAATTAGAGGATGGTCTATTACACTTGAATCCCAATCAAGAAACGAGGGAATGGTCAATAGACCAAGTGTAATAACACTGAATCCCAATTAATGTACCTATGCAATCTATCTAAGCCAATGATTATGTATAAACTCACGCCTGTAGAGCATTTCGGAAGGGGTTCTTGCCAACATCCTGAGAAACCTCTGCAGAAAGTAGCACCTGTCGTTCCATGGACTCGGATAAAAAATTAGAGTTTAGTAGATTACAGTAAAGTAGTCTGGCACTAGAATAGATCACTATAAACGGTTCAATTAAATTTTATTTTATGGGCCCACCCATAGAACTTGTGTTCTGTGGTCCCACCGCAGTTTAAAATAACTTTAAATTTTGCACTCAATATTTAGGTATTTGTTTGGGTTGATGGGTAAAGTTGTATGCACTTCGGTAATTTGGTTCTTCTCCGTGGAAAAAAACCCTGTCTAAGAATTCAATTCAATTCTGCTTTATGGACTCACTGCACTGATTGTCGACTTTGTTCAGTACCTACAACTTCGCCAATGTCACGTGTTAAAAATTAAATTAAAGCAAGACAATAATTTATAAATACATTATTGTCCACCATTATCCCCCATTTCCCGATGGAAAATCCACTACTATGTGCTCAGAACACCTCATTTCGGGGTAAAGTCGGAGAACCCAGCCTTAAAGGTTGGACGGACGGATAGACAGACAAACAGATGGACAGACAGACAGACAGCGCAGGCAGAGTTATCGGGTCCCACTTGGCACCCTTCGGGTATGGAACCCTACAAAAACGTCGGCGTGTGTTTTCCGACTAAAAGTAACTTACACAGTTGTTGTATAAGCTACATAATATTTTAATGGGCCACAAACAATAGTGCCCTAATTGCCGAAATTTTCAGTCATTTAACGTAACGTTAACGTTAATTTAACGTTTTTTTATGCTAGTAAAGACAGTCGTCTAGAAGATTTTTTATTCATATTAACCGTTATGCACGTTAAATTAAATCTAATAGGACACCAAAATTCGATGAACGATACACAGGATTATGAAAAGCAATGCATTTTTTCGTAATCCTACGCCAAACAGTCCAAAAGTTGTAGATTTTTTTAGATATCCTAAATCTTAGAACGCATCCTCGATTACTTTTTTTATAGCTTTTTTATACTTTATGATAGCCCAAATAGCGATTAATCACCTAATCTTGCAAAGTCCCCCATCCCACTGCATGGAGTTGTTCGATTTAAGGCGGCTTTTCACTATGGGATGTAATATAATGTAATATATATTATAGCACAGTGTGAACGTGGTTTGAACGGTCTCGTACAAAATGTATGACGAGCGATAAATTATTATATCTCAAGATGTAAATATTATTTACATCCCATAGTGAAAAGCTGGTTTTAGCCTACTCCGAACTATCAAATACATACATATTTTGACACTGGAATAGTCCAATAGGTTCACCCAATATAGTGGACAGTTAGAAGGGCAAGGCACGAAGGTGCACGTTACCCTTAGCGTCATCTATTTACGTTTGCGTTATTGAATACTGCATTCACTGTTTTGAAAGTCAATTCAGTGCAGTTGCGGTCAAAAGTCGACTGATTGCCCGAATCCAGAACATGGTTTATGATTTTATTATTGGTACAGTCTTACATTTTTAGCGCCGGTATCCTGAGGTATTTAGGTACTCTCGTTGTAAAGAAGTTGCATTTATTACTGATGTTGCAAGATATGCAATAGTCGAGTCAGGACCGTTAGTAGAATGGGGTCTTTAGTAGTTAGATCAAGGAAATACAATACTACAAGTACACGTTTAGTTGTATTTAAAAGGTGTGTATTAAAAAAAGGGTGCAGTTGAAAAAAGCTCAACCTCTACGTTATTGCTGCAAAGTCACCCCTAAAGTAACCGAGAAGATGGCACACTTGTAAAGGTCGATGTACAGTCAACCCAATTCATTTACGTTACGGACGACTTTGTGACGGAAGTGTAATGACCGGCTCGCTGTCGAGTGTACATATTCCTTAAACTTACTTGTGTATAAAAATATTCACCTTCTTTTTCTTAAAATATAAAATCGCGAGGTAAAGTGTTCCACAAATCTTACAGGCTGGCTTCCACGTATTAAGTTGTTAACTCAATTTTAACTTTATTTTAAGCTACTTAGGCTGACTTGCACCACTACTTAAATGTCGCCATTCAAATCGACTTTTGTATGGAGAATTTTAGTTTAATGCTGTTTAAGCCACATTTAAGAGAGTGGTGGGAATTTATGAATAATAATAAGTTAATAATAACTTGTATTTATTAAATCGAAAATGTATTCTCGCTTCCTTGTCTATTTCATACTTTATTCCTCTGAAGCCTCACTTATTACGAATTTTAATACAGAATTACAGATTTGAATTCTCTGTTGGTCATCAAACTTGGGATAACTAGAGAGCTTAATTAATGTTTAAGTGCATTTGACGTATAAACACTTACTTAAAATTAAGTCGCTTACAATGAAGTTCAAATTTAGTTACTACTTAACAACTTAATACGTGTGCAATATTTCCTAATTCCTACCTCACTTACGTACGAGAGTTTGAAAAGCGAAAAATTATTCACAGCTTTACGCGTCAAACTACCCCGCCTCAACCGAAAGACCTATCAAATCGCTGATAACTAATTGGCGGTATTAATCACGTGTTTAACAAACTTCCAACGCAGCGACTGGCAACCTGACGATAAGCGATGTATTGTCAAAAGCATTTTATCGTTTTTCAGTTTATCACAAACCGGTCGGGACCGGTTCTCGAGATCTTCGAGCCGCCGCCGCGGTCATTGTTGGCCGCACTTGACTTGCTCACGCAAGAGGTAGAATTAGCCCCATTCAGAGAAACAAATCTAGAGGTCTGTAACCATGTATCTGATATTCTATCTAAACAATGACGCGGAGAATGTGACATGAGTGGAATGTGAAGTAGGGCTTTGTTTAATTTTTTAAATCAGTTGTTAGTTGGACTAGTGTAGAGTAAAAGATATCAGTAATCCGTTGACCATGATTTGAATTTGTATTATTGATTGTACTTGATAAAAAGTGTTCTTACAAAGATATCCAATAGTACCTACTTATGACTAATAATAAAGATCAAATCTATATAATTTTGACATTTTCCCATAAAAAAGTTAATAAAATTAAAGCTTGAATACGCCAATAGGTCATAACTATATGCCGTTCCACGAGTCGAACTACGAGGGAACAAAATACTCTCATCTCATTGGTCAATGCGTGCGACTAGGGTAACACAATAAGCGAAACACGGTCCGCTTCATAGGATACGTTACGTTAGTGGCTATTGAAGGTCACGCGCATTAACTCCTGAACTGCCCTCGCGGAACGCAACGTATAGGTGGCCCATACTAAGTTGGACACAGATCTGTGTCGCGGCAGACGAGTGGTTAACCAATGGGTGCACATGAGCGATTTTTTTTGGGAGCTCGTTTCGTGGTATGTAGTATAAGCAACATTATTTTGTAGATATTTCTCGTCAGTAAGAAGAAACCAATTGAATAATGTGTTTCGTAATACCTACAATTTGTTTTATCATTTTGTTTTATAGTCACGATGCTAGAGTGATGCATCAATGCAACGTCTTGCAAATACGATAACAAGTTTATCACTGTGGAAAAAGGTCATTCGAAATAGTAGATTTGCGTGTTACTTAATCCATAGAAAATTATATAGCAATTACTATTGCGAAGCCCACTGAACCATATAAGATTCATTTGACGTATCTTGTATGATTCAATGGGCTTTTATATTTTATAATTATGACTCTTTCTTTCAAGGCTGTTAGGTCATAATGATTTTCTAACAAATTGAAATGCTCGCAGAACGTGACTTCGGTGTACAGAAGTTACTTCTGGATCTGATTTATTACATGACTAAATTCTGTGTTCACATAACAATATCAGTATTCATATGAAATGGTAGAATTGCTCCTCTTCCCATCCTTTTATAAAATAATCTTCTAGCCGCTGGTTCCTAAATTGGAAATTTCACTAACTTAATGCTTAAAGTATCGTTCTGTCTCATTCTTTTAGAAAATTGAAGAAACAGCCTGATACTAAAAGTTGTCTCAGTGACGTTACGGCTTCCAACACGGTTACAAAAGAAGCCAGGTACTTGGGAAGCGTGGGAATACTTAACAACACTCTGGTATTGTCCAACAATCTATGGAAGGCTTCAAGTCTTGAAAATCCCGCACCTAAAATGTCTCATCCGCATTGCGTGCCAACTGCCAAGAGATCGCGTGCTCGATCCGCGGGCGGGCCGTGAACTTTCGCATTCCGATAACTGACCAGCTAATGCAGGTGCATCTCCGTTTCTTTAAACCGCTCTGAATTGGGTTAGTTCTCTTTATATTCTTCACCTTTGTGTAAATACACAAATGTTAAATGTTAAAGCAAATTCGACCTTCTGCTTTCAATGGTGACACTGGCTTCTGGGAATTTTCTTTTATTGATGATCTTTTCCTCTTCTTAAAGTAAAGTATGAGTACTTCTTTCATTTTGAGGCTACTTATTAGCATTTGCATGAGCAGTAAGCCACTAACGCTACAGAACTACTACAACACTTTTTAATCCAACCGTAATTGTATTGATCTTGTTTGTTTTTAGACATTAAACACAGCCTTTACAAATGCTGAATTACAATTCTATTTTCTAGTTGTGAAATAAAGTTCTGTCTATCTATATAAGAAGAATCCTACGATTAAGATTAATTTCTTGAACATTTTTGATAAATTTTGGACATCACATAAAGTACGCTTAATTGTTCTCTATCAATCTATATGTTTACAGAGAGTTTAAGAAAGGTCCGATGAAATGTTGAGAGATATTGAAGAAAAAACTGTTCTTTCATACATTCGCTAGAGTGAATGTCAAAAAGGTGAAATTAAGCAACACAGCTGATGAATTTTCTTTAGTAAAAAGCACGTTTTTACATATTGAAGATATTTTAAAGCTGTACTTAAGATATTTTTAAGCTGATATGTATATTGTTTAGTTTATTAATTTATTTAGTAGTTCATTTCATTTGTGTTCATATTTTTGCATTATACTAGTAGTAATATAGAATTTATTTATTATGTCATTGTGTAGGTATAATATTGTTTAGCTGTATTTTTAATTTCGTAACAATATTGTAAGTGCCTACTTACTAGAACTTTTAAACTAAAACGTTAGCAATTTGGCAGTGGCCTAATTGTTTTGTATTACTCTGTTCTTATTGAGTAACACTTATGTGACCAATAATTCATTAGTAGATATTTTGTTGCATCACACTACCTCACAATCAATTTCAAATTATACGACCAATACTGAAGTTTTCTCGTTAATCACGTTACGAAGCTACTACAAGGAATGATTATCTTTTGTACGTTTTAGGCTCGATAAACTGTCTTCATTGCGCAGTAATACAGCTTTAGCTTTTCAATACTGATACGTTCATCAGACCCTGTTCACTCTACATAATCTCGCCTTATCACAAAACATTTTTCAAAATGCTCCCAATGGAATGCTCATGGACTGCTCCAGTAGCCAGTGGCAAAGGGTACAAAAGGAATGATACGACATCCCTTTTTCTGTCTCGTTTTTTGTTTAACACTATTGTTGTTCTTTTTACCTACACCAAAGTGAAGGTAACAGGATTCGGCTCAAGGCTGCCGTGTCTTTCTGATGTCCAATTGTGACGACAAATAAATTAGTTGACTGGTAATGTACCAAATGTTTGACTTGCCTGAGTCTTGTTTTATGAATTGTTCATCACGATTGTCTACATGTGCGCTCAGGTGTGCTGGTGATACGATTTTTGTTTTAGTATTTTTAGACTGACCTTGAGGTTGTCTTAGGGTTTTTTATTCATCAAAGGTTTATGACGATTTTCTTATGTGGACTTTACAAGTAACAAATGATTATATACACGTACACTAAAATTAAATAACAGTAATATGAATTCGATTTGTTGAAGTGTAGGCATAATTAAATTACTCCTCGGGTAAAGTGCTATAATTTGCGCAATTTCAAAACCTTGAATTCACAATATTCGTGATGCAGTATTTTTTCTGCAAAATATAAACATTTTCGATTCGCCTTCGATTCGATCGAGACATGGGCAGTGTTCGAGTCTCTCCAGCGTTGCCGTATTGACTATCGGTATATCGAGGTGCTGAAGTGCTTGTACAACAGCGCCACCATGTCGGTCCGAGTACAGGAGCAGAATTCGGAGGCAATTCCATTGAGAAGAGGCGTAAGACAGGGAGACGTTATCTCTCCGAAACTGTTCACGAACGCACTGGAAGATGCCTTCAAGCTTCTGGAATGGCAGGGACGCGGCATCAATATCAATGGCGAGTACATCACGCACCTTCGATTTGCCGACGATATAGTAGTCATGGCAGAAACGATGGAAGACCTCGGCATAATGCTCGAAGACCTCAGTCGAGTTTCCCAACGGGTGGGCCTTAAAATGAACATGGACAAAACGAAGGTCATGTCGAACGCCCGTGTTGTGCCCACCCCAATAACATTGGGGAACACGACTCTCGAAGTTGTAGACGAATACGTCTACTTAGGACAAACAGTCCAACTAGGCCGGTCCAACTTCGTGAAAGAGGTCAATCGTCGAATCCAACTCGGCTGGGCAGCATTCGGGAAACTTAGAAAAGTCTTTTCGTCTAATATACCTCAATCGCTCAAGAAAAATTATACAACCAGTGTGTGTTACCAGTGATGACTTATGGCACTGAAACGTGGTCTCTCACTATGGGCCTCATAAGAAGGCTCAAGGTCACGCAACGAGCTATGGAAAGGGCTATGCTCGGAATTTCTCTACGAGATCGAATCAGAAATGATGAGATCCGTAGACGAACGAATGTCGTCGACGTAACCCAGCGGATTAGTAAGTTGAAGTGGTAGTGGGGCACATAGCACGCAGAACTGATAGCCGATGGGGCCGAAAAGTTCTCGAGTGAAGACCACATATCGGCAAGCGCAGCGTAGGACGACCAGCCACAAGATGGACAGATGACCTCATCCAAGTGGCAGGAGGACGCTGGATGCAGGCCGCTTCCAACCGGTCTTTTTGGAAATCCATGGAGGAGGCCTATGTCCAGCAGTGGACTTCTTGTGGCTGAATGATGATGATGATGATAAACATTTACATACAGGCACATATATTGCTTCTGGCCCCACACTAGGATACCCTGTGTCATGGGAACCAGAAACAACGACATCACAAAAATGTAAACATCCAAGACCTGGGTTTTTTTTTGTTCCCAGCCGGGATATGAACCCGGGACCTCTCGCATGGTGTGCAGATGCACTACCGCTGCGCCACGAGGTCGTATATAATGCTGACTTTTCAATTTTGTTTTAGTTTATTTGAAGGTTATGGCAATCATGTAGTTTTGACAAAGTCAAGTACAGTTTTAATGCATGTTATACAGTAATTGTGTTGTATGAACGATTTGCAGCTTCTTAAGCTATCATAAAATATCGAGGTATTTACATTTGGAACACCTCTCCAATACCTAGATATTCCAATAGCCATACCTTTTCTGTAGAAGCAGATGGGCGATGGGTTAGATGGGCGTTAAATCAAGAACTGACAACAATATCCTAAAATATTATATATACAGATGGCACAAGAATGTCTTCGTTTTCTAAAGTTAACCTTGAGAAGTTTTAAATTGTTATGAACATTGCAGTGGCCAGGTGCAATTATCATTATTTAAAAATTAGCCGGCAGACAGTTTTTAAGTTGATCCAAACACTTTTTGAGTCAACGTGTTGCAGGCACACACACAATCTGTTCTAAATTCCATTTATTGTCAAGGGAAATAATTTGATCAGCGAAGTGTTCTGCTTTAGTATTCTTACGTTTTGATGTAAGCAGTTATTATCATTAGAATGTAAGAATCGTTACTATTCTTTCAAATTAACCGGTTTGATGATTAGTTCATCTGTGATATTTAAATTTCAGGTTGCTAGGAAGGCTTTTTATGGTCCTTCAAGCCGGATAGCATACAAATTTACCAAGCATGTTTTTTGAAATGTACTTACCAAATATGAATCTTGTTGTTCGAGGCAAATAAATAATTAAATTAAATTAAAATAAACTCTGGTATGATCGTAGTCTATTTCACCCGTAGTTTGAAATCCTGCCTAAGAGATATTATGTGTGTGCATTGGTAGAAAGCCAAAATTGCAAGCATTTTACACTTCGTTTGACCCTCTCTCTATAAAAGCGTTTATCCAAAAGCTATTGATTTGGAATCAACTTAATAATTCCCTCCAAAAGTGAGTCGTATAAAAAGGGGTTACAGTTGTCGCGACCTGTGCCAGTCTGCTATACAAAAAAAAAAAAAACTGAGAATACGAGGGATGGACGACCTCCGTAGCTCGCGATCAGTGGCAACCGCCCCACTCCTATGTTTAATACTCCGGGTTGATGGGGCGGCGAGCTACCCCGCATTTCGGCACTGACAGAAATAACACTGAGCCCTACGCTCACTTCACTTACGATGTTCCGGTTGCCCTTCTTCCTCATACGAGCATTTCACGGCGTATTTTATCCATTTAACTATCTATAACTATCCACACACACAGCACTGACACTCAAGTATGAATCCTCAACGCACTCACTGACATCGGTTCGAGATTTTAGTCTTTTTTTTTCTCAAGGTAGGTTCGTTGTCGCGTGCGGCGGCGTCGGTACCGGCCGGTTGGGAGAAAAACAAAGCGGTGTAACGAGACGCAGGTAGCCAGTGTCGGCCGGGGGCCCTGTGAGGGCTCGTTTCACATTATTTCACTGATTAAATGAGGAGAATCGGGCGTTCCTCTCATGATGATCGCGTCGCGTGGATCATGACACGCTGTGAGCGTTCTGTAGGTACGCGCGGCGCAGCTCGCTCGATCGCACTGGAGCGCGCGCCCTCGCGTTTTGGTGCGGGGTGGCGGGGCGGGGACGGAGCCCTGTTTTACCGACGTGCTGGGCCAACCGTGCTGCTACACCGACGACGGGGCACGCGTGGACAGGTGGCGCGACCGGTTCTACTGTCTGATATCACACTGATACTCAGCGCGTTGCAGAGTGTAGCTTTTTTGCGAGAATAACAGAGTTTTATCTTTCTTTGCTTCCGGACGATGACGATTCCACTTTTTAATCGTTAAAAAAGTAAATTGTAGGACAAATCCTCGAACTCTTCCTTCCATATGACTATTTATTTATTAGCTATAAAGGTCTCCGCCTTGCTCGCACCATGGTAACTCTTATTGTATGTGGAATAATTGCGAGTGTTGAACAGAAATAGCAACTGTTAGTTTTGCTGAGGGAAAGTACATTATATAGTAAGTAAAATAGTAATATAGGCACCTGAACAAATTAGTTGGCTACTAGTTCTTAATACAGAAGAAGTTCTTAATACTTGTTTGCACACGAAAAACAGTACAAGAAATATGACAATAAGAAATACATGTACAAAGGCGAGCTTATCTCTGAGAGATTTCGTACGTACACAACATACACTACATAATATACACTTACACAGATAACAAAATAGTACTATATAAATGAATCTGCAGGAGATGGGAGTTTAATGTTCTTACAGGTCTCACTCCAGAGTGCAAGAACTGGACGAGCTTTTTTATATAAATGGATTTTTTGTAATAATTCCATAACTGTAAATATTACAACAACAAAATTACTACCTTACATACTTCGATGAGCACTTTATAAAAGTTGTAAAATAAGTCAATATAGTCTTAAAACATCTTTTTAAAGTCCACATCACAATATTACGCACTATACTTAAAAACAGAAACTCCGGCCTTGTGTTGGGTCTATTTCAATAGAGTAGGTAGGTACTAATAAAATACTGATACTTTCACGCTTTTGCCCGTAATGTAACTGAGCAGAGTACAAGTGTGCGATTGTAAAGATTTATTTGCCGTCGACTGTGCTCATTTGAGCTATAAATTAGCTTTACGTGGTTTTGATTTTGGCGAATCAAATGATTATCACTGAACTTTTTAGCGTAACTGTACCATTCTTTTAGTAGCTTTTAAATTACTGCTTGGCAAGAAATAGTAGAGATAAATTAAAGAGTATGATTTTGCTCAGACTTTTTATCTTTGTCTGTTAATTTTTGAAAAATATAAACCCATTTCGTCAGAGAAATGTATTTGTATTTAAAAATATTTTCACACCTGCTATTCAGAAAAGATCCCTTGATTCCTTCAAGTGAGGGATCAAAGTTGTACTTTTCTTCCCTGATATTCTAGTTTTTTTTTTATTGCCCTCAGCATGGTCCGTGTGCAGATTTTCACAAAATGTAATTCCAATTCGATTTTTATTTTGTTGCAATCGATCATAAACTTCTTTCGATATCTTAATTGTGTTTGATTTAAATTTTCCTTATAGCAGGTGTGAAAAGCAGTATGTGTCACTCGGTAGCAAAATTATTTCCGTCTTGGGCGTAAACACTTGAATCCCTCGCTACGCTCGGGATTCTATTGTAGAATCTTTCGCTTCACTCAGGATTCAATATACCGCCCTCGCCGTAAATATATCATTTGCTCCCTTGAGACACAATCTACTATTAAAGAAAGAATTTTCGGTAACACAATTAGAGAAATTTCGTTTCCAGCTTCCACATTTTTGCTATGGTTTACAAAAAATGTCGAATCCAAGTATTTAAAATGCAGTAGTTTATCAATAAATAAATAATCATAGAAGCATCACGCATCTAAATAAATAGTAATCTAAGGTCGAAAACATAATTTTATTGTAAGAAGTTTGTTTTCTCTCGCTGTTTTCCTTTTTGTAATTTTTTTGGAATGGGGTAGGTAAAAATAAAAAAAAGTGTTTGTTTTTATATATTATTTAGAAAATATAGGCCATTTCAGAAATACACTTTCAGTTTTTGTTAATATTATATTAATATTTTAGTATTTATCGGAAGTGACGTCACCATCCCAGGTTGAATAGTAGCAAATCCATACCCACCAGAATAAAAAAAAAGCTGTCAGTTTTGTAAACGTCAAATCTGTCAACTTCATTCATAGTCTTGTCTTTTTTCTTTCTAATCTGTGTCATAGTCTTCATAGTTCATTGGATTCTATTCTTGCTGCTTATAATCCCTTACGTTCTCTTTGCTTGCGCGATAATAAATTTTACTGTACATGGTTTTAGCATGGAACTGTCGATTTCTGTGACGTCATAAAGATCAAACAAAGGTTATAGGGTTTTTTTTCGTGTATGTAACAAAATACGACTCTTAAAAATACATACCTATATTTTTTAAATCTGCTAACAAACCTTATTCCTCGAAATGGTTTTTGAATTAGAGACATCCGATATTTTTTTGGATAACCGAATTGGATATTTGTGATTGATTGGTGTGAATGCTGACTTCATGACGGTTACTATGAAATGAACAGTAGATCTAACTTCTACTTAAAAAAATCTAACATAATTTATAAAATAAGTGTCTAGACAGCTACAAGCGATCGCTTAGAAAAATAATAGTTGGCTACCAATAATACTCTTTAACTTGAGTTATAATTTAACGTAAGCTACGAAGCTGTGGTATGCGGAACGCAACAGATGGAGTTAACAGCGTCTACCGCAGAAAAGGATCATGTCGGTAGCTAAAGCAGTTTAAACGTAGCTAACTTAGATACAAAACGTGAATGGTTCAATATAGTTAAGGGGTACCTATATTAAAACTTACTTTAAAATACACATTTCCAACTATAACATATGATATTAAAATAAAAGGTTTTCTCTATAATAGATAGATAGATAGAATATTCTTTATTGTATGTACACCAGGAATTACGAATTTAACAATAATAATAAAAAAGTAATTTCTTTCAGACAACCATCGACGGAAATAAAATGAGAAGCTAAATGACGGGTAGTCGGTGCAACTAAACAATACTAAGGAGGATGTTACGGCTCGTAACTACAAACAAGTCATCTTTAAAATTGGTACTTTTAACATTATCAGGATCTTGACACAATGCCACTGAGTTTTTAAATGGCTTACTTTATTTTGGTCTAACTGCAGAGTTGGACAAAGAAAGACAATAAATTAAAATTAAATTAAGGAAATGATTTTATCGTTTGCTGTATGTATTTTTATCATAGTGGGTTTATTTAATTTACACATTTACTAGTAGTGCCCGTGACCTGGTTTACGTGGTTAACGGATTAACATTATATAGCCTATGTCCACCTTGAAGTTCCGTTCTAATTACTGGTGAAATAATTTTTGAAATCGGCAGAGTACTTTCCGAGATTACCCCCGACGTACAAACTTACAGTCAAGGAGCGCAGAATACGATATAGATGCAGAATTGGTAGTGCTTGCAGTATGAGTAGGTATGTAAACCATACGAAAATAATATTATTTTCAAAAACATTTGAAATAGGTGAAACCAAAGAGAAAATATGGATTTATGATCGGTCTCCACGTTCTGTCTGTCAATGGTCTGTCAAATAAACGTCATCCGTATTCTGACGTTTTGTTCCGATGAAAAAAAAGAATACGGTTTGATAGTTCTCTCTCTGCATCTTTAACTGAAGTGTGTTATTTAAACGGCTGCTCGTTGTAGAATAATAACCGATGCGCTAATCCAATGATGGTCCGGCCGAGGAAAAGCGCTCTGAAGCCACCAAGCAACAATGGGGCAAGCAGTAGCTCCTCTAACAGTGACTTTAACGAGAAGCGGTCTTTCGATCTTAAATCTATGTGGAGAACGATAGTTGGGGTGCTGTGCTTCTTCATAGCCGTCTACGTGGGGTCTCTGGGCTACCTGGAGACCCGGGTCAACACGCCTTATGTTGACGAAAAGGTATGGAAATTGTTAGACAACGTTATCATGTTATCACTGTCGTAACTTACTGGTAACTTACAGGGTGAATAACTATTTTGGCGATGGAATGCTAAAAGTAAAATTTCCATGAAATGCCAGATAGAAATTGGTGGCGGGATAATTATGCCACATTTCCCTATGAAAAACCAAGCAATGAAAATTAAAGTGTCTCTAAAATGACCTTAGTGTTATTTTCTAGTGCAGAGTAGGCTAGATGAATTTGTCAGAAGTAAGGCCCACCACTTCATTCTCTCCTTTCTCTCTGTCGTATGCCTTAGGGATTCTTATGTGAACAGGTATTGGCTGATTGGTTGATAAGATGATTTATACAGCGTCCAGGGCACTTTTACTCACACTAGATGGGTGAAGGGATCACTCAGATGCTGCAGTGCCTGGGACCTTGTTTTTTAGCTGGAGTAGGCTTGCCCAGCACCTATACCATCCTGACAGCTTACTCGGCCTAGCCCACAGGAAAGACAAGTCAATATGTGCGGAGCCAATCAAACTCCAGGTTTTCTCACGATGTATATTTTTTTTAGATTATACAATGTGTATAAATGTGTGAAGGGGTGACAGATGGAAGCACAGTCTGTACCAATGTTATTATTTGTCATTTTTTTTTCATTGGAAAGTTAATTCTGCAAAGATCCTTGAATATAGTGATAAAAACTTCTAGAGTTAGTTGTAATGCATGAAACAGTGATAACAACAATACCTACACAATACAACACTTGTTTATTAAAGTGTAAGGTATGTTCAGCTGGAAGGAAATCTATTCAAGTGTTAAGCAATAAACATGTCATGTATGAAGACCTAAAAATTCCCACCGTTATGGAGGAGATTCGACAATATAGTACCAACTATCAAGATTGGCTTAGCCGTCATCCAAACGAATTAGCTTGGACCCTAATAACAGAAGATAGCACTTGCTATGCTCGACTGAAGAGGCACAACATAATCAACCTGCCAGACAGAAAGT
Source organism: Yponomeuta malinellus (assembly GCA_947308005.1). Taxonomy (NCBI): domain Eukaryota; kingdom Metazoa; phylum Arthropoda; class Insecta; order Lepidoptera; family Yponomeutidae; genus Yponomeuta; species Yponomeuta malinellus. The sequence goes on from OX371022.1 coordinate 2,717,148, forward strand.
GAATTCGGAATTCACTTTCTGGAGGATGGAGGCCAATGGACCTCACTCTGCATCGATCACGAACTACAGAGAAGCAGTAGAAGCCCAAACAGTTTGCTTATTGTAGTCAAGTGTTACTTATTAGCATTAAGCTTGCCTATGTACAAATGATTAAAACTGAATTGGCATGGTTATTTACTCGTTTATTTTAGGTAGACTAGGCAGGCTACCGAGACCACGGCACTTGCTAGTGTACCAAAACGTCAGAAAATTGTAAAATGAAAAAAAGTCAGTTTTTATTATGTCCAGTGCTCGTGTTAACCTTTGAAAATACTATATGAACAAATGTTTTTATTGTGCAATAAAGGTTTTTCAAAGTCAAGTGCTCACATAAGTACTGTAACAATTGCTCTTTATAGTAGCTGGCTGGCATAGCCGTCTAGTCTTATTTTGAATATTTCGAAGGGAATCATTATATTTTGTTTTAGCTGTGAGTTGATCCCTAGCTAGGCTAGGCAATGGATGAAAAACATTGTAATAAAAGTAATATTTGCCCTTTAATCTGGGTTTTAATAAATAGAGCACTACAGTACTATGAAATTTTTGATGCAGCTGTATATGTTTGGCAACTATTTGGTATAAGAAGGTAATTATTTCACCATTACAGCATTGGGTGACCCTAGAGGCAGTGTTCTGTTAAAAGAAAAATCGTAAATCTTTTGTTGATTAACTTTAAATTGTTTAATTGATTTTTGGATTTCTGGAAAATCAGGTATTTTTACACCAATTTTTTTTATGTTGGCTCAGTGCCTAATGGCCCCTTTGGCAATAAGTGTTTTCGTCAATTGTATCTCAATAATCAAACAATATCTTGTTGTACACATAAAATGTAAAATCACATTATCAAAAAAATATATATAAAAGTCCCGGCATGGGTGGAATTTTTAGCCTCTAGATCACTATCATGATCAGCCATTTGACGCCCACTGCAGGACATAGGCCTCCTTCGTGGTCTTCATAACTACGAGGAGTTTTGCCATAATCGCCACGCTTGGCAGGCGGGTCGGCGATCGCAGTATGCGGTCGGAATCTCAGGAAAATAGATAGGTTTCTAAAATTGTCCTTAGCACGGATTAGTGCAACAAAGAATATAAATATAAATGTGGATCAAAATAATCAGAAAGAATATTTTTTTCCATCCTAGCCTTCATTAAATAATTTTATATTCACACAGATTATGGTTTTATTTTAACCATAAACAAATCAGTTACATTTACAATTATTGTATTAAATTTAATTAAAACTTGATGAATTTTAATTCAATTATTAAAAAAAAAGAAGAAGAAGAAGAAAGACATTTATTATACCAACAAGATATATCACAGAAACAAAATAAGCACATAAGTAACATAATATGTACAACAACAGAAAGAAAACTAAATACACAACAGACGAAACGAATAAATAAAACAGGACCATAGATGTAGCCTGTGGTGTATCTACATTGCCACAAAAGGCAGCTGACTCAGCGTTGTGCTGAGGAAGTGATCCCTCAGCGCTGATTTTCAGTCACTGCCTACGGTAACCCATAATTGTACTACGGAGTGCGTGCGGTGGTGCAGTTAAGGAATTAAGTCAAATTCAATTGTATGTATTAATTACTATTTTGTTATTATTAAATTTGTAATGATTTCAAATATTATTATTATTTCATTAAATTCCCATGCACCATGCATTCATGTATTATTTATGGAAGTCGCCTCCTCGGCGTAGGCCACTGTTTCCTCCATTCTTCTGTCTCTGGCTTGCTTTCTCCGGTTTGGACTACATCTCTGTTTGAAGATATCTTCTCACCTTTTCCTTGGTTCTCCCGTTTTCTTCTCCATCTCGAGGATACTGTTTGGAGAATGGAGAATGGTATCAATTCAATTCAAATATTTTTATTCATTATAAAAACAGAATGTTTACTTAATGGACGTCAAAGTTGTTAGTTTCACAATTAATGGATTATGTGGAGAAGAAGCTAACAAAGAAACTCCACATTTATTCTTTTGAAAACACGTTTTAACTTAATTAACAGAGTTTTCAACTTAAAATATTAGTCATGAATGTGTTGAACACTAGTCACAATCGTCCTGTAGTTAATATTAATCTACTGTTTAATGCCAAACATGATGCTATGGTAAGCCTTTTTGCACAGAATGTGCTTAACACATTTTTTAAACCGCATTGGAGGTAACTCTAATATATCTTGAGGAATTTTGTTGTAGAACCTTATACAGTGCCCCATAAAGGATATGTTAACTTTTGCAAGTCTAAATAGTGGAAATGACAATTTATGTTTATTTCTAGTATTAACATTATGGTGGCCACCAACATTTTCAAAGTCTGATATTTTTTCTAACGTACATAATATTTTCATAAATGTATTGACATGCAACTGTTAAGATGTTGGTTTCTTTGAAGAAATCTCTTAGCGAATCCCTACTACCTAAGTTGTAAATAAATCGGATGGCTCTCTTCTGCAAGATGAAGATAGTCTCAATGTCTGCTGCCCGGCCCCATAGTAGTATACCGAGAGAAGTATGCTAAACATTAAACATTAAAAATTCCAATGAGTCAACACGACAAAGAACCAAAATAACAGACAATGTAACGAGAAACAGAGAACTAAAAGGAAATGGGCAGGACATATTGTATGTAGAATGGATAGCAACAGATGCGCAAAAAAGGACTGGCATCCTCGAGGTGGGAAAAGAGAAGTAGGTTTTTCTAATGAACACTTTTTACCTCCAGATATTGAATCCAGAAACGTCAGGGCTAGGTGTGCCGGAACGGTACTGGGGCAGCTACCGGCCCGGGGTGTACTTCGGCATGAAGAGCCGAGAGCCTAAATCACCCGTCTTCGGCCTCATGTGGTACGAGCCCACGTCAGGACACAAGGGCATACGGTGAGGCATTAACACTGCTGCTGTGTCTGGCGTACTGTCCCGCGCGCACTTTCTAACATTTGCAATGATTGTAAAAAAAGAGTATACTTTTGAAAAGGGTTTGAGGCTTTGCTAGGTAATAAAATGTCCGAAACATTTAAGACATATTTTTGTTACCCCGTGTATTTGTTTAATTATTTGTTTTGCCAATTTAAATTAAAAAAATTCCCAAAATATTTTTGCAACGTAACTTAATGACCTTTGTGGCAACTTTGACACACCACAGGATGCACTCTGACTAGTCTCTGACGCTCTGACTTTGTCTTGTATTATTTTTTGCTGGTGACGTGTCGAATATTTATTTATTTATTTATTGCCAAAAAACTTAAAGCTAACATTATGTTGTATTTATGTGACTTGTTTTTCCTTTGTACTTGTTTATGTTACTTGTTATGCCTTTTTTTCTTGTGATGTGTTAATTTGTCCCAATAAAAGTCTTTCTTCTTCTTCTTAATAATTATTTGTAATTTTTGCCGAGGGTAGTAAACTAACAGTTAATGTTTTCAAAAAGACGCCTGTCACCTCTGTCTGCCGAGACCACGGCACTTGCAAAAGTACCGAAATGTCGGAAAAATTAACTAGTAAATATCCGTGCAAATTAAGTTTTTATTTGGTACATACTAAAATTAATAAATATATTCATAATAAAAAACTGAGTATAGGAAATCAAAAATGTATTTAAAATGTCTCTAATTTCATTATCTAGCAAAGCCTCAGATCACATTTATCAATAACATACTTTACAATCACAAAAAAGTTAGATTGTGTGACTTAGACAGCATGCCATACGTCACAGCATCTTTATTGATTATTCTGAATATCTGAAATTATATTTCAATTTAAATTTTTTAACTTATCTTGGTGTCTGTTTTTTTTCCTCTTTCTGACAGGATTCCACTTCTGTGTCGTATAGCATAGGTCTTCTTTCAGAGAGTGGCATACATACACAAATAAATTCGTGCCTATATCCCACAGGAGCAGGCAGATACCAAGGGTTGCCACTTGCACTCGCTTCGGTGTTGCGAAAGCCGGTCACCACTGAAAAATCTGGCAAATCTTCAAGGTCGAAACTTATTGACGTGAAACGTCTTTCAGTTCGGTAGCAGGGGGTCGCTTGCATGCGGCAACGAAAACATGTCGCCTCGGCGATTGCTGTAGCTACGTGTCGTGTGCAGTTAATTTATATATCGTTGAGTAGAGCCAAGTAGCCATTACTCAGATCCTCCTGACTCGTGCCGCTAGATGGCGCCTGTGTCGCGTGACACATTGCGCAGTTTGAGCTAGACGGCGTCAAACCATCCGCCGTGTAACCCGACACAGGCCCACCCGCTTTTTCCAAAGAAATTTCAATTAGAATCCTCTTGTTCCCCCCAGTCACTGGTGCGAACAAGGTGATAACCTGGCGAGCTACGGGTGGACGAAGCACGACGGTTTGAGCTTCGGGGAGCAGGTCATTGTGGACTCTCCGCACGTCCTCACAACCTCCTTTGTGAAGACCCACGGAGGGGAGCATGGTGGACACTGGACCGCCAGGATTCAAGTGCGGAGCCAGGTTAGATTAGATTACTTTATTCATAATAGTAAAATTACGATGAAGAAAAACATCTATTTAACGCCACATAGACGTGTGACTGCTATGGTTGGGTGATCTCTTAGGAGAAACTCGAATTCTTGTCAAATTAAAACTCAACTTTTATTTACAAACTTACAGCTAATATATACAGAATTTTTGCACAGACTTAGATGGCTTTAGCCTCAACCGATCACAGGCGAGCACCATCAAAAATGTTTGTTGTCGCTAGCGGCGTGGCTCTCGCATCGTCTGCGCATGCGCGGAGCAAGCGGCCGGGCTACGCACAGCCACGCTCTTTCTGATGCCATTCGATGCTCCACCACACACGTAAATAATTGTACATAAAAAGAAAATAAAGACAAAAGCAGAAGAAAAGTAAAAATACAAGTGAAAAAACGTCGGTTCAAAGGTAAAACTCACTGAGTGACATTTTGACACAAAATGAGATTTTATTATTTTTTTTGTTTTAAAGAGATAATCCACGACAAGATAAAACTGTCCAAGATATGGACTTAAATAAAAGATGACTTGCTTTAAAATACTATAATGAACGAAGCAGGTAATTACAGAAAATAGAAAAATGCGTCCGTTCGTAATCCAAGATAGGTGCAAGTGTCGGGCGGTGCGCGCGCGCGGGACGGGGTCCGCTGGCTTGTCCCCTTCTCCCTTCTCCTTCCCCGCGGTCGTCTGCGCGTATACGAAGCATAGACAAAACACAAAGTGCGTATTGTGCTCTATAACAAAACTGTCACGTGAAAAAAGTCTAACTCCAAAACTTCTGTAATCCCTTTGCAGGTAAAACTCATTTGGCACATAATGAATTATTCCTGAAATTGTGCCACAAATGTGAACCGACGCAAAACAAATAATAAGGGTTCAGTAGGTGTATACTGTAAAAAAGGCATCGTTCTCAGTATTAGCTGAGGGTTTGCACCCACGACACAGATTTTTAGCAAGTTCCTTCTGGTGCATGTCAACATCTTATGATTAATTAATAACTTAACTACAAAAATTCATTTACGTTGTACGGTGCCAACTCAAGAAGACTATCATATGCTTCAGGTTAGGGTTTGCTATTTTATTAGCTATCTTCTGAACGTTGAAGCACAGATAGGAGAGAGAGAGATTCAACAACAACGAGTGGGAGTCTGCCTGTGGTACTAGAATTTCACTGAAGAGGGGGTTATCCTAGAATGCCAACAGAGAGGAAGTGTGGCTACTGGGCTAAAGTGTCACTATAGAGAGAGTGAGTCAGCCTGCGGCTCTAGAATGTCACTAGGATAGAGTTGGGCTGCTTCTTTAATTTAAGTGCCACCTTTTAACATGTTAACAATTATTGAATAAACGACGCCTTTAGAAAAAAAAACGTCACTAAAAACAAAAAAATGTACGTGTGCAAAATTCCACTTGCGTAGTCTGCGTAGATCACCGTATTCCCCTCTAACCTCATAAAATAATAAGTTCCACAAAACACAATCAATTGTCCTGGTCACAAACTAGGATACCTGAGCTACGGTAACCAGACAAGGACGTCACAAATATGGAAATACACATCTAATATCATCTCAGCATCTATAACACATCTTAATAAAAACTGAATTTTCACGGATTTTTACTGGTTTTTTTTTTCATTTTTAATTTTTCCGACGTTTTGTAACTTTTGCAAGTGCCGTGGTCTCGGTAGACAGAGGTGACAGGCGTCTTTTTGAAAGCATTAACTGTCAGTTTACTGACCTTGGTAAAAAACTATAAAATTACGTTCCAAAAATATTTTGGCAAATTTTTAAATTTAATTTGGCAAACATCAATTTTATATGAACTCAAAAATATTCATTATTAGTTATAGAAATTAAAATTTAATCCACGAAACAACTATTTTATTTAAACCTAAAAATATTTATTATTTGTTATTGAGATTAAAATTAAATCTACAGTCACACTTCTACCAAAGAGGTCTCATGCACTTAAACACTGGTTCCCATTCTGTAAAATCAAAAATCAAAATCAATTTTTTTTAATCAAAGTAGCACAGATACTGCGACTTAATGAACGTTACAAGTTAAACTAGGTGTCCATTTCAAAATCTAGATCATTTTGGAGAAAAAATGGACAAAAAAACTCCAAACTTAGTCTTTTCAAGTCCTTTTTACAGGATTTATATAAATGTTCTAAAACTCATGCATTGAACTGGCTTTAATTCCAGACATCATTGTCATCTAAATAATCTTTAATGTTTAGCTTTTTTGGCACAAAGTGTGCTTCACACATTTTTTGAACCGCGTTTCTGGCAAGCTTACATCTAATCCTAATAATTCTTTCTTCTCAGCGCAATGAGTCGACCCCCTTTTCACTACTCTGGTATGGAGCCCTGGACGAGTCGGGCGGCGCCCCCGCGCATACCCGGCTGTGGCTCGAGGGCGGAGCCCTACTGGGCTACACGCCCAGCCTGAACAACTTTAAGCTGCAGCTGGTGCCCGTGGAAGGGAAAGGTTAGTACGAGGGTATGAGTCGGCCTTCGGTGCTGGATTGTCACTAGTTCTAGTTGGACCTGATATTTCCGCCCTTAGCCTCAAAGTGAGCCATTGTGTGTAACAAGTGCTGAGGTTTGTGTATACCTCAGACACGAGGGTTTCCTCACGATGTTTTTTCTTCACGGTTAGCGAGTTATATTGCTACTGTAACTCCATAAAAGTACGTAACTAGGAAACAAGATCATTTGTTAAGGTTTAAATTTACTAACAGTGAACTTGCCTATGCTATTTAAGTAAGATTGAAATAAATAATATACTAGCTATCTGAACTTATCTCCATTTAATATACCCACAGGCAAAGTCCTCCACACTTCCTACACCGAGGCGCACGCTCCAGGCTTGGACAAACTAAAGGAGACGGTGTACTCTCTCCTGCAAGCAGAGAGACATCCTACGTTGGGACGGCACGCGGCCTTGGCGCCGGACCCGCAGCTGCGGGACAAGGTGAGACCGATAGAGAAAAAAGGGCGCACTGTGCGCGCCAACTGCTTCTTCTCACAGTGCCTCTCCATCACTGGAGGCCGGCAGTCAGCCCTTTACAACGGTCTTTGTGCAGTGCAATTCTGAACAGCTCCTCCGTGGTTTTAACACCGGTCCACTCTTTGATGTGCGCACCAACTTAGGAGCGTCAAAATGGTATCGAATGGATAAACGAAAATAATTTTATAAATACTTTTAATCTATGGAATTCTGAATGACCCGATCGGACCACCATAGCAATGGTTTTTAATTTTTTTTTCAAGGTCATAATCTAACAGGTTAATCGTGTTGTGTAAATAAGATTAGGGTTATGGATTGGATCAGCGTAAATCTTTTTGTAATATTGATTGTTATATTGTCTGTATCCTGTTTTGTGTGCGAAATAATATAATATAATAAACTAAATACATGCTTCTAGTGGAGCCACTACAGTGGTCTAGCTAGACTAAGGAGGAAAAGGGGCGCATTATGCGCGCAAATTGGAGGGGCGTAAGTTTGTTTTAATTGGAGATCTTGTCAGACAGTCGGTGGATAAATGGTCAGACGGATGGACTGTTCTACAGTGCTCCTGCTAGGGGTTACTAACGCTGTGTTCCTTTACAGTTTGCGACGTAGTATAGAAAAGGACTGAAAAGGTTCCTTCTTAATTATATAATCTGCTTTGGTGTACGATAAAGAATATTATTTTCTTACATACATACAAATATAAGCTCACTCCTGTATCCCAGGGGGGTAAGCAGATCCTGGGACTGCCACTTGCCACGGCAGCAACATATCACTTTCGCTTCCGCAACATTCATTAGTCGTTGCATGCACGCACGCCGGTTTCGGGTACTTTTTATCTTGCCTTTCTTATTCTTATCTTACCTTATTTTACAATCTGTGCAATTTTTCTTGCAGAGCAAGGAGGTGAATTTCGTTGCGGTACACCTTCTTGTGGAGACGCCGTTCGCGGTGGACGTGGTCTACACCACGGAGGACCTGCCCGCGCCCCCGCTGAAAGGGGCGCACTATGCGCGCGAATTGCAGGCGCGCAAGGAGTTCTTCGATCTGGAGTTCGAGGACAAGTTCAAACTGAAGGCCAAGGGGTGAGTCGCGCATGATCTGTTGTTGCTAGAAAGAGAGAAAGTAAAAAAGACCTTTATTATAACAACGAGACAGATCACAGAAAAAAACAAACAGATAAGTGACACAATATGAAAATAACAGAGGGAAAACGTACACAACAAACAGTTTGGCAGTGTGTCAGGCTTTCAGGGCTACATGTTCGGCTAATATGGACTTTAGTCCGGCTTTTCTATTTTTGGGCCTAGCAACCCTACCTGAATTATAGTTTGCTATACAGGTAGGCTTGCCAGGCCTGAAAATGGAAAAGCCGGACTCCAGAAATCGGAACTCAGAAATCAAAAATTTATTTCGACGTAAACAATTTACATTTACATGTGGTGGTAGCCTAGTGGGCAGAACATTGGACTCGGAAGCGAGAGACCCAGGTTCGATTCCCAGTGCGGGCGTGTACCTATGACTTTGTTTTCTAAGATCCGTACATTTGTGAAGTTATAGTACCTATACCACTCGCTAACGGTGAAGTAAAACATGGTGTGAAAATCTGAGCGTCTGAGCTATTCACATACCTCAGCGTTTGAAATCGCCAATCCGCGGTGGGCACGCGTGGTGATTAAGCCCATACTCTCTCCTTGAGAGAAGGCATGTGCCCCACAGTGGCATGTATATAGGCTACATAAAAAAAAAAACTTTTAAGTTCAGACGTAAGATAAAAAAAGAGGAATTTGTTTCGAAAAATTCGCGAACAATTTTAGTACCGCCTCTCCGTCTATCGTCACTGCTCTGGCTGGCTACTAATGTTTGCCACACGTTCGAGTTTGTGTCGAGATATTTTTGGGAAATGCGAATAAAGTGCCTGTTTAAAAAAACAAACTAGCTCATTCGATAGCTATTGTTATACGGCATGTTACGCTCATTTTGCTGCGGTTCTCAAGCCACCCGAAATTCATGGTGTTTATACAAGGGGCCGTTAACTCGCATGCTGGACGTAGAAAAACAATTTGGCTGTTTTTAGGTATCCATACCCGACGGGTGCCAAACGGGACCCTATTACTGAGACTTCACTGTCCCACTGTCTGTCTGTCTGTCACCAGGCTGTATCTCATGAGCGGTTATAGAGCTAGGCATTTGAAATTTTCACATTCTGTCTCTTCGAATTTGTCAGAAAAGAGCGTGGCAGAACGTTACTTAAGAATTTTCTTAGTAAATTTCTCAATTCAGAAACTGCCCATAAGACTTCACTGTCCACTGTCTGGCTGTCTGTCACCAGGCTGTCGCATTAACCGTGATAGCTAGGCAGTTGAAATTTTATCTGTTGCCGCTATAACAAGAAATATTAAAAACAGAATAAAATAAATATTTAAGGGGGGGCTCCCGTACAACAAACGCAATTTTTTGCCGTTTTTTGCTCGATAACGGCAACAGGTAGACGCTTGAAATATTCAAATGTATAGATAATGGTACGGAACCCTTGGTGCGCGTTTTTTTAGTAACTTTTAATGAAATATCGAACCTGTGGGGGGAGGTGTGGTGCGGATTTTCGATGCACCCTGTATTTTGATCTAATCCGGCCTTATCTTACCTCAGCTACCCGCCGGAGGCCATCGCGGCTGCCCAGGGAGCGCTCTCAAATATGCTCGGCGGCATAGGATACTTCTACGGCGCAGGTGATTTTTTTTGTTAATTCTTTGTGGTGACCGCCTCGTTGGTCTTGCGGTGTCACGTCTGAGTACAATGCCGGAGGTCGTGGGTTCGATTCCCACTGGGGGCCGCTGTACATTTGTACAAAATAATGGCCTCGGTCTGTGTGTGTGTTTGTGTGTCCTTGCCTGGTTAGCACAGGGTGTCCTAGTTTGGAAACAGAAAGAGTGATTGTGTCGTGTGGAAGTTATTATTATTATTATTATTATTGTCATGTATTCATGATAAATTACTAAGAATAAGGGGTATATATATGTAATTTCTAGTCGATGAATACATTCGTTCATCGTTCTATGAGCGATTTTCATTCACTCAATTCTGCAGTGTTGCCAACACCAGTTTACAATTTCATTCAAGTTTATTTGATAAATTTCTGTAATTTGAAAATTTTTACAAAATTACTGTAGCTACCTACTAGCGCCCGCGAACGAAATCAATCTGCAACTTGAAGGAAATCGGAAACTGCAAGCCTCAGACTCACTTCATCATCATCAACCCATTATGTCCCCACCGAGGGGCACGGGTCTCTTCCCTGAGGAAGGTATAGGCCATACTCCACCACGGGGGCCAAGTCCGGATTGGTGGAGGCTTGTAGACTAGTGGCTCGTCTACTGTCAGAAGTTGTCAAGCCGCCCTAAGGCCTCTGACTTGGCTTAACGACTGCCATCTATCGACGGCAGCCGGCACCAACAGCTTAACGTGCCTTGCGAAGCACGGAACCGCTCGGAAAAATGCCACTAGCGTTAGGCATAGACGGCGACCCATCCATGCACTGAGCGCGCCCAGTGTTGCTTAACCTTCGTGATCGTTTAAGATCACTCAGGCAGCCGGGGCTACGAGCGAAGCGAGCGAGCATTCACGACCGACTCACTTATAATCCCTAAATTACAATCGGAACACGGGCGTGAGCATGCAAAAGCAGTTGCTAAAATATCCTTTAAAACAATCAATGGCTGTCCACGGCACAGGCTCGCCCTGGTGTGGAAGCCCGAGAGTCTATAGTAGCACTGTTTTGCTCACGCTTACTTTCCATTGTAAGTGAAAATAATTCATAATTTACAATCATTCATAACTTTATTGCGACCATGTAGTTGTCGAGATATTACAATACTGTAGGTAAATAATGTAGGTGATTAAAGTTAAAATTGTATTATGAGCAATCTCCCCTACCGGCGAACCTACGGGAACCCGCCGCCTGTAAAGAGGCGCACGTCACCAGAATTCGTTTCCATTCGATCGCGAGCGCTCCGGAGAGAAACATCTGCACTTATTCTGCTTAATTGGTTACGAGCCCTGGTCACGTGAGCTACTTATTTTCATTATTTAATTTCATTTATCTGATGTGTGTAATTTTGCGATTATTCCGTATGATTTAGAGAAAATGTGGATTTGTTCTTTTTGGTTATTTTGTCTGAGAATTTGTTTGAGAAATAAAGGTTAGGTGTTTGTGATTTGTATTTTTTTATTCTTTGGCTACTTCTGACGCTAAAAGTATTATATTTAAATATTTGTACGCCTCTGTGGCAAAACATGCTGGAACAATTGATTAATATTGTATAACACCTTATACTAATCTATACGTATGTTTTGCAGATAAATAAATCTTATGATATCTTATCTTATCTTACTTGTGACTCGCTCGTCTCGATCTGTCAACCGGTGCTAACTATGAAGTGCATATTCTACCCGTCACCCACGACACCATCGACCATAATTATTGTAATCTTTTCTTATAAATAAACATCATCATCATCGTTCAGCCACAAGAAGTCCACTGCTGGACATAGGCCTCCTCCATGGATTTCCAAAAAGACCGGTTGGAAGCGGCCTGCATCCAGCGTCTTCCTGCCACTTGGATGAGGTCATCTGTCCATCTTGTGGCTGGTCGTCCTACGCTGCGCTTGCCGATATTTATTTATTTATTTAATATAATCCACTTACAGCTAACATTACAGGACTAACCTAATACGATAGCGAAGTTAACATTTAAAATTATATATTTTTACTAGTGACATAATATGTACATATTATGTGGTCTCCATTCGAGAACTTTTCGGCCCCATCGGCCATCAGTTCTGCGTGCTATGTGCCCCGCCCACTGCCACTTCAACTTACTAATCCGCTGGGCTAGACTGGTGATTTGTCTAGCTTTTGTGAGCATTTCGATCGGAGAGTTCTTGTTCAAACATCTTGATTACTATATTCTTTTTGTTGCACCAACCCGTGCTGAGGACAATTTTAAAAACCTATTTAGAGGCTAAAAATTCCACCCATGCCGGGACTTGAACCCGCGACCTCTGGCTAACCGTGCCAGCGCTCAGGTCGCGGGTTCAAGTCCTGGCATGGGTGGAATTTTTAGCCTCTAAATAGGTTTTTAATATCTGGATTACTTTGACTCGGATTTACGAAACATCCAACAAATCAACAGGCCGAGTCCAGTCTCAGTACACAAAGGAGCCAGTCCCGTACTGGCGTGCGCCGCTGTATACAGCCGTACCGAGCCGCTCGTTCTTCCCGCGCGGCTTCCTGTGGGACGAGGGCTTCCACGGCTTGCTGCTCGCCCGCTGGGCGCCGGAGATCCAGCTGGACATTGCCGCGCACTGGCTGGACCTCATCAACGTCGAGGGCTGGATACCCCGCGAACAGATACTGGGTGAGATAGCGGATAAAGACATTGGCGACATGAGAGGTAGCATCTGAGGTCCGGTTCTCTAAAAACATTGGTGACATCTGAGGTCCTGTGCGCTGAAGACATTGGCGTGAGTATTGGTGCTTCCCGAGGTCAGAAGCCACTTCCCGAGCCAGACCCCGATGTCTTTAGCGAACATGATCGTCATCATCATGAACACGATATCGCCAATGTGAGAACATAAGTTCTTCCCGAGGTCCAGCTGGTCATTGCCGCGCACTGGCTGGACCTCATCAACGTCGAGGGCTGGATACCCCGGGAGCAGATACTGGGTGAGATAGCGGCTAAACACATTGGTGACATCAGAGGTAGCATCAGTGGTCCTGGTCGCTGAAGAAATTGGCGAGAGCATTGGTTGTTCCCGAGGTCCAGCTGAACGTTGCCGCGCACTGGCTGGACCTCATCGACGTCGAGGGCTGGATACCCCGGGAGCAGATACTGGGTGAGATAGCGGCTAAACACATTGGTGACATCAGAGGTAGCATCAGTGGTCCTGGTCGCTGAAGAAATTGGCGAGAGCATTGGTTGTTCCCGAGGTCCAGCTGAACGTTGCCGCGCACTGGCTGGACCTCATCGACGTCGAGGGCTGGATACCCCGGGAGCAGATACTGGGTGAGATAACATTCTCAAGGTCGTGCAATAGTCTGTTCTCAATAATCTGTGCACTAGGCGTCATTATGCTTCTCAATTTTTTTCCGTCAGTGGTTGTCTGGAAGAAATTAGTTTTAGTAAAAACCCACCAATATTATTGTTTAATTATCGTATGTAATTCCTGGTGTACATACGATGAAGTATATTCTATCTATCTGTTTATCAACTGCCAACACTTTGATAAGTGCCACTGAGCAGCCAATGATTTGTAAATGGTAGAAACAAGTGAAATTGGAAGAAGCATATAATAGGTATCCAGGATATTATACTGCTATCAGAAGCCTGTGATAGTCCTAAATTGACATATATACATAAACTCACGCTCTGTATTCCAGAGGGGTAGGTAGGCAGAGACCAGGGACTGCCACTTGCCACGATCCAGACGGATCACTTTCGCTTCCTCAACATTCATTAGACGTTGCATGCACGCACGCAGATTTCGGGTACTTTTCACTTCGCCCTTTGCTAATACATCTCCTATTTGGTCGAGGTATGGTTCTACATTATACATGCCTAAAGGGATAAAGACCATTTAGGTATCCGCAGGCCCTGAAGCGCTCGCCCGTGTGCCCAAAGAGTTCGTGGTGCAGTCAAACGCCGCTGCCAATCCGCCGATGCTGCTCGTTCAACTGGGCCGGCTCGTGGCGGCCCGGCCCGACCTCTTCGAGCCGGGTAGGCCCATGCGCCGGCAGCTGGAGCGGATGTACAGTAGGTTACAGGTGAGATAATAATTATAATAGCTTCCACACAACACAATCACTTGTCTTGGTTCCAAACTGGGACACCCTGTGCTGTGGTAACCGGCCAGGGACATCACAGGCATGGAGATACACCCAGACTGAGAGGACGTTAGATATAAATAACTTTACAATACATTATACTACATTATAGAGCGGTGGTAGCCTATACTTGTAAGATTTTGGTTTTACTGTAAAAAGGTGGGCCCGCGTGACCAAATACCTTATTGCATCAAATATCAGTTTCTCACAAAAAAAAAAAGTATTTAAAAATACACTAACGTGGCTCACACAATTTTTATTTCAAAGTAAAATGGTATTACTATTCGTTATTTGCTTATTGGCAACACTTGGATGTTGACAACCCTGGGTTTCAGGTTTGACATATTGATGAAGACGTAATTTATTTTTAAACATTCCGTTTTTCTCTTGGTTACGCGGATATTGTTTCCCGTGTTTTCTTGTGATTTCGACAATTTTGGCTGGTTTTCCGAGTCCACGTGAATAGATGCAACATGTGAAAAAGATTTCTATTGCATAAGTAATAGATTTTTTTACTTTTATTTTTCATAACAGAGTTTTATTGCCATAGATTTCATTGGAACCTTAGATTTTATGGCCGTCACAGACAACGACGTTAATATATGCGATATTTTTTCCACAAAATATCCAACAAGCAACCCGCGGCCACACACGACTGCGGTCGGATTTGATGTAGAACAAGATATCGCGCCATATATTTTTATTTTGGCCATTGTCTGACACGACCTTTAAAAAATAAAGTTGAATCGATGTCCACACAGAGTACGTCAACAAAATGTAATGGGTGGCGATGGTTTGCGACTCCTGCACGTGTCAAAGTGACAGTATTTTTTGCATTGAATTAAAAAACAGAGTGTAGAGCATCAGCCGTATCCTGTCATTCAAAGTAACACCACAAACACTCCTCAAGGATATAATTTCTACTGCATTAATTCTAATTTCTTGATTCTCCTGTCGAACGTACATATAAATATAATATATAAATAATACCTATGATGTTATATAGATATTATATATACATACATAATTTACTTATCATAATAATATAAATAAAGGGCTTATATCACGATAGTCGATAATACGTAGTTTTAAATACATACAAAAACTGTTCCAAATATTTTAAAATTTCAAATTTACTTATTTTAGGTTTGGTTTTCATTTAATTTAGGTTTAGTTTTCATTTAGTTTATAGATTTGTTTTGTATACCTACCATCTCATAGCACAAATTTAGACAAGAACATGCCACACTTATTGTTAAACAACACTGAAACCGTCGCCCACGATACAGGCTGTGCTTAGTGTGGGGACACTGTTACTTTATGCAGTTATAATCTGTGCCATTCTACCTACCTGTAAACATTTTTTGATAAACTACTTTTAGTATTAGATTGTATCAACACTGAAAGGTATCTGGAAATAAATTATCAAATACATATAACAAAACTTTTTTACGTTCAGATTATGTACACAAAACATTAGCAGTCTTAATAGAAACTGAATTTGCACGGATATTTACGCGTTTATTTTTTCATTTTACAATTTTCCGACTTTTCGGTACTTTTGCGAGTACCGTCGTCTTGGCGGTCTACCGAGACCATGGCACTTGCAAAAGTACCGAAACGAGTAAAATATCCGTGCAAATTCAGTTTTTATTATGTCTATATAGTGCTCGTGTTAACATTGAAAAATATTAGCAGTCCTATTTATAAAAACACGATTCCTTAAAACACTCCTCAGAGTCAGTTTAAATAGTCTGTGTTAAGGGGAAAGACGCAACCACAGATTATTTAAACTGCCCCTGGAAGTGTTTCAGAGTAATCGTGTTGTTAATAAATAACCGTTATACTCTATGTGATAGCCGGCAGACTTTGTTCCTCTGTGATCTAAGCTCTGACAAACCTGATGTTGATGACGATGATGATGATGATTTCGCAGGCCTGGTACCAATGGTTCCTGTCGACGCAGAAAGGCGACACCCCCACCACTTTCCGGTGGCGTGGTCGCCATGACGACGGCCTTCAGCTCAACCCAAAGACGCTGACTTCGGGTCTGGACGACTATCCTAGGTTAGAGGCGAGATGAGTCACTAGAGCATCGGAGTCTGATGCCCTAGTAACTCATCGCGACAAATGTTGGGTGCCAGTGGTACGAGACCGCCTCAGCGGTAGAGCAACAGCCTGATGCCTTACCGACTCAAAGCGACCCAGCTCGGGTGCCAGTGGTACGAGACTGCCTCAGGGGTAAAGCGAAAAAGTGTGATGCTCTATCGACTCATCGCGACCCACAGCCCTATGCCCCAGCGATATAGTAAAGTCTAATGCTCTAAGAAAAATATCGTGAGGAAACCTGATTGTCTGACGTGTCCAGCGCTTGAAATCGCCAATCTGCGGTGGACGAGAAAGGGCCCTGTGCCCTGTATTGCTATTATTGAAATGTATGAACGGGGAATTAGAAAATCGTCAGTGAACAGTGCGTAAGTAATTTTTGGCGGGTTTTAACATCTCAGTGCCATTCGATGAAGAAAGTTCACGTGTTTTCATTCGGCCAATCCGAAAGGAGATTCCTGACCGAATCTGTCACTCAATACTTTTTCCAATTATACATCAAGGGTTGCTAACAAATACTTATACAGTTTTATTACTCCCCTGTAGACTTTTTGCACTTACGCAATTCACTGGTGAAATTAACGAAATGAACGTTCACTCGAGTGAACGTTCATTTGAGTGAACCGTCTAATTTCAACCCAACTGTCTGTTCCAGAGCGTCTCACCCGTCCGATATTGAGCGTCACGTGGACCTCCGATGCTGGATGTACGCGGCCTCGGACGCCATGATCACGATAGCGCGAACGCTCGAACGGGAGTATGATAAGTGAGTAGCTTCTACTTAGAACCTAGAGGGTCTAGGTTTGATTCCCGGCAGTATGAATGAATGATTGGATGAACGAATAAATTAATTAATGCTGGATGTACGCGGCCTCGGACGCCATGATCACGGTCGCGCGAACGCTCGACCGGGAGTGTGATCAGTGACTAGCTTCTACTTACAACCTAGAGGGTTTGATTCCCGGCAGCATGAATGCATGAATGAATGAATGATTGGATGAACGAATAAATTAATAAGTGCTGGATGTACGCGGATGCCATGATCACGATCGCGCGAACGCCTCACGGGGGTACGGCAAGTGAGTAGATTTTACTAGCGTTTGCCTGAGGACCGAGAGGTTTGGGTATGGTTCCAGGCAGTATGAATTAATGAATGAATGAATGAATATGCCAAGTGTGTGCAGCCTCGGATGCTATGATCATAATTACGCACACTTTCAAACGGGAGTAGAACGAAAATTGAGTCACTCCTACTTGGAACCGAGAGGTCCGATTGTGAGGTTTGATTCCCGACAGTATGAATGTTTAGACGAATGAACAAATTAATACATAAGCAGCCTATATACGTCCCACTGAAGGGCACAGGCCTTCTCTCAGGGAGAGAGTGTGGCCTTAATCACCACGCGTGCCCGCCGCGGATTGGCGATTTCAAGCGCTGAGGTATGTGAATAGCTCAGACACTCAGGTTTCCTCACGATGTTTTCCTTCACGGTTAGCGAGTGGTATTGCTACTATAACTTCACAAATGTACGTAACTTAGAAAACAAAGTCAGTTACATGCCCGCACTGGGCACGCGTGGTGATTAAGCTCATACTTCTCCCTGCGGGGAGGCCTGTGCCCTACAGTGCGACGTATATAGGGTGCTTATGTATGTGTCATTTCAGGTACGAGCTTCTTCGGGGGCAGCTGGGCAGTGAGAAGCTTCTCAACGAGCAGCACTGGTCGCAAAGTACACAGACTTACGCCGACTACGGTAAGATAGATTCTGGCTCGGAGAGCTTGGCTTACTTTTTCCGACAAGGCGGAGGCAAGGAGAGACGGTAAATAATTGTAATAAATCTGCTTGTGTAATATTTGAACGGCCCCTTATGTCAGATTATATGTCAGATTGACTGTCTATATTCATCATCAGCCATTTGACGCCCACTGTAGGACATAGGCCACCTTCGCGGTTTGCCTGACCATGAGGGGGTTTTGCCATAATCGCCACGCTTGGCAGGCGGGTTGGCGATCGCAGTATGCGGTTGGAATCTCAGGAAGACGCTGCTGCCCGTCTCTTGGCAATTGATTTCCTCAGTCGCCTTCTACGACATCCACGGAAGGAAATGGAGTGACGCTATTCTTAATCCGACGCCACACGGACTGTCTATATTATTGAGTACTAACCTAACCTAACCTAACCTTCTCACATACCCCATAATACCTAACTATTCGTCAATTAGACGACCATTTTTTGAAGCGTTACGTTTTAAATAAAACTTTTTTACTTTTTGTACTTTTATTGCACTGACGTTTCGGCATATTATATATATTTTTTATAACATAATTTGTTGTAATTTGATGGAAGGGCCGGTAAGGGACGACCCAGACGGACATACTTCGACCAAATAGGGGATGTATTAACAAAGGGCAAGATAAAAGGTACCCGAAACCGGCGTGCGTGCATGCAACGACTAATGAATGTTGAGGAAGCGAAAGTGATCTGTCAGGATCGTAGCAAGTGGCAGTCCCTGGTCTCTGCCTACCCCTCTGGGATACAGGCGTGAGTTTATGTTATGTTTTGTTGTAATTTATCACATACTCTTATTTGTTTTTCTTTCTGTTTAAAATGGCACGCGTTTCTACATAACAAAACCGACATTCTTATGAATTTTTTTAATAAAACAGTAATTTAAAAAAGTATTTGTTCATTTTAAGGAAAAACTTAAACTGTAGACATTAGAGAAAAAAAAACATACGTTTTTACGCCCACTCAGTACAAAAATCGATTTTATATTCACCATAAATTGTGATATAGTACATATTTTATGGCAAATTTTGAAAAAAAATAATAGTAGGTACTTGGCTGCCGGAATTCAGTGCCTCTTGCCAAACCGTGACGAACGCCGAGTTGACAGAGACCACCTCCAAACACCAACAATACACACGCACTAAAAAGATACAACAATTTTTCTCTCGCGTATTCGTCGAAACGACGAAGGTTAGGTGTCAAGGGTTAAGAACAAAGATGACGATGATAATGGACGATGTGGCCAGGTCGGCAGGGGGCCGTGGATGCGAATGGCGAGAGACCGTGAAAGATGGCGTGATGGGGAAAAGGCCTATACCCAGCAGTGGGCAGAGATGGGCTGATGATGATGATGATACAATAAAGAATATACTATCTATCTGCGAGTGATGTAAATCGCTTCGGCCAGATGTCGCTGCCTGTACGTAATACAGAGAAAGTTTGTAAAGAGGCACGAAATTTCACTGATGCCTGCACTTGCCCATCAGCTCAGTTGGGAGAGCGCTGGCACGGTTAGCCAGAGGTCGCGGGTTCAAGTCCCGGCACGGGTGGAGTTTTTGGCCTCTAAGGGCCGATTCGACCGACTAAGCTTTATACCAGGAGTAACTAATCTCATAACAAATTTTCTCCCTCAATATTAATCTCGGTATCATCCATAACAGAGATTAATTATATGTACCTATTTAATATAGTATCTATCTATCTGTCTGTCCCCTAGGTCTGCACACGGACGGGGTGCGCTTGGTGCGTCAATCCCCGCAGTCGGTGAGGCCAGGCGAGCAGCCCCAAGTCATCCGCGCAGTCAGCACTCCGCCGCAACTTCGGCTGGTCACCTCGGCTTTCGGTGAGTACTGCGTTGCGAGTCGCCGGAATGCATAATGGTGAACTTGCACTTAAAATAGTAGTTTATGCAACTGTCACATAATGAAGGGTATTAAAACACGAGTGTGAGTTTATGAAACGAGCGCAGCGAGTTTCATAATAGTAACGAGTGTTTTAATACCCGTGTTATATGCAGTTGCATACACTACTTTATCTTCACTAATGCAATTAATCAAACAACAAATTTATTAAATTAAATTCACGCGTACGTGTATCATTACAGTGATTTTGCCGCCATTAAAATTTAACCAATGAGAGCGCAGCTTCAATAAAGCGCGACCAACCTGATTGGCCCTGCAATCTAGTTGGTCGCGTTTTATTGATGTTATAATGAGATTTTACGATATCGATGTGAATATTATACCATCATGTGAAATTGCTTAAATTGAGTGTTTTGTTGTCTGCGCTATAACAGTAGTAATTATAAGTCAAGTATTGAAAACATAAGTAGAATGTTACAACATTAGTGTAGATAAAAAAAATTATCTAATAGAATAGGAGAGGACACGTGGTGTTTTTTTTTTCTCTTCGACTAATACTTTTTGTAATATAACCAGTCGAAAAGTCAGTATAGTCACGTGGTACTAAAACGCGCCGTACAAGTGGACGACCTTGGACTATGACGTCACTCCCTAACGTAACGCTTATGATGTATGAATTATTATCAACATTTGAGTTATCTTGTAAAATAATGTTTGTATGCATGTACACCCTCGTAACGGTGCAAAACTTCTAACACCATTTCTGTTATTTTCTTTCATTCTGACGATCATCTTAAACTCAGAGTTTAAAATTACGTCACCCATTCTAGATTTCTTTCGGATCATCATTACTACTTCACCCTTTGACGAAACACCGCTGCTGACGAAATTACTTGTGAATTGCTTATTTTCCTATTTTATTTTGTTTTGATCGAAGTTTTCTGTTAACCACCTCTTATCAACAGTTTTCCGAAAAAACCACAGTAATTGAAGTTCTACATTTTATTATCGTATCATTTACATCGAGAACCCTTCAGCTATACCAAATCCCGTTTTGCGTTTTAATTCAATTACAAATCGAAGTCTATTAAAGTAGGTATTATAAGAGTAACTTTATTTTCCGCATACTTTGTGACCCCGAAAACCACGAAAAAATTTTATATTGTCATATTTTTCCTAGGTTCTTATTCATGATTTCTGTGCTAAAAAGCAAAGTCACTCCGATTTAAGTTAGACGCAAGTTCCCCATTGTTCAATAGAGTCATAAATGGTTGTTTCATTGACACTATTGGCAGTCCGTAAAATCATTTGCGTTCCAAGGCCCGTGCAACTTGACTCGGCGCCCCGCGCGATTCGGTTTCCTTAGAGATGCCTTTATACTTTATTGCACACAGGAAATAAATCGTCATAAGCAGCTTATATACGTCCCACTGAAGGGCACAGGCCTTCTCTCAGAGAGAGAGAGAGAGAGAGAGAGAGAGAGAGAGAGAGAGAGAGAGAGAGAGAGAGAGAGAGAGAGAGAGAGAGAGAGAGAGAGAGAGAGAGAGTATCGGCTTAATCACCACGCGTGCCCACCGCGGATTGGCGATTTCAAGCGCTGAGGTATGTAAATAGCTCAGACACTCGGGTTTCCTTACGATGTTTCCCTTCACAGTTAGCGAGTGGTATTGCTACTATAACTTCACAAATGTACATAACTTAGAAAACATAGTCATTAATAGGTACATGCCCGCACTGGGAATCGAACCTGGGTCTCCCGCTTCCGAGTCCAATGTTTTACCCACTAGGCTACCACCGCTTATGGTGGTACCACAAGTAATAAATATATACACAAAAAAACAAAGTAATATGAATGTGTACATAGGCGAGTTTATTTCTATAGAAATTTGTTCTAGCCAACCAAGAGACCTATTTTTGAATCACTCGTATGAAATTGTATCGTCGAATGCGACTTAAGTCACACTCGTCTTCTAAGTCGCATGATGTCGTTTTTCCGTATTTTTGAATCGTTCGCCTGAAGTGTTGCCAGTACAATCCATTCCACGCAGAAATTAAAAAAAACCGGAAACTACCGTAACAGAAACGGAACGTAATACTTTGTTTTATTGGCTGTTTAAATAAAAAAATCTTTGTCTTTTGTTACAAACAAAACACTACTGTCATTTTGGTTTGTGTTTGTTCTAACGAAATGTCGAAATCGTTTTTTAATTAATCTACCGATCGCCATGCGAGACGAGATTCGTTGCAGTCGAGTGATTAAAAAATACGGAATTTCAGATGTCGAACGAAAATCAGTAGAAATCGAGCGCTCGATGCGATACGAGTGATTCAAAAATAGAGCTCCTGATCAGTTGTGAAACGATGATTTTCAAGAGACCTTCGAACTTTTTGAACTTCTGAGGATAAATACTAGAGATAAAATACTACGCGATAACCTGTTGAGCATTAACTACTAAGCAGGCTCGACCAAACTGGATACCTTGCAATGAGTTACTTTGTTGAATTTGGGTCCAGCTCAGAATTTGGGTTGTTGGTTATTTTTTTCCAGTTTTTAGTTTTGTCTTCGAGTTGGAATTATGCACATTTCATAGCCGGTTTCGGGAACTTTTCCCCGTGACACTTTATACAATATTCTTAACTCCGTGAGGATGTTATTTTAAGAATATATTTATTCTACGAACTTCTTGTTTGTTCTTGACGCGATGAGGATACAGAATCTCGACGGTAAACACTACTAATGCTACAGCCGCACCGAATCCTAGGATTATGAACACGCCCTGTGAACAAGTGAAAGAAATTTAAGAATTAATTAAAATGACCAGATGTACCTACACTTGTGAAGTGGTTGTACGCTTGTGAAACCGCTGTTCGCAGAAAGCCGGCGCCAGATAAAGCTTCACTTGTCTGATTGCTGTGTGTGGCACGGGACTTTGAACGTGACCAGTTTACTCTGTTACTTAATATGATAGTTAGTTAGTTAGACCTGAGATTTCCGCACTTAGCCTCATGGTTGGGCCATTGTACGTAGCAAAGCTGTGAGCTCACTCCAGCCAGCCTATCTCTTTCCAGAAGGCCAGCAGTGCTCTGATGTCACTGCAGGCCTCCTGAAGGGATCCCAGCTTCCCAATGATGGCGGTCCGTTGCTTTTCCACGCCTTCACAGTGAATGGTCACGTGGGCGGGTGTTTCCTCTTCTTTGAGGCATCCCCGGCAAAGCGGGCTGTCGGTTAGTCCCATGTTGTGAAAATGTCTATTTAGTGAACAGTGCCCTGTTAGGATTGCCACAGCTTAATATGATGTAGTCTTTGTATATGTGTGTGTGTGTGTCTTGTGTAATAGGCGTGATGACAGTAGTGGAAAATAACTAAAATTATGTATTTATTTTACAAGAATTGAATTGTGGAATACGAAACATGCATTTACTTAAAAACCTATTTAGAGGCTAAAAATTCCACCCATGCCGGGACTTGAACCGTGCTGGCACGGTTAACCAGAGGTCGCGCGTTCAAGTCCCGGCATGGGTGGAATTTTTAGCCTCTAAATACGTTTTCTTTTTATAATTGTCCTCAGCCCTGGTTAGTGTAACAAAAAGAATATATGAATTTATTTTTTTATTAAGAGCGGGATTGATAATTATTACGATAATTAAAATCTATGTCCGCCATATTAAGTTGAATAGCGAATGACGTCACTTTGAGGAACACGTGAGTAAACATAGAATAGAACCGAACATATTACTTTATAATCTGTGACATAGGTAAGAAGAGGGTAACAATTTACCTATACGAAATTGCAGTGTTGACGTTTTACACCACAGATTAATTTTACACTTTTGCACTGTGACGTCACTAGCGAAGCGTTTCGGTGGGAATTTTAATTCTGAAAACTAAAATCTATTTTTTTTACCATTAAACCTTACCTGTGACCAAAAATATGAAATAGATTGTAAATAATTTACGTTTTTGGACATTATAGCATAGTTTTTCGAAATTTGTCATCACGCCTGTTAACATCTTTAGTTTTAACCTTGAAAATAACAATGGTGTTCGATTGTTATTTTCAAGGTCTGGACTTAGGAGGATAAATAATTTATCTATCTATCTGAATCGTGTAGTACCGACACCATGTAGCTTACAACGATATGTTTCAAAGTGAGAGGCGCTGTCGCAACGGGCTCCCTTACTCTGGAGAACCGGATAGCCAGCTGGACGTCGTAGTCGAGATATTTCGTCGCCATCTGAAAAGAAAGCACAAGTTGGGTTCGATATACATAAAAATAAAATCTCTATAAATTCAATTCAAATATTTTTATTCATTATAAAAACAGAATGTTTACTTACTGAACGAAAAAGTTGTTATTTTCACAATTAATAGATTATGTGGAGAAGAAGCTAACAAATAAACTCCACATTTATTCTTTTCAAAACAAGTTTTAATTTAATTAACAGAGTTTTTAACTTAAAATATTAGTCTTAAATGTGTTGAACACTAGTCACAATCGTCCTGTTATTAATATTAATCTACTATTTAATGCCAAGCATCTTTGTCTTGTAAATAATCCTTGATGTTATAGTAAGCCTTTTTGCACAGAATGTGCTTAACACATTTTTTAAATCGCGTTGGAGGTAACTCTAATATATCTTGAGGAATTTTGTTGTAGAACCTTATACAGTGCCCCACATAGGATGTATTAACTTTTGCAAGTCTAAATCGTGGAAATGACAATTTGTGTTTATTTCTAGTATTAATTATCTATCTAATCAGCCAATAAACAGCCAACCAATGTTGGGCATCGGCCACTTCTCTTTCACGCCAACCCATCTGGCCGTAAAGTCTATTTATCATCATCATCATTCAGCCACAAGAAGTCCACTGCTGGACATAGGCCTCCTCCATGGATTTCCAAAAAGACCGGTTGGAAGCGGCCTGCATCCAGCGCCTTCCTGCCACTTGGATGAGGTCATCTATCCATCTTGTGGCTGGTCGTTCTACGCTGCGCTTGCCGATATGTGGTCTCCATTCGAGAACTTTTCAGCCCCATCGGCCATCAGTTCTGCGTGCTATGTGCCCCGCCCACTGCCACTTCAACTTACTAATCCGCTGGGCTATGTCGACGACTTTCGTTCGTCTACGGATCTCATCATTCCTGATTCGATCTCGCAGAGAAATTCCGAGCATAGCCCTTTCCATAGCTCGTTGCGTGACCTTGAGCTTTCTTATTAGGCCCATAGTTAGAGACCACGTTTCAGTGCCTTAAGTCAGCGTAGGACGACCAGCCGCAAGATGGACAGATGACCTCATCCGAGTGGCAGGAAGACGCTGGATGCAGGCCGCTTCCAACCAGTCTTTTTGGAAATCCATGGAGGAGGCCTATGTTCAGCAGTGGACTTCTTGTGGCTGAATGATGATTATTTTTACAGTGATTTTATTTAGCAGCAAGCATTTTCAAAGTTTCGCAATTTTTAGTGTAATGCCTTTACTTGAGTGTCCCAAGCGAGCAGTAGCCCCGTCTCGTGCATCCGTAGCACTATCTCGCTCATTCGCCCGAGGAAGGCCGAGTTCTTCCGAGCCATCACGACGCTGTACTCGTAATAGAACTCCTCCGCCATCGTGCGGTAATTGACCACGGCCGGCGCCGTTAGGTACTCACCGACCGCGGAGAAACCTGCAAATTGTTCAAGGCCGTTCTTACTGTACTGTGCATGCTGTGTCGCTCGCGTAATTGAACATTTTTAATAATTCTGATAAGGTTACTCTCTCTCTCTGAGAGAAGGCCTGTGCTCTACAGTGGGTCGTATACAAGCTGCTTATGAATAAGGTTAGTACACTTTTGATAAATGTGGTCTGACGGTTTGTTAGTTAATTAAATTACGGACATTTTAAATAAGGTGATCGTGCGTGCAAGCAGGCACTAATGAATGTTGATGAAGCGAAAGAGATTTGTCAGGTACCCCTCTGGGGTACAGGCGTGAGTTTATGTATGTATGTATGTGTACGTTTTAAATACATTTTAGTTTTGCTTTAAGTTTTTTTTAAGGCTTGTTTCTCAGATGTTACCCCTAATCGGGTGTTTTAAAATACATGTAACGCTTAGTATTTAAAACCTGTCGGTCGTTATATTTATCAGTATTAACTTAATACCGGAGAAAAGCGGTGGTAGCCTAGTGGGTAGAACATTGGACTCGAAAGCGGGAGACCCAGGTTCGATTCCCAGTGCGGGCATGTACCTATGACTTTTCTTTCTAAGTTATGTACATTTGTGAAGTTATAGTAGCAATACCACTCGCTAGCGGTGAAGGAAAACATCGTGAGGAAACCTGGGTGTCTGAGCTATTCACATACCTCAGCGCTTGAAATAGCCAATCCGCGGTGGGCACGCGTGGTGATTAAGCCCATACTCTCTTTCGCTCGCTTCTCTTTCGCATTTTTTCACACAAGTATTGTTGTCGGTGGTGGTGTGTTTGTGTCTTGCTTCTGCTTGAAAAAGTGGGAGGGATGGCGGTGCATTAACTAACCGCATGGTGCTTGTGGGATTTTGGCGGAATTTAGCAAAGTAATTTTCACATTTTAATACCCCTTTATCTATCAAATATCAAATCTTGAATCTTGATTAGTTTTAAATTGTAATAAGATATATTTATTTTAATAATAAAAAAAAATGCATGTATTTTTATATTGCATCTTGATTAGTTTTAAAATGCAAATCTTGAATCTTGATTAGTTTTAAATTGTAATAAGATATATTTATTTTAATAATTAAAAAAATGCATGTATTCTTATATTGCTGAGCGCTTTCGTGCTATATTTCTAGTAATTATGAACTGCCTATTTGTGGATGTCTGTTATTGGCCTTGTGAACTGTTTCTTTATTATTGTAATCAAATTATTTGTTTTCGCTGTTGATATCCTTAATAAAATAAAATAAAATAAACCCTCGGATCACATTCAACAAAAGCGTACTAGTTTTGTTACAATTACCAAAAATGTTAGATTGTACGAGCGAGACATCATGGCCGATGTAACAGCAACCTTAAGGCTGTTAAAAAAAAGTTGCAGTCCCTGCCTGCCCCTCTGGGATACGAGCGTGACTTTATGTATGTATGTATAGCAAATGAAATACCGTTTGTCCTGCAACGACAACTTACCTGACGGCAGGACTTCGATACCGAAGGCAATGCTTCGATTGAAACTCATCTCCGTTAGTTCTTCTGGCTTGTACACGCGGAACTGGCTTATCACTTGGCGTAGTTTCGGCTGAAACCACTCCAAAAGTTAAAAATAGACTCTAGGGATCCATAAGTCCACTGCTGGACATAGGCCTCCTCCATGGATTTCCGAAAAGACCGGTTGGAAGCGGCCTGCATCCAGCGTCTTCCTGCCACTTGGATGAGGTCATCTGTCCATCTTGTGGCCGGTCGTCCTACGCTGCGCTTGCCGATATGTGGTCTCCATTCGAGAACTTTTCGGCCCCATCGGCCATCAGTTCTGCGTGCTATGTGCCCCGCCCACTGCCACTTCAACTTACTAATCCGCTGGGCTATGTCGACGACTTTCGTTCGTCTACGGATCTCGTAATTTCTGATTCGATCTCGTAGAGAAATTTCGAGCATAGCCCTTTCCATAGCTCGTTGCGTGACCGTGAGCTTTCTTTTGAGGCCCATAGTGAGAGACCACGTTTCAGTGCCATAAGTCATCACTGGTAACACACACTGGTTGTATAATTTACTCTAGGGATAGTACATACATACATACATAAACTCAGGCCTGTATCCCAGAGGGGTAGGCAGAGACCAGGGACTGCCACTTGCCACGATCCTGACAGATCACTTTCGCCTCCTCAACATTCATTAGTCGTTGCATGCACGCACGCCGCGTTCGGGTACTTTTTATCTTGCCCTTTGCTAATACATCCTATTTGATCGAAGTATGACCGCCTGGCTCGCCCCTTAGCGGCCCTTCCACCTACATTCGCGCGATATATTTGTGTCGTCAATCTTTCTTCCTTCATCCTCTCCCAATGTACAAACCACAAACCAACGCAACATTACTTTCTCAATTCTAGTCACTACATCCTCTTTCAGTCCACAACGTACAATTACTTAAAATACTTAATTGTTACTTAAGTTGCTGTTACCACTCATTGTATAATTGTTTGTTTACCCTAATAAATAAATAAATAAACGTTCTCTAATCAAACTACTATTGCGTATCCTGTCATTCCAAGTAACACCAGACATACTTCTTTAGGGTTAATAAAATCGCATATTTCCCTACAATGCGTTATTGTCGACTCTAGTAAAACCATGCCACCATTTCAGTAATTTCTTTGTAATGTCATTGATCTACGAAACGGAGCGGTAGTTGCAGTCGGCACTCGGAAGTAACGTTTTCCAGAAAACTATGCCAGTTCTTTGCATATTCTCTATCTATTTAAGCAGCCCACTGTTGGGCATAGAGGTCTCTTAACCGTCACACGAACCTCGCCGCCCGGCGCCCCCTGCTACGAGGGGCGTTCAAAGTATTCTCGGTATAGATGTTACAGCCAAAGTAATAAATCTGGATATTATATATTATATTGTCTAGTCATTATATATAATGTCTACTCAGTTTAGATAAAGTGATAATTAACACAAAATTAATCACATTTACTAGCAATTTTATTTAATATCATAATGTAGGTTACCTATGACTTTTCCATGCACCAACCTTGTTTAAGTTTGACACAAAACTAAGTTTTTTAGTGAAATATTTTTTTTTTCGCCTTTACATAAAAAAAAAGAACTAACACCCGAAGTTTCAGGATGGAGCGGAGCGCAGCGAACTTCGAACCTATTTTTGCTTATGTGTACTGACCTAACAAACAAAATGCGAAATATAAATTAAATCAAACAATTATTTGCTATATAACACTTGCCAAAATAAAACGTTAGCATAATAATTTATTACTTTGTCTAGTGAATTTGGCTTTTATATATAATGACCAGTCATTATGTATAATAGCTATTTAATCACTATGACTGTAACATAGATATGAAAGAAAGAAAAGATAGAAAAACCTGAAATAATTTTATTTTTCTATGTAGTCCCCTGCAATTTCAATACACTTACTAGATCGCGAAATCATCTTTATCATAATAGCTCCCAAAAAATTATTTTCGTCCTTCTGTGAAAAATGATCATTTATGGCCGCTTTGAGCTCTTCATCGTCCGAAAATCGCTTTCCACGAAGCTCTTTTTTCAGGTTAGGGAACAAAAATTAGTCGCCAGGTGCCAGGTCTGGGCTGTACGGTGGATGATTAATTTCTTGGAAACCACACTCCTGAATAGCAGCCTTGGCCACACGCGCTGAATGAACGGACGCGTTGTCGTGGAGCAGTAAGGTCAACATTTTCGCGTCCGCCATTTTGTTGCACTCAAAGCAAGATTGTGAAAAAAACGTATTATGATAAACCGCCGAAAATTTTAAGTTGTCACCTAAGAGAACCATAGGCAAAAACTACCCTCATTACTAACAAAAAAGTTCAGATACCGAGAATACTTTGAACGCCCTACGTAGTCTCGTCCACTGTCCTCTTGACGCCTTCTTAATGTCGTCCACCCATCGGGTAGCCGGGCTCCACACGGAACGACAGCCAGTACTCGGCCACCACTCTGTGACTGCCTTCGTCCACCATCCGTTTTACCGTCTAACCAGATGTCCTGCCCATCTCCGCTTAAGTCTTCCACTTTGGTCTTCCGTCGAATTACGACGTTGCGCACACGATCGACGAGAGAGGCTCGTTTTGGTAATGTTTTATGACGCCAGACACAGCATCTTTCTGTTGAAAAACACGTCGGACCACGCGCAGTGTAGGGTTCCGTAGAAAGGGACCACGCGCAGTGTAGGGTTCAACGTAATTTTCAATGGATTTGGTACGAAGTTTTCCTTTTATAAGTTGGTCGCCTATTACTCACTGTAAAGCGTACTTAGCCGTGATAGGTTTCCCTTTAAGTTTATTATAATTATGTGCTACTACCCTGTTAGCCAGGAGAGGGAGGGCCGTACTCGGACGCGTTTTAAAGCATATTATTTCGCAAATGAAACCCTGAATCAAAATTTTTTTATCCTACACCCAATATTTTTAAACGACCAATCCAAGGATGCCCCCACACTAGGTGTTTGTCGGCGTGATTAATAATTACGTATGTCTAGGCAAAAGCTTTCTCGTATTAATCGTCTCTGAGCTAGGCCGCGCACAGACAGACGGACATAGAGACAGACAGACGCAGGGACATGGCGGAACTATAAGGGTTCCTTGTCGATTACGGAACCCTAAAAAGCTACCTTGTATACTTACGTTCTCAGTTTCCAAAATCGAATACACCCAAGCTTCGTGCGGTGTGGCCCAGATCATCCCGCTCTCCGTGAGATCATCTATAGTGTCTATGGCGTCCTTGTAGACCGGTATGGTGAACAGGGTCGCCAGCCCCGCGCAGTAGGCTGCGTTGATGACGAACCCGGTGAGGGCAAGCCAGGCAGTCACTGAGCGGATTCTCCAGTTCGGTGGGAGCGCTTGTGGCTGTGAGAAACGTCGGCCGTTGTTATGGTGGTAGCCTGCTTTTTGTGGAAGCTAGAAACGCTTAGAAACCAACTTGAAACGGTTGGAATGTCCCTTGAATATCTGAACTGACTGTGGAGCCCTGGTACTTTGATGACAAACCGGTTGGGCTAGCCAGGCCGTCACCGAGCGGATTCTCCAGTTCGGTGGGAGCGCTTGCGGCTGTGGGGAACGTCCGTCGTTGTTATGGTAGCCTGGAGCTCTATTTTTGAATCACTCGTATCGCGTCGAGCGCTCGATTTCTACTGATTTTCGTTCGACATCTGAAATTCCGTATTTTTTAATCACTCGACTGCAACGAATGGTCCTTACCACTCGTCTCGCATGGCGATCGGAAGATTAATTGTCAAAAAACGATTTCGACATTTCGTTAGAACAAACACAAACCAAAA
The DNA here is from genome assembly GCA_947308005.1 of Yponomeuta malinellus. Lineage (NCBI taxonomy): Eukaryota > Metazoa > Arthropoda > Insecta > Lepidoptera > Yponomeutidae > Yponomeuta > Yponomeuta malinellus. The sequence goes on from OX371022.1 coordinate 2,748,333, forward strand.
TAACAGTAGTGTTTTGTTTGTAACAAAAGACAAAGATTTTTTATTTAAACAGCCAATAAAACAAAGTATTACGTTCCGTTTCTGTTACGGTAGTTTCCGGTTTTTTTAATTTCTGCGGGGAATGGATAAAATACAATACTTCAAATTGTACTGGCAACACTTCAGGCGAACGATTCAAAAATACGGAAAAACGACATCATGCGACTTAGAAGACGAGTGTGACTTAAGTCGCATTCGACGATACAATTTCATACGAGTGATTAAAAAATAGAGCTCCTGGTACTTTTTGGTAAATAATGTCCCGTTGAGATAACGGTTTCAGTATGACTGTCTTATATTTCTATTGGGTGTGGAAGCTATAAGTTTGGGAACATTTCTGAAATGGTTGGAATGCACCTCAAATGTCTACTGTCTACTGAGCCTCATTGGTGACAAACTTTGTGATGGCTAGCCAGGAGGTTGCATTGGTAGTTTGATACTTTTCACACAAAGTAACAAACTACCACCCGCTAGCGCATCCGGTAACACATTGACTGGTAGAGCCCATCCTGACAGCTTAGTCGGCCTAGCCCACAAGAAAGACAAGTCAATACGTACGGAGACAACCAAGCAAAAAAGAAATCTCTGAGTGGTCCCTTCACCCGTGTAGTGTGAGTGAAGGTGCCACTGGACGCTTTATAAATCATCTCAGTTCGTAGATGCAAAGGCCAAAGTAAAACCCCCATTTTGCGATATATGTGAGAATTTTTGCCCCTTGTATAATCGAGTCCACTTTGCCCTTTAAAAACCAATTTGACCTTTCAAATAGCCCAATGAAATATGACCCCCTGAACAAACACGTCGGTGATACTTTCCCTTTCAATATTTGCTCCTGGCAATGCCATTGCTATTTAAACTTCGACGTTGTTATGTTTCTTGACAAACAAAGGACAAATTATAACGCCATCACGTTGCGCAAAATGACTGTTTGTTTTTGTTGGAAATGTCGAATTATTTATGGGTATACTAGCTGGCTGGCAGAATCTTTTTTTGTATGAATTTTCCCATTTTTTCATAGTTATTCTTCTATTCGTGGCAGAAACAAATGCAACAAATTAAGAATCATGTGAATTAATATTTAATTTGCTTTTCTCGAGTTATAAATGGTGCAACTAACCCGACTTTCATATTATATAGATTCATTTAATGTACTTTGAAATTAGCTTTTCCAGCTATGGTTTCTAAAAGGTCTTTTAAATGGTTTTCTCTAAAATTTCTAGGATTAATAATATACTTTTCACTCCATCTACTCGAAATGATGCATTTTGATGCCCAAATTTAGGACCCAAAACACGCTATTGTTGTTCAAGCTAAGATGCATCAAAGTAAATAGACTTTAAATTAGGTTTTGAATCTATTTACCTTTGGGTACCTTTGATTTATGTACTAATGCGCTCATTTACTAAGAAGTCGGACTTCTCTTTCACTCTTGAAGATTCGTCCTATATCTATTTCGCTCCAACCCAAGCAATAAGTTTTAAAACCGAGTTTGGAACTACTTACTGAACTACCAAACTCTTTGCTGCAAAACTTTTAAGTACCTAATTGTCAAATATTTGAAATTGGAACGCAAGTTTTTTTTTTCTATTTAAAAAATCAATAACATTGGCGCGCTTTTTTTTTTGTCTATTTTCACTTAGTTTCTCGGAAAAATGTCGTCAAGCGATGATGATAGTGTCTTCTTAACGCCAGAATATATAAAAAACAGGCAACACAAGCAATTCAAAACCTCCTGCCAGAAGTTTTATTTGCAGCAACAGCCATTCATTAAAACTAGTTTAATGAAACGTTGTATTTATTCTTGATCAAAATACAATGGTACGCACTAAAGGCTCTTTAAAAACAATAGAATAAAATAATTACTCCAACCTGTAATTGGCCGTTCATAGATGGCGCTTATAGGCGTGCACATACAAGAACAGGGATACGTCTGTCAAATTTTGCTTAGCGCAGATTAATTTTGACAGCCGTATTCCGGTTCTTTTATGGCCACGCCTGTAAGCGCCATCTATGAATTGCTTTGTGAATTTGTACTGAAAACGGCTCATTAGCAGAAACAGGTTGCCAGCCTCAGTTAAAAATAAAACCCCACCTCTTTTTTAAATTTTTTTTCATATTAAACCTTTTTGAGATTTGACGTTTGTATTTTTTATGTTCGCTGCTAAAAAACAAAAGAATGCTGGCAGGGCAGGAATGGATTTTCATACAACATTCCTGCCCTGCTACGGAGGGCAGGAATGAAATTCCATGTAACTTTTCCCGCCGTACATTTATAAGGGAGAAATGACGAACTTGGTAACCCGTTTATGAACCATCAATGAGACACTTTCTGAGTGGATGTGGTATAATAGAAGATTGTTCACCAAGGGCGCAAACAAAATTTTTGCGTCAAGGTTGTGAAATTGAATCCAGAGCGAACTGAGGCGATTCTTTCGCTCGGGCTTTAACTAAGGAGCGAGGGATTCAACACTACCGAGACCAAAAATGATTTGCGCCCGTGTAGAACACTCTGCTTTTCACTAACATCTGAGAGGAATGAAAAAAAAGATAACACTTACATACCACTCAAATGTAACTTCTGGCAGGAGGTTTTGAATTGCTTGTGTTGCCTGTTTTTTATATATTCTGGCGTTAAGAAGACACTATCATCATCGCTTGACGACATTTTTCCGAGAAACTAAGTGAAAATAGACAAAAAAAAGCGCGCCAATGTTATTGATTTTTTAAATAGAAAAAAAAACTTGCGTTCCAATTTCAAATATTTGACAATTAGGTACTTAAAAGTTTTGCAGCAAAGAGTTTGGTAGTTCAGTAAGTAGTTCCAAACTCGGTTTTAAAACTCATTGCTTGGGTTGGAGCGAAATAGATATAGGACGAATCTTCAAGAGTGAAAGAGAAGTCCGACTTCTTAGTAAATGAGCGCATTAGTACATAAATCAAAGGTACCCAAAGGTAAATAGATTCAAAACCTAATTTTAAGTCTATTTACTTTGATGCATCTTAGCTTGAACAACAATAGCGTGTTTTGGGTCCTAAATTTGGGCATCAAAATGCATCATTTCGAGTAGATGGAGTGAAAAGTATATTATTAATCCTAGAAATTATAGAGACAACCATTTAAAAGACCTTTTAGAAACCATAGCTGGAAAAGCTAATTTCAAAGTACATTAAATGAATCTATATAATATGAAAGTCGGGTTAGTTGCACCATTTATAACTCGAGAAAAGCAAATTAAATATTAATTCACATGATTCTTAATTTGTTGCATTTGTTTCTGCCACGAATAGAAGAATAACTATGAAAAAATGGGAAAATTCATACAAAAAAAGATTCTGCCAGCCAGCTAGTATACCCATAAATAATTCGACATTTCCAACAAAAACAAACAGTCATTTTGCGCAACGTGATGGCGTTATAATTTGTCCTTTGTTTGTCAAGAACTACGTCGAAGTCATCTGCATACAGCCAGTCATCTTAGCACTTTTGCCAGCTATATGCCACGCCACATACCTGAGCGACCAGAATCCCGTAGGTGGTGAGCAACACTTTGCCTGACGACCTCTGCGCAAGGCACAGCACTGCCGCTGCGAAGAACAAGGCGACCCACCAGGTGACCCAGATACTCATGCTGATCGCGACCAGCGGTAGCTCCCAGCGCGATACAAGGCTGGAATATATCCATTAAAGATATAGAGGAAGATGAAGATAAGGATGAGGATGAAGGTGACGATGAGGATCATCATCATCATGAGCCATTTCACGCCCACTGCAGGACAAGGCCTCGTTCGTGGTTTTCATGACCATGAGGGGTTTTGCCATAATCACCACGCTTGGCAGGCGGGTCGGCGATCGCAGTATGCGGTTGGAATCTCAGGAAGACGGTGCTGCCCGTCTCCTGGTAATTGATTTTCTTAGTCGCCTTCTACGACATCTACGGAAGGAAATGGAGTGACGCTATTCTTAATCCGGCGCCACACGGATTGAGGATGAGGATGAGGAATTATTTGTAAAACGTGTGTACAGAAAGGTGGAATTGAAATATTTAGTTCAGCATGTTTTGCCAAAACAGGCGTACATTTTTTTTTTAAATAAGAGCGATGGTAGCGCTGACAATGAACGCCGGTCTCACAATCGGGAGGTCATAGGTCAGAAACCCGGCTATGTACCGCTGACTTTGTTTTTAAGTTACGTACTTTTGCATTGCGAATACTTGCGAACACTTTACGCACACGCACACGCACACGCACACCCACACGCATACGCACACGCACACGCACACGCATACGCACACGCACACTAGCACAGCAGCAGAAGCTAATATTCTGTATCAAAACAATTATTTACCAATTTTCTCGTAATTTGCATGTTGTGGGCCGTCATTATTCCTTTCTTGTCCTATTATTCCTCATCAGGGACATAGATTTTATATGGCGATTAAATAGATATTTTTTCACATTTTTTAGTGTTCCGTAGTCCGACAACGGACCTTATAGTTTCGCCATGTCCGTCTGTCTGTCTGTCCGCGGCCTAGCACAAAGACCGGTGGTACTAGAAAGCTGTAATTTGGTATGTGAATACATATTTATCACGCTGACAAAGTTAAAGAATAAAATGTTGGTTTTTTTTTTTACTGTACCTCCCCTAACTTGAAAAGTGGAGATGATTTTTTTTCTTGTCTACCCCATATCAAATTGGGCATCGTTTGTTGGTCGTCGCAAAATATTGTGGGTGCAGGAAGATTTTTTATTTAGGGTTCCGTTTGCGAAATATTAAGCTTTAAAGCGAAGCGGTGGTAGCCTAGTGGGTAGAACATTGGACTCGGAAGCGGGAGACTCAGGATTCCCAGTGCGGGCATGTACCTATGACTTAGTTTTCTAAGTTATGTACATTTGTGAAGTTATAGTAGCAATACCACTCGCTAACGGTGAAGGAAAACATCGTGAGGAAACCTGGGTGTCTGAGCTATTCACATACCTCAGCGCTTTAAAATCGCCAATCCGCGGTGGGCACGCGTGGTGATTAAGCCCATACTCTCTCTCTGAGAGAAGGCCTGTGCCCTACTGTGGGACTTATATAGGTTGCTTCATCATCATCAACCCATTATGTCCCCACCGAGGGGCACGGGTCTCTTCCCTGAGGAAGGTATAGGCCATACTCCACCACGGGAGCCAAGTCCGGATTGGTGGAGGCTTGTAGACTAGTGGCTCGTCTACTGTCAGAAGTTGTCAAGCCGCTATCGACGGCAGCCGGCACCAACAGCTTAACGTGCCTTGCGAAGCGAGTAGGGCGTCACCCCCTCTCCTGGCTAAACGTTTGTAGAAACGTGAAAAAAATTCAGGGTAGTAGCACATTCTATTGAACTTAAAAAGAAAAGTATCACGGCTAAGTAGGCTTTACTAGTTAACGAGTAATAGGCAACCAACTTATAAAAGTAAAAGTAAAATTTCGTACAAAATCCACTGTAAATGACTTCGATGAAGTTGTTAGTTCTGTAAAGCAGATAAAAAAAAACCCTCTTTGTACGAAACCCTACATTGCGCGTGGCCCGACATGCACTTGGCCGAGTTTTTTTTTACTTTATCTATTTATCTATACAGTAAAACGGACCTTGGCTTCGGAGTTAAAATATTGACGGTCGCCCGCACGCAGAAGCACGAGTAATCCAAAAACTTATGCGGCTGCCCCCACGACAGCCCGAGGCTCGCTGCAAAATAGACGTTGAGTCCACGCTGTAGAGTGCAATGTAATCCTAACCTGGGTCTTGGCGTTATAGCGGTGTCGGCGATGCGTATGACGGCGGCCGAATAGTCCAGCAGCCTGTGCGGCTTGTACCACATCCCGGCCGTCGCTGGAAAACGGACGGTACCCCGTCGGTATAGAGTGCTAAATTCAACGGAAGGTTCTGCTGGAACTCCATTAATTGGCCCCTCACGCCTTTTGGATAACCCCCATCTTATGGAATTATTTCCTCGCCCCATGTTCCATTGTTATGGGTACACTTTTGTATTGACGTCGCTGCTCGCCTAATTACGTCGATGGATCGTCGCGCCATCTAGTAACTGAATCTACACTAAGATTACCCAAACAGGACGAGGTTATAGACCAGGAGTTCAGCAGTTACATCAGAGCTCAGCTGCCCTTCTGAAAAGAGATGGACTGGCTGGAGTAGTCTCATGGCCATGAGACTAAACCCCAGCAGGTCAAGGGCCCATGGCATAGTTGGGCCAATGTTACTAACGCTTAAAACAAGATCTCAGGGCCTAGAGTCTACCAAACGCATTGTTGTTCAATGGCAAGGCAAGGAAATCGCTCAAAGGACGGACGTCAAGGACGTCAAGTGGCTGATGATGATGATGATGAACAACAATGCATTTTAGAGACGCGCCCCTCAGTATTAACGCAGTCTAGACGTCCCGGGCCGTTAGCGTGAGCTGCGTCCTCAGCAGATATGAGCACTGGGACCCTGACACACAGTAGTAGCAAGTCGAATAACCTGGGTTTGGGGGTTATAGCGGAGACAAAAACGCGTACGGTGTACGCGGAAAAGTCCAGCTGTTTGTACGAGTCGTACCAACTCCCGAGGCTGGCTGAAAAACAGGGAGATAAGGATGCATTGGCTGACCAGCGCAACAAGAGGAGTGGTTCTTCCGTCCTTCAGAGGTCAGGCTGTAGGGCATTATTATTTATCGATTAATTGTGTACTACAAACGGTTATAGGTTGATTATATAATAAGAACATCTTTACGAACATACATACTTGTTCCAAAATCCGCCAACCCATGGGCGGTGTCCCCGATAACGCCTCCTCCTGTTCCGTCCATGGCCCCCCATGTTGCCTCGTCTTCCCGTACTATTTCTATGGTGCAGTTTACCCATCTGGAGCAGAAAAAGCATTGGGTAAGTACTAGGTCAAAGTGGAGATAGGACAGGAAATACACACAAACACACACGCACACACGCACGCACGCAGGCACGCACGCACGCACGCACGCACGCACGCACTCACGCACGCACGCACGCACGCACGCACATAAACACATACACATACACAGCAGGTTAAAGACAGACCGAGACAAATATAATAGGGGTTAAAGTATGAAATTGCCGTTTTATTGCAATAGGTTCTTTGAATTGACATAGAATCTTCATGGTTTGAGGTTTTCGAATGAAACTTTTTTCAAATGGTTTCTATGATGTTCTTTTTTTAAAAAATGTGAAACATTTGAATGTCGACTTTCAATTGTTTTTGTTATTCAATTTAGACAAGAAAGATGGATACTGCGAAAATTCGAGTGATTTTTTAATACGAGTTCCGACGCGGAACTAACGCGGCAGAAACAGCCCGCAATACCAATGCTGCGTTTGGAGAGGGGTCTACTAATGAACGCACCGTGCGATTTTGGTTTAAACGCTTTCGTGGTGGAAATTTCGACTTAAAGAACGAGCCACGAGGAAGACCGCCCACACAGGTGAATAACGATGAATTAAGAGAGATAGTGGAAGCCGACCCTAGTCAAACTACCCAGGAATTAGCGGCATGGTTTAACGTTACCTTACCCACAATATTGACTCACTTGCGTCAAATCAATAAAATAAAAAAATGCGAAAAATGGGTGCCTCATAATCACTCGAATTTTCGCAGTATCCATCTTTCTTGTCTAAATTGAATAACAAAAACAATTGAAAGTCGATATTCAAATGTTTCAAATTTTTCAAAAAAAGAACATCATAGAAACCATTTGAAAAAAGTTTCATTCGAAAACCTCAAACCATGAAGATTCTATGTCAATTCAAAGAACCTATTGCAATAAAACGGCAATTTCATACTTTAACCCCTAATATTTATTTCCAAAGCACGAGTACATTGATTGGATGGAAAAACATTTAAATTAGTTTATATAATGTTACCACTGCTGCATGTCTCAGAAAAGTGTTTTTTTTAGCTATAAGTTACGCTTAGATCCTATTGTTGATAGGTATAAAGGCTAATGTGATGCAAGACTTCGTTTGTTGTATGGGAGCCCCCCTTAAATATTTATTTTATTTTAATTTTATTATTTATTTTTAAAGCGAAAATAGAACTACATATTCTGTGAATATTTCAAGAGTCTACCTGTTGCCTTTATTAATATCGAGCAAAAAAACGGCAAGAAAAAGACAGACAGACAGACAGACAGATAGACAGACAGACAGACAGACGGACGGACGGACGGACGGACGGACGGACGGACAGTGAAGTCTTAGTAATAGGGTCCCGTTTGGCACCCTTCGGGTACGGAACCCTAAAGTTCCATGCAGACTTACTCGCAGAACGCTTCCACAGTTCTAATGTCGATTCCATCTCTACCATTTATGGCCACATTTGGATCAAGGTCCAAAATAACGAATGGTTTGTACGGGAAACACGCCAGTTTTATCGTCCTCCCATACAAATTCCTCATGTCGTGGGGGAACAGATTTGTATGGCTTTCAAATCTTGGTTTGCATGAGTCCCACCTGGCTAAAGTCTTAGGTTCACGCACTTTGGAGTTTTCGCCGACAAACGTATGGGTGATCAGGTCATACATTTGACAGTCTTGCATGGAACGTGCTGGTATGATTAGTAGTAGGTTAGGTACGTTTGATATTTCGTTTAGCTTCAATAATTCCAGCATTGCCTCTGAATTGTCGCTTGTAGTTGGTAGGAATATAATTTTTTTATCGCCCTTTCTTGTTTCACTTTTCTCATTTACTTTCTCGAATATTTGGACGAATTTTTCGGGTTTCTCCGACTGGATCAAATAGTTGGTACACCCGTTGTCTGAGGCGGTCACCATGGCGTCAAACTGCGATAAATTAAGCCTGACCTGAGGTATGTTCGATGACAGCTGCTTTAGGGTGAGCATGTTCTCAGATATTATTATGAAACAGTAACACTGCGTTAGATATTCATGGAATATTAGCTCCATTAGCGATTCCAGAGGATCCATGAGGCCAAGTGTTTGATTCAACATTATGACTGATTCTGGAATTCGCGAGGAAGGTGTGAAGATATTTATCGAGCGTGGCAGAAGGCGGAAGTCTATGATAGTTTCTTATACGCTATCTTGTTTTAGTCCAGCAACAGTGTAAATCTTTGTAACAGTATATTTTTACACACAATGCAGTCTCCTGACGGGTTTCTAGTGGAAATCAGCGTCGATGCGACATTTTCAACTCTGAACCAGTTTATACCAGTTTGAAGCATTAATTTGTTGATGCATTTGATGCCTATCGATGTAAATCTATCAACCTGCGAATTACTCTGTAAATATTAGTATTGCAACGCTTTGTTTTCTAAGTTACGTGCCTACATTTGTGACGTTGTAGTAGAAATACCACTCGCTAACGGTGAAGGAAAGCTGATCGTGAGGAAAGCTGAGTGTCTGAGGTGTTCACATGTAACCTCAGCGCTTGAAATTGTCTCCCTGAGAGAAGGCTTGTGGCCCGCAGTGGAACGTATACACCATGACTTTTGGGTGGTTTGAAAGCCATAGCAAATTGCGAATACCAAAGCGATAGTTGGTTTTTAGGGTTCCGTACGCAAAGAGTGAGGGACCCTATTACTAAGACTCCGGTGTACGTCCGTCCGTCCGTCACCAGGCTGAATCAAATGAACCGTGCTGAACAGATGATGTATTTCTGTTGCCGCTATAACAACGAATCCGAAAAATTTAATAAAATCGATATTTAAGGGGGGCTCCCATACAACAAAGGCATTTTTTTGCCGTTTTTGCTCGATATTCATAACGGCAATAGGCTTCAAATATTACATTAAACGTTTCTTATACTTGATAGTAATGGATTGCATTTTTAGGGTTCCGTAGTCAAAAAGGAACCCTTGTAGTTTCGGCATGTCCGTCCGTCTGTCTGTCTGTCCGCGGCTTAGCACAGAGGCGATAGCAGAGCTACAGAGCTGAAATTTGACATTGATACAGATATTTACAAAGCCGACAAAACGGTAGAATGAAATCTTAATATTTTCTTAGGGTTGCTCCTCGACACCTAAATTAGAGATGAGTTTTTTTATCGCCTGCAATATTGTGTGGGGTATCGTTGGATTGGTCTTTGAATATTGTGGGTGTAGGAAGACCATTTTTCGATGTAGGGTTCCGTTAGCGAGATATAAAGTTTTAATGCGCAAACTTTTGTCGGAGCAGGGCGTCCCCTGCCCTTCTCCCGGGCTAAACGGTTGATTGTGGGATTGTGGAAACGTAAACAAAAATCCGGGCAGCAGCACATATAATGCACTTAAAACGAAAACTTTATTTAACATTTATGCTTGTCTCATTGCTCCTAAATATGAGGACTACCTTAATTCGTTTGTCTATATATTTTAACTATATATATTAGTAATATGCATGTATTTACTTCGTGTGTTAATCTAGCTTAAAACTAGAATATACTAAAGTATTGTGTTGTATTAAGAGTGTTACCTGTTTTACATGCCTAATAAACAAAACTCATTTTAGAAGTAACCCTTTAAAGGCTTGCTTATGTTATAACTCACCCCCCCCACCCTCTCTCTCTCTCTCTCTCTCTCTCTCTCTCTCTCTCTCTCTCTCTACGTGTCCCTCTTCCCCAAGCTGCTGATTTATCCTATCTCTTGATTATGTTATAACTGTAGATTATGATAACTCTAGATTATGTTATAACTCTAGATTATGCTATAACTCTAGATTATGTTATAACTCTTCTCTCTCACTCTTTTCAGGCTACGTGTCCCTCTTCCCCATGCTGCTGAAGGTGCTCAAGCCCGGGAGCCCAAAGCTGGGCAAGATCCTGGAGGACCTGGACAGGCCAGAGCTGCTCTGGTCCAACTATGGACTTCGGTGAGATTGACAATAATAACTATAACTTCCACTGATCGTCCCTGGATGCAGAGGCGATGTGGAAGATTTATTGGAGCAGAATAAAAAGGGTAGAGGCGCTCGTTGGTAATTTTTATTCCGAATCAAGAGCATTCTGTTTCCTTGGTTACGACTTGATACGTCACTAGTGTAATGATGAATATACAGATGGCGATGTATGATTTAATTACAATTATATGCAAAAGGTGGCACTGTCGTTAGACATGCACACTACACAATCACTTGACCTGGTCCCAAACTAGGATACCCTGTGCTATGGTAACCAGGGAAGGCCATCACAAACATGGAAATACACCCAGACTGAGGCCATATGTACGGACGCACGGCTCTATCTTAGTAGTAAGCGCCTTAACGGCTAGTCCAACGGGGCAGTTTAATTGATTGTTAAGAACAGCAATGTGTGTATCTGTGTGTGTTCAATAACGAGTTTTAATCTGATCTAACCTAACACCAACCCATGGTCAGCCGTAATAGAAAAAAAAAACAAACACGTGTTTGTGTCGAGATATTTTCTTCAAATGGCTTTGTCCGTCATTTTATTAACTATCAAACCCTCAGACTACAATTTTGGTCAAAAGTATGCTCGTTTTATTACAGTAATTGAAAATATGAGAATGAGCGGGCGGGCGACACAGCGTATCAGGGGGTCTCCAGGGAGTTAAGCTAGCGTCACCGAGGAGAAACATCGTATCTTGTTTTACACCTCGAATCTGCAAAAAGTACAATCTCTCAAGGAAATAAATTGCCAGGCGACCGGGCAGCGGCGTCTTCCTGAGATTCCGACCGCATACTGCGATCGCCGACCCGCCTGCCGAGCGTGGCGATTATGGCAAAACCCCTCACGGTTAGGAAAACCATGAGGGAGGCCTATGTCCTAAGTCTTGTCTGTTGTCTGTTTATATGTAAAATTTATGTATTAGTATATTATAATGATATATATGTTTGTATAGTATATATTTGTATTCTATGGTTAGTTTAAGTATTTTATTAAGTATGTATGAATATTAGAAGTAAGTCAATTAGTTTATGTACATAGTTTTTGTACACCTACCTACCTACTCTCTTCATCAGTTCTATCCATCCTAAGGTTGTCTGGAAGAGATCGCTTTTAGCGATAAGACCGCCAATTGTATACGGCAAAACTTAGACATGTAAGCCTTTTAATGTATTTTGTTTTCTGGTGTGTACAATAAAGTGTTCTAATCTAATCTAATCTAATCCAGCAGTGGGCGTCAAATGGCTGATGATGATGATGATGATGACAATCTCTCAATCATGTTAATAGTGATTTTTAGGCCCCACGGGCGTGAACCTGAGGCGAAAAAACCTAGGACTAGTTAAGCATAAACGCCAAAACGGCCGTTTTTGGCATAAATGCTGTCTGGTCCCGGGTTCCTGATGCTAGGTTCCGTGTCTTGGGTCCTAAACATCACTGTTAACACGATTGAGAGATTGTACAGACACTTTTTTGCAAATACGATCAGTAAAAGAAGATATGATCGTCTGTCTGTCTGTCTGTCAGGCTGTATCTGATGAACCGTGATAGCTAGGCAGTTGAACTTTTCACAGATGATTTATTTATGTTGCCGCTATAACAAAAAATACTAAAAACAGAATAAAATAAATATTTAAGGGGGGCTCCCATAAAACAAACGTGATTTTTTGCCGTTTTTTCTCGATCTTTGTGTCTAATGTCGGATAGATGATGATACGGAACCCTTTGAGCGCGAGTCCGACTCGCACTTGGCCGGTTTTTTTCATTGATGTCGCTAGTTACCTCACTGGATCCACCTAAGGCGCGTTCATTCTCTCAAACCACTCAAAAGTCATGGTGTATGAAGTTGGAATGTACTTAACAGAATTTCTGTCATAAATCCTCAGGTCCTTGTCGAAGACGTCACCGCTGTATATGAAGCGGAACACTGAACAAGACCCGCCGTATTGGCGCGGGCAGGTAAGATAAGATTAAACATTTAGGCGGACATGTACCACTTCTTAAAAACTCACTTAAGTCGCCATTTAAGGAAATCAATTACCAGGGACGGGCAGCAGCGTCCTCCTGAGATTCCAACCGCATACTGCGATCGCCAACCTGCCTGCAAAGCGTGGCGATTGTGGCAAAACCCCTCGTGGTTATGAAAACCACAAAGGAGGCTTATGTCCTGCAGTGGGCGTCAAATGGTTGATGATGATGATGAAGTCGCCATTTAAATTGTATTGTATTTAAAGATTTTATTAAGAGAAAGAAAATAGCAAATAGGTTGACAGATTTGCCCAACTGCGCAGCAGTTTATCGGCAGTTATTGACTTGTATAAGTGGCATTGTTGTAAACAATCTTTTCTCTGAAACATGTCGATCGACTCTTGTATGAAGAATTTTAGTTAAATGCTGTTTAAGCGAGTGCGGTGGTGGCCTAGTGGGTAGAACATTGGACTCGGAAGCGGGAGACCCAGGTTCGATTCCCAGTGCGGGCATGTACCTATGACTTTGTTTTCTGACAGCTGTTAACAGTAGATTAACAGCTTGTTAGTGTAAGAGAAACCGGGGGTAAGTCTTTTCATTAAGTAGATTTCCATTGTACCTGTTTTCAAGACTGACTGTCTGTTGCCAAAATAGAAATAAGTGAAGTAAAATAATGTTTGTATACATGTACTGTACACCTTTATAAGAAAAGGTTCAGAATTCAATTACAGAATGATATCTAGTACAAAGCTCTTGGTGCCGGCTGCCGTCGATAGATGGTTTATTAGGGCGGCTTGACAACTTCTGACAGTAGACGAGCCACTAGTCTACAAGCCTCCACCAATCCGGACTTGGCTCCCGTGGTGGAGTATGGCCTATACCTTCCTCAGGGAAGAGACCCGTGCCCCTCGGTGGGGACATAATGGGTTGATGATGATTCCATACTACTGCCATCGCAAATGACCTAAGTTTATTTTATTTCATTAACTTTATTTTTCGCATATTTTGTGACCCCGAAAACCCCGAAAAAATGGTACATTGTTCACCGAGAGGAGAAAGTGACCGATTACCGTCGAGGGTGTCGTTTGAAGCCCGAGCCGTAGGCGAGGGCTTTAAATCACCCGAGATCGGGAATCGCAGTTTCTCTCGAGTGATACATAGTGCTTTATACTACACCTGCTTGATAGTTTTATTTTACTTTCTACGAAAACTGAATCCTCAAACAACACACAAATTGGAAATGGCGCCAATGGCGTCTGCAATTTTCACATGTTCTTTTTTCAAATTGTTTATCCTGCCGCCGCAGGGTCGCACTGCCAGCCCGACACCATCCAACACAGCTAGTGGCCAGTGTCATTTTGCGAACTTGGAGATAAAAACTCACTGTAAAAACTTTTTGGCTTTTGATATTTAGGTTACCGGCGCATAGTCTTACCCAAAATTAAAAAAGAAAAACCACGTAAGAAATGGATTTTCATACACTTTTCTCTCCCGCTCAGATGCGTTTTCTCCCCGCATATTTGTTCGATATGCAATGACGTACTTTCTACCGTAAATTTGATAAAGTTATCAAGGTACTTTCCAAGCAGGTGTAGTATAAATATTATTATTGTTTTATTTATAAAATTTTCCTATGTTTTTATATGATTTCGTATAAACGCAATGTCACCCCAATCTAAGTTAGACGCAAGCTCCCCATTGACAAGCAACAATTCGCGAAAGAAAGAATTTGTTACATAGGCTAAATCGAAAACCATTTCGACATTAATTTGTTCGCGCCAACACAATTTTAATCTGTTCAACAAACATACCGCTGTCTCTCGACGTTTTACATAATCTGTGGCTTTATGACAGTATTCAGACTCCTGACTTTGACTCACTCACATGCTAACGCAATCGCGTGACACTACACGGCTGGGCCGCCGTATGACGTCACAAATTTATATATTTCAAAAAATTATTTTATAGTGATAAACTTAATAAATCGGATAAAAACGAAACTAGTTTCTTAAAATTACGTCTAATATCAGGAAATAGTACATTGTTCACCGAGAGGAGAAAGTGACCGATTACCGTCGAGGGTGTCGTTTGAAGCCCGAGCCGTAGGCGAGGGCTTTAAAACACCCGAGATCGGGAATCGCAGTTTCTCTCGAGTGATACATAGTGCTTTATACTACACCTGCGGCGGAGTTAAAAAATCTTCATCATCACTATCACTACTTATCATTTTGATAGTTTTATTTTACTTTCTACGAAAACTGAATCCTCAAACAACACACAAATTGTAAATGGCGCCAATGGCGTCTGCAATTTTCTCATGTTCTTTTTTCAAATTGTTTATCCTGCCGCCGCAGGGTCGCACTGCCAGCCCGACACCATCCAACACACAGCTAGTGGCCAGTGTCATTTTGCGAACTTGGAGATAAAAACTCACTGTAAAAACTTTTTGTCTTTTGATATTTAGATTACCAGCGCATAGTCTTACCCAAAATTAAAAAAGAAAAACCACGTAAGAAATGGATTTTCATACACTTTTCTCTCCCGCTCAGATGCGTTTTCTCCCCGCATATTTGTTCGATATGCAATGACGTACTTTCTACCGTAAATTTGATAAAGTATCAAGGTACTTTCCAAGCAGGTGTAGTATAAAAAAATTAAAATACAGCTATCATAAAAAGTTTCCTTACCGAATTGAACGTGGGGTATTTTTATTGGAGGTGGTATATGCACGTGTATTGGCAGGTTATAATCCTACCCCGATACATGACTGACACCGATTTAAATGTCGCTAGGTCACCATTGTTTGTCTGTTGTGATGTGTGACGCTTGCAGTAAATATATCAACCGAGCAGCATCTCTAGCGTTTTACAATCAGCCACACTCTGCTAGTAGGCTTATAATATAGGCCTCCTCAGTTATTTAACAATAGTTTTTAGCGCTAGTTAGACATCTATGCTTTTAACTACCACTGATCCTAAGACAGCAAACATAAGCAGCCTATAGACGTCCCACTGTAGGGCACAGGCCTTCTCTCAGGGAGAGAGTATGGGCTTAATCACCACGCGTGCCCACCGCGGATTGGCGATTTCAAGCGCTGAGGTATGTGAATAGCTCAGACACTCAGGTTTCCTCACGATGTTTTTCCTACGAGTGGGTGCGAGTGGTATGGCTACTATAACTTCACAAATGTACATAACTTAGAAAACTAAGTCATAGGTACATGCTCTCACTGGGAATCGAATCTGAGTCTCCCGCTTCCGAGTCCAATGTTCTACCCACTAGGCTACCACCGCTTCGCTTTAAAGCTTAATATTTCGCAAACGGAACCCTAAATAAAAAATAAGTAATCTTCCTGCACCCACAATATTTTGCGACGACCAACAAACGATGCCCCATTTGATATGGGGTAGACGAGAAAAAAAATCATCCCCCCTTTTCAAGTTAGGGGAGGTACAGTAAAAAAAAAAACAACATTTGAAAAAACAAAGTCATAGGTACATGCTCTCACTGGGAATCGGACCTGGGCCTTTGCTGAATACAAATACAAATGCAAATACAAATACAAATGCAAATACAAATGCAAGTACAAATACAGATACAATTACAAATAAAAATATCTTTATTAATAGGAAAAAGATGCCTGTCACCTCAGTCTACCCAGACCGCGGCACTTGCAGAAGTGCCGAAACGTCGGAAAATTGTAAAATGGAAAAGTAACGGAGTTAATATCCGTTAAAAATCAGTTTTATTATGAATTTACACAACATGGATTACAGAATTACACAGACTAGGATGAACCTGTGCTATGGTTACTTGAATGTCAATGTGCAGTGTATCTTTTTTTACCCTCGACTCAGGTGTGGGTGAACATCAACTATCTCGCTCTGGCCGCGCTGAAGCATTACGCGGGCGAGCCGGGGCCGTACCGGGAGCGAGCGGGACGTCTGCACGACCGGCTCCGCGAGAACCTTGTCGGTGAGTCACGTGTATACTGCAGCCTATACTGGCCGATTTCTGGGTGGTTAGAAAGCAGCGGCTAGGTAATTAGTTAATTAAAAGCCGTTCAAGTGTGGGTCGGACTCGCGCACGAAGGGTTCCGTTCCATTATCTATACACCATTTGAATATCTCAAGCGTCTACCCTGTTGCCGTTATTAATATCGAGCAATAAACGGCAAAAAAGCACGTTTGTTGTTAAGCCCTCCTTAAATATTGAATTTCTTCTGTTTTTAGTATTTGTTGTTATAGCAGGGTGTCTGTCTGTCTATGGTGACAGACAGACAGACGGACAGTGAAGTCTTAGTAATAGGGTCCCGTTTGGCGCCCTTCGGGTACGGAACCCTAAAATGGTATCTATTAAAGCTATTACTTTTAAGTGTAGACGTAAATAAAAAAAAAAATAGTTGAGAAATCTTGTCTGAGTTGAGAAATCACGTTTGAAAAAATGCGCCAACAATTAGTACCGCCTCTCCGTCTAACAGACCAATGACTCGCGGACCCGCGGCGCGCGCGCACCGCTCTGGACTTGTAATGGTTCTAATAGATTCGAGTTTGTATCGAGATATTTATGAGTATCTTTAAAAAAAAGGCGGGAGAGAGAGTGTGTGATACGTCCCACTGCAGGGTACAGGCCTTCTGTCAGAGAGAGAGAGAGAGAGAGAGAGAATGGGCTTAATCACCACGCGAGCCCACCGCGGATTGGCGATTTCAGGCGTTGAGGCATGTAAACACCTCAGACACTCAGGTTTCCTCACGATGTCTTTCTTCGTTTAGCAAGTGGTATTGCTTCTGCAAATTCACAAATCTACGTAACTTAGAAAATAAAGTCGTTTGTACTTGCCGGGGCTTAAAACCACGACCTCCTGAATGCATTCTACCGCTCTTACGATTCAAATTTAAAATTAACAGACTGGTAGTATACGGGAAATGGGGGGTAACTCCTTAATATAACGATGATGTGAAATTTGTTTACTTATCTTAATTAAATCTTTACTCTGGGAATGTTTGATTTCAAGTTTGAATTCCAGGCAACGTACTCTCGGAGTATCAGCGCACTGGATACTTCTGGGAGCAATACTCGGGCGAGGATGGCCGAGGGTCTGGATGTAGACCCTTCACCGGTTGGACGGCCCTGGTGGTGTTGATCATGGCTGAGGACTACTGAGCTGAGGGTCTTGGAAAGGAAGGGGACAAGTTATAAAGAAAGAGAAAGATGTTTACAGTGATAACTGGAACGGAATTTAAATAAAAATAAAGTTGAACTATCAAACATTCTAGCGCCGCAGGCCGACTTTTTCTAGTAAAATTCTAGCGCGCTGCCGGCTGACTCTTTGTAAAATCATTCTAGCGCAACAGGCCGATTCTGTCTAGTGTCATTCTAGCGCCACACGCCGATCCTCTCTAGTGTCATTCTAGCGCCACACGCCGATCCTCTCTAGTGTCATTCTAGCGCCACACGCCGATCCTCTCTAGTGTCATTCTAGCGCCACACGCCGATCCTCTCTAGTGTCATTCTAGCGCAACAGGCCGATTCTGTCTAGTGACATTCTAGCGCCACAGGCCGATTCTGTCTAGTGTCATTCTAGCGCCACACGCCGATCCTCTCTAGTGTCATTCTAGCGCCACACGCCGATCCTCTCTAGTGTCATTCTAGCGCCACACGCCGATCCTCTCTAGTGTCATTCTAGCGCAACAGGCCGATTCTGTCTAGTGACATTCTAGCGCCACAGGCCGATTCTGTCTAGTGTCATTCTAGCGCCACACGCCGATCCTCTCTAGTGTCATTCTAGCGCAACAGGCAGATTCTGTCTAGTGACATTCTAGCGCCACAGGCCGATTCTGTCTAGTGTCATTCTAGCGCCACACGCCGATCCTCTCTAGTGTCATTCTAGCGCAACAGGCCGATTCTGTCTAGTGACATTCTAGCGCCACACGCCGATCCTCTCTAGTGTCATTCTAGCGCCACACGCCGATCCTCTCTAGTGTCATTCTAGCGCCACACGCCGATCCTCTCTAGTGTCATTCTAGCGCCACACGCCGATCCTCTCTAGTGTCATTCTAGCGCAACAGGCCGATTCTGTCTAGTGACATTCTAGCGCCACAGGCCGATTCTGTCTAGTGTCATTCTAGCGCCACACGCCGATCCTCTCTAGTGTCATTCTAGCGCCACACGCCGATCCTCTCTAGTGTCATTCTAGCGCCACACGCCGATCCTCTCTAGTGTCATTCTAGCGCAACAGGCCGATTCTGTCTAGTGACATTCTAGCGCCACAGGCCGATTCTGTCTAGTGTCATTCTAGCGCCACACGCCGATCCTCTCTAGTGTCATTCTAGCGCCACACGCCGATCCTCTCTAGTGTCATTCTAGCGCCACACGCCGATCCTCTCTAGTGTCATTCTAGCGCAACAGGCCGATTCTGTCTAGTGACATTCTAGCGCCACAGGCCGATTCTGTCTAGTGTCATTCTAGCGCCACACGCCGATCCTCTCTAGTGTCATTCTAGCGCAACAGGCCGATTCTGTCTAGTGACATTCTAGCGCCACAGGCCGATTCTGTCTAGTGTCATTCTAGCGCCACACGCCGATCCTCTCTAGTGTCATTCTAGCGCAACAGGCCGATTCTGTCTAGTGACATTCTAGCGCCACACGCCGATCCTCTCTAGTGTCATTCTAGCGCCACACGCCGATCCTCTCTAGTGTCATTCTAGCGCCACACGCCGATCCTCTCTAGTGTCATTCTAGCGCAACAGGCCGATTCTGTCTAGTGTCATTCTAGCGCCACACGCCGATCCTCTCTAGTGTCATTCTAGCGCCACACGCCGATCCTCTCTAGTGTCATTCTAGCGCCACACGCCGATCCTCTCTAGTGTCATTCTAGCGCAACAGGCCGATTCTGTCTAGTGACATTCTAGCGCCACAGGCCGATTCTGTCTAGTGTCATTCTAGCGCCACACGCCGATCCTCTCTAGTGTCATTCTAGCGCCACACGCCGATCCTCTCTAGTGTCATTCTAGCGCCACACGCCGATCCTCTCTAGTGTCATTCTAGCGCAACAGGCCGATTCTGTCTAGTGACATTCTAGCGCCACACGCCGATTCTGCCTAGTGTCATTCTAGCGCCACACGCCGATCCTCTCTAGTGTCATTCTAGCGCCACACGCCGATCCTCTCTAGTGTCATTCTAGCGCCACACGCCGATCCTCTCTAGTGTCATTCTAGCGCAACAGGCCGATTCTGTCTAGTGACATTCTAGCGCCACAGGCCGATTCTGTCTAGTGTCATTCTAGCGCCACACGCCGATCCTCTCTAGTGTCATTCTAGCGCAACAGGCAGATTCTGTCTAGTGACATTCTAGCGCCACAGGCCGATTCTGTCTAGTGTCATTCTAGCGCCACACGCCGATCCTCTCTAGTGTCATTCTAGCGCAACAGGCCGATTCTGTCTAGTGACATTCTAGCGCCACACGCCGATCCTCTCTAGTGTCATTCTAGCGCCACACGCCGATCCTCTCTAGTGTCATTCTAGCGCCACACGCCGATCCTCTCTAGTGTCATTCTAGCGCCACACGCCGATCCTCTCTAGTGTCATTCTAGCGCAACAGGCCGATTCTGTCTAGTGACATTCTAGCGCCACAGGCCGATTCTGTCTAGTGTCATTCTAGCGCCACACGCCGATCCTCTCTAGTGTCATTCTAGCGCCACACGCCGATCCTCTCTAGTGTCATTCTAGCGCCACACGCCGATCCTCTCTAGTGTCATTCTAGCGCAACAGGCCGATTCTGTCTAGTGACATTCTAGCGCCACAGGCCGATTCTGTCTAGTGTCATTCTAGCGCCACACGCCGATCCTCTCTAGTGTCATTCTAGCGCCACACGCCGATCCTCTCTAGTGTCATTCTAGCGCCACACGCCGATCCTCTCTAGTGTCATTCTAGCGCAACAGGCCGATTCTGTCTAGTGACATTCTAGCGCCACAGGCCGATTCTGTCTAGTGTCATTCTAGCGCCACACGCCGATCCTCTCTAGTGTCATTCTAGCGCAACAGGCCGATTCTGTCTAGTGACATTCTAGCGCCACAGGCCGATTCTGTCTAGTGTCATTCTAGCGCCACACGCCGATCCTCTCTAGTGTCATTCTAGCGCAACAGGCCGATTCTGTCTAGTGACATTCTAGCGCCACACGCCGATCCTCTCTAGTGTCATTCTAGCGCCACACGCCGATCCTCTCTAGTGTCATTCTAGCGCCACACGCCGATCCTCTCTAGTGTCATTCTAGCGCAACAGGCCGATTCTGTCTAGTGTCATTCTAGCGCCACACGCCGATCCTCTCTAGTGTCATTCTAGCGCCACACGCCGATCCTCTCTAGTGTCATTCTAGCGCCACACGCCGATCCTCTCTAGTGTCATTCTAGCGCAACAGGCCGATTCTGTCTAGTGACATTCTAGCGCCACAGGCCGATTCTGTCTAGTGTCATTCTAGCGCCACACGCCGATCCTCTCTAGTGTCATTCTAGCGCAACAGGCCGATTCTGTCTAGTGACATTCTAGCGCCACAGGCCGATTCTGTCTAGTGACATTCTAGCGCCACAGGCCGATTCTGTCTAGTGACATTCTAGCGGCACACGCCGATCCTCTCTAGTGTCATTCTAGCGCCACACGCCGATCCTCTCTAGTGTCATTCTAGCGCCACACGCCGATCCTCTCTAGTGTCATTCTAGCGCAACAGGCCGATTCTGTCTAGTGACATTCTAGCGCCACAGGCCGATTCTGTCTAGTGACATTCTAGCGCCACAGGCCGATCCTCTCTAGTGTCATTCTAGCGCCACACGCCGATCCTCTCTAGTGTCATTCTAGCGCAACAGGCCGATTCTGTCTAGTGACATTCTAGCGCCACAGGCCGATTCTGTCTAGTGACATTCTAGCGCCACAGGCCGATTCTGTCTAGTGACATTCTAGCGGCACACGCCGATCCTCTCTAGTGTCATTCTAGCGCCACACGCCGATCCTCTCTAGTGTCATTCTAGCGCCACACGCCGATCCTCTCTAGTGTCATTCTAGCGCCACACGCCGATCCTCTCTAGTGTCATTCTAGCGCCACACGCCGATCCTCTCTAGTGTCATTCTAGCGTAACAGGCCGATTCTGTCTAGTGACATTCTAGCGCCACAGGCCGATTCTGTCTAGTGTCATTCTAGCGCCACACGCCGATCCTCTCTAGTGTCATTCTAGCGCAACACGCCGATCCTCTCTAGTGTCATTCTAGCGCAACAGGCCGATTCTGTCTAGTGACATTCTAGCGCCACAGGCCGATTCTGTCTAGTGTCATTCTAGCGCCACACGCCGATCCTCTCTAGTGTCATTCTAGCGCCACACGCCGATCCTCTCTAGTGTCATTCTAGCGCAACAGGCCGATTCTGTCTAGTGACATTCTAGCGCAACAGGCCGATTCTGTCTAGTGACATTCTAGCGCCACAGGCCGATTCTGTCTAGTGTCATTCTAGCGCCACACGCCGATCCTCTCTAGTGTCATTCTAGCGCCACACGCCGATCCTCTCTAGTGTCATTCTAGCGCAACAGGCCGATTCTGTCTAGTGACATTCTAGCGCCACAGGCCGATTCTGTCTAGTGTCATTCTAGCGCCACACGCCGATCCTCTCTAGTGTCATTCTAGCGCAACAGGCCGATTCTGTCTAGTGTCATTCTAGCGCCACACGCCGATCCTCTCTAGTGTCATTCTAGCGCCACACGCCGATCCTCTCTAGTGTCATTCTAGCGCAACAGGCCGATTCTGTCTAGTGACATTCTAGCGCCACAGGCCGATTCTGTCTAGTGTCATTCTAGCGCCACACGCCGATCCTCTCTAGTGTCATTCTAGCGCCACACGCCGATCCTCTCTAGTGTCATTCTAGCGCCACACGCCGATCCTCTCTAGTGTCATTCTAGCGCAACAGGCCGATTCTGTCTAGTGACATTCTAGCGCCACACGCCGATTCTGCCTAGTGTCATTCTAGCGCCACACGCCGATTCTGCCTAGTGTCATTCTAGCGCCGCCGGCTGACTCTTTTTAGAATCATTCTAGCGTTATAGGCCGCAACTCTCTAGTGACATTCTAGCTCAATAGGCCGACCGTCTCTAGTGTCATTGTCGCAGAATGCTTACTTTTAGTGTCTAGAATACTTTGAATGCGTGCATTGCAACCAATTTGTACAGTCAAGATCAAAAAACGAAAACATTGCGTAATTAAAGTGGGCATAGTGCGAACTAATGTATGAAGACTTGCAAAAGTTGTCGTTGTGCTGCCGATTGTATTGAAATCAAATCATCATCATCATCATCAACCCATTATGTACCCACCGAGGGGCACGGGTCTCTTCCCTGAGGAAGGTATAGGCCATACTCCACCACGGGGGCCAAGTCCGGATTGGTGGAGGCTTGTAGACTAGTCGCTCGTCTACTGTCAGAAGTTGTCAAGCCGCCCTAAGGCCTTTGACTTGGTTTAACGACTGCCATCTATCGACGGCAGCCGGCACCAACAGCTTAACGTGCCTTGCGAAGCACGGAACCGCAACCGAAATCAAATAAAAGTGACAAATTGCTATATAGAGGGCATCATACTATCAAACCGTGTACTGTTCTACATTTAACTTTGGATACAAGTACTATTTCGGCCCCAACGTGCATCCAATACATGCATTGAAGTTATAAATGACGAATGTTTGTATGATTAAAAGTGTTATAAAGGTTTCACTGAGAATTGAGGAATAATCAATTCTCAGTAAAACCTTTATAACACTTTTTCGACGACCTCGCGGCGCAGCGGTAGTGCATCTGCATACCATGCGAGAGGTCCCGGGTTCGAATCCCGGCTGGGGACAAAAAAAAACCCCAGGTCCTGGATGTTTACATGTTTGTGATGTCGTTGTTTCTGTTTCCCACGACACAGGGTATCCTAGTGTGGGGCCAGAAGCAATGTATGTGCCTGTATGTAAATGTTATGTTAATCTATTGATATACATGCTGCCTTTCACTACATTATGTCAAGTTTGTTTGCAAGGGGGTGAATATTCTCGCCGTCATTATCCTCGTAATAAACTGTTACAATTCATCGTTGCCAGCGCAACTGGTGTTAAAAAAAAACATTTTTTTCTATATTAGTTGGATTTAATTGACACTTTTATTTCCTTCCGGCTCACAATGTTGAATTCATAAAATGTTGAATTCATATAATGTTGAATTCCTGAAATGTTGAATTCGCAAAATGTTGAATCCTAAAATGTTGAATTCGCCAAATGTTGAATTCATAGTAGGTAATCCCAAAATGTTGAATTCGCCAAATGTTGAATCAAATAGTAATCACAAACTGGTGTTATTGTATAAACTATAAATGTATACTTAGTACATTTCTGTTGTTCTGGGAACGGCGAGGGTTTATTGCGAAAAATTATGAATTGGCGCCAATGTGAGTAGGTTCGCCTAAGGCCTAATGAGTGTTTCATCCGAGTTATTATGTAGGGTTATTTCTAAAGTGTGCATTTCCTGTAACACCCCAATTAGTGTTTGTGTTTTACGGCAAGTGTTTGTATTTTTGAAAACGGTGGTAGCGTAGTGGGTAGAACAATGAAGCGAGATGGACCCAGGTTCGATTCCTTGTGCGGGCATGTACTTATGACTTTGTTTATTTTCAAAGTTACGTATACGACGCATACACATTTAGTAACATCCTCCACCAAACAACGCCACTACAAAAGCAGAAAAACCGTAAAAGAACGTTTTTTTTTAAGTGGAAATTTGTACAAAAAAAAAAAAAAATTCAAAAGTAGAACAAAAGTAGTTCTAAATAACCGACTCTAACCGACATGTTTCTGGAATGCGCAATTTGGAAATAACTTTGTTTTTTGAGTTAGCGTGTCAATGAATAAATAGTTTAATTACGTAGGTAATCATAGCATTAAGACAACTGGATTCCATAAACTAAGATTAGGTTGTTTGTAGACTTACATAGTAACCGGCAAACGTTATTTTGCCATGTTTATTAGCCTACGACCTATCCACATGAATAAAAAAAAATCATAACAATCAGTGAAGCCGTTTCGGAGTAGTTCGATGACAGACACTGCGACACGAGATTTTTATATATTAGATATAAGTTTTCCGTGTGGCGCTGGATTAAGAATAGCGTCACTCCATGTCCTTCCGTGGATGTCGTAGAAGGCGACTAAGGAAATCAATTACCAGGAGACGGCAGCAGCGTCTTTCTGAGATTCCAACCGCATACTGCGATCGCCAACCCGCCTGCCGAGCGTGGCGATTACGGCAAAACCCCTCATGGTTATGAAAACCATGAGGGAGGACTATGTCCTGCAGTGGGCGCCATATGGCTGATGTTGATGATATACAAAGTGTTAAGCAAAACGTGAAGAGTCGTTTTATTCAGTATCGGTAATTAAAAGGTTTGTAGGTCTGAGAATAGGTCGTAGGCGGTAGGTTATAATTAATATGGCAAAACGACGTGTCGAAGTCAGCTAGTTATTAAATAAATGCAATCAATTGTAAGACTAACGCAAGTTACCGCCGAGAGTAGAGATGGAGCCTATAATCGATCCAACGGTTTATTTAACTTTTAACAGATGCACACTCTTGAACTTCTTTACTTATACGAGAGGAAACCATTGGCAAAAAATGAAACACTTCATGGACACTTTTTTTTCACAATAGTGATGCGACGTGTATTGCTACAATATTATAACGAGTAGATTATGCACCGAAAACTATTCAAGTCGATTTTCTATAAATTACATTAAGCTATCTTGTAAGCATTTTAATGTATTTTGCTTTCTGGTGTGTACAATAAAGTGTTCTAATCTAATCTAATCTATCTTATTACAATGATTAAGAAATTACGTTTAAATATTATAATATAAGTAATGAAATAATATGAAATGTTTGGTACTTTTTAGTTTATCAGCGGTAAGAGAGACAAACTATGAATAATATAAAAATAAAATATCAATGAAATCAATCGATTAAAACTTCGACATAATTAAAATCGATTATCACAAACAATCGAATCGGTAACTTCCATAGAACGTCACTAAATCGAGCTGTCAAAAGTTAAATAAACGGTTGGACCGATTGTAATAAAATTATGCGGACCAGATCCTGACGGAATCCTGACGTTTGCGATAACAATTAGTGTGGAATTTGACAGTTAGAGGATTGGTATCGTTCAAGATATGGTGCGCGTAATATAGGGGCATCTCGAACATAATTCCCCTGATTATTAATTTAAAAATAAGTACTAAGTATAAACATCATGTTTACAATTCTTAGATATTCGTCAATAAATCAAATATCATTGAGATCGGCTGAAAGAATATGTATAAGAAAAATAAAGAACTTATTTTTGTTTTCGACTTGTTTGTTTTTATAGACTGAACGTGTAGACTGAGAATAGGACGCACCAAACAGGTCCGACTGAAAAACAATAAGTGAGACCAACTTCCATACAAAATTTTATATTTGCTCTAGCGAATGTATGAAACAGCAGATGCATTTTTTGATATTTCAAAGTTGCTAACGTAATAAAAATAGGTGGTAAATAAAGGGGGCTTAAGGGGATTTATGATGTACAATAGTACCACAAAAAAAGGGTGCGTTTCCACTGACGCGGAGCTGGGCGGAGTGGAGCGGAGAAGAGCAGTGAAGTGAAAAGTGGGGCGGGGCGGAGTGGAGCGGAGCGGGGCGGAGTGGAGCGGAGCGGGGCGGAGTGGAGCGGAGCGGGACGGAGTGGAGCGGAGCGGGGCGGGGCGGAGTGGAGCTGAGCAGGCCAGAGCTGATTTCCCACGCCGCATCTTTGGTTTCATTGCACTTGTATGTTGTCAGTCGTGTGTCCCACAAACATGAAAATTTTCTGACACTAAATTAGCTTCTCGTCCATTTTTTACACTTTCCATTAGATTCACATACAATGTCGATGACGTGTGAAGTTTATGACGTAATACAGCTAACTAAACTAAAACGCAGCGCACGAGTCCTGTCCTGACAAGTGTATGACCCTACCCGCCGCGCCGCACCGCCCCGCTACCCTCCGCTTCGTGCCCCCCGCTTCGTGCCCCCCGCTCGGCTCAACTCCGTTCTGTGTGGCTCAGGGCCACGTGTCGATATATTTCATTTGAAAATCCGCTCAGCTCCCTTCCGCTACACTGAACTCCACCTACACTGTTTCCACAAATGCTGTGTGGAGTTTTCGAGCACTGTGATTGGCCAATTCATTGTGCGCTCCTCTCCACTCCGCCCAGCTCCGCCGCTGCGCGTCAGTGGAAACGCAGGGTGCGTGCGAAACAAGGGGATGTTCAATAGCGCCACCAGAAACAAGTGTCAGAGCAATCTGTCAATCATGTTATTCTGATTTTTAGGACCCATGGCCGTAGCCGTAAACCTATGGCAAAAAACCCAGAGTTTGTCCAAACGGTGCGATGCCAGTTGCAAATCAATCCCAATGGATTCGGCCGGTGTTACAGCTGACCCAAAAACGCCTGCGTACAAACCACAACAACTCCTGTGCAATTTATTGCTGTCGCATGCGCATAATGATAATTATTACACAGCTTTGGCTTGTGCGCAACATTTATTTGCGACAAATCACGTGGTTTAATTGCAACGCCATAAGGTGGTTAATCGCTCGTAAAATGGATTGAATGATTAAAGGCGTCGCAGGGAACGTTTGATTGTATATTTTTAGGTGTCTCACGCGCCATAATCGTAACGTCTATTTTTGTCGTTTTACGTTGTCGAATTGAGTTGATTGAAGTTCGTTGATTCTTTGTGACGTTTTGATAAACAAAACGTTGCGCAACGCAACCATTTGTAATTAAGTACCTGCTTTTGGTGTGTACTAACAAAAAAAAAGAAACCGAACTTTTTGTCATTAGCTACTAAACTGTTGGAATCCTGATGTTTGCGATAGGAATTAGTATGGAATTTGACAGTTAGACGATTTCATTCAAATTTTGGTGCGCGTAATCTAAGACCTTGTTAAAGGAGAAAAGCTTTGCGATGTCGAAACTTCTTAGTGCTTATGTTAATGGAGCTGGCCACGTCAACCATATTGAGAAAATAAGAAAAAAGTCGGCTGGGTTCTTATTACCTAATTTTCTTCAGGTTTGCGTTGCCAGTGCGTTTCAATGCAACCTTCTCAATCAATAACTTTTTGCGCAACTAATGAATTGTGTGTGTGCGGGCGTCGAACCTCAGGCCTCCAGTTGGCAGAGTCGCCAATATTCTTTATGTACCGACAACATAATGACAAGCCAATGTCATATTCTTTCACGCATGCGGCTATATATGCGTTTGAAAACTGGCAAGGAGCGCTCGCAAAGAAACAACTCTGAATAACGTTGTTAGGTACTTACAACAATTTCTTTAGACACTCTTCAAATGCAGTAAATAAGACTATCATAAGCAGCCTATAATATATGTCCCACTGTAGGGCACAGGGCTTCTGTCAGAGAGAGAGTATGGGCTTAAGTACCACGCGTGCCCACCGCGGATTGGCTATTTCACGCGCTGAGTTATGTGAATAGCTCAGTCACCCAGGTTTCCTTACGATGTTTTCCTTCACCGTTAGCGAGTGGTACCCATTGCTACTATAACTTCACAAATGTAGGTAGGTACATAACTCGGAAAACAAAGTCATAGGTAGGTACATGCCCGCACTGGGAATCGAACCTGGGTGTCTCGCTTCCGAGTCCAATGTTCTACCCACTAGGCTTCCACCGCTCTAATTTAATTATCATTACTTCGCTAATTTCTAATTACATTTCGCTAAGTAAATAGTTAACTGCAGTGATGTCTCTTCGAATCTCTCAGAAAAGAGTGTGACATAACGTTACTTAAGTATTTACTTAGTGAAATTCTCAATTCAGAAACCGGCCCTTAACCTCACAACCTAACATTAGTATGATGAACCTTAATACAACTATTCGGTGCTCTATTTTCAAATCACTAGAGTTAATATATTACTATCTTCACATTTGAAAGAAATACATCGAGCGAATGTGGTTGGAAGGGCCGGTAATGGACGTCCAAGGCGGACATACTTGGACTAAATAGGGGATGTATTAGCAAAGGGCAAGATAAAAAGTACTCGAATCCGGCCTGCGTGCGTGCAACGACTAATGAATGTTGATGAAGGCTTTTTCCCTCTGTCAGGATCATGGCAAGTGGCAAACCCTGGTCTCTGCCTGCCCCTCCAGGATACAGGCGCGAGTTTATGTAATGTGAGAGCAGTGATAGTTAAAAACATAGATGTCTAACTAGAGCTAAAAAATGACCCCACGGGCAATTGTGGGAAGGCGGGGCTTGTTCATTGTGTTACCAATCGGAGCGAGTTCAGTATTACCCGGCAAAATATCTATGCACCTGCCTCCGTCGGACCACCATCTTGCGAGGTACCTAGATAAGTATTTCTACGGGTTATACATCATGAAGTCAATGGTTTGACGTTTTTATACAAAACCAATCAAAAGTTACCCTGTCACTTAATATCGCCCAATCAACGTTCACGTTGTCACTCATGGCGCACCGAATGAACCAATCACAGAGTGCGGCACACTACAGCACATCTTGCGCTCATTTCATTGGTACAGACTAATCGAGAGGACAGGGACCGTTTTTAAGAGTGAATTTTGTAGGAAGAAATCATCATCAGTCACGACGCCCACTGCAGGGCACAGGCCTCCCACGTGGTTTTCATAACCGTGAGGGGTTTTTCCATAATCGCCACGCTTGGCAGGCGGGTTGGCGATCGTAGTATGCAGTTGGAATCTCAGGAAGACGCTGCTGCCCGTCTCCTGGTAAATTATTTCCTTAGTGGCCTTCTACGACGTCCACGGAATTTGGATAAAACGGATTTCCACATGCTAATTTCTCGAAACCCTCATTAGAGAAAGGAAGTCCCAACTATTCAATCTGATAGATAACCGACACAATGTTATGTTGATCTGGGTACGCGCCGCCAGTAATATGACCAGGGCCGGATTTAGGAGATCCTCCTTCCAATCTTTTATGAGTGTTGGAATGGGCGCAGAGAAAAACGTGTGAACAGTGGAAAAATTGTTTTATTAATTTTACAGTACCGACTAGCGGCCGACATTTTACGAATGACCGATTGAATGATTGAAAGTAAAAAGAATGAATGGAAGAGTGGACTGGGATTTTTGATTATTCCAATAATGAGTACTTATAACGTCTGTTTTTTTTTTTCAAATTTAAAAAAATATTCGTATTCATTGTAGTTTTTGTTTTGTATTTTTTATTTGGGAATAATTAGGGGCCCCCACTCCTTCGTTGCCCTAGGGCCTCCAGACCTCAAAATCCGGCTCTGAATATGACATACTTCGCTCTACCGCTTTGCCGAAGCAAAGTGAACCTTAAGATTATTGGGTTAAAGTCCTATAGAGGGGTGAAATGACGTTTGTAAAGTACAAGCAGGAGCTAGGCGTTTGAACCCGCACCGACGAGAATAGAGCTGCATGCAGACGCTTTTGGACAGCTGCTGGGCACAGGGAAATGGATAGAGTCGGTGTTTAATAGATGTTTGTTTTGTAAATAGATTGATGTAGAGAACACTTTATTGTACATTAAAAAGCAATTTTACACAGATATTAAATAAATGTAAATGTAAGTATGTATAATGTAGGTACAATTTGCCCAAAAAAATGTTTCGATCTCACTGGACTTTTTTTTGTAGCCTATCGTATGTCCCAACTCGGCTGTCCCAAAAATAAACACAGTAAGGGACATACATTTTTTAAAACCGAGATATTTCCACTATTCGTTACTGGAATCAACTAGTGACTAATAGGGGTATTTATCAGTTATGAAAAAAAAATGTCCCTCATTGTGTTTCTTTTTGGGACAGCTGAACTGTATATCGAGTATATCGTATGTCCCAACTGTAGGGCATAGGCCTTCTCTCAGAGAAAGAGTATGGGCTTCCTTAGCACGCGAGAGGCAATATTAAAAGATAAATAACCATGGTTATTAAGTTTTTAACAGACTTAAAAAAAAGGAGGAACTTCTCAATTCGTTGGGATTTTTTTTCATAATATATAGGTAACCTGTCGAAAAGCAGTTCTAATCAAATGGTACAAAAACGCACCGTACAAATCGGGATAAACTATGATATCACATAGTGCTGGTAATGCCTTACATTGTATGAAGCGTTAATCAGTATTTGAGTTGTCTCGTATGTATGAGTAATTGCTTTTGAAACTAAATTTATTAAAAATATGTAGGTAGGTAGCCTTTCTTTCTGTATTTGTTAATAATAGAGTAATAGGCATATGTAATTATTGTAATTATTATTATTCTGTCGATCACATTTCGGCTTAAATGCGTAGAACTATAAAGAAGAAAAATTAAAAATGTTTATTGAGCTGAACAAAAGTTAACAATATGTAAAGTAACTCTGAACCACCAAGTAAATTAAATTGTATACAGATGTATACTCCTGTAAAAAAGTTGTATACTCCGTAAACTCCGCAATGGTGTTTCACACTGAATAATATATTAGAACAAGTAGTTTTTAGCGCCTCAGCGCTTGAAATCGCCAATCCGCGGTGGGCACGCGTGGTGATGAAGCCCATACTCTCTCTGTGATAGAAGGCCTGTGCCCTGCAGTGGGACGTATATAGGTTGCTTATGAAGTTTTTAAAATGAAATGTGAAAATACTGTTGGAGGTTGCTAATAAAAAATTATAATAAATATAAATATGTTTAAAATATATTGTCAAATCACAAAAATCGACAAATTACTAGCTACGTTAAAATTCTTTTATAATGGCGATGGGGTGTCTCCATAGTTTTTCCTGGGAAACCTAGCAAATGCACTAGGCGAATAAAACGCACCAGTATATCCTGTAGCCGCAACCAAACAAAACCATCGGCTCAGCTGTTAATAATAAAAAAGAAGAAAAAAATATTGGGCTTGAAAAACACTAACTTCAAAGTTAATTTTTGTGTAAAAATTGTGAGTTTTACATAACCCGTAAAAGAAAAAAATATTTGAAAAAAAAAAGAAAAAAAAGGCCAATGATTTTTTCGCGCGCGTGTGTGTTTGTTTGTGTGTGTAGATCGTTTATTTATAGTGTTGGTAGCGATTGATTTATTACAATAAAATCGATCGTTTGAATCGACTTCTCTTTCAGCTAGGTAACCTACAACCTACTGAAACTTATAACTAGGTTACATTTAGGATTTTGTGAGGATAGCAAAGTGAAAACGCTCTTCTGAGGAGTTTAAATAATTTAAATAAGTGTGTACAATAACAGCAGTCTCTTAGTTTAACTTTTTGATTTTCATTGGGTGTCATTTTCACCCGCAAAATTAATATACCCTGCAATATATTTTCGTCCTTATATCTACAAGTAGTCAGTAAATTAATAGACAACAGTAAAATTACTAACTGAAAGCTCGGCCCTATCCAACAATTTCATAACATTCATACGCGTGTGTCAGCCGAAACTTAATACAACATTAAACATATTCTATTATCACATCTATCTGCTGGCATCGGTTTAAGAACAAAGGCCAGATGCAGGTTTGACATTTAGACTCTGCTACAGTAGCCAAGATGTTCTCCTAGTCAGCTATTTGTGTTTTAATGACCTAATTTTGTTGATTTTTTCGCGCGACAGGCCGCAGGTCAGTTCCTGGTGCAGTGCTCTGTTGGGCAAGTGATTGCGATGTAGTACTTTGCATATAAATAAAAAACATAAATATTCCTAATATTTTATATATTGGTTTAACGGTTTCACTTACTTCGACGGGATAGCCATTGTAAAATTCATAATATGTAATAAAAACATCTTAATTTTTACGATAAATTTCATGGCTATTACAGCACTATTGCAGAACAGAAAGGCGGCATAAAATAAACTATTTGAAATTAGAATAAAAAACTAAGAACAGTAGCCGAAAAGGAACGTTCGAAATATAAAAATCATAAAAATAAACTAGGTATTTGAAATTAGAAGAAAAAAACTAAGATCAGTGTAGCCGAAAAGGAACGTTCGAAGACCAGTGCAACAGTGACGCAACTAAGTTCGCAAAACCCCAACGTCTGACAGCGCGCCAAAAACCCCTTGAAAACTTGCAAAGTTCGCGCCAAAACCGCGGCGCGTGTGCCATGAGCTCCCGCCACGACTCGGAGAGTGATTGCGGCTCCTCCAGCTCGGAAGAGGACGTGGATTCCGGAATAGCTGACGAACCGCCGTCGGAGGGCAAAAAGGACACCGACTGCATGGATCTCTCGGAGTTTTTTACTTACTGGTGAGTATTTTTATATTTTTTTATCTCCTTGTCTATGGTTTTAAGGAAACGGAAGTAGCCTTTTCATGGAATGTGTGGAATTTAGAAAATGACTTGTATATTTAAAAGGTAAGGACTTCCTTTTCTATTCGTCAAAAATATATAAAATGAGTAAAATCGAGCTAAAAACCTATTTAATAAAATATATAAAAAAATAATCAAGCTAGGTAACTACTCTAATAATAAAAAGTTTTTTTTTATTATTACACCCACCAAACTTTTTTATTTGGCTTTTCCACTGAATTTTGAAAGTAATACGGGTGTATCGGTATTTTTTTACGAGATAAATCAAGAATTGATAAAAGCTTCACACATTTTATGTCAGCTTGTGACGTCACAGTTTAAGCCCTGCAATAAGTAGTTATGTATCTAGCGTTTTTATAACACGTGACCAGAATTACTTTCCGGCAGGTTAAAAATTTGGAAAATAGGTAGGTATTTGTAGGATAAATCTTCTTCACGATTATTCAATTTAAAAATATATATTTTATGTCAACTAGCTTATTACAAAGTTCCCTGGAGAATTTTGACGGTTTCTCATTTGACGAGAATCGACTGGTAGTTTTATAAATAACGATACGATGACCGTGATCGAAAGTAGTGTAAACGTTGTGTGAATACCGTCAATGTCTGCTAACGAAGTCATGCAGTTCCATGTATCGTTCAATGTGAAACCTACCCTAGTTTTAATTCACGTAGAAACCGAATTAATAAACGAACTCATAAAGTAGAGTAGGTAGAACTGTTCTAGGTGGAGAAGCCGTGGTAGTCGGGAGGTCGTGCGAATCCCGGCCTCTACCAATAACTTCGTTTTCTAAGTTACGTACATTTGTGAAGTGGTAGCAGCAATACCTCTCGCTCACTGTGAAGGAAAACATCGTGGGGAAACCCTATTTGCGTGAGGTATTGTCATACCTCAGGGCTGTGTCCAACGGCCCAACTATGAGGTTAAGTGCGGAAATCTCAGGTCTAAGTAAGTAACCCCACGCCTGTATAATTTTAGTGGTCTCGTCGTATTTTGTCATTCAGTTGTGTGTGGAGGAGAACTGCTTGCTATTTTAATTGCGAAGGCACTTTCCTGAGTCCGCAGGAAGGAATAGACATTGGTGGTTATTTTAAGGTTAGGGAGGTAGCCAGGTAGACAGTGACCAAAATTTTGTAGTTTTTCCTAAATTATTCAGCGAACGGAGCAACAAAATGTACACGAAACCGGTGTTCGTTTTTAGGGTTCAGTAACTGAAAGAAAAAAACGGAACCCTTATAGGATCATTTTGTTGTCAGTCCGTCCGTCCGTCCGTCTGTCTATCAAGACCTTTTATCTTGGGAACGCGCGGAGGTATCGAGTTGGATTTAACACTATATACTCAGGTCTACAGTCCCTTGAAGCTGTGAAAAAATCAAACTTCTAAGTTAACGTGGAAAAAAGAACACTCAAGGAAATCAAAATTTATAGGGGCTTTCCGTTGACCCAGAACTATGAAATTTGACAAGTAATATCGGTGTAGGTATACTACAAGTACAGGGAAAAATGTGAAAACTACATTTGTAATTAAATCATAAAAAACCGGCTAAGTGCGAGTCGGACTCGCGCACGAAGAGTTCCGTGGCATTATCTAAACAACATTAGACAAACATCGAATCTGAGAACAACGCCATCTATATAAACCAACAAGAAGCGTTTAACATTGACATTTAACGACATGACATCGGCACTGTGAAGATGGCCGCTACATGGCAAGCGCTGTCTTTAGACAACGTTTGGTGTATAGGAGCCCCCCTTAAAAAATTATTTTATTCTGTTTTTAGTATTTGTTGTTATAGCGGCAACAGGAACACGTCATCTGTGAAAATTTCAACTGCCTAGCTATCACGGTTCCTGAGATACAGCCTGGTGACAGACAGACAGACAGACGGATAGACAGACAGACAGACAGTGATGTCTTAGTAATAATGTCTCGTTTGGCACCCTTCGGATACGGAATCCTAAAAAAATGTCTGTGAAGTAGGGGAAAAACTCTGAAAAACTGCGAGACTCCATTCCTAGAGCTATTTATAATATGTAAGTACCTACAAATTTGTACGGAACCCTCGCTGGGCGAATCCGACTCGCACTTGTTCGGTTTTTTTCTATTACCTCTTTCAAATAACATAATTCAGATGATGATGATGATGATATGATGTGACATTTGAAGGCGACATATAACGTGCACGCAGCAACTAATAAATGACGATGAAGACAGAGTGGCCTGTCAGGATCGTGGCAAGTGCCAAACCCTGGTCTCTGACTACCCCACCGGGATACAGGCTACACGAGTTTAACATGCATTTACGGTAATAGTAGGCACAAAAGCTCCTCTAACTCCATAATGCAATAACTCAAAGGAACTAGTAGAACGAAGGAACGAACGAACTAGTGGTACCTCCTCACTACGTTTCCCACAATGCATATATTTTGTACCAGGTGACAAAAATAAATCCATTTATTTTCTTAAATATATAATATAAAAATATAATGTAACATAACCAATCTCAGTGTAGATTAAACTATTCTACAACCTGCACACTGTCAAACATTTGCCCACCTCCGACCACGTGAACACCGTCCACTACGTTCACGCCACCACAGTCCACCACATTAACGCCGTCAACTGCTTGAACTCCGTCGACAACTTGAATTCCGTCAACTACTTGAACTCCGTCAACTGCTTGAGCCCCGTCAACGACTTGAACTCCGTCCGCGACTTGAACGCCGTCCGCGACTTGAACGCCGTCAACTACCTGAACTCCGTCAACAACATGAACTCCGTCGACAACATGGACATCCATTGTGGTGTATTCGTGCAAAATGTACACGCGACCAGTTCAGGCAGATTTTTATAAGCGTTTGAAACGTACTTAGATATGGATGGCCCATTTTGATTTAGATAGCAAAAAGTAGGGTTAGACTGGTTAAGTTGTGAACTAAAGCGCAGTTGGTTTTAGATCGCGCATGGCGGTGTCCTGTCAAAGTGACAGGTAATCTGTGAAATGTTTTGACATTGTCCTAGCGTACCATTGAAACATCGAGGTACTTTCTTTAGAGCGTTTACGACCTCGGTTTGCTTTGAATTGCTTTTCACTCGCCCATTTCAATGTTATTGTAAAATCGTAAGTATACTTCTGAAAAATAAATACGGCTTATAAAGAAATGTTGTTTTAATAACAACATTTGTTTTAGTACCATCTTAATCATTAACCATGTATAGAATAACAAAAATATGTCTTAACTGTCCTTAATGTCATTACCTACTAAAGCCTAAGACCACATTTATAAATAATACCTATTTTTTTACAATCATTACAAAAACTTGCGTTCGAGACTGCATGCCAGAGTAACAGCAGCCCGCAACGGCACCCACCTCCAACTGCCTCGTTGGTCTAGCGGTATCACGTCTGATTACCATACCGGATGTTGTGGGTTCGATTTCCACTGACGGCTGCCGTAAATTTGTAGAAATGGCCCCAGTCTCGGTGTATTTCAATGTTTGTGATGCCCTTGGCTGGTTACCATAGCACAGGGTATCCTAGTTTTGGACCAGGGGCCTAATTATGCGTACCAAATCCTGAGCGATTCCAATAGTGTAACTGTCAAATTTCATACTAATTTAACAGTCAGACGATTGGAATCGCTCAGGATTTGGTGCGCATAATATAGGAGCAGGATAAGCGATTGTGTTGTGTGGAAGTTATTATTATTACTAGTGGACTCGGCAAAGGGCAAGATAAAAACTACCCGAACTGACGTGCGTGCATGCAACGACTAATGAATGTTGACGAAGCGAAAGTGATCTGTCATTTTCGTGGCAAGTGGCAGTCCCTGGTCGCTACCTACCCGTCTGGGCTACAGGAGTGAGTTACTGTATGTATTTATGTATGTTGATTTGGCAAACGTTGTTTCGCCATATTAATTAGCCTACGACTTATTGTCAGACTTACCAAATATACACAAAAAAATTGTAACCATTGGTGAAGCCGTTTAGGAGGAGTTCGATAACAAACACGGTGATGTGACACGAGATTTTTATGTAAGTATTAGAAGATTACCTAATCCTATTAAGTCAGTTTTTGGCAAAAGTTCATACTTTAGTGGTCGCGCCTCGATATCTTATCTATAATAGCTGATTTCTGCGAATGTCTACTAATCTGCTGTTTAAGTTGCTTATCTATGGCTTGTCTGTAGACGCCCACCTGAAATGTACCTGTTGTATAGTCGTCAGCACGTCACCTTTATATACGTGCACTCTAATCGGTTACGTTAAGGGGACTTTGCAAAAAGAACTTACACGGTCGGCTGTCCGCTGTATTGCCAAATACATCCAAATCCGCGCCGAGATCGATACACTATCACCAAATTGCGTTAATGAAAAAATTACAAAGGAAGTAATTTCTTTCCAAATTGCGTTTTGTTGGATATAATAAAAACTGAACTTGAACGGATATTTACCCGTTTATTTTTTCATTTTACAATTTTCCGACGTTTCGGTACTTTCGCAAGTGGCGTGGTCTCGGTAGACTGAGGTGACAGGCGTATTTTTGAAAGCATTAACT
This sequence comes from Yponomeuta malinellus, assembly GCA_947308005.1. Lineage (NCBI taxonomy): Eukaryota > Metazoa > Arthropoda > Insecta > Lepidoptera > Yponomeutidae > Yponomeuta > Yponomeuta malinellus. The sequence continues at coordinate 2,786,176 of OX371022.1, forward strand.
GTTAGTTTACTACCCTCGGCAAAAATTGTTGAGTTACGTTCCAAAAAATATAAAACGGCGCGCCGTAAGGTAAAACATAGAGCACATGTAACTTTTTTTTCTACACCTGTACGCATCATTATATTTGTACTTACTCATGTTTCGCAAATGAAGTATTTGTAATTGAGCAATAAAGTTTTTTCTATCTATCCAACAAAATTTGCCAAAATATTTTTGGAACGTAACTCAATAATTTTTGCCGAGGGTAGTAAACTAACAGTCCTTCGGGGACGAAGGAACTCGTAGGGTTTTCTTCTTTTTTTTTGTTTTGCTGCTCTGGATACCAACTTTTTGGCCTAATTGAAGGCTGCCGATGTCTTGTTTATTTTTCCAATACCACAATTTTTTTTTAGCGCTTTATTGTTAGAAAGGAAGCGCTGAAAAGCCTAGATCTAGCAAGAAAAGCGCTAAGACGGCAACACTGACTAGCGCCAATAATGAAAAGAAAATTCTTTACTACACATCATTTTTGCAAAGAGTGTCAGACCAATCTCTCAATCATGTTAATAGTGAATTGAGGACCCATGGCCGTAAACCTACGGCAAAGCTCTTTTGTAAATTGTTTCTGCAAAAAGGTGTCATTCGTTTTATACTCAATCATGTGAATAGATTAGATTAGAACTCTTTTGTATAGACACCAGAGAAAAAAAACCGGTCAAGTGCGTGTCGGCCCACGAGCTGTGTACTGTTCTGTAGAAAGAGGGTTTTTTTTATCTGCTTTACAGAACTAACAACTTCATCAGAGTAATTTCAATGGATTTTGTACTTGTATTTTCTTATTTGTTATTTGGTATGAAGTCTTCGTTTTATAACTTGGGTCGGCTATTACTCGTTAATTTGTAAAGCCGTGAAAGGTTTCCTTTTAAGTTCATTATAAATGTGTTACTGCCCTGAAAATGTGCACATGGCTGTATGTAGATGACTCCTTTGCCTATCCCAAATGGGAAAAAAGCTGACCTGCGCAGTTTGGATTTGTTTTGCCGCCATTATTAGTTTACAAATTTTTCTGTGCGGCTAAAAAAATTTAAAATAGGTAATTGCCTTTCTTGTTGACTTTAGGTTCACTTATAAATGAGTGAAGATAGAGTAGTGTATGCAACTGCATATAAAACGATTTTAGAATACTCGTGTGATACTATTATCATAAACCCACACTCGTATTCTAAGAATCTCTCATAAAAGACAGTTGCATAAACTACTATTTTTTTATCATAAAAAATTGAGCAAGAATAGATAGAGGTTTTAAAATAGAATTAAGAAGAAAAAAATCCAGTTCCACAGACTACATTCCAAAAAGACAAAATGTAGGTATAAAGTTTACCTTACCAAACGTAGGATTAGTTCAAAACAACATTGTACTCGGAAAAGAAAAACTAGAACTTGTAGAAGATAACGTATAATTGTAATTTTGAATCACAATCGATTCCAAATTACAATGGTTCCCTCATATTGTAAAACTAGCACACAGATACGCAGTCAAAAGAATTAGAGAGCTCACTGACGTTGCGTCTGCTAGGCTTGTTTATTCTAGTTACTTCCATAGTAAATCATCATCATCATCATCAGCCATTTGACGCCCAATGCAGGACATTGGCCTCCTTCATGGTTTTCTAAGACGCGTGGCAGGCAAATATTTGTTGGTTGGTTGATTGGCTGTGTTCTCGATTCTAGGACATGTAGGATGTATGTAGGAATCAAGGACAAGCCGCAATTCAGCGTGTCACTAAGTTATATTCTTGGTCAGCTCTCTTGTATGTGGTTCCCCGCAAGCCGGACTTTCAACGTAGAATTAGACCGCGACATCCACTAACCTGAGTCACTGAGATCAAAAGTGCACTTACAATATAGAAGGTTTGCTCTGCAATATCGTTAATATAATAATAATAATAACTTCCACACAACACCCAGGTCCCAAACTAGGACACCCTGTGCTATGGCAACCAGGCAGGGACATCACAAACATGGAAATGCATTCAGACTGAGGGCATTTGTACAAATGTAAGGCGAACTCTGGCGACGAATAAGACGTGATACCGCTAGACCAACGAGGCAAATATATTACAGTTTTTCAAAAGTAATTCGTAAGTACCTACCTATTTCACAATCATTTGCGATGGAGACTTGGAGAGTATAAGCAAGCGACAGATTAGAAATACATGAGATATGATTAAGATACACAGAGAGGAAACATATGAGATGAAGATAACTTTGCTTAAGACTAGTTTGACATTTTCTTCTGTCTCAAACAGAGTCGAGTCTCTACTGCCCTCGATACGAAAGTGCGTTCAACTGCAAAACGAAACGCAAGTTTTCGTTCGCAAATAATCTTTCTATTTGCGTTTAGTAATATGACGCGACGGGCTGTGGATTTGGTGAGGTATGTCGCCTAGTCGCATGCTCCATTGTGTGATTTTGGACAAGTCAAAACTCACGAAAGATAAGCTTGATAAGTTGCCTTAACGAGTGCCTATATCATGCAAGATCTAGTTGTATTTTTGTGGAGAAGAATGGACAAAAAACATGAACACATTCGTACAATTTACGTAAGGCATCTCCTAGCAGGAATTGAACCCACAACCTCTTTTTTGGCAACCATACATGATATCGCTAGCTGTATAGAAATAGATTTTGGACAGTTTTCCAACGGAATATGTAGTAAATCATTGTCAAATATTTTGCGGCATGGAAAGCCGTCGAATTTTGAAAGATAATTAAAATACAAAATACAATGGTAACTCAATAATTTTCGAAATTGGACTAGAAAACGCCAATAAAGTCAATATTATTATAAGAAAATGGCCGCTAAAGTGGGGCTGACGTCGCACATCCATCGACTACACCTCCATCACAAGTCTAAAGGTTAAAGTCATAGTCACATTGTTTGTACTGTAGTTGTTTTTAATTTATTGACAAATAGTCGCTCCCCGCTCTTCCCTACACTAAGCCCTGCATCCGCCGCTGGACTGGCTTTAGAAGACATTTCCAGCCAGTCTTTCGACGCCAACCCGACGCGCGGACGCGGACGCGACAAAACCAAAATAGAACTTTCTCCTTCGAACTGTTGATTCACCAGAAAAAAAACGATTCGTTTTCAAACGATTTCTCAAACGACGAAAAGTTATTGGCGGGAAAATGGAGTGAAAATCAAAATGGCCGGGCTGTTAAAATTTTCCCGCCGGCGCGTTCGGAAAGTTAACAAAAGGTGTTTGTAAACAAAAGAAAAGTGTCAGTGCATTGTGGTTTTTTTAAGAAAAAGGTTTGGTGTCTTTAAATTTCTTTCAGTAGGTACCTATCTTGTGAGTGCAAAGAAAATAGGTCTCCCGATATCCGTGTAGGTTTTAAAAGTACACTGGTCATTAGTACCCTTATCTTCCTTAAAACGGATGTAAAGCCTTATAATATGCATCATTAAAGTGAAGTCAGACGTGTTGACCTTGCTCTTGACTCCAAAGTGTGCCAAAAGACGAGTTTCGTCAAGCTGATTTACATAGAAACCACATCTCAGAGCGAAATTTTACTTTTGAGTCGTTTCGTTTTTTGAGAAAGCCTTTTTACTTGGTTAAGCTACATCTGATCGACACGAAAAAAGAGCCACTTATGTAACGTTTTACGCAAAACCTGAAGCCGTTTCTTCAGTAGGTGTCGATAACAAGCCCGTCCATCGCAGCTTTCTCTAGGTAAAAAAAAGCAAAAAAAAAAATGTTTATTGCACTAAAGCCTAAAGGTGTTAGGTATTTATTAAAACGTTGTGGACTAAAACAGGATGTAGTGACTAGAAGTGAGAAGGAAGAAAGATTGACACGGAACGTCGTCAGGCTTTCTCACGAGGTTTTCCTTTCCTTCTACGCGGTTATGGGTATCATAGGGTATATAATTTTGAACGACAATCGTTTTAGTTTTACAAAGTTATGAATGCACATAGTAAAGAAAATTATAAAAGAAACTATGCGTCGAATAAAGTCTTTTCCTTTTTGAAGTCGGTTAAAAAGGTGAGAATTTACTTTCATCTCTATAAATTCTATTCTTATCCAAAAAGAAATCAGCTGACTAATGCTGCGGTGTGCGGTCGAATTCTTGTACTTACATTTTGCAACTAAAAAGGTTTGTGGTTATTTCACCTTTCTACAGGGTGACTTTGAATTCGTTCACAGTATTCTAAGGGGACATTCTAACCACGATTTAGAAACATAATGTACAAGGGCACGACTTACAAAAAAATTTAAAATGAGTTAAGTATGCAGAAATGCCTTAAATTTATTTTTGTTACCCAAAATTACTTCATTCACTTAAGTATATAAACAAACACAATCAGGAAAAAACAGTTACAAAAATCCAAAAGAACCTGTGTTTTGAGCGTCTTACGGTCGGCGCCGGCCAACTCAATTGTTTTTTAAATAGTTTATGCGTATCGGGCGTAAGACTCTTCCTAAGCATTATTTACTATGACAATTAATTGTTTACTGACAAATGTCTGTCGATTTAAGTCATATGAAACAGGGCTCTGGTGAAACGTAAGTCTGTTTCCTTGGTGATCCGGTCACTCCATTAGCGGGTGCTAACATAAGGCCCCCATTGACGATGCATCCCACACTCCAAAATCCGCTCGTCAATGTAGAAAACGTTGTCCATTTTTAAGACGACGTCCAGAAATGGATTTCCAATCGGATGTAGTGTTAGTGCGTCGGGATTGACGTCAGTGTGAAAAACGCATGCTGGATGCCGTCAAACCCGATCGTGAATGCCCAAAACGGCGTCCATTTTCCATTCATTCCGGGCTGCGTCGATCGCACACATCGATCGTGTTTATAAACCCTATAATATAATTTTATCGATGCCATTGATGCCTTCGTTATGACAACGTCAAGAAATTATGTTTGGGCATTCATTGAAACGTACAGGGAAAATCCTTGTTTGTGGAAAAATCAATGACGCTGAGTACTACAATAAATATGAGAGAAATGGAGCTCCTCTGAGGCTACAATTTATAAGTACCAAAGAACAAAACGCAAATGCTGATACTGTCAAAAAGAAGATTGCGTCATTGATCAATCTTCATTTTGAAGAACGGCCGGACGCCGTCCCGCCGGATGCATCGTCAGTGGGCTTGAAATTCAGCGTGCATCAATTTGGATTAATCCATTTGGATGCCGCCATTTAGACGTATCGTGAATGGAGGCCTTTAGCCCTGAATAACATACATCAAGCACTTCGGCCACCTTATGCAAAGTAAAAGCCCTCCATATTATTATGTCCCCAAAGACTTGACTAACAGGTATGACACAAAACTCATACAGATTGACAAGTTGTTCGACGAGCAACTTTCCATCTCCACGTCTTGCTAGACTAGTCCACTTCACCCGGCTTCACCTGCCAGACCGGTTTACAGTTACACAACAATTCGCGGCACAATTATTGATTCACAGTAGAAAGATCTGTCTGCCCGTGATTGAGGCGTCTACTGAGGATTTAGGCCGGTCGGCTGGTTGTTTGACCGTGTGTTCACGGTCCTATCCGCTATACACGGTGGGTTGGACAAAGGGGCTAGAGGCACCAGTTGCAATATCTTACTACTATTTATAAATGCGATTAGTTTTGATGTATGATTTTTTTGTTACTCAATCACGGCAGAACGGCTCAACTGATCTGGATGAAATTTGGCAGAGAGATAGATTATAGTCTGGAATGGCGCGTGGGCTACTTTTTATCTCGGTTTTTTTCCATTTCTGTGAGATATAATTCTTTAGCAACTAAGAATGTTGCTGTCGTCGTAAAATTATTGAAAATGTGATCTGATATGGACTATAAGTACTACCAAGTTTGAGTAGGCCCTTAGTTTTTTTTCTTAACGTAACGGACCTGTTAAACATTGATAACCAGTCACTATGACCTACGTATTCGTGCCGACAGAAAGAAACAATAGAGCAAAGGCGTTGGGTGGTTGATCTCATAAATTATTGACTACTATCGCCCGCGGTTTTGCCCACGCCACGAAGTCTTCAATAACTAAAAAGTGAAATTATAACGTAGTAGGTACATAGATTTCACAAGGTTATTTATAAAATGTGCGTTTCCTGAGACACCCTTTGGAGTTTGTGCTTTGCAACAAATTTTGTTCTACGTTAATTTTAAGGGTTCCGTACCTTAAAAGGAAAAAACGGGACCCTTATAGGAGGATCACTTTGTTGCCCTTCCGTCCGTCTGTCTGTCAAGACCCCTTTTATCTCTCGAACGCGTGCAGGTATCGAAATTATAATGAAATTATAACCATATACTCAGGTCTACAGTCTCTTGAAGCTAAGTTAACGTAAAAAAAAGATGCGGCCGTTTATGCCGCAAAAAATGTATTTTTCGACTCTCAAGGGAATCAAAATGCATAGGGTAGTTTCCGTTGACCTAGAACTATGAAATTTGGCAAGAAATATCGTCTTATACTAAAAGTACAGGGAAAATTATAAAAAATATACATTTGTAATTAAATCATAAAATAATTAGTCTTTGGAGTTCGGAAAAAGCTCGGAAAAAACTGCGAGATCGATTCCGAGACTATTTATAATATTAAACCTAAATATTTGTACCAAACCCTCGCCTCGGTGGGTGAGTCCGACTCGCACTTGTCCAGTTTTTTTTAATTTGCACTTTACCATGTATTAAGGTCAGATCAAAGAGAACTTAATAGAAAAAAAAATAGAAATTTTTAAGTCGTCGTTACAATTACTTAGATATACTACGTCAAAACAGTAACAACATTTTAACAAGATATTGCTAGTCCTATTTACAAAAACATTCACAAACGCCGTACAAATAGTCTGTGGTAGAAACTCTACAAGGGAAAGACTACCACACACTATTTATTCTACGTTTAAGGAGTGTTTTAAGTTAATCGCGTTTTTGTAACACCGTTATTCCTTACTCTCTCCCTGAGACAAATCCTGTGCCCTAAAGTTGGACATATATAAGCTGCTTATGTGTGTATGTTATTCCCTTATCTAGCGCCGATGGGTCGGTGACTCGGGTGGATCAATTTATTAGTAGCTATATTCGTCTAGCTTCATTGTCATCCATCATGATCATTAACAAAATTCTATATGCATGAGCATTCTTACGTCCTAACGTAACATACAAACGAACACGTAAGTATATTCTATCACTGTTGTATAGCGTAGGATGATTTGAGATTTTTAATGGGGAACTCAAAGCCATTGAAGTTAACCACGGATTTTATTTAGGTACTTGACAAGACGGAATATAATTTTTTACCGTTATCGCTGTCAATGGGACTTTTCCCGTAATAATGTTGTTATTAAGTACTGCAAGCAGCGCTCTTCATAGCACATCCTAATATTTAATTACTGTAAAAATTCAAATCAAAAATAAAAACCGACTTCGAAACACTACAGCACTAAAAAGTTAGAAATAATTTAAATAATTAGAAGTACCTATGTACATGTAGGTATTGTAGAGGTATAATTTGGAGTCGGTGCCCAAAATATATTTGCTGGTCATGAAACTGGGCACCGACCACAAATTATACTTCTGCAATACTTAAATGTATACATACCTATAATTATTTAAAGTATTTCAACTCTTTAGTGCTGTAGTGTTTCGAAGTCGGTTTTTATTTTTTATTATTTCTTTTTATTTTTCAATATTTAGCGGGGGAGCGGGAAAAATATATACGAGTCCCTTATCCTCCTCAGTCCTGACCTTAAAAATAATAATGGTTTTCAATTGTTATTAATTCGTTGCTTTAAAATTTGACGTTGTCAATTTCCGTCTCCAGAAGTCTCCACTAAATTACCTTGGGACTACTTTTACGCTATTTTGTGAAATATACGGATATTACTAAAGGATGGACCCCATTAGGCCTTCTTTACTGCTGTCCATTGAATAGTTCGGTTCGCCATCTCTGAAAGTCTTCTTCAGATCTTCACCAAATAAAAATGGAACCAATGGGACGTTATATCTATTCGAACAAAAATAGGATTGTGGAAATCGGTTAAGATTTGACGGAGTTATGCGAGAACATAGCCAAAAAAAAATATAAAAGAAGAAGAAGAAGAAAGAAGAAAAAACATTTATTATAAAAACAGTGCACACGCCACAATAACAAAACAAAAAAACAACAAAGAAAATATTTCAACCGAAATGTTATAAAAAAGAAAAGAAAGCGAACGGTCACGGCGTGTCACTGCTGCTATAAATGGCAACTGACTCAGCAGTATGCTGAGGGTCAAGCCTTCAGCGCTGATTTTCAGTCAGTGCCAGGAGTTTCCCCGCGAGCGTCACATACCGCGGTGTGGTACAACAGTGAGCAATACTATATATAGTAGAATACTATGTAATACAGAATAGTAATTATATACAATAGGATACGTAGTATGTATACAGTATGAAACATATACTTAAATTGTTTTTATTAAGTCACTGAATAAACTACGATATACTCAAATAAAATCATACACAAATGAATAAAGGTATATAGCCAGCTTAAAGCATGTTTAAAAATTATGAATATAATTAAATTTATATGTACATAAATATATATACATATATAGGTATACTTAATTAAATAAAAATATATAGATATATACAATATTGCCTGGCCCTACCATGCGATTACAGGCTCGTGTCTGTTTTTGCGGCGAGAGGTTGGAAGGGAAGGGAGTGGCGGTTTCTGATGCTCCAGCAAATATGCTCTGAGCTTGCGCCCAAAAGCACATCCACTGGACGCTTCACGGATTGGAGGGGGAATGTCGTTCCAACAATATACGCGTCAAATCGATAACCTCCTACTTTTTTTAAGTCGGTTAAAAAAATGAGTAAGATACTTTAGAGAGAAACATTTGGTCCGAAATGGAGAAAGCCTTTGCTCAGCGGTGGGACACAAAAGAGGCGACCTAAAAAAAACGGCAAAGTGCGAGTCGGACTCACGCACGAAGGGTTTCGTACCATTATAGAAGAAGAAGAAGAAGAAAAACAAAATGAGCAGATAAGTAACATCATATGCACAACAACAGAAAGAAAACTAGATACACAACAGATAAAACGAATAAATAAAACAGGTCCATAGGTGTAGCCTGTGGTGTATCTAAGGGCCCTCGCCCACGGCGACTTTTTGTAGCGATGCTGTCGCGCGTTCGCATCGATACAGTCGCGATGCGGGCGCGATACCGTCGCGCTTCTGTCGCGATGCAAATGCAATTCAGTAACGGAACCAAAATGCCTGCGATCGCTACAGTTGCAAGATGGACTCCGTTGGACCGATGGACAACAGCACTCTCGATCTTTCTGTGTTGCACTACCCATGCGCCATCCTTCCTCCGTTCTCCTACCGATGTCTTCCGATACGCTCGCGCGTTTGCATCGATACAGTCGCGATGCTGTAGCGCGTTAGTAGCGCGTTGGCATCGCTTCTGCAGTGCGTTGCAAATGCGACTAAAGCGCGTTCATAGCGATGCTGTTGCGCGTTTACGAAACGCGCGACAGCATCACTACAAAAAGTCGCCGTGGGCAAGGGGCCTAAGTTGCCACAAAAGGCAGCTGACTCAGCGTTGTGCTGAGGAAGTGATCCCTCAGCGCTGATTTTCAGTCAGTGCCTACGGTAACCCATAATTGTACTACGGAGTGCGTGCCGTGGTGCAGTTAAAAGAATTAAATCAAATGCAATAACATACCATACAATAAAGTAAAAAAATATCGTCATAAAATACTTACATATATTATAAGTTTTAAATTGATATGTGTGAAATATAAAGGAACACCATAATAAACAAAATTTCATGAGTAAATATAAGTGAAGTAATAGGGGTTAAAGTATGTAATTGCCGTTTTATTGCAATAGGTTCTTTGAATTGACATAGAATCTTCATGGTTTGAGGTTCAATCAATCAATCAATCATATATTTATTGTCATAAATTACATGTGCAGGGTTGTTCATATATACATGTCAGTTTCAATGTAATTTTACCAATAGGTGTGACAATATCGAAACATAAATTATAAACTACTTAAATCATGCATTTTACAAATGAGGTTTTCGAATGAAACTTTTTTCAAATGGTTTCTATGATGTTCTTTTTTTAAAAAATGTGAAACATTTGAATATCGACTTTCAATTGTTTTTTTTATTCAATTTAGACAAGAAAGATCGATACTGCGAAAATTCGAGTGATTTTTGAATACGAGTTCCGACGCGGAACTAACGCGGCAGAAACAGCCCGCAATATCAATGCTGCGTTTGGAGAGGGGTCTACTAATGAACGCACCGTGCGACGCTTTCGTGATGGAAATTTCGACTTAAAGAACGAGCCACGAGGAAGACCGCCCACACAGGTGAATAACGATGAATTAAGAGAGATAGTGGAAGCCGACCCTAGTCAAACTACCCAGGAATTAGCTAATATTGACTCACTTGCGTCAAATCAATAAAATAAAAAAATACGAAAAATGGGTGCCTCATGATTTGACTGATCTGCAGAAAGAAACGCGTGTTGAAACTTGTGTTGCCTTGTTGAACCGGTACAGAAATGAAGGAATATTGGATCGAATTGTAACATATAACATGTTAGTAGACCCCCCTCCAAACGCAGCAATGATATTGCGGGCTGTTTCTGCCGCGTTAGTTCCGCGTCGGAACTCGTATTCAAAAATCACTCGAATTTTCGCAGTATCCATCTTTCTTGTCTAAATTGAATAACAAAAACAATTGAAAGTCGATATTCAAATGATTCACATTTTTTAAAAAAAGAACATCATAGAAACCATTTGAAAAAAGTACATTCGAAAACCTCAAACCATGAAGATTCTATGTCAATTCAAAGAACCTATTGCAATAAAACGGCAATTTCATACTTTAACCCCTAATTATAAGGAGAAGAGAGATAGAAGGATACACACCAAAGTAAATACATGCCGGACATTACGCAATGGTGGCCTATGATTTAATTGATGCTATACCTAAAACATTCGAATATTTCAAGCGTCTACCTGTTGCCGTTATTAATATCGAGCAAAAAATCACGTTTGTTGTATGGGAGCCCCCCTTAAATATATATTTTATTCTGGTTTTAGTATTTGTTGTTATAGCGACAACGGAAATACATTATCTGTGAAAATTTCAACTGTCTAGCTATCACGGTTCATGAGATACAGCCTGGTGACAGACAGACAGACAGACGGACGGTGGAGTCTTAGTAATAGGGTCCCTTACCCTATGTCTAAAAATAACTTTATTAACAAATTATGACCAATGTGGTCTGTGGCGGCACTGGGCAGTAAAATTACATAAGCGGACATTTTAGACCACCACGCGTGCCCACCGCGGATTGGAAATTTCAAGCGCAGAGGTATGTATACCTTAATGTCTTATCTCTGTAAGAGATTTCTTCCAGCAAACCTTGGGAGAGTCGGAGAGGCGCTAAAAACGGGTCTATATACGTGTAAAAAAATACTTACGTAAACTACAAAAATCCTTACAATAATCTACTTTTAGCTTAAATAAATACACTACATAAACTAAATATCTGTAAAAATAAACAAAATACATAATAAATAATACATACATAAATATATCGCTCAAAGCTATGATATTTTATTAGGGTAAACAAACAATTGTACAATGATTGGTAACAGCAACGATAGATAAGTGACAGATAGAGTTAAGTTACGATGATAAGTTAGTATGAAGTTACTCAGTAGCACCACTAGTCCCGGCTCCGGACTATTTCAGGATATTTGATTCGACATCAATCGAACAAGTCACAGTTCGAGGAATCTTTTTAAAAACGGCGTTCCATTTTCAAACATCCGTTTTCGGTAACGCTTTCACATCCTGCCCTTTGAAGCGGCCATCTTGGAATTGGTCCTTTGTTTTTAGAAGCGGGCAGGATACAGTGATGGGAATGATATTTTAACTCCCGGTCGGTTTTGATCTGGCATTTAATTGGCTTATTTTTATGGATTGTGTTGATGGTTTATTAATATTTAACAGATGGAACTTCATCGAAGCGCTTTCTGTCCAAAGGTTAGGGAACCCCAAAAATGGATCAGCATAATTTATATTAAATTAGCATAGTTTCTTGTGTCACTCATGATAATGAATGACCTAAAGACCACGCCTTTTTCATCAACTGTTTTGTTTAGGCACCGGTAATGTACATTGCATAAACTCACGTCTGTGTGAGGTTTAAGAAAAAAGAGGAAGAGAGCAATATGAAAGCTAACTTTAGTTCAACAAGAGCATGTTAATCAGAAAGCTGCCTTTAGTAATGTAATCTGATAATCTTACAAAAAAAAGCAAAAATAGTGAAATTAAATGTAAAATGTAGTTGCAATAAATGTGTATTTTACATAAGCAAATATCTAGTAAGTAAATAGAATCTTAAAACTATTGTGCATTTCTATTTGGCCTACCTACATTGTATTATTTTCTGTTAATTTGTTAACTATTCTGAACCAACCGTATTGGTTTTAAAAAGCACAATAACACACTACACATTAAGCGGTCAATTAAAACCCATCTAAAGAAGAAATAGAAATAAGAAAGCAACAATTTTGGAACGAAGTACATAACTTACTTGGTAGATCGGGCTCCGAGGGCGAACACATCAAATCCCGACAAACCTCTTTCGCGTTTCAATAGTTGCTCCATGCGCGCACGCCGGTTCTTATCTTCAGCTGCTATGATCAAATAATATCTAAAGTGCGGACCTAAATTTATCAAATGCGATCCAGAATCGATTTGCAAATAAATTCAGCTAAAATATTATCGACCCCCGCTGCACTTGAATCCAATAACGTAAATAAATCATACGCCTCTCTATAATCGAAACACATCGGTGAACAAAAGTGTGCCTGGCAGCTTGCCAAGGTCTGAATCATGCAGTTAGACGCCTTTTTTGAGGTTGTAACATGACTCCTGAAGTCCTGAATATTAGAAATACCCATTTTATTTAACGCCAGTGTTGTTTTAAGCGTTAGTTCTCACAGAACAACACTCTAAAGCAGAAAAAATAAAATTTACAAAAAAAGGGTTTTAAAAAATGGAAAATTGACCTACCTACTTAAACCACAGATTGTAAAAGTGTAATTCACGATTAGCGCTATTGACGGGGTTTTGACGTGATTGCCGGTTGAGAATTATTTCCTCAATAATTCAAGGGAAAGGCACATTATGACGCCATTCATTGGAATTGCCTGCCTATTGAGCTTTAGAATGAAACTTCTGATATTTCTTTCGCGATTACATAATCTTCCCCCAAAAATTTTTGTCAGTGGTAAAAGTTGTGGGCTGCATTGTGAACTGGTACCTACCAATACCGCAACCATTACGTAGGTACGTACAGTTGACAGCAGGTTACATTTTTGTTGCAGTCGCCCTTAATGTACCTAACTTAGTTGATGTCAACCTGTCGACTGTACCTAGTTCTTGTAAAGTAGCCAGTACTATTACAGTTTAACACAGTGACAGCACATCATCCTTTACAATAAAATAATACAAAACACAAAACAAAGATGAAGATGAGAAACAATAAGCAGCCTATATACGTCCCACTGTAGGGCACAGGCCTTCTCTCAGAGAGAGAGTATGGGCTTAATCACCACGCGTGCCCACCGCGTGAGCTGCGTTAAGCCCATACTCTGAGGTGTGTGAATAGCTCAGACACTCAGGTTTCCTCACGATGTTTTCCTTCACAGTTATCGAGTGGTACTGTTATTCAGTTATCTGTAAAAAAATGTTTTTGTGTTTGTATATGTGTGCCATGCCTGAAATAAATAACTATTATTATTATTATTGCTACTATATCTTCACAAATTAATGCACATAGTTTAGAAAACAAAGTTATAGGTACATGATTGATACCCGTAAAGTAACGTAACTCAGTAGAGTGCTAACTGTGAAGGAAAACATCATAAGGAAACCCTAGTGTCTGAGGTATTTACATTGAATATTGAAAATTGAAAAATATTTACTTCTAAAACAAAATTTTACAAACATATTTTACAACGTTCAGACATTCCTCAGCACTTGCTACGTACAATGGCCCCACGATGAGGATAGTGCGGAAAGCTCCGGTCGAACTAGAACTGTCAATGAAACAACAGCCGTACTATTGTGAAATTGTTGAGCAACACTCGCCCAACAGCTTTCAGACGACCTTCGTGAAAAAGACGATGACGTGCGTGGTCCCAGTCCAGTGACGTGATATTCCGTGCAAAAATATTTACTGGAAGGAGAACTGCGGTCGTACCGGAAGCCCTAAATCTCGTCCCACGCGCACAATAAAATCATACTTGCTTCGAAAATAGAGTCATTAGATAGCTTGTTGACATAAAAAACCTAATAGAGACAAAAACTCAGCATAGTCACCTACCTTAAAAAATATCTGTATTACTAACACTATGGACTTGTTCAGAAACAAAAATAATGAATTGAATAGTCATAAAAAACTGTATTCTGGAAATATTTCTTCCGATGATTGGACATCACTATTTTGCACCCGACTGTGGTGGAGCCCAAAAGGAGAGTAATGTGTTTGGCCCGTATGTATGTATGTATGTAAGTCCGATTCTATGTTCCCACATAACTCCTTAACCAATGGTCAGATTTTGACGCAGCAATTATGGGCAAAATAGCGTAATTCAACGAATCATGAGCACTTACAATAAGTTCTTTAATGATATTGATTTATTTTATTTAAGTAAGGAATCTTTTAGGCGTCACGTCTACAAAGGGATAAAAGCTTGATCACCTATATGTATACTATCTTTTTTTCATTCTTTTTGCGTGTCAGATTTTTATAAAGTCTTTTAATGTTAACATATAATTGGGCCTTATTTTAACCTTAATTATGTTTTTTTTATGTTTTATCGTGTCTGTTGGTTTTCTAATAAATAAATAAATAAATTGACAATTAATAAAATCTCAATCGATTCGTCGTGTTTGCGCGAGTGTTATAGGCTATATGAAATCAGCATAAATCAAACAAAATATAAAAAATCACTAAAAAGACAAAAATAAAAAAAACTGCAATAAAATAAACCAACAAACTGACTGCTGAACAGTCCTAAGCAGGCGGAACCCAAATTCACCATTGTGTGTGACTCGTTGCTTTAGTCCCGCCTGCTTAGTAGTAGGTTATTTTTGTTACAGTTTTTTTATTCATAAAAAATTGTGAAGAGCATTTTGGTTTGTGCCAGGCTTTGGCTATAAGTGAAAAAAATAAATATCGGTGCAGCGATAGAAACCTACTTGGTCAATACAACTCAATTCAGTTTATCGCCTCATGTGGTAAGCACAGTCGCCAGCACGCTAACCTTTACATTTTTGTTGCAAACTTGCCATTAACGTTAAGTATTAGTCTAAAGGGGTAGGTAACGGTCTTATTTATAAAAACACCATCCCTCTAAAACACTCTTTAGAGGCTTAAAAATTCCACCCATCTTTAGAGGTAGTTTAATAATCTGTGTTAACGTCTTTCCTTTCACCACAGACTACTTAAACTGCCTCTGTGGAGTGTTTTAAGAAATCGTGTTTTTATAAATAACCAACAGATTGATTACACATGAAAAATATGAGCTAATTAATATTAATCGGAGACTACCTAACGCAGATCTACTGGCATTATTTTGCAACACATTTCCATCATCATTCACAAATCACGCAGTCATTCCATAGACCGAATAAAATAGATCAGATACTTACAGAAGGTTTGCTCCGTATGCTTGTTGGCTCTGTTACATTTGATACACGTTGAACGACTAATGAAGCGAATGAGGTCTGTCAGGATCGTGGCGAGCAATGATAAATAACTTCCACATAACACAATCACTTGTCCTGGTCCCAAACTAGGAGACACTGTGCTGTGGTAACCAGGCAAGGACATCGCAAACATGGAAATACAAATGCAAGGCGGCGGCCCCCAGTGGGATTGAACCCACGACCTCCGGCATGGTAGTCAGACGTGATAGATAGATAGAGAGATAGAATATTATTTATTGTATGTACACCAGGAATACCGATAGGTGATACCTAGACCAACGAGGCAGTGGCAAAACCTGGATACAATAAGCGTGGGTTTATGTAATGGATTGTCAAATTACGAGTATTAACACTTTTATTGCACTTAAGAGTACTTAAGAATACACTTAAACTAAGTACAATACGGCGGCTTAATGCCATATAAGCATTTTTTACCAGTCAACAGCAGGAGGTGGAAGAAAGATTGGTAGGCGTGCAAAAAAAACGCTAGTGGCATTTTTCCGAGCGGTTCCGTGCTTCGCGAGACACGTTAAGCTGTTGGTGCCGGCTGCCGTCGATAGATGGCAGTCGTTAAGCCAAGTCAGAGGCCTTAGGGCGGCTTGACAACTTCTGACAGTAGACGAGCCACTAGTCTACAAGCCTCCACCAATCCGGACTTGGCCCCCGTGGTGGAGTATGGCCTATACCTTCCTCAGGGAAGAGACCCGTGCCCCTCGGTGGGGACATAATGGGTTGATGATGTGCACTTTAGCACTTGAAATCGCCCACACCCCCACACTCTTTGTCAGAGAAAAGGCCTATGCCCTGCAGTGGGTCGTACAAAGTCTACATAAAACAACGTTATAGTTAAAAACCACCATTTTAAAACATAACAGAAACGCATATATTGCGGTTGCCGTTCTGTGGCTCTCTACATCTCTACATTGTCCAGAAGGTCGTCCGCTGTTTACCAGTTCACTATAATAGTTTATGCGTTATTGAGTAATACTGGACTGACGCCAAGGGTTACCCTGTTTTTAGTAACACCGCGACGTTTGTTTTTCATCTTTATCGCACCTTTGGCTGAATAATCTGTGGTTTTGACACGATTTTATAATCTTCTTTTGTGGTTTCAGAAGGTGCCCAGAATTTGTTTAGTGGCAGTTAAAAAAACCGTAGTTCAATTTATGAAATATCTGATTGATGGCAAAAGAAATCCACTTTCCTACCTGGTCTATATTTTTCTGATCTATCTGTTAGGACATAATTTATAAAAAAAACAAATTTTATGTTACCTACATAGGTAGGTACCTAACCGGTTTGAGGTAAACGGACTTTATATAACCTAAAAGTAAGTCGTTGTACTTTTACATAAATTGAATCGTAATCAAAAGTTATTATTGAAGTAGAGCTGTAACATTGCGAACGATCAAATCTCTGCGAACCATCATGGCGGTACTTCAAAACCTGCACGGATTAGAAAGCTATTTACAAACGTCCACAATGTATAAACCTCCATTGCATTCGCAGTCGGATCAAAATGTTTCATTCAACAGTCTAGATTGTAACTCATTCCCGCGCGGACATGATTTCTGAACGCACGCCTGGTTGACAGCAGCCGCCATGTTCAGCTTCTTCCGCAAGAAAAGCGCGGGAAAGCCCGAGGCCGCGCCTCCGGAAACGCCCGAGCGTTCCCGAGCGAGCAACACCGAGCCAACACCCGCTGCGGCCGCAGTCGCGCCGCGCGCGAAAACCGAAAATGACGTAACGACCGACAAGACGAGCACGATACAAAAAGATGTGGTCAACCTGCTCATCCCGAGGACCGACTACCACCAGAAAACCGTCGGGGGCCTATTCCACAATATAATGCCGGGTAAGAAGAGGAGAAACAGAAAGAACCGCATCCAGCGGGCTGAGTCCTGCCGAGAGATCAGTCCGCAGAAAGAGATGCCAGACAACCTGCAGCGAAGTCTATCCGAGCTGGACAAAACGTACAAGCAAGAAGTCTCGCGCAGCGCGGACGACGTAAGCGCTCCTACACAGGCCAAAAATATCACAGACGACGCCACAGCGGCCGACCACGCAGAGTTCGTAAAAGCGCTCGTCCTGCAAAAGTACGGCGCGCATAAATCACCTATAGATTCGACGAAACAACACGTGTCACTCGTCTACGTGTCTGACGAGCCAACTTTAGCCGAGAAGAGGCACGCGGAGACACTCCTGAGGGAAATCGCACGCAGTATTGACTGCACGATCGATAAACTCAACGCGGAAAAGGACCTGATGGGTACGACGGACAGCAAAAGCTTGGACAAACAACGTGGGCTCAAGAACGAGCAGAAGTACTACCGACCGGAGCCTGTTTACGAAGATATAGAAGATGACATCCAAGAAGATAGCACCATGAAGAGTTTTAAGGAAGACTTGAAGGGGGAACTCGAGAAATTGTTACAGGAACAAAACAATAACGAGGTCAACAAAGAATCGCTAGATGAGACTAAAACAGAAGCACTAGTCCCGAAAAAGTCCAACTTGAAACCGCCCCGGTCAGACACAGAAGGGTGCTCCGACGATGATAGATCAGACAACGGCAAAAAGCGTATAACATTCAGTAAGCACATAGTATTCGACGACGGCGACCGACAGACGGACGAGGAAGTTGACTCATCGTTCGAATCGCTAACCTCCGAGGAGGTTTCCGAAGAAGAAGTCTCGGCCGAAGAGGATCTGCCTGACAACGACGAGATGCTTGGCGGAGTAGTCGTCAGCAGAAACGACACATTTGAAGAGACAAACAAACCAGACACGGGCCAGAAAGAGAATGAAATAAAAATAACAATAGAAAGCTGCGACGACGACAACGGAAATCTCAAAAGGATCTCCAGCGACAACAGTGACAGTGGATTCCTGGATATGAGTGATAAGAACAACTCTAGTGACGATCTGAGTAGTGAGAATAAAACTCTTGTAGCTAGTAGTGACAGTGAAGTAGAAAGTGAAGGGGAGAGTGAAGTGACGGAAAGTGAAACGGAAGAAGAGGAGAAGATAGAAGAAGAGGAAGAAGAGATCAGCGAGGTCGTTGAGCCTGCGGCAAATCTGTAAGTATTAATGTAAACTTTACTCAAAAACGCGCAATTCCTGAAGCATCTTAATGGAGAACTTGCACTAAAAATGTTTGAGATCTTAAAAGATAAATAAACGTGGTAAAATTTCTTCTCTACGACTATGTAGTACTTTTCATAATAACCTGTCGAAAAGTCAATACAGTCACGTGGTACAAAACCGCTCCATACAAATCGGGCTCAAACTACGACGTCACGATTTGCACGTGACGCCTCATAATGTATGGAGCGTATATTTGAGTCGTCTCGAAAAATTATGTTTTATGCATGTACAGCCTTATAAGAAAACGTTTAGAATTCTTAAAAAAACTAAATCTTATAGGTTTTTTATTATTAAACTAATAAAATTTTACTTTTCGTAATTTTTGTGATTCCGAAAACCCCGAATAAAATATTTTTATGGTTTTATTTTGTAATTTTCGTAGAATAATTATCATAGAAGACACAAAAAAAGTTTTCTTGTGTCTTCTATGATATATAAGCAACGTCTCTCCTATCTAAGTTAGGCGCAAGTTCCCCATTACATTTTGTGCTCTACAATAACTTTTGTTCTATTAGTTCTTTCGTTATTTTTCAAAATATCCGGGTGTCATTTTTTACGTATCTTATATACGTCCCACTGCAGGGCACAGGCCTTCTCTCAGAGATAGAGAGAGAGAGAAAGTGTGGGCTTAATTACCACGCGTGCCCACCTCAGACAACCCCTCAGACACTCAGGTTTCCTCACGGCGTGTTCCTTCACGGTTAGCGAGTGATTTTGCTACTGAAACTCCACAAATGAAACATAGAAAACATAGTAGTACTTGCCAGGATTCGAACCCACGGCCTCCCGAATGTTAGACCGGCGTTCTACCGCCTCGCTACCTCCGTTGATGGTTTTTACCACGGTTTTCATATGCATTTTACTGTTTAGTAAAATGACCGACTATGTAATCGCATCAACTAAATCATAGGCCACCATTGCGTAATGTCGGGCATGTATTTACTTTTTATTTATTTTGGTGTGTATCCTCCCCTCTCTTCTCCTTCACTTATATTTCTGTCACTTATATTTACTTATTGAATTTAATCTATTATGGTGTTCCTTTATATTTCATACATATTAATTTAAAACTAATAATATATGTAAGTATTTTATGACGATATTTTATTTATTTTTTTTACTTTATTGTATGTATGTTATTGAATTTGACTTATTTCTTTAACTGCACCACGGCACGCACTCCGTAGTACAATTATGGGTTACCGTAGGCACTGACTGAAAATCAGCGCTGAGGGATCACTTCCTCAGCACAACGCTGAGTCAGCTGCCTTTTGTGGCAATGTAGATACACCACAGGCTACATCTATAGTCCTGTTTTATTTATTCGTTTTGTCTGTTGTGTATTTAGTTTTCCTTCTGTGTTGTGCATATTATGTTACTTATGTGCTTATTTTGTTTCTGTGATGTATCTTGTTGGTATAATAAATGTCTTTCTTCTTCTTCTTCTTCTTCTTCTTCTTCATTTTGGATTGACTTGGCCATCGCATGAAAACACAATGTATCTTACAAGTAGTAATACATATTATATTTAATTAGATTGTTTAGTGCGATTGCCAGGTCAATCTACTTATTTATTGAATAAATTAACCGACTTGGTATTACGTACGTGGATCTCACAACTTTGACGGTAGAAGAACTGAGTGTTGCTGAGTCAGTTGCCATTTGCAGCAGCAGAGACACACCGCGACAATTTCTGAAAAGTGTTCCTATTATTTTTTATTACTATTTTATGCTGTCCATGGTTTGTTTTGTTTTAAGTTTTAATTATCGTGTTAGATTTGTCATTAAACCAAGAAAGTAGATAAGCAATATAACGTCAAATATTGTTTGTATAATTTTTGTATGTACTTTCTCAACAAATATCGGTTATCGTTTGGTGATCTGGCAGGATCAAGGGGGCCCCTATCGATTGCAGGGCCCTGGGCACGTGCCCAGAGTGCCCAGTGGGAAAGAGGGAGGGACACTGTACAGTTTACAGAGCATCAACTTTTACAATTTAGTTGCAAAATCACCCGTAACGTAAAGTTAGAGTTCACGCATGCAAAGGTGAAAGGTATGCTATAGGATGAATGTAACTATACTTTATTTAGGTTTTTCGTCCATTTTTGCTTCAATATACCACCTAGATCTTGTAATGCTCAACTACGTTGAACTTGTAATGTTTATTAAGTCGCAGTTCTGTTAACGCTTCTTTGGATAAAAACATTTTGACATTTTGGACGAGAAACTTCTCATGCCCTTTCATGCTCACCTATGTTTAACCTGTAATGTTTATTAAGTCGCAGTTCTGTTAACGCTTCATTGAATAAAAACATTTTGACATTTTGAAAACTTACTAAGATTTTTTTCAAACCCTTGAATTGAATCAGAAAACTCCTTCACGTATCATGCATACTTTTTTAGAAACTTCCTGAGTATTATTTCGTATTTACTTTTGTGTGATACAAAAAATATGAAAACAAAAAGAACGGGTATTTATTTGGCTCTATTTGGTATTCAAAGTAATAGCAGTACAATAATAAACCATTGGAATGCGATTGGTTACTGGACTAACTATAATGTGAATGAAACAGCCATTACATTACCGCACTTATATAATTAATTCTATTGAACAACTGCGCATTTTTTATCCTCGCCTCCGGAAAATACATATACTACGTCACTGTAGTTTAATAATAAAATTATAGCAACCAAAACAAAATGTCTTTGTTTACACAAAGATATTTCCAGCTAAGTCACGGACACACAAAGGAAGTGCTTTCGGGAAAACTAAAACAAAGAAACAAAACACAGACTCAAAGTTGTGATTCATTGTTGAGTTGAGTGATTGAGTGTAGTCTATTCATATTCATTTTATTACGGCGTTTCCACTTGCTCCTACTCGGTTCTCCTACTGTTAGGAGCACGAGGACCAATATATCCTTATGCTCCTGCCGGTAGGAGCGTAAGGGAGCGTAAGGGAGCGTAAGGATAATCTATAGGATAAGGTGCTTCTACTAATTGGTCACGTACAACGAATAATGTCACTCATTATTTACTAGTCTGACAAAGGTATTCCGATGCAACGCCGTCGAGACGATCTCGACGAGACTGATACTTTAATAATGATTACCCAAATGTCGCTTCTACATGGCGAAATTCATCATCATCATCATCAGCCATTCGACGCCCACTGCAGGACATAGGCCTCCGGCGTGGTTTTCATAACCATGATGGGTTTTGCCATAATCGCCACGCTTGGTAGGCGGGTTGGCGATCGCAATATGCGGTTGGAATCTCAGGAAGACGCTGCTGCCCGTCTCCTGGTAATTGATTTCCTTAGTCGCCTTCTACGCCATCCACGGAAGGAAATGGAGTGACGCTATTCTTAATCCGGCGCCACACGGAATGGATGCACGGCGAAATTCATAATTCATAATTCATAATTCATTTATTGATTTGTGAGACACAAGTACATCAGGTGTAATGGTTGAAAAAATATAGCTTCTTTTGTGCTCTACCTAAATAGGCATACAAATCTTATGTCACAAGTTAAACTTTTTAAATAATTTTATAAAAATACAATTAAATACAGAATGTCAAAAATTAAAAGATTAAGTTAATATTAAAAAAACAATTTAAATAAATACAAAATTAATGTCAATGATAAAAATATACATGTCAGCGTGTCAATAATTACAAACTAAATTAATAAATATCTGATCTAAATTACAATTTATCTTCAAAGAACTCTTTCATGTCATAATAGTTTTTATTAGTCAGCATGTCATATAATTTTCTTTTAAATTGAATAGTATTTAGCGATTTTAGATTATCTGGCAACTTGTTATATATTTTTGGTCCCATGACCACAATGCTTTTTTGTTTGAAGGCTGTTTTACAGGATTCAATTTTGAGTTTATGTGGATGCCGTATTGTTCTAGAGCTATTTTCATGCGCCTTTGGAAATAGCGACTCGTTTGTTTTGACAAAGACAGCAACTTCATATACATATAGACAGGTAAGTGTAAGAATTTTCAGTGCCTTAAAATATGGCTTACAGGTATCAGTAGATTTTAACTGACACATCGCTCTCAGACATCTTTTTTGGGCTTTAAATATTGTAGTTACTTCAGTGCAATTGCCCCAAAATACAATTCCAAACCGCAATGTTGACATTACATACCCGTGGAAAGCTGACAGTACGGCGTCTCTACTAACAATTTTTGATAGCTTGTATAAGGCGTAGGCAGATTTACTAAGCTTATTGCACGTTACCTCGGCTTGGTATTTCCAGCTTAAGTTATGATCTATCGTCAGACCTAAAAACTTGGTGACATGTTCTTGCTGGATTGCTACATTGTTGTATACCAAGTTTACAGGAGGTGGATTGGTTTTTTGTGTAAAGTGCATAATTTTAGTTTTGCTTAAGTTAGCCTTTAAACAGTTTGATTCTAGCCATGACATTATTTCTTGGAGAGTTTTATTTATTTCGTGTTCGTAATTTTTATTTTCTGATTTTTTTATGACCGCTGTGCTGTCGTCAGCAAAGAGGGTCATAGGGTAGCTTACATTCAGCGGCAAATCGTTAATGTAGAGCAAAAAAATCAATGGGCCGAGTATACTGCCTTGCGGGACTCCATGTAGAGACAAGCGGTCATTTGAAGTATATGTTACTTCGTTGTTTGTCTCTATGCAAATATTTGAGAGTTGAGTTTGTTGAGTTCGCCCGTTTAAATATGATTTTATGAGTTTTAAAGCTGTACCTCTCACTCCATAGAATTCCATTTTTTGTAGCAAAATTTTGTGATTAACGTAGTCGAATGCTTTTGTCATGTCCATGTAAATAGCCGATACTGGAACTCTAGAATCTACGCATCGTATTATATCCGCAAGAAAGTCGTATATTGCGAGATTAATACTTTTTCCTTTTCTGAATCCTTTTTGCTGCTCTACTAATATATTATATTTATCGAGATAGTTGTAGACCGAATTATAAATAACATTTTCAAATATTTTGGAAATAATTGGAATTAAGGCAATTGGTCTGTAATTGTGAACCGAGTTTTTATCGCCTTTTTTATAAATAGGCTTAATTATTGTTGTTTTCAATTTTGCAGGGAAAGTCCCGTTAACAATGCATAGATTTATTATGTGGCTTAGATGGGGTGAAATTATTTCATTAACGTATTTTATCACGTTAGTGCTAATGTTATCATAGCCTACGCTTGTTTTATTTTTTAATGATTTTATTATTTTGATTATGTCATACGAAATTGTAGGTGATATAAATAATGAAGATGGTTGAGAATTGAATTTTAGGTTATATGTCATATGTAGGTCCATAGGTGGAGTTGCTATTTGGTCTATAAAGTGGTCATTAAATGTGTTTGCAATTTTTATTGGGTCTGTAATCAATGTATTATTATCGTCCTTTAGTTTTCTAATGGGTTCCCTGGGTTGATAAGGTTTAGTGCTGTTAATAATTTTCCAAGTTGTTTTTGACTTATTACTGGAGGTAATTTTTTGGAAATACTTTATAAGATGATTTATTTTATTTATTCTGTACTTGAGTGTACTAATTGCATATAAGGTCACGATAGGTGTTAAAGAGAATTTGTATAGGCCTGGCAACTCACCGGTCTCCGCACCTTAACTCTAGCGCGATCGCGCTCGCTGCTCTGCGTCAGTCCTTGTTGAGTGTTTTCCAGGCACCACAAATTATTCTTTAACGTCCATAGGGCATAATGAAGCTCGTTGGCACATTTAAGATCTTCGACTTTGAAATGATTACGTGTAAATCACGAAACAACACATAGAACGCAACTCCTCTCACGTTTTTATTTTCACCAATGTGAAGAGTGTGCCACGTCGCCGATAGAGGCGCGACGATCACCCGGAAGGCACCAATGCGAGTATATAGATTGGATCACGGATCGTCACCAGTACAAAAAAACTTTTATTATCTAAAATACGCGAACCATTCCAGAATGTGTTGTTTGTAAGAAAACAAATAAAAATATAATTTAAACTCGTATTACAGTACGAAACAATAGGAGCATAAGGACACAATATGTCCTACCAGTAGGAGAACCGAGTAGAAGCAAGTGGCAACGGTCATTCATTGCAGTCATGTCGTACATAGGATGATTCGATCATACATGATGCCCTCAAGGGCGTGGCAATATTAACCCCTGAACTGCCCTCGCGGAATGGAATGTATAAGTTGGACACAGATCTGTGTCGTGGCAGACATGCTTATAAAGTCTAGATTATAGGCCCTAAAATGTTCAATAGAGTCTAGATTAAGCGGTGGTAGCCCAGTGGGTAGAAACATGCACTCTGAAGCGAGAGACCTAGGTTCGATTACCAGTGCGGGCATGTCTTTGACTTTGTTTATTTTCAAAGTTACGTACGCCTGCGAGTTTGTAGTAGCAATACCACACGCTAACTGTGAAGGAAAACATCGTGAGGAAACCCGCGGCTTGGTTGGCTGCGCACGTATTGATTTATCTTTCCTGTGAGCTAGGCGGACTAAGCTGTCAGGATGGTATAGGTACGCGGCAAGCCTAATCCATCTAAAAAACAATGTCCCAGGCAGCGTCCAGTGGCACCTTCACTCATACTAGATGGGTGATGAGACCCAATAGTTTTTATAGCGTGTAGCTTCCATTATAAACACAAAATCTCACATGGTTTCTAAATAAACATGAGTGATTCCACAATCAGTCTGCCGACACTTCAGTGCGCGCGCCAAAATGTTCACATTCAAAATGGCCGACCTTGAGCTGTCAAAAAGCGCGGGCAGGGCACTGCGTGATAAATTACGCGGAGCTTTCTTTCTTTGCGAAGATTGTACTCGAACAGAAATTGTTCGTGTTTAAATATTATTTAGATAGTAAGAGCGAGATTACACGCTCAGTTTGGCGTCAGTCTGGTCAGCATTATTGGAGAATGATCGTGTAACCCACGGATTGACAGACTGATGGTCCGGACTGATGAAAATTATAGTAGATTATGCATTAAGGGGATAAAGCAGTGTATTATGTCTCGGACGATATTTTGAACCCCAAGGACGAGGGATCCTAACCTAATTTGATTGCGCCATTTCTACCAGAGGGGTGCGGCACTGTATGCTGAAACACAGGCTCTGCCTAGTTAAGCAACAGAAGCTCGCCACTTATTTTAAAAATGTCTTTTGGTTGGTCTTTTCGGCTAAGTTTTACAATAAGTGGAGATGTGAACCAGAAATTGTTTTATGAAATAAACTATTTGTATTTGTATTGTATTTGTATTTAATTGGTACAGTCTAATCGAGAGGACAGAGGCCGTTTTTGAGGGTGTATTTTGTAGGAAGAAATATGTACTTCCGTAGTTTTTTTATTCGTAGGTTCATCATCAACCCATTATGTCCCCACCGAGGGGCACGGGTCTCTTCCCTGAGGAAGGTATAGGCCATACTCCACCACGGGGGCCAAGTCCGGATTGGTGGAGGCTTGTAGACTAGTGGCTCGTCTACTGTCAGAAGTTGTCAAGCCGCCCTAAGGCCTCTGACTTGGCTTAACGACTGCCATCTATCGAAGGCAGCCGGCACCAACAGCTTAACGTGCCTTGCGAAGCACGGAACCGCTCGGAAAAATGCCACTAGCGTTAGGCATAGACGGCGACCCATCCATGCACAGAGCGCGCCCTGTGTTGCTTAAACTTCGTGATCGTTTAAGATCACTCAGGCAGCCGGGGCTACGAGCGGTTCTTCGTAGGTACTGGGATGAAACTTTTATCGTGACCACAGAACAGAGAAAAATCGTGACTTTGTGCTCCCCTAGGACCTAAATATACCGGATGAAACAAATGTAACAATAAAATATGTCTGTGTAAGCGATGGATTCGGAACGCACTCGACATTCTTGCAGTGAATTTATTTTTGTTTTATGGTTAGTACCTACAGCTTCTAACGGCCTTATTTATAAAAACATTAACTGTCTCGGCGAACTTCGTACCGCCACAGAATCCTTTTATTAAATACGATTCTTGCACAACGCCATCTATTTTTAAAACACAACCTTTGCTCGCACCAGGCCATCTATTTTAAACTTAAAACACTTAAATATTATCCTACGGGAACGCATTACCGGGATATCAAGTATGCTATGTCTCAATTCAGGTCTTTGTCTATGTGTACGCCAAGTTTCATGTAAATCCGTTTAGCCGTTATTATGTGATTGAGTAACAAACATCCCAACCTCCAAACATCTTCACAAACTTTCACATTTATAATATTAATATAATATATATATCTAGTAGGATGATTCCTCTAAAACACTCGTAAGAGGAAGTTTATTGAATCTGTGGTTACGTCTTTTCCTTGTAAAATCTCCACCACAGACTCTTCTAATCAGCGTTTTAAGGAATCGTGTTTTTTTATAAATGAGACTGTAAAATCTTTATATTTTTGTAGCAATATCGCCCGTAATGTAACTAAGTAAAGGTCTGTTTTCTGTAGATTATACCGGGTGCAAAATTAGAACGAGACAGAATTTAAAATGGGGAACTTGCGTTAAATTTAGATTGGAGTGACATTGTTTTATACCGTAACATAACTCTAATGACAAACAAAATATTAGATTTAGTTTTTTCATTAAATTCTAAACGTTTTCTAAAAAGGCTGAGGACTCACAAAAACATTTATTATTTCACGAGATATCTAAAATGTTGATAAATGCTTCATACAAGGCTTTACCTGTACCTACCATGTGACGTTATAGGTTGAGCTCATTTTGTATGACGCGTTTTTGTATCACGTCATTAGGACTGATTTTCGAAAGGTTATATTATGAAAAGCATCACTCGTAGAGAAAAAAATCGGCCAAGTGCGTGTCGGGCCACGCGCATTGTAGGGTTCCGTAAGACTACCCGCTTTACACAATACAATTTTCATCAAAGTAAATTTTTTTTTATTTGTTCTAAGTTTTCCTTTTGTGAGTTCCTTGTTGGAACGGTAGCCTACGGAACCCTAAAAGCTAACCACGATTATTTATTTGTCTTTTGACGTGTGCCTCTCCAATGAGATTAAAAACATTTTTTTGTCCAAGTCAGTATAGCCTAGCTAGAGACTGCCTTAAAACATATTGTATTAGGCGTATGTATGAGCGACTTTAACCACGGAAAAAACATTAAAATTAATGGTCCAGTTGTCTTTATATACTTGTGGAAAGCATAATACATTAAAATTGAATTTTAGTTTTATGAAACTCGCCCCTGCACATACAAAACTTCGTACCTACGTACGTATTTAGAGGTGAACGCAGGTATTCTATAGGTACCCACTTATTTAGGAAGATCTTTACCTAAAAGTAGAAAAAATACCTACCACCCCTCCGCCTACCGCCACATGGCGCATGCGCTTTTTATATGCGGCTATGTTTATTTTCATTGCGAGAGTCTGGAACTTTCTTCGACTACTAAACCACATTGAAATAACATCCACTTTATTGTTTATGTCTGCCTTACCCGCGAACATTGCCTGCTTACATTTTGTAGAAAAAAAAGTTTGACGTACCTATACTCTTTTAATTATACTGGCCACTTACGTGGATTAAAAGGAGAAAAAAAAACAGGCATACTTGAAGCTTCTAGAGATGTTCTTAGTTTATCGAAAATGGAATCCATTTCAGTGGAAATCGGATCGAGGTACCTATAAAGGTTTCACATGTTTTGTCATTCCCACTTTTTTTTTTTCAATATTCTATCTTTCAAAGACGCGTCATCTTGGGGAATTGAAGGTACAGTCTGATAAACCCACAGATTTATTGACAGTCGGAGGCCATTTGTACAAATGTACGGTGGCCCCCTGTGAGAATCGAACCCACGACCTCCGACATAGTAGTCACACGCCTAGGAACTAAACGCATTTCCGCTCCCCTTTCAGGAAGACCCTGGTGACGCAGGAGAGCAAGTTCCAAAGCCAGGTATCGGCGCTAACGGAGCTCGCCGACGCGCGCTGCGGCGAGGCCGAGTCGGCCCGCGACCTCATCGGCCAGTACCGCAAGGAGATCGAGGCCAAGGACTTGGAGATCGAACGTAAGATTATATTAAATTAGGTTTTAATCTAAACTCTTAATTGCACACCATACATAATAGGCCAGTACCGCAAGGAGATCGAGGTCAAAGCCTTGGAGATCGTAGGAGAAAATTGCAATTTTTGGAGCCTCACATCGTGCAAAATATAAGATAAGATATGAATATTCTTTATTGTACACACTAGAAAACAATTACACAGACAACAGTTACAAAACAAGAGGTAGGTACAATTATAGCTCTTAGCAATTTGTTCCAGGCAATCCTATATGCCGAAGGAGATCCACAAATTGAGACAGGTGCTAATCAAATATTAATGAACATACGTTACATAATAATAATAAACTTACATATCATATCATACATATATAAATACATACATAAACTCACGCCTGTATCCCAGAGGGGTAGGCAGAGACCAGGGACTGCCACTTGCGACGATCGTGACAGATCACTTTCGCTTCCTCAACATGCATTAGTCGTTGCATGCACGCACTTAGATATTTAAGAATTTTCATGTTCTTTTATTATGTACGTGCAATAATGAGTTTAAATCTAACTAAGGGGCACATCAGGCCTGAGTTTATGTATGTATGTATCTAAGCTACATGATATACAACTACGAACATACTTGCGAACGTGAACGTGGCTTATCCCTGAATTATCGTACACTAGCAGTGCCCGCGACTTCGTTCGCGTCTGGCCACCCTCATTCTAATTACTGGTGAAACAATTTTTTAAATCGGATAAGTACTTTCGGAGATTACCTCCTACATACAAACTAACAAACGTATGAACTAACAAACTTCTTATTATAATATACTAACGATCTAGACAGTAAGAGACGAGCAGCCGACGACGCGAGCCCCGTCTCTACTCGAAACCTGGTCGGACTCTATCGATAAAAATTCAAGTACCTACATACAGAAGAAAGTCGATTATCCGAACTTAGTGGGGGACGTGGGTGTTGGGAAAAAACCGGTTTATTCGGATAATCGAACTAACAATAATATGTTTTTATTTACTAACAAAAACTATATTTATAATAATTCCAATCACATTGTAACTACGTAATGAGGTACAGTGGACGGCGAATCGGCCTTTGCATTGTGTTGCATAATCACTGGTAATATGACCGAATACAGAGTAAGCATGTATGGGGGGGATCCGACTGTACTTTAAAACTTTAAAATTTTTGTTACAACCTAATACTATTTTTTTTTAAATTTAAAAGAGTGCGATTAATTCGCCTACAAACTGCCACGCAGTTTGGCGAATAATTTATAAAATTTAAAACTCTGCGATACCAAAGTAAGGCAATAAATTTAAAAAAAAAAGACAGCGTGTAATGTGCTTAAAATTTGTACATAATTAATACAAATTTTTTTTTAAATCGTTGATTGTAACTATTAAGGTACATGCAACGATTTAAAAAAAAAACTACGTCTGCCTTACCAAGCCCCTCCGTTTACCAGCATGTTACGCACTTATTAAATTTGAGAACAGATATCTAATATTGATCTCATTCAGTTTGCGCTTCGAACCATTGCAAGGCAGTATCTAAGCATGTATGTGTGGTTTTATGTGTGGTTTTACAGTGACGCTTATCTACCGTCCGCTGTGAGCCATATTGCCATCAGCGCGGGCCCAGAGTTTCACTATGGAACGATCCAAGACACTCGATGCTCGTGGCCCGCGACGCTCACCAACCGTGTTGGCGAGAGCGGCACTGTGAAACCACACTAAATACTTCAGAAGCAGCTGCTGAATAACTGGCGTCGTCAGTAACGAGGTCTAAAATTTAACTACTCAGCAATATTTGGTGCCCTGGATCTCCGTCGTCAATCCTAATCCATTGCTGTACCTCTTCTTCGGCAAAGATGTAGTGGGGCGCAAGGTTCGGAGTCAGTTCGGTTAAGCCGTCGTTCGGATGATCGACGTTCTACTGTACCTAATTCCAGTACTTTTAACGCAGCGGTAGATTTGGCGGGTTGTGTCAAAGTCAAAGTCAAAAATTTTTATTCACTATAAAAACAAAATGTTTACTTAATGAACGTCAAAGCTGTTAGTTTCACAATTAATAGATTACGAGTATGCGGAGAAGAAGCTAATTTAACAGAGTATTCAACTTAAGGTTACACTACACTAGATACAATCGTTCCTGTTAACATTATTTAAATACCAGACATCCTTGTCTTCCAAATAATTCTTAATGTTATAATAGGCTTTTTTGCACAGAGTATGCTTAATACATTTTTTAAACCGCGTCGGTGGTAAATCCAATATATTTTGAGGATATTTTAGTAGCGATATTTTGGAGGGTCGGAAGGACCCCCTAAGCATATGTGTCACGTAGCTTAGATATGTTTTTTCAGAGCGGAGAGCTCAAACGTTCAGGCCTATACTGCTGTATCAATCTCAACAGCCGCTCATTTAGTGTATTTGTTTGTTGTTTTGGCGTTCCTCCAAGTATTGACTGGCGGCGTTGCATAGTTTCTGACCATTTCACTTTCGTTTCGCCATCACACATCATCACGCACGGCTATTTGCGATGGGGTTATGGAGGACAAAGGTATTATTGGGCTTGTGTTGGATTGATTCCATTCTCGAGATTCTCAGGGACTCGTATGACGTCGGCGACGTCGTCTTTCTCGCTCGCACTCTTAAATTGATGATTGTTAAAGAATGAGTAGGTATACTAACTAAGCGGTGGTAGCCCAGTGGGCCAAACAATGGGCTCGGAAGCGAGAGACCCAGGTTCGAATCCCAGTGCGGGAATTTTCAAAGTTACGTACGTCACGACGACCTCGTGGCGCAGCGGTATTGCATCTGCATACCATGCGAAAGGTCCCGAGTTCGAATCCGGGCTGGGGACAAAAAAAAACCCCAGGTCTTGGATGTTTACCCACATGTTTATGATGTTATTGTTTCTGGTTCCCACGACACAGGGTATCCTAGTGTGGGGCCAGAAGCAATGTATGTGCCTGTATGTAAATGTTTATGTCTGCAAATTTGTAGTAGCAATACCGCACGCTAGCCGTGAAGGAAAACATCGTGAGGAAACACGCGGCTTGGTTGGCTCCACACGTATTGACTTGTATTTCCTGTGGGCTAGGCGGACTAAGCTGTCGGGATGGTATAGGTGCTGGGCAATCCTACTCCATCTAAAAAACAATGTCCCAGCCACTGCAGCGTCCGAGTGGTCCCCTCACGCATCTAGTGTGAGTGAAAGTGCCACTGGACGCTGCATAAATCATCTCATTACGTAGGTGAAAAGGCCTAAATTTAACCTACAGGGTTAGTTTTAAAATTCCTGCGCAATTTCTGAAACATGTTGGTTAGAGCTCAGAAAACTTTTGTTTTTTGTCGGAAAAGTCCGACCGGGGCGCTACTACGAAAGGCTACTACGAAAGTCCTCCACTGTATGGAGTTGTTTGATTGAACATACATATTTTGACACTTTGGTGTGTGTATTACAGAGTGATTTTGTATGGCGTGTCTAAAATGGAGGCTTGATTAGAACCAGTACAGCACTCAGTTTCTAGCCTACCTAGTAGGAGTTCGAATGTAACGCAGCCTTAACAGGCTATGCATAATCCACTGTAGGGCATGGTTCTTCTCGCAGACATAGAGTATAAGCTTAATTACCACGGAAGCCCAAAGCAGATTGGCGATTCCAAGCGCTCAATTTCAAGGTTTAAAATATTCCTGCAAAATCGGCGTAAAGTACTTAGGTAGGTAGATGCTCGTTAACACATTCCTAGCCACATCATCAGCACATTGCACCAACGCCACCAGAAGGCAAACTACCAACCTACGCTAATCCGAAATAGATCAGCACTAACTTCCTTGAACATTACCTACCCGTTAAAAATTAGTACGTAGGTAGAACTGTAGAAGAGAAAACGTAATTTTCGTGCAGAATTTTCCACCAGGGTTATGGTCGTTAAGTAAAAGGTCGTTTAGAGAAACCTTTTTGCACGTGCTCATAGACGCGTCGAACACTGCTCGTGTCCGAGTGGTTTTACTGTCCTCGCTTATAACAGCAGGTGAGGGAGAAAATATATGGGGTCTTGTTTGAAATTATATGAATCAAAGTTTACAAAATGTGGGTGTTTCCCGTTGGTACGATCGGTCGACCTTGTCAGTCGATTCAGCGGTACTTTTTTTCCCGTTCGCCATACTGATCTAACATTTGGGAAATCGTGTTCCCATTAGATCGATTCTAATTAAAAGTGTATACTGTCATTTGCAAAACAGTTTTATTGCAACCTAATTACCTAATTATCTTACTCTGATAGTCACTGAACCACGACACTTTTCGTGTTTACGGTGAGTACACATCCAAATTTCCGGCCCGTTTTTATACGCTTTGTTTTTGGTAATATTCATAGCCATCGTGTATTAGAATAATACCCCCTTTTCTATTAATATAATTCCATATTTACGCACCGAGACAGGAAAATTTCTATTTCACTTCTCATGCTCTAAAAGTTCGTCTTTATGTCGTGCGTAGGCGACATAAAGTCGCTTTTTATGCTCTAGAGCATAAAGTAAAATCTTCGTCGAAGACCAAGGCAATCGCTGCAACAGCCACACGAACATCTTTAACTTCATACAACAACCTCTTTATTTTATTTCGTTTCGTTCGTATTCTAAGACCAAGGCAAAGATACCAACAGCCAAAGTACACAATAAAACTTCATGAAATAAACTTATAATTTGTATTTCGTCTCTTCGTGTATTTATTTTTCAATTTAGTAGATCAGTATAGTATTTAAGCCATAACAACAACTTATCATAGTTATAAAAAGAAAATGTTTTTATAACTGAGCAGTATGTAACGACCTTAAGTCAGGTGTCACGTCCCTACAGAAAAAAAAAAGAAAAAAAAGTTAATTGGCGGGAACCATAATTATTTTACATGTTGCTGTTTCATTTCCTCGCAATCGAAGTGAAAAGTAGAGTGTACAACTCGTCCATAAAACCCATTTTACACTCGACTTTATATCTATCCTCGCTCGCAAGCTCGCTCGGATGGATAAACGTCTCGAGTAAAATGGTGCGTTTTATGCACTTGTTGTACAATCTACTATTTCATCGTCAATGTCATCTAGACAATAAAATATTATTTGTATAATGACAAGTATCAATAACAATATATAGGAGGTCGTAATCACACGAACAGTTTTAAACATGACTGTACAAAAATAAAAGGTGGGCGTTGGCTAAACGGGAAAAAGATTTCGCATTGGGCCGATTCACAGGGCCGATTGAACGGTTGACCGATCGGATGAACGGGAAACACAACACCCCAAAATGTCCGTGACCAAGTTCTACATATTCCTTTATGAACTTGCTATAATTGTTCCGTGTAAAACACTATCGCTTTGTGATTTCTTCTCAAGAGATAAACACCTAAGCATATGCAATTCCTGGTGTATTACATACAATAAAGAATATTCTATCTATCTATCTATCTATCTAAGCATAGCTAGATCGAAAGATTCACCTAATGGTTCATTCACGTCAGAAATTGGAATCTTTAGTGGTTGACACTTGACATTTATCATTTGTAATTTAACAGTGGTTTGTTTTTTTTTTTTTTTATTAATTTAACATATTTAATAAGAACAAATAAAGTGGTTTGTTATTAAAATTATTTTTCTCAATATCGTGTTCCGAAAGTTGCTCCTTAAATACCTAAGGGATACTCTCAGTTTGAAAAAAGCTGGGAAGAGTGTTATTTAAATTAATACTATGCACTCTTTGAAGGAACACATCGCAAGGAAACCAGTGACTGCGGTGTTCAATGCCTTAGCGCTAGAAATCGCAAATCCGCGGTGGGCACGCGTGGTGATTAAGCCCATACTCTCTCTCTCTCTCTCTGAAAGAAGTCCTGTGCCTAGCAGTAAGACATATGGAATGCTTGTAGGCCACCGAGGCACATGGTATTTGATACCACGATTATAGCACTGGTACAAGTGCAGTTCCACTTCCTGATGGTGTTAATTTGTCTTCTTCGTTATTCTATGCAGAACGGTAGAGTTGTGAACCTCTTTACCCCAAGAAATTCTAAGCAACTAACTTATGGCTGCAATAAAGTATTAACCTTAACCCATCACCAGTCTCTGTAACCCTTCCAATCGTCGTCACTAAGGTCACACTTTAGACAAAAGCGAGAGTCTCGCTCACCATCGCAATTAATAAGCCAGGTGATTCAGCTGTCAGCTTGCCAATGAGACGGTTCCTCACGCCTATGCGAGCTCACAAATATTCGAGTAGCTACACGAATAGAGTAAGACAACTAACTGTAATGATAAAAATCTGCCAAGTATTTTCATTAGGTAAATGATAAAAACCTTTAAAAACCTATTTGGAGGCTAAAAATTTCACATATGCCAGGGCTTGAACCCGGGAACTCTGGCTAACAGTGCCAGCGCTCTCCCAACTGAGCTAATGCCAGCTAATGCGCAAGTGCAGGCATCGGCGAAATGTCGAACCTCTAAGAACCTGCCAAGTAGGTATGAATCGGACTCGGCTGTCAGAAATCAGAAATCAAAAATTGATTTCAACGTAAAGAATTTACCATGAATTTACATTCTGTTTGTTGAATGTCAATGTACTATGTTATCCGCTATCTCCGCTAACATTTGCACCTCATCGACCATCGGTTCCTCGGCATATGTGACCAGCCCACTCCGACTTCAGCTTGCTAATCTTACATATAGGCTACGTCAGTCACTCACCCAGACACATTTCTGGGCACGGGTCTCTTCCCTGAGGAAGGTATAGGCCATACTCCACCACGGGGGCCAAGTCCGGATTGGTGGAGGCTTGTAGACTAGTGGCTCGTCTACTGTCAGAAGTTGTCAAGCCGCCCTAAGGCCTCTGACTTGGCTTAACGACTGCCATCTATCGATGGCAGCCGGCACCAACAGCTTAACGTGCCTTGCGAAGCACGGAACCGCTCGGAAAAATGCCACTAGCGTTAGGCATAGACGGCGACCCATCTATGCACTGAACGCGCCCTGTGTTGCTTAACCTTCGTGATCGTTTAAGATCACTCAGGCAGCCGGGGCTACGAGCGATACATACATATTTTGTAATGGTAAAAATACATTTGCCATCATTACCACCGGCCAGGGTTAACCACTTGCGACAATCTTGAGAAACCTCTTTCGCGTCATCAACAGACTAGCCAAGAAATTATATCTCAGGTAAGAACTAGAAAAAGATATCAAGTGAATCTACAGCATCATTGTGTGTATTATAGAGTGTGTGGTTACACACTTATTTTGAAGATATTTAACCATAAATTGGTCTGATCTTAGTATAAGATGACGTACCTACCGGTTATCGACGGCCGGCCTAATAACCCGTGCATGACAGAGCGGGTGATCATCTTCCACAATAAAGGGATATTTCCCGCCGGGCAGATCGTATGCATCGGGACGGCCGGTTCGTCGACTGTTGTTCGTCGGCCCATATACATATACCTACACGAAATAATTATATGTTTTGAAACAGCGGATTCGTTGGCGAGCACTTGCGTAATCTGTTAAAGACTTGTCTTTTTTAGGGTTCCGTACCCGAAGGGTAAAAACGGGACCCTATTACTAAGACTTCGCTGTCTGTCTGTCCGTTCGTTCGTCCGTCCGTCTGTCTGTCACCAGGACACAGCCTTGTGACAGACAGACGGACGGACGGACCAAGATCAAGAACCGTGATAGCTAGAGTTGAAATTTACACAAATTATGTATTTCTGTTGCCGCTATAACAAATACTAAAAACAAAATAAAATAATTATTTAAGGGGGGCTCACATACAAAAAACGTGATTTTTTTTGCTGTTTTTTATCTTTGTGTCTTATGTTGTATAGATAATGGTACGGAACCCTTCGTGCGCGAGTCCGACTCGTACTTGGCCGGTTTTTCTTTTTAATTTGTGACCTGTTATTGTCATAGCGACGGCAGGCTGAATGCGCGCGCGTCGAGCATGCGCGCTAGCCTGTCCTGCGGCTGTGGCATTGATAACTCTTCCATGATGCCGCCGCAGTGCCAAGAAAGATTTAAAGGACAATCAAATTCCACGCGTCTATTTAACAGTAGTTAACAGCGACATTTGTGTCTGTTCCAGGTCTAAAATGCGAGCTAGCGTCGGCCTACAAGGAGTCGGAGTTAATCAGGCAGCGGAGCCGGTCGCTGGAGGAAGAGCTCTGCGCGGCCAGGACATGCAGCGCGGACTTGGCTGACCAGCTGCACCGGCGGAATGGTGAGCGACCTGGGGCCTAATTATGCGCACCAAATCCTGAGCGATTCCAATCGTCTAACTGTCAAATGCCATACTAATTTGACAGTTAGACGATTGGAATCGCTTAGGATTCGGTGCGCGTAATATAGAGGCTGATCTGTACATCCCTGCCCGCGAATGGTCTGAGACACACAGGAAGGACGTGGGGCGAGGGCGTGGAAAAGAAGCGACGCGTTCTATAGAGTTCACGCGCTCGACCCGCCTCTTCTACGTGGGCGTCGTCCCGTCTCTTCAGTACCTACATATTAATTTTTGTATGAAAGTGAATTGGAACGACGACGCGTCTTTTAGGCCCCACGTACTTTCTGTGTGACCAAGGCCAATAGGTTCCTTGTCTCGTTCAAGTGACAAAAGTGTATTTTCAGTTATAAAACCCGACCTACAATTGAATCGTGTGATTTTAAAACAACACAAGTCACATGTGTTTTTACATTAGAAAAAAAAATTGTAGTTTATTCATACAGAAATCAATATAATATGCTAAAATATTGCTGTTGTAGATATTAGTATTTGAATAAATCAGTTTTTTCTATTTCCTGCAAAGTTGTAATGAAAGGACATGTGTCGTTTTAAAATCACACGATTCAAATGGAAGCTTGCATGAAACTTAAAAGACAATGTTTGTATATGTACACAGAAAAAAATAAAACCAAAAAAATGTTTTTTTTTTTCGTTGTTCTACAAGTCTCAGAAATGCGGAAATCAAGTTAGGTACCTACCTACTCTAATAATAAAAAATCTTATTAGATTTAGTAGTTAAATAAACTATTTTATCTTTTTATTCCCTTTTTTTCGTTATGTCCGTT
Source organism: Yponomeuta malinellus (assembly GCA_947308005.1). Taxonomy (NCBI): domain Eukaryota; kingdom Metazoa; phylum Arthropoda; class Insecta; order Lepidoptera; family Yponomeutidae; genus Yponomeuta; species Yponomeuta malinellus. The sequence goes on from OX371022.1 coordinate 2,824,298, forward strand.
ACACATAAAATATTTTTTTTACGAGATAACTTGAATATTGCTGAACGCTTCATACATTATAAGGCGTTACGAGCATGTAGTGACATCATAGTTTGAGCTCGATTTGTGTGGCGCGTTCTTTGTACCACGGGCCTAGAATGGGGAACTTCCGTCTAATAGATCTTAGATCGGAGCAACATATCATCTTTTATACCATAGAAGACAAATATAAAAACTTAGGAAATATTTAAAAAATACAAATATTTTATTCAGGCGATCTCATAAAATTCGAAAAGTAAAGTTACTCTAATAATAATAAACCTATTGTATTTTGTTTTTTCATTGAATTATAAGTTTTCCTATAACAATGTAGATGCGTAAAAACATTATTTTGCGTATTAACACACGCTTCACACTTACATTATAAAGCGATAGGTGCAAGTTGTGACGTCATAGTTAGAGCCCGACTTGCATGGCGCGTTTTTGTACCACTTGACTGTACTGTACAATTGACTACTTGACAGGTTATTTTAAGAAAAGTATTAGTCGTAGAGAAAAAAAATTACCGCGTTTTTTACCATTTAACATCCGCTTATATTAAAACAATTTTTTAGTGTAAGTTCTCCATTACTTTTCGATAGGGTATTAGTCGCAGGGAAATAAATTAACCACGATTATCATCTATCTTTTAACGTGGCCTCTCCAATGAGATTAAAACATTTGTCGTGCAAGTGACGACCTCGTAGCACAGCGGTAGTGCATCTGCATACCATGCGAGAGGTCCCGGGTTCGAATCCCGGCTGGGGGAAAAAAAACCCCAGGTCTTGGATGTTTACATGTTTGTGATGTCGTTGTTTCTGGTTCCCACGACACAGGGTATCCTAGTGTGGGGCCAGAAGCAATGTATGTGCCTGTATCTAAATGTTTATGTTTAAGTTCTCCATTTCCGATCGATTTCATTATTTCCAGACGAGGCCCTAAGACAGCTGCGCTCGGAGCTCGAGGCTGCGCTCGCGCGGGGCGCCGAGCTCGATGCGCGGGTGCAGGCGCTAGAGCGAGACAGGGAACGTCTAGAGCAGGAGAAGAGGTTGCAGGAGGAAAAGGCCGCCGAGGTGAGAGGAATAATAATTATTGTCTTATTTATAAAAATACGATTCCATTCAAATTCCAATTTAAATTAGTCCGTGCTAAACGGAAAAACGTAACCACAGATTTTTAAACTGCCTCTGAGGAGTGTTTTAGAGGAGTCTTGTTTTTATAAATAAGACCGTAAATCTACAAAGTTAATGCGGAGACTGAAGCTGTAACTTCCAGCAATAACTTTCTTATACCAGGGGGAGTTAAATATTTTTTCACGAAATTCATCAATCAGCCGGTATACGTCCTCTGCTGGACGTAGGTCTGCCCCGAAGCATGCCACTTCTTTCTGTCCTCGGGCATCCTCATCTATCCGCTGCCAGCAGTCTGCCTCAGATCGTCGGTCCAGCGAGCTGGTGGGCGTCCGCAGATGCGTTTGCCAGTTTGTGGTCTCCAGTCGAGAACCTTTGGATGTACCCCATTGATGAGTGCCTGAGTTGTACCTATATACATAGCTCTGTGCTTAAAATTGCCAATCCGCGGGGGCGTGGTGATTAATCGGATACTCTCTCTCTCTCTCTGCGAGAAGGCTTGTGTCTACGGCGGGATGTATATAGGTTGTGTTTTAGAGAGAGAGAGAGAAACCATTTATTTAACGGCACAATACTCCAAACATAAACAAAACGATGGCAAAAAACATAAAAAAGACAAATTTAACAAAAACATAAAATAAAAATTGAATACATTAGCACAAAAAATTTGATCTGTCTTATGTACACCTACCTTCCCACTCTCGTCATTTTTCAGTCCTGGCCATCCTAAGGTTGTCTGGAAGAGATCGCTTTTAGCAATAACACCGCCAATTGTATGCTATTAAGAACTACATATTAAGTACTTTATATCTCTGTAAATTCTCTAAAAAAAATCTATACATTTTTGCCGGCTCTCATATCACTTTCAGTACAGTGTTGGTGAAAGAATCAGATATGGATTATGGCTCTCTTTTCTGCCACTTACGCCAATGCCGGGGCCCCATACATTTGCGCCGGTCCTCATCTCCGTCTCTTCCGCCAGGCACTGTCAACGGCCGAAGCGAACACGGCAAAATGGCGGCAGCTCCACGAGGCGGCGCGCTCGCAGGCGGCGGCGCGCGCCGAGAGGATGCTGGCCGACTGCGAGTGGAAGATGCGGGAGCTGGAGAAGCGCGCCAGGGACGCGGAGCGGCAACAGGGAGAGGTACCTAAACCACAGAACACATATAGACCTAAACTAAAAACCATAAACCGAGAGACTAGATAACTAAGTGACAGAAAAAGTGTGTAAAACGGGGTTAATAGAATTCACGGGGTGATTAGAAACAAATCAAAAAAAAATTGTCGGTGAGTTTATCAAAGTCACTACAGGTAAAAATGAAAGAGTAGTTTATTGTTTTTACACTCCATTATCTATTTTCTGAAGTGGCCACACCTGATTGTCTATGGAGTGCAGCATAAAAGAAAAATAACGTCTCAAAGTTGACTGTCCATTTCATTTCAAATTTTGGCTCCCAAAACTTGATACAAAACATTAGTAAATAGTGAGATTTTATAAACGAATTTGGTTTTATTTTAAGAACTAGTCAAGGCCGAGCATTTTTTTGATATTGTGGTAAGTATTACTTTATTATATTTGGTAAAATTCATAAAAATGTGAACCTAGGTATTTTGACGATTGATACGAGGTTAATAGATACGCTAAAGGGGGGAATGGATACGACGTATGGGGTGAATAGTTACGACGTACGGGGTGATTCGATACCTGATGGCTTGAATAGCAACACGAAGGGGGTATTAGGAACGACACTGTTAGCATGACTTTAATCTAGGCTAGACCGCCACAGTTATGGAGATGTAACGGTGAAGTATTTTTTAAAGAAATATGTAGCTGGGACGATGATGTATCTCATCATCACCAGCCTGTCAGGGAACCCGCTGTTGAGTATTATATTGGCCTTCTTATGTATACGCCTTTCAATTCAATTCAATTCATTCATGATGTATCTACCTACCTAATTTTTATTTAAGAAGGACTATATTTTTGTGACAACCCTAGCAGATTTTTCTTTTCACCCCTTATAGCGTTTCTATTCACCCACACCCTGGGGTGAATAGAAATCGTCAATGTTACGTAAAATTTCTTACTTTAGCTTGAAAAAATAGTTAAAAAAAATATGAAATAGTAAAATATTCAATTCAATTCAATTCAAATATTTTTATTCATTGTAAAAACAGAATGTTTACTTAATGAACGTCAAAGTTGTCCTTTTGTCAAAGTTGTCAAATATACGGTCGGACTCAAAATCAAAATCAAATTTTTTTATTCAAAGTAGCACAGAAACTGCGACTTAATGAACGTTACAAGTTAAACTAGGTGTCCATTTCAAAATCTAGATCATTTTGGAGAAAAAATGGACAAAAAAACTCCAAACTTAGTCTTTTCAAGTCCTTAATTTACAGGATTTATATAAATGTTCTAAAACTCATGCATTGAACTGGCTTTCATTCCAGACATCATTGTCATCTAAATAATCTTTAATGTTATAGTAGCTTTTTTGGCACAAAGTGCGCTTCACACATTTTTTGAACCACGTTTCTGGCAAGCTTATTATATCCTCAGGGATCTTATTGTAGAAACGTATACAATGCCCCATAAAGGATGTATTAACCTTTGCCAGCCTAAATTTTGGGAACGAAAGTTTATGTCTATTTCTAGTATTTACATTGTGTTGGCTACCTACAGTTTTAAAGTCACTGATATTTTTCCTAACATACATAATATTTTCATAGATAACGTTAATAACGTTAATAATAGTCATGTTATGCTGTCATTGATTTAAAAAGATATGCAACTCCAAAGTTTTGATTCGTGTCTATCCACCTCGGTTTACGGTACCAGGGTTCGACAAAATTAAATAGTGACGTAGTCGATATCGATAATTAATATCGACTAAACTATGTGGTTTGCTAAGTTGTAAAAATTGGCGAGTATAGATGAGTATTATAAGCTCCCTAAGTACTAAGGCAGGAAGTAAAAAGCACTTGTGCCTTGTATGAATAATAATAGGGGTTAAAGTATGAAATTGCCGTTTTATTGCAATAGGTTCTTTGAATTGACATAGAATCTTCATGGTTTGAGGTTTTCGAATGAAACTTTTTTCAAAAAGAACATCATCTTTTTTTAAAAAATGTGAAACATTTTAATATCGACTTTCAATTGTTTTTGTTATTCAATTTAGACAAGAAAGATGGATACTGCGAAAATTCGAGTGATTATGAGGCACCCATTTTTCGTAATTTTTTATTTTATTGATTTGACGCAAGTGAGTCAATATTGTGGGTAAGGTAACGTTAAACCATGCCGCTAATTCCTGGGTAGTTTGACTAGGGTCGGCTTCCACTATCTCTCTTAATTCATCGTTATTCACCTGTGTGGGCGGTCTTCCTCGTGGCTCGTTCTTTAAGTCAAAATTTCCATCACGGAAGCGTTTAAACCAAAATCGCACGGTGCGTTCATTAGTAGACCCCTCTCCAAACGCAGAATTGATATTGCGGGCTGTTTCTGCCGAGTTAGTTCCGCGTCGGAACTCGTATTAAAAAATCACTCGTATTTTCGCAGTATCCATCTTTCTTGTCTAAATTGAATAACAAAAACAATTGAAAGTCGATATTCAAATGTTTCACATTTTTTAAAAAAAGAACATCATAGAAACCATTTGAAAAAAGTTTCATTCGAAAACCTCAAACCATGAAGATTCTATGTCAATTCAAAGGACATATTGCAATAAAACGGCAATTTCATACTTTAACCCCTAATACCTACTTAAGACCTTTTTACTGCAATTTATCGCAATAAATTGAGTTGAATTGAATTGAATGTCGGGGAGAGATAAATAAAGGTGCTATTCCGAGTCACGCTGCAACGGCCGACAGCACATGCAGCGACTGCATGTAGTCGAGGTGTTTGCGGCCGACGACAGCTCGTGCTGCCGCTGCGGCGTTCGGAGGTCATTTCATAGAAATACATAGAGACCAGTCGTGCAGCTGCATGCAGTCGCCGCACGTGCTGTCGGCAGTTGCGGCGTGCAGCGTGACTCGGAATAGCACCTTGACGCTAGGTAACAAGGCATTTGAGGTACGTGCGGTTAAAAACTAGGCACTCCGACTAGGAAACTAGGCGTTAGTGGTATAAATAGAAGATGGGGGAACTCGAGAAAGTAGAGAGGCTTAGGCAAAGATGACAAACAAGTAGAAATATAAAAAAAACCGGCCATGTGCGAGTCGGACTCGCGCACGACGGGTTCCGTACCATTATCTATAAAACATTAGACAAAGATCGAATTTGAGAACAGCGCCATCTATAGAAACCAACAAGAAGCGTTTAACATTGACATTTAACGACATGACATCGGCGCTGTGAAGGTTACATAGATGGCCGCTAGATGGCGAGCGCTGTCTTTAGACAACGTTTGTTGTATGAGAGACCCCCTTAAATATTTATTTTATTCTGCTTTTAGTATTTGTTGTTATAGCGGCAACAGAAATACATTATCTGTGAAAATTTCAACTGCCTAGCTATCACAGTTCATGAGATACAGCCTGGTGACAGGCAGCCAGAGAGACAGACGGACAGTGAAGTCTTAGTAATGATTGTACCTAATGATTGCTTCTAACAAGAACTTTAATCTGAGCCCGTGAACATCCGCCACCAGTTGACGGCGACCCTGGAAGCGGTGAAGGCTGAGAAGGCGCAGCCATCCGCAGCGCACATGGCCGAGTTGCAGCAACTGCGCGGGATGGCCAGCGAACAACAGCGGTCCGTGCAATCGCTCACACTGCAGTTGCAGAAAGTAAGTCATCTTCATCATCATCATCAGCAGCCCGCCTCTGCCCAATGCTGGGTATCTAATAGGCCTTTTCCCCATCATGCTACCTTTCGCGGTACTGTCAAACGGGGTGATTAAGAAGTGTCCATCATCAGGTTGTGCAATATCCTTCTATCGTCATCATCATCAGCCGGCTCTGCCCGCTGCTGAGTGTAAGCCTTTTCCCCCATCATGCTACCTTTCGCGGTACCGTCAAACGGGATGATTAGATTAGAAATTGGAGTATGAATAGACACAAAAATTGGGAAAACGTCTTTTGTCACCAATTTCCTACTGAACTACAACGACGTCTATTGACAGAGATATTTCGCTCAGATCGCAAGACGTCGCTGAACTGAACTTACAACTATAGCCGTCACAAAAAACCTTTTTCCATTCTTTGATTATATTCATCCAATATCCAATCACCCCGTTTCACTGTATCTACGGGCCTCTGCCGACTTGAAAACATCATTCGACCACCGGGCTGTCGGTCTACCTACAGGCCACCGTCCGGTTCTAGGCACCACACCGTTACTGCTAGGGTTGCCAACCCTACTATATATATAGTATCCTACTATATTAGGGGCTCAAATACTATATTTCTAAAAAATATATATAGTAGGCGAAACTACTATATTTTGCGTAAAGCTCTTCAAGTCTAACCTCCGGTTTCTCGTACACTATCATCATCACCATCTTCACCACGAAACTCACCTTAGGAATCCCGAATGGAAATCACTGACGCTGTCTTGTCCTCAAAAGGTGGAGACCAGGGAAGAAGCACTGAAGCTAGAGGTGCATCGGCTGAAGGAACTCCTGGACAAGGAGAGCAGGATTGCCAAGGAGAAGGAAGAGAGACACTTTGCAGTGAGTTAACCATTTTAGTTATTTATAGTCGGGTTGGTTGGTAACCGATTCATAAGAGATCGGCAAGTAACTGACGCATTTTTGGACATTAAGATTTTTTCTGAAAGTTCCTTGTTCACGAGTCCAATGTTCTACCCACTAGGCTACCACCGCTGTTACTCTGCCGGTTACATAAGTATTAATTGCATTTTCCATAGGTCACGGTTCCTTGTGTAATTAAACGTAAACTTTTTACTACACAATTGCAATGTAAAGTTCGCAATCGTTCGCCCTTTGTATTCATTTATTAAATTTCTAGTTAACTATTAATTTAAATAATTGTTCTTAGTAATAAGGCCGCCAATTGTACTGCGCATCTTTGCAATTTTTAATAAAGAATCCTATCTTATTTATAAGGGACTTTAATCGCTTAAAACGTGGCCGAAATCGGGCATAAGTACGTCGTCTCTTCCAGACCATAGACCGTCTGGAGAAGCAGCACAGCAAGGCCCTGGAGGCGAGCAAGGCCGAGCTGGCGGCCGCCGCCGCCGCCTCGCGCGCGGCCCTGGAGCGCGCACACGCCGAGCGCACGCGCGCTGCGCTCGCGCAGCTGCGGGCCGACGCCGAGCGGGACGGCAGGAACGCCGACCGGAAGCTGCGGGAAGTTACTACTAGGGTAAGCGGCTTGGCGAAAAATTACTTTTAACTGCCAAAATCACAAAAACCTGAGAGGTTTATGAGTGATTTTCGGAGTGCACTCTATACGATATGCAACTAGTTTGTATCTGGTACCTAGTTAGTATTCAGTTTAGCTTAATAGAAAGTACTTATAGGGAAGAGCGGGTGATCGTGCTCTTCCACTATAAAGGGAAATTTCCCGTCAGGCAGATCGTATGCCTGGGGACAGCCGGTCCGACTGATATTCGTCGGAAGCTATATTTAGGGTATGTCATGTGAAACATTTTTGCTTGCGCGATGCAGGAATGTTGGAGTTGATAGTGCGCGCGCAGAGTTGACATGTGCTCGCCACATAGTTATTCAATGTTAAATCTACTCATGTCAATGTCACCACTGATTAAATGTCACGTCGGTAATGAATGTTACTTAGACAGTGCCGAAAAAGTGACAATAATAATAGCGATGTTAGAGCAGGCGCACGCCGAGCGCACGCGTACTGCGCTCGCGCAGCTCAGAGCGGAAGCTGAACGGGACAGCAGAAACGCGAACCGGAAGCTGCGAGAAGTTACAGCTAGGGTGAATTATCTTGGTAAAAATCAACTGAGACAACTCGGTCTTAGTTATTTGGAGACATTTCTTAAGTGTCCATCCATCCAGTTCTTAAATGTCACTTCTAGGTAAATAATGTCACTTAGACAATGCTAAAGAAGCCGAAAAAGGGACAATAGTAACAGCGATGTTACAGTGGGCGCACTGCGCTCGCGCAGCTCAGCACCGACATTACTACTGTGTTAATAAAAATTACTACATATTAGTAACTTTCAATATTGTGACAATAAGCACTTTTAAAAACCTATTTAGAGGCTAAAAATTCCACCCATGCCGGGACTTGAACCCAGAATAATAACAGCGAAGTTGAAACGTCCGCCCACCCTAGAGGACTGACGCTGGAAAGGACAGTTGGAATGGAATGCAACTTGAAAGCTGAGAGAGGTGGGTGAGCTTTTTTTCGATTCGATAAATACAACAATAATAACATCGGTCAACGAGCGCACGCGCACTGCGCTCGCGCAGCTCAGGGCCGACGTTGAGAGCGATATACCAGGAACGCGGAACTTAAGCTGATAGGAAAAAACATTATTTTCTTCGACCCTAAGTGAATCTTGGCCTGCGCAACCAAAAGACGCCGTCTTTGGCTCCCTATCTTCAACCAATCAGCGCTGAGGGATCACTTCCTCAGCACAACGCTGAGTTAGCTGCCTGTGGCAACTTAGATACACCACAGGCTACATCTTTGGTCCGGTTTTATTTATTCGTTTTGTCTGTTGTGTATTTAGTTTTCTTTCAGTTGTTGTGCATATCTTCAATCGTCTGGAGTCCGAGCAGATCTCTCTCCACAATATCTTTCTAGCGATACTTGGAAAGTCCGACTAAATATTTCATTATGTTTTCTGTTTTCTCATCAATACTTGGAATTGGGACGTCCGTTCATGGTCCCTTCCGCGATCTTGGGACGTCCGACCAAATATTTAATTATGTTTTCTCATCAATACTTGGAATTGGGACGTCCGTTCATGGTCCCTTCCGCGATCTTGGGACGTCCGACCAAATATTTCGTGAGGTCTTTACAGCGATACCTAGTTGGAACGTCCGACCATGATACTTCGCGTTTTTATAAATAAGACCGTTCGCCATTTAAATCGACTTAGATTTTTATACTGTTTAAGCCCCATAGTTTAATGAAAACCGCAATATTTGCAATAGATATTCTTGGATTTACTCACCTCGTTCACGACACGCCGCCATTGTCACTGGTTTGTGGCCGAACAAAAAAAAATGACGACTTGAAGCTCTATGCTCAAGGGCGGTGAGACCAGGATAAATTATTATTGAAGCAAAATAACTACTTCCGTTTAGAAATGTTGTCATAAACAAACAAATTATGTTTTGTTCTACACAAAGGATGCCGGGTCATAATGCTAACTCCACTTTCGCGATAGCCAGGACTCAGTGACTATCGCCATTTTGTTCTTTATGCAGGCATTCCGGCGTTTTGTACATATTGCGTTTAAAAAGCTTGGGACTTAGGAGGTTAAGAAAGATGTGCATGTCGGCCTTAATTTATTTTGTTTTCTGGTGTGTCCAATGAAGAGTTCTAATCTAATCTAATCTTATCCTCCCCCAGTTCGAGAACCTGAAGGAGCTCCTGGCAACAAAAGAGGAGGCGTTCGAGCGCGCCATAGCGGAGGCTCACAGCAAGGCGGACTGGGAGCTGTTGCAGCTGCGTCATCTGCTGGACAAAGCTGACATCACCTACGCAAACAACATGGACAAGGCCACCGAGAAGTTTGAAACGGACAGAGGTGAACTAGGATAAGATAATTTATTTAAGCGAAAAGTTTACAATAATGTTTACAAAATTCTTGTATAATTACATCTTACATGTCATGAACTCTAGATGCCTAAATTAAGTCGGACCGACCTAGTGATAGACATAAAAAATAATTTATTTTTAAGAACTAGGGATATAATTATGATAAGGTACATAGACTTCTAAAACTAGTTATTTATCATAATCATTAGCAGCCTATATACGTCCCACTGTAGGGCACAGGCCTGCTCTCAGAGAGAGAGAGTGTGGGCATAATCACCACGCGTGCCCAATTTCGTATGCTTACACTTTAGCCATGCGAACACCTCAGACACCCAGAGTCTCCTCGCGATGTGACACTAAAGAATATTCTTATCTTATTAGATTAAGATAAAATTTATACACTTTATGGGAGGATATGTGTGTATAATAATTATAAATTATGTGTGTTTATAGTTTCTAATTTACTAGCCGTTGCCCGCGACTTCGTTCGCGTGGTAATTTTGATGTGTATTTTTCCGGGATAAAAAATAGCCTATGTGCTAATCCAGACTATGATCTATCTCTGTGCAAAATTTTCTTCCGGATCCGTTCAGCCGTTTTTGCGTGAAAGAGTAACAAACATCCATCCATACATACAAACTTTCGCGTTTATAATATTAGTAAAGATGGTTCGATATTGTCACACCATATTGGTAAAATAACATTGAAACTTTCACGAACAACTCTGCACATGTAATTTACGACAATAAAAATGATTGATTGATGGATTTTAATACATATAGTAGGTATATGTGAATATGTGTATAGTATTTTTGTTTAATATCTTTAGCAGTCGGCGTTTTTTATTTTTACAATAAGTTTTTTCTGTCTTAATAAGAACTTAACATCTTACAAGAAAACTAAATCTGTCTTCCACAGAACGTCTGATAGAAGAATGGACAGAGAGGCTGAAGAGTCTCGAAGAAGAGTCTGCGGCGACCCAAGAAGAAGCCAAGAAACTTCTAGAACAGACCAGAAACAAACTGATAGCTGAGAAGAATGACACTGTTAACAAACTGAAAGACGAACATCGGAAGGAGATGGGTAAGGCCTCGGGCACACCGAAAGGACGTGCCCGTATATGTCACGCCTAAGTTCGTGAGATGGCTCTTGGATAGGGCATATCTTAGAGAGAGAGAGAGAGAGAGAGAGAGAGAGGGCTTAATCACCATGCGTGACCACACCACATTTACGATTTCTCAGCGCGGAAAAATCAATGTCCTTATCTGGTTACCACAGCACAGGGTATCCCTATTTGGAACCAGGACCAGTGATTGTGTTGTGTGGAAGTTATTATTACTATCATCAAAATCATCACCCTCGTCGTCGGCGTCGTGGTCGTCGTTGTCATCGTCATTTTCATTGTCATTGTCATCGTCATAGTCGTCGTCATCGTCATCATCATCATCATCATTATTATATACAATAGGCCTAAACCCATGGTTTCTACACTTCCAGAGGAACAGTGGGAACAGTTCATGACAGACAAGGAGAACTGCCTGGCGCGGATGAAGCTGGAGTGCAGACAGGAGGGCGAAGAGGAGAGGGTCAAGAGGGAGAAGGATCTCTTGGAGGAGCTGGCGGGTGAGCGAGACAGCGAATATGTTGGACAAGGAGAGCTGTAGTGCGGATGAAGTTTGTGCATGAAGACATAAGATACACTTGTTCATTCCAGAAATGAAAGCCCTAATTAAGTCTAAGATACACCTGCTTATTTCAATACTGAGTGTTCTATTCAAGTCTGACAAGGCTGACCAAGATATACCTACTTATTTCAGAACTGAAAGCCCTTGTCAAGTCTAACATAAGTCTATGACACACCTGCTAATTCCAGAACTCAGAGCTCTAGTCAAATCCAAGGAGACGGACCTGGACACGCTGAGTGAAAGGGCTGCAGCTTGCGGGCGCACGCTCGCTGTCACTGAGCAGGAACTCAGGTGAGTCTGAATTTGTAGTAGATAAGTATGAGTCTACACGGCGATTTTTTACAATATGAGTGACGTAAAATCGATCTAAGGTCGGTTTTGATAACAAAATATTGCATGTGGTAGGGTTAAGGGGGGGTTTTATTTACTTTCGAGAAAGATTAATTTTTTTCGTGTAGTCTGTAGGTATGTCGATTTTTTCATGTACTCGATGGAAAAACCCCGAGTAGAGCCATGCTGTGAGGATGGATGATTTGTAGATGCTGTACCGTCACGGTGTTTACATAACATTGCACATTCCATTGAGTTAACTAACTAAATGTGTATTGAGTTTTTATAAAGATTCCGAAAACTAGTAAAATGTATCTGTAATTTTTTCTTTGACGTTTGCTATTAGGTATTTAAAAAAAAAAGTTTAGAAACCTCAAAAAATATGTGTCAAAGCAGAGTTTTAATTGGCTGATTGAGCCGCCATTTTATTTAAGTTGCTTTTTCATTGGCTAGTTTCAATTGCGCAAATATAAAATCTCAGATTGGTCTGAGTCTCGAATAGTTTTCAGAATCTTTTGAGTTGTTTTTTGCCGTTTCACCATTAACATTTAACCTGGTAGCGAAATTACGTCCCAAAAGACACGGACTCGATTTACGTAATAGTTTATTAGTTTAACGTTTTGTTTGTTTTATGTAACTTTGTTGTTAAATGATAAATATTGTCTTTTGGACAGAATTTGCTACCATCACCGCATGTCAACATTTTGCAAGTGTATATGTAAGCCTATATAATGTTTCACCGTTATTTATTAGGCATCTACTAATGACCATTTATTGTATTAAAATCACACGATCACGCTCCGTTGCAGGGCCGTATTTAGGGGAGGGCAGGCGGGGCTACTGCCCTGGGGCCTCCACAAGGAAAGGGCCCCCACAAAAGGCTAATATGTACTAAACGCCAATCTTTTATGAGTACTTATAACGTCTGTTTGTTTTTCAAATAAAAAAAATCGTCGTATTCATTGTAGTTTTTGTTTCGTATTTTTTATTTGGGAATAATTAGGGGCCTCCGCTCCTTCGTTGCCCTAGGGCCTCCAGACCTCAAAATCCGGCTCTGCTCCGTTGTTAAATACTCATACATTGTATACAACCGATTCACCTCATGTTTTGTACATTTTCATTTGTATAATTCACGTAGACAGTCCAAAAGGCAGTATTTTGATTTTTTGCTTTAAAATTGAGCTATTATTAAAGAGTTGCTTGATTAACAAATGATTAAAAGGAAATGTATACATAAGAAGATTCTATTTTAATTAAAACAATTTTTATTATAAGTATATAGATATAACTGTGGAAGACCTGTCCATGTTTGTATTTGTGAATCCATAACTATTTTTTTGATGGGCTCGTTCTACGAAAAACACGGCGATACAGAGTTCAGACTGCGAAAGGTTACGCGACGCACCGCGCGTAAAAAAGACCGCGACGCGATGCATTGAAACAAATCGAAATTCATTCGGATAACGTCATTAAATTTTGCTCCTGTATTTGTATAAGTAGCACAGTGAATTGACGAAATTTATTGAACAACTTGCCTTTCGCTTACACGATATACGGCAATATGTATGAGACTATGACAATATGAGACGCAAATATGTATTGTTCAAACGCAGTTCTATTTCGCCGTGTTTTGAAAATGAATATTAGTTTTGACCATTTTTGTGATCGAGAAGTGAAAGTGAAAATTAACTTGTACTCTAGTGAACGTTCATCCGAGCGAACCGTCTTGATTTCACCTTAAATAATAGGGATGCTATTAGAAGGGGTGGCAGCGTGGTCGGTAAAACGCTTTAACGTCAAAATTTAGTGCGTTCGAGCCCTGGTGTATCCGCATGTAGCAATGACTGTGTACTTTGAAATAGCAATACCACTCGCTAACTCTGGAGGAAAATATCGTGAGGAAACCTGAGTGTCACATATTTCAGCGTTTAAAATCGCCAATCCGCTGTGGGCACGCGTGGTGATTAAGCCCATACTTTTAGATAAGGCCTGTGCCCTGCAGTGGGACGTAATAGACTGCATTATTATAATAGGGTGCTGAGGGTAGATGTAAAAAGGCATTTTTGCGCTCAGCTGGTGCGCCGTGGGCGCGGCGGCCGCGTGGGTCCTCACAGGCTCGCCCCGTCTCGCTCTCGCAGCCTTCCTGCTCGCTATCGCTTTCCTGCTCGCGCTGCGGCTGCGCAAATGATGGGGCTTTGGTCTTAAGTTTCTTAAGTAAGGCTTCTGGCTCTAGGAACGACTTTTTTGGTCAAGTCTGGGTAACACGCGGAGAAAGGAACTGGTTTGTTAAACGGGCATTGTCCTAAAAGAATAATGTTCTGTTTTTATATTTTTTTCGAGAAAATAGTTAATTTTCTGAGCTTGGGCCGAATATTCCAGGCTGCTTTAATTAGTTTTTAAAGTGGAAATAAAATCTGACCTTACGTAACCGGAAGTAGGTACGTCATACACGAAAGAACGTTATCAAAACAAACAAAACTAAAAAGAATCGTAACCTGTGCAAAAATAGAAGGAGTTATGTTTTTTTATGTGTAGATACTTAACGAGATGTCAACATCGAATAAAAGCCACAGTCAGTCAAGTCTCTCTTTCACAAAAATAAAAAAAAATCTGTGAATATTATCTATAAATTTATGATTGTAGCATTATATTTAGTGAGCCTATACCTTTAAAATGCTGTATCATTTGAAACTATGGTCAATATTTAGGACAATGCCCATTGGGCCTCGAATGCAAACCAGCGTCCGAAGTGTGGTGTGAACCAGGCGTGTTTTTACACATGAAAAAAACAATCAAAACGATTTTGGTAAGATTTTGCGATATGAAATTCGCTCTTAGAGCCGTACTATTGTTAAGTTAATGTTGTGAATCTCAAAAAAATCAAAATGGACTGCCTAATTGGACTGAAATTTTATTTTACTAATTATTTTCTTATAAAAATGTCTATATCCACGTATGCTAAGCTTTCATTCAATATTGTATTTAATTTGGATCGGTTTTTTCATTTATTGCCGCCACTGATTCAGTTTAAGGCTTTGGTCCTATGCAAACTATTTCCTACTAAGGGCAACTTTGACCAACATGCAATGTTCATGCCTTCATTCATTTATTCATGCATTCATTCATTCTTGCCCACCATAAAGCTAATAGAGAATAATTAGAGAGCCAAAACTGCGATCGTGTGTGACTCAGTCATAATTTTTTCTTATAAATTACTTTTAATCATCTATTCAGTGGTCTAATCGACAAACTAGCAGATCTTCCTTTGAAAAAAAAGTATGCATTTGTTTATTTAATGAAAACAGACAAACGGTAGATAGGGATAAAAATAATTATGACAATGAATATTGGAAATAACAGCACAGAGGAAAAAATAATGGGAAATATTTTCCCCTCTGATTCCCAGTGATCTGCATCATAGTATATTCGTATTTTCATTATCATACTGGCTATTAGTACTATCATTTGATTGTTAAACTTCACTAGCTTCTATTGCTGTCATTTTCTGTTGTATTTACTTAAATCTTGCTTTATCAAATGCTCAATATTTTAAGTTCTTTTTTTATTTTTCTACGAAAAATTCGGTGTGCCTTTATAATTTTATATGAATTTAATTTTGTAGATTTTTAAATAAATAATTTATAAATAATTTTGTCTTAAATATTTGCATTACTTTGCAATTTCTGAAACGTGTCATTAGAGATTGCAATTTTCAACAACTGTAGCAACACACAAACGTGTATTCTACACGAATCTTTTTGGCGGTGACGTTAAAATAGTCGCACATCGTTTGCACATCGCTCTCCCTGAGAGAAGGTGAGACGTATATAGGCTGCTTATGCAATAGTCTAAATAGATGGCAGTTTTAATTAAGTACTAATTAAATAACCGCGGCTTTCAAACCAGTGCAATCAATGCAAAATTTCGATTGCAAAGTTGTTCGTATTGACACGTAGAATGGAGATTTGATTACACCCTGTACACTACTTTTACTGCCTCTTGTAAATTACTATTAGCACAGAGGATTACTAAGTAGTCAATTACTCACAGATACACTGTAAAGACAGTCAGCGATGTGCCAACGATCTGTTCAAACTATGTTCACGACACACCGCTAAAAAGATTTATGCGGATTGAACACGCCCCCGACACAACTTCACGACGTACACACACATTGGCGTACCTAGGGTTACTTTTCAGGGTAAAAAGTGATGGTCTAGGGGCCTAATTATGCGCAATAAATCCCGTCGGTATCCTGACGTTTGCAATAGCAATTAGTGTGGAATTAAACAGTAAGGCTTCCGTCGATAGATGGCAGTCGTTAAGCCAAGTCAGAGGCCTTAGGGCGGCTTGACAACTTCTGACAGTAGACGAGCCACTAGTCTACAAGCCTCCACCAATCCGGACTTGGCCCCCGTGGTGGAGTATGGCCTATACCGTCCGCAGGGAAGACCCCCGTGCCCCTCGGTGGGGACATAATGAGTTGATGATGATGAAACAGTAAGACGATTAGAATCGCAATTAGAATCGCTCAGGATTTGGTGGGTGTAATATAAGGACAGGACACCAAATCCCGATTCAAGTAGGTACCTAGGTATGCAGTAATTAACCCAACCTCCTTTTAAAAACAATCATGTCATTATGCTGTGCCTAACGAAATTAAATAATATATCGATTTGAATACCTACATAAAAGTAGAAGACGGCTGTAGAAATAAAATAAAATAAAATCTGGCTGTAAGCCAAAAAAAACCGCTATACACTATGGTGACCTCATAGCAGATGTAATGTTAACGTCATTGCTGACAGCGTTTTCATCAGTTCAAAAAAAAAAACCGGCCAAGTGTGACTCGCACACGAAAAAACCGTAAAAATCACGCTTGTTGTATGGGGGCCCCCCCTTAAATATTTATTTTATTCGGTTTTTAGTGCTTGTTGTTATAGCGGCAACAGAAATACATCATCTGTGAAAATTTCAACTGTCTAGCTATCACGGTTCATGTGGTACAGCCTGGTGACAGACAGACAGACAGACGGACAGTGAAGTCTTAGTAATAGAATCCCGTTTGGCATCCTTCAGGTACGGCACCCTAAAAATGACATGAAATTTAAAATTAAGTTTTTTGTAAGCCTGGGTCCATTAAGCATATTTTGGCTTGGGCACGGCTTAAAAAATTACCATAACGTGCACAAACATTCACAGAACTCCCTAATCGCAACGCTTGCCCTATCTACGCCAATGTTGGTACAGTCGCCGTCACATCAACCTTCACCCTTCGTGCTTAGCACTCGGTTGCATCACGGGTCACTTTGCAACAAAACTATCAAGATTGACCTGCTGTCGACTCGACAAAACCCCCTAATCTCAGCTCCTAAATCCCAAAACCGTAACTAACCGGCAACAGAGAGGCGCTAGCCCGCGAACGGGAATTGCGGGAGAAACGGTCCGAAGACGGCGCCAGGATCAAGCATCTGGAGAGGGCGGCGAAGGACCAGGTTGAGCACTTGACGAGGAAGTGTGCCTGCTTGAAGAAACTGTGAGTAAAAATATTCGTTTTTTATTTATTTATAATTAGCACTTGACATGGTCCTAATGCAGCAGCGTCTTCCTGAGATTCCAACCGCATACTGCGATCGCCAACCCGCCTGCCAAGCGTGGCGATTATGGCAAAACCGTTCATGGTTATGAAAACCATGAAGGAGGCCTATGTCCTGCAGTGGGCGTCAAATGGCTGATGATGATGGTCCTAATGGGTCTGGATCTGGTACTGGCAAGTTTTGGACAAATCAAAATCGGTTTTCTTTTTATTCTGGGCATCGGATTCTTGGTTTTCCAAGCTTCTCGGTGTTGTGACATGCGCATCAAGCGACTCCCCGCCACCGTAACCAGGTCGTCAGACCATCTGGTAGGGCGCCTTCCCATGCTGCGTCGTCCGGTCCGCGGTCGCCAGGTCAGAACTTTTCGCCCCAACGGCCATCAGTTCTCCGAGATATGATATCCCCGCCCACCGCCACATCAACTGACCAATTCCTCGAGCTATATTAGTGACTCGGGTTCTTGTGCGGATCTCCTCATTCCTGATTCGATCACGCATTGAAACTCCTAACATAGCTCTCTAAAGCAATAATTGCTAGGATGGAATTTAGAGTGATTTCGCACTGCGTTCAATCAAAATCCGATCCGAGCGTGTGAAAATACGGTCCGAAGTAGCCATAGAACTATTTCCACGGTAGTTTACGCACTAGATCCGGCTTCCGTCATCCGATGTCTCTCTGTCATCCGTGAATCTCCATTTCGGATAAGATTATTGACGGACTCTCGAACGCTCGCGCACTGCGTCTGAACCGAATCCGAGCTACATACGAGTAGAGAGGCAGCAGGGCTGCGGGGTATGTGGCAGGGGCAGGAGGCGCGGCGCATCCAGTTTAGTAGGTACGTACAATATCAATGACAGAAGTTGACGCCAATTGAAAGGACTCATGATTAACGACCTGAACGCGCGAATCTGCTGTGTATGTCCGTATGCGTGGCCCCGTGGCCCCTGAACTGCTTGGATTTAGATCAGAGATCGGACTAGTGCGTAAGCAATATCCGAAATCCGAAACGTGGTCCTCTCTGGGCCTCATTAGAAAAGTCTTTTCGTCTAATATACTTACCTCAATCGCTCAAGACAAAATTATACAACCCGTGTGTGTTACCAGTGATGACTTATGGCACTAAAACGTGGTCTCTCTCTATGGGCCTCATAAGAAAGCTCAAGGTCACACAACGAGCTATGGAAAGGGCTATGCTCGGAATTTCTCTACGAGATCGAATCAGAAATGATGAGATCCGTAAACGAACGAAAGTCGTCGACATAGCCCAGCGGATCAGTAAGTTGAAGTGGCAGTGGGCGGGGCACATAGCACGCAGAACTGATGGCCGATGGGGCCGAAAAGTTCTCGAATGGAGACCACATATCGGCAAGCGCAGCGTAGGACGACCAGCCACAAGATGGACAGATGACCTCATCCAAGTGGCAGGAAGACGCTGGATGCAAGCCGCTTCCAACCGGTCTTTTTGGAAATCCATGGAGGAGGCCTTTGTTCAGCAGTGGACTTCTTGTCGCTGAATGATGATGATGATCCGTATTTTCACGGATTCGGATCGGACGTAGTGCGAAACCGCTCTTACACGATTGGAATCGTTCAGGATTTGGGGCGCGTAGTATAGGAGCTGATCGCAGCACGTCCCGTTCGTGAGATGTCTCATTCGGAAAACGAAATTGTCAGAAGTCTTGTCTTGCTCTTGGTCAGTACACGAAGTGCCGAAGGAAGGATCCGGGTCCGTCTTTCACCTTCTTTGAGCACTTCAGTTCTTCTGTAGTACAAGAGAAGACTTCTGACGAGTTAGTTTTTCGAATGGAACATCTTACCAACAATCTGCGAGCGTTTAACAAGCGGGACGTTTTGTAATCGGGACATTTTTCCGAATAGAAAAGCGAATAATTTACCAATAGTACTACATTCTGCATTTTGCGCAAGCGTAGCGTTTAACAAGCGGGACAGGTGGGACGTTTTGTGTATGGGACATTAATCCCTATAATTATCTACTTATACTCGCCGTACAGTCCACTTTAAACTGTCGCGTGCCACGAAATCCCTAAACCAGTTTAAGGGGTGCCATGAGGTGGGTCCTAAAAATACTATCAATATAATTGAAAGAACAAAGGGACACTTTGCAAAAAAATATGTGCAAAAGAAGATACTTAAGTATGATTTTTTTATTTAGCATTTTTTTATGCTCATAAGCAGTTAATTTTTTTCAAATGTATTTCTTAAGTCGTGGATAAACTTAGGGAGAACTGCTAAAATAATTCTCTTTCCACAGTTTCGACGACATGCGCACGCGCCTCACGAACCGAGAGCGCATCGCGGAGCAAGAAGCTAAGGCGCGGGACAAGGAGATACATCAGCTCAAAGCAGAAGTGGCCAGATTGACTAAGCTGCTAATGGTGCAAAAGTAAGTTTTTTGCGTGGTGCGCGGTTAATTTCAAACATTGACTATAAATGAAAATGAAATTTATTTGGCAGAAAAAACCTTTTACAAGTTTTTCTTAAATTTAAAGAAGGTATACCTCAGCGATTGAAATCGCCAGTCCGCGGTGGGCACGCGTGGTGATTAAGCCCACACTCTCTCTCTGAGAGAAGGCCAGTGCCTTACAGTGGGACGTATATAGGCTGCTTGTGATTATGAAATGGTATGACTGACAACGCTGACAACCGGCTATTTTCGTTTATCACTGGTTAATTACTGACCTAGTCACTTACTTACAAGTCACCCCTAAGATTATACTACCTTCGACACAGCTCGCCGCAACCGCAACTGGGTGCCAGAACGAGGGCGGACGGCTGCGAGACGCTCACAACCGAGGAGTATTTTTTAGCCAAGGGCGCGCCCGCAGCGTGTGAGACGCAACCGCACGCACCGAGGCGGAAAGGTCGGTTTATTTTAAATATTATTTTAATTCATATAAATATATCGAGCGAATGTGAATGGAAGGGCCGGTAAGGGACAACCCAGACGGACATACTCCGACCAAATAGGGGATGTATTAGCAAAGGGCAAGATAAAAAGTACCCGAAACCGGCGTGCGTGCATGCAACGACTAATGAATGTTGAGGAAGCGAAAGTGATCTGTCAGGATCGTAGCAAGTGGCAGTCCCTGGTCTCTGCCTACCCCTCTGGGATACAGGCGTGAGTTTATGTTATGTTATTATAAAGTTTGTGATGTTACACTCGTTAATTTGAATCTTTCGATGATTTGAACTTTCTTCCCGGTCCCTTGAAAAATACTTGAAATTTTTCTATGCTCCCACGCACACCAAATCCTGGGCGATTCAAATCGTAGGTCAAATTACATACTGATCGCTATCGCAAACGTCAGGATTCCGACAGGATTTGGCGCGCATAGTTAGGCCTCTGCCCCTATGTTACGCGCAGTAAATCCTGAGCGATCCCAATCGTCTAACCGTCAAATTAGTGCCGGAGTGCGCATAATGGGAAACTTGCGTCAAACTTCAATTGAAGTGGCATTGCTTTTTAACAGACTTCAAAAAAGGAGGAGGTTATCAATTCGACGCGTATTGTATATATATGTATATATATATTTTTGTACCATTGGAGACAGAAAAACTCAAGAAGAATAAAAATACAAAACCAAAACAATATTTTTTTCAGGGTTTCCAGGGTCCAGAAAAATGCGAAAAATCAAGTTACGCTAATAATGAAAAACATATTATTTTTCATTGAATTCCAAACGTTTTCTAAAAAGGGTGTAATATACATGATTTAAAAACGTTATTTTACGAGATAACTCGAATATTGATAAGTTCACATTCATACATTATAAGGTTTTACGTGCAAGTTGTGTCGTCATAGTTTGAGTCCGATTTGTATGGCACGTTTTTGTACCACGTGACTGGAATGACTTTTTAACAGACCACATTATGAAAAGTATTAGTTGTAGAGAAAAAAAATTACCACATTTATATCTTTTAACATGGCCTCTTCGATTATATTAAAACATTTCTTTGCGCAAGTTCTCCATTAGGCCCCTGGTAACTTGAGTGTCAAGTTATCGAGATTCGTCTGTATCTCTGTAAGTATTATTTTCTATGTTTCTCTCTGCGAGAAGGCCTGATTCCTTCAGTGGGACGGACATAATTTAAGATACATAAAAAAATACATCCACCTACCCACTACGAATAAATAAACCATAGAAGTATTTCTTCCTACAAAATACGCACTCAAAATAGCCCGTCTTCTCGATTAGTCTTTACCAATGAAATGAGCGTAAGATGTGCTGCAGAGTAAATCACTCTGTGATTGGTTCATTCTGTGCGCTATACGTGACGTGATTGGGTGATAGTAAGTGACAGCGTAACGATAGTTAATTTTACACGAAAACGTCAAACCATGACTACATTGATGTAGGTATAATCCGTAGAAAGTGGCGACTGATCTCGCACGCTTTGTATTGTTATGAGTTTAGCTCAGCGCAGCCAGCACTCCTGTTGCGCGACTGGCTCCATTTTAAAAATCATAAGTTATAAACTGCTAAGTCTTGACCTTGAAAATAACAATGGTTTTCTATTGTTATTTTCAAGGTTAGGACTTAGGAGGATAAAGGTCATAGTTGGAGACCTCTATCTTAAAGAACATTTGAATACACCCCCCGTTTCTTTCCTCCTTCTCCCAGGTGGGACCCTCCGCACACCAGAAGCCATTCGCAAGCACCCCACACTGCCCGCTCTAGCGCCCCTGGGCCCCGAAGTCCGTCCACCGCTCACTCAACACACCAGCGGCAGAAGACGGGCCAAGAGCGTCGACTTGCCAGCCGTACAGGTGCCCTGCCGCATCAAGCAGTTGCAGGATCTTGTCAACCAGTAACTGTGGAACTAGTGTAACGCTACATTAGATTATTGTTGGTCTGTAAAACCAGTATGACGCTACATTAGATTAATCATGGTCTGTGAAACTAGTACGACGCTACATTAGATTATTGTTGGTCTGTGCAACCAGTATGATGCTACATTAGATTAATCTTGGTCTGTGAAACCAGTATGACGCTACATTAGATTAATCTTGGTCTGTGAAACCAGTATGACGCTAAATGGAGCATTATGATCTAATTAGATTATTCTTGCTCTGGAGGCAGAGGTTATGCAATCGAAGGCTGTGCCACCAGTGTAACTAATTTAGTCTATCCTGTGTCCGGGAGTTGATGTTGACATAACAGTGTTATGTGCTAACAGACCCTTGAATGCCTTCCACAACAAGCAACTGTAGGTACCTTGTTAACCTGTAACTGAGGGAATATTCTGAACGTAGGTTGACACAGGTCCTCAATGTAAATTTTTTTTTGGACCACTCCTACACCTAAATTAATGAGAAGTGTTTAAATTGTATTAGGCACGTAATAAATCATCATCATCATCATCAGCCATTTGACGCCCACTGCAGGACATAGGCCTCCTTCGTGGTTTTCAAAACCATGAGTGGTTTTGCCATAATCACCACGCTTGGCAGGCGGGTTGGCGATCGCAGCAGGTATGCGGTTGGAATCTCAGGAAGACGCTGCTGCCCGTCACCTGGTAATTGATTTCCTTAGTCGCCTTCTAAGACATCCACGGGAGGAAATGGAGTGACGCCATTCTTAATCCGGCGCCACACGGAATAAATCAACAGCCCGTACCTAATGATTACTGATGTACCTACTTTCATTATTTTGGTAGATACTGTTTGTTTATAGGTAACTGTAGGAGAGCCAAATAGTCCAGTTAAGTATACTTTGTCACGGATATTCTAAATATTAAAGTTTACGTTAGGTTCAACATTATTTCTGCCTACCTATCTTTAGCTATCCATAAAGGCGTCTTAGTTTTTATATTGAAATAATAAGTTTGCAACAGGCCGGCGACTCAATCTAGAGTAATCCTTAAATACTTACGAAGTTAGACTACAGTTGCAAAAAAAACCTTTTCATGTGTCGTGCCCGTCGGGCGCACGTGGCCGGTCTTTTCTTGCTCTTGTATTTTAATCTCTAACCTTTTATTTAAGAACTATTTTAGTTCGTATCATTGCGCCCGCACGTTGTACGTAATGTGGATAGCCCTTAAGTAGGTACCTAAATTAAGTTTATGACTTCGCTTTATTCGGCGGTAAGATGATGGTAGAGTTAGCAGAGCTGTCGGCTGATGTTACCTATTTTAAATCGTGATTACTGATTTAGATATAGCTTAGCTGAATTTTGTGTCTGATTGAGAATAAATTGAGTGTAGGAGGGAACTAGATGTAAACAAAAGATCAAATAATTTAAGTGTATCTTAATAATAATGAACTTCTTAACCAGTACCATTTTGTAGTTCGTTTTTAGAGCTACGAGACTGACCCCCAATTCCTGGTACACAATCTGATAATTTACTCTTAACAGCTGTCTGTTGGCCAAGGTACTTTTCTTAATGGCAACTCGGTCCTACAGATTAGAGGTCATTCATAAAGTAGGTACGTCACACTAATTTCCTGATTTTTTTATCCTTCCTCCGTCCTTGTCACAGGTAGTCACATTTGTGAGACCCCCTCCCTAGAGTGACGTCACATATTTTTGAATTTCACATGTAGATATTATTAAATTAAAACAGCACTTCCAAAATTAGTTTATTCCATTCCATTTCTTTATTTGGAAAATTAATAAAACAATAAATTATTAGGTAATTATATTTTTTAAATTTCACGTCATGAAACTAAGGACCCCCCCCCCCCCCTTGTCACACAAAGTAAAGTAAAGTAAAATAAGATTTATTGAAATAACACAGTTACAGCATATTTTTGTTACATAATAATATTTTGTTTAATAATATCACACTGTCGACTCCCTCCCCCCCTTAATCTTTGACGAACTTTATGGATGGTCCTCTAACAGATTGACAGTGTACGAGAAACCGGGGGTGAGCATAACAGAGATTATATTCTGCAGTTCCTGTTTTATCCAATGTGAAACGGTCCTTAGACCTGCAAGCATTACCAAATGAATGTCTGGCAATAGTTTTTAAGCCACCAATAAAACATCGGTTCTCTCCTATAACTTGTACTTTGCACCCTTTAGCACTTTCAAGCGTTTGGATAAAATAATATTAACAATGTACCTAAAAGGGGTTTCACCAGGTTCAATTGCACCACGGTAATTTTTTTTGGCCGTGAAATTTTTTATCGTTTGATTCAACCACAATATCATTGAGATTTTTTTTTAAATCATAAATGTTTTACTTATGATACAATTTCGTTTTCATCGGTGGTGCTAGTGGCCCTAGTGGAGCCCTTTTAGGACATCCAGTGGGCTAATAAGCACCACCAATGAAAAAAAATCATATCTTCTTTTCCACATCGTATTTGCAAAAAGTGTCTGTACTGTACAATAATCATGATTGAGAGATTGTACTGACACTTTTTTCAAATTCAATCTGTAAAAAAGATATGATTTTTTTCCACGGTGGCGCTAGTGGAGCCCCTTAAAGAATGATGATAAGATGGAATGCCAGCGAAAAGTAAAGGGTATTAAAGTACTTGCGTGTAGTTTTGAAGCAACGTGGTCTCTTCGTCCCATCGTCGAATTATCTCACGTTTCTGTATCACTCGTCTGAGTGAAGTTCCGATATCAGATCACCTTTTATGTTTATGACAAGCTGAATTTTACTTTACACCATTGATGTGTAAGCGTGGTACAATTAAGTACATCGATCATTTAAAACATAGTAGGTAGTTAAGTTAGAAAATGTAAATAAAAACAACTATCTATGTAAGGACTATGCGAATAAAAAGTAATTTTTTTAAATGTTTTTTTTTTATTTTTACCTTAATAATTATATATTAAACTGCGGCAGGTAGGTATTTGTATCAACTGGATACATCACGAAGTTAAGTGTTCGTACAAATAAAGTAATAGATGAAAACCAAACAGAATTTCAGTAAATATTGCCACGACATAGGAGAGAACAAACTCGAACAAACCCACCTACTCATTGTTTTATTCAGAATACAATAAAAAAAAGACACGAAAAAAGTCATTAGATAAATAAAACTAATTAAAAATATCAGGAGTGAGCTTGCGTATCAGGGATAATTAATTAACAGATACCTGGATAGGTAGCATACGGGGATCCGTAGCATGACTATTTTGAATCGGATATAAGACAATGTTTAGCGAGCGAGAGCGAAATGGTGCAACTCTCTATGAAAAAAAAAATTAGCACAGAAACTGCGACTTAATGAACGTTACAAGTTAAACTAGGTGTCCATTGAATATGCTGTTAACTATTGCTATTAATAATTGATAAGGGCATGACGTCAGACAATGTGAAAGGAGAGTGGCCCAATATTTTGATTTACTTACATAACGTAAGGTGGAGTGGGGTACAAAAATGACTAGTTTTCTTACGTGAAATGCGTATTATTGGAACTTAGACTACGGGCAGAGTAAAACGACATCACTGAATTAACTTTTCTATATTTTCACTGTGAGGTTAGGTCTGAATACACGGGCACACACCGAATGGCGCGAAACCGGAAACACAAGAATGAATGAAAAGTCGTCCGTCAAGCAAGAGTGACAACCGAGAAGGCAGTGTTGCTACTGAGGAAAAATAAATTCTCCTTTACCTTAGTATAGTGTTTTTGTTACAATATTCCAACACGTATACCAAAAGCTCGATACAAATAATCATGCTACGCGAGATGAGCGACCCTGTTCACATACAGACATTACTTATTAATAAGTATAGGTACCTACCTACATAGTGGACAATGTACAGAAAATTGCACAAAAAATAGTACCACGCAGATACATCTCAGGTTAAATTTGCTAAAAAACATGACATGATTAATGGACGACACTAAGGATATGTAAAGGCCTGTAAAGCCTACACAAACGTTAATGGTTATTTCGTGAAATTAATCCAGCATTAGACTAGTTTCGTTTAAGCCGTCTTGTTTTGTAAGCTTGTTTACATTCTCCTGATTTTACCTGTGTGTATGCTTTGGGTGACATTCTAAATCTGCACTGTTAAGCCTTCAGTATGTTACCTGTTTTACACACCAATAAAGTAAAATAAAATAAAAATTTATCGTTGATTCACCCATTTACTACCGTTTGAAATAATTTCTCGTTACAGGAAGAATGGCGAATGTGAGGTACCTAACTGTAACCTAACCTGTTAAGTTATAACTACAACCTGTAAGATTACACCTATAACCTAACCCTTTAGGTTTACAATGAGTATTAATTAATTTTATAATTTATTGACATAGGTACATATCACATAGGTATTAAACACATAATTCAAACAGTACATATAATGAGTTCTAAATCAAGTCTTATCACTTGTGATGTGAAGAAATCATATTAAGTAATAGACACTGAAACACGTAGTCCTTGTGACTGCGAGTACGCCCGTGTCCCGGAAGGGTAGGCGAAGACCAGGGTTTTTCACTTGCCACGATCCTGACAGACCTTTTTCGCTTCATCAACATTAATTAGTCGCTGCATACTGACTGTGAGTTTCGTTTTTTCGTTCTTATTTGTGCTGTGTTAATTTGTTACAATAAACTTTCTTTATAACGCTCGCCGGTTTCGGGTATTTTCTTTCCTTTCGCCTATACCTGCATGCATCACCTTGGTCGACAATTATACTACTGTTTATTAAATAAATACCACACAACACAATCACTTGCCTAAGTCCGACTGGGACGTCCCTTACCAGCCCTTCCGGCGACATTCGCTAGACAGGTATTCATTTTATCACTCTTCCTTTCTTCATACTACGATATTACATAATAAAAATACTTAAGTTCATTCAATAAACTTCAACATATATGTAGGTATAAAAGGTATATAAATTAAACGTTTTATAATCCTAAAAACCTATTTAGAGGCTAGAAATTCCACCCATGCCGGAACTTGAACCCAAACTTCTCTGTATTACGTACATGCAGCGACATCTGGCTGAAGTAATTTACATCACTTGCAGCCCCGAGTACCCACTTTTATGCAGTTAGGTTTTTACATCGCAGTGATATGGCTGTACCTACATGATTATATTCTTTTTGTTGCACTGAATACGTTTTTCAAATTGTCCTCAGCACGGATTATAAAAGCTACAGTAGGGTATTGCAGTCACAGCTGTGTGATACCCTAGTGTAGCTGTGAGTGCAATACCCAACTGTAGCTTTTACTGCAACAGCCCATACTCGTATTATAAATAAGTGAAAAATATAAGACCTGATAAAATTATATTACACATACATAAAATCACGCCCGTATCCCGGATTGGTACGCAGATACCAGCCACTTGCCACTCGCCACGATCCTGACAAAGCTCGCCCGCCTCATGTTCATCCAGTAGGGCAGGCCATCAGGTAAGACCGGATGACGGAAGGTGTACGAAGGCGGCCAATGAATGGTGGCCGGGAACTGGCCGTCGTTCGATGCGTAGACCGCCTACCCGATGGTTCGATGACATTAAGAAGGTGGCAGGAGGTAAATGGACCAGACGAGGAGGGACCGGGTTGGTATTTCGTGGTTTGTCGGTATATAGATATTTAAGGCATTTGGTTGGGAAACTAAAAGCCTAAAACGCACTCGGTCTCCGCATCATTCACTGGCTCAATTAAAATCTCCTTCCTCTTGTCTAAGATCCCTTTCTTTCCACAACGTTTCTTCAATTTCTTATCAGCCTCGACGATCCCAGCACTCCTCTCGTCATCCCCACGCCTAGTTAGCTTAAGAATAATCTTATTTCCACAGACATTGCTGTATTCTGAATTGGAGTAGACGACTGTCAATTTTGTGGTGAGGTCCATGACCCTCCGCTTCTTCTTCCTGTAATTGGTCACATCTTTAGAGACGCACGCGCACCGCTCGCAGCGCACAAAAAAATGGTTCGCGAGCTCCGAGGTCGGGACCAGACGCTCGTTCCCGCCATGGCACTTTTTACACAACCACATCGTCTTGAACATCCACAATTGGGAGCTGTCTTTGAGACAGAACGCGCAGAACTTAGGCCTGACCGGCATAGGTCGCCAGCAACGCTTGCAAAGTCTCAACCTGTGGTACAAGTGTTTGTGTAGGTGGACCTCACCAGTGTACACGACCTGGCATCGGAGACAAGTTTTCAGTTGCTTAGCAGCGTGGACGGTGATGACGTGGTTGAGGTAGGACGGTGCGCTGGTGAAGTAGAGGTTACAATTGATGCAGTGGCCACTCGTGGTGCGCCGGATGGTGGCCGTGTACTGTGGGAGGGCCACGTACAAGTGCCGTGTCTCGTGGCAGAGCAGGAGGTACCTGAAAATAAAATTACATCTCATCAACATCATTAACACTTTACTCACGGTGTCACTATAGTGTGGTATATGGTATGAAAGTTTTTCTATTCTATTCTATTACAGTTACAGTTAGATTTACAAATATTAGAAAGGAAACACAACATTAACAGTCTCAAGCCTGCTTTTGACGGTCTTAGTACGCTCGGACCGTGTGCGTACAGTTTTAGTTGATTATGACAAAGCAGTCGTACCGAGCGCACTGACCGGTCGTCATAATCAACTAAAACTGTACGCACACGGTACGAGCGTGCTAAGACCGTCAAAACCCGGCTTTAGTTGATTATGACGACGGTCAGTGCGCTCGGACCGAGTGCGTCGTCATAATCAACTGACACACGGTCCGAGCGTACTAAGACCATCAAAACCCGGCTTTATTTATAAAAAGTCTATCCGATAATACAACTCTTAGGACAGAGTTAAAGCCGGCTTCGTCTCGTCCCTTCACGACGCGTCTTTGCCGCACACTCGCTCCACGTCCCTTTTGTGTGGCCACTAGCTACTACTTGCGAGAAAGCATAATTTGCATCGTCAAGATTATTTTCTTCATTCCATATTTTGACAATAAGTGACGTGTAAAGAATAAATGTGGAGTTTCTTTGTTGAAAAGAATAAATGTGGAGTTTCTTTCTTAGCTTCTTCTCCACATAATCCATTAATTGTGAAACTAACAACTTTGACGTTCATTAAGTAAACATTCTGTTTTTACAACGAATAAAAATATTTGAATTGAATTGAATTGAATTGTGTTATCAGCAAATAACACTATCTCAGACATTTATGTACCATAAACAGTAAATCGCTCGTAGTAAACGATCACGAAGGTTAAGCAACACTGGGCGCGTTCAGTGCATGGATGGGTCGCCGTCTATGCCTAACGCTAGTGGCATTTTTCCGAGCGGTTTCGTGCTTCGCAAGGCACGTTAAGCTAATGGTGCCGGCTGCCGTCGATAGATGGCAGTCGTTAAGCCAAGTCAGAGGCCTTAGGGCGGCTTGACAACTTCTGACAGTAGACGAGCTACTAGTCTACAAGCCTCCACCAATCCGGACTTGGCCCCCGTGGTGGAGTATGCCCTATACCTTCCTCAGGGAAGAGACCCGTGCCCCTCGGTGGGGACATAATGGGTTGATGATGAAACAGTAAATCAATAACATAGACTAGGAAAAGGAACGGCCCTAAAATAGATCCAGAGGGACTCTTATTTTTGCAAAGTGAATCCGAGGATTTGCTTTTAACCCTTCCTTTTAATATGATCTTAAAAGATTTCAACCTGCACCCTTTATTCCGTAGTCTTTTATCTTTAAAACTAGCATTTCGTGGTCTACACCGTCTACACAATCGAATGCCCTTGATAAATCACAAAACCCCTACAGCCTCCTTATGATCCTCCCACAATATATTTAAGTAGGTAACATGACTCCGGCGTCTGTTGTATTTTAATAAAATATAGAAGGCTCGTTCCTTTATTTAAAAGTGGTGATAGGCAAGATCCCACAAATTTCAGGCTAGTCTTGGTTCTCCCCGTTTTGAGAAAAATATTCGAGAAGATTGTTCTGAGTGAACTACTTACACGCTTCAATAATTACTATTTTCTTCATAGTCAGCAATTTGGCTTCACGCAAGGGTGGTCTACGATAGATGGGAGGATCGCAAGGATGCTATTATAGCCTATAAAAGGCGTACTCTATGACTTGTCGAATTCACTTGACTGTTGACCATGAAACACTTAAAATTAAAACGCTACAGAATTCTTTTTATTTTCGTATCTTTGCCTTTTTTCTTTGACTCCAGCCAGTAGTTCGAGGTTATTTTTAATTTCTAGATAATTTTTCGAATTTGACATCAGTGAACCTATTATCACTGAAACATTTGCCTTTACTGCTCAGACTCACTA
The DNA here is from genome assembly GCA_947308005.1 of Yponomeuta malinellus. Taxonomy (NCBI): domain Eukaryota; kingdom Metazoa; phylum Arthropoda; class Insecta; order Lepidoptera; family Yponomeutidae; genus Yponomeuta; species Yponomeuta malinellus. Next base: position 2,854,979 of record OX371022.1, read on the forward strand.
AGTTAATATTGAACAAAATACAAAAATACACTAAATTGAAGAGTTCTCCCGTTTCTGCAATAACATTCCTCAAGATATATTAGAGTTATCACCGACGCGGTTTAGAATAGTAGATTATGTACTAAGGGAATAAAACCATGTATTATGTCATGGGCGGCATATTGAACCCTGAGCGGAGCGAAGGACTCCGAGTTAACTCGCGAGCGCAGCGAGGGAGTTATGTAGAGTCCTGAGTGAAGCGAGGGGTTCATACCGCCCGAGACTAAGACATGTTTTATTCCAGAGGTGAATACTCTACTTTTCACACCATCTGGGAGACAATAAAAAGACAGGGCTGCATAAGTTGAAAATATGTATTAAAACCTGAAATTAAATATAAAGTCCACACTCTTTTACGGCTTAGCAACTTAAATTGAATATAACTTTTAAATTCGTATTTGCAATTCGCGCCTTTTTTTCTTTTTTTTGTTGGTGTTTCGCGCGGTCACAGGACACAGTATTTCAGAAAAAAAAGAGGTGAGTTTCGAACAACAATTCGAATTTCGAATTGCAATGCGGGGCTTCTCCATAGTTTTCATGCGAATTTTGACATTCTAAATTCAAATCACTTTATTCCCTAGGGAAATTCTTCATTATTATTGCCCTCGAGAGACAAGGCCATGCTTTACGATGATATTTGACGGTACGTAATAAGGCATTGTCGAGCAGGAGGTGTGAAAAATGTATTAAGCATACTCTGTGTAAAAAAGGCTATTATAACACTAAGGATTATTTGGAAGACAAGGATGTCTGATATTTAAATAATGTTAACAGGAACGATTGTATCTAGTGTAGTGTAACTTTAAGTTGAAAACTCTGTTAATTAAGCAAACCAGTTTTGAAAAGAATAAATGTGAAGTTTCTTTGTTAGCTTCTTCTCCGCATAATCTATTAATTGTGAAACTAACAGCTTTGACGTTCATTAAGTAAACATTTTGTTTTTATAGTGAATAAAATTTTTGACTTTGACTTTGACCTGTGGTTGTACAGTACCGTTCTGAACAATCCTTTGCATGCAATTATGTTGAACAAACCACGTAAAATATCACTGAGGTCAACACGAGTCATTGGACTCAGCATCGATATTGCACACAATGATGGTAGTGACAACGACGAAAACAAAATATTTATGTCGCAATCTATTTCAAATATCATCAGCAAAATAATTCGTTGTCATGATCACGTATCCCCAGACGACAAGTTCACTTCGCTAAACAAGTTGCATTAAAACAGTATACTAAGAGAGATATTAGAAATATTACAATGACGATGAAAAAATCTCTTTTTGGAGAATCAATTTGGAAGACTCACCTATTCAAAATACAACACTTCCGGCCCTCTCACGGTGTGTCCGCCAATTAAGAAGCCGCGTGCGGTGTTATAGCCGCTGCGCAAGAGCGAAGGCGGCTTTCAGTTTTTCCGTAAAATCGAAAACAAAGGTTGTTTCCAACAATGATGGTGATTATGGGGACATTTTTCGATTGAGTGTTTTAATTGGTTGTAGTTGATATAAAGCAATCAAGTTTGGTTCGAAGAAAGCATGTATTGTATATTGTAAATGTCCATTAATGGAACTTGAATAAATTGATCACTGAATATTTTACAACACGTAACATGCGTGTGGACCTCATTTAGGCTTGCCAAAAACTGTGATTTTTGCTCGTGTTTATTTTAAGTTATCATCAATCACCAACATCACAAGCCCAGGAGACTACTTAGGACATTTCCATAATGTATCTAGGGATTTTATTAACAATTTGCGTTCTTATATACTCCACCAATTAAGAGAAATCTTCAGTCACACTAAATTTGACCCCTGAAAATATTCACCCTTAGACGACACAAATCAAGGATTGATCGTGCCTAGAATTGAGAATACCTGTATGAATAAAGTGAAATTTAGGCGGTCATAAGCCTTCTCACTGAAACTTCTCACAAAGCTCTAATTTTTTTTTAATATTAAAAGTAGGTACCTACCTAAATATTTTCTACGGTACACCAAAGAACGTTACCCCTACACCTAAATAAGGTTCAAACCGTTCAAACCACACTGAATTGGCACTGGCAGCGACGCGACGCGCAGTTTTAATAACAAGACATTATAAACTGTATGCACTATGACAATAGCGGTGGTAGCCTAGTGGGTAGAACATTGGACTCGGAAGCGGGAGACCCAGGTTCGATTCCCAGTGCGGGCATGTACCTATGACTTGGCTTTCTAAGTTATGTACATTTGTGAAGTTATAATAGCAATACTTCCGCTAACTGTGAAGGAAAACATCGTGAGGAAACCTGAGTATCTGAGCTATTCATATACCTCAGCGCTTGAAATCGCCAATCCGCGGTGGGCACGCGTGGTGATTAAGCCCATACTCTCTCCCTGAGAGAAGGCCTGTGCCCTACAGTGGGACGTATATAGGCTGCTTATGTTATGTTCAATATTCCTTGCAAGCAAATGAGTTGTTGATTGAATACGTGTTTCCGAACGTACACCTAACTTGACGTGGTCTCATTATTCTGTGGTGACGATATACCGTTCTCTTCCGCCAGCAATAGACAAGAATCTTTTTTTCTCTTTCACACTCGAAGGTTTATGTACGCGAAAGAAAGATATCATGTGCGGAGAGAAACCGGTTTATCATGCCTGCCAGCCACCATCTTGCTGATGGCTGGCAGGCTAGGCCACTGTGGACGCGTTCCAAGAATGTTTGGTAACTGTAACGGTGTAGTAATTTAGCTGTTTCTCTATTAAACCTCATTTATATGTAAATTTATTTGTTTTTATTTAAAAAAAATTAGGGTAAAAAAAAAGATTAACTGCCTAATTTAGGGTAATTTCTCGGAGCGTTAGGGTAGAATAGTAAAACTTAGGTGGCAACACTGGCTCGCGCCTTCTCGCCGGCTCGAGCAGTCTCGCGGGCAACTACGATACGATACCACGATTTTGATAAATGTTGATTTTTGATAATGCCGAATACCTACATACAATGATTGAATATGTTGTTTTATGTTAGCAGTAACACGACTTCTCTTGCAAAATGTAGATCGTTGACTGGCGGACACACTAGAGCCGCGCGGTCGCGGGAAAGCGCGAGGTGACGCGCGGCGGGCGCCGCAAGCCTTCTGCCCGCTTTTCGCGTCGCTTCCGAACGCTGCCAATTCAGTGTGGTTTGAGCCTTAGGAGTTTATTTTTTCTCCCCTACACCAGTGTGTACGTATAGTCGTTGTATAGGTATTGTTGGATTGGTCGTTTAAAAATATTGTGAGTGTAGGAACAGAATTTTTTGATTTAGGGTTCCGTTTACGAATGATTAAGCTTTAAAGCGCAAATTTTTGACAGAGTAGACCCCCCCCCCCCCCCTCTCCTGGCTAAACGGTTGATTGTAGAAACGAGAAAAACTTCAGGGCAGTAGCACATTATAATGAACTTAAAAATCAAACAAACTACCAGGGAAAAGTAGGCTTTAGAAGTCAACTACTAATAGGCGACCAACTTACAAAAGGAAAACTTCTTACAATCTATGGAAAGTTACTTTCATGAATTTGTTGCTTCAGTAATGCAGATATGATGGGTGCGAAAAAATTAAATCTTGCAAGTTCATCAAATTGCTTGTGTAAAAATCCACTTTTCAGTGTTACACTTTTAACGTAGGTAGATACCAGATATTTTATTTAAAACTCACTTATTTTCTTATTCAGGTACGTGGTTGAATGACGTTTCAATATTATAAAAATTAAACAACACACTATAAATTATCCACACAATTCGTGTATTCATAAATATACTTCTTTATATTACAATAACTTTGAAATTAAAAACTTCTATCTATTCTAATCTAAATAAAATAACGAATGCTACAAATTACAGTACTGTATACTGTACTGTAATAGTCGACAGAAAACCACCTCTACAAACATGCAATACACTCAATTTACAACAAAAAATATAAGGTTGACCTACACATTATTAACCTAATTTCGAAATCACTTACTCAGTCACAGAACAGCAACCGACAACGCGAGCTCCTTCTCTTCTCCATGCTTCTTCTTCGCTCTGCGGATCAGAGCGAAACGTGGTCGGACTCATCCGAAAAAATTTCAAGTAAGTGATTCCGGAATTAAGTTAGTAAGGTTGACCTGTTGTGGACTGCACAATATCATTAACTTTTGGGTAACTTTACATTGTGATGAAAATCTACCTAAGGGGACCCATGAGGTTCACCTCCACCAATGAAAAAATACTTTTTATTTTTTACAGATCGCTTGTGAAAAAATTACAACACATAACCCGGCGGGGTAGTCAGAGATCAGGGTTTGCCACTTTTCACACGATTCTGACAAACCTATTTCGCTTCATCAACATTGATTAGTCGCTGCATGCAAGCACGCCGCTTTCGAGTACTTTATATCTTACAAGATAATTTTTGAATAAAGTGTCGGGCCAATCTCTCGGTCGTTTTAATAGAGATTTTTAGGGCTTATGGCCGTGAACCTTAAGCAAAAAACGTAGGGCTAAACAGCATTAACACCAAAAGGGCCGTTTTTGACATAAATACTATCTAAGTACTTCTCGGTCGTGGGTCCTAAAAATCACTACTAACATATTTTTATATAGCCTATACACGCTGATGTCTGAGAGGTTTGAAAGCCGCGGTTATGTAATTAGAAATTAAAAATTGCATCTGTTTAGACTATTACTTTTAAGTATACACGTAACTAGAAAAAAAAAACGGATAAGTGCGAGTCGGACTCGCCCACCGAGGGTTTCGTACAAATTTGTAGGTGCCGAAATTATTAATTTTGGAATCACATTTTCTCAATGAAAAATAAGTTTTTCTAAGGTACAGGATAAGAAAAATATGCCTTGAAGATCCGCAATTTAATTATCCGTCAAACCCTCAGACCACATTTATCAAGTTTACACATACTATTACAATATTAAAAAATGTTGAATTGTGCGAGCGAGACAGCACGCTCCATGTAACAGCAGCCTTAAGGTACCGGGCGAAGGATTTTCGTATAAACAAATCTCATTCCTATAACACAATGTTTACAAATACAAGGTTTTAGTACATCGATATTGATTATACTACCGAGAACTTGACGAAAACTAAGACACAATTCGGTAATATTTTCGAAAGGAAGTAATTCCAAGCTACCTACCTTTTATTTCAATTCACCACGTCCTACTCTTTGTTTATTTAAGGCTGGGTTCTCCGAGCGCACGGATTTGTATCTAGTTGGGGGAAAAGTAGGCATTTTCGAAATTACAGAATTTACGGCACTAACACATTCATCATCATCGTCATCAGCCATTTGACGCCCACTGCAGGGCACAGGCCTCCCTCGTAGTTTTCATAACCACGAAGGGTTTTGCCATAATCGCCACGCTCGGCGGGCGGGTTGGCGATCGCAGTATGCGGTTGGAATCTCAGGAAGACGCTGCTGCCCGTCTCCTGGTAATTTATTTCCTTTGTCGCCTTCTACGACATCTACGGAGGGAATGGAGTGACGCTATTCTTAATCCGGCGCCACATGGCACTAACACATTCAGTTATAGTCATTTTGGTATTACCCAAAACTCAGTACAGCTCAAATGAAACCATATCTAGTTATAATTTACTCATGTTCGCGATTTTTTTTTATGCTACATAGTTAAAAAAAAAAATCATAAAAAATAATGAGCGACGGCCCCAGATAGGTAGGACATTAAAAAGTAAAATGTCTTTCAAAACACCTGATTAAGACGTGATGTCGGCGCACAAGCCTTAACCTACAGTCTCTGTTTCGTTTTCTCTGAACAGTTGCTAGTCAGTATATCTATGAAAATATTATGTACGTTAGGAAAAATATCAGTGACTTCAAAACTGTAGGTAGCCAACACAATGTAAATACTAGAAATAGACAAACTTTCGTTCCCAAAATTTAGGCTGGCAAAGGTTAATACATCCTTTATGGGGCATTGTATACGTTTCTACAATAAGATCCCTGAGGATATAATAAGCTTGCCAGAAACGCGGTTCAAAAAATGTGTGAAGCACACTTTGTGCCAAAAAAGCTACTATACATTAAAGATTATTTAGATGACAATGATGTCTGGAATTAAAGCTAGTTCAATGCATGAGTTTTAGAACATTTATATAAATCCTGTAAATTAAGGACTTGAAAAGACTAAGTTTGGAGTTTTTTTGTCCATTTTTTCTCTAAAATGATCTAGATTTTGAAATAGACACCTAGTTTAACTTGCAACGTTCATTAAGTCGGAGTTTCTGTGCTACTTTGAATAAAAAATTTTGATTTTGATTTTGAATAAGCAATTCATACCATTCCTCCATGGAACCCGGCTGCCTTTGACTATATATGCCTCACATGTTCTCTTCACGATTGTTTTGTTAGATCTTTTTTTTTACAATTTCAATTTCAACCCTTTCGCTCTGGAACCTGCCTCTTAAGGATATATATAATAGATAATAATGACCAAGTACACATACATACATAGGCTCACGCCTGTATCCCGGAGGGGTAAACAGAGATCATGTTTTCAAAATTAGAACTATACACAAATAAATGGAACCGATTTTCCCCATAGGTGACTGTTAATGCATTGTTGATTGAGGTGACAAGACGAATACAATAAAAACTTCAAAGCGGAATTCAGTTGTACACCTAACCAATTTAGAAATAAAAGCAATAAGCAGATTGTGTCTACAATCTCAAGGCGGAATTCAGTCGTCAAAGTAGCGTCTAACCACTTTACAAATGAACAAATAATTCTTATAAGTTAGATACTTATAAAATTACTAGCCGACCTGGAAAACATTATTTTGCCATATTAAAATAATAGCCTACGTCCTATTTTATTTAAATGATTTTTTTTTATTTTATTGGTGTGTAAAACAGGTAGCAAACAATTAATAACATACAGAATAGGCTTAACAGTGTAGATCTAGAATGATCTATTCTCAGACCTACTGGCTGACAGAAAAATAAACAGAAAAATCGCTGAAGACGTTTCGGAGGAGTTCAACAACACACACTGTGACACGAGATTTTTATATATTATTATTACTAATATATATAGCTGCAATCCGGTATACTCACTGACTGACTGACTGACTGATCATCTATAGGTTTTCTCAGAAACGACAACTCTGACACGAAAAAAATGTATGAGAAAGTTGCAGGAAATGTATGAATTACAGCCATCCTATGAAGCCGATTTTTGAATTTCGAACGCCTTCTCTTAGAGGAATGGGCTAACTTTTTTGTTTACCGGCCGATTTCGATCAAATTTTAAAGGGGACTTTTTTTCGGCACGCCATTTTCGGTTCCCCTATCGGTCGTTCGAAATTCAAAATAGGGGCGAGAATATGGCCGCCCAAAAAATCGACCTCTGCGCAAAAAAGTCGGCAGCCAACTGGGCACATGCTGGAGACGTGCTCTAAACGGCATCGGGTTGTCAAAGAACCCAGGTATATGAGAAAAATCGGACATTTTGACATTTCAAGATGGCGGCTGAGATATCGACGATTGAAAATGAGAAAATTTTGTATGGAGAATTTGTACTGAAAATCGACTTTTCCATAGAAATCCGCCTTTTTTAGTACCATCGGTGGAGGCCAAAGGCCGAAACTATTGCTTAGCTGGAGGCGGGTGCATGCTGCCGAGACACTCGACCGTTCGAGTTGGCCACCGACTCATTAGAGTTTGAAAATTAGACACTTTATTAGAAAATATTTTACTGAAAATCGACTTTTCCATAGAAATCCGCCCTTTTTTAGTACCATCGGTGGAGGCCAAAGGCCGAAACTATTGCTTAGCTGGGGGCGGGGGCATGCTGCCGAGACACTCGACCGTTCGAGTTGGCCACCGACTCATTAAAGTTTGAAAATTAGACACTTTATTAGAAAATATTTTACTGAAAATCGACTTTTCCATAGAAATCCGCCCTTTTTTAGTACCATCGGTGGAGGCCAAAGGCCGAAACTATTGCTTAGCTGGAGGCGGGGGCACGCTGCCGAGACACTCGACCGTTCGAGTTGGCCACCGACTCATTAAAGTTTGAAAATTACACACTTTATCTTTTGTTTACCGGCCGATTTGGATGAAATTTGGAATAGTTGTTTGTTTCGTGATCTAATTGTGAAAAAAAATTTTGAACGTTCGAAATTAAAAATAGGGGCGAGAATATGGCCGCCCGAAAAATCGACCTCTGCGCAAAAAAGTCGGCAGCCAACTGGGCACATGCTGGAGACGTGCCCTAAACGGCATCGGGTTCTCAAAGGACCCAGGTATATGAGAAAAATCGGACATTTTGACATTTCAAGATGGCGGCCGAGATATCGACGATTGAAAATGAGAAAATTTTGTATGGAGAATTTGTACTGAAAATCGACTTTTAGTACAAAATTTTAAACAAAGATGAATTTTTTTTCAAAAAAACAATTTTTTGAGGCTGAAGCGGGGACGAGGAACCTCGCCGCGGCGAGGCCGAAGGCCGAGCTCCGTCCAGGCCGAGGCCGAAGGCCGAGACCATACATTTTCCGGCGAACAAGCAACAACGCAAAAGCCAGGTGGGACAAACTTGCGAGGCCGAAGGCTGAGCTCCGCGAAGCGGGCCCCAGGAACCCCGCCGCGGCGAGGCCGGAGGCCGAGCTCCGTTCAGGCCGAGGCCGAAGGCCGAGACTATACATTTTCGGCGAACAAGCAACAACGCAAAAGCCAGATGGGACAAACTTGCGAGGCCGGAGGCCGAGCTCCGCGAAGCGGGCACGAAGAACCCCGCTGCGGCGAGGCCGAAGGCCGAGCTCCGTCCAGGCCGAGGCCGAAGGCCGAGACCATACATGTTCCCACTCAAACAATCCCAACGTCAAGTGTCTAGCGAGGCCCTAGGCCGAGCGCCGCGGAGAGCGAAGCTCGGAGCGGCTGGGGGTTGGCGCGCGTAAGCGCGCAGGGGGTTCACCCCCTAGTTATATATATATAAAGCTACAATGCGGTATACTCACTGACTGACTCATCCATACGTTTTCTCCGAAATGACAATAGCTAGAGGAAAATGATGTATGACAAAGTTGTAGGAAATGTATGAATTACAGCCATCCTATGAAGCCGATTTTTGAATTTCGAACGCCTTCTCCTATACAAATGGGCCAACTCTTTTGTTTACCGGCCGATTTGGATGAAATTTGGAATAGTTGTTTGTTTCGTGATCTAATTGAGAAAAAAAATTTTGAACGTTCGAAATTCAAAATAGGGGCGAGAATATGGCCGCCCGAAAAATCGACCTTTGCGCAAAAAAGTCGGCAGCCAACTGGGCACATGCAGGAGATGTGCCCTAAACGGCATCGGGTTATCAAAGGACCCAGGTATATGAGAAAAATCGGACATTTTGACATTTCAAGATGGCGGCTGAGATATCGACGATTGAAAATGAGAAAATTTTGTATGGAGAATTTGTACTGAAAATCGACTTTTAGTACAAAATTTTAAACAAAAATTAACATTTTTTCAAATAAACAATTTTTTGAGGCCGAAGCCGGGACGACAAACCTCGCCGCGGCGAGGCCGAAGGCCGAGCTCCGTTCAGGCCGAGGCCGAAGGCCGAGACCATACATTTTCCGGCGAACAAGGAACAACGCAAAAGCCAGATGGGACAAACTTGCGAGGCCGAAGGCCGAGCTCCGCGAAGCGGGCACCAGGAACCCCGCCGCGGCGAGGCCGAAGGCCGAGCTCCGTTCAGGCCGAGGCCGAAGGCCGAGACCATACATTTTCCGGCGAACAAGGAACAACGCAAAAGCCAGATGGGACAAACTTGCGAGGCCGAAGGCCGAGCTCCGCGAAGCGGGCACCAGGAACCCCGCCGCGGCGAGGCCGAAGGCCGAGCTCCGTCCAGGCCGAGACCATACATGTTCCCACTTATCAAATCCCAACCCCTAAGTGTCTAGCGAGGCCCTAGGCCGAGCGCCGCGGAGAGCGAAGCTCGGAGCGGCTGGGGGTTGGCGCGCGTAAGCGCGCAGGGGGTTCACCCCCTAGTTATATATATAAAGCTACAATCCGGTATACTCACTGACTGACTCATCCATACGTTTTCTCCGAAATGACAATAGTTAGAGGAAAATGATGTATGACAAAGTTGTAGGAAATGTATGAATTACAGCCATCCTATGAAGCCGATTTTTGAATTTCGAACGCGTTCTCCTATACAAATGGGCCAACTCTTTTGTTTACCGGCCGATTTGGATGAAATTTGGAATAGTTGTTTGTTTCGTGATCTAATTGTGAAAAAAAAAATTGAACGTTCGAAATTCAAAATAGGGGCGAGAATATGGCCGCCCGAAAAATCGACCTCTGCGCAAAAAAGTTGCGGTATACTCACTCACTGATTCATCCATACGTTTTCTCCGAAATGACAATAGCTAGAGGAAAATGATGTATGAAAAAGTTGTAGGAAATGTATGAATTACAGCCATCCTATGAAGCCGATTTTTGAATTTCGAACGCGTTCCTCTATACAAATGGGCTAACTTTTTTGTTTACCGGCCGATTTGGATGAAATTTGGAATAGTTGTTTGTTTCGTGATCTAATTGTGAAAAAAAATTTTGAACGTTCGAAATTCAAAATAGGGGCGAGAATATGGCCGCCCGAAAAATCGACCTCTGCGCAAAAAAGTCGGCAGCCAACTGGGCACATGCTGGAGACGTGCCCTAAACGGCATCGGGTTGTCAAAGGACCCAGGTATATGAGAAAAATCTGACATTTTGACATTTCAAGATGGCGGCCGAGATATCGACGATTGAAAATGAGAAAATTTTGTATGGAGAATTTGTACTGAAAATCGACTTTTAGTACAAAATTTTAAACAAAGATGAAAATTTTTTCAAAAGAACAATTTTTCGAGGCCGAAGCGGGGATGAGGAACCTCGCCGCGGCGAGGCCGAAGGCCGAGCTCCGTTCAGGCCGAGGCCGAAGGCCGAGACTATACATTTTCGGCGAACAAGCAACAACGCAAAAGCCAGATGGGACAAACTTGCGAGGCCGGAGGCCGAGCTCCGCGAAGCGGGCACGAGGAACCCCGCCGCAGCGAGGCCGAAGGCCGAGCTCCGTCCAGGCCGAGGCCGAAGGCCGAGACCATACATGTTCCCACTCAAACAATCCCAACGTCAAGTGTCTAGCGAGGCCCTAGGCCGAGCGCCGCGGAGAGCGAAGCTCGGAGCGGCTGGGGGTTGGCGCGCGTAAGCGCGCAGGGGGTTCACCCCCTAGTTATATTATATTATATATATATAAAGCTACAATGCGGTATACTCACTCACTGATTCATCCATACGTTTTCTCCGAAATGACAATAGCTAGAGGAAAATGATGTATGAAAAAGTTGTAGGAAATGTATGAATTACAGCCATCCTATGAAGCCGATTTTTGAATTTCGAACGCGTTCCTCTATACAAATGGGCTAACTTTTTTGTTTACCGGCCGATTTGGATGAAATTTGGAATAGTTGTTTGTTTCGTGATCTAATTGTAAAAAAAAATTTTGAACGTTCGAAATTCAAAATAGGGGCGAGAATATGGCCGCCCGAAAAATCGACCTCTGCGCAAAAAAGTCGGCAGCCAACTGGGCACATGCTGGAGACGTGCCCTAAACGGCATCGGGTTGTCAAAGGACCCAGGTATATGAGAAAAATCTGACATTTTGACATTTCAAGATGGCGGCCGAGATATCGACGATTGAAAATGAGAAAATTTTGTATGGAGAATTTGTACTGAAAATCGACTTTTAGTACAAAATTTTAAACAAAGATGAAAATTTTTTCAAAAGAACAATTTTTCGAGGCCGAAGCGGGGATGAGGAACCCCGCCGCAGCGAGGCCGAAGGCCGAGCTCCGTCCAGGCCGAGGCCGAAGGCCGAGACCATACATGTTCCCACTCAAACGATCCCAACGTCAAGTGTCTAGCGAGGCCCTAGGCCGAGCGCCGCGGAGAGCGAAGCTCGGAGCGGCTGGGGGTTGGCGCGCGTAAGCGCGCAGGGGGTTCACCCCCTAGTTATATATATATAAAGCTACAATGCGGTATACTCACTCACTGATTCATCCATACGTTTTCTCCGAAATGACAATAGTTAGAGGAAAATGATGTATGACAAAGTTGTAGGAAATGTATGAATTACAGCCATCCTATGAAGCCGATTTTTGAATTTCGAACGCCTTCTCCTATACAAATGGGCCAACTCTTTTGTTTACCGGCCGATTTGGATGAAATTTGAAATAGTTGTTTGTTTCGTGATCTAATTGTGAAAAAAAATTTTTAACGTTCGAAATTCAAAATAGGGGCGAGAATATGGCCGCCCGAAAAATCGACCTCTGCGCAAAAAAGTCGGCAGCCAACTGGGCACATGCTGGAGACGTGCCCTAAACGGCATCGGGTTGTCAAAGGACCCAGGTATATGAGAAAAATCGGACATTTTGACATTTCAAGATGGCGGCCGAGATATCGACGATTGAAAATGAGAAAATTTTGTATGGAGAATTTGTACTGAAAATCGACTTTTAGTACAAAATTTTAAACAAAAATGAACAATTTTTCAAATAAACAATTTTTTGAGGCCGAAGCCGGGACGACAAACCTCGCCGCGGCGAGGCCGAAGGCCGAGCTCCGTCCAGGCCGAGGCCGAAGGCCGAGACCATACATTTTCCGGCGAACAAGCAACAACGCAAAAGCCAGGTGGGACAAACTTGCGAGGCCGAAGGCCGAGCCCCGCGAAGCGGGCCCTAGAAACACCGCCGCGGCGAGGCCGAAGGCCGAGCTCCGTTCAGGCCGAGGCCGCAGGCCGAGACTATACATTTTCGGCGAACAAGCAACAACGCAAAAGCCAGATGGGAGAAACTTGCGAGGCCGAAGGCCGAGCCCCGCGAAGCGGGCACCAGGAGCCCCGCCGCGGCGAGGCCGAAGGCCGAGCTCCGTCCAGGCCGAGGCCGAAGGCCGAGACCATACATGTTCCCACTCAAACAATCCCAACGTCAAGTGTCTAGCGAGGCCCTAGGCCGAGCGCCGCGGAGAGCGAAGCTCGGAGCGGCTGGGGGTTGGCGCGCGAAGCGCGCAGGGGGTTCACCCCCTAGTTATATATATATAAAGCTACAATCCGGTATACTCACTGACTGACTCATCCATACGTTTTCTCCGAAATGACAATAGCTAGAGGAAAATGATGTATGAAAAAGTTGTAGCAAATGTATGAATTACAGCCATCCTATGAAGCCGATTTTTGAATTTCGAACGCGTTCTTCCATACAAATGGGCTAACTTTTTTGTTTACCGGCCGATTTGGATGAAATTTGAAACGGGCGTTTGTTTCGCGATCTAATTGTGAAAAAAAATTTTGAACGTTCGAAATTCAAAATAGGGGCGAGAATATGGCCGCCCGAAAAATCGACCTCTGCGCAAAAAAGTCGGCAGCCAACTGGGCACATGCTGGAGACGTGCCCTAAACGGCATCGGGTTGTCAAAGGACCCAGGTATATGAGAAAAATCGGACATTTTGGAATTTCAAGATGGCGGCCGAGATATCGTCGATTGAAAATGAGAAAATTTTGTATGGAGAATTTGTACTGAAAATCGACTTTTAGTACAAAATTTTAAACAAAATTGAACAATTTTTCAAATAAACAATTTCTTGAGGCCGAAGCCGGGACGAGGAACCTCGCCGCGGCGAGGCCGAAGGCCGAGCTCCGTCCAGGCCGAGGCCGAAGGCCGAGACCATACATTTTCCGGCGAACAAGCAACAACGCAAAAGCCAGGTGGGACAAACTTGCGAGGCCGAAGGCCGAGCCCCGCGAAGCGGGCCCTAGGAACACCGCCGCGGCGAGGCCGAAGGCCGAGCTCCGTTCAGGCCGAGGCCGAAGGCCGAGACTATACATTTTCGGCGAACAAGCAACAACGCAAAAGCCAGATGGGAGAAACTTGCGAGGCCGGAGGCCGAGCCCCGCGAAGCGGGCCCTAGGAACACCGCCGCGGCGAGGCCGAAGGCCGAGCTCCGTTCAGGCCGAGGCCGAAGGCCGAGACTATACATTTTCGGCGAACAAGCAACAACGCAAAAGCCAGATGGGAGAAACTTGCGAGGCCGGAGGCCGAGCTCCGCGAAGCGGGCACGCGGAACCCCGCCGCGGCGAGGCCGAAGGCCGAGCTCCGTTCAGGCCGAGGCCGAAGGCCGAGACCATACATGTTCCCACTTATCAAATCCCAACCCCTAAGTGTCTAGCGAGGCCCTAGGCCGAGCGCCGCGGAGAGCGAAGCTCGGAGCGGCTGGGGGTTGGCGCGCGTAAGCGCGCAGGGGGTTCACCCCCTAGTTAGAATATATATAACTGAAGAACACTAATAACCTTATGTACAAGAAAAAAATTGTAATTAAAAACGAAATCTTTACGGTAAAATCTGTACAGATTAGTTCTAATATTAAAATAGAGATATTGCTTCGTATGTATTTCCTAAGCCACACACTCATTCACCTTTCCTTTTGAACGTTTTAAATGTTTTCGAAAACTTGAAGTTTCCTGCTCTCATGTTTTGCAGGTTTCTTTTTATATTCCTCAAGCGGTCTGCATTTGTTATCGTTTTTGGTTTAAGTTTATAAGTATATCGGTCCAGCCCTTTCGGTGACTGCCGTGGCTTCGGCTTTATCAACCTTTGGTCTCCTGGCTTCTGTTTCGTCTTCATCGTCCGTCTGTCTACTGGCTTCGGGTTTGTAACCAGATCATCTTCGAATGTTATCCTTTCTTTGATTCCAGTACGAGGCACAGGTTCAGTTTCAGAATCACCTACGCCCCAGGTCGAGTCAATGTTGTTCCGAGCTGCATTGCCGATGTCCGTGGAATTCGCTTGGCCCCACACAAACGTATTGGGTATATTGTCATCTGTTACAGGGTTTTGTACATCGGTCAAAGCATGCTCCCATACAGTGTTGATAAAGTCCTTTTTCGAGACAGCACCAGGGACAAAATCATTTTTAGAAATAATATTAGGCACTAAGGCGCTTTCTACGTCGGAAGTAGTTGGGTGTAGAATTGATTCCAACATTTCCAAGTTGGAATTGTGGTTAGAGACCGTGTTGGGGATTAGCGTTGCCATTTCTGGATCGGAGTGTACGCTACCCCAAAGCGGAATGGGCATCGCTTGACAAAGGATTACGTTTGCACTTAGAGAATTAACTTGATTCTGCACATAAGAATTGACGGAATTGTCTCCAGAATTTAAAGATCCCCGAAGCGTATCTGCACCGTCTTCCGGTTCATCGTCACACAGATCTATAACTGGCGTTTGAGTGCTTATGCACTCTGCAGTTCTGGATCCTAAGAACAAGCGGGCATGTAGACTTACTCTGTTACACAGCAAACACTGGACGGTCGGAACTTCAGCGACGAGTTCTCCGATCAACTTACGAGGTTTGTCATCCAACCTGTAACACGTTTCGCATGCAGTGAAGGTTGGATTCCTCTCCCCTTCGACATATCTAACAGCTGGATGCAATTGATCCCTAATTATGTGCACTTCGGCATGACGTATCAGGTCTTCGACGGAACCGTAAGATTTTCTACAGACCGAGCAGTAGATGCCGAAGTATTTGGTTCTCTTCGTGTATTCCTGAGGGCTGTTCCACGCTGCTTCTTTCAGAAGACTGAAAGGCCGAAGGCTTACGAACGTCTTTGACGAAAATTGGATAGACAAATGTGATGAATGGTGCTTGTAGAGTTGGAATCTGCGGAGAAAATAAAATAAAAATTTACAGTCACACACTAAAATTTTATAAATTGAATAAATTAAAATGAATTGCCGAATACCGGGCTGGGGTCAGTGGGTAGACCAACTGCCCGATGTGGCCAGGTCGGCAGGGGCTCGTGAATGCAGATGGCGAGTGACCGCGAAAAATGGAGCGATAGAGAAAAGGCCTATGTCCAGTGAACAGAAGTGGGCCGATCATGATGATGATGAATAAATTGAACTCGGGATGAAATAAGTTTATTCTGTCTCACGCCTACGCTCTACGCCGCTTAGGGTCAGACAGTTGTTAGAACTGTGAGAATTGTACATAATTGTAATAAATGAACAGCCCAGCAAGGAAAGAAAGAGAGAAAGAATTTTATTAAATAAACTTAATTTATAAATAAACGGTAAATCCATTTGTATAAAGAGTCATTAAAAATACTACAGAAAAGGTAAACATAAGTAAGGGGAAAACTCACAGGAACTCTCATGTGACTTACTGTTTTTTTTTTCAAGAAACAATGGGTAACCATTGCAGTTTTTGCAGGACATTATACCTTTTAGTGAAACCCACAATGGATATCCAGTCTAGTGTTTTATGGGCAATGGGCTAGATTAAGACAAAATATCTAGGTAGTACGCACGACAGCTGCTGGCCAACCTACGGACCGTTTTCTATTCTTATGATTTTACATTTAAGGTGCTCCCACACAGCAGTTATATAACGTTATAAAACCTTTCGTAGCACTATAACATCTTATAACAGTGTGTAACATTTCGCTACAACGTGTCAAGAATATTATATGTTATAAACGCTCCAACACTAGTTGAACTCGTTGTATAACATTCTGTAACAATCAGTTTGGGTCTGTCTCCCTTCCCCTAACGTCCCGCTCAGGGTCGGATGATGCTATACAACGAAAAGTTATAATTTGTTATATCATGTTGTAATTAGTTTATAACTTTTGTTACAATTTGTTAAAAAAAGCTAGACAACAAATGTTAAGCAACATTTTCTAACGTTATGTAACGGCTGTGTGGGAGCACCTTAAAATAAAGAGCGCTGACACGGACACTACCAATAGAGCCAATGAAACACACTATGCCTTTTAGATACTGGCGCCCCTGGTCTCATACTAGGACACCAGGCAAGGATATCACAAACATGGAAATACACCCAGACTTAGGCCATTTGTACAAACCAAGTACGACGGTCTCGAACAATCGAACCCACGACATCCGTTTTGGTAGTCAAGCGTGTTAACCGCTAGGCCAACGGAGCGGTCAGTGTTGTGTCAAAGTTATTTTCACCCCCCCATCTCGGAAAGAGTGTTTTTGCTCTTCGATATCCGAGTGCAAAGGCCGTTTTTGTCCGCTAGAGGATAAAGTAAATTGAATCTCGAACACTAAGTTTGTAAATTCAAAACATCATTAAACCTATTTACTTCTACCTCCATGGTGCCGAATTTATCATAAAACTTTTTTTAATTTGTTAAAAACTCAGACTCGGAACCTCCTTTGTGTTTTTGCATTTAGTCATCTCGCTGATGTGGGATGAAAAGTTACGTGTTGCACTCGAGTGCAATAGTTATTTGTTATGCAAGGCTGCAAAGTTAATTTTTGGCGCGAGTACCTTGTATTGAAACCTGAGCAAGCGAAGGATTCTAGGATTGAGCCACGAGCGAAGCGAGTGGTTCAAATATAGAATCCTGAGCGTAGCGAGGGTTTCAAAGGTACGAGACGCTAAATAACTTTGCTGCCGAGCGCAACACACAACTTTTCACCTCACTAAAGCGAGGAAAATGTTAGGTGCAAGAAAAACAGTTTTAATAAATATTAAATTCGTCGCTGCTAGCTTCGCTCATATTTTATGATTTCTTTCGATTTTATCAAAAAACAAACCAAAATAATGGAAGTAAAGTGAATTCAATAAAGAGAAGAAAATTTTAAAGTTTTTTTTTTAAATCAAATTTTCTTGCCGGCCAGTGCGATTCTTTAAATGAGGCTGGCGCATGACATGAAATAAGTATTTGCATTTCAATCATCAATGGACTGGCTGCAGAGAATATAAACTATTAAGAAACCAATGAGGTTCTATATATATGTAATTTATTGTACGAAACCTTTATTGAATAAAAATATTCGAATTTTAAAAACACTTTCCACGCTAGCGGATAAAGTGCGATTTTCCACGCAGACTTCGAATGATAAACAGAGCTTTTACGAGCTAGTGAGGTGAAATAGTTATTTGTTATACAAGAGTGCAAAGTTGCTTTTTAACCGCGTGCTCAATTTTGATGACAGAGCAAAGAAGGAGGAAAGTTATGTGTTGCACTGGAGTGCAAAGATTTTTCACCTCGTGCTCTTTTGATTCCCTCGCTAACGCTCAGGATTCTAATTTTTGAATCCTTCGCTTGCTCTGTCGTCAAAATTGAGCACGCGGTTAAAAAGCAACTTTGCTCTCTTGTATAACAAATAACTATTATTTACATTGAAAATTTGTATCATGGCAGTATGCACTTGACATTTTCCTTGAAGATAGGTCCTAAAATATCACGTCCACCCATCAATCAGCCCATATTCGTCCACTGCTGGACATAGACCTCCCCCAAGGCATGCCGCGCCACGCTGGATGACGATGGCCGAGGACAGAAATATCACGTGCTCGATAAGATTTATTACTAAACTAGCTGTTGCACGCGACTTCGTTCGCGTGGTAATTTTGATGTGTATTTTTCCGGCATAAAAATAGCCTATGTGCTAATCCAGACTATAATCTATCTCTGTGCAAAATTTCATCCGGATCCGCTCAGCCGTTTTGCGTGAAAGAGTAACAAAAATCCATTCATACATGTGTGTATGTAACTTTCGCGTTTATAATATTAGTAAGGATTCTATTTATTCTTAACAGATGTAACGGCTACAATTTCCACATTTAAGCTTCTTCAGTTAAATAAAACTTCTACAAAGGGTTAATATTATGCTGTCGATTAAACATATTGTGTAAAACGAACTATTAGTAACCAGAACGGATCGCAAAGTTCTGATTGGCCAACGGACCGCCATTTTGTTTTTACCGCTTTCTGATTGGCTAACGAAACTCCGCGGTTTCAGTTACTTGGATGTAACTGGACGTTTATAGTGTTTTATGGAGTCTTTTTATAAATAAGACCGTAGGTGAACAACTGTTTATCTGTTAATTTACTGGTTACCAGCTGACAGTTGTTTTTTTTATTTTGTACGCACGTTGACCAACTTACAGCGTTAACAATAGTTTGACAGATTTGTAGGAGAAACCGGGTTGTGAGATTAAACTGTAATATCATTTATAGTACATATGGTGCTACATTACCGCACTAGTGCGATAATGAGCACTTTACGTGCCTATGTCGAAACTTCAAAGGGCCATATGTACTATAAAACGTTGTACGATACACGTGCGAATAGGTTTCCTACTTTTCGCACTAGTATCGTAATGTACTATTATGGATTTATACATAATAATATACAAATTTAAAGTCGCTCAGCGTGCTATGGAGAGGGCTATGCTCGGGGTTTCTCTGAAAGATCGAATTCGAAACGAGGAGATCCGACAGAGAACCAAAGTCACCGACATAGCCCACCGAATCAGCATGCTGAAGTGGCAGTGGGGCCGGCCATATCATCTGAAGAACTGATAACCGATGGGGTAGACGAGTTCTTGAGTGGAAACCGCGGATCGGTAAACGTAGTGTAGGACGTCCTCAGACTCCGTGGAGCGATGATCTTCGCAGGGCGGCTGGCAAGAGCTGGATGAGAGCAGCCGAGGACCGTGCTCAGTGGCGTGCAATGGGAGAGGCCTATGTCCAGCAGTGGACAAACGTAGGCTAATGATGATACATCTACATCATGTCCCTTGTCCCTAAATATTTTTAAAATGTATTATAAATATATATCTATATTTATTCTCGACTGCCTCGTTGGACTAGCCTTTAAGCCGATTACTACCATGATAGAGGTCGTGGGTTTGATTGTCACTGGAGACGGGCGTACTTGTTTTGTATAAATGGCCTCAGTCTGGGTGTATTTCCATGTTTGTGACGTCCTTGCCTGCTTACCATAGAACAGCATACCATACCATAGTTTCGGACCAGGTCAAGTGATTGTGTTGTGTGGAAGTTATTATTATTAATACTGTTATTAATTATTAACGTTTTTTGTTTGTGTTACAGATCACAGATTATTGTGCTGTTCACACGTAGAGCCTACACGAACTGTCAACCGTATTTTGCTCAAACTCCTATGTGTACTTGGTGTCAAGACGTGACTCTGGCAGAAATAGGCGACATCGGCTGGTTGCCATAAAATCAAAATTGAATTAACAGTAATTTAATATAATTGTAGTCTGTATTAGCTGTCGTAAGTACCTACCTACGCAAGTTAGGGGTGGAAAATAGCGAATTAAGATAAAATCAATGAAAAAAATGTACTCACGTCATAACTGTGAACGTCCTTTTTCACTTTTACACTGTTTTTGTGCCACTGTTTAACGATTTCGCGAGTAAATTGCACGAAATAGTACATTACACAACTAGGGCCGTAAAATAAAGAAAGAAAGAAATACACAATTTTATGTCGTCACTTGGCCTCAAAGTGGGTTTTCCCGTACGCGTAGCTTGCGGAAAAACCCGCTTTTTCGCCAGGTGTGGCATAAAACAGTTTAGATTCTTGCCGCCGGAACACCCGTTCAAATTTGGAGTCGATTCCAATGTAAAACGGAACTCTTTGAAAAGAATTCGCCATAGCAGATGGCTCTGACGTACGTAAATTGGTTGAATGAGTTGAGACGTTACTGCGATTTGTCAGGGGGAACCCCGAGGTTCATTAGCGCCCACCAATGAGAAAGAAACCACAATATCTTCCTATACAGATCGTTTTTGCATGAAGATTCAGATAAATCTCTCAATCGTTTGTTTTTAGGACCCAAGACCGAGAATCAAAGGTGACCGTTGGTTATCGGCCGTGCGTCCCAAAAACACTTTTAACATGATTGAGAGATTGATTTCACACTTTGCAAAAATTATCTCTAAGACAACATAATAATGCTTCTTTTGTCATTGATGCCGCTAGCGCTCTATGAAGCCCCTTAAGAGGTAAAATTTGGAAAGGGCGCATCATAAGCAGCCTATATAGGTACCTACGTCCCACTGCAGGGCACAGGCCTCCTCTCAGAGAGAGAGTTGGACTTAATCACCACGCGTGAACACCGCGGATTGGCGATTTCGAGCGCCGAGGTATGTGAATAGCTCAGACACTCAGGTTTCCTCACGATGTTTTCCTTCACGGTTAGCGAGCGGTATTGCTACTATTACTTCACAAATGTACATAACTTAGAAAACAAATTCATAGGTAACATGCCCGCGCTGGGAATCGAACCTGGGTCTCCCGCTTCCGAGTCCAATGTTCTACCCACTAGGCTACCACCGCTTCTGATAACGCAATGCAAAATCCTTGTCCAAAAAGAAAAGGATGGACGTCACTCGCGCGCGTAAGAACGTCGTGCATAAACGGAGCTGTTCAAGGCATTAAATCCAGTGAAACGATTTAAAACACAGCCTCTCAGTTTTAATCCCAGCCTTATTACATTGATATACGGGCCATGTAACGGTCCTAAATTGTCCTATAATACAGGCGGGATGATGATGCGGGTACATTTTTTCCCTTGACTTTGGAAACGAAAATCCCCCAAACAAATCTTATATCCAAGATCTTAGAGCCTACCAAACTTACCTTAAATTTTCAAAACAAATAATAATGCAGCCCATAAACGTCCCGCTGTAGGGCACAGGCCTTCTCTCAGAGAGAGAGTACGGGCTTAATTACCCCGCGTGCCCACCGCGGATTGGCCGTGAGGGAAGACATCGTGAGATTACCGATTGTTTTAGGTGTTCACATACTTTAGCGCGTGAAATCACCAATCCGCGGTGGGCACGCGTTGTGATTAAGTCGATATTTTCTGTGCGAAAAGGCCTGCGCCCTGCAATGAGACGTACATTGACTGCTTACATAGCAAGATTTTAGGGCAATGTTGTTTTTAATCCCGTACCCGTCCACTGCTGGCCATATGCCTCCCCGAAGGCACGCCACTTCCTTCTATCCTCCGCTATCCTCATCCAGCCGCTGCCAGATCGTCGGTCCAGCGAGCTGGTGGTGGTCCTAGGCTGCGTTTGCCACTTCATGGTCTCCACTCGAGAACCGAGAGTTCTTTTATTAATATATAAACAATAATGTAAATGACTTAACACTAACGGTGTAACATGTCTGTAAATATTTGCGATTTACCTTTGGTTCGAAACTGTGAATCCAAATACGGTATTTGAGACGATCAACAATAAATTATTTCATATGCTCGATTAAAACAAAAATTACAAAATAGGTATCTCGGAAAATGTATCTCTTTTAGTCAATCACTAGTTATTACAATTTTTAAATAGATTAAACATAAAAAGAGTGCTCTGAAATATGACGTCATAAGCAAGTATTAGGGGTTAAAGTATGAAATTGCCGTTTCATTGCAATAGGTTCTTTGAATTGACATAGAATCTTCATGGTTTGAGGTTTTCGGATGAAACTTTTTTCAAATGGTTTCTATGATGTTCTTTTTTTAAAAAATGTGAAACATTTGAATATCGACTTTCAATTGTTTTTGTTATTCAATTTAGACAAGAAAGATGGATACTGCGAAAATTCGAGTGATTATGAGGCATCCATTTTTCGTATTTTTTTATTTTATTGATTTGACGCAAGTGAGTCAATATTGTGGGTAAGGTAACGTTAAACCATGCCGCTAATTCCTGGGTAGTTTGACTAGGGTCGGCTTCCACTATCTCTCTTAATTCATCGTTATTCACCTGTGTGGGCGGTCTTCCTCGTGGCTCGTTCTTTAAGTCGAAATTTCCATCACGAAAGCGTTTAAACCAAAATCGCACGGTGCGTTCATTAGTAGACCCCTCTCCAAATGCAGCATTGATATTGCGGGCTGTTTCTGCCGCGTTAGTTCCGCGTCGGAACTCGTATTCAAAAATCACTCGAATTTTCGATTTTTCCATCTTTCTTGTCTAAATTGAATAACAAAAACAATTCAAAGTCGATATTCAAATGTTTCACATTTTTTAAAAAAAGAACATCATAGAAACCATTTGAAAAAAGTTTCATTCGAAAACCTCAAACCATGAAGATTCTATGTCAATTCAAAGAACCTATTGCAATAAAACGGCAATTTCATACTTTAACCCCTATTATTTTCATACAAAATTCCGTTCTAAAAGTAACTCATTTGATATTTTGTCAAATACCGCTCTCTGCCTGTTTAACCCTAGACACCTAACGTTCGTCGTTTCGACGAATACGCAACAGAAAAAATTGTTGTATCTTTGTCGTGCGCGTGCGGACTCGTTGTTTGTCACGGTTCGTCACGGCTTGGCGAAAGGCAACAAATTCCGGCAGCCAATTTTTTTTCGAAATTTTACAAAAATACGTACAACATCGCAATTTGCGGTGAACATAAAATTGATTTTTGCACTAAATGGGCTTTAAAAAGTAATTTCTTCTAATGTCTACAGTTTAAGTTTGCCCTTAAAATGAACAACTACTATTTAAATTTCTGTTTTAAATAATTTTTTTATAAGAATGTCGGTTTTGATCTGTAAAAACGCGTGCCATTTAAAACAGAAAGGAAAATAAACAAGTTATTTCATTAAAAAATATAGAATATGCCTGAAATCTCAGTGCAATAAAGATACCAAAAACAAAAAGTTTTATTTCAAACTTAACACTATGAAAAGGGGTCGTCGAATTGGCGAATGGTTAGGTATTGTGGGGTATGTGAGAAGGTCAGGTTAGGTTAGGTTAGTTGTCTAGGATTAAAGAATACTCCAATTTCACTTCAATCCATCCTAAGGTTGTCTGGAAGAGATCGCGTTTAGCGATAAGACCGCCAATTGTATACGGCAAAACTTAGACATGTAAGCCTTTTAATGTGTTTTGTTTTCTGGTGTGTACAATAAAGTGTTCTAATGTAATCTAATCTATTTTTTCTTAAGTCTGTCGTCCAATAAGCGTGAACAAGTCAATGAACAATTGAGTTGGCCGGCGCCGACCATAAGTCGTTCGAACGGTGGTTTTTCTTCGACACGGGGCTGGGGGGAAGCGATGAGAAAATAAAAGGTATCACTCACCTATTAGGAAAAACTTGCGGGCAGAACGTACAATAACATATTAGTGGCTTGATTAGACTGCTGTAGTCATTCAGGTCCAATACGTTGACCAGTGGTTCGTCATCGTCAGAGAGATCAGCACTGGCTGCTGGTAGATCCTCCGTGATGAGTTGGGAACTGCTCGGAAGCTTGCCACCGGACGGGTCGTCATCGAAAATCATCTGTGATGATGAAACGCTTGTTATTGGAGTAATGTGCAGCCTTAAGGGCCTCCACAGAGTAATACTAGCGCGCCGAGGGAAAAAAATCGTATCTTCTTTTTTTTATTATTTATATATTTTTATTATAATAATTATTAAAAAACACGAACTTTCATATTAAAAATTAGTGGGACTCGTGTTTCAAGGTTTGTAAGCTGGTATTGCTATTTGTGTTGTTTCTTGTAGTCGTTACTTACGTTACGGTATAAGAACATGTAGATATTAGATGCTATTAGTAACTATTGTAAAACACATATTATTATGTATTTTGGAAGAAGCCTGGCTACCCATAGCACAGGGAATCCTAGTTTGGGAGCCAGTAACTACTTTTTTAACCTTTTTCTAAATAAAGTTTTTTTCATTTTCATTTTTCATTTCATTTCATTTTCATTTTCATTTTTTATTTGGACTCTGCCCCGTGCTTGTAGGGTGCACAGGTATTTTGCCAGTGTCTCGTTGTGAAAGGTACACGCTACTTTATATATACAAGAAACCAATGTAGAAAGAAAGAGATATTATAATTTGATGAGGAGTTAAAGTATCTTCTTTTACAGATTGTATTTGCAAAGTGTCAGAAAAGTCATTCTAGTCACGCGGTACAAAAATACGCCTATGCGCAGTGATGCCCACGCCAGACAGGCTTCTCTGTGCAGTGTGACCATGGCTGCATTTCACTGGCAAATGTAAACAGAGAACACATTGCCATAAAAGCACACATGAAAAATAACAGAATTTTTATAGCTAATCACAACAATAATTAAAAAAAAAAACAATAATCTAACAAAAAAAAAATGAGGACATTGTGCGCCCGTGGTAACAGAAAGGGTCACCAACTCAGCATGCATTGCTGGCGTGTGCTGTGAACAACACATCAACAGCAATACTGATTTTCATTCATTCATTCATTTATTTATTGCATGTCATGGTTATAAAACAGGTGGTAATAATAATTTCAAAAATAATTCATGCTCTACATGACACCCTGTGAGGGCACTACAATTTCTTAAATCTAATTATCATGCTACTATACCAATACTTATGAAACTACTTATTTACAAATATATTTACAATTTATCTATAATTTAAATTTAATCATCTAACATTTACAGTTACATACATTTATTCGTATTCTTATTATTTATATAATTACTATTTTATATACAACCTTATTTTCAGTTGGGACCGTTTGATTTTTGACGTCACAACTTGCGCGTACCACCTTATTATAATGTATGAATTATCACGTAAAATGTCTCTCAATCATGTTAATATCGATTTTTAGGACCAACAACCGAGAATCTTGGATCACGTACCTGGGACTAGATAGCATTTAACATAAACATAAACATTTACATACGTATATAGGCACATACATTGCTTCTGGCCCCACACTAGGATACCCTGTGTCGTGGGAACCAGAAACAACGACATCACAAACATGTAAACATCCAAGACCTGGGTTTTTTTTTCTGTCCCAGCCGGGATTCGAACCCGGGACCTCTCGCATGGTATGCAGATGCACTACCGCTGCGCCGCGAGGTCGTCAAACGGCCGTTTTTGGCGTTAACCTCTTGTTCACGGCCATGGGTCCTAAAAAATACTATTAACATGATTAAGAAACGGTGGTAGCCTAGTGGGTAGAACATTGGACTCGGAAGCGGGAGACCCAGGTTCGATTCCCAATGCGGGCATGTATCACTTTGATTTCTAAGTTATGTACATTTGTGAAGTTATAGTAGCAATACCACTCGCTAACGGTGAAGAAAAACATCGTGAGGAAACCTGGGTGGCTGAGCTATTCATATACCTCAGCGCTTGAAATCGCCAATCCGCGGTGCCCACGCGTGGTGATTAAGCCCATACTCTCTCTCTGAGAGAAGGCCTGTGCCCTACAGTGGGACGTATATAGGCTGCTTATGATGATTAAGAAACTGTAGGTACTGACAGTTTTTGTGAGTACGATCTGTAAAAGATATGTTTTTTTCCCCCCCTGGCGACGACTCTCTGGAGCCCCTTAAGCCCGTTTCTTCGAGGCCGACAAATTCTAAAAATTCAAATAAATAAATTGATAAATTTCGTCGGACGCGAAAGCGATCTGTCAGGCTCGTGGCAAGTGACAGTCCCTGGTTGTCCGGAATTTCCAGCGTTCTCTATCTATCTTTTTTTATACATTTAAATCACATACAAATAGGTCTATGTAGAAATATACGATCGTACCTCAAAATGTATTGTCATTTAGGAATTCTATTACCTTATAACAGTTTTTTGCCACTAGCCAGCTAAACCGCTTTCGCCTCATCGACATCAGGTAGCCGCTGAATGCTCGCAAGCCGATTTCGGGTACTTTTTATCTTGCCCTCGTCTAATACATGGCGTGCGTGTAAGGAAAGACTAATCAATGTTGATGAAGTTAAGAGGTTTGTCAGGAACGTGGCAAGTGGCAAACCCTGGTCTCTGTCTACCCCTTCGGGATACTTGTGTGAGTTAATTTAGTTTCTGGAATTCTAAAGGTTTTTAATTGTTTTTTTTCCAAGGTAATTTCACAGGTCAAAGCACATTTTAATATACAGATAAGACTTACCTGAGAATAAAACCAATGTTGTCACTGTAACCAATACATACCTGGGGACCGAGGATCACTTTGCATTCTGCTGTAAAACTATCGAGTAATCTGTCCGGTTTCACCACCTCCATGTTTGATACTTTGGCTTCAGGAATGGGTAAATTGAGTAACGGATTGTCCAAGACCACTCTGCACTCATTGGTAAAGCTCGACAGTATATCTGGTGCAATACACGTTCTGTCATCAGTTTCCACTGTCCGTTTGGATGACTTTGAGCTATTGTTCGTTGTAAAAGTGGGGGGGAATAAGTTGGCATTAGATTTTGTCCACTCAGCGGTCTTTTGTAACAAAGTTTGACAATCACTATCACAAATCATCGGCTCCAAGTTCACTTTGCAATCGGCCACACAATTAATAAGCACCTCTAGTTTATTGCTGCTTTCACCCATTACCAATGGATTGCCTTGCGCTTTGTCTCTATTAGCCTCTGTTTTAGGTCTTCTCACTTTGATCATTTGTTTGTAATAATACGACATGTCTCGCGGTTTTGGCAGCCGAAATCCATCTGTAATTGTGACATTCTCAGAGTTATCTTTCGGACAGCATGCAGCATCGTGTAGCGGTGATTTTTTTGCCCTCTCTTCTTTTTCTGCGTTAACCGTATGGCCATTACACTTCGCACCATTTGTGCCATTGGTGAGGCCTAAAGAAATGTTGTTTATAACACTGTTTTTTCTACTTTTCAGCTTTTTACTCCGTTTTAGCGATACTGTTGAGTGAGTTGCGTTGTGTACTAGAGCGTCCAACCTGTAAATATATTTTTATACTGTGTTAAATGTAAAAAAATAATAAGCTTTGTGCACAATTACTTTCACTTTTCTTTATATTTCATGTCTGAGGAAATACGGATACCTACAGCTATGCATGACTAAAAGCTTAAAACTACAAATAAGAACATTAGTCTTGAAAATGGTTTCATGCGTTGTCATGAACAATCTGTTGTCAAGCTGATATGTGTGCAATAACCTTAAAGGACTATCTTAAGTTATGACGGGCGGGTAATGTGCGGAATCAACAATACAAACTAAAATAAACCATAAATACTTATAAGGTTTGAGACTACAATGCTAGTGGCAAATAAGGCTAGTAGGCACATCACAGTAATGGGCTTTTTCTGCACTTGTATGGAATGTCTGAATTGAAACGAAAAGGCTCATTTCTTTTAAAATAGTCTGTAACTTGGTAAGTACCTATTTAAATATTATTTTAGATTTAAATTGTCACAGGCACTTTTTAATGTGGATAGACCTTCACAGGCACAATGTAATGAACACCTTTGTGCTATGTTTACATTAAAAACAAACCAGACAAGTGCGAGTCGGACTCGCCCACCGAGGGTTCTGTACAAATTTGTAGGTACTCTTATATATTATTATCCCAAACTTTCAGATTTTTGTCCTGTGCTTTTAGTATAAGATGATATTACTTGCTAAATTTCATAGTTCTAGGTCAGCGGAAAGTACTCTATAAATTTTGATTATTATTATTTGTAGACGGGCAGGCAGTTGGAACAACTGATAATTGCCCGCATCCAGTTTCACTTGGTTATTTTTTTATTTGATTCCCTTGAGTGTCGAAATATATATTTCTTTGCGGCATAAACAGCTGTATCTTTTTTTTATGTTAACTTAGAAGTTTGATTTTTTCACATCTTCAAGGGACCATAGACCTGAGTCCATGGTTTTAATTTCAAGTCAATACCTCCATGCATTCCCTAAATAAGGGGTCAACAACAAAGTGATCTTGTAAGGGTTCTGTTTTTCCTTTTAAGGTATGGAACCCAAAAAATCATGTACTTACTTATTACTAAAGATTTTAGCGCAAAACTTGCACGGCTCAACACTTTCTTGGCATAAAGCATTGTACATGTTAACCCCATATTTAATTGCTGCCTTGCAAGGCTGTTTGGTTTTCCATTCTAGCGGCGTGATGGAGACTTTTGGCTTGGAGAACAAGGCTAGAGGTGCCTCATCCAAGTCTTTCCATGTTGTACCATTAAACCTTGTAGGTTTCGAGCGTTCCATTTCACTTTAGCTGTAATGAAAACAGAATTTACATAACACTATTGCAATGCAACAGAAATTACATAAGAAAGGACATGTATAACGGTGACTTTATCTCTTTAACCTTAGAACTGCCCTCGCGAAATGGAACGTATAGGTGGCCTATACAAACTTGGGCACAGATCTTTGACATGGAAGACCAGCGGTTAAGATGAGATTTGTTCCAGCAAACCTCGGAGGATCCGAGAAGCAGTAAAGAACCCCAGTCTTATTTATTTGTCATTAAACAGACTATTTATTTTTATTTATATTTGGCGTAGGGAAAGACATAACAACAGAAAATTTTAACTGCCTCTCAGGAGGGCTTTAGGGTGTTTTTATAAATAAGTTCATGCAACACAATCACATGTGTACTTAGGTCATAAACTAAGATACCCTGTGACGTACTAACCAGACAAACACCCAGGGGCCTGTTTTGTAAAACTACAATTCAGTTTATTATGACAATTCAATGTACGTTGTGTAGCTGAGGTTTCCTACTTGTTAACTGTGAATCGATGATCTTTGCAATGTATGTAGCTGGTGGGGCTCCTAAGGACTGTATTTCAACTAAAATCACTGGTTCTATAAAATTAGGTGTTTAATGGTGCTTATACGAGAACAGACATGGAACAGACTGACTTAAAAAGAAAATGTCAAAAACTAAACAAAGAATTAAATATAAAAAACTATAAAAAGCAAAAAAACATACAAAAAGGTTGTGCGTCGCGCACAATGTACATAATACAAAACGAAATTATGATAGGGTAGGGATAGATAATGCTGTTTCAACTGCTTCCTCAAGGTACCAATAGTGTGACAAGCACAAATTTTCTGTGGCAGTGAATCCACAGCTTAACCAACTGAATCCAATCGCTTTACAAGAATTTTTGTGTAGACAATACATACGCTCTTGGGACACAGGAAAAAAAGGCGGCAAGGTTAGGAAAACGATGAATACGAGCATAAAATTTAAATTTAATTTGTGACTAATTTAATATTATAAATGTGGAACATGATTCCCATAGTAAGAGTATCACCGTAAGACCTGAATTTTATATTTCAGTAACGACTCACAGCTATGCCTTCATACAGTGGAGCTGAGTTTAATCGTTTATTGAAAGTATGAGGTAAACACGTTAACTGGAAAATATTGTTTTAATATTGAAAGAATTTTATACGAACCTGAATATTTTATACGAACTAGACTCTTATTTTGGGCTGCTGGTTGTCATCGTTCTGAGATTTTTGCAAAGTAACAGCAGAAAACTGGTCAGTCTGGTAACGAAAACTAAAACGTCAACCAACCAATCCAACCAAACCAACACCAGTGTTGCGAACAACTCAGGACCTGATCGCCATTTTTCCAAGCTTAAGTAATCTTAAAGGAGTTTTTGCTCAGGTGGCGTAACAAAGTAGCCTGAGCATCTAAAATGTAGTTTTAATAACGTAAAAAGGTAATTTTTGGCAATTTATTTAAAGATGAAACAAATTTTGCATAATCTGCTGCTGGCCATAACGAAGCATCCACTCTCTTTCCCAACTGTCAAAATAATGTCTATTAAAAAGAATAACCAACCATGAAGTTTTTACTAAAAAAAATCATAGAAGTTTTTATGATTCATGCAAATACGTATATTTCTAAAAAGAAGCTACTAATTTGTTTCAATATCAGATTTAATTATTTGATTGAATGAGTTTGGTTAGGTTTCATTTAATTTATTCATCTCATTAAATTTCATTTTCATTTCATATCAATAAAAAACTTCTACTGAAGACTTGGCTGTATGGGCATAGTTCCCTTTGCCTACCAGAATGGGTGAAGAAAAAAAAACTCTGCTTATATTCTACGGTTGGCGCCATTTTTCACAAATTTTCTTTGCGAGTTTAGTTGTTTGTTGCACAAAAAGAGTAATTCCGACCCTAGTTTTTTTGAATTAACACCACCGGAACTCAGTATAATTGCACAAAATGCTTCGGAGAACATTTTACCGGAAAAGTCAAAAAGTCGCTACATACGACGAATTTATTGCGTGGAGAGAAGAGAAAAAAGCAAATAGTTTTTCATTTTTTCGCAACTGTATTAAAAATAGTCGTTCAGTACACGTGCGGAACCGTCATTGCAACTTGTTCCGATTGTCAACCCTCGCCTTCGGCTGCGCCTCGGCTCGGGTAGACATTTGTCGGAACTCTTTGCAATGACAGCCTTTCCACACTTGTAATGAAATATACTATTCTTTTACCAAGTATCAGTATAATACAGATAAATTACAATGGTTATTAACAGCGATGCAAATACTAACAACACTGGTACATTCCTAATTGGGTTACATAAATAATAAGTTACTCCATGATAATAGCAGCAATCTTTTGTATACTTCTGCTACTCTAGTACTTTTCAAATAAAATGACAGTAATAAAAGGCCATCATCGCCGGTCCATAACCGAGAGAAATTCGATGTAATGGGAATGCAGGTAAGACGTCTGTTGAGGAGCGACATTATGGGAAGCGACGTTCCGGGAAAAATTCCATTTAGTGGGGGGAGGGGTCGAGCGGAATCGATGGGAGAGTAGCGATGGGCGACTCGAGTCAATTTACTCGAGATACTCGAGTTGGGCTGCCAGCGAGTAAACTCGAGTTGGAAATTCCGTCAACCGAATTGACTCGGCGGGTGTGCGCGAGCGAGCTGACTCGCGAGTGTGGCTGAGTGAGTCAGTACTATGCGACCGAGCTGTGTGTCAGAGTAAGAACGGTACAACATGCAACTCGAGCTACAGTATCAACGTGGCTGTGGAACAAACCAACGCGGTGGCGGTCCTTACATATCCATTTACTGCAGAACTATTTATATGGACGGCCACCGCCACCACGTTGGTATGTCAGGTCCGACCGACTCGCGCAACTTGACGGCGGTGTGCGCGCTGAGACAACGCTGACTCGAGTTGCTGCTCGAGTCAGCCCTTATTTAAACTCGAGCTACTCGAGTTGGACAAAATGTGACTCGGCCCATCGATAGGGGAGAGGGGATCTCAGCAAATTTCAGGTGATTTCTTTTCCGTCTAGTGTAAAATTGCAACAAATTATCCATCAAAATAAAATTCTCCTGCACAATAATATTTATCACGGTTATATAGATGCCACAAAGTAACACAGTAGTACTTCGGATGGTTTTGCCGCCACCGGCTAGCCCCCTAAATTTACACTAAAATACGCATTTATAAAATCTCACGGGAGATAAGGGGTTGGGGGAGGGAGTCGAGCCAAATCTTACAATATCCCACTAAGAAGGTAGGGGGATCGAAAGATAGTC
This sequence comes from Yponomeuta malinellus, assembly GCA_947308005.1. Lineage (NCBI taxonomy): Eukaryota > Metazoa > Arthropoda > Insecta > Lepidoptera > Yponomeutidae > Yponomeuta > Yponomeuta malinellus. The sequence continues at coordinate 2,887,199 of OX371022.1, forward strand.
AAAATCGCATCAGTAATTAATGGACACCCCCACCCCACATGCCCGCAGAAATCAAAGGGACTGCTGCAAGTTGAATTGGACGCTTTTGTCTAAAAAGGGACGCTCTGGCAACTCCAATTCAAAACAAATAAGGTCACTTTTTGTAAACGTCATTTGTCACTTTTTGTAAACGTCATTTGTATTCACAGATTAGTTTTTGTCTATGGCAAGTTACGAATAGACACAGATGTTTACTCGAAGCGCTGCTCTCTATCGGAGAGTTCGGAGACAAGCCGCGACGCGTCGACATGCGGATGCTTTTTCCCTAGCTACATAGATTAGAATGTATTCTTAACTAGACTAGTGTGGGCTACAGTAGTGTGTCCTTGGTGTGTCTTGACAGCGAAAAAAATGCTGTTATCATAGGGACCTTTATGATGGGGACGAAAGCCGTCATGGAGCTGTTTACGGAGAAGTGCCAGAGAGAATGTAAGCACTAAGAAGTGCCTCTATAGGCACACCAAATACTGAGCGATTCTAATGGAATTTGACAGTTGAAGATCGAATTCGCTCAGGATTTGCGGCGCATTCAACGCATTGCGCATAATTTAGCCCGTGGACGCGCATTGCGACGTAGGTATCTCTATATAGTCTGTGGGTGGTGCGGTGCGTCGAGATACAAAAAAAAATAGATTAGCAATACACGGACCCGGATTATTAAAATTCAGACTGAGATTAAACACAATCTGCAATCAAACCGGAAAATGTAGCCATCTCGAACTTTTTTTTTTTATATATTTTATTTGGGTCACTATATTGGGGAGGCAATAACGCACGTCCTAATAACGCACACCCCGATAATGTACAGCCAATAATCCGTGCACATGTACACGGATTATTGGCTGTACACTATTGGGGTGCGCATTATCGGGTTGTACAAAATCGGTACGGGGCAATAATCCGTGTCCAACCCCAGAAAAGAAAATCACTTGTTGCTGCAATAAATGTTTCTCTTTCTTTCTTTCTTTCTTTAATAGAGTGTTGCCGCCTTTACAGAAGCTAATTTGATTTACTTATTTTCAAAGGTGCGTTCAAAATAAATATAAAATAATTGTCAGACACGTTTCTGTTTACGCATCAGATTAAGAAGGTGTTTTAAAGTTTAATATTTTTATACGTAAGCTGATAGATAAGTAAGCGTAAGACAAACAACATCAGCCGGACTATGGTTGGAGATAAGTTCTCAGACCAACCTTCGTATGACTGCTAAGGCTCGAGCGTTCCGTAAAGGATTATCCATATTACAATCTGTGGTTACAATGCAGTGCCGGTGACTTGCTGGCGCAACAGTACAGACTAAAAAAATGCATAAAAGCTACCGTAAAAAATTCCCGATGTAATTAATCTTAATTTTTTGCGTGCTTCCTCTGCACCTAAATTAGGTATCCAATTTCTCGCCTACACACTCACATACAATGAAAATGTGGGAAAACATTTTTTCGATTTAGGGATCCGTTTTCAAACTTATTAAATATTTAGCTTTGAAGCTCATATTTTGGTTCGAGTTGGGCGCCCCATCTCCCAGCTAAAGGGTTAGAAACATGAAAAAATGTTAAATAGTAGCACATATAATGAACTTAAAGGAAAACTATCACGGCTAAGGAGGCTTTACAAGTTAACAGGCGACGAGGATGAAGTTGTTCTGACCGTACACTACTTTTACAAAATTTCAGATGAAATCTAAGCTAGTCTATACTCGGCTTCATGCCTGACCAGTAAGCTCTCACCTAGTCTTCCGTGGAACACGAAATGAGTTGGTAGCCAAAGATCACTTAGAAAGGAGGCCACGTTTATTGGCTATGGCTGGCCGCCCATTAAAGTCGGTCTATGAATGGAGCCGTTGCCCAAGCTTCCCGGAATTCAAAGACGAAGAAGAAGAACAGCAAGCAGTAAAGCTTGTCGTTGGCACAGTAGCACATAAGCTGTTTGTCGATACAAATTTATTAAATTGAAGATAACACTAAGATTGATTTTTTCCTAGTACTCCTTTATTCATGGTAGGCACATAAGTTGATCATTGACTTAGCTTTCATTTAAAATTATTTGCCACTGTGGTGATAACATGTCAGTATTGTGTCATTGAAGACGAAAAGGAGTATGTAATGAAGTTAAATAAAATATTTAATACCTACTTACGTTTAATTTTATTACCAAATTAGCTTAGAATGAAAAAATCTATCTACGACCTCTAAAATAGCGTTATCTCCTATTTTCTCCTAGTTTGCACTATCTCCTATTTTGCAATATATTTTTAAAGACATTAAAGTAACATTGCTCATCGATAAAAACACTCCTTACATTGCAAAGTGTTAGTATTAATTCATTTCTATTGTTACTATATGTATATCTATCACGCAAGCAGCTGAGGAATTATATTAATACAAAAAAAATACAAAAAAATACAAAAATATTTATTCATCCAACCAATTCCATTGCTAACATACACTTTTGCTGGGATTCCCTTTTAAGTATAAAGTAATGTGTGTAGTCAAATCTCTTAGCAAAGAAACAATAACAAGTATGTAACATAAATAAAAGTATATAAATGTCACTTAAGTCACCGTTCAAATCGACTTCTGTAAGAAGAAGTTAAATGCTGTTTAAGCCACATTTAAGAAAGTGGTGCAAGTCGGCCTTAAAGATAAAAAATATTTATTGTTCATAAAAAAAAGATACACTTCTCCTTATAGGATTATGGACTAGTACTGACCTAAATGGCTGAAAGAAAAATTCTGTGACATTATAAGTAAGGTGTCCATTGACACCTATTCTAGGGTAGTTAAATTACACTTTAGTTTATTGAATAGTCTAGTTTCTTTCTTAGAGTATAAAATACTATTACTATGTATAAAATACTATTGAGTTTATTAGTAGAGTTAATGAATAAGAAAGTATGACAGGCCTCAACCAGAGCGCTCGTGATAGACTGGTGAAGATAATTGCGGGACGAGAAGTTATGTGGACAATACATTTGAAACTTCGCAGACAACCCAGCAGCTGCTACATGTAGATTTATGAACCTTGCTCATCTCTCCATTGATAGATTTGGTACGGAAACCAGCTTCAGGAAGGATGGCGGTGCCGGGATAAAGGCGTAGGCAACGAAACTTGGTTTCGAGCATTTTAATTTAGGCATTACAATCAGTTGTAATGGCTGACACGCCAGCGCCCACAAGTAATCTGTTTCTCACACTGAAAAATGCGTCTTTCGTTTTAAGTCTCAGCTGAGCCAAAGCCGTCAATCACCTTGAAGAAGAATAGGGATATATTATTTATTAGTTTGTGCGACACCCTTTTGGAAGTTCAGAAATTACATTCGATTTTTTTTATTGAATGAATGAATGTCAAAAACCACCTAGATTATGGAATACATTTCTAAACGAATCCTAAGCTAAACTGCTGATTTCATTTCAAGTAAAATGCGCTAATCATATGTGAACGAGGCACCAATATGGACGCCAATTATTGGTCGCACAAAATCGTGCGTGCATTATTGGTCCGTACCGATATTGCGCGACCCGATAACGTACGGGCAATAATGCACACCCCAATAATTCGCAGACTATTTTTTTTCTTGAGGGCTGAATCAAAAACCATTTCGAGATTAACATCTAAGTAACCATATTTTCTATATTTAAGATAAATATTAAGGAAGATGAGCGTTATTTTTGCCAAAAAACAATAACCTTCATTTGACCTTCTGATGACGTCACATTTTAAAATAAACATAACATATGGCAACACTACGTTACTTAAAAAAAAGACTTGCTGTCATAACTGTCATATGCATATCATTTCCTTGTCTGTGAAAAAAACGTCTGTGACAGCTAATCACAGAAACAAAGTGTGACAGTTTGCGCGACGTTTCGGCGTGTGCACTCGAAAAATATGACGTCACGCTTTCAAATATTTTAAATAAATAATTTATAATAATAAACTTAACAAATCGCTGAAAAAATGAAATTAGTCTCTAGAAATTACTTCTGCTTTAAGAAAAAAATATAAAATAAGATCGAAATAAAAAATATACTGCCCGAATTGGTGTCGCTAGGGCACGAATTATCGGGGTGTGCATTATAGGCTGTACGTTATCGGGTCGTACAATATAGTGACCCACTATTTTGAACGACCCGATAACGTACAGCCAATAATGCACACCCCGATAATGCGTGCCCAAGGGACACCAATTATTGGGGTGTGCATTATTTCCTGTCACGCAATATCGGTACGGACCGATAACGCACGCACGATTTTGTACGACCAATAATTGGCGTCCATGTCGGTGCCCCGTTCACATATGTTTAGCGCATTTTACTTGACATGAAATCCGCTGTTGCGCTTAGGATTCGTTAAGAAATTTATTCCATAATCTAGCTTGTTTTTGACATTCATTCATTCAATCCAAAAAACCGAATGAAGTAATAAATAACAAATCCCTATTAATGGGTACCTATTCTTCTTCAAGGCCGTCAGCCTTAGCTCAGCTGGGACTCGAAAAAAAGACACGTTTTTCAGTATGAGAAACAGATTACTTGTGGGTGCCGGTGTGTCAGCCATTACAACTGATTGCAATCATCATCATCATTATCATCAGCCATTTGACGCCCACTGCAGGACATAGGCCTCCATCGTGGTTTTCAAAACCATGAGGGGTTTTGCCATAATCGCCATGCTTGGCAGGCGGGTTGGCGATCGCAGTATATGGCTGGAATCTCAGGAAGACGTTGCTGCCCGTCTCCTGGTAATTTATTTCCTTAGTCGCCTTCTACGACAGCCACGGAAGGAAATGGAGTGACGCTATTCTTAATCCGGCGCCACACTGCTCGCAATGCCTAAATTAAAATGCCCGAAACCAAGTTTCGTTGGCTACGCCTTCATCCCGGCGCCGCCATCCTTCCTGCAGCCGGTTCCCGTGCCAAATCTATCAATGGAGACATGAGCCAGGTTCATGAACCTACACGTAGCAGCTGCTGAGTTGTCTGTGAAGTTTCGAACGTGAACAATATAAGGATAGTTTCTCGTGCCGCAATTATCTTCACCAGTCCATCACGAGCGCTCTGGTTGATGCCTGTAATACTTTCTTATTCATTAACTCTGCTAATGAACTCGTCCATATCCTTACATACGAGCCAGATAACAATAATTCGCTTGAGTGGCTATTGTATTACTTTGCTCACAAGCTACTCTTCTGATGTTGACGGAAATCAGAAACTTATCTGAAAATAATAATTTAGATTCTCTTTGTTAAATGTCCAGGTACAATGAGAGCCACTGCCCTATGGTCAAGTTGTGGAGAATGAGGCAGAAAAAAAACTCCAATCTTTTCTCAAATAGTACCTATTACATCTAAAACATAAATTGGCATGAGTACAAGATCCCATCATGAGTGCAATCAACAACTTGCAAAGCCAAAACATTAGATACCTACTATTACTACTACATTTGTAAAGAAACCATGGTAATAGTATTTTATACCCTAAGAAAGAAACTAGACTATTCAATAAAGTACAGTGTAATTTAACTACCCTAGAGCGGACTATCCTTACTTATAATTTCACAGAGTTTTTCTTTCCACCATTTAGGTACCGATCCATGGAGGTGAGAACTTACTGGTCAGGCGTGAAGCCGAGTATAGCCGTGTATATGTTGTAAAGCCTTCTTAGCCGTGATAGTTTTCCTTTTAAGTTTATTATTGTGTGCTACTATTTTACATTTTTTTCACGTTTCTAACCCTGTATCCGGGAGATGGGGCGCCCAACTCGTACCAAAATAGGAGCTTCAAAGCTAAATATTTAATTTTCGAAAACGAATCCCTAAATCGAAAAATTGTTTTCCCACATTTCCATTGTATGCGAGTGTGTGTAGGCGAGAAATTGCATACCTAATTTAGGTGCAAAGAAGTACGCAGAAAAGAAAATTAAGATTAATTACATCGGGCATTTTTACGATAGCTTTTATGCACGTAAATGTATTTAAAGGTTTTTTGAGTCTGTACCGTTGTGCCAGCACGTCACCGGCACCGCATTTTAATCACAGATTTCACATGCATAATCCTTTGCGGAACGCTCTCGTTCAAGATGGACCACCACGAGCCTTAGCAGTCACACGAAGGTTAGTCTGAGAACATGTCTCCAATCATAATCCGGTTGATATTGTTTGTCTTACGCTTACTTATCTCTCAGCTTACGTATAAAAATACTAACTTTAAAATACCTAGTTATCTGATGCGTAAACTGAAACATGTCTGACAATTATTTTATATTTATTTTGAACGCAGCTTTGAAAATAAGTAAATCAAAATAGCTTCTGTAAACGAGGCACCACTCTATCAAGTGATTTTCTTGTCTACGGTTGGACACGGATTATTGCCCCGTACCGATTTTGTACAGCCCGATGGTGTACAGCCAATAATCCGTGTACATGTGCACGGATTATTGGCTGTACATTATCGGGGTGTGCGTTATTGCCTCCCTTTTATTTGACCGTTTGACGTTAGTTTTGTTTTGTGTTTATCAAAAAGTGAATATTTGCTCTCTTTAATTTTATTTTGTTTTCCCACATTACATTAACTGTATTTGGAGATACAATCCTAATACCGGTAAGTCTCTTGGGTCCACCAAAACCCAATCTCCACATTGAGACTAACGAAGCACTAATAACCTGAACGTTTCAGCTCTCCCTGAAAGCCATGAATGACCCATACCAGCCTTACGTACAATGCCCTTACGACCCGAAGCACCTGGTCCCACGACACCGTCTTCAAGGCCATATCGTGAAATGCCAGCAGAAGTATCCAGAGCTCAAAATATGCCCATACAATGCCACTCATCGGCTCAGTTTGGAAGCCATGAAAGCTCATGTTTACGAGTGTCCTGACAAAGAAGAGATATTCCCGAAAACGCAAACTCCAAAGCAGATGGGAGCTGTCTCCGTGCCAAAGCCCCTCTTTAACAAGGATTTCTTGCCAGAAACCGATCCTAACCACGAAATGTGGGATGACTGATTTGATATTAGTCGCTAGAGTTCTGCCATAGTAATTAAAAGGGTGAGAAATCATAACTCATATTACTAAAATTACATTGTTTAACTGCATATTATTATTATTTTGTATCATGATCAGTGATTGTAATAGGTGAATATAAATATAATCTTTTCTATCTTTACATTCTATCAAAATAATTTGCAGTTTTGCTGTTATTGTTAAAGGCAGGATAATTTGTGCCGTTCTGACAATTAAATTGTCAGAATCCTTAGGGTAGCCATAGTTAAGAATTGATTGATTGATTGAGAAACGGGTTGATTAGAAACTGGAGTATGGATAACAAAGTGGAAAATGGTTTTTGTCACCGATTTACTATTGAACTCTCAACTACAGCAAGTCTCTAGATCTGATATATAGCTTGTTTTAGTGACATCTCTGAATCTGACATATCTGTCAAGAGTCGTCACTATAGTGTGTTTTAGTGACATCTCTGAATCTGACATATCTGTCAAGAGACATCATTATAGTTCTGTTTAGTAGGGCATCGGTGACAAATCCATTTTCCACTTTTTGTTTCTATTCATGCTCAAGTTTCTAATCACCCCATTTTACAGTAGTTAATCTTAAGAATTATAACACATGAAGTTGAATTAAGTTAAGTAAAACGTTTAATTACCTGTAGGTAAGTTTAATGAATAAACAATTGTTTTATGTGAGAAGTACCTACATATATTGTTTCATGCAATGTAATTTTGTTTTTGTATGTAATGTCTAAATGCTTAATTCACAGCTAAGGGCTGATAGGCAATCAAATCAAATCAAATCAGTTTATTGCTTCATGTGGTACAACAGTTCTTACAATAAGGTATAGATCCATGACATGAGCCCTGTAAGGGCACTGCAATTTTGTAACAAAATTACTTAAAGGATATTAACTTAAAAACTAATGTAATAACTATAACCCCCAGAGTTGAACAGACTGCAATGAAAACATGTTAAAAGGAAGAGTTTGAGGATTTTCTCATGACTCTTATCAACAGACACTGATCAAATTATTAGGATGGACCCATATATCCATCGGTCCATATTATAAAATTGCTAAAAAATCATATCAAAGTGAAACTTATGTCAGTAGCCCAAATCCTGAGCGATTCCAATCGTCCCACTGTCAAGTTAGACAATTCTAATCGGTGAATGGTAAGGGGTTACTTGCTAAAACCGCATACAACGAAAACATGTCGTGTGCAATTCATTTATAAATCATTGAGTAGAGCAAAGTAGCCATCACCACAGAGGAAGAAGCCATCACTCAGATCCTCTTCACTCGTGCCGCTAGATGGCGCCAGCGCCGCTCCGGTGCACTGCGCAGTTTGAGCTAAAAATTAACGCTTATAGACGTTTCATGTTAAACCAACGGCCGTGTAACCCGACTCAGCCCCTCTCGCTTTTTTAGGGTTCCGTTGCCAAAGGGTAATGGACCTTATTACTAAGACCACTGTCCGCCTGTTTGTCCGTCACCAGGTTGTATCTCATGAACCGAGGTAGCTAGAGTCTAGTAGACAGTTGAAATTTTCACAGATGATGTATTTCTTTTGCCGCTCTATAACAACAAATACCTACTAAAAACAGAATAAAATAAACGTGATTTTTTCGCCGTTTTTTGCTCGATATTAATAACGGTAACAGGTAGACGCTTGAAATGTTCAAATGTTGTATAGATAATGATACGGAGCCCTTCGTGGGCGAGTCCGACCCGCACCTGGCCGGTTTTTAGAGACACTGAGAGATTCACAAATCTATGTAACTCTGAAAACAAAGCTATTGATTAATATCGGAAACGTACATCTCGAATGTGAGGCGTTCTGTTACTCTGCTACATCAGGGAAGCTAATAAAACAGTAATACTACGAGTTACGTAAATAAATTAATCACTTAAAAATTCAAAATATTTATGATAAAAGGTAGTTACAATATTTTAGAAATATTCAGAATCCCCCGCCCGCAAATCACCGTTGAAAAAATACTCGGGCGTAACAACTGACAAATTCCTTTTCGATTTTGGTTTCAGCTCGACTGAGCCTATTTTGTGCATTGTAAGGTTTCATTCATCCTTCAAATTCAATAACATACAATAAAGTAAAAAAAAATCGTGATAAAATCATAAGCATCCTATATACGTCCCACTGTAGGGCACAGGCCTTCTCTCAGGCAGAGAGTATGGGCTTTAATCACCACGCGTGCCCACCGCGGATTGGCGATTTCAAGCGCTGAGGTATGTGAATAGCTCAGGCACCCAGGTTTCCTCACGATGTTTTCCTTCACCGTTAGCGAGTGGTATTGCTACTATAACTTCACAAATGTACATAACTTAGAAAGAAAAGTCATAGGTACATGCCCGCACTGGGAATCGAACCTGGGTCTCCCGCTTCAGAGTAAAATGTTCAACCCACTAGGCTACCACCGCTTCGTCATAAAATACTTACATATACTATTAGTTTTAAATGAAAATTAAAATAACCCTATATGCAAGTGTTGTCTAGTGTTGCGCCGTCAGGGGCGCGGCCGCTCTTAAAGACTTCTCCAGGCTCTTGAGAGCCGGCGTGATGGTGCTGCCCAGGTCTTCCACGACACTCGACAGGTACACTGTAAAAAGTCGTGAGATAAACATCGTTAACAAGATGGACATATGACCTCATCCAAGTGGCAGGAAGACGCTGGATGCAGGCCGCTTCTAACCGGTCCTTTTGGAAATCCATGGAGGAAGCCTATGTCCAGCAGTGGACATCTTGTGGCTGAATGATGATGATGATGATGATGAAACATCGTTAAAACACAAAACTCCTGACCCGAAAGATAAGTGTTTATTGCACTTGGTTATTTCAAGTGCATGCCTTTGTTAAGTTCAGTCTTTTCATTTGACTGTACAATGACGAGTTAGGAATATGACGAATCAGGAATATGACCAGTTAGGAAAGTGTCGAAAAAGGAATGACCAATCAGGAATAAGACGAATCAGGAACACATCGCATAAGATGAAGTGACACTTACCAATGTCAGTGAGGCACCGCCTGGTACCGAGTGCGTCCATGTTACGCACGCTAAGTATCTTCTCAGCATACAGCTCGCACGTGTGATTGCACACCTGCGCGGAACAGAGGCATTTTGAAACGACTGTTGTTATCTAATACCTTTAAACGACCAATTCCATAATCTGAATCTCGGAAACGGCTCCAACGATTTTCATGAAATTTAGTATGCAGGGGGTGCCGGGGGCGATAAATTGATCTAGCTAGGTTTCATTTTTAGAAAACATTGTTTTGTCTGTGTTTTCAGGCAATGAAATACTGGTACAATATGATTAGAATACGAAGGTAAATTTCGCCAGGATCTATTAAGTTGTAATGCTCAGGCGGGAAGTCGGGTGGTCCCGAAACCAGAAGATCCCGATTCGAGTTCAGTGTCCGATTATTTTTTTCCCTTTTTTCCCCCTTTTTTTTTTCATCGTATCTAAATATAATTTAAAAAAACACGATTAACAAAAAAAAAAAATTTTTTTTAGTTAATAGTTTTAAAAGTTAACCAGGTACTACTTTATTGTACACAAAGAAAGCAATAACAAAGTAAAATAAATAAATAAATAAACATTTTAGCATTGCAAGTTGTTGATTGCATTGCACTCCCCAAGAGTGAAACCGAAAAATTATGGGGTGGAGAGATTCCCTCCACATATCACCAAATCTCACCAAGAGAAAAGGGAGGGGGAAGTCTCAACAATAAAAGATACAACAGAAATGATTCGCATAATTGAATCGTGTGATTTTAAAACGACACATGTCCTTTCATTACAACTTTGCAGGAAATAGAAAAAACTGATTTATTCAAATACTAATATCTACAACAGCAATATTTTAGCATATTATATTGATTTCTGTATGAATAAACTACAATTTTTTTTTTCTAATGTAAATCAATAGGTAATTTAATAAAAAAAAAATGGGCAAGTGTTATTTTAAAAACACATGTGACTTGTGTTGTTTTAAAATCACACGATTCAATTGGGTATTTGACAAAATATTAAAACGGAATTTTGTATGAAAATACTGGCTTATGACGTCACATTTCAGAGCACTCTTTATATGTTTAATCTATTTAAAAATTGTAAAAACTAGTAATTGACTAAAAGAGATACATTTTCCGAGATATTTTGTAATTTTTGTTTTAATCGAGCATATGAAATAATTTATTGTTGATCGTGTCAAATACCGTATTATAACAGTTTACGCCCTATTTTTCAGAATGTTCGTAAGTTCGGTGCAAAAAAATTCTGCGTTATGATATGATATAAAATTAATAACGCATTCCGTGTGGCGCCGGATTAAGAATAGCGTCACTCCATTTCCTTCCGTGGACGTCGTAGAAGGCGACTGAGGAAATAAATTACCAGGAGACGGGCAGCAGCGTCTTCCTGAGATTCCAACCGCATGCTGCGATCGCCAACCCGCCTGCCAAGCGTGGCGATTATGGCGAAACCCCTCATGGTTATGAAAACCACGAAGGAGGCCTGTGTCCTGCAGTGGGCGTCGAATGGCTGATGATGATTAATAACGCAGCCTATGCACGTCCCACTATAGGACACAGGCCTTCTCTCGGAGAGAGATTCAGTCGGCAGTAGGTCAATTTAAACCTTACCTGTAAGATTAGCAAGCTGAAGTGGCAGTGGGCCGGTCACATATGCCGAAGAACCGATGTTCGAAGGGGTGCTTGAGGATGGACGAGGACAGAAGCGAGTGGCGTGACTTGGGGGAGGCCTATGTGCTATATAACCTTACTAACCTCTGTGAGGAACTGCCAGGGCGCCTGTTTCTCCGCGTCAGAGAGATGCATCTCCAGATGTTGTGGTAGCGTCATGAGGTATTGTCCAACCTGGCATTATTATTATTATCTTTATTTTCATAACTTAGAATAGGTTTATAATATCAATATAAGTAAAAAAAAAATACAAAATATATTTTATAAACCTATCCTAGTTGGCCACCGGTAACGGAGCTAGGCTCAAGCAACCGGTGGTTAGGGCCGCAGAGAGAGAAACCTCCGGACGATGCGCGCCGTGTCCAAGAGCACCGCCTTCTGTATCTGCCCCTTGATCCAGCCATCTAGCGAGAGAGCCTTAAGATGTTGGTCAAGACTCATCGCTATGAGACCGTTCGCCAATACGACTATCGGGACAATGGTTGTCGAATCCACATCCCATAAGGCGGTAACCTCGTGGGCCAAATCAAGGTACTTGCTAATCTTGTCCTTCTCGGCCTTCACGAGGTTCTCGTCATGCGGGATGGTGATGTCGACGAGCACTGTCTGGCGCATCAATCGATCTGTCAGCACGATGTCAGGCTTATTGGCAATAATAGTCCTGTCCGTGATGACAGACCGATCCCAATAGAGCGTAGCATGACCTCGGATTCGACAAGACCGTATCGGAGAGCAAGTTGCTAATGAATAATTTTTATCAATACGTTTATTGCACATAAGTAAAAAATACAATGGCAATGTGGCGGACAATGTATTAGACAGCTTTGGTCTCTTTCTAGGGTTCCGCGAACGAAGGGTGCTAAACGGGACCTTATTACTAAGACTTCACGGTCCGTCTGAACGTCTGTCACCAGGCTGTATCTCATGAACCGTGATAGTTAGACAGTTGAAATTTTCACAGATGATGTATTTCTGTTGCCGCTATAACAACAAATACAAAAAACAGAATAAAATAAATATTTAAGGGGGGTTCCGATACAACAAACGTTGTCTAAAGACAGCGCTCGCCATCTAGCGGCCGTCTATGTAACCTTCACAGCGCCCATATCTTGTCGTTAAATGTCAATGTTAAACGCTTCTTGTTAGTTTCTATAGATAATGTTACGGAACCCTTTGTGCGCGAGTCCGACTCGCACGTGGCCGGTTTATTAATAACTAATTACGTAACCGCGGCTTTCAAACCACCCAGATGTAACTGTGTATAATCACCTAAAAAAAACCTCATAACCTGGTCGTTATCAAGAGCTTAATAATAGTGGATGTATAGATAGACAGAAAATTCTTTATTGTATGCATACACCAGGAATTACATATGAGACCTAAACAATAATATAGAACAGTACAATTGGCGGCCTTATTACTCAAAGTGATTTCTTCTAGACAACCGTATTGGGTGATACGTACCTCAGTGATGTACTCCTGCGGCGATAGTGCGTACTCTGGTAGCTCTGTAGAGAGAGCGTCGTTGTTACTCCACACCGAGAGCGTCGGTATCTTGTCTGCAACAAGGTGGCAGAATCAGGACAGGTTGACACGTGACCCCAGTCACGCCTGATGCTAAACGAAGACGGGATCTAAGATGTTACGTGTCTATAGTCCGCACAGATCTTTTTGGCGGTAACGTGAACATAGTCACAGATCGTTTGCGCGTCGCTTACTGTCTTTACAGTGTATGTGTGAGTAATTGACTACTTTAGTAAGTGACTAACAGTAATTTACTACGCAACACACTACGTCAATTACTCGCACATGCACTGACAGTAAGCGATGTGCAAACGATCTGTGACTATGTTCACGTTACCGCCAAAAAGATTTGGGCGGACTATACCTGTTTAATCTGCCGTCCACAAGCTAAAATGCCGTTATGGACCATCCAGTCGATTTTCACTTTTTGATGGCATCTTAATCAGAAACAAAAATCTCTGTCATTCCCTCTAAACCAATTTTTCCTAACCTTTATAAGTACTTCCAGAGACAAAAATTGAAAAATGCCGTTATGTTAGTTTAAATATTTAATAATTAAATAATCATCATCATCGACAGCCCTTTGACGCCTACTGCAGGACATAGGCCTCCCTCATGGTTTTCATAACCACGAGGGGTTTTGCCATAATCGCCACGCTTGGCAGGCGGGTTGGCGATCGCAGCATGTGGTTGGAATCTCAGAAAGACGCTGCTGCCCGTCTCCTGGTAATTTATTTCCTTAGTCGCCTTCTACGACATCCACGGGAGGAAATGGAGTGACGTTATTCTTAAGCCTATGCGCACGAAACTCTATGCTCCTGTTTTATTTATTCGTTTTGTCTGTTGTGTATTTGGTTATGAAAACCATGAGGGAGGTCTATGTCCTGCAGTGGGCGTCAAATGGCTGATGATGATGATAGAGTTTTAGCTTATGGACGGCACAAATGCCGGTTGACTCCAGTTTTAAAGACATCTAGATTATTCTTTTTTTCCTTCAAAATTTCTTTCCTTCCTCTTACATTTCCATAACATAAATAACTTCCACACAACACGATCACTTCACCTGGTCCAAAACTAGTATACCACGTGCTAAGTAACCAGGCAAGGACATGATACGCATGGAACTACACCCAGACTGAGGTCATGTGTGCAAATCTACGGCGGTCCCCAGTGGGAATCGAACTCACTAGCGTGGTAATCAGACGTGATGCCGCTTGACCAACGAGGCAGTCAAAGTTTTGACACAAATTCTAACATTTTATTGATAAAAAACAGAGTTTTAGAATATTTGGAATTAAAGCCAGTTCAATGCATGAGTTTTAGAATATTTATATAAATCCTGTAAATTAAGGACTTGAAAAGACTAAGTTTAGAGTTTTTTGTCAATTTTTTCTCCAAAATGATCTAGATTTTGAAATGGACACCTAGTTTAACTTGTAACGTTCATTAGCAGTTTCTGTGCTACTTTGAATAACAAAAATTTGAATTTGATTTTAGAGGCCAAAAATTTCACCTATGCCGGGACTTGAACCCGCGACCTCTGGCTAACCGTGCCAGCGCTTTCCTAACTTAGCTAATAGGTAAGTGCAGGCATTAGCGAAATTTCGAGCCTCTTTACAAACTTTCTCTGTATTACGTACCTACAGGGCGCGGGTTCAAGTCCCGGCATGCGTGGAATTTTTAGCCTCTAAATAGGTTTTTACAATTATCCTCAGCACGGGTTAGTGCAACAAAAAGAATATAATTTTTATTGATTTTATTTACTTTAAATAAATTTAGTCTGGTTAGTTATGGACCTACTAAAGTAAACTATTTCAAAATTTTTGTATACCTAATATTGTCTGTAACCTGTTTATAAAAAAAATATATTACATTTACTTATTGCATATAAATACTTACATATTTATAGATATAGAGAACGCCTTTTTGACATTTTATCGTCACAAAACACGGTCAAGCTATTTATGCGTCACTGACGTGCAAATACATGTTAGGCTTACCTCCCGTTTCTCGTACACTAACACGCTGTTGATCTACTGTTAACAGCTGTCAATTGAACAAAGTGCATACAAAAAAAAACCACTGACAGCCGTTAACAGTAGATTAACAGCTTGTTAGTGTACGAGAAACCGGGGGTTAGACTCACCTAGCTGCCTGTGAACTGGCTCCCTTAGGACGTTGACGGCTAGAGTCCTAAGCGTGGCGCCCGCTCGCCTCAGCTCGCTGACACTGGGCAGAGGCGAGGCGAGGCGTCGAAGCGACTCATCCTGCAGGTGAGCTTCGGTGTCATGTAAGGGCGTCTCGGGCGTTGGCGCTGAGGGCAGAAAATCTTGTTTAGATGACAAAGCTGTCTGGCATTGATATCTGTTCAACGCACAACGAGGTTTTCGTTAGAATAACAATAATCTGACAGATAAGAGCCAAATGGCACAACTGCCATGTCTTGACTGTACTCGCCACTTCAGTCTACCCGTGACTACGGCAACAGCAACGTTGCCGAAACGTCTGGAATGAAGGTAATTACATTTTACCTAGTAAATATGATTAGACCCGTTTAATACATAAACTCACGCCTGTATCCCAGAGGGGTAGGCAGAGACCAGGGTCTGCCACTTGTCACGATCCTGACATTCTAGCGCCGCAGGCCGACTCTCTCTAGTGACATTCTAGCGTCACAGCCCGGCTCTCTCTAGTGACATTCTAGCGTCACAGCCCGACTCTCTCTAGTGACATTCTAGCGCTGCAGGCCCACTCTCTCTAGTGACATTCTAGCGCCGCAGGCCGACTCTCTCTAGTGACATTCTAGAGTCACAGCCCGACTCTCTCTAGTGACATTCTAGCGCCGCAGGCCGACTCTCTCTAGTGACATTCTAGCGCCGCAGGCCGACTCTCTCTAGTGACATTCTAGCGCCGGAGCCCGACTCTCTATAGTGACATTCTAGCGTCACAGCCCGACTCTCTTTAGTGACATTCTAGCGTCACAGCCCGACTCTCTAGTGACATTCTAGCGTCACAGCCCGACTCTCTCTAGTGATATTCTAGCGCCGCAGGCCGACTCTCTCTAGTGACATTCTAGCGCCGCAGCCCGACTCTCTCTAGTGACATTCTAGCGTCACAGCCCGACTCTCTTTAGTGACATTCTAGCGTCACAGCCCGACTCTCTCTAGTGACATTCTAGCGTCACAGCCCGACTCTCTCTAGTGACATTCTAGCGCCGCAGGCCGACTCTCTCTAGTAACATTCTAGCGTCACAGCCCGACTCTCTCTAGTGACATTCTAGCGTCACAGCCCGACTCTCTCTAGTGACATTCTAGCGCCGCAGGCCGACTCTATCTAGAGACACTCTAGGAACCCTATCCCTCGCAGCCAATAACCCTACCTTCAGCCTCCAACTCTTCATCGATGCTCCTGAGATGAGCAGCCAGTGTATCCAGCAGCGCCCCGACGGCCGCCCCCAGCGCCAAGGCCGCCGGGAACGTGCTAGAGAGGACGCCGGCTGACTGGATACTTGAGAGGAACTCGTCCTCTATCAGACGGGAATGCGAGGAGATCTTCGAGGTCAGGGATCCGGTGAACGCCTGCGCAGGGGCGAGGAGTGAGAATTGAGTTATTTTAACATGAACATGTCAGAAGTTACCACGACGAGTCTAATAAGTAATCAGGACAAGTATTGTTAGAAGTTTTCAGATAGAACACTTGAACGTTTGTCTATTCATTAGCTCGAAACGTCGGGTTTAAGCTAATTGCAATAGGAAGAGACACGATCCATTTTTTGTAGATAAATAGGTCCATCACGGTGCAGAGTCCTCTAGAAGGATCTAGAACTTTCTAGAATGTCCGTACTGATCAGTGAAACCTCGACAGCCAGTTTATAGAAGGGGCAAACGGCTCTGAATGCAATCCTCCACCACATTCTACCCCTAGTACCCTCTAGATTCTAGAACGTTCTAGATGGGCCTTCGAGAATCTAGAAGGTAACAGTAAATACCTCAACAGCCGGTAAATAGAAGGGGTAGATCGCTCTGCCTGCAATTTTGTTCCCGGTGGCGCGGGCGCTCCGAAGCCAGCCCTCACTGCGCTCCACTATGGTCTGGAAGGCTCTAGAACGTTCTAGAAGGTCTCCCTGTAACGAAAGAGAGTTCTTTAATAAATCTACATAAAACATAATATCATAAACTCACGCCAGTATCCCGGTGGGGTAGGCAGATACCAGGGTCTGCCACTTACCGATCCCGACAGATCTCTTTCGCTACAAAAATTAAATGAAATATAAATCTACATTCACACAAATATTATTACCTCAACTTTTATCTTCTACTAATCTATACTTCCAACAAATACGAAAGTACATATTACCAGAGGACAAGATAAAAAGTACCCGAAACCGGCGTGCGTGTATACAACGACTAATGAATGTTGAGGAAACGAAAGTGATCTGTCAGGATCGTGGCAAGTGGCAGTCCCTGGTCTCTGCTTACCCCTTTGGGATACAAGAGTGAGTTTATATATGTATATTATTTACGCGTACAAGTCGCGGCCTAAAGCACTAGCACTAACTTTGTAAGTTCGGATGTAATCTCCCAAAAAAAAAGCGGTGGTAGCCTAGTGGGTAGAACATTGGACTAGGAAGCGGGAGACCCAGGTTCGATTCCCAGTGCGGGCATGTAACGAATTTTAGAAGGTCGTATGAAAGGCATAAGTACACTTAATCACAAAAATACAAATCATCTGTGAATATAATTTATTGTTGTAGCATTATATTTTATTTTGGTTAATAAGGCACACCAACAGCGTACATACAGAACATAGCAGAATCGTGTTATATAAAAAGATATAATTACGTATAATTATTACCTACCAAAAAAAAAAAAAAAGCGGTGGTAGCCTAGTGGGTAGAACATTGGACTCGGAAGCGGGAGACCCAGGTTCGATTCCCAGTGCGGGCATGTACCTATGACTTTTTTTTCTAAGTTATGTACCTTTGTGAAGTTATAGTAGCAATACCACTTCGCTAACGGCGAAGGAAAACATCGTGAGGAAACCTGGGTGTCTAAGCTATTCACATACCCCAGCGCTTGAAATCGCCAATCCGCGGTGGGCACGCGTGGTGATTAAGCCCATACTCTCTCTCCCTCTCTCTCTCTCTCTCTCTATCTCTCTCTCTCTCTGAGAGAAGGCCTGTGCCCTACAGTGGGACATATATAGGCTGCTTATGGATGTAATCTCCAAAATTAAATGCCCTTTCATCACTTGGTCCTGCAGCGCTAGAATTTCACCAGAGAAAGAGAAACTTGGCCTCTGACGTTAGACTATCTATATACCTGTCCACCTAGGTACCACTCGTCGGTCTGTCCACCCGCCACCAGTCCGTCCAACCGTCCGCCTGTCTGTCCGTCTACCAACAAACCTAGTCCAGGTGTGCAATCCCGAGCGATCCCAGCAGTTTCTGCGCGTTTTTAGCCTCTAAATATGTCTTTTAGTTTCTGCGTCTGCCTTTCTTCCGCCTACCTGTCCGTCTATCCACTTGTCTGCCTGTCCATCCATCCGTCCGCCTGTATGTCCGTCTACCCACAAACCTGGTCCAGGTGAGCAGTACCCAGCAAGCCCAGCAGTGCCTGCGTCTACCTGTCCTTCTATCTACCTTCCGTCTGTCCCTCCGTCTACCAACAAACCTGGTCCAGGTGTGCGGTCCCTAGTGAACCCAGCAGTGCCTGCGTCTGCAGCTCGCCGTACCTCGGCAGCAGATCACGCAGCGGCGCGTACACAGCCCGCCCCAGTTCCCTCACGGCCGACGGCCGAACCACTTCTGTGAATCAAAGGCTCTATTTAAAAAAAAAAACCTTCAACTTTGGCCCTTCATAAGCAGCCTATATACGTCCCACTGTAGGGCACAGGCCTTCTCTCAGGGAGAGAGTATGGGCTTAATCACCACGCATGCCCACCGCGGATTGGCGATTTCAAGCGCTGAGGTATGTGAATAGCTCAGACACCCAGGTTTCCTCACGATGTTTTCCTTCCCTTGCGTCTACGTAATGAGATGATTTACACAGAGTCCAGTGGCAACGTCACTCACACTAGATGAGCGAAGGGACCACTCGGACGTATTGACTTGACGTATTTTAAAAGTATTTCCGTCTGGCGCCGGATTAGGAATAGCGTCACTCCATTTCCTTCCGTGGATGTCGTAGAAGTCGACTACGGAAATCAATTACCAGGAGACGGGCAGCAGCGTCTTCCTGAGATTCCAACCGCATACTGCTATCGCCAACCCGCCTGCCAAGCGTGGCGATTATGGCAAAACCCTTCATGGTTAGGAAAACCATGAGGGAGGCCTACGTCCTGCAGTGGGCGTCAAATGGCTGATGATGATGATGATGATGATGATGATGATGATGATGATTTTAAGTAGCCTACCGCAAATATGCCTATTGGGCTACGAAAAGAATCTAAAATTCGGAAAAACAATAATTTTTCTTAGAGATAACTTCGCCTTTGTAACAATGCTATGTAATTAATTTTCTAATTCATGATTTGCAATAATGAATATTCAATGTATCTATCTATCTAATCAGCCCATAAACAGAGCCCACTGCTGGGCATAGGCCCCTTCTCTGTCTGTGTGTTGCCCAGCCGCTTTCACAATGTCGTCAGCCCACCGGGCTGGTGGTCGCCCACCGACCGTCGTCGTACCGTAAAAGTTAACAGTCACGCAAATAAATAGTTCAGGAATCGAGTCTCGCCGTTTTTTCCGAGCTTCTCCCGAACTTCATAGACAATTTTATTATGTTTTTTTTTACAAATGTGTAGTTTTCCGATTTTTCCCTGTACTTGTAGTATGAGACGATATTACTTGCCAAACTTTAGAGTTTTAGGTCAACGGAAAGTACCCTCTAAATTTTGATTCCCTTGAGTGTCGAAATATTCATTTTTTACTGCATAAACGACCGTATCTTTTTTTTTACATTAACTTAGAAGTCTGGTTTTTTTCACAGCTTCAAGGGACTGTAGGCCTGAGTATATGGTTTTAATTTCAACTCGCTCCCTCCACGCGTGCCCAAGATAAAAGGTCTTGAGTGACAGACAGACGGACGGACAACAAACTGATCCTATAAGGGCTCCGTTTTTTCCTTTTCGTAGTTTCCGGTATCAAGTTGAAATTAAAACCATATACTCAGGTCTACAGTCCAAATAAAAGTTAAAATAAATGTCTGCAAATTAAATAAATGTCTTCTTTCTTTCTTAAATCATAAAAAAAATTATCTTTGTATACGGCAAAACTCAGACATGTAAGCCTTTTAATGTATTTTGTTTTCTGGTGTGTACAATAAAGTGTTCTAATCTAATCTAATCTTTCAAGTTCAGGAACAGTTCGGAAAAAACTGCGAGACTAAAATTCCCGAACTATTTACAATGTAAGTACCAACCAATTTGAACGGAACCCTCTTACAAATCTTATAGTTGATCTTACAATAGTTAACTAACCCCCGGTTCCTCGTACACTATCAAGCTGTTAATCTACTGTTAACAGCTGTCAGTGGATTTTTTTTTAGTATACACTTTGGTCAATTGACAGCTGTTAACAGTAGATTAACAGCGTGTTAGTGTACGAGAAACTGGGTGTAAGAGCTAATAACGGATCCTCGCCTATAGATGCAACATGACAAAAAATGTATGGACTTTATGCTTCGTCAAACAGCTCTTTACTCTGGGGGGTTTACTCGTGTTGACGAGCACACTCCCCGTTATTGGAGAAATATAGACTTTGTTGCACCCTGCATGAATGCCCGTTTATTCCCAGAATTAACAAAAAAAAAAAAATACCGAGCAAAGCTCGGTCATCCAGAATAAAAATCATCATCAGCCCCCTCGACGTCCACTGCAGGACACAGGCCTCCTTCATGGTTTTCACAACCATGAGGGGTCTTGCCATAATCGCCACGCTTGGCAGGCGGGTTGGCGATCGCAGTATGCGGTTGGAATCTCAGGCTGCTGCCCGTCTTCTGGTAATTTATTTCCTTAGTCGCCTACTACGACATCCACGGGAGGAAATGGAGAATAATAATGAAAGCAATATATTTTATTCATACCTTTGCTCTGCCTCTGCGCCTGAAGCAACGCCGCGAAGGTGGTCACAAATACGTCCAGCTCACTCCGGATGTCCACCAGAGACACGATGCCCTCTTGCGGAGTACTGCAGAGCTTCAGGTTCGCTGATAACACCTGAGTGGAAATCAGAAATCAATAATTTATTTCAACGTAAAGAGGATGTAGTGACTAGAATTGAGAAAGGAATGTTGCGTTGGTTTGGACATGTGGAGAGGATGAAGGAAGAAAGATTGACGAATCAAAAATACCGAGCGAATGTGGGTGGAAGGGCCGACAAGGGACGTCCCGGGCGGGCATACTTCGACCAAATAGGGGATTTATCAGCAGAGGACAAGATAAAAAGTACCCGATACCGGCGTGCGTGCATGCAACGACTAATGAATGTTGAGGAAGCGAAAGTGATCTGTCAGGATCGTGGCAAGTGGCAGTCCCTGGTCTCTGCCTACCCCTCTGGGATACAGGCGTGAGTTTATGTTATGTTATGTTATGTTATGAAAATAATTAATATCCAAACTAATTCATTCGATTTGTAATAACAAATT
Organism: Yponomeuta malinellus; assembly: GCA_947308005.1. Classification (NCBI taxonomy): domain Eukaryota; kingdom Metazoa; phylum Arthropoda; class Insecta; order Lepidoptera; family Yponomeutidae; genus Yponomeuta; species Yponomeuta malinellus. The sequence goes on from OX371022.1 coordinate 2,909,141, forward strand.
ATGGATACAGAAATAAAGAGCTAAATTATTATTAAATTAAAAGTCAATGTCGCGCTTCGATAAGCTGGGTAGAAAAATGAGAAGATGAGACAAGTACAGTATTACAGATATTTATTTAGACAAGAATATAATAAGTGGACTGTGGAAAAACAATGGGTTCGTGCCCTACACTGGTTCAGTTGGTTCAGCCCGGAAATCAATGTCCATTCTTTCTACTGGTAACATGTAACATGTATCAGTAATACACCTAGTATTACTTGTAACGTTCAATAAGTTACAGTTTCTGTGTTACTTTGAACATTTAAAAAAAAATTAAATTGTAATTACCTTACTAGGCGTAGGCTCCAACGATAGAAGGAGGTCCGTGTAAAGCCTGACCAGCTCCCCTAAGGGTGCCTCTGACTTCAGTACATCTGTCAGCCACTGCACCTGCAAATCAAGCACCTTTATGTGGCACGCTAACGGTGAAGGAAAACATCGCGAGGAAACCCGCAGCTTGGATGGCCCCGCAAGTATTGACTTGTCTTTGCTGTGGGATAGGCCGACTGAGCTGTCGGGATGGTAAAGGTGCTGGGAAAGCCTACTTCATCTGAAAAACGACGTCCCAGGCACTGCGGCGTCCGAGTGGTCCCTTCACTCATACTAGATGCATCTACGTAAGATGCAAAAGGCCAAACTTAATGTGGCATTACTTAACTAAAACTCAAACATTTTTGTTTTCATTATCATCAAAACACCAGTGTTTGAGCAGTAGTCTCTCTCTAGTGACATTCATGCGCCGCAAGCCGACTCTCTCTAGTGACATTCTAGCGTCACAGCCCGACTCTTTCTAGTGACATTCTAGCGTCACAGCCCGACTCTCTCTAGTGACATTCTAGCGTCACAGCCCGACTCTCTCTAGTGACATTCTTAGCGTCACAGCCCGACTCTCTCTAGTGACATTCTAGGACTCTCTCTAGTGACATTTTAGCGTCACAGCCCGACTCTCTTTAGTGACATTCTAGCGTCACAGCCCGACTCTCTTTAGTGACATTCTAGCGTCACAGCCCGACTCTCACTAGTGACATTCTAGCGCCGCAGGCCGACTCTCTCTAGTGACATTCTAGCGTCACAGCCCGACTCTCTCTGGTGACATTCTAGCGTCACAGCCCGACTCTCTCTAGTGACATTCTAGGGTCACAGCCCGACTCTCTCTAGTGACATTCTAGCGTCACAGCCCGACTCTCTTTAGTGACATTCTAGCGTCACAGGCCGACTCTCTCTAGTGACATTCTAGCGTCACAGCCCGACTCTCTCTAGTGACATTCTAGCGCCGCCGGCCGACTCTCTCTAGTGGCATTCTAGCGTCTCAGCCCGACTCTCTTTAGTGACATTCTAGCGTCACAGCCCGACTCTCTCTAGTGACATTCTAGCGTCACAGCCCGACTTTCTCTAGTGACATTCTAGCGCTGCAGGCCGACTCTCTCTAGTGAAATTCTAGCGTCACAGCCCGACTCTCTCGTGACATTCTAGCGTCACAGACCGACTCTCTCTAGTGACATTCTAGCGTCACAGCCCGACTCTCTCTAGTGACATTCTAGCGCCGCAGGCCGACTCTCTCTAGTGACATTCTAGCGTCACAGCCCGACTCTCTATAGTGACATTCTAGCACTGCAGCCCGACTCTCTCTAGTGACATTCTAGCGCCGCAGGCCGACTCTCTCTAGTGACATTCTAGCGTCACAGCCCGACTCTCTCTAGTGACATTCTAGCGTCACAGCCCGACTCTCTCTAGTGGCATTCTAGCGCCGCAGGCCGACTCTCTCTAGTGACATTCTAGCGTCACAGCCCGACTCTCTCTAGTGACATTCTAGCACTGCAGGCTGACTCTCTCTAGTGATATTCTAGCGCCACAGCCCGACTCTCTCTAGTGACATTCCAGCGTCTCAGCCCGACTCTCTCTAGTGACATTCTAGCGTCACAGCCCGACTCTCTCTAGTGACATTCTAGCGCCGCAGCCCGACTCTCTCTAGTGACATTCTAGCGCCACAGCCCGACTCTCTCTAGTGACATTCTAGCGTCACAGCCCGACTCTCTCTAGTGACACTCTAGCGCCGCAGGCCGACTCTCTCTAGTGACACTCTAGTGCCGCAGGCCGACTCTCTCTAGTGACACTGTAGCGCCGCAGGCTGACTCTCTCTAGTGACACTCTAGCGCCGCAGGCCCACTCTTTCTTCAGTGATATTCTAGGTATCACACTCAAAAAAGAAAAAAATCTATTTATCTTTCTAGTGACATTCGAGCGCAGCTCTAGGGACTCTCTCTCTCAAATACCTGTGTATGAGCACTGGAGGTGAGCGTGGCCCTGAGCGCCGGCAGCGTGTGGCCGTCCATCTGCCGCCAAGTCGCCGCGGCGCTGGTGGCGGCCACGCGCCGCCAGCAGCGCGCCAGCGATAGCGACCGGCCCATCGCGCTGAATAGCGACACGTAGGCCGATGTAAGTTCTGGAGACGTTTTGAGAAGCTTACTTTGTAGTTTTTGCCTTTCGCTTGAAATGAAATGAAATGTCTAAAAACGAAATGGAACAAATATGCCGAATGGATTTAGTGGTGAAATAATCCGACGCTGTTGCAGCGGTCCGTTACAGTTTCACCAGAGTGAAAGAAGAGTGAAGCAATTAAACAATAACAGAATATGCTTTCAGAGGCCCATCGCGCTGCCAAGTGACTCATGTGCCGATTTATGTTCCGGAGATATATTTCAAGGTTTTCTTTTGCCTCTCATTTGGAATAAAATGGCAAGAAATTAAATTTATGATTTTGATTTTGAATTAAATTAATTTAATTTGCACTTTTCCTGAACAAATGAAAACGCACTCAGCCATTATGGCCTAATATTACCTCTGCCATGACGTTAAATAGTTTGCAAACTAACACGCAAGGCTGGTACTTGCTTACTGGAACTTAGTGACGTCACTACCACGGTGAACGAATGAACAAGGTTATGAAATTGAATTTCTACAGCCATCTTCTGCTTTTACGCATTAAAAAATCAATATATTCAGGTTCGTTAGGGCAAGTAGTAGAGGAAATAAACACTTCGTTAATCAAGTTTGACTTGAGTCAACTAGCGTATTCTGTTTTATGGACCCTGCATGAAAGAAGGAGAAATCAAATACTTGCTTTATAATATTTGTAGGGATTAACTCTACATTCACACTACAATAATTCTACGTTGACTCTACACTCACATTGGTTAACCCGTTCAGATCAATATTGACCTCAGTCTGGGTGTATTTTCATGTTTGTGATGTCCTTGCCTGGTACCATAGCACAGGGTATCCTAGCTTCAGACCAGGATAAGTGACTGTGTTGTGTGTAAAGTATTATATACCACTATATTGTGATTCGCGTGGCGCCGGATTAAGAATAGCGTCACTCCATTTCCTTCCATGGATGTCGTAGAAGGCGACTAAGGAAATAAATTACCAGGAGACGGGCAGCAGCGTCCACCTAGGATTTCAATCGCATACTGCGATCGCCAACCCGCCTGCCAAGCGTGGCGATTATGGCAAAACCCCTCATGCTTATGATAACTATGAGGGAGGGCTATGTACTGCAGTGGGCGTCAAGTGGCTGATGATGATGATATTGTGATTCAAGCAGCGTGTTGTAGTTACCGGCGTTCATGGTAGTGAGCGCGTCCACCAGGGGGGCGCTGACCGCCGCTTCCAGCCGGTTATACAGGGTCTCCAGCTGCAGCCGCTTGTCCTCGTAGTCTGGCGCGTCGCTGAGGACCTGCCGCGTAATGGACCTTGTATAATAGAAACAAAAGCCACAGCTACCGAGAAACCATCAGATTACACCCAAACTATCGCAGATGGCACATAGTTAGTTAGTTAAACATGAGATTTCCGCACTTAACCTCATAGTTGGGCCATTGTACGTAGCAGAGCTGTGAGTTTACTCCAGCCAGCCTATCTCTTTCCAGAAGGCCAGCAGTGCTCGAGTGTCACTGCAGGCCTCCTGAAGGGATCCCAGCTTCCCAATGATGGCGGTCCGTTGCTTTTCCACGCCTTCACAGTGGCTGGTCACGTGGGCGGTTGTTTCCTCTTCTTTGAGGCATCCCCGGCAAAGCGGGCTGTCAGTTAGTCCCATGTTGTGGAAATGTCTATTCAGTGAGCAGTGGCCGGTTAGGATTGCCACAGCTTTGCGCAGATTATCTCTTCTCAGACGCAGCAGGCTACGTGAAAGATATTTCGAGATTATTGCTAGGGCCTCCCTGGCTTGTCTGCAGATGGCACATTCAAACAAGAACGAGAAAAAGAGATGGACAGAAAGAGAACATTTTATTGTACTTACATAAAAAAGGAAACAAAACATCTATACTCACTTCAAGGCTAGCCGTCATGGCTGCGACCTGTGATGCCAGTTCAGCAAGCTTATCGCATTGTGTCCCCACACCGGCTTCTAGCGTGTCTTCCAGAGCTGTAGCCAGCGCTGCCCACTTGTCGGCCTCTCGGAGGGCCGAGGCGGCGTTCTGGGGAAGGGGCATGGGCTTGAACCCTCGACCCATCAGTCGACCGACCGACCAGTCTACGGATTAATCAATCAGCCTATATTTGTGCAGGCCTGGACATCCCCCGCGGCATTTTCACCGTCCCTAACAATATTTAAAAGCAGGGTTCAAAAATATTACTTTGCCTTAGTTTAAGTTTGTTTTTTTTATTTATTTATTTATTTTGTCTTTTTGGTGAAATCTATTCCTAGTAGTATGTAGGTATATTTTTTCGTTCATCTCCTCCCTTCATATGATAATTTTTATTTATGTATGTTTATTCTATATTTATCTTATATTTATGTACCGTTTATGTATGTGTATTAAATATATAAATATCTTTCTTAGTATAGTTAAGTTGCACCGACTACTCGTCATTTAGCTTCTCTTTTTTTTTCAGTCAATGGTTGTCTGGAAGAAATTACTTTTAGTAATAAGGCCGCCAATTGTACTGTACTATATTATTGTTAAATACTCATATGTAATTCCTGGTGTACATACAATAAAGAATATTCGATCTATCTATCTATCATTATCTATTTGCCATGTAAGTTCGTCTGTCTGACTGTCTGTCCGTCTGTCGGTCTGTCCGTCTGTCTATCTGTCTGTCCGCGGCCTAGCTCAGATTATTAGTACGAGGAAGCTGAAATTTGGTTTAGGGAGCATATTAATCACGCCGACAAAACGGTAGAGTCGAACTATAACAAAATTTTTTTAGGAAGGTACCCCCCTACACCTAAATTAGAGATGCATTTTGTTCTCGCCTACACCATAGTGTGGGATATCGGTGGATTGGTACTATTGTGGGTGTAGGAAGATAATTTTTTGATTTAAGGTTCCGTCTGCGAAATCATCGTCATCATCATCAGCCCCTTGACGCCGACTGCAGGACATAGACCTCCCTCATGGTTTTCATAACCATGAGGGGTTTTGCCATAATCGCCACGGTCGCAGTGTGCGGTTGGGATCTCAGGAAGACGCTGCTGCCCGTCTCGTGGTAATGTATTTCCTTAGTCGCCTTCTACGACGTCCACGGAAGGAAATGGAGTAATGCTATTCTTAATCCAGCGCCACACGGAACTGACTGTGTGTAATTCTTGTAATGTTGCAACTTAACCACCTAAAACCGGCGGTTATTTTGTATTATGACAGTATTTCTTTGTAATGACTTACCAGTTTCACAAGCCAGGTTGAGCCAGTATAAGTTGAAATCCAAGAAGAAAACCCATTTGACGGCCTTGCAAACAAATAAACAATTTTCATTTTCCATCACACACCTCCAACCGGCTCTTGAGCTGGTCTATCCGTTGCAGGCTGGCGATGGAGTGTCCCGTCTCCTCCTCCACGGTGAGGACTTTCTGCTCCAGGCTCTGGAGTCGCTGCTGCAGCATGGAGCCCTCGATTTGGAGAGTAGACGCGTCTTGCAAGACCTTCGGGATAGAGGTCACTATCTGCGGGCGAATGTTCTGAATAAATCACTGTGTTTTGTTATATTAATTGCTTTGTTACCATAAATGTGTAGTTCCAAAATGAAAAGTATTCTAGGTAAAATGTTCGTAAGCACGACATTAAAGATAATGTAGTGGCGAGCACATGTCAACTCTGCACGCGCACTATAAACTCCAACATTCCTGCATCGCGCGAGCAAAATGTTTCACATAACATACCATAAATATAACGTCCGACGAACATCAGTCGGACCGGCCGTCCCCAGGCATACGATCTGCCTGGCGGGAAATTTCCCTTTATAGTGGAAGAGCACGATCAGCCGCTCTTCCCTATAATGTATATTGTTAATAACATTCATAATAAGATATATCTCTTTCTCAGCCGCTGAGAGCATGTATGTAAAAAATCAGATTATTGAGAAACTTACCAGATTTATAGGATCACTTACCTGTGTTGTGGTCTCATCTAGAGAATTAGTCAACTGTTTCATGTAAAGCTGTAGTCTGGACACTGTGTTCGCCACAAATACCTGCAAACAAATAAGCCAGGGAATGGGTTTACATGGAACTGGCCATCGTTTGGTGGGTGGGCCACCTACCCAATGGGTTGATGACATTAAGAAGAAGGCAGGAGGACAATGGACAAGATTAGCAGAGGACGGGCGAGGTTAGCGAGACAGTAAAATGGCTTTTTTTTTGTTTTCGAGGGGGTAATCTTCATAAGCTAAGATCAGAATATTCTTTATTGTATGCACCAGAAAACAATTATAGAAACAATACTAACAAAAGAAGCGGTACAATTGGCAAAGATACCTGACTTTCTGGGGTGAAAGCCAGGTTTCATGGTTATTACCCATTAAAACCCCCCGGTGGCCCTCTTCATGCAATTGGAGGAGGGCTCCGGGATCTTCTTGAACTCTCCAGAGCCCGATGGTGAAGAGGCCTTTGCCCGATAGTGGGCATTTTTCATGGGGTCTATAGACAGATCGGTTAAGATATATATGACTGTAACGTAAATGTAGAGTGAGTGTTGACTGTAGAGGAATGTACAGTGAATTCATACAAATATTATAAAGCAAGTGTTTATTATACTTTAAGAATATTTTAAGTGTTTATAGATTTATCTTTCTTTCATTGCTGGTATCTTGGGGGATGGTAGGGAGATTACACCAGTCATAGTAGACAGTGTTGCAAATTAAAGAAAACACATGTTTGCTAAATAAATAACATAAATACATCAAATAGCAACATGGACCCCTTGGTGCGCGAGTCCGACTCGCGCTTGGCCGGTTGTGGCAGAGATAGTTAACCTTGTCCAATAGTGGTTATTGATGGGCTGAAATTGATAATTAATAATAATTATTTTATGGTGGTTCTTAAATAATACACATCATCATCTTCAAAAAGAGATTTTTTGTTCGAATCTCACTCGAAATAATACTGCATTGACATAATAGTTCTGAAGCTTGGAAACTGGAAACTTTTATTTAAATTTGTCAAAAGTATGGCGTACCTCTTTATCCTGGTTACCGCTGGAGCTCCAAGCTTTATTGATCCATTTTTTTGGATCGAAATCATCTTCCGAAAACGTTTTTAAATCCTGAAATTTGATCAAGGAATTTTATTAGATTATCGTGGATTAAAGTTGGGTATCTTTGAAAATAACGCTGTGAATGTTGTGCAATATTACGTCAAATTATTACTAGTTCAGTTACATACATAAGGTTACTTACCATAACACTTTTCTCGTGTTCACGGTGGGATAATTAGTTTTAGGTATGTATATATTTCAATAAAAAATACTGAAAAGTGGGAAACTTCCTTGGTCTATGTGACGTGTATTTGTTGACAAAGTTACGTTTTGCTATGATTTTTATGTAACGATTAGTATGTAATGAAGAAAGTATTTTTCTTCCATTATTTATACAACGAAAAAAGGAAAATGAATATTCACACTTGAAATTTATATAAAAATAAAGAATTTATGATGATATTCTTCCTTATAAATTTAATTACGGCTTAATAGTCTACTTTTAGGGATAGGGTTTTTAACTAATTATTTGCAATAACTAAGCGTATAGAGAGGACTAGTGATGTACTGTTAAGAATTTTTGTTATAATCGATTGATTTACATGAGAAGAATCTTGTGCATTGCTGATTTAGCATCCACAAAAAAACTTGAACTGTCAAAATCGTTTGTTATTGTGCTCACAGATTGTGTTTAGGTTATGTTGGAACGTAAACAATTCTGAATTCTGAACAACGCTGCATTGGGGAATAATTAGATAATTTCGCCGAAACCGTAATGACTACGCCTAGTAAACGGAAAAACACCATGGCCGGTAATATAATAAATGTTTCTTACAGTATTTGTCTGTTTTCTTGACGATATATACGACGAAATACCAATTAGTATTGTACAATAGGCGGGCGCCTATTGTACAATATTTACTTGCAATAAAGAATTTTGATAATAATAATAATATAATAATAATTACTTTTTACGTTCACGTTTATATTTTATTGTATTTCAGATGATAGAAATTTGAAACGGGTCAAGAAAGAATGCAGTTACGGTGAAAAATGTTACAGGTTGAATCCTGCACACTTCCGCGAGTTTAGCCATTCCCACTGTAAGTTTTTTTTTAGCATTTTATTCAGCCATATTTTTTAGCACAGTTAATTTAAGAGAGGGACTGAAAAACTATTTGCCTCTCGCTCACACATTATAGACAGCCATATTGTATGAGCGGGAGGCGAATAATTTGTCCAGACCTTTTCTTTATTTAATTATAATAATAATTCCCACATGATACAATCAATTGTCCTGTGATGCGCCCACTTAAGTCACCCACTCTGCATGGAGTTGTCTGATTCAGACTACTCCAAACTGTTAAATACATGCATATTTTGACCCTTTAGAGTCGTCTAAATGCTTAACTCGATAGAGTGGAAAGTTACATAACCAGGCAAGAAAATCACTGATATAGAAATACATCCAGACTGAGGCTTTGTGTACAAATGTGTGGCGGCCCCCAGTGGGAATCGAACCCACAACATCTGGCATGGTAATCAGACATGATACCTCTAGACTAACGAGGCAGTGAACCACAATCATGTTATTTAGTTTAAGTTTTGTATAATGATCACACACTGACAGTATTTTTTATAAAAGCACAATTCCTTAAAACATTCTTCAAATGCAGCTTAAGTAGTCTGTAGTAAAGTATTTCCCTCTACCACAGAATATTTAATCTGTAGAATTGTAAATGACCCGATCGGACCACCGTAACAAAGCCTGTAGAATGAGCTAAAGAAAGCTAACAATATAATTTTCCTACTTTTTAGTGGAGAGCATCATTGACCACAAAAAAGACAGTGCATTCACCATTCCACCAAGACTGACACTGCAAAGGAACATGATCTTGGAGCAAATAGAAGTTATCATGGAAAAACAACTCTACACACCTGCAAGCGAAACGCAACCTAAAGCAGAGGAAGAGAAGGTGGAAAATACGCCAGTGAAAGTTGACAAAACACTGCTTAAAACTGAAGACATAAAGGTTCAAAAGACAGCCGAAAAGTCTCAAGTGAGAGTTGAAAATACAAGGTACAATACGGTTTCTGTGAATGTGAAAGAAGATGCGACCCAAGCTCAAAAACATCAGTCAAAGTTGGAAATTACAAAGAAAGATGCTGGTTCGATGCAAAGAAATACAGAAAAGGCTTCTAGTAGTAAGGAAAATGTAAGCAGCATGGAAAGAAGTAAATCACCATTGGGAAGGGAAGCTAGTGGCTCTAATACAAAAGGCAAGTAATTTATCCTACGTATTAGTAGACAAGTGTATGCAATAAACAAAAATTTTAAAACTGTTAGAATTTTTCTGTGGAATTACTCCTCAACTGTTGGTTATCAAATGCCCCCGTTTAGGGGGCATCATGTGTTACAATTAGCCCACTCAAGGAATAATATAAAACGGATTCGCATATAGCCTATGTCCATTTTAAATACTGGTGAAAGAATTTTTGACATCAGATAAATGCTTTTGGAGATTACCCCCTACAAACTTACGAACATACAAACTTACAATCTTTTCCTAGATATAATATTATATAAAAATATATTAATACAAAATTAATCAATTATGTTATTATATTATATTGTATTGTATTGCATTGCATTGCATTGAATTGTATTATTATAGTACAGAAGATATAGACACACATGTAAAACTCACCTGTATACAATACATGCTAAAGAAAGCAACAGGTTTCTCCTGTTTAGATTTTCTTAATGTTTTTAATGAAGTACCTCCATAATACTCGGTTTGTTTTGTCTTAAGTTGCTTGTTGCGACAAGTTTTTGTTGTTTAATATGTTTTTTAACATAAACATAATTGACTAGACCTCATAGTTAGTATTAGAGTATAATGGGGCTGTCATGGTTACCAACTGGCAAAAGCCTCGAAAAATAAATGATTATAAAAAAAAAAACATTTGCCTCAGATCCCGATTACAGAGCAGTGGTACCACCTACCCGCCGGATGGAGGACTTCTTCAAGGTGGTGGCGCCGCGCGGCAAGATGGCCGCCAAGCACGCTGCGCAGGCGCCGTACTACCTCTTCTACACAACTATCACCGATGCTAAGGAGACGCATAGCCAACCGTATTCGATAACTTTCCAAGGTACCTAATAACTTTTTGGTAGCCCGCGGGTACCTTCTCTCGGGCGGACATAGCGAAACTATAAGGGTTTTCTTGTTGGCTACGGAACTCTAATAATTAATATAAGATAAATGAGAGGCGACAAGACCAGACGAGCCAAAACAAAACAAGACAGGACGGGACAGGACGGGACGGGACGGGACGGGACGGGACGGGACGGGACGGGACGGGACGGGACGGGACGGGACGGGACGGGACGGGACGGGACGGGACGGGACGGGATGGGACGGGACGGGACGGGGCGAGATGTAATATTATTTTATTTATTCAAGAAATAAATAGTTGTATGTACAAAAAAATATTAATTATTGAATTTTTGGGTTTTATCACATTTATGTTTTGTTGGGATTAATCTCACTGATAACTCTTTTGTATTCACAGAACTGTTAGATCCCAGTTTGGGCGAGCTGAAGTGTTCTTTGCAAATCAACTTCATGGTGGAGCTGGGATGGCTCTTAGCGCATTATTACTTCGCCGGATATAGGTATGTGAATATTTTAGCTGCTGTGTGATACAGGCTCTGAGAGAGAATGTGAATGCGGTATTGAACTTTTCGGGGTTCACTAAGACTAAGACTCCGCTGTCCGTCCGTCCGTCTGTCCGTTATTAGGCTGGATCTGATTAACCGTGATAGCTAGAAAATTAAAATTTTCGCAGATGATGCATTTCTGTTGCCGCTATAATAACAAATACTAAAAACAGGATAAAATATATACTTAACGGGGGCTCCCATACACAAACGTGATTTTTTTTGCCGTTTTTCGCTCGATATTAATAACGGCAACAGGTAGACGCTTGAAATATTCAAATGTATAGATAATGGTACGGAACCCTTCGTGCGCGAGTCCTATTCGCATTTGACCGGTTTTGTAAAAACGATCTGCAACAAAAGATATGATGTATTTCCGTTGGTGGCACTTACCCCCGGTTTCTCGTACACTAACAAGCTGTTAATCTACTGTTAACAGCTGTCAGTGGTTTTTTTCGTATGCACTTTGGTCAATTGACAGCTGTTAACAGTTGATTAACAGCGTGTTAGTGTACGAGAAACCGGGGGTTAGTGTTACTGCATGGAGCCTCTTCATAAGACCTTCGCGTGGATTTTCACTTCAAATACTTTGGTTGCAGCAACAAAAGGCTGACAATTCTGTACGGTGACGAAGGACCAGAGCTGAAGACCATTAACCAGAAGAAACCGCACGTTGAGGCGTACCACGTTAAAATGACCAGCCCCTTCGGCACCCATCACTCGTAAGTTCAAACAGTACCTACGATCTTCGCACTGGATGGAAGAAGAGTAGGATCATCATCATCATCATCATCATCATCATTAGCCATTTGACGCCCACTGCAGGACATAGGCCTCCTTCGTGGTTTTCATAACCATGAGGGGTTTTTCCATAATCGCCACGCTTGCCAGGCGGGTAGGCGATCGCAGTATGCGGTTGGAATCTCAGGAAGACGCTGCTGCCCGTCTCCTGGTAATTGATTTCCTTAGTCGCCTTCTACGACATCCACGGAAAGAAATGGAGTGACGCTATTCTTAATCCGGCGCCACACGGAATGGAGGAGGTTAGGGAGGATGGTAGCGGAGCGGTAGAGCGCCAGCTTCTCTGTCGGGAGGTGGCGGGTTCGAATCCCGGCATGTACCAATGACTTTGTTTTCTAAGTTACGTACACTTGTGAAGTTGAAGTAGCAATACCACTCGCTAACTGTGAAGGAAAACATAGTGAGGAAACCCTAGTGTCTGAGGTATTTACATACCTTAGCGCTTGCTGCGTACAATGGCCCAACTGTGAGGCTAAGTGCGGAAATCTAAGGTGTAACTAGAAAGAAAGAAAAAAAGAGGATATTTATTTAAATAAATATAGCCAGCTGATGAGCAGCTATCTGTTTGTGCCACTCGCCGTAGAAACCACTGGAGTTTGGGGTACCCAGGGGAAAGTTTTTGTTAAGGAGATAGGGCATCGTCTCAGGAACCGTGGCTTTGACTACCGCTCAGGGGCATTTTTGATGCAAAGGATATCCCTCGCTGTGCAGCGCGGTAACGCTGCCAGTGTTATGGGTACCTTTGGGTCGGACATGTCTCGGGGCGGTTTATTTAATTGACTGTACTTGTGTGTGTGTGTGTTTTTTTTTTCCTTTATTCTTATGTTTTTTATATTTTTTAATTAATGAAGTAGTGATGTAATTTATTTATATGGTGGTAATTTAATTTAGTTGTATTGTTGTAATTTATTTTGTGCCAAATTAATTAATTTCAATAATGTTAATTAATCAACTCAATTTACCCAATATATTATTTTATCTTGTCCGTCAATAAAAACACGAAGTAAACTTAACTAAAACTAGAACTGGATGGAGGAATGACGAAAAAAATTTATCGAGCGAATGTGGGTGGCATGACCGCTTAGGTTGTTTTAGAAATAAGAAATTAAGAATTTGTGGCGAGCACATGTCAACTCTGCGCGCGCACTATAAACTCCAACATTCCTACATCGCGCAAGCAAAATGTTTCACATGACATACCATAAATACAACGTCCGACGAACATCAGTCGGACCGGCCGTCCCCAGGCATACGATCTGCCTGGCGGGAAATTTCCCTTTATAGTGGAAGAGCACGATCACCCGCTCTTCCCTATAGTGGTGACCCCCGACAGAACATTGTCAACCTTCCTTCGCTCTCGCAGCACCCCACATACAATCAGTCTCAAAGCAAGGCCAGCATCCTCTTCCCTCTCACCTCATCAGTTCCACTACAGTCAACGCACCGACTACTGGTACTGATGGTGATCTCCCCCAACCCCTCGGCACGGCAGCCACACAGCAACAGCGCACGTTGCCAGTGGTACAGCAGCCTTCACCGGTTCCTACCACATGCGCGGTCCCCATGGTACTGTCGCCGGTGAAGTGACTGTTAGCCGCCGAACACCCTCAACCGCTAGTCGACTCACTGACTCAGCGACTCCTGGCACTTGCAGGCTTTAGAGCACAGACTTCGATTCCTATCAGACCTAGCTATGCGTAGCTACGGTCTTGAAGGGGAGTGATGTGGCGAGCACATGTCAACTCTGCGCGCGCACTATAAACTCCAACATTCCTACATCGCGCAAGCAAAATGTTTCACATGACATACGATAAATATAACGTCCGACGAACATCAGTCGGACCGGCCGTCCCCAGGCATACGATCTGCCTGGCGGGAAATTTCCCATTATAGTGGAAGAGCACGATCACCCGCTCTTTCCTATAAATTTATCAGAATTTTACAGAATTCACATTCTGTTTTCTCAATGTCTATGTACAGTGTTGGCCGCTACCTTCGGGATTTGTACTGTACAAAAAAAAAAGCTCCTCTCTGACCAACTTTTTTCAAATCATCTGAAACCAATAACTTTAAACGACAAAAACAAGTTATGAACTATATACTTGCATACATAAACTCACGCCTGTATCCCAGAGTCACTTTTTTTACAAACGTAGGAAAAACATAAATAATTTTCACACAGCACAATTACTTGGTTTCCAACTAGGATACCTTGGTAACCAGGCAAGGAGACATCACAAACATGGAAATACACCCAGAGTGAGGGTGCCTTTCGTCGCTCGTAGCCCCGGCTGCCTGAGTGATCTTAAGCGATCACGAAGGTTAAGCAACACAGGGCGCGTTCAGTGCATGGATGGGTCGCCGTCTATGCCTAACGCTAGTGGCATTTTTCCGAGCGGTTCCGTGCTTCGCAAGGCACGTTAAGCTGTTGGTGCCGGCTGCCGTCGATAGATGCCTTAGGGCGGCTTGACAACTTCTGACAGTAGACGAGCCACTAGTCTACAAGCCTCCACCAATCCGGACTTGGCCCCCGTGGTGGAGTATGGCCTATACCTTCCTCAGGGTATCCTCTCGGGACATAATGGGTTGATGATGATGAGGGTGCCTTTAGTCGCAGACCGTCCAAAACGTAAACCATCCAACGCTAAAAAAACGCAATCCGTCCATTACGCAAGCCGTCCAAAACGCATACCGTCCAATACGCATACCATCCAAAATGCAAACCTTCCAAAAAGGCAAACCGTCCAAAACGCAAACCGTCCAACAGTTAAACTTATTTCCTCTTTAGTCAATCAGACCTGATACCAACGAATCTATACTTTAAATCGTGCATTTAAATCGCACTTTAAGCAGAGTTGCAGAGATTCCAGATTTATTTTTCTGTTCTCTGAATGAATTCACAAAAGTCACTCTTTGTGTTATGACTTATGAGTAAGAAGTATTTTGTGTGTATGTTTCTTTAAGTTTAATTAGGATAAGTAATTCTGGAACTGTTACAGGGAATCAACCTTCCCTGTATAACATTACAGCTTTAAGGTTGTTGGCAATAAATAAATAAATAAACACTCGTGCAAAGTACATACCACATGATAGCTTACAAATAGTTTGCATTTATTGCAGTAAACTGATGCTTCTGTGCTACGAGGACGGGTCGCTGAGAGTCGTGGTCTCAACAGCCAATCTGTATATCGACGACTGGGAGAATCGGACGCAAGGGTAAATAAATACGAAGCCTTTTAATTGAAAGACAGAATTTAAAAAAACTGAAATAAAGAATAGCCAGCAACCCGACTGGTGAGCATAAACTACTAAACACGGGACCAAATAATTAGTTACATTGTTGAATTTGGTATTACATTGTTGAATTTGGTATTACATTGTTGAATTTGGTAGTACATTGTTGAATTTGGTATTACATTGTTGAATATGGTATTACATTTGTTGAATTTGGGTCCCGCATGCTCATCAGTCGGATTGTTTGTTATTTTTTATTTCAATTTTTTATTTTTGTCTTTTTAGCATATATCTTTTGTTTTTTGTTTGATTTATGCTGCGAACTCGACCAATCGATTGAGATCTTACTTGTAAGAAGCTGACCATTGGTTAAAGAGTTATGTGGGAACATAGAATCGGACATACTTACATAAATACGAGCCAAACACATAACCCTCGTTTTGAGCTTCGCCGCAGTCGGGTAATGAATGTGTCGCTTCATTGTAGAAGTATTTTTTCCTACAAAATTCACTCTGCCCCCTCTGGCCCCTGTCCTTTCGATTAGTCTGTACCAATGAAATGAGCGCAAGATGTGCTGTACAGTAAATTCTGTGATTGGTTCATTCTGACGACTTGAACGTTGATTGATCGATAGTAAATGACAGCGTAACATAATTATTGGTTTTATACAAAAACGTCAAACCATTGACTGCATCATGTATAACCCGTCGAAATATGTAGGTACCGCGCAAGATGGCGGTCTGACGGTGACAGGTGCATAGATATTTCGCCGGGTGATACTGAACTCGCTCCGATTGGTAACACAATTGACAAGCCCCGCCCGCCTTCCCGCGATTGAACGTGGGGTAGTGCTATTTAGACATCTATTTTTTAAGTATCACAGATGACACTATTTTATTGTACAGTACCTGGATAACCGATCTTTGCTCGGTATTTTTTTTTGGTAAGTCGTGTCTTTTGGAAATTATATTTAGATACGATGAAAAAAGGGGGAAAAAAGGGAAAAAAAAACAATCGAAGTGGGGCCATCTGGACTCGAACCGGGGTATTCTGGTTTTGGGACAGCCGAATTCCCACTTAAGCTAGTACAACCTTGTCAAAAAAATCAAAATCAAATTCTTTTATTCAAAGTAGCACAGAAACTGCGACTTAATGAGCGTTACAAGTTAAACTAGGTGTCCATTTCAAAAACTAGATAAAAAAATGGACAAAAAAACTCCAAACTTAGTGGGTGGATAATTTGTAGGTGGATAATTTATTTAAAAGTAACTCTCAATAAGTACTCGGGCCAGAAATGTTACTATTCTCTTCCAGAATTTTTCAATGATAAATGTTAAAGTACACAATAGAAAAAAAATATGATTGAAAGAATACTAGTACTAGACAATTATAAGCTAGCAATTAAGCAATTAGTTAAGTTATTTTGTATTTTGAATTACATATAAGAACTGCAATGACACATGATTATTGCAATAAAGAAATCTGAATCTGGTGGCGAATACCTTCGTATTTTAATGATATTGTAGCAGTTATTGTAGCAAAACAATTTTTTTTCGCCGTGACCCACATTTCGGCTGATATTGTGTTTTCTGGTGACTGTTGTATTTTGTTTTGTGATTTTATGTTTTTGAGTATTGTGTGTCGTCAAATAAATATGTCTTAATTTCTTTCGTTCTTTCTGTCAGTTTGTCATTGCCCGAAAACACGGATAAAACGACGTTTTCTAAAGATGAAACCTAGCTAGATCGATTTACCGCCCCCGAAACCCGCTGCTTACAAAATTTTACGAAAATCGTTTTTAACCGTTTCCGAGATTCAGATTATATATATTTACATATATACAAGAATTGCTCGTTTAAAGGTGGTAGACGGATAAGCAAATTAACTCATTTTGATCCTTATTTTGTGCCCCAAACTCGGTGTCTAATCCTCGTTTTGTGACAGCCTCTGGTTCAGCCCCGCGTGCCCCGAGCTGCCCCCGGACGCGATGCCCCACGACGGGGAATCGCCCACGATGTTCAAGCGAAGTCTACTGAAGTACCTCAATCATTACTGCATGCCCCAACTGGCGTTCTATATCGAGCGGGTGAAGCGATGCGATTTTAGTCACATCAAGTGAGTGTTTTTAATTTGTATAGAAACAAATCTAATATATTGCAATCTTGTGTTCCGTAGTGTGGCGAGCACATGGCAACTCTGCACACGCACTATAAACTCCAACTTTCCTGCATCGCGCAAGCAAAATGTTTCACATGACATATCATAAATATAACGTCCGACGAACATCAGTCGGACCGGCCGTCCCCAGGCATACGATCTGCCTGGCGGGAAATTTCCCTTTTTATAGTGGAAGAGCACGTTCACCCGCTCTTCCCTATACGTAGCATTATTTATACAACATTTGAATATTACAAGCGTCTACCTATTGCCGTTATTAATATCGAGCAAAAAACGGCAAAATAAGTACTTTTGTTGTATGCGAGCCCCCCTTAAATATTTATTTTATTCTGTTTTTAGTATTTGTTGTTATGGCGACAACAGAAATACAACATCTGTGAATTTCAAATGCCTAGCTATCGCGGTTCATGAGATACAGCCTGGTGACAGAGAGACAGACAGACGGACAGATGCAGTTAGGTAAACACAACTTCGAGAAAGAGGCCAATAGAAGAATACAGCTGGGCTGGGCAGCATATGGGAAACTACGTCGAGTCTTCACAACGCCAATCCCACAGAGTCTCAAGACGAAAGTCTTCAATCAGTGCGTCCTACCCGTCATGACATACGGTGCCGAAACGTGGACACTCACGGTGGGGCTGGTCCACAAGTTAAAGTCGCTCAGCGTGCTATGGAAAGGGCTATGCTCGGGGTTTCTCTGAAAGATCGAATTCGAAACGAGGTGATCCGACAGAGAACCAAGGTCACCGACATAGCCCACCGAATCAGCATGCTGAAGTGGCAGTGGGCCGGCCATATCATCCGAAGAACCGATAACCGATGGGGTAGACGAGTTCTTGAGTGGAGACAGCGGATCGGTAAACGTAGTGTGGGACGTCCTCAGACTCGGTGGAGCGATGATCTTCGCAGGGCGGCTGGCTAGAGTGGCGCGCAATAGGCGAGGCCTATGTCCAGCACTGGGCAAGTTCAAGTTCAAGTTCAATAGTTTATTGCCATAAATTACAGTCATAAAGATGGTATGATATTAAAAATATTGCACTGTGTAATTTTACTGTATAACAGCATAGCAAAAATAATAATTATTAATAATTAATTAAATAATTCTCTGATATAAAATAATTTTAAAAACACACAAGCCATTAGCACAAGCATTTAGTATTTATTTACAATTGTCATAAAATTCCTCCAAATTATAGGGACACAAGTCTAAAAGATATTTACTTAACGCCTTTAGGAACTGATTATTAGGAGCTGACTTGAGATTTTCAGGTAATTTATTATAAACCTTCACCGCCATTTGTCTAGTGCTCTTACTATAGGACCTGGTTCTGTTAGGTAGCATTTCAAGGTTAAAACGGTTACGATTTTGAAGTCGGCTGCATTTGTGACCCGCACTGATCGGAAATTTATCTGGATGACGCCTTACCAACTTGCATAACTCTATAATGTAAAGGCGTAGGCCGATGATGATGATGAACTTCCACACAACACAATCACTTGTCCTGGTCACTATGATGAATATTTTTCCACAATTTTTCTTCCCAGCGTATTCTTCGTCGGCTCGGCGCCAGGGTCGCACTTTGACATGGAGTGGGGCCTCACGAGGGTCGGGTCCTTATTAAGACAGCACTGCGAGGTCCCTGCCACCGAGAGCCGGAGCTGGCCGCTTATAGCGCAGGCCAGCAGTCTTGGCAGCTTTGGGGCGAAGCCCGAGGTATCTTGTTATTTATTATAATTATAAGCAACCTATATATGTACGTCCCACAGTAGGGCACAGGCCTTCTCTCAGAGAGAGAGAGAGAGTATGGGCTTTAATCACCACGCGTGCCCACCGCGGATTGGCGATTTCAAGCGCTGAGGTATGTGAATAGCTCAGACACCCAGGTTTCCTCACGATGTTTTCCTTGCCGAGTGGTATTGCTACTATAACTTGACAAATGTACATAACTTAGAAAACAAAGTCATAGGTACATGCCCGCACTGAGAATCGAACCTGGGTCTCTCGCTTCTAAGTCCAATGTTCTACCCACTAGGCTACCACCGCTCTTTTTGTTGCACTAACCCGTGCTGAGGACAATTAAAAAAAAACCTATTTAGAGGCTAAAAATTCCACCCGTGCCGGGACTTGAACCCGCGACCTCTGGCTAGCCGTGCCAGGGCTCTCTCAACTGAGCTAATGGGCAAGTGCAGGCATCGGCGAAATTTCGAGCCTCTTTACAAACTTCTCTGTATCACGTACAGGCAGCGACATCTGACAGAAGCGATTTACATCACTTGCAGCCCCGAGCAACCCACTTTGCAGTAAGGTTTTTACATCGGAATGATATCGCTGTACCTACATGATTATATTTTCGCTGATGCGAACATGATTATATTACGCTGATGATGAAGAGCGCTGGCACTGTTAGAGGTCGCGGGTTCAAGTCCCGGCAGGGGTGGAACTTAAAGCCTCTAAATAGGTTTTTAAAATTGTCCTCAGCACGGGTTAGTGCAACAAAAAAAAAAAGAATAAGTATAAACTTTTTTTTTACTTTATCAAAAAGATCAAAAGTCAAAAATGTTTATTGGGCAGAGCAGAACTTAATTTTATCTTGTATTACCTCGCTCTCCCATTTTCTCTGTATCACCCCTCCCTCCACTCTCCCTCCCCTCTCCTCGTGCATACATACGAGCTATACACATTACCCTCCCCTTAGGCTCCGCAGCAGTCGGCTTTGAATTTTTGAACCTTACAGAATGCACATTTTCCCTTGCCAGGTCTGGCTAACTGGTGACTTCCTGCATCACTTCACTCGCGTGAAGAACCATCCGCCGACGCTGTCGCAGCCGCCGCCTCTGAAGCTCGTGTATCCGTCGCTAGGTACTACAGGGTGACGTTGAGTTCGTTAGAAACATATAAAGATGCCCGTTGGGGCGAAAAAGTTCAGACCTGGCGACCGCGAACCGGGCGACGCAGCGTGGACAGGCCCCCCACCAGATGGTCTGACGACCTGGTTACGGTGGCGGGGAGTCGCTGGATGCGGGCGGCACTACACCGGGCCGCCAACAACAACATTTTTTTTTGTACATCCATCTACCGACTATATTCTTGCTGCAATCCTCTCCATCCAAAGGTTGTCTGGAAGAGATCGCTCTAAGCGATAAGACCGCCAATTGTATACCACTACTTAGATATAAGAAACTATTTGTAATATCTTTCACCTGTTTGTGCAATAAAGTGTTCTCTATCTATCTATCTATCTATCTATCTATCTATCTAACAGTGGGCGTCAAATGGCTGATGATGATGATATTAAGGAAATATTCTGACCACGTCTTAGAAACAAATCATCATCATCAGCCATTTGACGTCCACTGCAGGACATAGCTCTCCCTCATGGTTTTCTAACCATGAAGGGTTTTGCCATAATCGCCACGCTTGGCAGGCGGGTTGGCGATCGCAGTGTGCGGTTGGAATCTCAGGAAGACGCTGCTGCCCGTCTCCTGGTAATGTATTTCCTTAGTCGCCTTCTACGACATCCACGGAAGGAAATGGAGTGACGCTATTCTTAATCCGGCGCCACACGGAATAATCCGGCGCCAAATGGCGTGTCAATAAAAAAAAACATTTTGTCACTCAGAATTACCTCTCATTCCTTGCAATGTAATAAGTGAATAATAATGGAAACTTGTCGCTAATCTGTCAATAACCCGTGTAAATTCAATTCAATTCAATTCAATTCGTTTATTGCGATAAATTACAGTATAATTTTAGGTCTTAAGAAATGATTATACATAAAAGTACGTGTAATTTTACCGGGAGCGGCATGGCAATATTATAGTAATTATTAATTATTTATAATAATTACATTATCTTATTATTATGGAGTATACAATTTAATTAAATTATAATTATATTATATTGTATTTATGTATTATTATCTGATATAAAATTAAGCAAATTATAATGCTATTAAAATCTATTTACTATTTTCAAAATATTCATTTAAATTATATGGGCACATTACTAATAAATACTGCTTTAAAGACTTTAGGAACCGATTACCAGAGAGATCCTTGATTTCTGTTGGTAGTTTGTTATAAATACTAATAGCCATATGACTAGTACTTTTACTGTAGGACGTACTCTAACTGATTATTACTCGTCCTTTCCATGTTAAAATTAGAGTTATTTGTTGCTTTCAGAGAACGTTCGTCAGTCCCACGACGATCTGCTAGGAGGAGGATGCTTACCGTACTCGGCCGCGGTCAACTCGAAGCAGCCTTGGCTTCTGGACTTCCTGCAGTTAGTAACGAGACAGTATTTTTAATGACTCAGTATTTTATTTTACTTATTGCATTACATTACAGTTGAGTAACATTGCATGTTATAATATTGCGAAGGCTTATGATCTAGTTACATATTAAAAACCTACTACATAATCAGCCTATCTCGAGGAGATAGTATGGGCTTAATCGCCACGCGTGCCCACCGCGTATTGGCGATTTCCAGCACTGAGGTATGTGAACACCTCAGACACTCTGGTTTCCTCACGATGTTTCCCTTCACCGTTAGCGAGCGGCATCGCTACTGTAACTTCACAAATGTACATAACTTAGAAAACAAAGTCATAGGTTTTCTGGACATTGGACGCTGAAGCGAGAGACCCAGGTTCGATTCCCAGTGCGGGAATGTTCTACCCACTAGGCTACCACCGCTTTCTAGGCTACCACCGCTTTGCCTATTTAGATGCTAAAAATTAAAATTGTCCTCAGCCCGGATCAGTGCAACAAAAAGAATATAATCTAGTTACATATTGCTCATCAATCGGTCTAATCGCTTTTATATCTTCATCATCATCATCATCATTCAGCCACAAGAAATCCACTGCTGGACATAGGCCTCCTCCATGGGTTTCCAAAAAGACCGGTTGGAAGCGGTACATAAAAATCTCGTGTCACAGTGATTGTTGTCGAACTCCTCCGAACAGGTTTTTTTTTTGGGTAGGCCTGAGAAAAGGTCGTAGGCTAATTAGTATGGCAAAACAACGTTTGTCAGGTCAGCTTATAAATGGTTTGAAATTATCAGTTAGTAACAAAAATAAAGTCGTTTTTAAGTTCGACGCGTTGTAACAATCCGTATTATCCCGCCAGCCAATGGAAAGCTACTTCCTCCGGTCGCAACAAGGCGATGCCTCACCTCAAGTCCTACACCCGCACTTCGCCCTGTCACAAGATGGCCGCCTACTACCTGCTCACTTCCGGCAACTGCAGCAAGGCGGCTTGGGGCTCCATTAATAAGGTAAGGTACGAGAGAGAGAGTCGGCCTGCGGCGCTAGAATGTCGCTAGAAAGAAACGGCTTGCGACGCTAGAATGTCACTGCAAAGAGTCGGGTTGTGGCGCTAGAATTTCAATGGAGGGAGTCGGCCTGTGGCGCTAGAATGACACTAGAGAGAGAGTCGGCCTGCGATGCTAGAATGACAAGGGAGAGAGTCTGCTTGCAGCGCTAGAATTTCACTAGAGAGACATTAGGCCTGCGGCGCTAGAATGTTACTAGAGTGAGTCAGTCTGCGGCGCTAGAATGTCACTAGAGAGTCTGCTTGCAACGCTAGAATTTCACTAGAGAGACAGTAGGCCTGTGGCGCTAGAGTGTCACTAGAGAGAGTCTGCCTGCGGCGCTAGAATATTATTAGAGAGAGAGTCGGCCTACGGCGCTAGAATGTCACTAGAGAGAGTCGGCCTGCGGCGCTAAAGTGTCACTAGAGAGAGTCGGCCTGTGGCGCTAGAGTGTCACTAGAGAGAGTCTGCCTGCGGCGCTAGAGTGTCACTAGAGAGAGTCGGCCTGCGGCCCTAGAATGTTACTAGAGAGAATCGGCCTGCGGCGCTAGAGTGTCACTAGAGAGAGTCGGCCTGCGGCGCTAGAATGTCACTAGAGAGAGTCGGCCTACGGCGCTAAAATGTCACTAGAGAGAGTCGGCCTGCGGCGCTAGAATGTCACTAGAGAGAGTCGGGCTGTGACGCTAGAATGTCACTAGAGAGAGTCGGCCTACGGCGCTAGAATGTCACTAGAGAGAGTCGGCCTACGGCGCTAGAATGTCACTAGAGAGAGTCGGCCTGCGGCACTAGAATGTCACTAGAGAGAGTCGGCCTGCGGCGCTAGAATGTCACTAGAGAGAGACGGCCTGCGGCGCTAGAATTTCACTAGAGAGAATCGGCCTACGGCGCTGGAATGTCACTAGAGAGAGTCGGCCTACGGCGCTAGAATGTCACTAGAGAGAGTCGGCCTACGGCGCTAAAATGTCACTAGAGAGAGTCGGCCTACGGCGCTAGAATGTCACTAGAGAGAGTCGGCCTACGGCGCTAGAATGTCACTAGAGAGAGTCGGCCTACGGCGCTAGAATGTCACTAGAGAGAGTCGGCCTGCGGCACTAGAATGTCACTAGAGAGAGTCGGCCTGCGGCGCTAGAATGTCACTAGAGAGAGACGGCCTGCGGCGCTAGAATTTCACTAGAGAGAATCGGCCTACGGCGCTGGAATGTCACTAGAGAGAGTCGGCCTGCGGCGCTAGAATGTCACTAGAGAGAGACGGCCGACGGCCTGCTGCGCTAGAATGTCACTAGAGAGAGTCGGCCTGCGGCGCTAGAATGTCACTAGAGAGAGTCGGCCTACGGCGCTAGAATGTCACTAGAGAGAGTCGGCCTACGGCGCTAGAATGTCACTAGAGAGAGTCGGCCTGCGGCGCTAGAATGTCACTAAAGAGAGTCGACCTGCGGCGCTAGAATGTTACTAGAAAGAGTGTGCTTGCAACGCCCGAATGTCATTATAGGGAAAAAGAATTGAAGCTAAACGCCCATTTGACGTCAAGAAATGAACTCCATTTTCATTTTGACATATTTAACACATAACTTTTGACACAAAAGTTATTGTTACATTTATTACATGACTTTTTCAGAACTACACTGCTACCGCAATTCAAGTATGCGGTAAAAACTGAAAATATGCTTTGACACTCCATGATTAGCGTGCAACGTAGTCATTCGTCAAATGGACACCATTAAAACTTGAAGTGTAAGCCAAACCTGCATGTATTCCAGAATTCACAAGTTTTAGGGTTGTTACATTTTAATAACTTAAATAAATGTCACAATTACTTTTGTTGGTCCTCTGTTAAATATGTCAAAATGAAAATGTCGGGATATATTAGGTTGGAGATTTTTTCTTTTGTTTGTTTTATAAAGGTTAGGTTAGGTTTGGTTACTTCTGGATATTAATAAAGATATTTGTATAAAGGGGATTTCTGGGACGGCACTCATCTGCTAATAAAAGCCTAAAAATTAAGTTTCATGGTTCTAGCTTCGAAAATTAAGAATGTTTTCATAAACTTTCATGCTGAACACATGTTTAGTTATTTAATTCTTATCTAAAAATAAAAAAGCCTTACCTTCACCCCCCTAGGGGTTGAATTTACAAAAACCCAAAACACGTGCTTATTTATTTCTAACAGAAACCTCTAAAATAAGTTTCATGTTTCTAGCTTCAAAAATGACGGACTTTTGTGAAATATTTCTACCCCTATTTCAACCCTGTAGGGGTTGAATTTCAAAAAACGCAGAAGTCAGAAGCCTAAAAATTAAGTTTCATGCTTCGAAAATTACGGATTTTCATACAGGATTTCATTTCTTCAGGGGTATAACTTTCAAAAAAATAGCTTAGTAGATGTTTCCCTATAAAAGAATCTTCTGGCCAAAGCTTTGATAAATTCCGCTCGGCGGCGATGAGTCAGTCAGGACTTTTATTTGTTCATCTTACAATAAAACAGACCAAAGTGGAATACGTGGCCACACGAATGACGAAGCTTAAGTGGAGATGAGCGGGACATCTCGCTTGGAGAGAAGACGGCCGGTGGACGAAGGCAGTCACAGAGTGGTGGCCGAGTACTGGCTGGTTCGGTGTGTAGGCCCCCTACCCGATGGGTCGATGACATTAAGAAGGCGGCAGGAGGACAATGGACCAGATTAGCACGGGACGGTGAGGTTGGCGTGACGGTGAAGAGGCCTATGCCCAACAGTGGGCGTCTTTCATGGGCTGTATAGATTGATAGTTAGATCAAACAGTTGCGGCCCAGAACTTTACGACGCTGACTGTGTTATCACTTGCAATCATGAGGTCGTCCTGTCCTGAGTGCAGGTGTTAGGGCACGCAGGGCACGATGAAAGATAGTCCATCGTCTAATATCGTGTACATTACGTGTTTCATGTGTATACTGTCTTTTCTTTCTGTGGATTGTTTTACTGTATTCGTTTTATTTTATTTTTTCTTTATTTGCTGTATGTATACGGTGCTTCTTTTTGAACTGTTCTGGTTCATGTGTGTTTGCAAATGTGAATAAATGTTTTATCTATCTATGTATCTAATAAGTACTGCACAAACGGTTCAAATTGTCGCTGTCGCTGGGGACCTTTATTTTATAAGTACAGACGTCAAAAATTATATCTCGGTTCTGTATCGATGGATTGCATATTCGGAACAAAATGGCAAGGCGTTTATTAGTTTTCGTTACTTGCAGGGGAACGCAGCACTGAGAATCATGAGTTACGAAGCAGGTGTGCTGTTTCTACCCAGATTCGTGGTAAGATTATTTTAAACAACCTATCAACTTATCTTAAGGGGCAAATATAATATGTTTTTTAGAGTGCCATACGGGACCCTATTACTAAGACTGCACTCTTCGTCTGTCTTTCTGTCTGTCTGTCTGTATCTCATGAACCGTGATAGCTAGGCAGTTGAAATTTTCACAGATGATGTACCTATTTCTGTTGCCGTTATAATAACATTTACTAATGTTGTATAGATGGTACGGAACCCTTCGTGCGCGAGTCCGACTCGCAGTTGGCCGCTTTTTTATAGATCGTTTTTGCAAAAGGCGTCAGTACAATCTCTCAATCATTTTAATAGTGATTTTAGGGCCTGTGGCCTTGAACCTCCGGCAAACGGCTGTTTTTGGCATAAATGCTATTGTATGGCATGGGTGATTTTGAAATCGTTAGCGATATATTCAGAGAGAATATCCTTTTCATTGTGAAAAACACTATTATTAATGATTTATCGGTGCTGGTATAACAGAGTTGTAAATATTCGTGATCGCCGACCTTTTGCTCGAGACTGTGAATCCAAATTAAATATGTTAAACGTATAAGAATCGGTCCTTCGATATGCGTAAACAATTAAAAACACAATTCAGTTGGCCGGCGCCGACTGTAACACGCTCGACCCATAGTTGTTTTTCGATTTTAATAACTGTTCGTCCTAATGTTGTTTGTCAATGCTTCATAAGTCGCTGTAGGTCGCTTCACTGTAGGGCACAGGCCTTCTCGTGCCCACCGCGGATTGGCGATTTCAAGCGCTGAGGTACATGAATAGCTCTGACACTCAGGCTTCCTCACGATGTTTTCCTTCACCGTCAGCGAGTGGTATTGCTACTATAACTTCATAGATGTACATAACTTACAAAACACAGTTACAGGTACATGCCCGCACTGGGAATCGAACCTGGGTCTCCCGCTTCCGAGTCCAATGTTCTACCCACTAGGCTACCACCGCAGTTACCTATAATATACTAGTTTGGCACAGGACAGGTGATTGTGTTGTGTGAAAGTTATTATTATTAAGGTAAAAGTAGTTCCCTAATTCCTAATTTGTGTTCCACAGATCAACAAAGAGTTCTTCCCGCTGGAGGCACAAGAAAAGGACCGGCTAGTGATCCCCTACGACATTCCCCCCACAAGATACACCAGCGATATGTCGCCTTGGGTCTCAGACTATTTGATGTAAAGTAGTGGAACTAAAACTTTCGTAAGCACTATATAATCTTCTTCCGTGTGGCGCCGGATTAAGGCGACAAAGGAAATAAATTACCAGGGGAAGGGCAGCAGCGTCTTCCTGAGATTCCAACCGCATACTGCGATCGCCAACCCGCCTGCCAAGCGTGGCGATTATGGCAAAACCCCTCATGGTTATAAAGACCTTGAGGTCCCCTGCAGAACACAGGGAGGCCTGTGTTCTGCAGTGGACCTCAAGGGGCTGATGATGATGATACATTCTTGACTTAATTCCGGAATCACTTACTTGAATTTTCGTCGGTTTTTTTGTCGAGTAAGTGATCCCGGAATTAAGTTATGAATGATGTAAAGTTCTAGTTAGACCTGAGATTTCCGCACTGAGCCTCATAGTTGGGCCATTGTACGTAGCCAGCGCTGAGATATGTTAACAACTCAGACACTAGGGTTTCCCCACGATGTTGTCCTTCAACGTTAGCGAGTGGTATTGCTGCTCAAATGCACGTAACTTAGAAAACAAAGTCGTTGGTACATGCCGGTATTCGAACCCACGGCCTCCCGAATGTGAGGCCGGCGCTCTACCGCTGCGCTATCACAGCTGCAAGTAAGTCATGGAGAGATAAAGTAGGGCTATCTTTCCAAATAGGGGAATTCTTCTCGCTGATATTGTGCTCGACGAATAACTTGAACAAATGACTTTGATTTCGCATGGACGTATTCGTTTTCGTATTTTGGCTATCCATAATGTAGTGCTGGTCCCAACAGTATGGTGGCGAGACTTCGGTATGGCAGAAGAATCAAGAACGTGGGCTTAATGTAGTAGAAATGAGGTCATTGAGAAGTATTGTGGTTGTACTTCGAATGACAGAAGGGAATGTTGCGTTGGTGTGGACATATGGAGAGGATGAAGGAAGGAAGATTGTCCCGGGCGGTCATACTTCGACCAAATACCCCATGTATTAGCAAGGGGCAAGATAAAAATATCCGAAACTAAGCGAAAGAGGTCTGTCAGGAACTGTGGCAAGTGGTAGTCCCTGGTCTCTGCTTACCCCTCTGGGATACAGGCGTGATTTTATGTTATATCATGTATTTTGGGTCTCATTGGCGGGGGACGCGGGATATGCTGATTTTTCGGACTTAAATTTAGTCAAATTACGAACAAACCATTAAAAACTATCATTTACTCGAATTAACAAAATAATTTGTTGCATTGTTTTGTAAACTGTAAACTTATATTCTACTTAATTCCTTAATTACTGACTTAATCCGGAATCACTTACTTGAATTTTTGTCAGATGAGTCCGACCAGGTTTCACTCTTATTCGAAGAGCTTAATCATGGCGAGTAGAGTCAGAGCTCCCGTCGTTGGTTGCTCGTCTCTGACGAGCGACACCTCGTCGGCCGGACTCTTCCGACAACAATTCAAGTGAGTGATTCCGGAATTAAGTTAAGAATTTGTTGCATTATGTTTGTGTTAATTGTATTATGCTGTTGGAGCTTTTGTAAACATTATGATTAAATGGTATTTTTACAGTAATTCCGTAGTTTTATACCTTCGTTGGTGGGGCACATAGCTCGAAGAACTGATGGCTTTTGGGGCGAAAAAGTTCTGACCTGGCGACCGCGGACCGGACGACGCAGCGTGGACAGGCCGCCCACCAGATGGTATGACGACGATGCGGGCGGCATAGCACCGGGAAGCTTGGAAAACCATGAAATTGAAATTGAAAAAACGTTTATTCAGATACCACATCACACATAAGATCTTACAAATAATAAAACGCGAAACCAGTAAAAAAGCTTAAAGTAAAAAGTAATGAAGGAGGCCTATGTTCTGTAGTGGGCGTCAAATGGCTGATGATGATGATGATGATGATGATGATGATGATGATGATGATGATGATGCTGATGATGATACCTTCGTTAGTTAAGTAGTTGCCACCTGATGCAGTAATCTGTTATAATTTATGTTGCAAGAAGTAAGAAGATCTTAGAACTTAACTCCTGAACTGCCCTTGCGGAACGCAACGTATAGGTGGCCCATACTAAGTTGGACACAGATCTGTGTCGCGGCAGACGAGTGGTTAATCTAAAGTCCTGTATTGCGCCTCTTACTTATTTATTATATTAAGTATTACCTATCTGTGGGAAATGCTGAGGAATTGGCAAAATGTACTATATTGACTCTAATATTTTTTATACTATAAGTTTGTCAATTCTGTTTTTTCTCCTTAAATAAATAAATAAATAAGTTACCCAGACTGAAGCTGTTGCAAGTCAGTATTTCATTGGTCTAGCAGTACTGACATGACGATATTTCACTATTGATATTTCACGATTTTTCGTGGAGACTGAAGTTAAAAAATGTTCAAGTACCCGTTACTGCTGTTACGAGTAATTTGCTGGCTTTGCAACTTTTCTTTAGAAAGATGCCTCAGCTCCCAAGCATCTCAGGTCTTGATCAGATCATCAGCAAATTATCCCGGAACCAACTTGATGACACACTGTATGAAACATACACTATTTAAATTTCCTTCAATAAGGTCTGATTTGAAGAATTATCTTTCCAGCTCCGAAGGTCAGATGATCACCAAATTACCCTGGGACCACCATGACGACACATTTTATAAAACATGCTTACACCATTTAAATTTCCTTCAATAAGAACTGATTTGAAGGATTATCTTTCCAGCTACGAAGGCCTTGATCGGATCATCACAAAATGACCCTGGGACTACCTTGACGACACATTTTATGAAACATAAACTCTAATTGGCACATATTAGAGATCACCCTGTATTGATTGTCATGTTTGCAACTCGTCAATGATAGCCGATTGGTACAGAATTTAAAATGATCCCCTTTTGTACCTACTTACCTACCGCCCAAGTTTAAAATCTACACTTGCACAGCGCGCCACTTTTATCCGACTGCGAAAGCGTAGGAGTGGTTTTTTTTCGCGCGTATGTAGGTATGTTCCTCTGTCAGCTCAAACTACTTGTTAGGTTTTTTTGACAAAACGAAAGACATTGACAACTCGAGTGACACTTATGACGGCAAGAAAAAATCAAAATGGCGGACGTCATCTGTTAAGGTTTCAAATGGTTGATGATAGTTTTGAGTACCTACAGGTCTTGTCCATGAGCTTTAGCAGTCGGAATTTTGTGTTTGACACTTTCGGCTTTTCCTCTCGAGAATAAATAAATGATATTGTTCTTGTTGCACTAACCCGTGCTGAGGACCATATTAAAAAGCTATTGAGAGGCTAAAAAATCCACCCATGCCGGGACTTGAACCCGCGACCTCTGGCTAATCGTGCCAGCGCTCTCCCAACTGAGCTAATGGGCAAGTGTAGGCAGGGTTCAAGTTCCGGCATGGGTGGAATTTTAAGCCTCTAAATAGGTTTTTAATATGTACATAAATTGTTTATTTAACTTGAACATACGATATTGTCACCGAAATTAAACAATTCTACCTCGGCCAGCGCATCATACTGCCAACATCTTGGGCACTCTCCCCAGCGGCACCGGTCGAGAGATTCTTTTTACATATCTTATTGTGAATATGTAAATATTACGATTAATTTAATTACTATTGCGAAGTAATTAAAATGAAGCAGCCTTTTATGACCAAAAGAAATTGGATGAAGCAGCCAAAAGGAACTGAAGTTACAATATTCCAATTAAACACCACAATATCTTCAGAATTTGTAATTTTCAACAATAAGACACCTGACGTCTGCCATATTGTTTATTTTCCTTGACGTCATAAGCCTTGTTTAAGCACGCTTGTAAAATTTTATCATTTGTTCAGGCCCCGGTTGTAACATCTTAGCAGACGGTGTTTCGTCTTTACAACTGAGTTCTTTAATCAATACGGTTAATTGACCAATTATCGCCGCATGTAGGTGACCGCGTCGTCACAGGTGGGCGCGCGCGCATTACATAGTCGCGATCGGGCGTTGCATGCGCGTGCGCATAGCTGCGCTGACGAAACGCTGCTTTGTAACTGGCCTAGTGGCGGCTTTCTTTCGGACACCGGAAATAGGATTATTTACCTCCTTAGAGAGGTTTACGCCCTGGTCCTCGTACACAAACATTGTATTAATCTATTGTTAACGACTGTCAGTGTTTTTTTTTGTATGCACTTGTATTAACAGTGGATTGACAGATTGTTCTTGTAGGGGAAACAAGGGGTTAGGATGCCCAGTGGTTTATTTAACCCCTGAACTGCCCTCGCGGAATGGCACGTACAGGTGGCGCTAAGTTGAACACAGATCTGTGTCGCGGCAGACGAGTGGTTAGGGGCCAATTTTTCAACTATCATCATCATCAGCCTATGCTTGTCCACTGCTGGACATAGGCCTCTCCTATTGCACGTTCACGAGCACGGTCCTCGGCTACTCTCATCCAGCTCTTGCCAGCCGCCCTGCGAAGATCATCGCTCCACCGAGTCTGAGGACGTCCTACACTACGTTTACCGATCCGCGGTCTCCACTCAAGAACTCGTCTACCCCATCGGTATTCAGTTCTTCGGATGATATGGCCGGCCCACTGCCACTTCAGCATGCTAATTCGGTGGGCTATGTCGGATCACCTCGTTTCGAATTCGATCTTTAAGAGAAACCCCGAGGATAGCCCTTTCCATAGCACGCTGAGCGACTTTAAATTTGTGGACCAGCCCCACCGTGAGTGTCCACGTTTCGGCACCATATGTCATGACG
The DNA here is from genome assembly GCA_947308005.1 of Yponomeuta malinellus. NCBI lineage: Eukaryota > Metazoa > Arthropoda > Insecta > Lepidoptera > Yponomeutidae > Yponomeuta > Yponomeuta malinellus. Next base: position 2,941,131 of record OX371022.1, read on the forward strand.
GGTAGGACGCACTGATTAAAGACCTTCGTCTTGAGACTCTGTGGGATTGGCGTTGTGAAGACTCGACGTAGTTTCCCATACGCTGCCCAGCCCAGCTGTATTCTTCTATTGGCCTGGTTTGCCCGAGGTAAACATACTCCTTAACAACTTCGAGAATACTGCCTTAAACTGCAATTGGCTCCGGACTTACGTGTTCATTGAACATAACCTTGGTTTTATCCAAGTTCTTCCGGAGACCAATACGTAGGGAAGAATCAGCTAGGCCACTCAGCATATATGTTGTAGATAAATGTAGATATAATTTTTCAATAGTCAGATAAAACTTAGCTCAGAATAAATAGCATGCTATCACTGTCTAAATCATACGACAAGACTGACAACATCAGTTTTATTCTCCAGTTAAGTTTTGTCTGACTATTGGAACATCCGGTCTAAGACACATGCCAACATCGCCAACTTGAAAGGAAAACACTACGATCCGTGGTGTTGTAACCACAATCACTAGGTACATAGTACTTTTTAGGGTTCCGTACCCAAAGGGTAAAAACGGGACCCTATTACTAAGACTTCGCTGTCTGTCCGTCTGTCACCACGCTGTATCTCATGAACCGTGATAGTCAGACAGTTGAAATTGTCAGAAATGATGTATTTCTGTTGCCGCTATAACAACAAATACTAAAAACAGAATAAAATAAATACCCTTTAGGTACGGAACCCTAAAAACGTTCCGTGTGGCGCCGGATTAAGAATAGCGTCACTCCGTTTCCTTCCGTGGATGTCGTAAAAGGCGACTAAGGAAATACATTACCAGGAGACGGGCAGCAGCGTCTTCCTGAGATTCCAACCGCATACTGCGATCGCCAACCCGCCCCTCAAGCGTGGCGATTATCGCAAAACCCTTCATGGTCAGGAAAACTATGAGGGAGGCCTATGTCCTGCAGTGGGCGTTGAATGGCTGATGATGATGACTCTTTGGGTACGGAACCCTAAAAACTGTGTTGCAGCAGTGTTGCTTGGTCTATATATATGACGCTTTTTATCAATATACAAGTACCTAAATCAAATCTAGTTACGACTTATTGATATAATGTGATAGCTAATGTTTTTAAGTTAGTATAAATTAATTGCGCGATGCGGGAGGCACAAGACCGAGAAGCTTGAAAAACCATGAGGGAGGCCTATGTCCTGCAGCAGTCGTCAAATTAAATTAAAGTGGTGTCAAATTTATTTATATCTCAGATTTTTTATTTGTGAAAATATTAGACTAGTTTAATTTATTTAAGCCGTCTTGTTTTGTAAGCTTGTTTACCTACATTTTTCTGATCTTACGTGTGTGTCGTATGTTTTGGGTGACAAGCTCTGCACTGTTAAGCCTATTCTGTATGTTATCGATTGTTTGTTACCTGTTTTGCACACCAATAAAGTGAAATAAATAAATGGGTGATGACGATGATGATGAAATAATTTTGTTTCTCGCATTATTTTATATAAAGTGGAAGTGGAAGTAAAATTAATAAAAAAGAACACGTTACACATTTGTTACAATAAGGCTTCACAAAACCAATTGCTTGGTTTCACTGTGGGAGCAGTCTGGCTTACGATAACCTAGTTTTACATAGCATTTTCACAAATATATTATGTTTTTATGTGCTGATCTAAAAAGGGCATCGTGATCTCGAATACTATCCGGCATTTCGTTAAGTAGTATTGGTAATTTTAATTTTTTATCAGATTAAGAAAATATTCCGTAAATTGCGATCGACTTTGAAGGCCTCTAAACCGGTAGATGTTTTACAATAGGATGTCGGTATAATCTACCTACCCACATATATAAGTTAAGTGGTTTAGCTTTGACAGAAATAGAGGAATCCTGGTCCGCCTACCCCAGAGTATAAGCGTGAGTTTATGTTATGTCACGTCATGTCATGTCTGCAGTGTGACGTATACACATACGTCTTACCCCCAGTTTCTCGTACACTAACACGCTGTTAATCTACTGTTAACAGCTGCCAATTGACTAAAGTGCATACAAAAAAAGTCACTGACAGCTGTTAATAATAGATTAACAGCTTGTTAGTGTACGAGAAACCGGGGGTTAGGTACTTACCTATATGCAGACATCTGAATATAGATAAGTACCTAAGTCTCACTGCAGGCTTACATATCTAAGATGTTTTAGTTTTTTCATATCTGATTCGAGCTGAAGCCTTTTTCTTCTGTAGCACATAGTTTATGTTTACGCGATTGTTATTATTATTTTCGAACCAAAAGTGATGGAATCCGGAATTAAGTTAATATGGCAAGATCCTGACAAATTCCTCAACATTAGTTGTTGTATGTACGCAAGCCGGTTTGGGGTACTTTTTATCTTGCCCTTTGCTAGTACCTACATAACCTATTTTCGTCGAAGTGTATTGATTGTATTAAGTTAATAATGGTGCAGAGCGGTGGTAGCCTAGTGGGTAGAATATCGGAAAAAGTTCGCGAAAAGCGTCCTCGAAGCAATGTCCTTCTTCACCACGATAACGCATCCTCATATTCCGCAAGCGGTGGTAGCGTAATGGGTACATTGGACTCGGAAACAAGAGACCCAGGTTCGATTCCCAGTGCGGGACCTATGACTTTGTTTTCTAAGTTATGTACATTTGTGAAGTTATAGTAGCAATACCACTCGCTAACGGTGAAGGAAAACATCATGAGGAAACCTGGGTGTCTGAGCTATTTACATACCTCAGCGCTTGAAATCGTCAATCCGCAGTGGGCACGCGTGGTGATTTAGCCCATACTTTCTCTCTGAGAGAAGGCCTGTGCCCTACAGTGGGACGTACCTACATAGGCACCTACGCAAGTTAATAATGATTGTACTTATGATTGTTATTTTCTTTATAAGTTTGTATTCTTTTATTGCGTTCATTAATGTTACAAACGAAACGTAAGTCATTGTCCTACATAAAAAAATACCATTCCATTGGACACGTATGGCTTTGAGCAATATGTATCAAACAGCATCACTAAAAGAAAGAAAACAGTAAAATTCAGCAAAACATTTTTTCAAACGTAGAACAAAAGTTCTAAGAAAAAAAATAACAAACTTGTTTCAGGCATTTTAGAAATACCTAATCCTATCTATCAATTTACGGAGAGTCAAAAACGACAAATTGAACACTGCCATGCCTAACTTGGCATGACATAACCCCAACCGGGTGGCCCCCCGTACCTACTGCGAAACACATAACATAAACCTGGTCCTTCGAGCTGGATTTAATATCACTTCAGTGTATTTTCGTGTTCATTCTATTTAATTTTCTAAAATAAATTGTCATCCATTTTTCATCAATTCCGTGTGGCGGGATTAAGAATAGCGTCACTCCATTACCTTCCGTGGATGTCGTAGAAGGCGACTAAGGAAATCAATTACTAGGAGACGGGCAGCAGCGTCTTCCTGCGATTCCAACCGCATACTGCGATCGCCAACCCGCCTGCCAAGCGTGGCAAAACCCCTCATGGTTATGAAAACCACGAAGGAGGCCTATGTCCTGCAGTGGGCGTCAAATGGCTGATGATGATGATTTTTCATCTTTGACATCCTTCTCCCACGCCTGAATCCCGGAGGGTTAGACCAGGGTCCAGGGTCAGACCAAGCTCTGCCACTTGGCACGATCATGACAGATCTCTTTCGCTTCATCAACATTCATTAGTCGTTGCATGCACGCACGCGCGAATTACACTATCGACAATTGTATGGAAATCGATACTGTGCCGATACGTCTCCTCCGACGACGCTAACAAACAAATCACTTTGGTTTGTCGACCGTTTTTGCAGCCACAAAGCTGAAACCCCGGTGCTCATACGAAGGCGTGGTTGCGCCAACCTCTCCCATCCCCAGCAGCTACCAATAAAAAACCATAGAAGCATTTCTTCCTACAAAATTGACATTTAAAACCAGCCCTAGTCCTCTCGATTGGCCTTTAGCAATGAAATGAGCGCAAGATGTGATGTAGATTAAATCGCTCAGTGATGTTCTTGGTTCAGTCTGTGCGGTATGCGTGACATGGAACCCATCGAAATATCTAAGTACCTACCTCGCAAGATGGCGGTCTGAGGGTGGCAGGTGCTTAGATATTTTACCGGGTGATACTGAACTCGCTCCGATTAGTAACACAATTGAACGTGGCGTCATTTTTTGACTCTACTTATTAGATATCTATGTTTTTAACTATCACTGCCCAGCAGTCATTAGAGAGCCACTAAAAAGGTCGCCCGAAGCGGTCAGCCCGACGACCCGTTCCTTCACACTCCGGCAGTCTTACAGCGGCTGTATAAAAGCCACGTGTTTCATAACAGCGCTTCAGTGTGTTACGGACATTTGGCCGCGGTGTTGTGTTCAGTGCTACGGACGAGGAACTAAGTGGTTATCATGCGAGTAGGTGGTCTTTAGTTACACTCAAACACAGATGGTTACTTGACGCGCCCCGTTCGCTCCGGCGCGTGAGAAGCAAGCGCGTCGCGCCTAAAGGGCTCCCTGATTTCCACTAACGCGACTAATGGAAAAAATCTTACCTTCTTTTGCAGCCCCTATATTTCCATTTTTCCTATATATCCATTTTTTTTCCAAAACAATACCTACTGATTTTAAATCGGCAGTGTATTTAGTTTAACTTGTAACGTTCATTAAGTTTCTGTATTGTTTCCTTTCGTGTTCTTTCAGTCGCTGTTTCTATGCTACTTTGAATAAAATTATTTTTAAATTGAGAATTAACCCTGTATATTAGAACATGAAATGAGATCCGTAGACCAACGAAAGTCGTCATAGCCCAGCGGATCAGTAAGTTGAAGTGGCAGTGGGCGGGGCACATAGCACGCAGAACTGATGGCCGATGGGGCCGAAAAGTTCTCGAATGGAGATCACATATCGGCAAGCGCGGCGTAGGATGACCAGCCACAAGATAGACAGATGACCTCATCCAAGTGGCAGGAAGACGCTGGATGCAAGCCACTTCCAACCGGTCTTTTTGGAAATCCATGGAGGAGGCCTATGTCCAGCAGTGGACGAGTAGGTACGGGCTGATTGATTGAAGTTGTATTTTAATATACATACATACATACATAAGCAGCCTATATACGTCCCACAGTAGGGCACAGGCCTTCTCTCAGAGAGAGAGTATGGTTGAGAGTACACCACGCGTGCCCACCGCGGATTGGCGATTTCAAGCGCTGAGGTATATGAATAGCTCAGACACTCAGGTTTGCTCAGGATGTTTTCCTTCACTTTACTAGCGAGTGGTATTGCTACAATAACTTCACAAATGTACATAACGTAGAAAACAAAGTCATAGGTAAATGCCCGCACTGGGAATCGAACCTGGGTCTCCCGCTACCGAGTCCAATGTTCTACTCACTAGGCTAACACCGCTGTATTTTAATAAGGCAATAAAATTTCTATTTATTCATTTAAAGTTCTTAATTTCTTAATTTAATTTCTTAATTAATTTGTCCTTTGTATCTTTGTGTTCGCAGTTGATATGTTTCTGGTGCGCCATCTTGGCGGCGGCGGCGGCGCAGGCGCAGGAGGACGGCTTCTATGCGCCGCAGACGTTCAGAAACCATGTGAGTGCCGCACGTGGTAGTTAGTTCGACCTGAGATTTCCGCACTTAGATTAAATTAGATTGGAACTCTTTATTGTACACACCAGAAAACAAAAGCCTAATAGTTGGGTCATTGTACGTAGCAAGCATTGAGGTCTCCTCACGATGTTTTTCTTCACGGATAGCGAGTGGTATTGCTGCTACAACTTCACAAATGTACGTAACTAAGAAAACAAAGTCATCGGTGTACCGATGCCGGGATTCGAACCCACGACCTCCCGAATGTGAGGCCGGTTTTCTGCCGCTACGCTACCACCGCTCATTGCACGGAAAAGCGTAGACGCATGCAGAGAGCTCTTCCTCACGACGTTTTCCTTCACAGCTAGTTGAAACAGCACAATGCACAAAGCAACGAAATAGGTAAGTTAGATAGAAAGAGAACACTTTTTTGAACAGTTAGAAAAGAGGTATAAGAAATAATATTTTACGATTCTCTAACCACAAAATATTATTTCATATACCTAAGTAATGTTATACAATTGGCGGTCTTATCGCTTAGAGCGATCTCTGCCAGACAACCTTTGGATGGTGTGGATTGCACGAAGAATTTGTCGGTAGGTGGATGTACATAAATAAGAAGATTGAAAATATACACCATGACATTTGGGTGGTTTGAGAGCCATAGCAAAATAAACGTGCCTGAATAATAGCTATCGAATACGCTCTTTTGTTTCTTTAAAAGGCACTTGCCAAAAATATCTCGACTCAAACTCGAATCTGTTAAAGCCATTAGTAGCCAGCTAGAGAAGTGCGTGAGTGCCATAGGTCCGCGGTCATTTTTCTGATAGATAGGTAGATAGAGAACACTTTATTGTACATAAAAATGCAAATTACAGTACAGATGGCGGCCTTATCACTAAAAGTGATCTCTTCCAGACAACCTTTGGATGGACTGGACTAAAACACTGGAGAAGGAAGTAGATGTACAAACTTACAAAATGATAGTTTCAGAGGTACATGAATTAAATACATGCCTAAATAACCGAGTAGATACTTATATTAAATTATCAACAGATACATACACAAATAAAAATAAAATTAATACTATATACATATACATAAATTTATAAGTTAAACCTACTTAACAGAATATACATATTGACAGGACATAAGTAAAACAGAAATAACAACAGAACATTATTATAAATAAAACTCAGAAACGTGGTCATATTTGCGCAGGCCAAATATGAACCTGATGCAGAAGTTTTGAAGACGCTCAAGTTTGTTTAGTTGCTTGTGCTAAAGCAACTTTGGTAGCAGTGGGTAGAAAGTTCCGAAGCCGCCTAAGCAAGCTTGCAAGCGTTGGATGTGTTGCGAACCAGGCGTTGGACGAACCTTGGACAAGAATAGTAGGATGCATATAGACCGCTATTCGAAAAAGGCAGTAGGGTTAGCCTTTTTAGGTAGGGGCGTGACCTGAGCTTCCTTCAAAGCTGTAGGGAAGATTCCAGAGGTCACGGAACTGTTAATAGGCTTGGTAATGATGGGAGTGATGATGTCAAAGATAGGCGATAGGATATTATGGCTGATGCTGTCACTACCAGAGAGACAGACAGAGATCCGACAGAGAACCAAAGTCACCGACATAGCCCACCGAATAAGCATGCTGAAGTGGCAGAGGGCCGGCCATATCACCCGAAGAACTTATTACCGATGCGGTAGACGAGTTCTTGAGTGGAAACCGCGGATAGGTAAACGTAGTGTAGGACGTCCTCAGACTCGGTGGAGCGATGATCTTCACAGGGCGGCTGGCAAGAGCTGTATGAGAGGAGCCAAGGACCGTGCTAAGTGGCGTGCAATAGGAGAGGCCTATGTCCAGCAGTAGACAAGTATAGGCTGATGATGATGATGATGATGTCACTACCACTGCGTTTGAGGTAATGGAGTGGATGTTCTTCTTAAGATCACAATCAGCAAATTGACTAAGCCAAAAAGGGGAGATATCAGGAGTTGGAAGTGATGAAAGATAATTTGAGAGTTTCAGCTTTTTTAGTACCATCAGAGGTAGTCGAAAATGAGAAGTGTTTATTAAGCAAATTGACAAAACATTTGTGGCGTGACTTTTGACAAGTTTTAAAGTGTAATATTATTAAATAAACTTTCTCATTAGCAAATCAACATTTAAATCTTTTGGAATAGAGTTGACGAAATTTTCCAACTTCTAGCGAACGAAGAAATTTCCAAACTTTAGCTGGGTTACCGTTTTCAACAGAGCTTGCATGAATGTGGTGTCGTTGTGCATCTATAAACAGCCTATTTCTAATGAGTATATATTTTTCTTTACTATGGTCAGAACGGCGACATTTAAATTTGCACTTTGCCTGAGACTTCTTCACCAGGAGTTGTTTGAAGTCATCGGTAAGCCATGACGCTAGAAGATGCTTCATCTTAACAGCACAAAGAGGTGCATCGACGTCATAAAGTTGCGTGAGCAGAGCATTAAAGATTTCAACCTGTTCATCTACGGAGCTTACATCAATAGCAGACGACCAGTCGATGTTTAAGGCATCATCTCTTAGCTTGCAGAGATCCATACTACCAAAGTTGCGTTGCAAAAGAATTCTCGACTTGGCTTTGGGAGGTCAAATTTTATAGGATAGAAAAATTAAATCCTGATGAAGATGGGGAACAGTTAGGGAATTGAAGATGCATATTGCTTGCACGGAGAAGAGATAGACGGAGAGGTGGTAATATTTCGAAATAAGATTTTTCAACTCAATTTTAAAAGTAATAGGTAGTCTAAACAGATGGCATGTTAAAACATCCGTGGCTTAAAAAAAATTAACCGCGGTTTTTAAACCGCTCAGATTTCAGTGTGTATCGATGTGTGATAGAGTTTTAATGTACAAAGCTAGGGGTGTGGGTAGGTGAGTCAGTAACGTAGTGTTGTTTGTATTAGGACGACCGGGGACCCGTCCTCTTCAGGCCTTCTCAGCGTCTAAGGCAGAGCCAACCGCTGTTAACGAACGTAAGTTGCCTACAAAACCTCCTTCAGTTGCTTGAATACTGGTGATATAATCTGATGTCATCCACAATCATTCCGTCACCGGAGAAACCCCGATAAGGATCTATCTCATACCCGAACGTGCGTTCGGACGTGTGATGCAAGACCAATTAATTTGCTCTTAAACACACGGTCACAGCTGCCGCAATACAATTGACCGCTAGAGTTATATGTGTTGTTGTAAGAGGGCTTAGGATGACTTTTCCCAAACTGGCGTTTCGCGTCGAGTTCTTATAGACGCGCTTGTTCAAAGGCTGTGATGCTTTTCGTGTGTAAGCTTTCCGGCATTCAAGTTTTGCTTTGCAAGTTCATCCCACTTATTGACGGCTATATTTCTCGAGATTAGGTGGCGCTTTAGGACATCTTTAAGCCGAAGGTATTGACCACCTTTTGCGTTTGAATACTTCATTGGAAGTCGTTAAGTGTAATGCTAATAAAATGCGCTCTGTAATGCTCAGGTATGAAAAGGCAACAGATTGCGCGAAACGCCAGTAAAGCGCGCATAATTTCAGCAGACCGCGATGCTTTATGCGAAAGCGATTTCTACTTACACTTAGTGCCTTAAGAACGCTGAAAGTTATGCGTCCATTGCGTGTAACTTTCTAATTTTAGTTTTTTTAACCTAGCATAAAGTTATGGATAAACTAGTTTGTTTCGGTGTCCAGCATGCGTCGCTTTCAGGTCGGACGACAGTATTTTACCCCTGTATAAAATGAGTATATTCTTATCTAATGGTGTTTAAATTGCAGATCGAATCGTACCAGAAGGGGCTGTTCACACCAGCGGGTGGTCTGGCGGCCGGGCGTGACGTCACTCCCCAGGGTTCCATCGTTGAGCCCTGGAGACCCCAAGCTCAGGAGTCCTGGAAAGGTCAGTGTTTAGAAAGAAAATATAAATGAAATGTAATTTGTTAATAATTAATTAATGATTTTACAAGTTTGAGCCTTCATTTACGAGCGAGCGTGTGTGTGTGCGCGTGCGCGTGTGCGTGTGCGTGTGCGTGAGCGCGTGCGCGTGCGTGTGCGTGTGCGTGTGCGTGTGCGTGTACGTGTGCGTGTGTGTGTGTGTGTGTGTAGAATGTAATGTGATGTACTTTGATCAACCCCTATTAGTAATGTTTTGCCTTAGATAGTTTTTTATGTACGTCCAGACCAATGCAAACGAAATATAGATTAAATTATGTTAATCTATCCGTCCAAAATTTCTGTTGTTTCTTGCATTATCAGACATATTCTGTAGTACAAAAATTTACGTACCTTTTTTTAAGCTGCTTTTCCTTTGTCTTTGCCTGAGCGAGTAACTTAATTTACTTTTGTCTTTTGTTCACAGCGCCGGCCCCGGCATATGCGCCTGCGCCGGCCCTCCCACAGCCGGAACCATGGCGGGCACCCTTCCGTCCCACGAAGGAGCAGGCAGCCCACATCCTGCACCACAAACAGGCACTGACTTCTGGTAAGGACGCTTCCGTACAGCATCTGGAATCCCACTTCTGATACATCATAAAAGGATCGTCGTCCTGAATCAATTGCTTATTTTTATATTGTTATGTGTTGGGGCCATAGGGATCTGGGGTCAAGGAACTTTGAGGGTACACTTGCAAACAGCTGACAGACAGGTACACAGATGATTGTAACTACCTCCCACCTTCCCTATCCTAAAAGGAAACTGCCGGTAGATGAACAACTAGCTGGTGTCATCTGCCAACCTCAACGGCCAACCCCTCTCGGCCACTTCTACTATCGCCACGTTACGAGTCGGTCGACACACGCACTTGTCCCGCCACTCCCGCGTTTCTAGAAGCACGTTATTCGTAGTCCTACGCCGCGCAAGGATCCTCAGCAAATCAACCTGTTGGAGAACGATTGGGAAACCGAAGAGGTCAAAACACATTTGCCCAGTCGGACAGCCGTTCCTGCAAGGTCAGTTTTCCTTCCTTCCACATCTCATTCCTTTTCACAACATTTCCTGGTCCTTCGTAAACCGGATTCCCTATTTCAGTCCAGCCCGGTTTATTTACAACCATCTGTCTAAACTTCACAACTGAAACTGAAGTCTTCAGTCAGCTGTTTGTGCGTGTCATCGTTACGTCACGTTAGTTTTTCTCTGGGTGTCTGTGGTCAATCGGCATAAATCGGTTAGTCGAGTTAGTTCCCATCACTAGTACCCAACTTCAACCGTATCTGAGAAATAGATTCACAGACCAATTTTAGTTTTGACACGTAACTTTTTTTAAATATCTGGGACTGTTTTAGGTTATAAATTATAAATTGACGTAAACAAATAAGTAAAATGAGCAAATCAGAAAGCAAACTTATTAGGGGTTCCTCAGCCGACCCTATTAAAGTGTGCATGGTCCAGCTGGATACTGCAGAGCAGTACCTAGGTGGGATCTACAAGCTAGCTTGTGGTTTGCAGGGAAAGTCGGACCCAGCTGGCGTTTCGATGTTCAGAGTCCGTTTTAAGGACTTAGAAAGGATGCGCAACCAGTATCAGGACGCCTACACGAACCTGAAGGGTCTGCCGGTTGAGGAGTCCGTGCTGCAACAGGCTGACCATCACTATACAAAATTTTACGACATGTTTTATTCCGTGCAAGTGATGGCGGAGGGATTTTCATCGGCTAGTAGCGGTACTCGGGTGGAACCGAGATCAACTCAGTTTCAACTGCCCAAAATAAATCTACCGAGTTTCTCGGGGGTCTACACCGAGTGGCCCAACTTCATGGGGTTATTCGATAGCCTCATCCATAACAATGAGAGTCTATCCAATGTGCAGAAAATGCATTACTTGGTCGGCGCATTGGATAAGGAACCTCTCGCCTTAGTTAAGCACCTGCAGTTATCGGACAGAAATTATGATATTGCCTATCAGCTTCTAAAAGAGCGCTATGAAAATAAGAGACTTATAGCTGATAAGCACCTAGAAGCCATACTGTCTACATCATTGGGACAGGGTTCAGCAGTCAACCTCCGCAAATTTGTTAATGTCATTAAGGAGAACAGTATGGCTCTGGGTGCTTTAGGCTTTGATGTGGAGTCCTGGAGCTTCTTACTACTCCACATCATCCTTAGGAAACTGACCCAAGATCTTAGGAGTAGGTTTGAGCTTAGCCTCGATGGTTCTTCTAGCACCATACCCACATTCTCCTGCTTGCTTGCCTTCTTGGAGAACCAGCTGAGGGTGTTGGAGGCTGTTGGTGGCTCCAGGGGTTCAGGCAACCAGGGGACTCCGGGGATCTCCCAAAACAGGACAAGTCTTGCCGCGATGGATATTTCATGTGTGCTCTGTAGGGGTAGCCATAGCATTTATAACTGCGACACATTCAACGCCATGACACCTAGCCAACGTAAGGAGGTAGTCACACAGCAGCGCCTATGTTACAATTGTCTGCGCTCCCACTCTGCAAATAGGTGCACATCAAAAAGTAGGTGCTCAGTGTGCAATGGTCGCCACCATACCAAATTGCATCTGCAACCGTCATCCTCATCTTCACCAACGTCTCCATCACAGCCATCATCATTATCACCTCCGATGGCTCCTACATCATCATCATCTATGGTAGTGCCCTCTGAGGGTCTACCTACAGTGTCTGGGCATTCGGCTGCATCCCTCAACTCGACAGTCTCTGATGGTAGGGTGCAGAGCACCATGCTGCTGGGAACAGCGATGGTCGGAGTACATGACTGTAATGGTCATGTACATATAGTGAGAGCCTTGTTGGACAGTGGATCTCAGGTATCAATTGTTACGGAGAATTTGGCCCAGAAGTTGCGGCTTCCCCGCAGTACATCTGGACAGTTGTATGGTTTGGGAGGTGCATCAGCTCAGCGGACCAATGGCAGCATTGAGATCAGAGTGACATCCCGTCATGATCGGTCAGGTCCTGTCTTGGTAACCACAGCTGTAGTTTTAAAGCGCATTACGGGTAGTCTCCCTACTGCTTCTGTATCTCCACGTGTCATGGAGCGGTGTCAACATATTACGCTTGCAGATGACAGGCTGTCCACCCCGGGTCCCATCGATGTCCTCATAGGCGTGGACCTGTATAGTCAGGTGTTCAAGGGTGGTTCTTACCAGTTGGGTGAAGGGTTTCCCACAGCGCATGAATCTGTGTTCGGGTGGATTTTGATGGGGCAAGCGCCAGTCAACTCTCAGGTGTGTAGTCTCATGTCTCTGTCTTGCACGACCGACGAGCTGAACTCTACCTTGTCCAAGTTCTGGGAGGTAGAGGAGGTTCCAGCCACCGCCGTGCAGGATCCAGAGAACATTCTTTGTGAAAGGCATTTTGTGGAGACACACACTCGGGACGAGACGGGACGTTTTATTGTGCGACTTCCTTTCAAATCCACTCACATGCCTCTGGGTGATACCCGTACGTACGCCTTGAAAAGGTTTTTTAATTTAGAGCGCAAGTTACAGAGAGACGCTAGGCTTCACCAACTCTACAGCGCATTCATGGCCGACTACCTTGAAACTGGCCATATGCGGCCTGTGTCCACGCCTAGCTGTAACGACAGGTACTACATACCTCATCACGGGGTTCTAAAGGAGAGCAGCAGCACCACCAAACTTAGGGCGGTCTTCGATGCATCTCATCCCAGCTCCACCGGTGTCTCGCTGAACCAAGTTTTGATGCCTGGTCCCAAGCTGCAACAGCACATTTCGGACATCATATTACGCTTTCGCACATACGCAGTCGTGTTCACTTGCGACATAAAGCAGATGTACCGGAATGTGCGCATGCACGACGACGATTGTCGGTACCAGACCATCTTTTGGCGCGAGTCACCGGACCAGCCCCTCCGGGAGTTTGAGCTGACAACCGTCACCTATGGCGTATCCAGCTCGGCTTATCAAGCGATCCGCGTCTTGCACGAGTTAGCCAACATCAACGAGCTCAAGTGTCCAGAGGTTGCCCGTATCCTTCGGGAAGACACCTTCGTTGATGATGTGGTCAGTGGTTGTGGATCCATTGAGGAAGCGAAGCTGTTGCAACAGCAGGTGGTCGATGTGTTGTCACAAGGGGGTTTCACTGTTCGGAAGTGGGCCAGCAACCGTGATGAGGTCCTCAACGGCTATCCTAGCGATCATTTGGAGTGTCCCTTTCGATTCGAGGAATCAGGGGACAACATCTTCAAGATTTTGGGGATCGAATGGAATTCGGACTCGGACAGCTTCGTCTACCATGTTTCACCTTTCGGGAGATGCAGAAGTAAGCGGGAGATTATGTCGAACGTTGCTCGTATCTACGATCCCTGTGGTTACCTTACTCCTGTGACCTTCAAGGCCAAGGCCTTCTTACAAGGTCTTTGGTCACAGAATTTAGGTTGGGATGAACCTCTGCCCGAAGAACTCACTACTGAGTGGGCTTCCTTCGCAGAGGGCTTCGTCAATTTACGGCTGCCCCGGATTACGAGATTTGTATCGTCTGATCAACCTCAAACCCGTGAGTTGATGGGTTTCAGCGATGCCTCGGAATCTGGGTATGCAGCCGTACTCTATTTACGCGTGCTAGACGCGTCAGGTGAGGCGACGGTGCATCTTCTCATGGGCAAGTCCCGTGTGGCACCCATCAAGCAGAAGATGACCATACCGCGCCTCGAGTTATCAGGAGCATTCCTACTGGCTCGCATGATGCATCATGTTTTAACGGTGTTGCAGAGTAAGATGACCGTCGACCACTCAATTGCGTGGTGTGACTCCAGCATCGCTTTGGCCTGGATTCATACTCCACCGCATAAGTTAGGGGTTTTTGAAGGTAATCGGGTCTCCCAGATTCAGGGTCTCGTTCCTTCAACCGAGTGGCGACACGTTCCATCAGCGCTCAACCCTGCTGATTGCGCCAGTAGGGGTCTTCGTCCCGACGAAATTGTCGGGCATGATTTATGGTGGTCCCCGTCTTGGTTACGGGACGACCCTTCCACTTGGCCGGAGAACATTGCGGTGAACTCGTCCAGTGCCCAAGTGAATACTGGTACCAATGCGAGCGAGGAGGAGACAGTAGCTGTAGACCCTTCGTTTATTGTCGGTCGCTACAGTTCCTTATCAAGAACTAAGCGAACAATGGCTTGGGTTTTGCGATTCATCCGCAATGTTCGAAGTCGCAATCATCCATCAAAACATGACCCGTTGGTCGTACCGGAACCATTGACGGTTTCGGAGCTTGATGGTGCCTTGCTGAGAATGATTGGGTTGGTGCAGATGACTTCCTTCTCCGAGGAGATCACAGCCCTGCGCGAGAAGAAACCCCTCAAACGACTGAGTCAGCTCAGTCCCTTTTTGGATTCAGAGGGTCTTCTTCGTGTAGGTGGGCGTCTTCGGCACTCCGGCTTGCCATTCTCTGCAAAGCATCCCATCCTTTTGCCGTCGAAGCACTGTCTGACCGATCTGATCGTCGACTATCACCACGTCACTCACATGCACGCCGGACCTGCATGCTTGATTTCGGTGCTGAGCCAAAGGTTCTGGATCCCTTCAGCGCGTCGTGTGGTTCGACACCGAATACATATGTGTCACCGGTGTCACCGCCTGAAGGCTAGACCTTTGCAGCCGCTCATGGGTGACTTACCTCCCAACCGTGTAGGCCAAATTCGTCCCTTCCTGAAGGTCGGCATTGATTTCGCGGGGCCTTTCCTAGTAAAGGCCTCCACCTTGCGAAATGCGAAGTCCCATAAGGCATATCTGTGTGTCTTCGTTTGCTTCGCCACTAAGGCGATGCATTTAGAGGTCACCACAGATCTCACTACCGAGGCCTTCTTGGCAGCATTCCATCGGTTTGTGTCGCGAAGGGGAATGGCGTCGGATGTCCATTCCGATTGTGGGAAGAATTTTCAGGGGGCTAGGCGCCATCTATCGGAGGTAGACACCTTCTTGCGGAGCAAGCAGAGTGACATAGACGCTGCTCTGGTTGGTCAGGGTGTCAGGTGGCACATGAATCCACCGTATAGTCCGCACATGGGGGGGTTATGGGAGTCCGCAGTGAAGTCCGCGAAGCAGCTGCTAAAACGAGCCATCGGGGAAAGGATTCTTACCTTGGAGGAGCTGATCACCGTGTTCTGTCGGATAGAGGCGGTGCTTAACTCGAGGCCGTTGTGTGCGCTGTCGAACGACCCAAATGATTTGGAGGCGCTCACCCCCGGGCACTTTTTAGTCGGTCAACCGTTGGTGGCGCCACCCGAGCCCTGCTTCGAGGATGTCCCAATGCCACGCTTGAAGCGATGGCAGCTTGTGCAACAGATTGCTCAGCACGTGTGGCGCAGGTGGCAGCTTGAGTACTTGCACACTCTGCAGCAGCGTGGCAAATGGACCAAAGATCTCCCCAACCTTCAGTTGGGAGACTTGGTTTTGATTAAGGAGGACCACTTGCCACCTCTACAATGGCGCAAGGGTCGAGTGCTCGAGCTGCATCCTGGACCCGACGGGGTCGTGCGGGTTGTCAAACTTAGGACGGGCTCTGGCACATGCCTGCGCTCGATGGCTAAGCTGTGTCGACTTCCCACTTTGCAGGATTAGGCTGGCTTGTGGGTCCCACCCCGGCTGCACTATTAGGTTTACTAGGTAGGTAATTTGGTTTTATAGAATTCAGGTATAATTTTGGGTTTTTTTAATTTTCTTATTCATGCGGAAAATCATCTTTTCTTATTTTTATTTATTTTTTACTTTTGCGTTAAAGAGCCTAGACGCTCTTTGGGGGGCGGTTTATGTTGGGGCCATAGGGATCTGGGGTCAAGGAACTTTGAGGGTACACTTGCAAACAGCTGACAGACAGGTACACAGATGATTGTAACTACCTCCCACCTTCCCTATCCTAAAAGGAAACTGCCGGTAGATGAACAACTAGCTGGTGTCATCTGCCAACCTCAACGGCCAACCCCTCTCGGCCACTTCTACTATCGCCACGTTACGAGTCGGTCGACACACGCACTTGTCCCGCCACTCCCGCGTTTCTAGAAGCACGTTATTCGCCGCGTACTACACTGTATCGTAGTCCTACGCCGCGCAAGGATCCTCAGCAAATCAACCTGTTGGAGAACGATTGGGAAACCGAAGAGGTCAAAACACATTTGCCCAGTCGGACAGCCGTTCCTGCAAGGTCAGTTTTCCTTCCTTCCACATCTCATTCCTTTTCACAACATTATGCATTGTAACGAAGAAGTGAAGTGTAGGTAATTGGAATTGACAACACATTAGCGCTGGTCTTCCGTCAGCAGTTAGTAGAGTGGCGACGTGTCGGATTCAGAATGATGTTTGTATTGAATAAATGATGACTCATAAATCAAATTATGCGTTAATAAATGTAATGAATACTACACGCGATGCTCAGTACCTCCATAACAATCCACCATCTTTGTCTGCATATCTTCCAGATGGTGGTTCACGGGTTAAGCAAAAAAATATCAGAGGTGGAATGCAACGACATTCGAGGTTCCAATTCTCATTCCATTACATCAAAATTGTACTTTAAGCAAACTTAAAGATTCACTTCAGGTGCAAGAAAACCGAATTTCAGACTGCGCGTGCGCCCGCTCAACAGGAAACTATTCATTCTATAGATACAAAATGTATTACCTTCCAGAGGGCAACTTCCGCTTCGAGTACGCGTCAGACAACGGGCTGGCAGCGGGAGAAACTATTGAGCCCGACGGCAGCAGGATCGGTGCCTATCAATACAAGGATCCCAGCGGGCAGCTTGTCAAACTCAAGTACAGGGCCGGGAAGGAGGGCTTCCAGGTGAGGTCTTTGAGCTAGGTGCTCCTGTGTCCTTAGAAATAACCGTATACCGTTACTATCTCTCATCGTGTCCTGCATGCCTTAAGATAAGTGCTTAGAAGAAGAAGGTTATGACTGCAAGTGATAACGCAGTCAGTGTTATGAAAATATTGGTCTAAAACCATTTCGTGCAACTTGCATAGTTTAAACATTCTTGTTCGAACCTGCGAGGGTTCCACTCCAGCTGGACGTCACCGTACATGATTTATTCAAATGGGCTTAGTCTGAGAATAATTTCATGTTTATTATATATTTGCCTGGTTACTACAGCACAGGGTATATTAGTTTGGGACTAGAACAGAAAGACTGAATCAAAAGCAGTTTGGGCAGCTTTAAAGGCTCTCTTCTATGTGCTAGCAGAAAAACGAAGTGAAGTATCATCAGGGCAAGAGATAATCTTTTCATTGAAAGGCTTTAATTGATAAGATCAATTTAATAAATCAGAAAGAGGACCGGTCCTAAAACGCTGCTCTGTGGGATGCCGCAAGTGTTTGTGTTATGTGGAAATTATTTATTATAGTATAATTATTTGTTTCTGTCACAGATTCTGGAAGGCAGTCACTTACCGAAGAGTCCGGAGCCAATAGCACCTCAGAGTCCAGGTAAGAAATATTTTCTCACTGATTATGTACTGTTATATTCACTACTATAACCGATCCGTCACATCATGTCATGTCAATAGTAGATGTATAGAAATTTTTGTCATTTACTACACCATCTGTATTTCGAATCGTATAAGAATCCACCTTTGCTACAAAAAATAAATCAATTACCTATTAACTAACCCTTATCTTTGGACCTCCCGCCAACAGAGACACACTACCAGCAGGCCTACGAGCAGCAGCGGCGGCAGTATGAGCTGCAGCAGCAGTACAACGGACAGCGGTCGCAACCCCAGTCTCAATCGCAGTGGAGTGGGCAGGGTCAGAACCAGGTCTGTAGTTTTAGAACTTCTGTAAGAATGGGCGCACATCGACGATTTTCTTTGGGAATCCGTTTCTTAGAGGATATCAATTTCATGGAGTATAATATAGTTGAATTGAATTGATGAACTTTTTCTTCCAAATAAACAGTTTTTTCATGTCGACTAAACGCAATATTCGAATACTACTACTGTCTTTAGTACTCGTAGTAATCGCCCATCGCTAGCCTCCAAACTAACGTGAGGTTCCTCGTACGGCAGGAGTACGAGGGTGGCGCACCGGCTGGGCCCAGACCGGCAGCAGCAGGCCAGTGGCAATGGAGACAGGGCCAGGAAGACGATGGCCAGGTATGTCCCAATATATAAAAATCTCGTGTCCAAGTGTTTGTCATCGAACTCCTCCGAAACGGCTTCACCGATTTTTATGATGTTTTTTGTGTACATTCGGCAAGTCCGAGAATAAGTAAAACAACGTTTGCGGGGTCAGTTAGGTAGATTTAAATGAAAACGTGCCCTGTCCGAACAGTGAATACACGTAAGTACAGACGTATAATCAAATGAAATCTTACGTCAAAACTTTTGCGAACAATTAGTACCTACCGCCTGTCCGTCCACCAGAACAATGACCCACGGATCCGCGGCATGCACGCAATGCTCTGGCTGGCTACTTCTTCTTTGTCGTATCCTCATGGCTGAGGGACGTGACTATGTATCGCCTGATTGGTTGACCATCACTCGCCAAGCCACTCTATCTTGAGCTCGATGGATGGTAGCTTGTAGCGTTGCATTGGTGATCGCTGTGATTGCATCGGTCCATCTTGTTGGCATGCGTCCTCGACTCCTGTTCCCATCCATACGTCCCGTGACGATGAGTTTTTAAAGGCCATCTGGCCCCGTCCTGGCGATGTGTCCAAAGAAGCTGAGGAATCGTTGTGTACAGATGGTGGAGTGTCTACTCTTGATGTTGAGCTCTTTGAGAATGGACTCGTTTGTGCGGTGCGCTGTCCATGATATGCGGAGCATTCTGCGCCAACACCCCCTTTCGAATGCGTCTTTTCTACGCCGAGTGCAAGCTTTAAGTGTTCAGGTTTCAGACGCATATAGAAAGATAAAGAAGATGAGGGAACGCATTAGTCTGATCTTTGTTGTGCGGTTGATGCCTCTGTTTTTCCACACCTTCTCGAGTCTCTTTACCGCAGATTTGGCGGCTGACTACTAATGGTTCTCAAAGATTAGAGTTTGTGTCGAGATATTTTCGGAAAGTGCCTTATGTAGAAAATAGCAAACTAGTGCATTCGATAGCTATTGTTACAGCATGTTAATTTTGCTATGGCTTTCGAAGCACGCAAAAATTTTTTTTTGACCATATTTTTGTTCAATGTGCCCTTTTTTAGTAAGTACGTTCTTCACACGTTTTTAATTATTTCGTTTTTCTTCCAGTACCGTGAAAATGAAATAGAGAGTGCGAATAACCGAGGTCCCCACAACTTTGGAGAGGGTTACGAATTCGCATTTCAAGGATAATTATTTTTAGGTACCCTTTTTAGTACATAATTATAATAAATGTATATATTCGTATACATAATTTTATATAAAGATATAACTCGAGAGTTAGTAATTTTCCTAGTAAGTATTTAGTCAAATGTACATAATATACAGTTTGAATCAAAAAACTATTTAGTTAGTACATCTATTGTAGTTAGCTGGTTTATTCGATTATTTTTGAACGATATTTGGTTGTTTTTTTTATTGTGATATTGTTTCTATGATTACACGATTTTTTAATTTGTTGATTTCTTTTTTTTAAATAAAACATCAATGTTTAGTTCATATACCCACATTTTTATTAAATCAATATACAAACACAACGCGTATTCCCCAAATAGGCAATTATATTCAATCTAAATTTTTCTTATTAAATAGAAAATTGTATAATTATGAATAAAAACAATATTGTAGATTTCAGACAAAATTTCAATGTTTAGGCTTACATTACATTCAGGACAGATCTAGACATTTTGAGAAAAAATATCTAAGTTATGATTAAAATATATGCCATAAATAAACTTAAAACAATTATAACGGCGAACAAATTACATTTCTCCTTCTAAATATTACTTTACTCAAACTAGGTACTCTAAAGTAAAATTTCTTACTTATTTTATACACAAAACTCATACATTTTAATTATGTATTTGTATATATCAAAAGCATCAAAATATCACTAATATTCTATCACATTAACATCCTTTAGTGATTATGACAGAACATTTTTAATACAAAATATAGTAAGCGATATATAATATGGTTTCTAATTATTAAAACATGGTATAATAATATGATTTGGAAAGATAGAATTTATATTACAAAAGATATATTTTATTTATTACTACGATACACTTTTCAGCTCAAACGCTTGACTTTTTGCTACCTAAATCTAGTTTCGATTAATATACAAGGTAAGTAAATTTATTATATATTTATATTGTTGTTGTTGTTGTTATGTTTCTATGTTTCTATGTTTCTTTGAGTATTTCTTTCATATAGAAGTTACCTATATGCCAGAAGACCAAAAACATGAACTTGACTAAATACTTACTTGATAACTGATTATACGTGAATTGCTAAACATAAGCTTACATAAAATACAAGTTGTTACGTAATATTTAGGTATACAACAAATATTCATGACCTAATACAGTAAAATTTATATAAAAGGGACCCAGTTCCAGCTATTGATAACACAAAAGTCTAATTAAAACATCAAATATGAATGATTTACATAAAACATATATTTTATACTATTTTAAGACTTCACATCCATAAAACTACAAACAGACATCTACATTTCATAAGCATTCTAATGAATATGCGTGCTAAAATACTATATTCTTGGAAGATTATGTGATTGACTATAAGCTTTTCTACACAATGTAACTGGAACACTTATATATATTCATATTTGAATTACAGATCTCTTGATTAATGTGTGTAGTAATGCAATGAATTTTATGTTCGATTTATAATGATATTAAGATATTCGTTATGAAACGGATATTCTTTCCCATATTCCTGTACTAGTTCTATCGATGCAGCCATACAAAGATAGATCGTACTCTCATACACTTAGAAAAGGTAAAACATATTAAACAATATATCCCGTAAAGTTTTAAATATTAACCTCGAAACTCAAAACATTGAAAGCAGATAATTGAAACAAAAATAAACAAAATATTAAGAATTTTGTGAAAATTGTTTGAGAACATATTTATTTCTTAGTTATGTTCATTTATTTTCAGAATTGGAAAATTCTATCCATCTCATTGGTAATTTTCAATGTAATTTAGCATATTAGCATTTATACTACGCTAAATTACTAGATTATGTAAATAAAATTATTTTATGACTACTTTGTCAAGGAAGTTTTGTATAATAATACAAATCATTCATATTTGATTCATGTTTGAGATATTTAAGACAAACAAAACTGTTAAAAGCTTTTTTTTGGCTTTTTTTTAATGTTTGATGATGAGTTATTAGTAAGCAATTTTATAATTTATAATAAAAGTACATATTTAGGTACTTACTACAATCTAGTACGGTCAAAGTGACAATTAGCAATACATAATCCAATACGATATCTATGTTGGCATTCAATAAGTGTATTTTATACAAATCTGAAAGCATATAAAACAGTATATAGAATATTGATAAGAAGTTCAAAAACAAAAACAGTTGCTACGCTCAATTGGTCCTAACAATACCTTTGTTTTCGAAGTGAAAAATGTTAACAAAAGACTTATTTAATTTATCCCATTATAAAGGGGTGCTTGAATAACATGTGATGCACGAAACGGAAAGTTATTTTCGAAAATATTTCCTTAAACATAGGTTAAATATTGTCTTCAAAATATGATGAGTTAGATATACAAACTCAGTTGATTTTATTGTCGATATATTCGTGTATATAATTAAGTTTTATTTATTTTTCTTTCCAAATACTTGATCAAAATATTGTCTTGGTCACCACAAGTGCAAAATTATGAGTAAAACCAGCAAGCATATTGCTCAATTTTGCGAAGCTACAGAAGTCTGAAAATTAGTAGAGACAGCATTTGAGTATAATATTCACTATGGAAGCGAGTGAATATGATATTTAGATACAGAGATATGTTGTCTGTTTTAATATTACTAGTAAATTCTATAAGTGGGTACCCTGACTAAATGGCATTTTGCTAAATGTTAAATTTATTAAATTTATTAGGTATATAAGTATGTATTAAAAGTAACATAAAATTGTTTTAATATACGATAGTAAAAATACACAAATATATACATTTTCACAAAAGTATGAAGGGTTCTTGAGTAGATTAACATTCATTCATTCATTGATTCATTCAAAAATGTATACGACTTCCAGAAAAACCGTTTATTCAAACTGTAGATAAAAACTGTAGGAAAGTGATGTCAGGTGGATTGGTCCAAGTAGTAGTCTCGCCCAAAGGTGAAGTAGCAATGAAAATCCAAAATAAATCTTAGAAATGGCTGACGTAATTTTAAATTTTGAGTTTGATATGATAGTACAGAATGAAGGAAATAACAGAAATGGTGTAAAAAGGTTTACACCGTTACAAGTATATACTTTATTATGCATACATTAATACTTACAATATCATAATATTTCATATAATACTTCAAGTTTATTGGGCAATAGTACATAGTAGTGATATACTCGTAGTTACACTAAATATAGGTAAATATTGGTCACACATTCTTCATTACATTGATTTGAGAATACTACGTAGGTAATACCTTTATATCAAGAAGTAGGTAAGTATTTCATATATTTCCCTTAAAATATGTAAATATATTATAGCACTCCTTAGAAATATAGGAAAATATATTTTAATAAGCTTGCAGTTCCACAAATTGCCGTCGACACGCGCATGTCTTGGATCAAGTCACAAGCCATGATGTTTCCAACAATAAGGATCATTCTCTATTTTAGAGATTTTGTCATGAGCTGTTAGTTTTTGTAATATTAAATAGGTCAATAAAATATTAGTGCCTTTGAAAAATGATAAGACTAGTTCACACTACAAAAGATTGCATGGGTATTGTGAACAGGAATGTTGACGTCATCATGGCGTGAAGACTAAATAAATGTCTCATTAAAATGTTGTTATTCTTCTGTAGTATAAGTGATTAATGTTTATGTTTGAAGACCAATGAACATGCCCTTTTCTATGTCTATTACTTGCAAATAATTGCTGTCAATCACTTTGGAAACAATATCAATGTGTATTTTATGACTATGCTATAAACGAAATGTTTATTTTCCCTGCAGTCTTTTTCGGCAAATCTTTTTTATCTAATATGTATATTTTTTTGTTTGTTACGATTTTCCTATCACTTTCTACAGGTAGTGACTTGACTCCTTTATTTGCAGTGTTCAACGGCACGAAAACTTTTATTTTACTGGCAAGAATCATTTGGCATGATGCCTCCACTCTCAAGTCACAATATAAAAACAAAAAAAAAACTTACAAAGACAAAATGGCGGATGGTCAATTTCAAGATGGCGGTCAGTGTTAGTCGTCTTCCTCGTTTTGGTAGCTCACGTACCGCACCGATGATTTGTCGCTTATTATTAGGCTCTGTAACAAAGCAGTATTATGAAAAGCTAATCCTAAATTGCTATTATATAGCAATGAGATTGTGTAGTAAGCATTTTTATTGCAATGTCGCCCGTAACGTGACTGAGTGGAGTGCACGCATGGCACGTTCTTCAAGTTATGTCCCTTTTGTGAATTTATAGTAGCAGTACCACTAACTTTGAAGGAAAACACCGTGAGGAAACCCGAGTGTCTGAGGTGTTTACATGTCTTAGCGTTTGGAATCGCCAATATATTTACCTATTGTGGGCACGCGTGGCTATACTCTCTCTGAGAGGCGGTCTGTGCTCTGTAGTGGGACGTGCATAGGTTTCTTATTAAAACAAGCTGATGATTGAGCCCATATATTCTGTCTCTCTCTCTAAGAGAAGGTCTGCTCTATAACGCATATAGGCTGCTTATTAAACTAGCTAGTGATTAAGGCCATACTCTCTTTCTTTCTCCAAGAGATGCCCTTTCTCTGCCCTGCAGTTGGACGTATATAGGCTGCTTATATAAAAAAGCTGATGAGAAAGCCCACACTCTTCCTCTCTAAGAGAAGGTGCCCTACAGTGGGGCGTATATAGGCTGCCTATATAAGCTAGCTGGTGGTACAAATACAAATATTATTCATTTTCGCAATCCATCATGGTGGTGGTAGATGCGTGTAGTACAATTTAATAAGAAGATCAGGGAATCTGCAGGGAATTCAGACCGATTAAGTAAGCCCATACTTTCTTCTCTCTGAGAGAAATCCTGTACCCTGGAGTGGCTGCTTATCTACGTATGTCTCTAAGCTATGTAACTCTAATTACATAATTGTTTTCTGGTGTGTACTGGTTATCTGGTTAAAATTTGTTTATTGTTCGAGACTTTATTTGACACCTTAATATAAAATAACAAAATTAATCGAAATATGTACATATTTACAATTAATATATATATGTGTAATATTAATATTAGATTATCTCGAGACCGCTGCCGTCGGGGAGAGTTCCCAAGATGCTGGCAGCATTACCCCTCTGAATGGCCAGGCTGATGCGTTGACTTATCTTATGTCTACCACCCACCTGCTTCTCGTCCCGGGCCGGCGGCGAGCGCAGCATGAGCAGTAGCGGCGCGTACGCGAAGTTCAGCAACGCGATGATCACCAGCATCCACTCGAAGCCGATGCTGTTCACCAGGGTGCCGGAGAACGCGGGGCCTGCCGGCGGACTCTTGCGATCAGCCTTACAATACAACCTTACAAAACATTTGTCTGCCGGTGCACATTTGTGATCAACCTTAAAGCTCTTGTCATGAGAACCAGAACTATGGCAAACAAGAGACCCGATGTGATCAACCAAAAACAAAAATATTCAATGCCATACCAAGCGATCTAATTTATTTATTTATCTATGGCGAACCAACAGGTATTTTACAATAACATAGAATCTGACATAGGAAAACATAAAGCCGGTTCACACTTTTTTTTTAATGGCAACTCGAATCCGTCCTGTCTTGGACGACTACTTCTGCCAATGACGAGTCAGTCATGGGAGTGACACAATTACTGTTGACCGGTTATTTGAACTGTACGCGAACACAATTTAGAAGCAAGATGCTTAGGCGCGAGACACACAGCAAGGACGAGGGGCGAGGACGCGGTAATATGTATAGAGTCACAGACGAAGAACGACCGCAGAGCAAGGACTGTGGTCCTGATTCTATACATGTTACGGCGCCCTCGCCCCACGTCCCATCTGTGTGTGTCTCGTGCCCTAGACTTATAAACACAAAAAAAAAGAAGTCGCTCGCTGCACAAATTACCCATATCCCTTATAAATTACACAGAATAAGTTATAATGCAAGTAAGGACAACAGGAGAGGCCTATGTCCAGCAGTGGATAAGCATAGGCTGATGACGATGATGATGATGAGATCTCGTGGGCACTGTAAATGATAATTTACCTAACAGCTCGGGAGACTCCGCTAGGCCCGCAATGATTTGTAGCAAATGTGTTGTGTCCGCGACCCTACGCCGAATTTCCAGGGGCAAGAGATGGTGTTTTCGCCAAATTGGCGTTGGCGCCAAATATTTCTTCGATTTGTACGGGTATTTCAACCGGTAGCGCATAACTTAATAAACCTACAAAGAGCGAAAGAAAACTTAAAAGATAAATTAGAGCAATAATCTTCCTAACGAGTAAACCTATTGAGTATTTTGTAAGAACATTACGTAACACACAAAAACTCACGCCTGTTAGGTAGTAAGTTAGTTAGACCTGAGATTTCCACACTTAGCCTCATGGTTGAGCCCTTCTTTTTGTGTTCTGAGGTTGAGCCATTGTACGTAGCAAAGCTGTAAGCTCACTCCAGCCAGCCTATCTCTTTCCAGAAGGCCAGCAGTGCTCTGATGTCACTACAGGCCTCCTGAAGGGATCCCAGCTTCCCAATGATGGCGGTCCGTTGCTTTTCCACTCCTTTACAGTAAATGGTCACGTGGGCTGTTTACTCTTCTTTCAGGCATCCCCGGCAAAGCGAGCTTGCGGTTAGTCCCAACTCACGCCTGTATCGCGGAGGCTAGGCAGAGTCCAGGGTCTGCCACTTGCCACGATCCAGACAGACCTCTCTCACTTAATCAACATTCATTAGTCGTTGCGTGCACACACGTCGGTTTCGCGCTTACAATATAAGTAATAATTTTCACACAACACGAGAGCGAAACACGAGGCAACAATGTGTCCTAGACTCACCAATAGCGTAACCTAGAAAGGAAGCCGTGACCTTTCTTATTGTCACCTGAATATCAAATATACATAAATTCAAAGCACATAAAAGTAAATAAATACGAGGTACATAAATAACTAGGCTATAAACATGAATACGCAGGACCCAAGTCAATAGTGTAACTTAAGACTCACCAATAGCGTAACCTAGACAGAAGGCCGTGTCCCCAATAGCGTAGACGGAGCCGTAGACCGCCGCGTGCCGTATATCCACCAGGAAGCCGAGCTCGGGCATCATCGACGAGTCCACCATGCCGATGGCGAAGCCCAGGCCGGCGTTTGGGATTATCAGGTGCTCCATCTTGCGGGCCATCGGTATCTGAGGGAGATTGTTGAGGCTGTTAATCCGTGACTGGTGGGACAAAGTTGATAACACCATTATTAGGTAAAACCGGATAAATCCAAGTGCGGACAATTTTCAAGAATTTACAACTCTGCTAAATAAATACATATTTTAAATATACTTTAGAAGACGCGATTGAACAGGTAGAGATAATAGTGCAAACTTTAAAATCGACACCCTGAAAAGTTGACATTTTCAATGTCAAAGTCAAAAATTTTTATTCACTATAAAAACAAAATGTTTACTAAATGAACGTCAAAGCTGTTAGTTTCACAATTAATAGATTATGCGGAGAAGAAGCTAACAAAGAAACTCCACATTTATTCTTTTCAACATATAGTTTAGTATAGTATACTAAACTATATGTTTTTGACATATAGTTTAGTATAGTTTAGTCATTTATTAGCTTTCTTGTTGTACATAAGGTCTATATCAATTACTATATTCTTTTTGTTGCACTAAACCGTGACGAGGCAAATTTTTAAAATAATATCTATTACTTGAAAAACCTATTTAGAGGCTAAGAATTCCACCCAAGCCGGGACTTGGAACCGCGACCTCTGGCCAACCGTGCCAGCGCTCTCCCAACTGAGCTAATGGGCTTTTTAATCTCTGAATAGGTTTTTAAAATTGTCCTCAGCACGGGTTAGTGTACCAAAAAGAATATCATCATCATCAGCCATTTGACGTCCACTGCAAGACATAGGCCTCCCTCATGGTTTTCATAACCATGAGGGGTTTTGTCATAATCGCCACGCTTGGCAGGCGGGTTGGCGATCGCAGTATGCCTCAGGAAGACGCTGCTGCCCGTCTCCTGGTTATTTCCGTAGTCACCTTCTACGACATCCACGGAAGGAAATGGAGTGACGCTATTCTTAATCCGGCGCCTCCACGTAGCGCCGGATTAAAAAGAATATTATATCAATTATTTACATATTCTCGCCACGGAAATATTCGCAAGACATGAGGGAGCTACGAAAATCCGTAGCAAGCTCGAAAGTCGTAGCTTGCTACGCAGCTCGTAGCGTCTGTAACATACATAATACTACGAGTTCGTAGCTTGCTGATCGAATATTTTGTTTTAATTCTTGCTACAAAATTACGAAATAATGCGTCATTCATAAAATGTTGAAACCCTCCTCCCCCTAGCCTTGAAAATTGGGCAACTAGCGATAACGATTTGCACGCATAATGTCAGATACGCAAAATGACAAATACGCAGAATGACAGAAAAATAAAATTCATCGCAAAATGCCAAAAACGCAAAACGTCGGAAACGCATAATGCCAGACACGCATTTTGTCAGATAGTCAGAATATCGGATATGTCAAATCCACATAACGTCATGCATTAATATAGGGTGGACAATTTAGTCACCAACATCCAAACCTAACAACTTTTCCCAAGAAAATAGGTCGAATTCTCCAAAAAAATCGTCAATTAGTGAAAATATGTGGCAAAAATACGACAGATCTGGAATACGACGAGTAAGGAATCCGACGAATACGAAACAAATCGATTTGATTCCCATCTGTTTAAAAGACTTGCCTTTTTTTCTCTAATCTGTGATGGCAACGGCGAGCTCAATGCGCGTGCAACCACGCATGTGCGCTAGCTTGTCTTAAGGCTGTGGCATGGATAACTGCGTATGATGCCGACACAGTTATAGTTATTAGTGGTAAATAAATCACAGCTCCTATGAATCTGGAATCCGTATGTGTCTGGCATTACGCGTATCTGTCATTTTGCGTATCTGTCATTTTACGAATCTGGCATTCTTCGAATTCTGTCATTCTGCGTGTTTGTCATTTTGCGTATCTGGCATTAGGCGTATCTGACATTATACTGATCTGTCAATAAGCGTATCTGTCATTTTGCGTATCTGTCATTTTACGAATCTGGCATTCTGCGAATTCTGTCATTCTGCGTATTTGTCATTTTGCGTATCTGGCATTATGCGTGCAAATCGCGATAACTGATACGAACTGATAAGTACGTCCAGACAAAGTAAAAGACCAAAATGATGGATTCCACAGGGTTGAACATCTTAGAGCACCTTAATGTTTACTAAATAAAATCTTAACATAAATACAGGTCTACACCAAAGCTAAATGAAATGAAATGTAAGCAAACCTTTCATAGGAGTCGTTAAAGTATCGGAAGCAATAATGTCTATCAAGTTGTTTGCTGGACCTAGTGCATTCATTCATGACATCAATTCAAAAAATATAAGCCCGCATCATCAATTTCTTGACTTTGAGAGTTTTCAATTTGTGTTGTTTACGAAACGAAATATATACCTACGCGAACGAACAGCCATTGAAATACTAAGGGCATTTTGATGTTACGTAGTTTAGTTAAATAAAAAACCAAGCAAAGTGCGAGTTCGACTCGTGCATGAAGGGTTCCGTACCATTATCTACACAACATTTGAATATTTCAAGCGTACACGCACGCCTGTTGCCGTTATTATTATCGAGCAAAAAACGGCAAAAAATTATGTTTGTTGTATCGGAGCCCCCCTTGAATATTTATTTTATTCTGTGTTTAGTATTTGTTGTTATAGCGGCAACAGAAAATACATCATCTGTGAAATTTTCAACTGTCTAACTATTATATTTATTTATAAACGTACAATGCGGCGGACTTAACTATCACGGTTCATGAGATACAGGCTGGTGACAAACGACGGACGGACGGACGGACGGGCAGCGGAGTCTTAGTAATGGGGTCCTTTACTATTTGGGCATGGAACCCTCAAAATAGTTTTATACCTCCTAGTCCAGCTATCGCTGGATGTCTCAAAATGGAGAACATACGAAATCAAATGTATATTATATCACAGAGGAAAAAAGGAATTATATTTTATCATTGCAGACAAATTAAGCGTGGTAAAGATTTTTTTCTACGACAAGTCTTTTCGCAACATAACTTGTAGAATAAATAGTACATTACGATACAAAAGTGCTAAGTTAGCCAAAACACACGAGGCGTTATTGTAAGCGCGAGCCGCAGGCGAGCGCGGTAAGGAAGCTGAGTGTGTAATAACCAATGTACACGAGTTGCATACGATGTTTTTCAACTCAATTGCGAGGAAAAAACAGACTTGTATTGTTAGTAACTTGAAGTACACATTTTTTAAAGTAATTAACCACACAAAAGTAACTTTACCAAATATTTACGGAAAATGGCGGGTAACTTTTGTTTTTTTCGCGCGCCGCACTTTCGACGTGCGCACAGTTTCAATAAAGGCACAGGAAAAACCAAGCTGTTCAGCCGGAGCAACATAAAAAATAAAATAAACTATAAATTATTGTTTTTAAATACGATAGTTAAAGCTAACAGTTAATTTGTGTTTATAAATATACAATTTGATGTAATGAAATGTTTATTTGTCATCCTAACGATAAAATAATTTAATATTCGTAAAAATATTCAACATTCTTAAAAATAAACTTTTGCTGAAATTAAAAAAAAGTTTATATTACAGCACTTGTATGGAATGGTATGGTTTTTACAGGACGATTATAGTAATATGCTGAGTTATGCATAAACGGTGAGTCAACTTACGAGCAATTGTGTTGAAAAATAATAATATAACATTTTAGACATTTCTACGCCTTTATTAGAAACCATTTAGACTTTAATACTATTTACTTTTTTATTAGCAGAGTAACTTGAATTTTCATATTTTTTGAGACCTATAAAGTCTTTAACTACGTGGTATAAATACAATCATTATCAGCCATTTGACGCCCACTGCAGGACATGGGCCTACCTCATGGTTTCCAAGCTTCCCGGTCTTGTGCCGCCCGCATCCGGCGACTCCCTGCCATAAATACAATGTTATTAGCTAATTCTGGATTCACTTACGTGATTTTTTGTCGGAAAAGTCCGCCCAGGTTTTGCTCCGACACGCGTACGAATATTTTAGTTCGAAAATACAACGTTGCTCCAATGTAATTTTACGCCAAACTTTTATTTCACTCACCAGTATAAGACACAGTCCAATGATGAGCAGACCAGACAGTGCGGCCAGCCATCGGCCCATCTTATGCCCTAGCGGTCCAAAGAGGTTCGTGCCTGAAATTAAAATCAGCTATGGAACGGTGGATGGAATATGAAGCGTGGGTTCGAATCCCGGTACGTACCAATGACATTTTTTTACAAGTTAAAAGAAGAATAAGAAGAAAAAACATTTATTATAAAAAAAAGTGCACACGCCACAATAACAAAACAAAAAACAACCCAGAAAATATTTAAATATTTGTTACGTACATTTGTGAAGTTATAGTAGCAATACCACTTGCTAACTGTGAAGGAAAACATCGTGAAGAAACCTGAGCGACTGAGGTGTTCACATATCTCAGCGCTTGAAATTACCAATCCGCTATGGGCACGCGTGGTGATTAAGCCCATACTATCTCTCTGAGAGACGGCCTATGCCCTACAGTGGGACTTATATAGCCTGCGTTATTATGAAACGGCAGTGGAACATATCGTGAGAAAAACTTATTCATATACTGACAACGGCCTTACTACGGCGAAAATAATTCTCAAAATGTTTTTTATTTATTTATAAAGGATTCGATTCCAAAAGTACAGAGAGCGATTCGCTCTTTTTGAGGGACTCAACATGTAATTTTTAGTACAGTTTTGCTGTCGCGTTGGAAAATATAATCTGCACCGTAATGTTACTAATGTCACTCCCATGTATCGATGTGGCATCGTCAATTGTCTCATGTGCGGGACAGTACCTACTTATTACCTGTAGTGTGAAAGAGTACTACACCAGAGCGAATGGCTCTCTGAAGTCTCAAAATCATGTTGAACCGTTTATAAAGAAATAAAAGATTAATACATAAACCATACTACGCGAGAACGAATTGCTCTGCGCTCTTTTCGCATAGCTCGAGAACATTACCGATATGACAGACTTAACATTAACAAAAGCGCGCCAGCTCTATTTTTACTAACAGCATGCGGGACCTATGTACCTGTAAATATTGACAATTTTGCCAGGCACAGTATATTAGAATCTATACTCTCTTTTGCAGAAAACAATCCTTACGGAAGATCATCCGTACTTATTGTGTTTAAGCCCAAACGGGAGTCATAATATATATTATCAAGACAAGTAACAACATACTTTGAGGAAACTAATCTTTGGAAAAGAAAAAAAAGGACCCTTATCCAAGAGTTCCTTCCTTAATCCGTGGTATCAAGTAACAAATGCTACCAAAGAGGTCGCAAAACTCACCGATGAGATAGCAGATACTGGCTGGTAGGAAGGCCACGCCCTGTTGCCAGCGGCTGGCCTGCATGGTGTCCACCATCCATATTGGTAGACTGGGCTCCAGCATCGCTATGCCCACATTCGCGAACGTTATGGCTCCTGGGAAGGGGGTGTGAATGAGGCTAAGGTTGCAGGCGGGGATTTCATAAGTAATTGTTTTATGCATGCCAAAAACGAGGCTTACCAGCGGCGATAATAATGTAGGGGTCCGAGACGAGAGCCTTGAGGGAGGGCGGGTCAGACTCCTGACGTACCACGCCCGGCTGCAGGATCATCAGCTGAAGCACTAACACATAAGATTGGAGTAAGAGCGCTGTCATTCTATTCAGATTCATCAGGATACAAAGGCTGGACCGAAGAGGAAGCTAAGCAAATCATCTTCTCATGTGAAACGAAATATTCTAGAAACGGAGCTCTTAAAAGAGTTAAAGGTGCCAACACTCCATTCCACTGCCGTCTTAAGAGGGAGCGGACCGTCTTAAGCTGGACCGAATTGGAAGCTTTTGCAAACCTTTATCTTATGTGATATCTGTGGTTCAGGAACTAAGCTCCTCAAACAGTCTCGAGACTCACATTCATCACCTAGCGCCAGGGCTGACAGCATGCGGGAGGGTCCCGTTTTAAACTAAGCTAAAGTGGAAGCTATTCCTAACGTATAATTATGATGTTATATAAAGTCAATGTTCCTGGTTTGAGCCCCTCAAAAAGTGCATGGTCTGAAGACTTACGTCCGTCGCCAAGCGCCAGGGCTGATAGCATGAGGAAGGGTGCCGTCTTGCCCACAAACTCGTACATGAGGCCTCCGAACGGTGGACCGATCAGCACGCCCAGAGCCAACCCGCCCAGCGCAATGCCCATAGCGTTGCCACGCTCCTGGTGAGGTGGAAGGCGAGGTTAAAACTCTTTTGAGTAGCGACTAGTGGTCGTCCGAAAGTTCCAAATTGAGCAGCAAAATAATTAAATCTGAATATTCCAAATTAATGGGTAGAAAACTACAAATTGGTAAGTTGAAAATTCTAATCTGATCCAATTTGAGCAGCAAAATAGTCGAATTGATGAGCAGAAAATTCCAAATTGTTCAGCAGAACTTCGAAATGGATCAGCAGTAAATTCAAAATTGATCAGCAGAATATTTCAAATATATCAGCATCAAAATTTTATTAAATTTCAATTAATTATTTCACTGACTATTTAACTGACTGACTCTATTTTCCGTCAGAAAAAAAAGCTGGGACCCTATTCTACTCTGGCACGTACACTTAGGTGCCTATAAGTTATAGGCTCTAAGCTATAGGCTCTAAGGTAACCCTAATTCTAACCCTTTCCTACCTTGTCATCCGGGTACCGCTCGGCTAGCATTCCCATGCCGGAGACAGATGAACAGCTGGACCCTATACCCTGGAGAGCTCGTGCGATGAACAGCACGCTGTAGGAACGGCCGAAGGCGAAGACTGGGGGATGGAAAAGGATAGGTTTTATAGCTGTTTAGACGCAGTTTGTACCCTAAGGTTAAGGAATATCTGTGCAATTTCCTTTTTAACCTTCCAAAAAAGTAAAAGGCTCTCGCCATTTGACGCCCACTGCAGGACATAGGTCTCTTTCGTGGTTTTCATAACCATAAGGGGGTTGGCCAAAAGGCTCTCAATCTGTCCAAATATTGTTTTTTATGTGTGTTCAGCCGTAATTATTTACTACGTTGTTCCATTTGATTTGTTTTTTGTTTGGATCAAGTACTTCAAGGGTGGTCTCATACAAATTTGGTCTAGAATTAGATTAGATTAGAACACTTTTGGCATAATGCTATTTAGTCCTGGGTCCCTGATCCTAGCTTCTCGGTTGTGTGTCCCAAAAATCACTATTAACACTATTGAGAGATTGGTTTGACACTTTCTGCAAAAGCGATGTGCAAAAAATTTATGATTTCATCTGTTTGTCGCGCTAGTCATACTCCATCAATAGGTTACCTTTTTTCTCATTCAGGTAACTTTTGACAAGACCCGACTGGCAACACTGTTCGAACCTCTCAGAGAATAGTTGTTCTAATTAGAAATTCTATCTTATCCATTTGCTAGTCATACTCCATATGAGACCCCTTAAGTAGTGTCATCGGGTTGTTGGTCTTCCTACCAATCGTGAATGTCATAGTAGACGCCGAAATATGAAGGCTAATGCTTACGTGCTGGATATACCGAAAGTACTCACTCAGGGTCGACAGGAACATCAATATGAAGCCGGTGAACATTGGTACACTGTAGCCGATCCTGAAAATTAAAATAATAGTAGAATAAAAAAAAGCGATAAAATAATTGTATTTTATTATGGACGAAGCTTTGTGGGAATGTATTTAATTTTAATGTTTCGATTTTTAATGTGTGAATATGCAATAACTTTTTGAATGATTAAATAAATACTATTATTAAAATAATCTTCCGTGAGGCGCCGGATTAAGAATAGCGTCACTCGATTTCCTTCCGTGGATTTCGTAGAAGGCGACTACGGAAATCAATTACCAGGAGACGGGCAGCAGCGTCTTCCTGAGATTCAACCCCATACCATCTGCCAAGCGTGGCGATTATGGCAACGCCCCTCATGGTTATATTTGCATAACCATGAGGGGCGGGGGGAACATCCATGAGGGAGGCCTATATCCTGCAGTGGGCGTCAAATGGCTGATGATGATGATGATTAAAATAATAGTTATTATTGAAATGCAGATTGATGAAACCAGAGTAATGAAAACCTCTACTGGGTGTAACTAAATATCCATTACATCCGAAAAGTGGCCGTCTATAAACTTCGTCGGAGACCCAGGTTCGATTCCCAGTGCGTATTTTCTAAGTTATGTACATTTGTGAACTTATAGTAGCAATACCACTCGCTAACGGCGAAGGAAAACATCGTGAGAAAACCTGTGTGTCTGAGCTATTCTCATACCTCAGCGCTTGAAATCGCCATTCCGCGTGTGGTGATTAAGCCCATAGTCTCTCCCTGAGAGAAGGCCTGTGCCCTTCAGTGGGACGTACGTAGGCTGCTTATGTTATAAGCTTCGTCACACCGATTCATCATTTTTGGACCACCCCGCCCCTCTCCTTGTCACAGGTGGTCACATTTGTGTGACCCCCTTCCCTCCCGTTACGTCACAACATATATTGTTAAAACATACAATCATTAAACATATACAGCCTTATTTATAAGAACACGAATCCTCTAAAGCACTCCTAAGAGGCAGATAATCAGTGGTTACGACTTTTCCCTGTAAAATCTCCACCACAGAGTATTTTAAACGGCGTTTTAAGGAATCATGTTTTTTTTAATAAATAAGATCGATAAACTTTATTAAATTAAAACAGTAGGTGTATTTACAAATAATTGTGAAAAAAAAGGCAACATACGTAAATAGCACTTATTTGTATTTTTATTTTTGTACGCCGATTGGTAACACATAGATGACATATTG
Organism: Yponomeuta malinellus; assembly: GCA_947308005.1. Taxonomy (NCBI): domain Eukaryota; kingdom Metazoa; phylum Arthropoda; class Insecta; order Lepidoptera; family Yponomeutidae; genus Yponomeuta; species Yponomeuta malinellus. The sequence continues at coordinate 2,976,991 of OX371022.1, forward strand.
TATTGAATTAAGATCTGGCTACACTATACTAGGTATATTGTAAGCACAATACGTATGTTTGGACAAATAAAAGTACATATTTGATTTGATTTGATTTCTATTTATTCACAAAAAAAATCAAAATTACAACTTAAACTTAAAAAACATTTGATAGATAACACTAAGTTTTTTGTGAAGAGTTCAAGTCTGGGGTTATAATACTTTATAGTCACTGACTTACTATCGTCCGCCCTTTATGACAGAATATCAGACTTTGTTAACTCCCCCAATATTATGTCGAGTGCCACTTGATCGCCATCACTACCCTACATGAACATTTTGGAGAGCCATGTCGTTCGGCATCCAAAACCGCGAACGGTACTTTTATCAAATTGTATTTCGAATATTTTTTCTGTGTACGACGACGAGGGTACGATAATTGAAGTTTTTGGAGCACGCGCCACCACTCATGTCCCACGGAGAAGACCTTGTGCGTACTGACATAAGAACGAAAATGTCTTAGCTCAAGGGACTTCAGTGGTGGCGCGGACTCTAGTGAGACTTGTCTTTTTTTCTTTTTAATCTGTGTTTTAGTGTCTCATGTCAAATTTGAAAAAAGTCACGCTCGCGGTTTTGGATGCCGAACGACAAATGCTTGGACCCTAACATTGGGGTACCATAAAAAAAAATTCAGTATTGAATTGATATGGACTGCATTCCAATATCGTTGCTAGTCATATGGACACAAACAAGTGCTATTGCGCAGGTCACGCAATATTTTTCCCAATCCCTAAATAGCGGCACGGGTTTCCTAGCCGGCGTCAAACGACATCCTTATTACACGCCATTTGTGCTTGTTTACGAGTGGACACGGGGCTGCGGACTCAGGTTACATTGTCAAGTTCACGACAGTGTTATTATTTGCTGTTCGTTTATGATTCTGCTTTTGCTAGAGTTACGCAATCAAACGCGGTGTTCGGATTCGTTTTTCATCGTTTGGTTTATCTTTTACTAGCTTTTGCCTGCGACTTTGTCCGCATGGAATCAGTAATTTCAAAAGTATCCTACGTCCTTTCCCGGGACTCAAACTATCTCCATCATCATCATCATCATCAGCCGTTTGACGCCCACTGCAGCACATAGGCCTCCTTCGTGGTTTTCATGACCATGAGGGGTTTTGCCATAATCGCCACGCTTGGCAGGCGGGTGGGCGATCGCAGCATGCGGTTGGAATCTCAGGAAGACGCTGCTGTCCGTCTCCTGGTAATTGATTTCCTTAGTCGCCTTCTACGAAATCCACGGAAGGAAATAGAGTGACGCTATTCTTTATCCGGTGCCACATGGAAAATCGGGTAACTATCTCCATATCAAATTTCATCTAAATCCGGTCAGCCGTTATTGCGTGATTGAGTAACAGACATCCAAACATCTTCACAAACTTTCACTATAATATTAAGTACCTAGTAGGATAGGATAATAGGATTTAGGGAGGGAGTGCATAATAAGCATTATTTTTTAACAAACTTCAAAAAAGGAGGAGGTTATCAATTCGACGCGTATATTTTTTTTTTGCTATGTTCTCGCATAACTCCGTCAAATCTTAACCGGTTACGACAGTTCTTTTTTTGTTTGAATAGATATAACGTCCCATTGGTCCCATTTTAATTTGGTGAAGATCTGATGAAGACTTTCAGAGATGGAGAACGGAACTCTTCAATGGAAGTATAATTTGTAGTCGGTGTCCAGTTTCATGACCAGGACATACTTATATTTTGGGTTATTTTTTATTTTTTTTTTTTTAACTTTTATTCACTTAGCTACAGTGGCCCAAATATAAACTAACCTTAAAAACTAAAAATTAAACAAAGAAAATCAAACCTTGTCTACCGCACTGAATGTGAAATTATTAATTTTCCCATCCAGTGCTGCAGAATCAGGCTATCAAATCTTTCAGATAGGGTCCTCAGATTCTGCTGTTGTCGCTGGACCTGCTTCTGCGCATGAGCGAGGCGGTACGCTTACTTATGATTGCGTAAAAATCATCCACGTGCGCCTCAGTGAACATTGTTGATGCACTACACCAGCGAGGCAACCGCAACTGTGATTAAGTCCACCTTTTAAAAACTACGCGGAAGAACCGATTGCGTTTGCACCCCACAAAGGTTCTCGAGTGGCGACCACAAACTGATAAACGCAGCGAAGGATGTCCACCAGCTCGCTGAACCGACGATCTGCGGCAGATTGCTGGCAGCGACTGGATTAGGGTAGCCGAGGACAGAAAGAAGTGGGGCGCCAGCCGAGTATTGGCTGATTGATTGATTGACCCTCATACCGATGCTTCGTTCTCTTTCATCTGCTACTTGAATTCCATTGCTCCTCCGAGGATCTTGGAGCCGACAAAAGTTTCTTCCAATCCTCCCTGTTCTGGGCCAGGTTATTAGCCTTTGATTCTGCTAGTTGCTGGATCACCGTTAGGCCTAAGATATTTATCAGTTTTGTACTTTAAAATTATAAAACAGACGACAAAATCATACAACCAGTGTGTGTTACCAGTGATGACTTATGGCACTGAAACGTGCTCTCTCACTATATGGGCCTCATAAGAAAGCTCAAGCTCTATGGAAAGAGCTATGCTCGGAATTTCTCTACGAGATTGAATCAGAAATGATGAGATCCGTAGACGAACGAAGGATTAGTAAGTTGAAGTGGCAGTGGGCGGGGCACATAGCACGCAGAACTCATGGCCGATGAGGCCGAAAAGTTCTGGAATGGAGACCACATATCGGCAAGCGCAGCGTAGGACGACCAGCCACAAGATGGATAGATGACCTCATCCAAGTGGCAGGAAGATGCTGGATGCAAGCCGCTTCCAACAGGTCTTTTCGGAAATCCTTGGAGGTGGCAGTGGACTTCTTGTGGCTGAATGATGATGATGATGATGATACTTTAAAACTAGATACTGCCTTGTTTGGGTAATATATTAATTTCACCCAGCTTTTGTCTACATGTTTACAAACTGTTGATAGAAATAGTTAAAATACGGAAAGCATTAAAGTCAATCAAGTTGTTTGCTCATCCTAGGTCATTCAATCATCTCGTTAGTTCAAGAAATATCAACTCCTATTATCAATGGATCTCATTTTTATAACTCAACTCAAATCAAATCCTATCATCAATTTATTTAATATTTGAAACTCAACTCAAATCAACTCATATTATAAATTTATTAAATATAAAAAATAAAATATTTGCACCCAGATACAAACAGAATGAAATGTTCCTTTAGTTTAGTGGCACTCTCGTGTAATCTCAGTCATAAAATATTTTCATCTGCCGCACCTGCGTTGAGCTTGACGAGGTACAATTATGTTGCGTTAAACAAAGTTAGGTTTGGTTAGATTACTTTACCAGGGTAGTTTAAATAATAATAATAACTTCCACACAACCCAATCACTTGTTCTGGCCCCAAATTAAGATATCCTGAGCTATGGTAACCAGGCAAGGACATCACAAACATGGAAATACATCCAGATTTAGGCCATTTGTACTAGTGCACGGTGAGCCCCAGTGTGAATCGAACCCACGACCTCCGCCATGGTAATCAGACGTGACAACACTAGAGAATCGAACAGTGGACTCACTTGTGCGTAAGCGGCCCCACGAAGGGGTTGGCTAGCAGCTGCACCAGCGCCTTGCTGGCAAACATGACGCCCACCTCCACCGTCTCGTGGAGCAGCTCCTGATGACGCTCCTCGCGTTCCGCTGTCAGGTTCACTGGGAGAGAAATAACGATATTAAGGAATTTTGACATTGGAAATGTCTTTTTGTTCGCTCCAGTGTAGGCTCCGATTTCAAGAAAAAGTGCGATCGCCTTATTTGTCGGAGAGTAGTAAAGAGATGATATTAAAAAAAAAGCTCAAAAGACGCATTTACGGTAGGTTATGGGAGCCTTATACGAGCACACCAACGCCGCCAAGAAGCATTCGCCGTGACCGAAATCGGTAAGGACCACCATGATCATCAAAGTATAAAGTACAAAACAAAATGAGCCAAGTTCACGAACCTCTTGTCACGTTCTCCAGTTCGACAGTGTCGTTCTTCTCGAGGCACGGGCAGAAGGGGGTGGGCGGGGGCGCGGGGGTGGTGACGTCATCGAGCGAGAGGGACAGGGGCGCGTCGGGGTGCCGGATGTCGTAGAGGAACTCGGGGATTATCGGCACTGGAACAAAAAGAGGTTGAGTGCTTAGGGGACTAGTAATTTTATATTAAGACTAATTAATATTTTTTATATTGCATATGTCCTATGTTCAGCAGTGGACAAGCGTAGGCCGATGATGATGATGATGTTATAACATAATGTACGCTCCACTGCAGGGCGAAAGCCTTTTCTCAAAGAGAGAGAGAATGAGCTTAATTACCACGCTTGCCCACCGTGGATTGGAATTTCAAGCGCTGAGGTATGTGAACACCTCAGACATTCTGGTTTCCTCACAATGGTATCCTGCACAATCCCTAATTAAGAATAGGAATAATTATTTATTTACACGTAAGAATCATGCATGTAAACTGAACAAGTGAATAAAATATTAAGAAAAATTTGTCAGCAAAATAAATATTGGATCAACAACGAAAATCAGCAAGCCAGCAAAGTTCAGCAAAATAAATATTCGATCAAGAACGAAAATCAGAAAGTCTTTCCGCTGAGGTCAACAATTATTTCGGTCAGCTAAGTAAACTAAGTGGTCAACAACTAAGTAGTAGTAAATGGTCAGCGAATGATTATCATCATCATCATCATCAGCCATTCGACGCCCACAGCAGGACATAGGCCTCCTTCGTGGTTTTCATAAACATGAGGGTCAAGTTTTATTTTAGTTCAATAATTTCGATTCTGGCCCATTTGGAATTTTCTGCTGAAGAATTTGAAATTTTCTGCTGATCAAATTAGATAATTCTGCTGAACTATTAAAAAATTTGTGCTGATGTTTTTAAAAATTCCTGCTGATCAATTTAGAATTTTCTGATGATCAATTTGATTAACAAATACAAATATGTTTATTTTCTCAACCCACAAATCTAGTGCAGTTTATATAGATACAAATGGTAGATGCGATAGTAGATAGTAGCTGTGATATCTGCCATAATATTCTGTATTTTAAGCGACTAGTTGCTTCTCAAAAGACTTGCGTAACTGAACAAAGCAAAACTGTTTGAAACAAACAGCTAAGCAAAGCGAACTATTATTGGCCTTATTTTTTGTAATTAGTTAATAAGTAATTATAATCACTTTACGTTGTTCCTAATAAAGTAAAATAAATAAAGCAGTATTTTTAGGGTTCCGTAGTCAACGAGCAACCCTTATAGTTTTGGCATGTCCGTCCGTCTGTCTGTCTGCCTGTCTGTCCGTCTGTGTGTCCGCGGCGTAGCACAGAGACGATAAGTACTAGAAGGCTGAAATTTGTTTTTGTTTTTCTCGTTTCACATGTAATTTTTGGCAATAATCCTTTTTATTCTTATTCTACTATCAAAATGAAAACTTTTTGGGGTACTGATTTCTTTTGCGTTGATGCAAGTCTCATCCATTCGTTTCAGGCTCCAACCAAATACCCTTCGACTGACCTACCTTATGCAATAGAATTACTAGTTAGATGGAACCGGTAAGCAATCTAGCAAGTCACTTAAACCTTTGTGCGAGAACCGCCCACATGATAATGCCCGCATACAGGGTTAATGGGGCGTGATGTGGATTACATACCTACAGAGCTATAGACACGATCATTCGGACGTAATTGTGTGGAGATATGGAATACTTGCCTAATTATAGACCAGGTAGCTGTACAGAGTGCAGAAACACGTTACTTTTGTATAGCCTATGTACTGGCTTTCTCTCAGAGAGACAGTATGGGCTGAAATATCACGCGGGCTCACCGCGGATTGGCAATTTCAAGCGCTGAGGTATGTCAACACCTCAGCCACTCAGGTTTCCTCACGATGTTTTCCTTCACAGGGTATTGCTACTACAACTTCACAAATGTACGTTACTTAGAAAACAAAGTCATTGGCACATGCCGGGATTCGAATTCACGACCTCCCGAATAAGAGACTGGCGTTATACCGCTGCGCTGCCACCGCTATATTATTGGTACCTACATCAGATACTCACTAAGCCCGAAGCTTCGCCCGCGAGTAATATGTCCATCCTAGTCCATTCTATATCGGACGAGTAGTTTCGGAGATTACCCCTGACATCCAAACGTTCCTTTTCCTTCTTGAAATCCACGATTTCTCACTTTTCTTTTCATCACGATAATTTTTCAAAAAAGCCTCAGAAGTAAACAGCTTGAGAGATATTTAATATATCAAGGTTTTAAGTCGCAGAAATGCAGAAATACAACTTACACTCCGTGTCAAAATGTAATTGTAGCGCTGGTTACCTACACTCCGTGTCAAAATGTAATTGTAGCGCTGGTTACCTACACTCCGTGTCAAAATGTAATTGTAGCGCTGGTTACCTACACTCCGTGTCAAAATGTAATTGTAGCGCTGATTACCTACACTCCGTGTCAAAATGTAATTGTAGCGCTGATTACCTACACTCCGTGTCAAAATGTTATTGTAGCGCTGGTTACCTACACTCCGTGTCAAAATGTAATTGTAGCGCTGGTTACCTACACTCCATGTCAAAATGTAATTGTAGCGCTGGTTACCTACACTCCGTGTCAAAATGTAATTGTAGCGCTGGTTACCTACACTCCGTGTCAAAATGTAATTGTAGCGCTGATTACCTACACTCCGTGTCAAAATGTTATTGTAGCGCTGGTTACCTACACTCCATGTCAAAATGTAATTGTAGCGCTGGTTACCTACACTCCGTGTCAAAATGTAATTGTAGCGCTGGTTACCTACACTCCATGTCAAAATGTAATTGTAGCGCTGGTTACCTACACTCCGTGTCAAAATGTAATTGTAGCGCTGGTTACCTACACTCCGTGTCAAAATGTAATTGTAGCGCTGATTACCTACACTCCGTGTCAAAATGTTATTGTAGCGCTGGTTACCTACACTCCGTGTCAAAATGTAATTGTAGCGCTGGTTACCTACACTCCGTGTCAAAATGTAATTGTAGCGCTGGTTACCTACACTCCGTGTCAAAATGTAATTGTAGCGCTGGTTACCTACACTCCGTGTCAAAATGTAATTGTAGCGCTGGTTACCTACACTCCGTGTCAAAATGTAATTGTAGCGCTGGTTACCTACACTCCGTGTCAAAATGTAATTGTAGCGCTGGTTACCTACACTCCGTGTCAAAATGTAATTGTAGCGCTGATTACCTACACTCCGTGTCAAAATGTAATTGTAGCGCTGGTTACCTACACTCCGTGTCAAAATGTAATTGTAGCGCTGATTACCTACACTCCGTGTCAAAATGTTATTGTAGCGCTGGTTACCTACACTCCGTGTCAAAATGTAATTGTAGCGCTGGTTACCTACACTCCGTGTCAAAATGTAATTGTAGCGCTGATTACCTACACTCCGTGTCAAAATGTAATTGTAGCGCTGGTTACCTACACTCCGTGTCAAAATGTAATTGTAGCGCTGATTACCTACACTCCGTGTCAAAATGTAATTGTAGCGCTGGTTACCTACACTCCGTGTCAAAATGTAATTGTAGCGCTGGTTACCTACACTCCATGTCAAAATGTAATTGTAGCGCTGGTTACCTACACTCCGTGTCAAAATGTAATTGTAGCGCTGGTTACCTACACTCCGTGTCAAAATGTAATTGTAGCGCTGGTTACCTACACTCCGTGTCAAAATGTAATTGTAGCGCTGGTTACCTACACTCCGTGTCAAAATGTAATTGTAGCGCTGATTACCTACACTCCGTGTCAAAATGTAATTGTAGCGCTGGTTACCTACACTCCGTGTCAAAATGTAATTGTAGCGCTGATTACCTACACTCCGTGTCAAAATGTTATTGTAGCGCTGGTTACCTACACTCCGTGTCAAAATGTAATTGTAGCGCTGGTTACCTACACTCCGTGTCAAAATGTAATTGTAGCGCTGATTACCTACACTCCGTGTCAAAATGTAATTGTAGCGCTGGTTACCTACACTCCGTGTAAAAATGTAATTGTAGCGCTGATTACCTACACTCCGTGTCAAAATGTTATTGTAGCGCTGGTTACCTACACTCCGTGTCAAAATGTAATTGTAGCGCTGGTTACCTACACTCCATGTCAAAATGTAATTGTAGCGCTGGTTACCTACACTCCGTGTCAAAATGTAATTGTAGCGCTGGTTACCTACACTCCGTGTCAAAATGTAATTGTAGCGCTGATTACCTACACTCCGTGTCAAAATGTTATTGTAGCGCTGGTTACCTACACTCCATGTCAAAATGTAATTGTAGCGCTGGTTACCTACAATCCGTGTCAAAATGTAATTGTAGCGCTGGTTACCTAAACTCCGTGTCAAAATGTAATTGTAGCGCTGGTTACCTACACTCCATGTCAAAATGTAATTGTAGCGCTGGTTACCTACACTCCATGTCAAAATGTAATTGTAGCGCTGGTTACCTACACTCCGTGTCAAAATGTAATTGTAGCGCTGGTTACCTACACTCCGTGTCAAAATGTAATTGTAGCGCTGGTTACCTACACTCCGTGTCAAAATGTAATTGTAGCGCTGGTTACCTACACTCCGTGTCAAAATGTAATTGTAGCGCTGGTTACCTACACTCCGTGTCAAAATGTAATTGTAGCGCTGGTTACCTACACTCCGTGTCAAAATGTAATTGTAGCGCTGGTTACCTACACTCCGTGTCAAAATGTAATTGTAGCGCTGGTTACCTACACTCCGTGTCAAAATGTAATTGTAGCGCTGATTACCTACACTCCGTGTCAAAATGTAATTGTAGCGCTGGTTACCTACACTCCGTGTCAAAATGTAATTGTAGCGCTGATTACCTACACTCCGTGTCAAAATGTTATTGTAGCGCTGGTTACCTACACTCCGTGTCAAAATGTAATTGTAGCGCTGGTTACCTACACTCCATGTCAAAATGTAATTGTAGCGCTGGTTACCTACACTCCGTGTCAAAATGTAATTGTAGCGCTGGTTACCTACACTCCGTGTCAAAATGTAATTGTAGCGCTGATTACCTACACTCCGTGTCAAAATGTTATTGTAGCGCTGGTTACCTACACTCCATGTCAAAATGTAATTGTAGCGCTGGTTACCTACACTCCGTGTCAAAATGTAATTGTAGCGCTGGTTACCTACACTCCGTGTCAAAATGTAATTGTAGCGCTGGTTACCTACACTCCATGTCAAAATGTAATTGTAGCGCTGGTTACCTACACTCCATGTCAAAATGTAATTGTAGCGCTGGTTACCTACACTCCGTGTCAAAATGTAATTGTAGCGCTGGTTACCTACACTCCATGTCAAAATGTAATTGTAGCGCTGGTTACCTACACTCCGTGTCAAAATGTAATTGTAGCGCTGGTTACCTACACTCCGTGTCAAAATGTAATTGTAGCGCTGATTACCTACACTCCGTGTCAAAATGTTATTGTAGCGCTGGTTACCTACACTCCGTGTCAAAATGTAATTGTAGCGCTGGTTACCTACACTCCGTGTCAAAATGTTATTGTAGCGCTGGTTACCTACACTCCGTGTCAAAATGTAATTGTAGCGCTGGTTACCTACACTCCGTGTCAAAATGTAATTGTAGCGCTGGTTACCTACACTCCGTGTCAAAATGTAATTGTAGCGCTGGTTACCTACACTCCGTGTCAAAATGTAATTGTAGCGCTGGTTACCTACACTCCGTGTCAACATGTAATTGTAGCGCTGGTTACCTACACTCCGTACCAAAAGAAAAGAAAGTTACACATCTTTCAGCGGTCTTTTGAAACTTTATTGTTTGATATTTTAATAATAATAAAAATCTTGTTTTTTGGGTTCCGAACCTCAAAAGGAAAGAACGAAACCCTTATAGGATCACTTTGTTGTCCGTTCGTCCGTCCATCTGTCTGTCAAAACCTTTTATCTCGGGAACGCGTGAAGGTATCGAGTTGAAATCAAAACCATATTCTCAAATCTACAATTCCTTGAAGCTTTGAAAAAAATCAAGCTTCTAAGTTAGCGTAAAAAAACATACGGCTGTTTATGCCGCAAAAACCGTATATTTCGACACTCAAGGGAATCAAAATTTATTGAGAACTTTTCGTTGACCTAGAACTATGAAATTTGGCAAGTAATATTGTCTTATACTACAAGTACAGGAAAAATCAGAAAACTATATATTTGTAACTAAATCATAACAAAATAGTCTTTGAAGTTTGGGAAAATTTGGGAAAAACATTTACTACCTACAAATTTGTACGGAACCCTCGGTGGGCGAGTCCGACTCGCTTTTGTCCGGTTTCTTGCTATAGACTTCGAGGTCACCCTGCATGGAACAAAGAAAACAAAAAATCCAATTCCGCAAACCTATGTTTGAATAATAAGCGAAAGGGCCTTGTTCTGGTCCTACCTTTCGTCGGGCAAAATAAAACGTACTTAGAACTTGATGATTGGAAAACTTTTGTTTTCCTACTGTTTTGTTTTAAGGCGTTAGGAGAGAAATTGAAGCGTCTAGTAGATGTGCCTTTGGGCGCAAGCTCAGGGCATATTTGCTTGAGCTGCAGAGACTTTCCCATCCTGTCCCAACTTCTCGCCGTAACTGACTGGACCACGTGATCGCATCATCATGGTGTTTTGTATTGTGCTGTATTTTTGTAATATTGTGTGGCATTAATTATATTATATTAACGATGTTAAAGTTTTCATGCAGATTGGTGTACATATTTATTATAGTCATGTAGTTATCAAGTAGGTTTTTATTTAATTATTTATATGATGATTTATATCAGGTATGATGATTGTTTTTATTTTTTTTGACACGCTGTACCGCGCTCTAGTATGCTCACAGTACAAACAGGCACTACTCTATGAGGCACTGTCTGACAATCAGATAGATAGATAGATAGAATATTCTTTATTGTATGTACACCAGCGCTGTGGGCTAATATTATACCCTCAGCAAAAGACTCACTGCGTCTAATGTTTGTAAAACTTGTTTTATTATATATAATGCTTTGTAGTGTTCAATGTTCTTTTTTCTTAAAGGTGCTTCTTAAGTCAGGCGGGACTAACTTAGGTCGCATTGAGTTACATTGTTGAATTTGGTACCGCCTGCTTACCAATCGCGTTGCTGGTTATTTTTTATTCCATAACATAACATAAACTCACGCCTGTATCCCAGAGGGGTAGGCAGAGACCAGGGACTGCCACTTGCTACGATCCCGACAGATCACTTTCGCTTCCTCAACATTCATTAGTCGTTGCATGCACGCACGCCGGTTTCGGGTACTTTTTATCTTGCCCTTTGTTAATACATCTCCTATTTGGTCGAAGTTTTAAATAGTTCCAGTTCTTTATTTTATCTTTTTTTTTGTGATACATTACTTATATTTTTTCTAAAGTCGTCAAAATATAAGAAGTCCGTTTTGACAGCTACAAACCTAGTTTGAGATCAAAAACATTAAAAATCTAAAGTATGAGTAACTTTTCGGGCTACAAAATCTGTTTTATCTTTCGAGCGTTAAATAATATGCCAGAGTATGTGTCTTTTTATGTATTTGTTCCAGCAAATCCAAAGTAAAATGCATTTTTGTGTAGCTGTCAAAACGGGCTTCTTACATTTCGACGACTATATCTAGTACCCCAAACCGGCGTGCGTGCATGCAACGACTAATGAATGTTGATGAAGCGAAAGTGATCTGTCAGGATCGTGGCAATTGGTAGTCCCTGGTCTCTGCCTACCGCTCTGGGATACAGGCGTGAGTTTATGTATGTATTTATATTTTTCTTATACTCACGTTGATTACATACATCATATGGCACTCGCGCAAACACGACGAATCGATTGATACGTCAAAATATCGTCAAAATCATTTGCCAAAATCTTAACATAGCTTAAGGAGTTATGACGGAACATTGAATTGATACTAATACTTATACCCTCCTTTTAGGGTCCGTCCCAATCGGGTAAAAGGTTTGTGGAACACAGTCGTAGATAACCATATAAACTAAGAAGTAATTTAAAGAAGAAAAAGAAGAACGCACAACAATAACTAAAATACTTAAGACTGTTCTTCACTCTTGTCTCGCTCACATTATCAAACATTTTTTTTATATTGTAATATTATGAATAAACTTTTGATAAATGTTGTCTGAGGGTTTGATGGATAATTTGGAATGGATTTCCGCCGCAGTTTATGTTCCCTGTTTCACATCCGATGCGTTGTTTTTCTGTTATTAAAGCCCCCTTTCAGGTTCGACTCATTTACTGAAAATTGTAACCAATAAGAAAAGCCACCAAAGTTACGCGGAGAAGGATCTATTTCTATGTTACAAAACCATTACGGATTGCATCACGAAATTTACAAATGAACAAACTCGTGTTCGAAAAACAAAATTCATTCGAAATTCAAAATCAACTGCAACGATTTTCACTCCTATCGAGTGGAGAAGCGACGCGTGGGAGTGACAGCTCAATTTGCGAATAGTGCTGGGCTGGTGTAAAAAATCCCATAGATAAAAATAGGAATAGGTACAATACAGGTAGTCTAAATCGTGGAAATGACAATTTATGTTTATTTCTAGTATTAACATTATGGTGGCAACCAACATTTTCGAAGTCTTTGATATTTTTCTAACATACATAATATTTTCATAAATGTATTGATGTATTTAAGTTTCTTTTTCTTTGTTTGTGCCGTAAATGGTAACCACTGAAAACCAGCGTCGTGGTCGCTACCGGCCACGGCATGATGCTGAGTGGAGACCAATTTGGTGCCAAATATAACCCAACTGTGATCTGAATTTGTATTGTTATAGATATTAAGATTTGAGTATCAATTAAATAATTTACTTACTTACTTAGTATACATGGGTATTTGACAAAATATCAAATAAGTTACTTTTAAAACGGAATTTTGTATGAAAATACTGGCTTATGACGTCACATTTCAGAGCACTCTTTTTATGTTTAATCTATTTCAAAATTGTAATAACTAATAATTGACTAAAAGCGATACAGTTTCCGAGATATTTTGTAATTTTTCTTTTAATCGAGCATATGAAATAATGAAATATTGTTGATCGTGTCAAATACCGTATTTGGATTCACAGTTTCGAACCAAAGGTAAATCGCAAATATTTACAGACATGTTACACCGTTAGTGTTAAGTCATTTACATTACAGTCAAGTTGGGTAACATTGAATTTCCTTGCAACTTTGAATAAATATTGTCTTTGGAAAATTGCACACATAAAAACTTCTAAGGTAATAGAAAGACTAACGGTAAAAACTGGCACTTGGCCGGTACCGAATTTGGCAAACTAATGAAAATGGAGTTTTTCTTGTCTTACTGAGAATAAATAAATAAAAATAATGAATAAGAGAGGTCACTCTGATGATATATCAATTACCAGGAGACGGGCAGCAGCGTCTTCCTGAGATTCCAACCGCATCCTGCGATCGCCAACCCGCCTGCCAAGCGTGGCGATTATGGCAAAACCCCTCATGGTTATGAAAACCACGAGGGAGGCCTACGTCTTGCAGTGGGCGTCAAATGGCTGATGATGATGATGATGACTCTGATATATATTTTTGGGACCCATTTAAGAACATAACGATATCATAAACTCCCGCCTGTGTTCTAGAGGGGTAGGCAGAGGGTTGCCACTTGCCACGATCCTGGCAGACCCTTTTCGCTTCATCAATATTCATTAGTGAAACATACGTCACTTTCGGGTTTCGGTTTTTGAAGTAACACTGTTATATTTTGAAACGAATTCGTTGAATACTCAAGTTTTCCAGTAAATACATTTGAGCAACCCAATAAGGCAGGCGGACTCCGGTAATAGGTGAAAACTCGACTCAATACAATTTGTAGTTGGACTCCGTCACCCCGGCCTCGTACGATATATTAGTGATGGAGTCAATCTACTTCTTATCGATAAATAAAAAGATTGACGAAATAAATACGTCGAGCGAATGTGGGTGGAAGGGCCGGTAAGGGACGTCCCAAGCCAACATCATAAGCATCCTATATACGTCCCACTGCAGGGCACAGGCCTTCTCTCAGACAGAATATGGGCTTAATCACCGCGGATTGGTGATTTCAAGCGCTGAGGGCGCTGAGACACCCAGGTTTCCTCATGATGTTTTCCTTCACCGTTAGCGAGTGGTATTGCTACTATAACTTCACAAATGTACATAACAAAGAAAGAAAAGTCATTGGTACATGCCCGCACTGGGAATCGAACCTGGATCGAAGCCGCTTCCGAGTCCAATGTTCTACCCACTAGGCTACCACTGCTTCGCAAGCCAACTTACTTCGACCAAATAGGGGATATGGCAAAGGGTAAGATAAAAAGTACCCGAAATCGGCGTCCTCGCATGCAACGACTAACTAATATTGATGGAGCGAAAGAGATCTGTGAGGATCGTGGCCAGTGGCAGACCCTGGTCTTTGCTTACCCCTCAGGGATACAGGCGTGAGTTTAAGTTATGTAGTGTTATGTTTTAGTGATAAATACTGCACAGAAGCCGGTAAACTGATTTTTTTCAAGAACGATGACTAGTAGGGCTACAATATTTCATTTAAAATGATAAAGAATTCTTAATACATCTATACAGGGTATAAAATGCCAATGTACATCCAAAAGTACGGGTATGACTCGAAACAACAAACAACTTTTATTATGGAGATAAGTTAATCTATGAATTAGGACTAAATATGATAAAATTTTAGTTGTTGAAATCTTTACTAAATCCAAATAACCTCTACAATAATTATTGTAAGTACTTCAAGTACTATACCTACATAAATAACTATATCATTTTGTAAATTTTGAAATTAGTATCTGAAAAAAACTACATTAGAATCACCATCGTAAGGTTTTTACGAGTTCTATTTGTAAGAGTTTAAGAACTGTTTTGGTAATTCAAAAGAAACCGTCACTTCTGCTTTTATTGTGTCATGTTATATTTTCAGTCGTCACTTTATTTGCATTTCCTATCAAACCACAAGTCTAAACAACCCAGACAAACTACACTCTGCTACCATCTACTCCAATACTACTAAGCAGGATAATTTGAGGATGAAAATCCCTAAGCAACCCAAAAAAAACATCGAAATGTTTTATCGACACACCCACGCTCCCCATCACTAGCCGACGCTCTTGTCGGCGCCTTTGATGAGGCGGCTAAGTGAATTTCACTTTGATCTCGCCGCCGGAGTCAGGAAATAGCCTGCCGCTGCCTTCCGACCTTCCTAGCGCCTAGTGGGCTCCAGACTTTATAATTTATGGAAATTGCCAACTTGAGCGCGACTAAAACGGTGTAGAATTCAATGTCTAGGGCTTTTTTGTCGGTCTCGCAAAGCGTGAAACTTTTAGTCCTCGTTACCAGCACTAACTTTCTTCGTTTCACCCGACTGTGACAGAGCATTTTACGGCACTCTAAAAAAACTGAAATAAAAAATAACCAACAACCCGACTGCTGAGCATTAACCAAACCACTAAGCAGGCCCGACCCAAATTCAATGTGAGGTACCTGCGTCCCGCCTAATTAATAGTTACATGGTCAGCAGTCAGTTTGTTGGTTATTTTTTATTTCAGTTTTTTTAGAGTGCCGTAAAATGCCTGACAAATAACTTGAACAAATGACTTCGTTTTATTTCGGGTCTCTTGGCGGGGCACGTGGAGTGTGACTTAGAATTTTCCATGTCATATTACCAAATAATAGAGCTCAATATACGGCACAGGCCTTCTCTCAGAGAGAAAGTGTGGGCTTAATTACCACGCGTGCCCACCGCGGATTGGCAATGTCAAGTGCTGAGTTATGTGAACACCTCAGACACTCAGGTTTCCTCACGATGTTTCCCTTCACCGATAGCGAGTAGTATTGCTACTACGACTTCACAATAAATGTACATAACTTAGTTATCAAATTATCTGCCGGGCATTACACTGGAAGGGTCCCAACAGGGACCCATTACTATACTTACGACTTTTATGTGTCTCATTATCTCTTGAACCGGTAACTATCTATACTTAATTTTTTTTTGTTGCACTAACCCGTGCTGAGGACAATTTTAAAAACCTATTTAGTGGCTAAAAATTCCACCTATGCCGGGACTCGAACCCGCGACGTGCCAGCGCTCGCCCAACTGAGCTAATGGGCAAGTGCAGGCATCGGCGAAATTTCGAGCGCTGGCACGGTTAGCCAGAGGTCGCGGGTTCAAGTCGCGGCATGAGTGGAATTTTTAGCCTCTAAATAGGTTCATACTTCATTTAATTTTCTATTTAGTACACTTTTTATTCTTCATGGCGCGCTTAGTGCAAGAAGCATTCCCTTTCGGCAAACCTTTGCTATTTAATTTTAATTTATTTATTTGGAGTAAATACAGGCACAGATAATAAATATTTTATGTTTTACAATATTGAAGAGAAGGTTAGTACAAGAAAAAAAGGTAAAACGCAATATTGGACGGTCTGACTGAAATACACTAATTTAGTCCTGCTGGAGTAGTTATAGAGTTATGATAAACGTACGTAATAATATAACGATAATAAATGAATAAAATAATAATGATATACTTATGAATATACTTCGAGCAAAATAAAAAGTACCCGAAACCGGCGTGCGTGCATGCAACGACTAATGAATGTAGAGGAAGCGAAAGTGATCTGTCAGGATCGTGGCAAGTGGCAGACCTCGGTAGGCAGAGCTACCCCTCTGGGATGCAGGCGTGAGTTTATGTATGTAGAATATGTGACCTTTTGCTCGAAACTGTGAATTCAAATTCAAAGTGGTAAAAGTACCATGACATTGAAAAATGTTTTCTAATTATGTTAAACTAGCTGTTTATGCGATTCTTGCACAACGCCACCTATTTTAAACTTAAAATAAATATTATCCCACGGGAACGCATTACCGGGATATCAAGTATGCTATGTCTCAATTCAGGACCTTGTCTATCTGTACGCCAAGTTTCATGTAAATCCGTTCAGCCGTTAACAGCCGTTAATGCGTGATTGAGTAACAAACATCCAACCCCCAAACATCCAAACATCTTCACAAACTTTCACATTCATAATATAAGTAGGATGTATAAATGTCTGTCGTCCGATATGAGGCACCGACCAGACGGTCGACACAAGGTTTTTTTAAAATTTTTATAAGTTTTCATCCTGATATTATTTGTCTATGCCTAAGTCACAGTTTAAATAAGAATCAGTTATCAATCTTCCTACTAACGTTCGAAATGCGCCTATACAATATACATAACTACGAAACGCAAGATCTCGGTAAGGTTCGGTCACACCGCAGTCCGGTTGTTCACCGCGCATGAGTGCAGACGGGCGAAGCGTCGGATCGGCTAGCTAGACGAAAATGTTGAAATCACGTCGACTATATTGCTCGGTGTACGGATGTCTAAACTCGACAGAAAACCAGATAGATAGAGAACACTTTATTGCACAACCAGGTGAAAGAGTTAACTTTTTTAAATTACCTGCTCTTTTTTCCATGAGAGTGTATTACAAACTTCGTCTTTCACATTGTTACATTGTGAGTAGAAACTAGAATATTATTTCGTATCAACTTATTAGACTTCCTACCAAACAAGCACATAATTTAAATAACTACATACAACTCTCGAAGTACCTGGTAAATGAGACGACAATATTTAAATGTGACAGTATCGAATTCGAAACACAAGCGCGTCAACCCTGTCTCGCCTACTCCGATCGAGCAAGTGTAAGTATTTATTTAAGTATATGGTGGTAAGTATATGGTGTTAGTATTTAATATAAGCTTAGTATATTTAGTACATTTATTTAATTTTACTGCATATTTATGGGTATTCATATAAGTAGTTATTATTATTTGTATTTCTATAGTGAGATGTGTGTATGTATGTATATATGTGTGTATGTACCTAGGTACCACGTTCCGGGTGCCAAGGAATGGTCCCAACTGAAAATCAGTTTTGCTGGTGTTTTGCTAACCATAGCACACACCAGTAAAGTATGCTGAGTTGGAGCCCCTCTTTTGTTGTCACGGAGGCACCTGAGGCGTTTGAGGTCCGAGGTGGCTGGGTGCCATACGTTACTGTATGGTACCCGGCTGCCTTTGACTCTATATGCCTCACATGTTCTCTTCTCGATTGTTTTGTTTTATCTCTGTTTTGTTGACGTTTGTGTCTTTTGTTTGTGTACCTTTTGTTTACTTTGTGTTTCTGTGACAATTTAAATAAATATCCTCTTTCTAAGTAGTTAAATCCAGCGGATGGCCTACATTGCTACTGGTGTTCATTATACTGTGCCTAAGTAAAGTAATATTGCGTAGATACAAAAATTTTGACGCCTAATTTTTTTCAAAACTAGCACCATATGATTTAAATCATGGTTAGGATCTCCCATAAAATTTGTGAAAAGGATTTAAAATCACCCTGTAGATAATATGCGATCGGATGGGATGCTAGTGGAAGGAGCCGAAATAAATCAATTAAAATATTCACAATCGAAAAGCTATGACCATATTGGTTTGGACGTATGGAGAGGATGAAGCCTTAAAGGAACAAAGATTGACAAAGGAAATATATCGAGCGAACGTCCGTGGAAGGACCGGTGCGGGGCGTCCCAGACAAACATACTTGGACCAAATAGGAGATGTAGTAGCATAGGACAAGATAAAAAGTACCCGAAACCGTGCGGCGTGCGTGCATGTATTCAGAGATCAAAAATTTATGCAACGACTAATGAATGTTTATAAAGCGAAAGAGATGAGGTTCGTGGCAAGTGGCAAACCCTGTCCCTACCCTAGCCTATCCTTCCGGGTTACAGGTGCGACTTTATGTTACGTGAAAAACAGACAGAGACAAGGCGTCGGGGTTTACAGAGAATTTATTCTCATTTTTATATTTTTACTTTTTATATTCTTACCAATCTTTTGTTTTACCCTTGACTTAGTTATGATTTTATTTCTGACTATATTAACATTAGGACATTTATTATACAATTTTAGACAATTTTACTTTAAGATATTTTTATTATTACATAATTTTAATCTTTTAAACTCTAGACCAATTTTTTAACACAGGACATTCTTATTTTGTATAATTTAATTTTAACTTTTTATTAAGGGACAATTTTATAATAAAGGACTAAAGGTCGCCACGTTATCAATGGTGGCGGTACCTTATTAAAAAAAAAAATACTCGTACTTTAGGCGAAGTGTAGGTATCATTCACGATCTTAGAAAGTATACGTGATCCTTTTTTTACCGATTGCGGAACCAAAGGAGGGTTAGGTTTTTCGCGCCTATGTATGCATGATGTTTCTTTATGACCGTTCAGATGTCAAATCGCTGTACCTACTTATATGAGGCGTCCAGTGAAATGTATCTGACAACGCGAGTGATAACGGCTCTACGACGTTACGAAAAAAACAAGACGGTGGACGTCAATGGTCATAGGGCAATTAACAAGCCACTAAAAAGTTTAAAAGAAAAAAAACTTATAATATAAAGAACCGGCCAAAAGCGAGTCGAACTCGCGAACAAAGGGTTCCGCATCTTTATCAATACATCATTTGAATATTTCAAGCGTCTACCTGTTGCCGTTATTAATATCGAGCAAAAAACGGCAAAATAATCACATTTGTTGTATGGGAGTCGCCCCTTAAATATTTAATTTATTCTGTTTTTAGTATTTTTTATTATAGCGGCAACAGAAATACATCATCTGTGAAAATTTTAACTGTCTAGCTATCACGGTCCATGAGAACCCTTTAGGCACGGCACGTCCCAGTGTTCCGGCCCTCCACCCACATTCGCTAGATATAATATTTCTGTAGTCAATATTTCTTCCTTCATCCTCTCGATATCGCGGTAAGTGGAAAGACCAGCCCTTCTATCACGTAACTGTCCACTCCGCTGTCCACGGGTTAACAATTTTGATGACTCCAAATATACAAGCCACTTACGAGTTATCACAACATGCAAATAATTAAGTGCCTGCTGTAATTAGAATCAGTTTAGTATGAACTTAAAATACGTGATTAGTGATGTTAAGTGGTCTGTCAGGATCGTAGCAAGTGGCAATCCCTAGTCTCTGCCTACCCCTCTGGGATACAAGCGTGAGTTTATGTATGTATGTATGTATGTAAAATACGTACATCCAGTACGTATTTTACATACATACATACATACAACTATACCATCTGAGGCCCGTGGCAAATTCATTGGATGGGGCCTTGCCAGTAAAAATAAAAAAAAAACATTATATTGTCTTTAGTTGTAGTACATATGGCCCAACTTTAATTGATAAGAAGTACTCATATACAATTGTTAAAAGTTTTTGTTAAAAATGTTAAGTTACTTCTGAGCTCGCGGCCTCATAGATAGATATATAGATAGAATATTCTTTATTGTATGTACACCAGGCATTACTCATTCGGGGGCCCGTGGCATTTTGCCTGCGTATATCTATAACTTATGAATAAGATTTTAATAAGATTTAATAAGGCTCGCTATATCCGTCAGTCGATGGCGGATGGGGCCGAAAAGTTCTCGAATGGAGACCACATAACGGCAGGCGCAGCGTAGGACGACCAGCCACAAGATGGACAGATGACCTCATCCAAGTGGCAGGAAGACGCTAGATGCAAGCGGTCTTTTTGGAAATCCAATGGACTATTTGTGGCTGAATGATGATGATGATGATATCCGTCAGTCCGTACAAAAAATTTTTCAGCAGTCGGGTTTTCTGTTTTATAACAATTTTTTTTTCTCCCTCGAGCCAATATCTTACCGCTCGCCATTCAATCTCTACCTTCCCGCGCGTTGGCGTTGATGAATTAGTCATGAGCCACACTTAACTGATTGGTAGTGGCCATCGTGGGTAGTCACAGACGGAAGAAGAAATAAGTACGGGGAAAAAACCGTGCTTTAGTTGTCAAGAATCTTTTAAAGAAACAAAAAAAAAACTCAATATAATTTCCAATGAAACAAACTTTAAGAACTATAATTGATATTCTTATCTTATCTTTTTTTTAAATTTCATCTCACATTAGGTATTGTAACAAGAAAATATGAATTATATTTTTTAAAAACCTATTTAGAGGCTAAAAATTCCACCCATGCCGGGACTTGAACCCGCGACCTCTGGCTCACCGTGCCAGCGCTCTCCCAACTGAGCTAATGGGCAAGTGCAAGCATCGAAAAAATTTCGAGCCTCATTACAAACTTCTCTGTATTATTTATTATGAATTATATTGTCACACTGGCTTATGACAATATCTTATAAAATATAGATACTGTATCTCTGTCTGAGAGAAGGCCTGTGCCCTACAGTGGGGCGTATCTCTATGCTGTTTATGTTACTTCTCTGTATTACGTACACGTTGGCACGGTTAGCCAGAGGTCGCGAGTTCGAGTCCCGGCATAGAGGGAATTTTTAGCTTCTAAATTGGAGTTAATATCCGTTAAAAATCAGTTTTATTATGTCTAGTGCTCGTGTTAACCTCAGAAAATACTAGTATCATTTTACTAAATGGCACGTAGTTTTTTCTGAATCTAATTAAAGTGACGCCAGAGTGGGGATTTTGCACTGCCTTTTGCTCCATCACAAACTCGACCCTATATTGATAATTAACACAGAATGTTTACTTTGAAATCAACAGATATCTGAATAATTTAATATTATGCTCCATAATCTTATAATCTCTCCATTCGTGTTGCAATGTCAATAAGAATGAATAGAACATAATAGTAGTTTATGCAACTGTCATATAATCAAGGGTATTAAAACACGAGTGTGAGTTTATGAAACGAGCGCAGCGAGTTTCATAATAGTAACGAGTGTTTTAATACCCGTGTTATATGCAGTTGCATACACTACTTTATCTTCACTAATGCAATTAAAAATTAAATTCACGCGTACGTGTATAATCACAGTGATTTTGCCGCCATTAAAATTTAACCAATGAGAGCGCAGCTGCGCGCTTCAATAAAACGCGACCAACCTGATTGGCCCTGCAATCAAGTTGGTCGCGTTTTATTGATGTTATAATGAGATTTTACGATATCGATGTGAATATTATACCATCATGTGAAATTGCTTAAATTGAGTGTTTTGTTGTCTGCGCTATAACAGTAGTAATTATATGTCAAGTATTGAAAACATAAGTAGAATGTTACAACATTAGTGTAGATAAAGTGAATTATTAAGCCAAAACTTAACGCGTATAAATTTTGTCCGAGCCCATTGAATACTATAATGCCACAAGATGCGTAGGCGGCTCGTAGCAACAGCCTACGGCTACGCTTTTCGTAGCACTAAGCTACGCTTTTGCTACGAACGAGGAACTAATTTAAATTCGATGTAGCAACAGCCTAGGGCTACGCTTTTCGTAGCACCAAGCTACGCTTTTGCTACAATATAGCTACAAACTAGTATTTCGCTGTTCGTATCACTGCGCTAAGCTTTTTAGCCGACTTCAAAAAAGGAGGACGTTTTCGATTCGTGGGCATCTTTTTTTATGTTTGTTCCCCAATCACTCGAAGACGCCTGGACGTATTTGGAAATTTTTTTTTTCTACAAACGAGTAACTAATTGAAATTTGTTGCAGCAACAGCCAAAGTACAACGCGTTAACTTTTGCTACGAACGAAGGAACTTATTGAAATTCGATGGAGCAACAGCCTAGTAGTACTACGGCTTTCGTAGCACAGTAGTTTGTAACCAGGACAAGAATCTTCAGTCGTTGCATGCACGCACGGACGCCGGTTTCGGGTACTTTTTATGTAGCCCTTTGCTAACACATACCCTATTTGGTCGAAGTATGTCTGCCTGGGATGTCTTAATTAATGTATGAATAAATAATTAATAATATTTATAATTAATAATATTAATAATTAATATTGAATAATTTCATGATAGTGGTAGTTGCGTAACGGTAGAACGCCGACCTCACATTCGGGAGATCGTCGATTCGCATTTCGGCATGTACCAGTGACTAAGTTTTCTATCTTACGTACATTTGTGAAGTTATAGTAGCAATACCAATCGCTAGCTGTGAAGGAAACATCGTGAGGAAACCTGAGTATCAAAGGTGTTATATACTTCAGCGCTTGAAAAAACCTGAGTATCAAAGGTGTCATATACTTCAGCGCTTGAAATGTCCTATCTGCGGTGGGCACGCGAGGTAATTACCTGAGTTTCAAAGGTATTATATACTTCAGCGCTTGAAATGTCCTATCTGCGGTGGGCACGCGAGGTAATTAAGCAATTACTCTCTCTAAGAGAAGGCCTGTGCCTTAAAAACCAGACTACGTTTGTATGAGAAATGCTCCTTAAGGGGCCGCCTTTAAGAGTTATCTTTCTCCCCTCTCTCTCTCTTTCTATCAATTTCGTTAGCAGCATTTTTTGCGAGAATAAACAACCGCACGCCTACAGCAGCGCTGAGAACACGATACTTATAAATGAGGCCTTTGGTGTTTAAAGTGTATAAGTATCTCGAGTTAAAAGTAAGTAAGCCTCGGAGAGCCACCCCATATCTTCACCACCCTATAAACGGAATGCCAAAAATCGCGTCGATATCCAGTGAAAGTAGCGTCTTTTGCGAAACCAAAATGGAAATGGATTGCAATAGAAGTGCCCACATTAACATCGGCTTATCGGGTTAAGATAAAGCCGTTTTAATTAGAAGCACAATAGAAAGTACTTAATTCTCATTTCAAGATAATGGAAAATGGCTAGAGACGCCTCCATTTTACATTTATTTTTTTTATGACAGTAAATTTTAAACAGAGCGAAATTAAAAAAAATATATTGGGTTCAAAATCAGAAAAAGTTGCATGATTCATATTAAATAAAATAAAAAATTGTCTGCAAATCTTGCTTCATTAAAGTGAACGTATCAATTTAACAGTTATTTGACGGAAAACGTATTGTTGTTGTCAGAATCCGTAATTGTTTGCTAATAATTGTTTATTCGAATCCTAGGCCCTTTGAATTTTTATTGAACAGCACTCACCACCAGTCACCACCTGCTTTATGTTAAATATTAAAGCCCTTGTGAGGTACCTAAAAGATTAATCCTAGGTCCTACACTATTCCTAATTCACATTAATAAATCAGTAGGTACTGAACTCACCGACAGTCGTCAGCAGCATGTTATCGAGCAGCAGGGCTATGGCCACGATGACCAGCACCAGTTTGCGGGACTCCCGGCAGGCTGCGATCTTAGCCCGCAACCAGCCTGCGGTGCTGCTGTAACCATCCGACGCCGCGCCCATTGTGGCGGTGGGTTAGGGGACAGGGGGGTACCTGGTAAAGACCAAATGTTGATTAACAAACTTTACAATTTAGTTTCCGGTGTGAAGAAATACGGAAAAAATTTAATGAATTTCCTTATGAAGAAAAACAAAACTGACCGAAAGCAGAACTCAAACGCGCACGTTTAGATTAACGTGCGGCCGTTTGACCACACTGGGTAATATTCTGTTAGGCCACCAAAATTAAAATCTTTGGTTATTTTACTTCAAGATCATTGGATAATACACAGTAAATGCCTAATAAAAGTTTACTAACTATTTTAAGAGAGTCTCATTAAAAAAATGCACCAGAATTGATTATAAAAACCTATTTAGAGGCTAAAACTTCCACCCGTGCCGGGACTTGAATCCGCGACCTCTGGCTAACCGTGCCAGCGCTCCCGCAGTCCCGCCATGAGTGGAATTTTTAGCCTCTAAATAGGTCTTTAAAATTGTCCTCAGCACGGGTTAGTGCAACAAAAGAATATAATCAGAATTGATTAGCCTAACTGAAAATCACCCCACTATGACTTGGTCCCAAATAGGTGTTTATTATCTGAAAAAGTGGCTAGGAAGTTATACCAAACATTGGTTTTGTCAGTTGTTACTGGCAATTTCCACTAACAGCTGAGTAAACCTTTTTGCAACGAGTTTTGCAAAGACATTAATGAATCGGCCTTAATAAATATTAGGCCGTTGTATAAATGATGTCTAGACCCTTTCTCTGTCCTGGGTCCAAAAATCACTATTAGCATAATTGGGTATTTGACAAAATATCAAATGAGTTACTTTTAAAACGGAATTTTGTATGAAAATACTGGCTTATGACGTCACATTTCAGAGCACCTTTTTATGTTTAATCTATTTAAAAATTGTAAAAACTAGTAATTGACTAAGAGATACATTTTCCGAGATATTTTGTAATTTTTGTTTTAATCGAGCATATGAAATAATTTATTGTTGATCGTGTCAAATACCGTATTGAGAGACTTTATAGACACTTTTGGGTAGAACATTGGACTCGGAAGCGGGAGACCCAGGTTCGATTCCCAGTGCGGGCATGTACCTATGACTTTTCTTTCTAAGTTATGTACATTTGTGAAGTTATAGTAGCAATACCACTCGCTAACGGTGAAGGAAAACATCGTGAAGAAACCTGGGTGTCTGAGCTATGCACATACCTCAGCGCTTGAAATCGCCAATCCGCGGTGGGCACGCGTGGTGATTAAGCCCATACTCTCTCTCTGAGAGAAGGCCTGTGCCCTACAGTGGGGCGTAAATAGGCTGCTTATATATATATATATATATATATATATATATATATATATATATATATATATATATTATATATATATATATATATATAGACACTTTTTTGCAAAATTATTCGATCTGTAAAAATATATATGATTTGTTCTCCTCGGTGTTGCTAGTGTTACTCCCTGGAGCTCCTTAAGTGGAATTGAACAATTTGCGGTTTATTGCGTTATTCCGTACGTCACTCACTACGATCAGTTCATGCACACACTCTTTCCGACTTCCTTGAATGTCTGCATAAGGTGTATGAGCCACTTTTGAGATAAAATTTATTCGACACACTCTCTACGCGTAATACGTGAATGAGAGCACGTTGTCGTTGTACGATTTTTTTAAATGTAATTTGATGCGATAAATAATTTTTTTTTTCAATTTCAATTTCAATTATAGTGCCTATGAACAACTGTCCTAACCGATCAATTTATTTTGCACAAAACAGAATGCTTCCAGAAGACAAATTGCCACAGAATATTTTAATATAGGACCAATTAAAATTTAAAACGACAATCCACAATGGCGCGCGCTGGAATCAAGATGGCGGCCGAGCGGAAATGAGCACGGAGCGCTAACGACTGTTTCCGCCAGCGGGGTAGTGGGGCAGTTCCGCTTTTAGGAGTACAGTTGACAGCGCGTCAACACTACATACGTGCACTCTAATCAGTTACGTTAAGGACGACTTTGCAACGACTGTACGGGAAGAGATGGAGAGGCTTTTCCTATACTGAAATGATTTTTTTTAAAACAATAAAAAGAATAATCTATTTGGCCGTAGGTACGTATATGGCCAACAAATCCTAGTAATAATGTAATGTAAAAGTTTGTAATTATGATTTACATAAGCAGACGTCCCACTGTAGGGCACAGGCCTTCTCTCAGAGGGAAAGTATGGGCTTATCACCACGCGTGCCCACTGCGGATTGGCGATTTCAAGCGCTGAGGTATGTGAAAAGACACTCAGGTTTCCTCACGATGTTTTCCTTCGCCGTTATCGCCGTTAGCGAGTGGTATTGCTACTATAACTTCACAAATGTACATAACTTAGAAAACAAAGTCATAGAGGTACATGCCCGCACTAAGAATCGAAACTGAGTCCCTCGCTGCCAAGTCCATTGTTCTACCCACTAGGCTACCACCGCTCTTTTCATTATTATGATTTAATAAACCCAAAAATGGCGAAACGAATTTGGATGAAATTAAGCACACAAATAATACTTTTCCCGTTGAACGGCATTTTGTGTTATTGTATTCAGTTTGTTCTTAAAAATCAATTCGATGGTAGATAACAGAGAGTGAGAGATTTAGCTAATTGTCTTTGAATCCTTACTAATATTATAAACGGGAAAGTTTGTTTGTATGGATGGATGTTTGTTACTCTCTCACGCAAAAACGGCTTAACGTATTCGGATGAAATTTTGCACAGAGATATATTATAGTCTGGATTAGCACATAAGGTATTTTTTATCCCGGAAAAATACACATCAAAATTACCACGCGAACGAAGTTGCGGGCAACAGCTAGTATTTATTTAGTAATAGGTTTATGATTTTATTATTTTACTAATGAAACACTCAAGTTTTATTTCTCTTCTCAAAATATTTGTTTACCTTACATTCTTAAATTAGGAACCGGAAGTAAATCTTACGTTTTAATAATAGTCGTAGAGATTAATTACTTACGCGGGAAACAATACACAATTTTCTCAAAAAATTGGTTAACATCCCACGCTTAAACCGGAAACCGGAATCGTAAATCTTACATTTTAACCTTAGATTCTTAAATCAGAAACTGGAGCGCTGGCACGGTTAGCCAGAGGTCGTGGGTTCAAGTCCCGGCATGGGTGGAATTTTCAGCCCCTAAATAGGTTCTTACTCACATTCTCCAATCAGAAACCGGAAATAAACAAACAAACAATAAAGAATATTTTATCTGTCTATCTTAAATCTTACCTTTTAATATTTGTAGTAGATAGTGTGATAGATAATATTTATAGTAGTGGATAATTACTGACCCGAGAAAGGCCACTCGGCTCTACTCAAAAGTATGCTTAACCTTACATTCTTAAAACAGAAACTGGAAGTGAATGTTACATTTTAACAGCAGTCGTAGATTTTAATTACTTTTCCGTGAAACGCTCCAATAAAGTCCTTTTTCGCGTCCAACAGGTTTTTATTAAGATCTTTTATCAAAGCGCTCCCTCATTTCTGAACCTGATCGCGAATCCTTTGTCAAGTAAAGTCTGTCTGAGAGATTATTCTATGCCAAAAATTCCCCCGGGAAATCTTCTACTGCTAGGGTAGGTATTTTTGATTTC
This sequence comes from Yponomeuta malinellus, assembly GCA_947308005.1. NCBI lineage: Eukaryota > Metazoa > Arthropoda > Insecta > Lepidoptera > Yponomeutidae > Yponomeuta > Yponomeuta malinellus. Next base: position 3,005,042 of record OX371022.1, read on the forward strand.
ATTGAAGTACCTCTCCGCGATTTATTTAACGCAATTACGAGCGTCTTAATACTTAAGTGGATCATAAATTTTGCTCGTCAGCTTGGGAACAACTATCTGTGCTAGCGGTGGGATTTAAGTAGTTAATGAGTTAAGGGCGGCTTGACAACTTCTGACAGTGGACGAGCCACTAGTCTACAAGCCTCCACCAATCCGGACTTGGCCCCCGTGGTGGAGTATGGCCTATACCTTCCTCAGGGAAGAGAGCCGTGCCCCTCGGTGGGGACATAATGGGTTGATGATGATGATGAGTTAAGGGGCTCCAGGGATTGTTGTGTTATGGAAGTAGTAGCGCAATATTTAGCGATTAGGTTGCGCCATAACAATAACAATCACAAGTAAATTAATACGATTCATGTAATATGTAACATGTTAGTAGACCCCTCTCCAAACGCAGCATTGATATTGCGGGCTGTTTCTGCCGCGTTAGTTCCGCGTCGGAACTCGTATTCAAAAATCACTCGAATTTTCGCAGTATCCATCTTTCTTGTCTAAATTGAATAACAAAAACAATTGAAAGTCGATATTCAAATGTTTCACATTTTTTAAAAAAAGAACATCATAGAAACCATTTGAAAAAAGTTTCATTCCAAAACCTCAAACCATGAAGATTCTATGTCAATTCAAAGAACCTATTGCAATAAAACGGCAATTTCATACTTTAACCCCTATTATATTACCTTTCAGTAAAAGCGTCAATCATAAAAGTGAAGTATAAAAAGAACACATCATTCGTTTATATATTAATGTCAGTACAAGAACAGCCAGCAAGAAACTCTGCATTTGATACAAACCTCAACAACACAGCGCCACCGATTGGAAAAAAAACATATCTTTTTTTACAGATCGAATTTGCGAAAAGTATCTGTATAATCTCTCAATCATGTTAATATTGACTTTTTAGGAACCATGGCCGGGAACCTAAGGCGAAAAACCTAGGACTTACGCTGTTAGTAACGCCGAAAACGGCTGTTTTTGGCATAAATGCTGACAGTGTCTTGTCCCTTGTTTGTGATCTTAGGTTCTTTGTCGTGGGTCCTAAAAATCACTGTTTACATGATTGAGAGATTGTAGAGACACTTTATGCAAATACGATCTGTAAAAGAAGATATGAAGAGGAAGAAGAAGAAAACCATTTATTTCAGCACCAGAAACACACACATACATTAACAATGTTACAACATAAAATATTAAATCACAACACAAAAGGTAAAAAAGAAAATAATAATAAAACACTTTTTATTAACATAAGTTGCGGTGCGTCCCTGTTGCTGGAAAAGGCAGCTGGCTCAGCGTTGTGCTGAGCGCTGATTTTCAGCCAGTGCCTGTCCGTCTCACAAATATGCTAGGGTGCGGTGCAGTGCATACCAATAATTACACAGTTAAATAAATGAATGAATAGATAATTAAATATATAAGTAAATAAATAAGAATATGATGCGATTACATTGTCAGTCACTTGAAGTCAGTCACGCGAGAAGTCAGTCACGTCTCTGCTGCTCAAGTAAATATGCCCTGAGCTTATGCCCAAAGGCAAAAAGTCAGATATGATTTTGTTTCATTGGTCACACACTTAGTTAGCCCTCTAGATCCCCTTAAGGCTGTTACGGATGCCGGATACCTGTTTCGCTCGCACATTCTATAATTATTTAAAGTTTGTTTTATAAGCATAGAAATAAAACTATCTGAGCTAGCGGAGGGATTTAAGAAAATAAATGTGGAGTTTCATTGTTAGCTTCTTCTCCGCATAATGTATTAATTGTGAAACTAACAGCTTCGACGTTCATTAAGTAACATTTTGTCATGTAAACAACGCGGTAAATATTGAATTATTTTTAGTTGTAGATATTTGTATGCCTCTACGGCCAAACATGCTGAAACTTCATTATTTACATATAAGAACTGTTATGTACACGCATGCTTCACAAATAAATAAATTTGAATTTGAATTTGAATTTGAATTTTGAATTTGAATTTGAATTTGTTTTTATAGTGAATACATTTTTGAGTTTATAACTGTGCTAAATACTGTGACTATGTAAAATAGTTTTTACATGCACCTTTACATGCACTTACATAGTCTAAGTCACTTACTAACTATTTATGGATGTTTCATCTGAAGTAAATAAATAATAATAATAATAACGACCTAAGGCTGCTGTTACATCTTGCACTTGTCTCGCTCGCACATTCTAATATTTTTAATGTTTATAAATAATATGAGGATACTTTTGAAAAATGTGGTTTGAGGCTGTCATCATCATCATCATTCAGCAACAAGAAGTCCACTGCTGGACATGGGCCTCCTTCGTGGTTTTACCACAATCGCCACGCCTGGGGTTGGCGATCGCAGTATGCGGTTGGAATCTCAGGAAGACGCTGCTGCCCGTCTCCTGGTAATTGCTTTCCCTAGTCGCCTTCTACGACATCCACGGAAGGAAATGAAGTGACGCTATTCTTAATCTGGCGCCAAGCAGAACCTGATACTGATACGAGTGATACTGTAATGCCTTGATTTGCCAAAAAAAGATTTTTTACAAATGCTTCGACTTGTCTTTCGCAGCAAATCGGCGAATCTTCTGGGCTACACCCAGGTCGCGCCCTCTGTCACAATATTACAGACAGCCAATGACTGTCCTTTTTGTAACTTTTTTATCATTTTACGGCACCACTGGACACGCAGACGTTTCTGGTCCCCCGTTAAGTCATGTGGTATCCATCGAGTGCAAAGCTTTAGATGCACAGGTAAATTGTTTTGCACTTGGCTCATTCCAAAGCGTAACGAAGCACGAATTTGCTGACAAGAAATTTTTGACAGTTTCAACAAGTTGTTGTACTGTACGGTGTCAATGTTAAATTCTGTAATCACAGTGGCCTTGGGAAAGACCACTGTAACTGCGTTCTAGGATTAATAATAAATTTATAAATAACTTCCACACAACACAATCACTAGGATACCCAGGTAAGGACATCACAAACATGGAAATACACCCAGACTAAACCCATTTTTTGAAATGTACGGCGGCCCCCCGTGGGAATCGAACCCACGACCTCCGGTATGGTAATGAAATGTGATACCGCTTAGACCCACCAGGCTGTCAATAGAAATCAGAAATCCAAAATTTATTTCAACGTACAGAATTTACATTCTTTTGAATGTCAACGTAAAATGTTCTCCGCTGCCTTTGGGTCGAGTTGTAGTGGAGAAAAAGGTCAGTGTGATTATGGCGGGACCATTAATTTTGTTAAATTCTGGATAATAGACATAAGGAATTGGACCTACAATAATACCTATAAGGAATAAGGAATTTATGGGTATTATAGGTAAAAGGTATACCCTTAACGAGCGGTGGTAGCCTAGTGGTTAAAATCCGGGCCGTGTTCCCGCCATAATTGCGCTCACGAGAAAAGAACGAGAATAATATAATTAATAATTCTATTCACTAGAACGCAATAGTCTAGACTGTTTTGCAATTTAAATAAATAAACAATAATATTGACAGCAAAAAAGACTTTACACTGACCATCGTTAATCAATATTTCAAGGAATGGTCTTTGTGCTCTGTAAAAATAGAATAACACATTCAAAATAACACAAAATCTAAAATTGTTTAATTTAAAAAAAAAAATTTTTGAATAAAAAAAAATAAAAAAAACAATAGTTATTACAATTTTTAAATAGATTAAACATAAAAGGAGTGCTCTGAAATGTGACGTCATAAGCTAGTATTTTCATACAAAATTCCGTTTTAAAAGTAACTCATTTGATATTTTGTCAAATACCCAATTCAAATTATCGTTGCCCGCGAAACTAGGTAGGTATATAACGTTTAAAATTCTCAATTTCATTTTTCATACAATCTTCAAACCTGGCGCTGTCGATTTGTATAAAAAAATCTTATTGAAAGCGGTTTAGTTTTAGAAATATATTAAGATTTTGTGTTATTTTAATAACACAATTTTTATACAGATTTTAATACATAAATAAATAGCCTAAGATTAAATTAAATCCAAACATTTCCAAGACAACATTTTATCTTATAACCCGCGCTTCTAAACCTACCTTAATATTCAATCACAGTTCCTCGAGATTTCCTTGACAAAGTATTATTTTATTACATCCTTTTATTTGCAATTTACAGAAGATAACTATCAGTTTACTTACTCTAAATAATACTCAGCAAAATCCCTCCAGCCATCTTTTGTCAGCTACGTTTTTTAAAAAACAACTGAAGACTTGTTTTTTTGAATAAAGAATTCGAAAACTAAAAAAGGAACGCTCGACTGCGCCGAGGTCCCAAGACCGACTGGCTTCCCTAGCGGACGAAAATTCGAATTTCAAAAATGCGCCTTGGAAGCCAGCCAGCTTGGTTGATCCCTAGTCAGCGCAACTTTTCCTATTGCGCCGTTGAAAAAGACTGAATTCAGAGGTCTTTATATACTGGTAGGTGATTAGGTGTAAGCGTGGCGCGGCACCCCAAGCCAAACTCTGACTTACGTCTTTGACTTCAAAGGTTATTTTTACATTAAATATAGGAATGTACTTCTACGAATCAATGCTCATGCAATATTGAGCACTGTTTCGCACTGTTAAGGTAGAGGTTGGTATGGACGGTGGAAAGCTACAGGTCTCCCATTATTTTCCGCTGAAACTGCGTGTTGGGTCTAAAGGAATATGGTGTAAGGAAGGTCTTTGAGGAAATCTAGAAAAGAAAGGGTCAAAAATTTAATCATGGTGCCGTGTATTGATTGTTTATTTAAGTAACTGCAACGTTACCAAAGACTAATTAAACTACATTTGAGGAGTGTTTTAGAGGAATAGTATTATTATAATTATCACGGTAATTCTTTACTTGAAGCGATGTGCGGTTATTTGTGTTTCCTCAATAAAACTAATTGGGTATAAAAATGTACATGTACATACATAAACTCACACCTGTGTCTCGCAGAGGCAGGTAGATGTTTCAAAAAATTCGAAATGAGGATAAAAATAAGATAGAACAGCAAACGATGTTTTCAAGATTTAACCACTGAGCTTGCAGTAAATTCTCTCCAATAGATTTGATCGTGCCGGCGTCAAAAAAAATTAAATTATAAGGAATATCATGCAAAAAAAGAAGGTCATACCTAACTACATTTTTTCCTAGCATCAGTCAAAAAGTAAAAAGTCAGATAAAAGCCTATAATCCATAATTTACTTTGCCACATTACAACACTTTGCTTTCAAGCCGCACAATGGAGTCACTAGTAACATTCGCACAAAAATCAAAAACCCACCTTCGAGTTTAGACCTTATTCCTCCAGTATACGACTCAGTTTCCCTTTAACTTGTATAAACTCACCGGAACAATTAAAGCAGTTGCAGTAGGAACTTCATTTTTATCTTCGTCTCTTTCTGACACGCGACTAACCATACAGCTATCTCCTCGCTGAACAAATAGGATGTCTGTCTCTGTCTTTTCAATTGCAGCGCTCTCGTTCACTCAACTTGAGTACAATGTCGTTAAATGCTAGCTCTTATCTTCTGTTGCGGAAGGGTCAAAATCGAGGAGTTTTTTTAGATGGCTCACCAATCGTATTTGTACGGCTGGCAAATAAGTAAAGTGTCACAATGCTAAGTGACACTTTACTTGACGATCATCATCATCAACCCATTATGTCCCCACCGAGGGGCACGGGTCTCTTCCCTGAGGAAGGTATAGGCCATACTCCACCACGGGGGCCAAGTCCGGATTGGTGGAGGCTTGTAGACTAGTGGCTCGTCTACTGTCAGAAGTTGTCAAGCCGCCCTAAGGCCTCTGACTTGGCTTAATAGGGAAGATGACCACTCAGAAGCCGTAGATGAGATTATATTAGATTAGAACTCTTTATTGTACAAAGCCTTACATAAATCTAAGTTTTGTCGCAGAATATTCTGAATATTCTAATATTTTTTTCGCTCTTTCCGAATGTATTTGGACTGCCTCATATGTCTAGCGGTTAACACACTTGACTAACAAAATAGGTCATAGGTTCGATTCACGCTGGAGGCCCACGCTCCTGTGTTGCACAAAATGGCCTCAGTTTGGGTTTTTTCCATGTTTGTTTTCTTCTTGCCTGGTTACAATAATATAGCGTATCTTAGATAGCGAACAGCACAAGTGATTGTGTTGTGTGAAAGTTAATTTATTTATTCTGACATTTTTTTTTTTGCTGACCCTCCATTTCAAATTTTATATTTTACAACTTGCTGCGTTGTCGGTGTAAAAAATCATAAAATCCTGACGTTTTTCTTTCGGGAAGGTAACAGCTGCAGCTGTTGACATAAAAATAATAGGTCGGCGAAAAAGTATTTTCACATATATAGTATGACATGTATAAACTTGTAATAAAATCATGACATTAAAAAGGTTACATTTAAAAAAAAAGAAACAATAGGTAATATTTTGTTTCCAGCTATTTTTCATTTGTTTTTATTTTTGTCATAATGAGTTAGTCTAAATTTTATTTTAAAAAAAAAGCAAAAAATGCAACGCGCGCCGCAGAAAAAACTTTGTGACTTTTATGGACCTAATGCAGTGTCAGTCAGAGTAGGACAAAGTTCGTTTAAGCGTTTTCAATGCGGAAATGTGGATGTCAAGGATGCACGTCGACATTTTACGGATAACATGGACGCCATTTCTGAAAAAAAGGAGTAAGATTGGTATATATGTAGGTACCTAGTTACGTCATGGCTGAAGAATTGGGAATTGAAAACTCCCAAATAGCAAATTATATAAATTTTCACGGTTGGTCGAGTTTTTCAATACCTAAACGCTTATTACTGGAATCATACTGTCCAAAAATGCGTACACAACTTTACTATGAGTCGTGTCAGAGTATCTTACACAATTTTCCATGTTTCATTTTAAGAATTTTCGCTTCCCTTGACTCCTAGTTTTTCGCCAGTATAGTCTCCACCAATCCGGACTTGGCCCCCGTGGTGGAGTATGGCCTATACCTTCCTCAGGGAAGAGACCCGTGCCCCTCGGTGGGGACATAATGGGTTGATGATGACATGATGATGACATAGTCTTGTATCTTTATTATTAATATAATATCTTGTATCTGTCTCGTTGGTCTAGCGGTTAATACGCTTCACTACAAAAGCGGAGGTCGTGGCTTTGCTTCCTACTGGAGGCCGTCGTGCTTGACTTGTACAAATGGCCTCAGTCTGGGTGTATTTTCATGTTTGTGATGTCCTTGCCTGGTTACCATAGCACAGGGTGTCCCAGTTTGGGACCAGGACAAGTGATTGTGTTGTGTGGAAGTTATGATTACTGCAGTTGATATTTTATGATTGGTCAAAGATATCAAGTTGTTTGAAGTTGCGCAGCAGTTATCTTATCTTCTTTATCTTATCTTTAGTTATCTATACCTCGGGCCTTAAGCCTCTCTCTCTCTCTCTCTCTCTGAGAGAAGGCCTGTGCCCTACAGTGCGAGTAATAAAGGCTGCATTATACACTGCTGCTACAGAGTGACCTTGAATTCTTTCACCCCATTTTAAGGGGACATTCTAGCCGGAATTAGAAACATTTAGTGCCAGTTCTGAAAAAAATACGCGTCATAATTTTTTTTTTCTTGCCTAAACTTACTTTACTTAAGCATAAACAAACGCGGCCAGTATCATGGGGACTTTTGGGCCGGATGTAGTTCGGGGCGATTTATTTGGTTAGGTTATACTATTTATTATTATTTATTATCAATAGTTTTCTTTTTTATTTGACAATTTTGACTGACGAAACCTGCGGGGTGTATTTTGTATTGATTATTATTATTTCTTTGTTTGTATTTATTTATTTATTTTATTTTATTAAGGATATCAACAGCGAAAACAAATAATTTGATGACAATAATAAAGAAACAGTCCACAAGGCCAATAACAGACATCCACAAATAGGCAGTTCATAATTACTAGAAATATACCGCGATATACCATTTTAATGTGTGTTGACTTTTTGTGTGTGTTTTTTTGTTGTAAGTCTGGGTTAAGATTCTTTTGTGTGTTTTTGAATTAGTTTAATAAAATTCTTCTTTAACAAACAATATCAGGACGCAAAATAATAAAAATCCAAAAAACTATGTTTTGGGCGTCTTATGGGCGGTGCCGGCCAACTCAATTGTTTTTTTAATTGTGTACGTACGCCACTTTTTAACATACGTATCAGAAAACATTTTTCAATGTTTCAATGTTACCTACCTCTTCGAATTTGGATTCACAGTTTGGAGCCAAAGGTCGAAAATCAAGAATATTTACAATTATGTTATACCATTACTGATAAATGACATTAATAATACTGTTTTCACAATGAACAGAACATCCCCTCAAAATACGGTGAACGAATTCAAAGTCACCCTGTAGAAATTCTCGCGTTGTGTTCCTTGTCTCTTTAAATTCGACTTCTAATTTAATAAAATAAAGAAATTCCCTCAGCATTGAAATCTAATTTCGCCCCGTCCTTCATTCCATTCTGAATTTCACTCGCCAACATCTTGCGTCCCTTTCGCACGCACTCGCATCGGTCTCCCGTCTCTGTCAGACACTTAGCGAGTCCTTAGCCGGTAATGAAAATTCACAAAGAAAGATGTGGAGTATAAACCTACATATATAAAGTTTAGATTGGAGAGCTGGTCCCAACACTAATATATGGTAGCGAGACTTGGGTATGGCAAAAGAAGCAATAAAGTAGAATTAATGCAGTAGAAATGAGGTCCTGTAGAAGTATATCTGGTGTTACTTTGAATGACAGGATACGCAATAGTTTGATTAGAGAACGTTGTGGACTGAAAGAGGATGTAGTGACTAGAATTGAGAAAGGAATGTTGCATTGGTTTAGACATGTGGAGAGGATGACGGAAGAAAGATTGACGAAACAAATATATCGAGCGAATGTGAATGGAAGGGTCGGTAAGGGACGTCCCAGGCGGACATACATACTTCGACCAAATAGGGGATTTATTTAGCAAAGGGCATAATAAAAAGTAACCAAAACCGGCTTGCGTGCATGCAACGACTAATGAATGTTGAGGAAGCGACAGTGATCTGTCAGGATCGTGGCAAGTTCCTGATCTCTGCCTACCCCTCTGGGATATGTATGTATAAAGCTTAGACCTTTGACACATAATCACGCCGCAACGTCTGAACGGATCTGGATGAAATTGAAATGAAAAAACTTTATTGTAAAACAGGGTTACAATGATTGTTACTGGCTTCCAAACTAGGATTCCCTGTGCTGTGGGTAGCCAGGGTACTTCCAAACTAGTTTTACAATAATTATTCGAAACCAAATTTGATTATAAGTAGGCAACATCACTTACAACAGCTTTTATCTAACACTACAGGGCCCTATTTCTTAGAATCACACGCCGCGCAGGCTTACCAAGACAATCCGACTTACATTGCGAAGTCGATTAACCCACAGATTGAGATTCATCATCATCATCAGCCATTTGACGCCCACTGTAGGACACAGGCCTCCTTCGTGGTTTTCATAACCATGAGGGGTTTTGCCTTAATCGCCACGCTTGGCAGGCGGGTTGGCGATCGCAGTGCGCGGTTGGAATCTCAGGAAGACGCTGCTGCCTGTCTCCTCGTAATTGATTTCCTTAGTCGCCTTCTACGACATCCACGGATCGAAATGGAGTAACGCTGTTCTTAGTCCGGCGCCACACATAGACATAGATGATTTGGTATTTATTTTATTTACATAAATAAGTATTGTAACATAACACTGAAATCAAACCGAAGCGTTACAAATTTTATAAAGTCTGGAATACGGCTGATTTCGGTGCTACGAATTACCACACAGTGTTGCTATATTTGGCCTACGCCGTATGGCTTACATTAATAAAATAAAGCGGCTTGTCTGGTGTAACAATAGACAGCAACCTAACTTGGTAAAGTCATATGTCAAAAATAGCAAGTAAACTGTCGAGCTTCATATGTGCGTTCTCTGAGTTAAAAATAACAACAGACCTGAAATCAGCTTTGAACGCATATCACGCCTATGCACAAGCCTGGCTCCGATACGGAATGATGCCTTAGGGCAATATTACAAATGCTAATAACCTTTTTATTCTTCAGAAAAAGCGCATACGGTTTCTCGCGAATACAGACTCAATGACAAGCTGTAGAAAATTCTTCAATACAAAATCCTAACTGTAAAGTCATTATACATTTCTGAATTGTGCATTTTCGTGAAAAAAATAACACAGAATTGTTCCCTCAACATATAAGGCACGAAAACTTATGATCTAAAAAATGCTTAGCTATAAGCACATAAAAATTACAAATGGTCAACTCCGGTCCCCGCGTAGTGACAGCAAAAATTTTCAACTCCTTACCAACTCAAATAAAAGCAATAAAAAAAAACAAATTATTTAAAAAGGCACTTGATAAATACCTAGTCCAAAAATAATTATTCACTCTAAGAGGTTTTTTGCGTGATTTAAAAGTATAATTTACTGGACAATAAAATACTCTTAAGACGTGTATTGCCTACCCAAATGTAAATAATATTGTAACAATAATAATAATATTGATATTAGTATATTAATAATATTCTGCATGGTAGAAAGATCTCATATAGTATTATTATTATTATTATTATTATTATACTTTATTGCACACAAGACTTTTAACAGGACATTAAGTTCCTAATTTATTATCCAATGTTGTATTATGTTTAAACGTTGTAGTGCCCTTACAGGGTGTCATCTACCTACTATTAAAATTACAAAAACGAACTGTAATGACACATGACAATGCTATAAATAAATGATTATGAATATGAATATTTTGTTGCTACAAATTACTAACGCTATTACTACGAAACGGTCTACGCTATTGCTACAAACGCCCCATGTTGATGCTGTGACTGACTCACGCTTTTGCTACAAACGGCTTATTTTGGTGCTACTTGACACTAACGCTGTTGCTACAAACAGCTTACACTTTTGCTACGAGTAGCCTATGCTGTTACTACAAATGGCTTATGCTGTTGCTACGAACTAATTACTTTAGTGCTACGAAAGACTAACGATGTTGCTACAAACAGCTTACACTTTTGTTACGAGTAGCCTACGCTGTTGTTACAAACGGCTTATACTATTGCTAAGAACGAATTACTTTAGTGCTACGAGAGACTAACGCTGTTGGTACAAACAGCTTACACTTTTGTTACGAGCAGCCTACGCTGTTGTTACAAACGGCTTATGCTGTTGCTAAGAACTAATTACTTTAGTGCTACGAAAGACTAACGATGTTGCTACAAACAGCTTACACTTTTGTTACGAGTAGCCTGCGCTGTTGTTACAAACGGCTTATACTATTGCTAAGAACGAATTACTTTAGTGCTACGAGAGACTAACGCTGTTGCTACAAACTTCCCCTGCGTTAATGCTACGAGTGGCCTAAGCTGTTGCTACAAACGCCCTACGTTGTGCTACGAGTGGCTTATGCTTCACCATACTCTTCGACATACGCATTTACTACGAACGGCTTATTTTATGCCCTGGGAGTAACGTTGCTACGAACGGTTTACTTTGTTGCTATGAGTGACCTACGCTTTTGCTATAAATGGCATACATTTATGCTATGAGTGACCCACGCTGTTGCTACAGACTACTAGCTAATAATTAAGCCTTAATAATATCTGGTGAGCAACAAAGAGATCCTTATCGATCTTAAGACAAAGACAGTAAGTATAAAACATATTTTTTTTTCTTTAAGCGTTTCAAAATCATCTTACGTGTCATCATTTACCAAGCGGCTCTACGGTTTTTCTGTTCGAACAAGTAGCTGGGTTGACCTACACGGGTTCGCACTCCTGTGATCAGTCAGCGGAGCCCTGCAGCCAGGTGCGAAGGATTCACGTTTATTAGCACCCAATGAAACTAAACATACCGCTGGTTGTTGCAAAATGTCAAATTCTCAACGAATTGGAATTGCGCATTTTTTTAATACCCTGTGTATCAATATTCAAATAAAGGCGACAAGTATTAAATATCAATTTTTTTCTCCTCCATGCGTTTCAAGATTGAGAAAATAATCTCAATGTACAATCAAGCGGCTCAACAGTTTTCCTGTTCCATGGAGTCGAACAAGTACCTGAGCTGACCTACACGAGTTTGCACTCCTGCTATCCGTCAGCGGCCCTGCAGTGTGTGTGAAGGTGTGAAGGGTTGACCTTTATTAGCTGCCAATGGAACTATACATACTGCTGGATCCAATATCTTGTCGGTCTTTCAGTTCGGTAGTAGGGGGCCACTTGCTAAAACCGCATGCAACGAAAACCTGTCGCCTCAGCGAAGGCTGTAACTCTGTAAAACTATCTAATATGACTATTAGATGACTATTTTATATATTTTTTTCACTGGTGAACTTACAATAATTCTGGTCTTGTCTTACGACTGTCCTAACAGTAGCTAGAAGGTAGTGTGTCGCTGAATGAGCTAAAACCGATGACGTCAGGGAAACCTGACCTATTGGCTTAAAGCAAATACTTGAAATCTTCAGACAGAGCCGAGTTCTCATTCGAGCTCCGAAGCTGTTTGCTAAATGGACGGCGATGGCCTATCACAAGCTTCTCAACGTATTAAGTCCTAAGAGTGCCCGTGAATACGTTCACGTGGTAAACAGATCAGCCTATGTCCGCCCTGAAGATCCATTCTAAATACTGGTAAAAGAGTTTTTGATATAAGATAAAGATAAAAAAGTATTTATTGCCTCATTAGAAAACTTAGTACAGAGTGGCTTAACTAGTGATGACATAAAATAAGGCAAAAGGTAGTGGCTCAGCTGATGCTGACCCGGGTCAGTCCCGGGCAGCGCTGGTTTTCAGCAACTGCCAGATAAAGTGAAAGTGAAAGTGAAAATATTTTATTTACCACACAAAAATAATAAGTAATTATTATTCTTTCATTCACAAATGTTTGTGGTAAAAAGGAATGGGCTCAGGTTTATTGCCGAGACTGGATGCGTGGTCTCGGCGCTGGTTTTCAGCCCGTCCCTTTTAATAACTTTTTAAAATTATAGATATTACATATGCGCCATTACGATTACGCTAGAAAGAACACAAACTAATTAATACCTAGATAATCCAAATTTAATCACACACAAAATAACTACTAACGACAGGACACAAATAATAATTATTTACAGAAAAATAAATTATAATAATAAAAATGTTCCATTTCAATGGCAAATTAAAATTGTTTAAATATAGAGCTAAAAAATTGATTACAATACACGTTACAATTATCATTAAAATTTCATTGAATAATAAACACTTTCGGAGATTACCACCTTCATAAAAAATTATATACTTACTAACTTTTCCTCTTTATAACATTAGTTTAACCACGTTTAGCGTATAGATATACGGCCTTATTTATAAAAACACGATTTCCCTAAAATCAATTTTAGACCTTGTAACCGATTAACATATTACTTTATTTAAATCTACACAAATTTTAGACTCTTTTTATTGAATCTGTGGCTACGTTTTTTCCTTCCTTCCGTCCTTCCGTGGATGTCGTAGAAGGCGACTAAGGAAATCAATTACCAGGAGACGGGCAGCAGCGTCTTCCTGAGATTCCAACCGCATATTGCGATCGCCAACCCGCCTGCCAAGCGTGGCGATTATGGCAAAACCCCTCATGGTTATGAAAACCACGAAGGAGGCCTGTGCCCTGCTGTGTGCGTCAAATGGCTGATGCTGATGATGATAACGATGATGATAATGATTTCTTTGTAAAATCTCCACCACACTAAAGTAGAGTATCTCTGAAACTCAGCAGGGTGCAGATAACTGATTTTTCTGAAATTTGAAACTTTCTCAAATTTTTAATTCTGAATCTTCCTTCGTCTGTAAATTTTATATCAAATAACCCTCGGTTTCTCGCAGACTAACAATCTGTTAATGTACTGTCAACAGCTGTCAGTCGTTTTATTTCGTATGCACTTTGGTCAACTGAGCTGTGAGCAGTGGACGGGCTGTTAGCGAACGAGAAACCGGGGTTAGTATTCCAAATATCATCATCATCATCATCATCAGCCATTTGACGCCCACTGCAGGACATAGGCCTCCTTCGTGGTTTTCATAACCATTCAAAATATACACCGTGCATTTTGGGTGGTTTTATTGCCGAAATGTAAGAAGCCCGTTTTGACATCTAAACAAAAATGCATTTTACTTTGGATTTACTCGAACAAAAACATAAAAAGATACATACTCTGGCGTATTATTTAACGCTCGAAAGAAAAAAAAAAGACTTTATAGCCCGAAAAGTTACTCGTAGTTTAGATTTTAATGCTTTTGATCTCAAACTAGGTTAGATTCTATGGTTTTTGTAGCTGTGAAAGTAGCTTCTTATATTTTGACGACTTTTTAGAAAGTCATCGAAAAATGAACGTGCCTTTACAATGTTTATCGAATACGCTAGTTAGTTTTTTTTTAAAAAAGACACGTTAATTAAGTTTTTAATCATTACATGATTACTTTGTCTTTCTATGTAGGTATATTATATTCATTACATCCTCCTCTTACACATGGGTATTATAACTTATTTATATAGTAGGTAGCATTGAATTTTAACTTAAAATTCAATGGTAGTAGTTTATAACAATTATTTAAGTATGATTTATGTAAGTTTATTATTAAGTTTAAGTATGTACTATTAGTCCAAATCGCTCGTAGCCCCGGCTGCCTGAGTGATCTTAAACGATCACGAAGGTTAAGCAACACTGGGCGCGTTCAGTGCATGGATGGGTCGCCGTCTATGCCTAACGCTAGTGGCATTCTTCCGAGAGCGGTTCCGTGCTTCGCAAGGCACGTTAAGCTGTTGGTGCCGGCTGCCGTCGATAGATGGCAGTCGTTAAGCCAAGTCAGAGGCCTTAGGGCGGCTTGACAACTTCTGACAGTAGACGAGCCACTAGTCTACAAACCTCCACCAATCCGGACTTGGCCCCCGTGGTGGAGTATGGCCTATACCTTCCTCAGGGAAGAGACCCGTGCCCCTCGGTGGGGACATAATGGGTTGATGATGATGATGTACTATTCGTATTTGCACCAACTACCCGTCTCTCTTTCTCCTTCGGCAACCTCACCGTCACAAGGTTGTCTGGAAGAAATTGCTGTTAGCAATAAGGCCGCTCATTGTACTTTTTTTATTGTAACTTTCATAGTTTATTTCTCGCTTCTTGTGTGCAATAAAGAATATTCTTATCTTATCTTCACGTTATAAATATATCACGACACTAACTCGAATCTATTAGAATCATTAGTAGCCAGCCAGAGCGGTGCGTGCGCGCCGCGGGTTCGCGGGTCATTGTTCTGATAGACGGTGAGACAGTACTAATCAATCTCTTGATCTACTGTTAACAGTTGACAGTTGCTTTCTGCGTATAGAAACCGGGTGTAACCGTTATGACGAAATCTCAGTCAATAGAAACCTCGGTTACTTAGCTCAGGAGACGCTGAACTGTCCCGGTAGGTACTGCAGAACTCCGATTGGCTTAGTAATAGAAAAGTCACGCGGTTGCCATGGCAACGGATCAGACTTGGATAGTTTATTGGCGAGTATCGGATTACCGCCGCCCGGGAGTGAAACCTACAGGGTGTCTTATGAGCAGGCTATACAGGGTGTCACAAAATGCCGCTGGTAACTTCAGTGTGATGATTGGTTAAGACTGCATGTTTTGTTATTATTATAGAACAAAGAAGTTTGCGTGTGATAATAAATAAGAAGAAATAGTACTTCAGTGACACGTTTTTTTATTCTGTGTGCAGGTGCTATTTGAAAACCAGCGCTGTTTCAAATAGAAACAGTGAACACTGAACAGGTAGGGCTTATGGCTAAAACAAACGTAAACTACGAAGAAAAACCGGCCACGGTCTTCCGACCTTAGAATTTAGGTTCGATGGCGGGATAGATTTTGTGAGGTGAGGTGGTATTGCAGAACATGTCTAGCCTATACGCATATCGTCATCATCATCATCAGCCATTTGACGCCCACTGCAGGGCATAGGCCTCCTTCGTGTTTTTCATAACCATGAGAGGTTTTGCCATAATCGCCACGCCTGGCAGGCGGGTTGGCGATCGCAGTATGCGGTTGGAATCTCAGGAAGACGCTGCTGCCCGTCTCCTGGTAATTGATTTCCTTAGTCGCCTTCTGCGACATCCACGGAAGGAAATGGAGTGACGCTATACTTAATCCGGCGCCACACAGAACGCATATACGCATATAGATACTTAAAATCCATAATATATAAGTATGTAAGTGGAATACGTGAAAAACCGAATCACGGACGATTCGGTCACAGAGTGGTGATCGAGATCTAGCCGTCGTTGACAATGGACAAGATTGGCAGGGGACCATCAAGGATATTGAGACGGTGAATAGGCCTATGGCCAACAGTGCCCACTGTTGTTTCTTTCATTGAAATTGAATTGAAATTGAAATTAAAAAACGGTTTGATTATCACAAAAAATACAAATTAACGCTATGCCATAATAAGGATATGCTCAGCTTAATGCTGCGTGTGCGAACATCAGCGCAGCGCTGATATTCAACACATCCTATTTGCTAGCAATTGACATGTTGGTAGCTAGACATGCTAGCAGATATTAAAAATAAAAATAAAACTTTGATGTGTTCAAATCGATATCGTCGTTCGGCATCCAAAACCGCGAACGTTCAAACAAAAATTCTACAGGAGACACTAAAAACTTTAGAAATCACACATAATAAAAATTCTAGATAATGGTTTTTAGACTAACTGGACTATGTTAGTCTAACAACCATTATTTCAAAATTTTTGCATGTGTACGACGACGGTGCGATTGGTAAAGTTTTTAGTGTCTCCTGTAAAATTTTATAAAAGTCACGTTCGTGGTTTTGGATGCCGAACGACGATATGTATATTTAGGTACATGTAAGTAAGTGTTATAAGAAAAATCTTTTTTAAGGAAATAATCAATTTATATTCTAAAATAAAGCCTTGTTAAACCACTTGTAATTCAAGAACGGATCTTTGATTTGTCTCAAACCCGTGTAGCAGTAGCAGAATAACTATTAAAACATTCGTAAATATACGAAAAAAATATTGATTCTCATGCAGTACCAATTTTCCTGAGCCAGTTGTTTTTAGGGTACCGTACCCAAAGGGTAAAAACGGGACCCTATTACTAAGACTTCGCTGTCTGTCTGTCCGTCTGTCCGTCTGTCCGTCCGTCTGTCCGTCCGTCCGTCCGTCTGTCTGTCACCAGGCTGTATCTCAAGAACCGTGATAGCTAGACAGTTGAAATTTTGACAGATTATGTATTTCTGTTGCCGCTTTAACAACAAATACTAAAAACAATATAAAATTATTATTTAAGGGGGGCTCCCATACGACAAACGTGATGTTTATTGCTGTTTTTTTATCTTTGTATCTAATGTTGTATAGATAATGGTACGGAACCCTTCGTGCGCGAGTCCAACTCGCACTTGGCCGGTTTTTTTTTTTTTTTTTTTTTGGTGTAAGTAGTAACCCCGTATAATTTTGTGGTAACCTAACAATTGAAACAAATGCAAAAAGTTGAGCTGTCACCAAGGCTGTCACATAGCTAAAATACAAGGCGAGAATTCCCGTTCTTTAAACTTTTTTCCTCTGTGTTCTCAACTTCCAAGGAATCGAACAACTAAACGATTTAGGAACAATTTACTCCCCAGCACCCACCCATTATTCCCATAAAATCTTTATCACCTTCTTCAAGCTAAACTCGACCTTATGGTCAAAAGAAAACGGTCGACATTCAATGGACTATGAAGCAAGGAATATGACGCAAGAAAATGGTGATGGAAAATGAGTCGTAAACGCTTAGTGGAAAGAGTGAAAATTCTTAGTGTGCACACGCTGAATTGACATTTCTTGGTAGGATGACAGTGCTTTGGTGAAGAGCGGAGACTTGTTAGCCGGTTTTTTTTAAGATTCGTGGAAGTTATTTTCTCAAAATATCCCATTCGCAATTTTATACTGTGTTTGTGAAATGACATGATGCGATGATGAGCGTCATCATCTTAATGTGGTTTTGACATATTTGTAACAAATATAAGAGAATACATCTGAAAAGGTAGAACATGGACATCTAGGTAACTAAAACAGCAAAATAAAAATGCACCCTACGAATAAAAAACCATGGAAGTATTTATTCCTACAATTTTCTCTCTCATAAACGGCCTCAGTCCTCTCGATTAGTCCGTACCAATGAAATGAGTGCAAGATGTGATGTATAGTAAATCACTCTGTGATTGGTTCATTCTGTGCGCCATGTGGGACGACGTGAACGTTGGTTGGGCGATAGTAAATGAAATCGTAACTTGTGATTGGTTTTATACAAAAACGTCATGACATTGATTGTCATTGACATCATGATGTATAACCCGTCTAAATATCTAGGTACCTTGCAAGACGGTGGTCTGACGGTGGCAGGTGCATAAATACTTTGCCGGGTAATAATGAACTCGCTCCGATTGGTAACACAATTGACAAGGACGCCCGTCTTCCAACAATTGAACTTGCGGTCATCTTTAGCATCTTTTATGTTTTTAACTATCACTGGGTCTGACACTTTTTGTAAAAACGATCTGTAAAAAAGCGGGTGGGGCTGTGTCGGGTTTAACGGCCGTTGGCTTAACGTGAAACGTCTATAAGCGTTACTTTTTAGCTCAAACCGCGCAATGTGTTACGCGGCACTGGCGCCATCTAGCAGCACGAGTATGGAGCATCTGAGTAATGGATGCTTTGCTCTACTCAACAATACATAGATTAATTACACACGACACGTAGTTACAGAGTTACAGCTCACGCCAAGGCGATATGTTTTCGTTGCGAGCGGTTTTAGCAAATCAAAAAAGATTTTTTTTTTCATTGGTGACGTCCGGTGTTACTGCCCCCTAAAATGTCCAATGGGTGGTCACCCCAACCCTGTGTAGGCGGCGTGCGAAATTCCGCGCGAGCACCATCGCTGCCCGAGTATTTAATAAAGACATCGTCCGCGTGCCTGTCCTCTGACGGCGGCGCACCGTGCAGATATGCCATTCAATAGTTCGCCAGTACGCTCGTGTGACGCCGGTTAAGGGGATCTGTGACTTTCTTTTGCAGAACGATTTTGCAAAAAGTGTCAGAGCAATCTCTCAATCATAAAATATTAACCACCTAAGTCATGACCTTGAAAATAACAATAGAAAACCTTTATTGGTATGTGGTGACTAAGCCATGATTAAGCCCATACTCTCTCTCTCTCTCTGAGGGAAGGCCTGTGCCCTGCAGTGGGACGCAGAAGGCTACATAAAAAAAAATTCAAGTTTAGGACTCAGGAGGTTAATAGTGATTTTTAGGACCCACGGCGCTGAACCTAAGGCATGAAACCCAGGACTAGATAGAGAGCCCCCCGTGATTCTAGGATCTCTGTAAAATCACTATTAACGTGATTGAGAGATTCTTTGACACTTGAGACACTTTTTGCAAACAAAGATCTGTATAAAACCAGCCAAGTGCGTGCCGGGCCACGCGCAGCAGTGTAGGGTCCGTAGAGGGGAAGGGGTTTTAAGCAGTTTTCCTTTTATAAGTTGGTCGCCTGTGACTCGGTAACTTGTAAAGCCTACTTAGCCGTGATAGTTTTCCCTTTAAGTTCATTATATGAGCTACTGCCCTGAATTTTTGCACGTTTCTACAATCAACTGTTCAGCCGGGAGAGGGGGGCAGAAGACAGACACACAGAAGGACGGACATGTCGTCCTTGTCGACTACGGAACCCCAAAAAAGATATTATTTTTTTCCATTGGTGGTGTTATTGAAGAAGAAGAAGAAGAAAGACATTTATTATACCAACAAGATACATCACAGAAACAAAATAAGCACATAAGTAACATAATATGCACAACACAGAAGGAAAACTAAATACACAACAGACAAAACGAATAAATAAAACAGGACTTCATGTCGTCCATTAATCACGTGAGATGTTTGCATAGTTGTTTGATTGAGCCATAAAAGTACGGTTCTGCTAGTTTTCTTGACACTACCTATAATGTATGGTTACTACCAATTGGAATTCAAATTGCCATTGTCTAGAATTTGCGCTGGAGGCAAACTGAAAAGCGCTGTGCCTACGTGCAGCTTACGCTGAGTTTTGAATGAACAACCATTTATTGCGAAGAGCAAAAGATGTACTACAAATATGATATACTTTACAAATTTAGAGATTTTAAATTGCTATTTTGTCACCCATTACCATATTGTCGGCTGTACTTACGGGATACAGGCGTGAATTTATATCATACTAGCTGACTCAACAAATGTTATTTTGTCGTATTAATTAGCCTACGACGTATTCTCAGACCTGCCAAATATACACAGAAAAGTTCATAAAAATCGGTAAAGCCGTTTCGGAGGAGTTCGATAACAGACACCGTGACACAAGATTTTTAATTAATTATAACGGGTTTTGGGACTGACACTCCTTAACACAGATTAATATTAATCTAGCAAGGGTGTCAGCTCGTCTCCCTACTTAAATGTACCGTACCAAATCTTTATATTATATAGCTTCACCGTACTTAGGTACATTAAGTGTGTTTGTACATTTCTCTTTGGATTAAATTATATTTGATTTGATTGATTTTATATATTAGATTATATTTTTGATCTGTAAAACACTAAAATGTCGATAAACTCGAATCCGTTTAGTACCTACACACATTAGCAGTCTTGTTTATAAAAACACGATTCCTCAAAACACTCATTAAACGCAATTTAAGTTGGTCTTCCCGTTAACGACAAATTATTTAAACTGAGTTTGAGGTGTGTTTTAGAAGATTCGTGTTTTTATAACGACGAAAGTATTCAGTTACATAATACATAAAATTCATGATTGCTAATTGAAATTCATGGCACATCACAACAGGGTACCGTATTGGCAAATAAAATTGAAGGATCCAGCTAGCGAAGGCGGGGGTGCGGCGAGGGGCTCGGGGGTCGATTATTGGGAGGTCACGTGGGCGTCAAAGAGTAAGCGAAGCTACAGGCGGCAGATGTGGAGTTAAGGTGAAGTACAGGGCCCTTATTAGGAAGTAGCGAGATAGTCGCTAATCCGTATCCCAAGGTATGATACGACGTCATTAGGCTAACAAAGGGCCATGCATTTCGAGCGTTAATTACTTAGTGGCAAGAAATTTCGAAACTATTCAAAAAAAGGACCGTAATTTATCGCTAGATTCGAGTGAATTGTCGGGGTCAAGCGTGATGTTGACGACCCTTCCGAACATATCATCATCATCAGCCTATGCTTGTCCACTGCTGGACATAGGCCTCTCCTATAGCACGCCACTGAGCACGGTCCTCGGCTACTCTCAGCCAGATCTTGCCAGCCGCCCTGCTAAGATCATCGCTCCACTGAGTCTGAGGACGTCCTACACTACGTTTACCGATCCGCGGTCTCCACTCAAGAACTCGTCTACCCCATCGGTTATCAGTTCTTCGGATAATATGGCCGGCCCTCTGCCACTTCAGCGTGCTAATTCGGTGGGCTATGTCGGTGACTTTGGTTCTCTGTCGGATCACCTCGTTTCGAATTCGATCTTTCAGAGAAACCCCGAGCATAGCCCTTTCCATAGCACGCTGAGCGACTTTAAACATCGAGAACATATCGCTGCTTCATAATAAGGGCCCAGTTGATGTAATACTTGTGGCGAGCACTGTCAACTCTGCGCGCGCACTACCTATATACTCTGTCATTCCTGCATCGCGCAAGCAAAATGTTTCACATGACATACTATAAATATAGCGTCCGACAAAGAATAGTTAGACCGCGCCGTTCATCGTGTGGCTTACGATCTGACTGGCGGGCAATTTTCCTTTATAGTGGATTAACAGTACCCGCAACTGTCTTCGCGTGGTAAATGGATTATTTTACAGCCTATTATGTCCATTCATGAATTTTTGAAATTGTTTAAGTGCTTTCGGAATTTAACCGCTACATACAAACTTACAAATATTTAACTTACAAGCTTTTCCTCTTTATATTATTAGTGTAGTAGAGCACGATCACCCGCTCTTCGCTAAGCACTGGTAAGGGTGGGTTCTCCAAGCGCACGGATTTGTATGGGACTTATTGTGCTGCGCGAGCGAATAGTTGGGGGAAAAGTGGGCATTTTTGAAATGACAGAAACATATATCCTATTAATAAAATATTGACGACCGACGTCAGCCAAAGATCGGGCTCAGTGGCGTGTCTTGGGAGAAGCAGCAGTGCACTGACACCGGCTGATTATGATTTTGATGACCGACGTCAGTTCAATGATAGTAATTTTGGCATATCTTTTATTATCCAAAACGTTCGCGATTATTTTTTTTGCTACAAAGTTTAAAAATTTATAAAAATAAAGGCATTGAAAAGATTTATAATTTTTCAGATTTTAAATACTAACGATGTTATCGAACTCCTCCGAAATGGCTTCACCGATTTTCATTAAAAAAAACGTATAAATTTGGTATGTCTGAGGATAAGTCGTAAGCTAATTAATATGAACCTAGTCGCGCGAACTGCTAGTATTAAAAAAATTGGCCAAGTGCGAGTCGGCTTCTTTGGCGCTGTGAAGGTTACATTGATGGCCGCTAGATGGCGAGCGCTGTCTTTAGACAACGTTTGTTGTATGGGAGCCCCCTTAAAAGTACTTTTTTATTCTGTTTTTAGTATTTCTTGTTATAGCGGCAACAGAAATACATCATCTGTGAAAATTTCGACTGCCTAGCTATCACGGTTCATGAGATACAGCCTGGTGACAGATAGACGGACAGACAGACGGACAGTGAAGTCTTAGTAATAGGGTCCCGTTTGGCACCCTTTGGGTACGGAACGATAAAAAATAATAATCGAAATTGTCAAACTAAAATCGATTGTCCAGTTTGTCCCAACCCTGAGCAAGTTAGTCTATGACAGCGGGGCAAATGCGAGGGTGGCTGAGAGCCGTGACTGCCGCTGGCACCTCCAGCGAATGGGCTCACATGGTGGCAGTTTGACAAAGTATCAAATGAGTTACTTTTAAAACGGAATTTTGTATGAAAATACTTGCTTATGAAGCCACATTTCAGAGCACTCTTTTTATGTTTAATCTATTGTAATTGACTAAAAGAGATACATTTTCCGAGATATTTTGTAATTTTTGTTTTAATTGAGCATATGAAATAATTTATTTTTGATCGTGTCAAATACCGAATTATACTGCTCATTAAAAAAAAGTTCTTTGTTTTTTTAAGAAAATCAGCCGTTTGTTAGCAGTTCTTAACACGGTGGCCAAGAAGAGTGGTACAACTAAAAATAAAGTGACGTCATTGATTTTCTTAATGTTTTTATTTGGTTCAGAAAAGTTCTCTCGTTTTTCGTGGCCTTTCAAGTCTTCTGAGTGTTGTTATTGATTGAAGTGAGTGTTAATTTGATTTACAAGGTCATTATGCCAGGTTTGACTGAAATCCAAGCATCCCGAGCTGTCACTCTGCTTGGAAGTTATATCTGGTACTTATCCTCCTGAGAGTAAATACTCAATCAATAACAACACTCAGAAGACTAGAAAAGCCTTCTGAGTGACTTTTCTGTAATTAAAAAGTTGCTGGTAGAGGGCGGTGGTAGCCTAGTGGGTAGAACATTGGGCTCGGAATCGAGAGACCCAGGTTCGATTCCCAGTGCGGGCATGTACCTATGACTTAGTTTTCTATGTTATGTACATTTGCGAAGTTATAGCAGCAATAATGCTCGCTAACTGTGAAGGATAGATCGTGAGGGAACCTGGGTGTCTGAGCTGCTCACACACCTCAGCACTTCAAACCGCCAGTCCGCGGTACGCACGCGTGGTGATTATGACCATACTTTCTCCCCGAGAGAAGGCCTGTGCCCTACAGTGGGACGTATATAGGATGCATATGTATGTATAATAAAATTCAATGGCGTCACTTTGTTTTTAGGAGTACGAAGACTCTTGGCCACCATAATATGAATTGCTAACAAAAACGTCGATGTTCTTTTGTTTTTAATTTTCGTTAAGGATGCCACTTTAATATTTAGTGGCCAGTTAATATTAAAACCCTAAGCAAAACGCCTGGAGAATTTCATTATCTTCGGTCGCGGGAACGGGAAACGATGCAGAGGACGAGCATCAATGCGATGGACGGACGGAAGCTACGGGGCGGGGCCCTACCAGCAGCCATACATCTGCCGCATAATCCGACCGAATGGAGAGCGTTGGTGGCGGAATCTACCACAAAGCTACGTCCCTCAGTCATGAGGACACGACCGAGAAGAAGAAGAATAGTTCCTCTACAACACAATTATTGTCCAAAAGGGCGAGACTCCAAAATGCTTAGGTGTTCAATAGAGTCATGATTAGGACAGGAATGGTTGTATCATTGACACTATCCGTAGTCTGGTAACCGATCGTGTTCCAATCGTATAATGCGTGCAACTTAACCTCGCCTTAACGGCACCTCGCGCGATCCGATCTTCTACACGACAGATGCCTATTTCATGTGCCCCGCGCACATACCATTAGAATGACGTTGTACTGCAATTTTTTTGTAGACTACCTAACTATTGACGTGCTTATACCTATTGTAAAACTATACGGTGTATATTACATTCTAGGGCCTTGCCCAAAGTAAGATGCCCTGTCCTATGGTAACCAGGCAAGGTCATCACAAACATGGAAATACACCCAGACTGAGGCCACTTGTACAAATGCACGGCGGCCCCCAAGGGAATTGAACCCACGACCTCCAGCATGGTGATCAGACGTGATACCGCTAGACCAACGAGTCAGTCGAAAATGTTTGATGAAAGACAATAGCAGAAGACGCGGCCTACATTATAGTATACAAGACTAACGTTGCATAAACCGTAACGAGCGCACACAGTCTATATTCCCATGTGAGCCCACGGTTAAAGACAACAGGTTGCTCTGGCTTTGGCATTAAGAGCTGCGCGCTAAATTACTCTTTATTCATATTATTCGATTCATTGGAACTCGATCTTTTTCTCGCTGCGTTCCAGAAGCCGGAGAAAGCAAAAATAAGTACATAATAAGGTGGGCCCGTTTTCATTTCCTTAAAGTAAATTGATACACGTCGCTCGCTTATGTGAAATGCGTCGGGTAAAAGAGACAAAATAGTGATATGCATACGGTTATGAGCCTTCCACTGCAGGGCACAGGCCTTCTTCAGAGACAGAGAATTACATAACAGCGGCGTCAAAGCACACAGATTTCAGCGTATGAGTATCGTGAGTTTTTAAAAATACTAACTAATCCCACGGTTAGAATATCCACCTAAAATTCTGTTAATGACTCCGATGTCACCCTGTATAATTTACAATTTTCTAGTATAAACTAGTTTCGACCTACTTCATCATCATCATCATCATCATCAGCCATTTGACGCCCACTGCAGGACATAGGCCTCCCTCGTGGTTTTCTAACCATGAAGGGTTTTTCCATAATCGCCACGCTTGGCAGGCGGGCTGGCGATCGCAGTATGCGGTTGGAATCTCAGGAAGACGCTGCTGCCCGTCTCCTGGTAATTGATTTCCTTAGTCGCCTTCTACGACATCCACGGAAGGAAATGGAGCGACGCGAGCGACCTACTTAAACTGGATTTATTTACTGAGGTAGGCAGAAACGTGTATTTGTTAAAAAAAAAAGCCTTTCAATGGCATTGGCATGCTTCATGACACCCAAAACATAAGAGCGAACATCGTGAAAAAAGGGGTCAGAGAGTGAAAATGTCCCCATTTATCATAATATAATAGCTAGCATAGACCGATAGTTTTGTGGTCAAAATTGTCAGCCCATTCGAGAATATGGATCCATCAATTGATTTTTGCTCAGGTTATATCTATCATCATCAGGTAGCTAATACCGCGCGGATACGGGGTGATGATGAGCGGATAATGAGTGTACCTAATAGTATGAAAGAATACGATAAAAATAATTAATGAAAATAAAATACTACTACATACGTTTTTCTTATAATTAAATATACACGCATTTGAATTTAAACTGAATTGATTCGATTCTATTTGGTAAATTCGATCTGATTTTATTTATTTTTTGTGAGGTACATCAACCGTACACACCTTCGTACTCACGGAAAAGAACAAAAATAAAAATAAAAGTGCGAGTCGGACTCGCGCATTCCGTACATCTTTGTCTAATGTTCTAATGTACATGACAAGATACATTAGGTACATTGAGAACAGCGCCATCTATAGAAACCAACAAGAAGCGTTTAACATTGAAATTTAAGGACATGACATCGACGCTGTGAAGGTTACATAGATGGCCGCTAGATGGCGAACGCTGTCTTTAAACAACGTTTGTTTCTTTATGGGGGCCGCTCTTAAATATTTATTTTAAAAACCTATTTAGAGGCTAACATTTCCACCCATGCCGGGTGGAATTTTAAAGAAATAAATAGATTTTTAAAAATTGTCCTCAGCACGGGTTAGTAAGCAACAAAAAGAATGTAATATTTATTTTATTCTGTTTTTAGTATTTGTTGTTATAGTGGCAATAGAAATACGAGTCTTAGTATAATGGGGTCCGGAGCCCTAAAAAGAAATGAAGGGACCAAGACAGAAACGGTATTAATTAAGAGGCTCCTTGTAGTAACACGAGCGCAAATAATTAGTCGGTAATAATTAAGCGTCCGCTGTAATTATATTGAAGTCTTTATAGAATAACATACAAACATACATACATAAACTCACGCCTGTATCCCAGAGGGGTAGGCAGCGACCAGGGACTGCCACTTGCCACGAACCTGACAGATCACTTTCGCTTCCTCAATTAGTCGTTGCATGCACGCACGCCTGTTTCGGGTACTTTTTAGGGTTCCGTACCCAAAAGGTAAAAACGGGACCCTATTACTATGACTTCGTTGTCTGTCTGTCCGTCCGTCCGTCCGTCTGTCTGTCACCAGGCTGTATCTCAAGAACCGTGATAGCTAGAGAGTTGAAATTTTCACACATTATGTATTGTAGCCGCTATAACAACAAATACTAAAAACAAAATAAAATAATTATTTAAGGGGGGCTCCCATACAACAAACGTGATTTTTTTGCTGTTTTTTTATCTTTGTGTCTAATGTTGTATAGATAATGGTACGGAACCCTTCGTGCGCGAGTCCGACTCGCACTTGGCCGGTTTTTTTATAGTAGGTATAACAACAGACAATATATATTTTTTAATATCTTTATTTTTACAGGCCACAGACAACAAACACTGGCCAAGTGTGACCAGGGCCGAGTTTCACAAAACTACAATTCATAGTTTATTATGACAATTCGAGGTACATTGCGTAGTAGCGTTTACAAGTTAATTTTTGGGTTAATCGACTTTGCAATGTACATCGAATTGTCATAGTAAACCACGAAATGTGGTTCTATGAAACAGGCCCAGAGCCCAAATCTTTCATTATCCTTGGAACCCGTATTATGAACTAAAATAACCCTAGAAAAACCCTCTCAGAGAGAGGGTATGGGCTTAATTAACACGCGTGCCCACCGCGGATTGGCGATTTCAAGCGCTGAGGCATGTGAATAGCTCAGACACTCTGGTATCCTCACGATGTTTTCCTTCACAGTTAGCGTACATAACTTAGAAAACAAAGTCATAGGTACATGCCCGCACTGGGACTCGAACCTGGGTCTCTCGCTTCCGAGTCCAATGTTCTACCCACTAGGCTACCACACCGCTCACGTCCTCGAAGCCCTCTTATCTATGAGTTATTACATTGGCGACGGTCTCGTTCCTTTTTACCCGACTGCGGCGGAGCCCAAAAGGAGGGCAATGTGTTTGCCTCGTGTGTATGTATGTATCTAAGAAAAACTTGGGCCAGAAATATTACTATTCTCTTCAAGAATTTTTCAATGATAAATGTTAAAGTACACAATAGAAAAAAATATATATAATTTAAAGAATACTAGTAACAGACAATTATAAGCTAGCAATTAAGGAATTAGTTAAGTTATATTGTAGTGCCCTTACAGGGTGTCATGTACCTTTTGAATTACATATAAGAACTGTAATGACACATGATTATTGCAATAAAGAAATCTGAAAAGTAAGAATATACTTTATTCCACACAAGAAACAAAAGACATAAATAAAAGTTATAGTGAAAAAATACAATGGGCGGCCTTATTGCTAATAGCAATATGTATGTAAGTATGTTCGATACTTTGTTCCCTCATAACTCCTTAAACAGTAGTCAGATTTTGACAAATAACATCTCAATCGATTCGTCGTGTTTGCGCGTCATAGGCTATATGAAATCAGCATTCATCATCAGCCATTTGCCGCCCACTGCAGGACACAGGCCTCCTTCGTGGTTTCATAACCACGAGGGGTTTTGCCATAAACACCACGCTTGGCAGGCGGGTTGGCGATCGCAGTATGCGGTTGGAATCTCAGGAAGACGCTGCTGCCCGTCTCCTGGTAATTGATTTCCTTAGTCGCCTTCTGCGACATCCACGGAAGCAAACGGAGTGACGCTATTCTCAATCCGGCGCCACACGGAACGAAATCAGCATTAACGCAACAAAAATTCACTAAAAAGATAAAATTAAAAATTGAAATGGAGCATTGGCAAATCACCCCGACTGTTGAGCATCGACTGACCCAAATTCACCAATGTAACTCATTGCGAGGTTGGTCCCGCCTGCTCAGTAGTCGGGTTGTTGCTCATTTTTAGATTAGATTAGATTAAATTAGAACACTTTATTGTACACACCAGAAAACAAAATACATAGATAGATAGATAGATAGATAGATAGATAGATAGATAGAATATTCTTTATTGTACACAAAGACTACATTAACAGAAATTAAAAAATCGCAGTACAATTGGCGGCCTTATTACTACAAGCGATCTCTTCCAGACAACCTTAGGATGGATAGAACTGAAAGACGAAGAGAGTAGGTAGGTAGGTGCACATGAAATATATGGGAAGAAAATGTACATAAACTAACTGACTTCTTCTATTTTTATTTCAGTGTTTTTTTGCTGCAGACCTTCCCCCGAAGGCTTATCAGCATAGCTAATCGAAATAATTATCGACAACAGTTTATCAAGGTGTCTATCGGTGCCCTGATAAGGTAAAATTTAGTTTGCCCCTGTGCGCTGAGTGAATTATCGAAAATCCATGTAAAAGATAACAATATAAACCTTTTGTACCTTTGTAGTTTATGGTTGTCTAGGTTATGGGATGGTTGCGATTTTGATGTTTTTTTTTTTAAGTAAAAATTGTGTTTTTTGCGAAATAAATGTGTTTTTTTAATTAGTCGCGTTGCGTGTTATAAATTTGTCTGTGTATTATCAATGTCGACAGTGTATCACAGTCGTTTATTGAAGTTTGTCGTTTTGGAAGAAGATTTGTAAGTATTTTTTTAACGTTTTCGGCACTTAATTTTACTAAATATTAGTAAAAAAAGTTACAAGAGGCAAGTGGCAAATCGTGGGGCCTGTTTCATAGAGCAGTTTATGGTTTACTATGAGAATTCGATGTACATTGCAAAGTCAATTCACCCACAGATGAACAAGGCGGAAGACTCTGCTACGCAATGTAGTTTTATGAAACGCGGCCCATGTATCTGCCTACCCCTCCGGAATACAGGCGTGAGTTTATGTATCATCATCATCATCATCATCATCATCATCATCATCATCATCAGCCATTTGACGCCCACTGCAGGACATAGGCCTCCCTCATGGTTTTCCTAGCCATGAAGGGTTTTGCCATAATCGCCACGCTTGGCAGGCGGCGAGTTTATGTATGTATTATAACACGATTTTCTCGTATCTTAATAAATTGTATGCCGTTTATAAAAATTCAACCTTTTACCAATGACTTCGTTTTCTAACTTACGTACATTTTCGAAGTTATAGTAGCAATAACTTCATAAAACAAAGGCATTGGCAAAGGCACGACCTCCCAAATGTGAGGCCGGCATTCTACCGCTGCGCTAACACCGCTCTGTGTACATTGTATATAATAAAGTGTTTTCTAACTTCCTCTATCTCTATAAGTATCTAGTACATGTAGCTTTCTGTACAATATTCACCCCAACTTCCAGATCCAAAATGGCGGGCAAGCCTCCGAAATTCAAATTCAATTTCAACCCGAACATCGAATGCGAAGTACCAGGAGAGCAGGCGTTGCGAGAACCCACCAGCCAGACCACCAACAGAAATGGAGCTTTAGCTCATGAGGACACGGTCGAGATTCGCGAAGAATCCTTCGTCCCAGTCCTGAAGGTAACCAAGAACGAAGCTTCGTTCACGAAGGGCGATTTGAGACTGCAAAAGGTCACCGTTGAGGAGGACGTTTCGGTCAAATTCCAGCATTTGTTTAAGAAACAAAGTCTGCCTGGGAAAACGGTTACCGTCGAAGTGCAGAAGTTTGAGTATAAGTACTAAAGAGGTCTGGTATTTGCGGTTTGCTAGAATAAAGTTATCGGAATGTTGTAGGATTGTTTTTGTTTTGACCTGAAGGAGCAACCTATTTTTTTTACCTTACCTATAACTTTTGTTTCATCATCATCAGCCATTTGACGCCCACTGCAGGACACAGGCCTCCTTCGTAGTTTTCATAACAATGAGGGGATTTGCCATAATCGCCACGCTTGGCAGGCGGGTTGGCGATCGCAGTATGCGCTCGGAATCTCAGGAAGACGCTGCTGCCCGTCTCCTGGTAATTGATTTCCGTAGTCGCCTTCTACGACATCCACGGATCCATGCTCTTTTGTTTACCTTGGCACCTTTAATACATAATCTGCGCTTGAACAAATATTGTATTATGTAACTTAAAAGTCGGTTCGATCGTATTTGCAAAAAGTGTCAGTACAATATCTCAATCGTGTTAATAGTGATTTTTAGGACCCATGGCCAT
This sequence comes from Yponomeuta malinellus, assembly GCA_947308005.1. Lineage (NCBI taxonomy): Eukaryota > Metazoa > Arthropoda > Insecta > Lepidoptera > Yponomeutidae > Yponomeuta > Yponomeuta malinellus. The sequence continues at coordinate 3,036,080 of OX371022.1, forward strand.
GAATCTAAGGCAAATAACCTAGAACTAGATAGCATTAACGCCAAAAATGGCTGTTTTCAACCGACTGCAAAAAAGGAGGAGGTTATCAATTCGACGCGTATATATAGGAGAATAGGAGATGTAGAGACATCCCGAGTATTGCTTCAACAGTCTACAGAGAGAGTTAATAAAGAGATGAGATTAATCCAAACAAACGCTTATGAAATAACCAATATAGTAAAAAAAATTAAGTTGAAGCCATCCTGTGGTTATGATGAGATCCCAATAAAAGTATTTAAAGACAACATCGACATACTGGCTTGGCCAATGGCTACCTTTTTTAACAATTGCATTAACACTGGTGTGTTTCCGGACCAACTTAAGATTGCCAGAGTCCTACCTGTACACAAAAAAGGCTCAAAAACGGATCCCAAAAAGTATAGACCAATTTCTTTGCTTCCGACTACTTCAAAAATTTTTGAAAAATTAATTAAAGACCAACTGATAAATCACTTGAAGCAAAATGATATTTTGAACAGCAGGCAATTTGGTTATAGAGAGAAAGTTGGAACTGTAGATGCGATAGACACTTTAGTCAATGATGTGGTCGTTAAATTAAATGATAAGTACAAAGTAGCAGGGGTTTTTCTAGATTTGAGCTCCGCTTTTGATATGGTAGACCATGAGATTCTCTTAGCAAAATTAGATTACTATGGCGTCAGAAATGGAAACTTAGATTTAATAAAATCTTATTTTCGGAGTAGGAAACAATACGTGGAAGTCAACGCGATGAAAGAAAATTTAGAGATAGCCCACAGGTCTAAATTAGTAGAGATTAAAAGGGGAATTCCACAAGGTTCTATCTTGGGCCCAATATTTTTTAGTTTATTTACAAATGATTTAATTAATTTGTTCACGAAATCAGGGTCAGATAATTTTCAAGTAGTTGTTTTTGCAGATGATACCAATGCCGTAATCTCAGGCGAAACTGTAGAAAGCCTGAATGAAAACATACGTAGTGCTCTTGGTACATTCATGAATTGGTTTACAGTAAACAATTTAAAAGTAAATAAAAGCAAAACGATAGCAATGCTCTTCAAATCTACGGCTAAAAATAAAGACACAATTAGTGTACAACTAGATGGGGACAAAATAGAAGTGGTTGACACCGTTAGATTTTTAGGCGTGAATATTGATACTCTGCTAAACTGGAAGGAAGAGCTTAGTGCTCTGGAAGGTTCAATAGGCTCAGCATGTTACGCAATTAGATGCCTAAGAGATGAGTTATCTCTACAGAGTCTGAAGATGGTTTATTATAGTCTCGTAGAATCAAAACTAAGATATAGCATCCAGTTCTGGGGCAACAGCTATCAACAAAATATAAATAGGGCTTTTGTTTTACAAAAACGGGCTATACGCACAATGTTAGGCATTTCACAGAGAGAATCGTGTCGCCTACACTTTAAAAATCTCGGCATATTAACAGTACCAGGATTGTACACTCTTGTAGTGATTATGTCTCTCATAAAAAATCTCCATAGCATAGAATCCACGGAGCAAAGAAAAATTCGAGAGAGTACACGAAGACTTGATTTAGTTAGCCAAATAATTCCCAGACTTAATATCGTAAAGCACTCCACTAAATATCAAGCTACTATTCTCTTTAATGCCTTACCTATCGAGCTAAAATCGATGGCTTATGATAAAAAATTCAAGCTTGAATTGCGGCGACTATTATTGGAAAAAAATATGTATAAAATTGACGAGCTTTGATTGATTTTGGCCGAATTGTATATGAATCATGTTATTATTAGTTGATTTTTGTTTTTTTTTTTTAATTATTGACGACATATTAAATTATTATTAAGTATTACAATCTAGAATTATTATTGACATTTAAAATATGAATAGTATGAATTTTCCATTTAAATGTTGTAAATATTGTCCTAGTTAATTAGTTTCTAAGTTATATTTCAAATACAATGCCCATTGTTTCTGAATAAATAAATACAAAAATACAATACAAAAATATATAATATTTTTTTTATTTGGCTATGTTCCTCCATAACTCCGTCAAATCTCAACCGATTTCGACAATTCTTTTTTTGTTTGAACAGATATAACGTCCCATTGATTCCATTTTAATTTGGTGAAGATCTGATGAAGACTTTCAGAGATGGAGAACGGAACTCTTCAATGGACAGCAGTAAATAAGCCCTAATGGGGCCCATCCTTTAGTAATATCCGTAGGTTTCATAAAATAGCGTAAAAGTAGTGCCAACTTAATTTGGTGATGTTCGGGTGAAGACTTTCGGAGATTTAGAACATCAAATTTTAAAGGAACGAATCATGTACGGTAAATTGTGGTTATAAGGGACTTATTTATTTTTCTCTCGCTCCTCCACTAAAAACTGCAAAATAAAAATTTTTAAATAAAAATTTTTAAATAAAAAATAAAAACCTACTTCGAAACACTACAGCACTAAAAGGACAGAAATAATTTAAATAATTAGAAGTATTTATACATGTAGGTATTGTAGAAGTATAATTTGTAGACGGTGCCCAGTTTTATGACGAGCACATATATTTGGGCACCGATTTCAAATTATACTTCTACAATACCTACATGTATTCATCATCAACCCATTATGTCCCCACCGTGGGGCACGGGTCTCTTTCCTGAGGAAGGTATAGGCCATACTCCACCACAGTGGCCAAGTCCGGATTGGTGTATGTATAAATACTTCTAATTATTTAAATTATTTCTATCTTTTTAGTGCTGTAGTGTTTCGAAGTCGGTTTTTATTTTTTATTTAAATTTTTTTGGTATATATGCTATCTAGTCCCAGGTTCGTGATCCTAGTTTCTTTGTCTTGGGTCTTAAAATCACTGTTAACATTATTGAGAGAATTCTACACACACAGATACAATCTGTAAAAGAAGATATGATTTTATATTCATTGGTGGCGCTGGTTAGCAGTGGATCCCCTTAAGAAGCGGTCGTCGTCCCATTAACCTACTCTGAACTGTCAAATACATACATACTTTGACACTTCGGAAACTTGAAAATGGATAGCCCACTGGGCCAGTGACGTAATAGACAAGTCAATACGTGCGGAGCCAACCAAGCCGCTGGTATGTGTACGTGGTACCAAGTCACGATATTTTCCTTCAGACTTATCATGTGGTATTGCTACTACAAATTCGCAGATGTGCGTAACTTTGAAAGTAAACAAAGTCATAGGTACATGCCCGTACAGGGAATTTAATCGAACCTAGGTCTCACGCTTCCGTGTCCATTGTTCTACCCACTGGGCTACCACCGCTAAGGCCGACTAAGCTGTCAGGATGGCGTAGGTGCTGGGCAAGCCTCCTCCATCTAAAAAACAATGTACCAGGCACTGCAGCGTCCGAGTGGTCCCTTCACCCATCTAGTGTGAGTGAAGGTGCCACTGGACGCTGTATAAATCAGCTTATTACGTAGATACAAAGGCCAAAGTTTTTTACGTAAGGTACGAAGTTCGCTGGGACAGCTAGTAGATTCATATTAGTGCGGTAATGCTTGTTTCATTGACACTATCGGTAGTCTAGTAGCCAATCGCATCCCAATGGTACAGCCCTTGCAACTTAACTCGGCGCCTCGCGCGATTCGATCTTCACCGCGAGAGATGCCTATTTAATTTGCGCGAGTTATACCCTTGGAATGACATTGTACTGGTTGCTTTGTAGATTACCAAATAGAGGCAGATAACAACTATTGTCGTGCTTATATCATTCTATTGATAAACTATGTGAGTATCACACTCTAGGGTCTGGCCGGACTCCTACAATAAAATCAGATGCACCGGACTTAAGTTAATTATTGTGTGAAGCTTACGAAAGTTTTAGTGAAAAAATCACTAAACAATTTAAATTTTCAGGAGGAAACCGCCATTGTCACGAAGCCACTGCAAGCAGCCAATCCAGTCTACTCTCTGATCTTCGATGACGTCATCTCCGATCCACATCCTGTGCGGGTAGCAGAAAAAGCGGATACGGAAACTATCAAAATACAAGGTTAATAGATTACAGACTGCAAAATATACGGCTAACACCGGTAAATACTTGGGTAAAATATAAATATTATTGGTAAAAACCTACGTGGGTAAGACATTTATTAAGTATCCCTAGATCTTGGTTAAGAAGTTCACAAACCTTGACAACCTTTAGCGTCGTTTGAGATCACTTTTTCATCTGTCTGTGACAAGTTTGACGAGAACTTGACAGCCGTTTGACACCCATTTTGTTTGTATTTCACGCGATCTTAGAGCTTACAATCAAAATTCATTGTTATTTCGTTTTAAACGAATTAGTTTATAGTCTAGAACTTAGTTTTTCTGCTCTATAAGAGAGTATCTAGTGTGATGAGTGTAGTAGCACCAGAAGTTAACGAGATATGCTTATTTCTACCGTCTACATAACACTGGGCGTTTCGTACTGCCGGTACAGCACGGGACTCGCTAGCCTAGCGGCTTATTTTTCAGGTTTTTTTTTCACTTTTTTGGGCTTACATAGATAAAGAATTATTGAACAATTATTGCAGACCCGCCATGTGCGTGTCGGCAGTGTAGAGTTCCGTAGAGGGAGGAGTTTTTAACCTGCTTTACAGAACTAACAACTTTATCACAGTAATTTTCAATAGAATAGTACGAAGTTTTCCTTTTATAAGTTGGTGGCGCATTGCTCGTTGGAAAGCCTACTTAACCGAGACAGTTTTCCTTTAGTTTATAGCAACTGCCCTGAATTTCTCCCCGTTTCTTCAATGAACCGCTTAGCCGGAAGAGTTGTTGGGACACACCCAACTCTAACAAATTTTTTCACTTTAAAGCTTAATACTTTGTAAACGGACCCCTAAGTCGAAAAATGGTTTTCGTACACTTAAAATATTTTTAAATGACCAATCCAATGAGGGAGGCGTTTGTCTTGCAGTGGGCGTGAAATGGCTGATGATGATTAATCCAACGATACCCCACACTATAGTGTAGGCAATAAAAAATAATTGCATCGTCCTAAAAACTTTTTTATGATTTTATCCTACCGTTTTGCTGGCGTGATTAATAATAATCACTAATACATTGAATATCTTTGCCAAATATTAGCTCTCTAGTACTTGTCGTCTCTGTGGTAAGCCCGCGAACAGACAGACAGACAGACAGATGGACGGACATGGCGAAACTATATTGTTGACTACGGAACCCTAAAAAATAATATTAAAATGTACAATATCCAGGGTTAATGAATTTCTGTACAATATGGGCCGCAGAGTTGAATTTTTAATTTGATACCACAAACACAACTATTAGATATCATCGTCATCTTCAGCCATTTGACGCCCACTGCAGGACATAGGCCTCCCTCATGGTTTTCCAAGCTTCCCGGTGTTGTGCCGCCCGCATCCAGCAATTCCCCGCCACCGTAACCAGGTCGTCAGACCATCTGGTGGGTCAGGGGGCGGCCCATGATATGGATTTGTTCAAATTAGACAACATATTTTAAGGCCACTTTATCTTGTTAAAATTTGCAAAGCGTATTTAGAAATGAATGCTAGTTTTATGGTGAAATCATCCGTTTTATTTAAAACTGTTATAAATATTTTTATTCTAGGCATTGGGTTTATCTAATGGATTAATTCTTGTGACTTAATTTATGGATGGCCCTAACCAAGTAAGAGCCAATTCCTCGGTAGATTAGAATATCATGAGCAAACTCTTAGATTATGACCTTGAGAAGAACAATTAAAAACCGTTGTTACGGTGTGGTCCCATCGGCTCATTTAGAATTCTACGGATTATGATATAACATAAACAACATAACATAACATAACATTGACATATTCTCCGACTCCTGTGCAAAGTTTAAGAGAAGTATCCTGTCGTCCCTCTGAGGTTGGACCCATTTCTGAATGTATAATGTTAAACTTGATACGTAGCATTCATTGTTGAAGCTCAGAGGCACAAACCGGTGTTATCTAGATTTAATCTTTTGCTTTAGTTCCTCATGAAACATAATTGACGGCGCATGTTGTGGCTGCCTGTTAAGTGAGATAACACTTGGCTTATTTTTGGTTTTGTTGTCTGTTGTGAATGTATTGGTGTGTATCTTGTTGGTGGTCCTAATTAAATAAAATGAAATAAATAAATAAATAAACAAATAAATAAACAACATAAACATTTACATACAGGCACATAAATTGCTTCTGGCCCCACACTAGGATACCCTGTGTCGTGGGAACCAGAAACAACGACATCACAAACATGTAAACATCCAAGACCTGGGGTTTTTTTTTGTCCCCAGCCGGGATTCGAACCCGGGACCTCTCGCATGGTATGCAGATGCACTACCGCTGCGCCACGAGGTCGTCAATAAGCAAAGTACAACTCGCTGCGCAATAACCAAAAAGCAATTTCCTCTAGACGTGTACTTAACTAAGTAACGTAACTTACTTACTTAAGTAAGTTGACTAACCAACCTAGGTTAACTAAGCTGGCCTACAAATAAAAATGGAACACAAAAATTCTTATCAAAATCGTACTATTTAATATCTACCTAATTCATTTCGTGAAGATAGCGCTTTCGAAAGCATGCTTAATACATTGAATAATAATACAGACGCTTCCTCAACATTCATTAGTCGTTGCATGCATTGTTTTGTTTGTTAGTACGTTTAAAACAAAACTGAAACGTAATCTTATTGAGTAGGCACCATACCACGTAGTGAATTTACGATAATAAGATATGGAAATGTAATTTTATTACAAATAAAGTAATCTAATCTATTTTTTTTTCAGACTCTAGCATCCCTAAGGAGAGTAAGAAGCCGCGGACCAGGATCCCGACCCGATTCCGACAGACTGTTCAAAAGCTAAAGGATGCCAGGGTAGGCAAGGGTGCTGGTGATCTCGACACTGTGGATAAGGTTTGTTCATAGTTAAATATTCATCATCATCATCCATATGACGCCCACTGCAGGACATAGGCCTCCTTCGTGGTTTTCATAACCATGAGGGGTTTTGCCATAATCGCCACGCTTGGCAGGCGGGTTGGCGATCGCAGTATACGGTTGGAATCTCACGAAGACGCTGCTGCCCGTCTCCTGGTAATTGATTTCCTTAGTCGCCTTCTACGACATCCGCGGAAGGAAATGGAGTGACGTTATTCTCTATCCGGCGCCACGCGGAGTTAAATATTAAACGGGTATGATTCATCATTAAAAGTTTGACTCTTGCCGGCGCAGCCTTTTCCAAACTCCATATAATTCGGTCACAGGGTCACAGCCCGGGAGAATAGAAGTAGGAACTTCTACATTTAATCGTTCTCAATATGACTCATTTCTGCGTGTCGCACTTTGTCTACCAGGCTTCTTTTTCTTTCGTGTCGAAAGCGTCGACTCCTCCTCAGACACCTCGGTCCCAAAACCATGCTACTGCAATTGCGCTGGGTGATGCCTCCATCATATCCCGCAAGCCGCACTGCGGAGCCTCAGGGCAGACACAAAGATGCGGAGATGATGTCTACCAGGCTGTGAACCTGTGACCTGTGACCTGTGAGTAGGAACTCCACTCCTGCATTCGATCGTTCTCTATATGTCTGTTGTACGTGTCGTGCCTTATCACGCATAGGACGCACTCCAGCTCGCCAGACCAATGATCTGAGGCAGATTGCTGGCAGCGGCTGGACTTGGATTGCCGAGGACAGAAGGAAGTGGGAGGCCTGTGTCCAGCAGTAGACGAGTGCAGGCTGATTGATTGATTGGTTGAATGTAGGTGAGGAAAGGTGAAGGGCCACTTACTACGTATCTGTAACTTCATTTATAAAAAAAGCGGCCAAGTGCGAGTCGGACTCGCGCATGAAGGGTTCCGTACCGTTATCTATACAACATTAGACAAAGATCGAATTTTGAGAGCAGCGCCATTTATAGAAACCAACAAGAAGCGTTTAATATTGACATTTGACGACATGACATCGGCGCTGTGATGGTTACATAGATGACCGCTAGATGGGAGCGCTGTCTTTAGACAGCGTTTGTTGTATGGGAGCCTTTAAATATTTATTTTATTCTGTTTTTACTACTTGTTGTTATAGCGGCAACAGAAATACCTACTTCATCTGAAAATGTCAACTGCCTCGCTATCACGGTTCATGAGATACAGCCTGGTGACAGACATACAGACTGACAGACGGACAGACGGTCAGTAAAGTCTTAGTAATAGGGTTCCGTTTGGCACCCTAAGGGTAAGGAACCCTAAAAAAGTTAACGCAAGGTCAATTAACACATTTAATCAATTTAGCTTTATGCCAGTTAAGGAGAGGGTAGACAGGCGGTCTTAGAATGGAAGACCAGATACCCAATGGGTCTGTAGTGCGGTGAAACCTCACCCACACGTTCATATCCTTATAATTATGTTGCATGCTCTCTTCTCGGCCCAGTAAAATACCCTAAGCTTATCTATCAAGACGCCTTTTCAATAATATCCCTAAAGTCAGGACCTTCAGGCCGATGACATTGCGAAAGCCACCAGAAAGCAATGATCGAGATTGGCCGGGCACTGAGGTGTTGGAATTGGAAGGACTGGGGAACAAGGGAGGGTTATTAGAATGCATATTAAAATTTATGAAGAAATAGCATACACTATACATAGTAAATCGCGTATAAAAATAGAAGCAATTTGTAACGCGTCACACACACACACGCACACGCACACGCACACGCACACGCACACGCACACGCACACGCACACGCACACGCACACGCACACGCACACGCACACGCACACGCACACGCACACGCACACGCACACGCACACGCACACGCACACGCACACGCACACGCACACGCACACACACACACACACACACACACAAATTACACACCCGCACATACGCTTATCATTCAGCCACAAGAAGTCCACTGCTGGACATAGGTCTCCTCCATGGATTTCCAAAAAGACCGGTTGGAAGCGGCCTGCATCCAGCGCCTTCCTGCCACTTGGATGAAGTCATCTGTCCATCTTGTGGCTGGTCGTCCTACGCTTCGCTTGCCGATATGTGGTCTCCATTCGAGAACTTTTCGGCCCCATCGGCCATCAGTTCTGCGTGCTATGTGCCCCGCCCACTGCCATTTCAACTTACTAATCCGCTGGGCTATATCAATGACTTTCGTTCGTCTACGGATCTCATCGTTTCTGATTCGATCTCGTAGCGAAATTCCGAGCATAGCCCTTACGCTACACTTACCCTGTCACACACAAATTACATTACAGTCGTACACACCTTCTATCTCCTGTAAATACCTTTCATATGTGTATCTAGCTTTTTCTTTTTCTGTTTTTTGGTTGGTAATCAGTTTCTTACATAAAAATGAGGTTTTTAGTAACCGATTATCAATGTTTGGAATTGGAATCACGATACAGGCTCTGCTTAGTGTGAGGTCCAACGTCTAGCTTAAGGAAATCAAATTGTGCAATACCTATATTAAGTAAAAGTATGTAATTTGTTTTGGTAATAAACTTATCTTCACTTTGCAAATTTAAGTTCCGATTAAGATGCCGCATCAAAGAAAAATATAAAATTTAAGCGTTTGTTACAATCTAATAACTGAAAGGTATGGGGTGTTGCATGTTCATGTTTGTATTTACTTAGATTATAGTCCTGTTTTTCTCATTCTAAGTGAATGAAATGTAATTCGTTCTTATGAGAAAGAAATACTTAAGACCTATCTTATCTTTTCTATGCCCGGCTCTATTCATAGGCCAGATAGTTGTATCTTGTACAGCCAAGGTAAGCCAAACCGGTCGCTCGCTATCTGAGAGGCTTACGATCAATCCCAGACACTTGTAATAAGTATTTTATATTTCTAAGTAACGCTTGTGATTTCGTAGTACCTAACAATAAATACCGCTCACTAACCATAGGAATCGTGAGGAAACCTGATCAACTTCCTTCTTAGATGGCTGATAGCCTATATACATCCCACCGCAGGGCACAGGCCTTTTCACAGAGAGAGAGAGAGAGAGAGTGCGGGCTTAATCACCACGCGTGCCCACCGCGCATTCGCAAATTCAAGCGCTGAGCTGTGTGAACACCTCGCCTCAGACACTCAGGGTCGGTTTCAGAATTGAGAAATTTACCAAGTAAATACTTAAGTAACGTTCCGTCACGCTCTTTTCTGAGAAATTCGAAGAGACAGCACTACAGTTAACTAGTTACTTAATACAATTAAGAAACTGGCCCTCAGGTTTCCTAATGATGTTTTCCTTCACAACTGTGAACTAGCTAACTAGCTAGTAACTTCATACGTTTAATTTAGGTTTAGGTTCTTCACAACACAATTCCAAACTAGGATACTTTGTGACATGGACACAAACATGGAAATACACCCAGACTGATGTATGTTATGTTCATACATACAGACATACATAAACTCACGCCTGTATCCCAGAGGGGTAGGCAGAGTCCAGGGACTGCCACTTGCCACGATCCTGACAGATCACATTCGCTTCCTCAACATTCGTTAGTCGTTACATGCACGCACGCCGGAGAGAGGATGAAGGAAGAAAGATTGACGAAACAAATATATCGAGCACATATGGGTGGAAGGGCCGGTAAGGGACGCCCCAGACGGACGGAGGGTGTGTTAGCAAAGGGCAAGATAAAGGGCCAGTTTCGGAATTGAGAATTTCGCTAAGTATGTAGTTAACTCTAGTGCTGTCTCTTTGAATTTCTCAGAAAAGAGCGTGACAGAACGTTACTTAAGTATTTACTTAGTGAAATTCTCAAATCATAAACCGGCCCTAAGTGTGTTATTTATGACTGACTTAATGCTTATATTCGTTTTCCCAGGTATCCCAAGCTCAACCACGACGATCATCCATACCGAAGCTGCAAAAGAAAGAGATAAGACATCAAGAAAAAGCTAAAACAGACCCAAAAACTGACAAACCGGATGAAGAGCCGAATAAAGAACTGGATATTCCAAAAGCTGAGGAGGAATTCGAGAAAATATTTGACGAGATAATTGAAGACAAAAGCATTGAATATATGGACGCCATTGTTCTTCCCGAAACGAAGATCGATCCCGAGTTAGAAAACAACTTTGAGAAGATAATACATGCTTACGACAAAAGCAATATTGAACCTTTAGCCGAAGAGAATACAATCCATAATCCAAAGTCCAGGATTCCGCTAATAAAGCAGAAAAGTTTGAATGAAGCTAAAGTTCTCAAAAGTATTGAAAAAACAAATTCTCTTCAAGAAAAGGTGAAAGTTAAAACTATCCATTTGGATGACAAAATGCCTGTAGAACAACCTATTTATGGTAGAGATATTAATGAAATCATCGAAGAAAAAGAACTAAGAGAGAAGCGACATGCTGAATCACCCGAAATTACAGGTTCTAAAGAGCAAAAACCAGTGACAAAACCAGAAATACTGAGAGGCAAATTGCCAAGTTCCATAAAATACCAAGAAACTAAGCTTGACGAAAACATCGATCATAGGCCCGAAATTTTTGAGCATGTAAAGAAACAAACCGACTGGTTTAAGCCCATAGATTTGAACGAGCATCCGCCTGTAAAAATAATGGAAAAACCATATATAAGAAGAGGCTCAAGACGTACTTCTGAAACTAAACTTGAAAAAGAAACCTCTAATGAAACACGAACTGGAGAAGAAAAGATAACTGATAAAATACCAACAACAAGCTTAAGAAATGGTGACACAGAGCAAAATGTAAAACGAAACAGTAAGATCCTTGAAGTTGAAAAAGCTCCAGAAGAACCTGAACCTTCTTTTGAGGTTGTACCAGATTATAAAGAAGTACATGTTGTAAAAGAAACGTTTAATGCTAAGCCAGCACCAAAAGAGTTTACTGAAGACCGTGAAACATTTGAAAAGACATTTGAAGAAGAAATATCACAAGAACCCAAAACGGAAGAAGTTGAAAGAATACCAATTTTGAAAGTGAATGTCAACAGAATAATTAGTCAAATAAGTCAGGTTGGTCATTCTGAAACTCAGAAAGAGCAAGAAGTTAAGAAGATAGAAAAAGAAGAACTACCCAAAGCAAAGTCTGTTCTGACGAAGATAGCCATGTTTGAGGTGAGTTTTCTCTTGCCATATCATTATCCTCATCATCATCAGCCATTTCACATTCGCACACCTAGATCTAAACAGGTACTTATTTAAAAAAAGGTACTTTTTCAGGAAAGGCTAAAAACTGATTACTGTATAACTGTACATTGCAAGAGTTTCCTGTCCTGATAAATACTACTTTTTTATATAGAGCTAGAAGAAAGATGCTGTAAGAATCTTTTGTTCTAATCGTGTACAGGGGCTGAAAATTTGGTTTCCTTATTCCTTAAAAAATGTATGTATATTTATTTATTATTTTTAATTGCGCCTGTATTGGTGAATTTGGTTTTTAGTTGGCTCTCTTTTGAAGGGACAAAATACACTTAAAATGTAGTAAATAAGTCAAAAATCAAACAACAAAATATTAGTACTCGAATAAAACAATATTTTTTTATTAATAATGCGATAAAAATAGAGCCTCTTTGGTGCCTTTTAATGATAAAAGTACTACAAATAAAATTCTAACCTTCCTTCCAAACCTTCCGTTCGTAGAAAAACTTTATCTTATTTCAGATTTTAAAAACAAACGCTATTATAACAAAATCATATACCAGAATCAGTAAAAACTCAAAACCACTCAGAATTCTGAGGTTTCTAGCGAGGTTCGATATAGATGAAAGATTATTGATGTAAATGATAAATTACTATAATGTAGAACTTCAATAACTGTGGTTTTATTTCGGAAAACTGTAGATAAGTGGTGGTAAACAGAAAACTACGATCAAAACAAAATAAAAATAGGAAAATAAGCAACACACAAGAAGTAGATAATTGTCAGAGGTAATCTCAAAGGGCGAAGTGGCAATGAAAATCCGAAAGAAATCTCTAGAATGGTTGACGTAATTTTAAATTTTGAGTTAAAAATGATAGGAAAGAATAAAGAAAATGACAGAAATGGTGTGAGAAGGTTTGCACCATTACAGGTTAACTAAGAATAAAAGGTTAATAAAACTAATCGCAGCAATAAAACTATTTATATTAGAATAAAGTTTTGACTATTGATTACTATAAATAATTACAATCTACTAAGACAACCTCTTTCGCTCCTTTTGCTCCACTACAAATTTGACCCGAAGGCAGCAGCTAACATTGTACATTGACATTCAATAAACAAAATGTAAATTCATTACGTTGAAATAAATTTTTGATTACAGATAGATTTTCTAACTGTAGTGTTTTTTTAATAATTAAAATTAAAATTAAACAAAACCCCATATGAATAGGTCGTTTCTTCGCATTTTGGACGTAATTTTTCTCCACAGAATTTACGAACTTTCTCCCTCTAAATTCACTTGTTTCTCTGATTTCGACAAAGACAGGTAGGCTTTGCCAAAGTTTCTCAGCACTTTTGTGACTTTCAATCTCTTTTTTTATCAGGGTTAGGTACTAATTGCAGCAACTATAGTACTTTGAGGTTCTAATTGCTCGGTGTCCGACGAAGTATTTTTTTTTTAAACTCGAGCTACTACTGCTGGAGGATAATGCATTAGTAGGTACGATTAGATGAGGTCTTACTTTCGTGATCAAATCGGAAATTGGCATCCTCATGTCCGGAGTCTTCAACATCACATTCTCCGCTTCGGATTGGTAAAATATCTTTGGTACACCAGTCTTCTGTCACTTAGACGTGCTCGGAATATAATTATCAACCACAGATAAGGCAGCATGATTTTCTTAAGATAAGACATGAAGTCTCTTGATGCCATCTTGAGGTCAATTTTTAAAGTTTCGTGCTGAGCAAGCATTACAGGAGAGATTTTTTATTTGTTCCTTTCTTCTACCATATTTCCTAAAAACCGTCCACGTTTATTTGTCTGAAGTGGAAAATGTTTATTCCACTAATGCGATGTCAAATTTTATTTGGCGTAACCTATCTCATCACCATCATCATCATCATCATCAGCCATTTGACGCCCACTGCAGGACATAGGCCTCTCTCATGGTTTTCCAAGCTTCCCGGTCTTGTGTCGCCCGCATCCAGCGACTCCGTTGGGCCTTCCCGCGCTGCATCGTCCGGTCCGCGCTCGCCCATCTAAAGAGATCTAACTTAAAAATAAGTCTGTAAAAAGGGAACAAACTGTATATTTGCTAGGATAAAAATGAAATTATATTAGGCTGAAAAGACTCTAACCGCAACCAGCAAAAAAGTTAAATTTCGTTTGTTTCAATAAATAATATATTTTTACGTTCACTTATTTCAATAAATAATATATTTTTACGTTATTTTCAGACAATAGAACCAAAGCACAATCTAAAAAGCAGAATACCCCACCTAGCGAAACCAAGAATCGAGGTTATCAAATATGAAGCAGTTGACCTTACTGACAATCGAAAACCTAGGATCGTTGAAGAGGTCTTAAAAACGCCTCCTTTGAGGAGAAAAAGTCATGACAATGAAGATGATGCACACGAATTGGGACCACATGAGATGGGAAATGCAAAGGTTCAGCCAAATGTAGACCATTCAAAACAATACCAAGTTGAACTTGCTTTAGAAAAAGGTGAAAAATATGAGAAACCGATTACAGATGAATCAAACTCACATAGTTCTGAAAATCTTGATCAAGAACTTGTCACAAAAGAAGAACATATTATTGTCGACGACAAACCAAGTTTCATTAAGAAGTCTACAGATTTCAACAAAAGTAGTACTGAAAATCATGAAAAAGACCACGAATCAAGCTTCGTTAAAAAATCTACCGATCACAATAAAGGAAATGTTATAAAAATGACAGAAAATAAAGTTAAACTTGATAAGACATTTACCAGAAACGACAAAGCACCCGCAGAAGATTTTGAACTCAAAGCAGACGTGAGTAAAGTCTCTAATCGTCTACGTACAACAGAGAGAAATGAAAACCTGATCGAAAACAGATTAAGAAGGCTGACTTCTTCAACTAACTCAGACATCAAGAAGATTGAACGAAGTAAATCTGTTGTAGATATTGAGATAGAAAAATCTATCAGAGGCAAAGTACTACACATAATTCAGAGCATGAAAATAGTTGAACCAGTAGAGCCTAAGAAAGAAGTCATTAGCATAAAGGAACGACCGCGAAAAAGGTCCGTTTTGGAGAAGATCGCTATGTTTGAGGTAATATACTTATATAAATAGTTCGTTCCACTGCCATTAGGACAAAAATCCACAGATGTCAATTCGCTAACGGCGAAGGAAACATCGTGAGGAAACCTGAGTGCCTGAGGTGTTTACATACTCCAGCGCTTGAAATTGCCAATCCCATACCCTCTCTCCGAGAGAAGGCTTGTGCGCTACAGTGGGAGGTATACAGGCTGCATTAGCTAATAATTATTTTAAAATCTCATGTCACAGTGTTTGTTATCGAACTCCTCCGAAACGGCTTCACCGATTTAAATTTGATGAACTTTTTTTGTGTATATTTGGTAGGTCTGAGACTAGGTCGTACGCTAATCAATATGGCAAAACAACGTTTGGCGAGTCAGCTGGTTTATATTATAGATGTCGAATTACAATTTTAAGGGATAAAACATATTATCTTGAATCAATAATAATAATAACTTCCGCACAATACAATCACTTGACCCGGTCCCAAACTAGGATACCCTGTGCTATGGTAACCAGGCAAGGACGTCACGACTTTGTTTTCTAAGTTATGTACATTTGTGCAGTTAAAGTAGCAATACCACTTGAAGAAACATCGTGAGAAAGCCTGAGTGTCTCAGCTATTCACATACCTCAGCGCTTGAAATTGCCATTGGGCGGTGGGCACGCACGGTAATTAAGCCCGTAGTTTCTCTCTGAGAGAAGCCCTGTGCCCTGCACTGGGACTTATAAAAAATTAAGGAAGGCCTACATGAGTAGACTTTGCTTAAGAATAGCAGTCGGGTTTTTAGTTTACATAATTAGTTTTTCTTTCCGTGGCGAACTTGTAGTGTAATGTATTTATTTATTTCAGGCAATGCCCATATAGTATCAGTAAGATACATACATACATAAACTCACGCCTGTAGGCAGAGACCAGACTGCCACTTGCTACGATCCTGACAGATCACTTTCGCTCCCTCAATTTTCATTAGTCGTTGCATGCAATTGCACACACGCCAGTTTCGGGTACTTTTATCTTGCCCTTTGCTAATACATCCCCTATTTGGTCGAAGTATGTCTGTCTGGGCCATCCCTTGCCGGCCCTTCCACCCACATTCGCTAACAATGGTGACTGATGCTATATTAGCAATCATGTAATCATCATCATCAACCCATAGCAGTCCACTGCAGGACATGGGTCTCTCCCTGTATGGGAGGTTTTGCCGTAATCTCCACGCTTGGCAGGCGGATTGGAGATCGCAGTGTTTGGTGGTCTGGTGTCACAGGTCGACGCTGCTGCCCGTTCCCTGGTTTCCGTTTTTTAGTCGCCTCTTACGACACCCACGGGAAGAAATGGGGTGGCTCATTCTAGGCCGGAGCCACACGGCGGGACGTTTATAGGCTGCTAATGTAATATTATATTTTATATACGAGTACCTACATGAAAATTCAATTTACATTAAATTACATTGTAGGTAGGTAGGCTGCAATTACTTGTAGGTAGTTTACAATGTTTACACCTAGTTCAACAGTCGCAGCAGACGACCCGCCTTCTCTTTCCTGATAGAAGTAAACCAACCAACAGGCGTTGAGTTTCTAAAAATTGTTTAAAAGTTGTGGATTCAATCACCAAAATAAGTGATTAAAGAAACGTTGAAATTGCTTGTGGTCATTTTGGCGAGTGTGCTGCCTCGTGAGTCGACATAATTTGTTTTGATCTTTGTGGAGCTGCGGTGCGCGGCGGTGGCAGCTTAGTGGATAGAACATTGGGCTCAGAACCGAGAGACCCAGCTTCGATTCCCAGTGCGGGCATTTAAGACTTTGTTTTCTAAGTTACATTTGTGGAGTTGTAGTAGCAACATCGCTCGGTAGCAGTGAAGGAAAACATCGTGAGGAAACCGGTGTCTGAGCTATTCACATTCTTCAGCGCTTGAAATCGCTAATCGGCGGTGGGCATGCGTTGTGATTAAGCCCATAATCTCTCTCTCTCTCTGAGAGAAGGCCCTGCAGTGGGACGTTTATAGGCTGCTTATGATAGGGAGCTGGAACGCCGATTGAGGGACCGTGGGCTTGACTCCCGCTCTGGTACGTATCTTGGCCATAGGATCTCTTTGGTCGTGCAGCGTGGCAACCCTGGCACTGGCTCAAAGGTCGTGTAACCAGGCCATCTGGCAGCGTGTTGGGGTCCTTTGGTTCGGATGTGTTACGGGGTGGTTTGTTCAGTTAGGGTTTTTTTGGATGCCAAAATTTTGTATCTATATAATTGATCGGTATTTTTGACGAAAAAATGAATAGTTTTCTTTCTGCAATTTCATATTTTGCATGTGACATCTTTTCCTTTAAATATTTGATACCTACTAAAAATGTAACACTGAAGAAAGTAGCCAGTTGGAAGTGTCTTTCTTCTCAGCAAATCTTCTTCTAAGGGTGACTTGACAGACAATGGAGAACTTGCACTACAAAATGTTTTAATAGACTATGAGAGGACACGTTAAAAGATAAATAAACGTGGTATATTTTTCTCTGTGACTAATACTTTTTGTAATATAACCAGTCGAAAAGTCAATATAGTCACGTGGTAGCTCTGCAAAGAATATAAGAAAAAGAATATAAATAAGAATAGAAAAATAATAAAGAATAATTGTTTATTTGAACACAAATAATTAAACTTGTTTACAATATCATTGTGCCCTGACTCCTGAACTAGGCGGGGAGCTGTATCTCAGGAGCCAGTGCTGTCCCGAAAGGTATGATACAATGCTATTCTGTGAAGAATGATACATAAAAACAATCAATAATCTTATCGTACCTCTGCAAATGTAACAGCGTTAAATGCTAAATGCTATCTAGTCTCAGGTTCGTGATCCAAGATTCTCTGTCGTAGGTCCTAAAAAGATTGAAACTTTTTGCATTTTGCAAATACGGTCTGTAAAAGATATGATTTTTTTTTTTATTCGTGGCGGGTTATTTTTTCTTAGTTAGCCCACTGAATCCCCTTTACAGTACTTAGATGAATAGATTGTTACTGTACGAGAAACCGGAGGTTAGCTTCGCTTGCGACTACGGCGTGATTTTGAAATCGTCAGCAATGTTTTGAGGGAATATTCTTTTCATTGCCCGTCTCGTTGGTCTAGAGCGGTATCACGTGTGTTTACCGTGCCGGAGGTCGTGAGTTCGATTCCCACTGGGGGCCGACGTACATTTGTACAAAAACTCTCAGTCTGGGTGTATTTCCATGTTTGTGATGTCATTGCCTGGTTACCATAACGCAGGGTATCCTTACCAGTGGGTTTGGGACCAGGACGAGTGATGGAAGTTATTTTATTATTTTGAGTTATTATTATCATTATTATAAAGAGTTAATGTAGGTATAAAATATTTGTAAAATAAGAGGACAATATTATTGCACACAAGGAACAAGAGACATAAAATATGAAAGTTACAGTGTAAAAGTACAATGTGTGGCCTTGTTGCTGACAGCAATGGTAAGTATTCGTGCTCTTAGACCCTTTTGGTTCGAAACTGAGAATCCAAATTCAATGCAATAAGAACTACGGTGACGTTGACAAATGTTGTCTATTATATTAAACGTTTAAGTTTCTGTCATTCGTTATGCGTAAAAAAGTGAAAGAACAATTTGAAAAAGCCAGTGCCGGACATAAAACCCACAGTATTTTTCCTTCAATGAAGTAAGTAATGTTGGGTGACGAAAAATAGTTATTTGTTATGCAAGGCTGCAAAGTTAATTTTTGGCGCGAGTACCTTGTATTGAAACCTGAGCAAGCGAAGGATTCTAGGATTGAGCCACGAGCGAAGCGAGTGGTTCAAATATAGAATCCTGAGCGTAGCGAGGGTTTCAAAGGTACAAGACGCTAAATAACTTTGCTGCCGAGCGCAACACACAACTTTTCACCTCACTAAAGCGAGGAAAATGTTAGGTGCAAGAAAAACAGTTTTAATAAATATTAAATTACTGTTTATTTATTTCAAAAATTAAAAGTAAAATTACTACAATTGGTAATATTGAAAGTTAATTTTTTTTTTAAATCAAATTTTCTTGCCGGCCAGTGCGATTCTTTAAATGAGGCTGGCGCATGACA
Organism: Yponomeuta malinellus; assembly: GCA_947308005.1. Lineage (NCBI taxonomy): Eukaryota > Metazoa > Arthropoda > Insecta > Lepidoptera > Yponomeutidae > Yponomeuta > Yponomeuta malinellus. The sequence continues at coordinate 3,055,391 of OX371022.1, forward strand.
TGAAATAAGTATTTGCATTTCAATCATCAATGGACTGGCTGCAGAGAATATAAACTATTAGGAAACCAATGAGGTTCTATATATATGTAATTTATTGTACGAAACCTTTATTGAATAAAAATATTCGAATTTTAAAAACACTTTCCACGCTAGCGGATGAAGTGCGATTTTCCACGCAGATTTCGAATGATAAACAGAGCTTTTACGAGCTAGTGAGGTGAAAAAATATTTTTTACGCGCCATTTTTTTTCAAGACTAGCACCATTAATTAAATAATTAAACCCATACTGTCTCACCGAGAGAAGGCCTGTGCCCTGCAGTGGGACGTGTATAGATAGGCTACATAAAATGCACCTATACTCAGAATCTCGTCCCGACTGCGCGGATTTTTGGTCATGTTATTCGCCGGGCATTATTACAAAACTTTGTTCCAAATTACGTGCAAGCGGTACTTGCACTTGCGCGTATAGTACTTAGGTACCAAATAAATTAGATTTTCAATATTTTTTAAAAACCTATTTAGAGGCTAAGAATTCCACCCATGCCGGGACTTGAACCCGCGACCTCTGGCTAACCGTGCCAGCGCTCTCCCAACTGATCTAATGGGCAAGTGCAGGCATCGGCGAAAACAAACTTCTCTGTATTACGTAACCCTCAAAATAGGTGTTTAAAATTGTCCTCAGCACGGGTTAGTGCAACAAAAAGAATTTAATATTTTTTTAAGGTTATTTTTTAGTTGTTTTCTTGGACCTCAGTGTCTTGAAATAAATAAATATTCTATCCTATCCACCTTGCTATAAAGGTGAAACTTGTCAGGTAGAGGCACCTGGAGTTACCACCGTGTTTGAAAGAACATAACATAACATAACATAAACTCACGCCTGTATCCCAGAGGGGTAGGCAGAGACCAGGGACTGCCACTTGCTACGATCCTGACAGATCACTTTCGCTTCCTCAACACTCATTAGTCGTTGCATGCACAAACAAAAACAAACATTTTCCAGCGCAAAATTACCCACGTTACCACGGAAGTGGATGCGCCTCAGGACAGGGCAATCAAGGACCCCGGAAACGCTGCCAACGGTATATTGGACGAAGGTAAGAAGCCAGGGGTAGCTATCATGCTTTTCCTATGTTGTATAGTTCTAGTTAGACCTGAGATTTCCTCACTTACCCCCAGTTTCTCGTACACTAACACGCTGTTAATCTACTGTTAACAGCTGTCAATTGACCAAAATGCATACAAAAAAAAACCACTGACAGCTGTTAACAGTAGACTTGTTAGTGTACGAGAAACCGGGGGCAAGCCTTATACTTGGGCCATTTTACGTAACAGGCGCTAAGTTATGTAAACACCTCAGACACTAGGGTTTCCTCGCGATGTTTTCCTTCACACTTAGCTACCACAACTTCACAAACGTGCGTAACTTAAAACAAAGTCGTTGGGACATTGGGATTAGTCGCCGGGATTAGAACCCACGACCTACCGAATGTGAGGCCGGCGTTCGACCGTTGCGCTACCAATGGGGTATCCGGACGGGAGCGAACGGTAGTTCCTTTTTTATTTAGCATTGATTGTTGTCTATCTTGAATTTTAACTCCTGACACTTAAAAAAAAAGATTCCGTGTAATGAGGCGAGTACTAGATACATAATACATCATCTGTGAATCATCAAATTTAAACTGTCTAACTATCACGGTTCCTGTGATACAGCCTGGTGACAGACGGACGGACGGACAGTGGAGTCCTATTCTTACCCTATGTACGTTCCCTAATATCATGTATTGAACAGCTATATGTTTATTAGACTCAGTCCTGAACTCTGCAGTGCATTATCAGTTTGTTTTGTTGGTTTGTTTACCAAAAAACGTCACAATGTTTTCAAACGTAGGCCACCACGATTCAGGCTCGACCTTGTGTGGTGGCTACTGCTACTGTCTTAGTTATAGTAAAATTCAATGGTTATAGTTAAAATGTTTAATTATTTTATTTATTTATTAAATTCTTTTCGTTGCACTAACCCGTGCTGAGGACAATTTAAAAACCTATTAGAGGCTAAAAATTCCACGCATGCCGGGACTTGAACGCGCGACCTCTGGCTATTTATTTATATAAGGAAGTCCTACCTAGCATCTGATATACTAATATGTAATCGTTAAGTTAACGGGTTAGGTGCTTAATTAATTTAATACTTATTACTCGATTTCCGTGTGGCACCCGATTTTCCGTGTGGCGCCGGATTAAGAATAGCGTCACTCCATTTCTTCCCGTGGATGTCGTAGAAGGCGACTAAGGAAATTAATTACCATTACGGGCAGCAGCGTCTTCCTGGGATTCCAAGCGCATACTGCGATCGCCAACCCGCCCGCCAAGCGTGGCGATTGTGGCAAAACCCCTAATGGTTATGAAAATCACGAAGGAGGCTTATGTCCTGCAGTGGGCGTCAAATGGCTGATGATGATGATGACTCGATAGTTCTTATTTGATCTGTAGAAAAGATGATCAAATAAACTTCATGTGAAGTTCCATCGCTATTATTTGAGTCGCTTCATTCGAAGATACCTTAATCCTACAGGCAACTTCGCACTTTTTTAGGGTTCCGTACCCAAAGGCTAAAAACGGGACCCTGTTACTAAGACTTCGCTGTCTGTCTGTCCATCCGTCCGTCCGTCTGTCACCAGGCTGTATCTCAAGAACCGTGATAGCTAGAGAGTTGAACTTTTCACAGATTATGTATTTCTGTTGCCGCTATAACAACAAATATAAAAAACAAAATAAAATGATTATTTAAGGGGGGCTCTCATACAACAAACGTGATTTTTTTTGCTGTTTTTTATCTTTGTGTCTAATGTTGTTTTTTTAAAGTAAACAAAACATTTAAAAAGTGGTTTAGACTCTTGGTCTGACCGGCTCCATGCGCCGCCACGACAGGCAACTAATTCTTTTTAGAGTTTTTACAATTTTACATAGATTAAAACAAAACTTTTGTTGATGAATGTCCATGGACATGGAATAAACCAGGTGGGGTAAAAGACCTATGATGGTTTTATAACGAATGTCGTGGTTGCAAAAAAAAATCAGGATGCGTCCTCTATTAAACGAGATACATTTTTAACGTTATGGTGAGTGGGAACGATTTTTCGCATCTCCCTTCACGAAACTTTGAAACCAAAGTCATACATAAGCTAACTCATTTTCTCTATAGTAATTTTTGTTAATTCTGTTTTTCCTCCTTTATAAAATAAAATAAAATTAGCTGTAAGCCATCGCCAAAAATATAATACTGTATTATATTTTTGGCGACTGTTAAAAACTATTTTCTTCTCTAACGTAGAGGCAATAAAGGTCATAATGGAAGAGCTGAGCGACGCCCCGGCTAAACGCGGTAGTATCTCTGGCGTGCCCACCATCGAGCTCAGAAACGGAATAAAGATGCCGGTGTTGGCGCTCGGGACCGCCCTGGTTGGTAAATTAATTATTAATTTGCGATACTTTAGTAATTTTTGTTATTTACTAACCTACCAATGTATGAGTCCACCGTCGCATCAATGCACGAAGTAAAGGTGAAAGAAGGAACGAAATAAGAAAGATCTAACGAAAAATCGAATGAACGAGGGAACGCGAAATCTGTTCATTTTCTCTTTCGATAACACGACATTCGTGTTTGACAAATTTGAAGTGTGTCTGCGTGCGTGCGTGCGTGCGTGTGTATTTTATATTATTAATGGTAGTACGGAATCTTCGCGCTGGTTTTTGTCGGTTTTCTTTAATTTCTTACTGTTCCAGCTGGAGCCCAGCCTAATCAGGCCAATCGTCGGCACGGCCATAGAACTGGGCTATCGTGCTTTCGACACCGCCTTCATCTACGGCAATGAAAAGCTGGTCGGGGAGGCCATTAGGGCCAAAATCGATGATGGGACCGTGAAACGGTAAGATAAAATATTGCGTGTTATTACGCGCACAAAATCCTGAACGATGCCTATCGCCTAACTGTCAAATTCCATGCTGTCGCCAACTTCAGGATTCCGGCAGATTATGGTGCGTGTAATTAGGCCCGTGCCCTGCAGTGGGATGTATGATACCTACATATACAAGAAAAAAAATAAGCAACGCCTAGATGAATAGACTAGCGTCAGGTTTTTAGTTTTTTACAATGAGTTTTTAACCGACTTCAAAAAAGAAGGATTTTGACAATTATTTTTTTGTTCGAATAGATATAACGTCCCATTGGTCCCATTTTAATTAAGTGAAGATCTGATGGATGTTTCATAAAATAGCGTAAAAGTAGTCCCAAGGTAATTTGGTGATGTTCTGGTGCAGACTTTCGAAGATAGCAACGAATTAAGTAGGGTAAATTATGGTTACAAGGGCCTTGTTTATTTTTCTCCCGCTCCGTCACTAAAAATTGTTAAAAAAAATAAGAAATGAAAACTATAACTTCGAACCACTACCACTAAAAAGTTAGAAATAATTTAAAAGAATACCTTTCAGTATGTATACATGTAGATATTGTAGAAGTATAATCTGTAGTCGGTGCCCAAAATATATGTCCTGGTCATGAAACTGGGCACCGTGTACATACTTTTAATTGAAAGGTATTTTTCTAAATTATTTGTAACTTTTGAAGTCGGCTTTTATTTTTTATTTAAAAATATTTTCTTTTTCTTGACCGTAGCTAACTTGTAGGTAGTTCTAATTCTAATTACACATCCTGATATCGGTCGATGAATAATACGACGAATAACTCGTGAATTATCTTTATTCCACTTTCATAATTTAGTTATACTTCACTAATCCATCACTCATAATCACAATCGATCATTATCAGTTTAAAAAATAACAACGGGTAGCACATCCGTTCTTTCCGACGTCTGGTTTCAAAATACATCGCTGGAGTTACGGGCCTGACTTTTATACCACCGACTTGTCAAAGGTGACAAGTCGTGAATCGAGTCAACGAACGAAATCGTGTTAACGGACGAACTATTTATTAACAGGAAGTGACGTATTTTAATAAATTAAATATTATAAGCTGTCGTGGACGACTAGGAACCACATATTTGTCGAAAATAATCATTATAGTTGTAAGTTTTATGAAATAAATAAATAATAATTATAACCTCTAAAAGATAACAATCTTTTAACGTAATGCACCCCATTTGTCGTATTCCAGCGAGGAGCTCTTCATCGCGTCGAAGCTCTGGAGCACGTACCACCGGCCCGACCTGGTGAAGAAGGCTTGCCAGGCGTCCCTCGATGCCATGGGACTCACATACTTTGACCTCCTAATGATCCACAATCCAATGTCGTTCAAGGTAGCGTTGATCTTTGGTTAAACACGAAAAGAGATTATTCTTAGAGAAAACATGGAGAACTCGAACTTCGACCAAATAGAGGATGCATTGCGCAGGACTGTTATCCTGCCGTTTAGTCGGCGTGATTAAAAATAATTAAAGTATATCCATGCCAAATTTCAGCTTTCTAGTACTTGTAGTCTCTGTGCTAAGCCGCAGACAGACAGACGGACAGACAGACAAGACAGTCAGACGGACGTGCGTGGTGAAACTATAAGAGTTCCTTGTTGACTACGGAACCCTAAAAATCATCATCTGATTAATTGACGTACCTACTAACTATTGACGACCCCTTACGTCTCCGCAGGAAGACGGCGAGGTGCTCCCGAAAATAGCCGGCGTACTCCAGTACTCCTCGTACGAGTACTTCCACGCCTGGGCACCCATGGAGGCTCTTCATAGAGAGGGCCTGGTGCGGGCCCTCGGGGTGTCTAACTTTAACTCCAAGCAGATAACCAGGATTTACGAGATGGCGGCAATTAAGCCGGTGGTCAACCAGGTGAGGCGGGAAATTACCTTCGCCAGATTTCCTTAACTCTTTTTTTCGGTCTTTCAGTTCGGCAGTAGGGGGTCACTTGCTAAAACCGCATGCAAATAAAACGCGTCGCCTTGGCGAGGGCTGGAACTCTGTAACTACGTGTCGTTTGCAATTCATTTATATGTCGCTGTACTCAGCATAGTAGCAATTACTCAGATCCTCTTGATTCGTGCCACTAGATGGCGCCAGTGCCGCGTAACGCTTTGCGCAGTTTGAGCTAAAAATTAACGCTTATAGACGTCTCACGTTAAACCAACAGCTGTGTAATCCGACACCCACCTACATTTTGTTAGGAAGGAGGTACTTCATAAGTGGTCCTACAGAAAAAAAAAATATGTGGGACCATAATATAGGCCGTGTGGCACCGGATTAAGAATAGCGTCACTCCATTTCCTTCCGTGGATGTCGTAAAAGGCGACTAAGGAAATACATTACCAGGAGACGGGCAGCAGCGTCTTCCTGAGATTCCAACCGCATACTGCGATCGCCAACCCGCCTGCCAAGCGTGGCGATTATGGCAAAACCCCTCACGGTTAGGAAAACCATGAGGGAGGCCTATGTCCTGCAGTGGGCGTCAAATGGCTGATGATGATAATATAGATTTGCTCAATATCCGTTGATGAGATCTAAAAAGGATAAAACACACCAACGCGGTGGCGATGGCGGTGGCGGTCCGTACAAAATACTAATCATCATCATCATCCATTTGACGCCCACTGCAGGACATGGCCTCCTTCGTGGTTTTCATAACCATGAGGGGTTTTGCCATAATCGCCACGCTTGGCAGGCAGGTTGGCAATCGCAGTACGCGGTTGGAATCTCAGGAAGACGCCGCTGCCCGTCTCCTAGTAATTTATTTCCTTAGTCGCCTTCTACGACATCCACGGAAGGAAATGGAGTGACGCTATTCTTAATCCGGCGCCACACAGATACTAATGCCGTAAATGATTTATGTATGGACCGCCACCTCCACCGCCACCGCGTTGGTGTATATCATTCTTAAGGAAATCATCGAACTCCTTCTTTCAGTGCGTTTATTTCTTGCAGGTATTCAAAAGTTTCATAATTTACTGTGCGATTTTGTCTTAGGTGGAGTGCCACCCGTACCTGAACCAGCGCCGTCTATCGGACTACTGCGCAAAATACAACATCCGCCTGAGCTGCTACGGGACCTTGGGCTCCAGGGGAACCCCCGCGGCTTACATGAGCCCCGGCGCTGCCTGCGCGCTGGACGATCCAGTGGTCAAGGAGATAGCCAACGAGGTGGGAGCGTGGGCAGCGCAAGTTCTCATCAGGTGAGCCGGGTTCCATCATCTTCGTAGCCTAAGGTAGACTCAGGCTCGTTTCTTGTATTCACTAAATAAGACCAAAGCCCTCCTACATTTCTCCTCCTGCACTCCTGCCTATGAAGACGGGCAGCTCTATCCTACAGATCCGATATTTGCTAGAAATGGATTCGATGAAATATTTGTAATGTTGGACAGTTGAATACGTAGCTTTCGAGGAAGAAAGTTTTTTATCTTTTAAAAGTACTTTGGCCAACTGACGTCAACAACAACAACAGCTTAAGTGAAAGTGAAAGTGAAAAACATTTATTTCCATTGTAACACATATGACCATAACACAAAAATAAAACAAATTTATGGAGAGAAACGAGAACACAATGTGTGATATTTGTGTAATACACCACAGGCTACATCCATGCTCCTGTTTTATTTGTTTTGTCTGTTGTGCATAGTATATATTACTTATCTGCTTATTTTGTTTCTGTGATGCGTCTTGTTGGTATAATAAATATCTTTCTTCTTCTTCTCTTCTTGATTGTCTTATTCATTATTTCCACATCCATCACTCTCCAGATACCAGCTGGAGCACGGCCACGCGGTGGTAGTGAAGGCTTGCATCGCTGAGCACCTCGCGGACAACTTGCGCGCCGTGAACCTCCGTCTGAGCCGTCAGCAACTGCAGAAACTCAACGGTCTGAATAAGAACTTGAGGAACTTCCTCTTCCTCGGGTGAGTAGAGTGGATCATTATCTTTGGTCCCTGTTTTCCGTCATCACGAACTCTCAAAATAGCCATCAAACCATCAAGTCGATCCTGCTAAAACACTCTTAAGGCGGAGTTACAGCCGGTTTAGGAGAGGTATTCCTGTTATAAACCGGCTTAAACTCCGTCTTAAGAGTGTTTTAGTGAGATCAACTTTTTTATTAATAGGACTATGTGTTTGTTATTTCCGGTGTACAATAAAGAAAATTCTTATCTTATCTTATCGGGTTGTACGCACAAAATAAAGTTTACTTTATGACGCTTTATTTTAAAGCTAGCGACGGAAATTATGTATGTTTATTTTATTACAGTGTACTTAACATTATGTTTGCAGCGCGATGTAGCAATATTTGAGTTAGATCAGAGCTATTATTTTTTTCATTATTTCCATATTTTTTTAAAGTACCTATCTTTAAACGAGCCCCTTTCCTAAGCTTGTTTTATTTTTTTACAGTATGGGCCACACCCATAAGAACTACCCCTTCATCATACCGTTTTAAGGTTACCTAGGAAGCGACTTAGACTGTGGAAGGAGCCATTTCTTCACGGGTTGATTTTATTTTTAAGACATCTCTTTTTAGTTTAATTTTTTGTCATATTTTACTTAGAGTAGGTATAAGGGCGGCGACTTGCACGAGGTTCCCCTAAATATATTCCTAAAATGCATTTGACTAAACGGTTTTATATCACTACACGTGTATAGCCTATCAGATTTTTTAAGGGCAAATCTCATACAATTTCCCTTGAGCGACAATTCAAGAGCGATAATTTACAAAATGTTAGTAAATTATTCGCTCCGTCTCATCTCACGCAATTTTTTAATAGACAAGATAGACGCGACAATAACACTAGCGTTTGTTGCAAACGTGTAGAAAAAACATTGGAATATCTAAATAAAAATTAGGTGTATTACGAGGCAATTCCCATACAAACGTAATTTTATTATCTGGCCAGGCCTCAAATCGTTGTTATCAAAATTTATACTAACTTATTTACTACAATAATTAATAATGTGCGAGGGAGACGGATGGCGGAAGTAACAGCAGACTTATATTTAAATATCACTCATGTCGGCCGTGCAAATCGCCCGAAGACTTTAAGATTCCTCTTACAATTTTTTATTTTTATGTTTTGTATTGTGCCTTAATTAACAACAATTTTGATATGATGAATTGAATAATGTAGTAATCAAAGTATAGTTTTAATTGATTATTTCAATTTATTTTACAATATAAGACCCTATAATATGTTCCTACCTTATTAAGGTATGTCTATACTAAGGCACTTAAGAAGGCGCTCCACGCGGTGATTCCCATACAAACGTATTTCGGATTTAATTTACAAACTACATCGCCAGATAAGATCGCATCAAAATTGTACCAATAAGTTTACAGCGTTTATTCAAAAGAGAGCATTTTGTATGAAAAGGGCCATGGGACTATAATTTAATTTAATTCATTATTTATTGTCTATTTGTCTAAGCATATTGGTAAAGTTTTATTGCGATCCGACTAATTTTAACATTAACCTCCCTTGAAACTTTGTGGTTTGTAATTAAGGGCATACATTAGGTTCACCAATAACAAAAATATCATATAGAAGAAGACGAACAAAATGAACGTATCTTCATTTACAGATCGTTTTTGCAAAGAGTGTTAGATCAATCTCTCACGGCCTAAATATTATCTACTCTGGGTTTTTACCCTTGGGTTCACGGCCATGGGTCCTAAAAAAGACTATTAACATAATTAACTCATCCTTAAAAACAAATCTACTTTTGTATGGGAACTACCGCTTGTAGCGTCCCCTTAAGATTCTAAGTTTTCTAAACGTTTTGTTTCAGTTCCGTTTTAACTGTAGACAACTATATAGCTGTATGCTTATTTACATTCTGTTACTTAGTTTATTTGATCACGAGAAACAATAATTGTTAATTATTAACACCTTTTAACTGTCCTCTGTCAGATTCCTTAAGTCTTAACATTGCAATTTTGGCAGCCATGAAGAATTTAATTTAATTTAATTATATGTTACTACAGAGTTAAATCGTTATCACAGCTATGCAATTTTTAACACTTAATAGCGGACTTAACAGACACGTGTCATAGTCAATTTACAGACATTTTTGAATCAGTATGAATTGTTAATTACTTTTGTGGTTTTTGGAATTAAAATAATGAAGAAGTAATTTTTTTTTTATTCTACTTACGTTTATTACTACCTATCATGTTACCTTTTAATTTGGATATTTTTTTAATAATTTTGTATCTTTTCGAACCGGATAATGACACGAAATTATTTGTATTCAGTATGTGTTGTGAATATATATTATGTATTTTTTCGTATCATGTTTTTTTTATCTAATACCTTTAAACGAGCAATTGTTGTGTTTATATATATATAATATCTGAATCTCGGAAACGGCTTCAACGATTTTCATGAAATTTTGTATGCGCAGAGCGTTTCGGGGACGATAAATCGGTTTGTTCCGATCTAGCTAGGTTTTATTTTTAGAAAACGTTGTTTTATCCGTGTTTTTAGGCAATGACAAACTGCTAAAAAGTCATTAGAATACGAAGGTAAATTTCGCTACCCTCTACAAGGTTGTAATAGCTCAGCTGGAAAATCTGGCGGTCCCGAAACCAGAAGCTGGTTCGAGCCTGTCTCCAGTCCGATTATGTTTTCCTTTTTTCCCAATTTTTTCATCGTATCTAATTATAATTTCCAAAAAGCACGATCAACACAAAAAAAATACCGAGCAAAGCTTGGTCGTCCAGGTACTTGTCCCTAATAAGTCATAAGTCAAACATATTTTTCGTATCAACCTAAAATCGCGTTATTGGGGAATTTATTTGGTCACCTACTTATTGAAACGTTCTTAGTGTGCTGGAAGAAATCGCTCGCCTTGCGAACGAGGTGGCATACCAAGTGTAACAGCATCCTTAATCAGTAAAAGTGACATTGAAAAACATTTTATTTCCATTGTAACACAAAAATAAAACAAATTTACGGAGAGACGTACCTAATACAAATCATGCCGACAAGTGCGTGCGTGCGTGCGTGCGTGCGTGTGTGTGTGTGTGTGTGTGTGCGTGAGTGCGTCTCCGCCTACTCACCTACGTGAGGTGTTACATTGTGTGTGGGTATTTGCGTGCAAACGAGCGAGCGTGTGGCGTCGGATTAAGAATAACGTCACTCCATTTCATCCCGTGGATGTCGTAGAAGGCGACTAAGGAAATCAATTACCAGGAGACGGGCAGCAGCGTCTTCTTGAGATTCCAACCGCATACTGCGATCGCCAACCCGCCTGCCAAGCGTGGTGATTATGGCAAAACCCCTCATGGTTATGAACACCACGAAGGAGGCCTATGTCCTGCAGTGGGCGTCAAATGGCTGATGATGATGATTATGATGATGAGCGAACAGAAAACGGGTAACATAAAGTATAGCGAGGCAACTATAGTGAAGACTGTTTGTCCAACAGTAATATTTTATAATGAAGCTTTAGGGTTGCCTTTGAAATAGGTTTTTGAAGCGGCGGAGGGAGACTGTTCCAACATTTAGTTGCCTGATAACGAAAACTACCCTCAAAAGCTCTTGTTTTGTGATAAGGCGTTGGTAAAATCGGTGTTTTTGCCCTGCGCGTGTTAAAACAATTATGGAAGGTATGCGGTGGTAGCCTAGTGGGTAGAACATCGGACTCGGAAGCAAGAGACCCAGGTTCGATCCCAGTGCGGGCATGTACCTATGACTTGGTTTTCTAAGCTATGTACATTTGTTAAGTTACAGTAGCAATACCACTCGCTAACGGTGAAGGAAAACATCGTTGAGGAAACCTGAGTGTCTGAGCTATTCACATAGCTCAGCGCTTGAAATCGCCAATCCGCAGTGGGCACGCGTGGTGATTAAGCCCATACTCTCTCCCTGAGAGAAGGCCTGTGCCCTACAGTGGGACGTATATAGGCTGCTTATGTATGGAAGGTATACCAGTTATGTTTATCGTTTATTTGGGTTTTTAAATTTTATTATACTGTCTACAAGGCCAGCCAAATGCAGCTGCCGTATATTCAACAACCTGGCTTTATTAAGGTAAGGAGTGATGTGACTACGCGGAGGAATCTTATAACAGTATCTAAGTCATTCTGTACACGCTGTATATTTTTTTTAGATCGTGCCAATAGACGATGACCTGTCACAACGTCACAGTAATTCAGCTGGGAGAGAACCACGGACTCACATAGCAATAAACGTACTCTTTCACACAATAAATGGCGTATCCAGTACAGTACCCTGAGACGATTGAATCAGAACTTAAAGCGGAGCCTGCGGTCCATAAGAACACCTAGATTCTTCTAGTTGATCAATATTAGCTCCAGCTACTGTTAGATATAGTCCATGAGAGAGGCTCGACTCAACTTGCATTTTAGTTACCACGACCTTAAAGTTCGATTTACTAGGATTAAGAACTAGAGCGTTCTGCATTGCCCAGTCGGCTATCCGATTCAGATCTGAGTTTGACCTAAATACAGAAGGTTCTACGTTTTTAGGATCTGCAGTTACGTAGACCTGGACATCATCGGCATAGAGATGAAACTTACAATCCTGAATCCGTTTTGCCATGTCAGAGGTGTACACCTCCAAATAAAAGAGGGCCTTGAAAAAATTTACTCATCTTGTGACTCTACGCGCCGAAGACAGAGCAGTAGTTCCATCGCTTCGTTGAAGTTGAACTATCTGAAATCTGTTAGAGAGACTCCTAAACCACTTGACTCCGCAGCAGATGCACCCATGTCGTAGTAATTCATTTTAGAGAGAAGCTATTTAATGTTGATGCAGTCGAATGCACGAGAGAAGTCCAAGAGAGTTAAAAAAGTACTCGTACCATCATCCGCAGAAGCCAATATATTGTCAGTCACATCAAGTAACGCCGTGGCCTTAACGACACCTCTCCTGAAACCGGACTGAACTATTGGCAGGATATTGTTTCCTTCAAGATACTCTGAGAGCTGCAGGTGGACAATTTTCTCCAGCACTTTTGAGAGACAAGGTAGGATGTTAATGGGTCTAAGATCCTTTAACACTTTAGGGTTAGAGATTTCGGGGACTGGTGTAATGAGAGCTGTTTTCCATAGAGTGGCTAAAGTAGATACTTCTACCGGTATTTATTATCATTGTAATTATATTCAGAGTGTGGCAAAGTGAGGAGGATCATTACACCTAATTTTATTGGGAAATACCCCCATTACACCTAATTTTATTGGGAAATGTGGTTAGAATCTCAGGCAGACGTTGTTGCCCGTCTCCTAGTAATTGATTTCCTTAGTCGCCTTCTACAACATCCACGCTACGCTATTCTTAATCAGGCGCCACACGGAACTTCCAGAATTACCAGGAGAAGGGCAGCAGCGTCTTCCTGAGATTCCAACCATATACTGCGATCGCCAACCCGCCTGCCAAGCGTGGCGATTATGCCAAAACCCTTCATGGTTATGAAAACCATGAAGGAGGCCTATGTCCTGCAGTGGGCATCAAATGGCTGATGATGATGCATTGGGAAATGAAGCAAAATAAGGAGACATACTTGTTAACTTCTTAGTTACTCCATTTTCCCCATTATAATTTAACTGTTTCCACTTTGAACTGCCGGACCTGATAACGATAAAAAATAAATTCCGTAGTAGAATTTATCGAGTTTTTTTCAAGCAATGGCATGAAGTACATGACTTTACCAGTGTACCATCCTTGCAGTAATGGGCAAGCAGAGAATTCTGTCAAAACATGTAAAAAGACCCCTCATGGTTATGAAAACCACGAAGGATGCCTATGTCCTGCAGTGTCAAATGGCTGATGATGATGATGATGATGTTGAAATGTATTCTGGGCGACAACAAATCTATAGAACAAATAAACGAGCAACTTTTGGGTTATTTGTTCGTTTACAGAAATACAGCTCATTGCCCGACAGGTAATTTCACCTGCAAAACTGATGTTCGGAATGGAATTTAAGGCTAGATTTAATCTTACCAAAACAGCAGTCAAGCATGTTAAGAAGTGAAGAATTGCTAAATAGCAGAAAATTTAAAATGGGTGATGTGGTTTGATCACGTACTTTCTTTATATTATACTTTATTGCACACGAAAAACAGTCCAGGAAATATGACAATACGAAATTACATGTACAAAGGCGAGCTTATCTCTGTGAGACATTTCTTCCAGCAAACCTTGGTGAGTCGGAGTGGAGGTGTAAAACGGGTCTATGCACGTGCATAACATACACTACATAACATAACATAACATACACTTACACGGATAACAAAATAGTACTAAAATAAATATCTACCCAAAAATTATATATTATATATGCTAATAATGAAAAGAATAAACAACATAAACCACGAAAGAAATATACATACAAAAGAAAATACATTCTAAGAACCTACCTACTTATACAAAATATCAAGGAGTTAGAATATTGACAGATAATGCTCTTTCATGGGAAAGGGGCCGTCCATATATTACGTCATTCTAAATTAGGGGGGGGGGGGGGGGTTGGTCTGCGGATGACGGTAAATGATAGATGGGGGGGGGGGGGGGTGTTTCGAAATTGACGTCATTCTTATTTATTTATTTATAGTTTATTTTTCACGTACAAAAAGATTATTTCTAAAAAGAAATTTCTTCCAGCACACCTAGTAAAATACTAGCTGCCCGCCCCGGCTTCGCCCGTGGTACTTACATGTATTATACATATAAACCTTCTTTAAGAATCAGTCTATCTATTTAAAAAAACCGCGTTGAGTGGGTTGAAGACGTGGATGAATCGAGCCAAAACGAATATCGGGAGGATACGGAGATATTACCCGTGATCCAGAATTTAAAAGAATGGGTGAAAACTCCGTGGGAGTTATCCAAAGAAAAGTAAAAAATAAGTAGTTATATTATATCAATGATTATTGCCAAAGTAAAAATAATAAAAGGTGATTCTATAACCAAGTGTTTTAATCATATAATACCCTATTTTTCTCAAATCTGCAATTTTTTATTTTGTCAAACTAGTAATGACGTCAATTTTGGGAGAAGGGGGGGGGGGGTTCATTAAGAAATGACGATAGGATGATTATAGGGGGGGGGGGGGGGTCTAAAATCTGAAAAAGTCGATGACGTAATTTATGGACGGCCCCAAAGCACAATGGACTTTAAAAATATGCTCGGCAACAGAATGTTTGAAGTGATGGTTGTAAAATACTTTCATCAACTCATTAATTACACTGGACAACCTGTTAGAGATTTTATTAGAATCAATAACACAGAGGAGTCTGAGGTAGACCAAAGTAACCAGACCAACCAGTGCTCGAACTGTCCACACAGTATTGTTCCATTGTCACCACAGCCACATCCGGAAGAAGACTTCATAGTACCCTCACAGGATGCATTGTGAACCTATAGGGTGGATCCCGCGACTGCTGGTGATGGTGATGAAGAGGAGCAATGGTCGGAGGCACTCGAGACCAACTTACCAACTAATGTGGAGATTGCTGTAGCTGAGATTCAGCCAGAAATAATAAGGGTAAGTGGACTGCCGAATATTTCTGAACCAGAGGTTACGGACAGTGAAGTTGCTCAGTTATCTACTCGCTCTCTCAGGCCTAGGACGAAGATACCTAGATTATGAGAAGTTCTTTTGAGTCAAAGAAATTGGAAGTGATTATAATTATGTAGTTATAATGTACAAAAAAACAAATTTTGTTTCTCCTTCATTATTTTAATTCCAAAAACCACGAAGCAGGTAATGAATAATTCATACTGATTCAAAAATGTCTGTAAATTGACTATGAATGTTACGTGCCTGTTAAGTTCGCTATAACTGTGAAACATTGCATAACTGTGATAAGGAATTAACCCAATAGTAGCATTTAACGCTTAACAGGTTAAATGCAATTCTCCATGGCTGTCAAAATTGAAGAGGTCTTATCTGGCAGAGGTCAGTTAAATTTATCGTTAACTGTTTCTGGTACCTAAAAAAATTAATAACTTAATGGAAAGTAAATAGCACAAAGTTATGGAAATGTTCACAGTTATAATAGAACCGAAACAACAGGTTTCGAAATCGTAAAATCTTAAGGGGGTGCCCCAAGCTGCAGTTCCCGTTACAAACGTAGGTAGATACGTTTTAATTTATAAGCGACACGCCGGATCGCAATGAAACTTTACCAATATGTTTAGAGGACCTACTTCGTCGTTTGATTGTTCTTAGAAAATAAATGAAAAAGCAATCTGACCTCATTACCCTTCATAGAACTTCTCAAATTGTTTTTTTTTTTATTAGATTATTCGCTCTCAATTTATTGGTAGAGTTTTGTTGCGATCTTATCCGACGATGTCGTTTGTAAATTAAATCCGAACTACGTTTGTCACGGAATCGCCGCGTGAAGCGCCCTCTTAAGCGCCTAAATACAGACATACCTACCTTAAGTAGATACAAATTCTAATGTCTGAAATTGTAAAATAAATATAAATTATTAATTAAAATTACAGTTTGGTTACCACATTATGCAATTCATCATGTCACAATTGTTATAAATGGACTCTCTACACAAAACATAAAAATATTTTAAGAGGAATCTAAGTCGGCCGACATTAGTGATATTTAACCATTAGGCTGCTGTTACTCCGGCCATCGGTCTCCCTCGCACATGTTTAATTATTGTAAATAAATTAGTATACATTTTGATAATATTGATTTGAGTGCAACGAGCATAGATGGCGCTGAACTTGGTAAACTACTGCAAGGAACGGAACGTCACATAATTTCTTTATTATTTCACTTAGATGCTATTTTTAGATCATAAAACGAAACTAACTTGTGAAATCGTCACATCACGAATAAATATCGCTCCGAATTGATCAATTCACGTTATCGCAATATCCATTGACGTCCATTTCGGAACGGCTCTGAGCCGGACCGTTTCGGAATTTTCGTGAGCAATCTGTAGCGCGTTCCGATTTGCCCACGACACTCATGGTCGCAAAATAATCGAAACGCGCGGCTAGTAACGTAGTCAGTTCAGCGCCATCTACAGAGTTCTTGGAACTACTTTTTTTCTTAACAGTCAGAAACCTCCTATTGCCTTGTAATACACGTAATTTTAGTTATGTTTCTTCGTTTGCGATAATCTCTAGTGTTATTGTCAATGCAACAAGTCTATGAAAAAATTGCGTGAGATGAGACGGAGCGAATTTATAAACGTTAGTAAATACTAACGTTTATAAATTAATCCAAGCTACGTTTGTATGGGAATAGTCGCTTAAGAGAAATTGTATGAGATTTGCCCTTAAAAAATCTAAGTAGCCTATATGCGTTTAGTGATACAAACCCGTTTAGTCAAATGCATTTTAGGAATATACTGAGCGGAACTTCGTGTAAGTCACCGCCCTTACAATTTAAGTAAAATATGACCTTACCTGGTTACCCTAGCACAGGTTATCCTAGTTTGGGACCAGGTCAACTGATTGTATTACGTGGACGTTATTATTGTTATTACAAAAAAATAAACTAAAAAGAGATTTCTTAAAAATAAAATCGACCCGTGAAGAAATGGCTCCTTCCACAGTCTAAGTCGCTTCCTACGTAACCTTAAAACGGAATGTTGAAGGGGTAGTTCTTATGGGTGTCTCCCATACTGTAAAAAAAATAAAACAAGCTTAGGAAAGGGACTCGTTTAAAGACAGGTACTTTAGAAATGAATGGAAATGATTTTTAAAAAACCAGCCATTATCTATACCAAATTACAATATTTCAAGCGTCTACCTGTTGTCGTTATTAATATCGAGCAAAAAACGGGAACAAAATCACATTTGTTGTATGCGAGCCCCCTTTAACTATTTATTTTATTCTGTTTTTAGTATTTGTTGTTATAGCGGCACCAGAAATACATCCTCTGTGAGAATTTCAACTGTCTAACTATCACGGTTCATGAAATAGAGCCTGGTGACAGACGGACGGACGGGCAGACAGCAGAGTCTTGGTAATACGGTCCCTTACCCTTTGGGTACGAAACCCAACAAAATAGCTCTAATCTAACGCAAATAATGCTACTTCACGCTGCATTTTTTTTAAGTACACTAATAAAACAAACCCCCTATTAAAACATATACCTAATATAATTTCCGTCGCTAGCTTTAAAATAAAGCGTCATAATGTTAACTTTATTTTGCGCATACAACCTAACCGAATCGAGCGAATCGCTCGTAGCCCCGGCTGCCTGAGTGATCTTAAAAACGATCACGAAGGTTAAGCAACACAGGGCGCGTTCAGTGCATGGATGGGTCGTCGTCTATGCCAAACGCTAGTGGCATTTTTCCGAGCGGTTCCGTGCTTCGCAAGGCACGTTAAGCTGTTGGTGCCGGCTGCCGTCGATAGATGGCAGTCGTAAAGCCAAGTCAGAGGCCTTAGGGCGGCTTGACAACTTCTGACAGTAGACGAGCCACTAGTCTACAAGCCTCCACCAATCCGGACTTGGCCCCCGTGGTGGAGTATGGCCTATACCTTCCTCAGGGAAGAGACCCGTGCCCCTCGGTGGGGACATAATGGGTTGATGATGAATGAACCTAATAAGATAAGATAATAATATTCTTTATTGTAACCCGGAAAAAACAAACACATACAGTCTTATTTATGAAAAGTCGATCTTACTAAAACACTCTTAAGACGGAATTTAAGCCGGTTTATAACAGGAATTCCCCTCCTAAACCGGCTACTGTAACTCCGCCTTAAGCGTGTTTTAGCAGGATCGACTTGAGATGGCTATTTTGAGAGATCGTGATGACGGATAACAGGGACCGAAGATGATAATCCACTCTACTCACCCGAGGAAGAGGAAGTTCCTCAAGTTCTTGTTCAGACCGTTGAGTTTCTGCAGCTGCTGACGGCTCAGACGGAGGTTGACGGCGCGCAAGTTGTCCGCGAGGTGCTCGGCGGTGGACGCCTTCACCACCACCGCGTGCCCGTGCTCCAGCTGGTATCTGGAGAGTGATGGATGTGGAAATAATGTATAAAACAATCAAGAAGAAGAAAGACACAACAAGACACATCTCAGAAACAAAATAAGCAGATAAGTACACAACAACAGGAAGAAAACTAAATACACAATAGACAAAACAAATAGGTAAATAAAACAGGAGCATGGATGTAGTCCGCGGTGTATCACATAAGCTGTTGTGTTGTTGTTGTTGAAGTCAGTTGGCCAAATTACCTAACAATCTTTCTTCTCGAAAGCTACGTATTCCCTGTCCAACATTACAAATATTTCATCGAATCCATTTCTAGCAAATATCGGATCTGTAGGATATAGGTAGCTGTCCGTCTTCATAGGCAGGAGTGCAGGAGGAGAAATGTAGGAGGGCTTTGGTCCTATTTAGTTAATACAAGAAACGAGTCTGGGTCTACCTGAAACTACGAAGATGATAAAAATCGGCTCACCTGATGAGAATCTGCGCTGGCGACGCCCCCACCTCATTGGCTATATCCTTCACCACTGGATCGTCCAGCGCGCAGGCAGCGCCGGGGCTCTTGTAAGCCGCGGGGGTTCCCCTGGAGCCCAAGGTCCCGTAGCAGCTCAGGCGGATGTTGTATTTTGCGCAGAAGTCCGATAGACGGCGCTGGTTCAGGTACGGGTGGCACTCCACCTAAGACAAAATCACACAGTAAATTATGAAACTTTTGACTACGAGAAATACATGCACTAAAAGGAGTTCAATGATTTTCTTATAGATCTCATCAAAGGATCTTGACCAAATCTATATCATCATCATCATCATCAGCCATTTGACGCCCACTGCAGGACGTAGGCCTCCTTCGTGGTTTTCATAACCATGAGGGGTTTTGCCATAATCGCCACGCTTGGCGGGTTGGCGATCGCAGTATGCGGTTGGAATCTGAGGAAAATGCTGCTGCCCGTCTCCTGGTAAGTGATTTCCTTAGACGCCTTCTACGACATCCACGGAAGGAAATGGAGTGACGCTATTCTTAATCCGTCGCCACACAGAATAAAGTAGTAGGGGCTGTGTCGGGTTACACAGCCGTTTTAACGTGAAACGCCTATAAGTAAGCGTTAATTTTTAACTCAAACTGCGCAATGTGTTACGCGGCTCTGGCGCCATCTAGCGGCACGAATCAAGAAGTTCTGAGTTATTGCCATTTTGCTCTACTCAGCGATTTCTTGTTAATTGCACACGACACGTAGTTACAGAGTTACAGCCCTCGCCAAGGCGACGATGAGTTTTATTTGCATGCGGTTTCAGCAAGTTCGTAGAATCGATCAAGCGGTCCGTTGTGGGTGGAAACTGATATCGCACTCAGGTTGTGTTCTGATCTCGATATCAGTTTCACCTAAAAACAAAGTTGACACGCAATTTGTATTCAAATTAACATAGACTCAATAGAATGAGGAGATCCGCAGAAGAACCCGAGTTACTGATATAGCTCGAAGAATTGCTCAGTTGAAGTGGCAGTGGGCGGGGCACATAGCTCGGAGAACTGATGGCCGTTGGGGCGAAACAGCTCTGACCTGGCGACCGTGGACCGGACGACGCAGCGTGGGCAGGCACGTTTTCGTCGATTTCGACTGGACTAACAGTAACAAATAACTAATAAACATAAAACATAAACATAAACATAAACATAGCCCGTCTCCTGGTAGGTAATTTATTTCCTTAGTCGCCTTTTAAGACATCCACGGAAGGAAATGGAGCCCTATGTCCTGCAGTGAGCGTCGAATGGCTGATGATGATGATGATGAAACAATCTATATTATAAAATTTATTGTTTACAGTGGTAGAAGTCACTGTAAACTTTGTGTGACCAGAGTCGACATTTTTAATTTTTTTTTTCGTGGAATCGGATCACGAGATCAGATTCTACTTTTCATTCTTTTTTTTTTAAGGTGAAACTGCTATCGAGATCAGAGTACACCCTGAGTGCGATATCAGTCCCCAAAGGATCGCGTGATCAGATTCTACGAACCCGTTTAAGCAAGTGACCCCCTACTACTGAACTGAAAGACGTTTCACGTCAAAAAAGAGTTAAGGAAATCTGGCGAAGGTAATTTCCCTCCTCACCTGGTTGACCACCGGCTTAATCGCCGCCATCTCGTAAATCTTGGTGATCTGCTTGGAGTTAAAGTTAGCCACCCCGAGGGTCCGCACCAGGCCCTCTCTCTGAAGACCCTCCATGGGTGCCCAGGCGTCGAAGTACTCGTACGAGGAGTACTGGAGTACGCCGGCGACTGTCGGGAGCACCTCGCCGTCTTCCTGCGGAGACGTAAGGGGTCGTCAATTATTAGAAATAGAAAATAGAAATAGAAAATGTTTATTTGTATTGGTACGTCGATTAATCAGACGATGGTTTGTTAGGGTGCCGTAGTCAACAAGGAACCCTCATAGTTTCGCCATGCCCCCGTCCGTCATCTGTCTGTCCGTCTGTCTGTCTGCGGCTTAGCACAGAGACTACAAGTACTAGAAAGCTGAAATTTGGCATAGATATACCTACTTTAATTATTTTTAATCACGCCGACTAAACGGCAGGGTAACAGTCCTGCGCAATGCATCCTCTATTTGGTCGAAGTTCGAGTTCTCCATGTTTACTCTAAGAATAATCTCTTTTCGTGTTTAACCAAAGATCAACGCTACCTTCAATGACATTGGGTTGTGGATCATTAGGAGGTCAAAGTATGTGAGTCCCATGGCATCGAGGGACGCCAGGCAAGCCTTCTTCACCAGGTCGGGACGGTGGTATGTGCTCCAGAGCTTCGACGCGATGAAGAGCTCCTCGCTGGAATACGACACAAATGTGGTGTATTACGTTAAAGGATTATGTAATTAGAACTACTTACAAGTTAGCCACGGACAAGAAAAAGAATTTTATATTCTTATATACAATGCCGACGACCTAGTGGCGCAGCGGTAGTGCATCTGCATACCATGATCAGAGGTCCCGGGTTCGAATCACGACTGGGGACAAAAAAAAACCCCAGGTCTTGGATGTTTACATGTTTGTGATGTCGTCGTTTCTGGTTCTCACGACACAGCGTATCCTAGTGTGGGGCCAGAAGCAATTTATGTGCCTATATGTAAATGTTTAATGTTTATGTAAATGTTTCATATTTAATCTAAAGATGGAAGGTCGAAAGGAGCTAAGTACATCTGGCCGGTTTAGTATGTAAAGTAGTTTATGGAAAGAGAGCGCGGCATCTGTTTGAAAAAAAAATCACGGACTAGGAAAGACAAAATATGATGTAAACACACGCGGCAAGGAAGGTCACAGGATGACTGCCTATTCAAAAACATTTTAAGGGTAATTTAAATATGCCGCGGCGAAAATTTGGAATAACATACCACCTCAAAAAATACATGTCACAATCCGTGTGCCGCCGGCTTAAGAATAGCGTCACTCCATTTCCTTCCGTGGATGTCGTAGAACGCGACTAAGGAAATCAATTACCAGGGGACGTGAAGCAGTGTCTTCCTGAGATTCCAACCGCATACTGCGATCGCCAACCCGCCTGCCAAGCGTGGAGATTATGGCAAAACCCCTCATGGTTATGAAAATCACGAAGGAGGCCTATGTCCTGCAGTGGGCGTCAGATGGCTGATGATGATGTCACAATTTACGTTCAAAAAACAATATATGAACTATTTCGCCGAGAACCGGGCGGCGGTCAGTAGGTCGGTAGACCAACAGCCCGATGATCGGACGATGTGGCCGGTCGGCAGGGTGCCGTGGATGCGAATGGCGAGTGACCGCGAAAGATGGCGTGATGGGGATAAGGCCTATACCCAGCAGTGGGCAGAGGTGGGCTGATGATGATGATGATTCATAGACTAAGATCAAAGTATAAAAACATCGATTACACAATCTGCTAGATATACTTTTAGTGGTAATAGTAACAGAAAAAAAGTATTTTGTAAACTATCATTACCTGGTATTGAGCACACGTGAAAACAGATATTTTTTTTGCGCTCAGCGACTCTCTGTAATTTATTTCATCATCATCATCATTCAGCCACAAGAAGTCGACTGCTGGACATGGACCTCCTCCATGGATTTCCAAAAAGATTATATGGTAGCGGCTTGCATCCAGCGTCTTCCTGCCACTTGGATGAGGTCTTCTGTCCATAGCCCAGCGGATTAGTAAGTTGAAGTGGCAGTGGGCGGGGCACATAGCACGCAGAAGACCAAATATCGGCAAGCGCAGCGTGGGAAGACCAGCCACAAGATTCATTTTATATCTTTCACCAAATCTCTCAGGCTTTTGCTGAAAATCAGCGTCAGCAGTGGAGCATGTTCCCTGATGACTTTAGGCTGAGCGTAAAGCCTTTTGCCTTATTAATAATATTTTTTCAGTTATGTACTTTATTTAACTTTTGTTAGCAATAAAGACAATTTCACTTCCATGTCTATTAATAACACATTCCTTTTCTGTATGTTTTAATTTTTTATCTAACGAGCAAAAAATTTTATATTGAACTACATTTTATTACTTAAATCCTACCGGCTGCGTCATGTCAGAGAAGCGTGAATCAAAGATGAATGTACAATCAAGACTGGTTTATTGGTTTGTCATGCATACCATACAATAGTAGGTAGGTTGACAATGGCTAGATAGATAGATAAAAAGTTTATTTGCTATTACCGAGTGATACGGATATCGAAATTCATACTTTAGGGTCTCGTATTATCATATTCCGTGTGGTGCCGGATTAGGAATAGGGTCACTCCATTTCACTCCGTGGATGTCGTAGAAGGCGACTGAGGAAATAAATTACCAGGAAATAAATTGCTGAAAAAAAGTCTATGTTTATGCTCAGAAATGCTTATTTTTCATGCATACCTTCGAATGTTGCCATTTACCTGGGGACGTTTTACCTTAGGCATGGTTAATTTTTTTGTAGCTATTTACGTCCCACTGTAGGGGCACAGGGGCTTAATAATGCGCAACGAATCTTGTAGGAAACCTGAATTTTGCGATAGCATTTAGTATGGAATTTGTTAGTTAGACGATTGGCATCGATCAGGATCTTGTGCGCATAATATAGGCAACATCGTATTATCAATATCTTACCGTTTCACGGCCCCTTCGTCGATTTTGGCACCAATGGCCTCCCCAACCAGTTTCTCAGTGCCGTAGATGAAGGCGGTGTCGAAAGCACGATAGCCCAGGTCTATGGCCGCGCCGACGATTGCCTTGATCAGGCTGGGCTCCAGCTGGAACAGGGAGAATTTAAAGAAAATCGGCGAAAACCCGCGTGTAGATTCCGTACCCATTAATAATATAATACACACACGCACGCACGCACGCACGCACGCACGCACGCACGCACGCACGCACGCACTCACGCACGCACGCACGCACGCACGCACGCATGCACGCATGCACGCACGCACGCACGTACGCACGCACGCACGCATGCATGCACGCACAAACACACGCACCCATACACACACACGCGCGCATACACACACACACTTCACATTTGTCAAACACGAATGTCGTGTTTTCGTAAGAGAAAATGAACATCACTAGAGTTAACGTTCATCCGAGTGAATCGTCTGATGTCGCGATCCCTCGTTCGTCCGATCTTTCGTTAGATCTTCCTAATTTCGTTCCTTCTTTCACTTTTGCTTCGTGCATTGATGCGACGGTGGATTCATACGTTGGTAGGTTAGTAAATAACAAAGATTAGTTAGTCAGCAAATTAATAATTACTAACCAAGGCCGTCCCGAGCGCCAACACCGGCATCTTTATCCCGTTGCACAGTGGAAACCTCCCGTACATTGCGGTGCGCAAAAGTCGATTTTTAAATTCAGACATTTTTGCAAACTTTTTGTTATTTCTGAAAAATAGACAATTTTATACGTTTACCAGACAAACAAAAATTTTAATTGCTTATGACAGTTACAAGTTACAGACGAGCAAAGTTACTGTTGCGTAGAAGTTTTTCATTCGTCAAAAGTTAAGTGCAAAGATGGGCCAACTTTAACCATTGCTCACTTCCTTAATTTTGTATACTGATCAGATCAGTTTTGTGAAATTTCTAATGCAAAAGAGGGCAAATAGAGTTGTTAACTGAAACAAATGTTTGCTTAGTACGTTAGATGGAATTGCTCATAACCTGAACATACAATGAACTTTTGCATATTACATAATGCACTATAGGTACTACCTCAGGCACTGTGAAACAAAACTCAGAAGTGCGAGAAAAATCACTCATTTCGAAAAAAACTTCTTCAATATTCACTAGGTAATGTTCTCAAAATTGTGTACAGGCGTTTCGATTTGTATTAACCACATTTTATTCATTTTATGCCGACAACAATCCTTTAAAACGATGAAAAGTTATATTTTCAGTAATTTTCAAATACTTTTTTAGGGTTCCGCACTCAAAAGGTAAGGGACTCTATTATATGTTTCAATTTTATATAGGTATTTATACATAACTCTTCTTTTTCTGATTCTTTATTCTTTCTTCTATTCTTATTTATATTCTCTTATATTCTTTGCAGAGCTTCATACATAAAATTTATGACTGACAACTCTGACAATCAGCTATTTAAATTAGATTAGATTTATTTATTGCACATTAGGTACCTACATTACAAAAGTGCCTAGGTACATACATACAAAATCTTAAATATCTCACTTATGGACCTTTTAGACGAGGCCAATAGACGAGACAATCGAGTAAGCCAGGCGAATATTGGCTTCGTGTGAATGGAACCAGTCGAATGCATTGGATTGTCCCAAGCTAATAGCTTATGCCAGTCGAGTGAATTAGAACGATTTCGAATTTGCTGGCGCTAGTGCTTCCCCCACTACTTTCCCATTGGATTGGCTTGTGTATTGGCTTCATGTGAAACGTGTTTCCGTCCCGGGCGAGTAAGCCAGTCCAATACATGTCATGTCGTAATACATGTTATGTGATAAACCATGGTTTTAAACAAGTGGACAAACGAAAAGCTCTTAAAGCAATTTTACGTCTGTCCATCGTTAATAGAAATGAATTTTATTTACTTTACTTATTTATATCGGTATCGACTGGCTTGTGTGTGAACGACATGAAGAAAATTTTGCGTTTTTCACTGGATTGGCTTACTAGACTCGCTTATTGGATTGTCTCGCCTATTGGCCTCGTCTAAAAGGTCCAACTGGCGGTGTTATCGCTAAAAGCAATTTCTTCCAGACAACCTTAGGATGGTTATTTATTAATAATTTATCCTGGAATCTAACTTACGTAGGTACTTGATGATTTGGCGCAAGCCGCCCGCCCTGGCGGGGATTACGTGGCAGACGTATAAAGAAAGACTAACCAACTGGCTACTTTCTTCAGTGATTTTTTTAGTATTCAATACTAGGGGGTTCATTGAGATGGATGAATGAGTGAATAAGATGCAATTAACTCTTATTAAATGTTATTTAATTTTTCAACACCTTTTAGTTGTCATGTTTTTTTCTAAACCTAACATTCCTTTCTTGAACAACCATGCACTGCGGCGATCACTGCGTCATCATCGTCGTCTGGCCTCTCAGATATTCTTTCAATCTCGGAAATCGATAAAAGTCACTATTAGGAGCAAGGTCTGGAGAATATGGAGGATGTTCTACCAATTCGAAGCCAGCATCATTGATGGCAGCCATCGCAACTTTGGACTTGTGCGCTGGGGCGTTATCTTGATGAAACAAAACAACTTTAGCGAATTTGCCACGGCTTTTTTCGCGTATTTCGTCACGCAACTTTTTGATTTATTCTGTGTAGGTACATATCCCCGTAATAGTGGCTCCATGACTGAGCTATTCAATGATCATCACCCCTGTCCCAAAAAAGAGAACCCATGATCTTGCCGGCGGATGGAACTGCCTTGAATTTCTTAGAGGTCGGTGATGGTCTCTTTCAAGTCATGGATTGATTTTTTGTTTCAGGGTCGTAATGGTGAAGCCATGTTTCATTCATAATTAGAAATAGAGCCAAAAACGGTTTTGTTGAAATAGTTCCACACAGCTTTGTGAAATTCTCAGCCTGGTTCATTTTTGTTCGGCCGTTAGCATTCTAGGCACCCAACGCGCTGAGACTTTTCATTCCCAAATGGTCATGCATCATATTAGGGGTTAAAGTATGAAATTGCCGTTTTATTGCAATAGGTTCTTTGAATTGACATAGAATCTTCATGGTTTGAGGTTTTCGAATGAAACTTTTTCAAATGGTTTCTATGATGTTCTTTTTTTAAAAAATGTGAAACATTTGAATATCGACTTTCAATTGTTTTTGTTATTCAATTTAGACAAGAAAGATGGATACTGCGAAAATTCGAGTGATTTTTGAATACGAGTTCCGACGCGGAAGTAACGCGGCAGAAACAGCCCGCAATATCAATGCTGCATTTGGAGAGGGGTCTACTAATGAACGCACCGTGCGATTTTGGTTTAAACGCTTTCGTGATGGAAATTTCGACTTAAAGAACGAGCCACGAGGAAGACCGCCCACACAGGTGAATAACGATGAATTAAGAGAGATAGTGGAAGCCGACCCTAGTCAAACTACCCAGGAATTAGCGGCATGGTTTAACGTTACCTTACCCACAATATTGACTCACTTGCGTCAAATCAATAAAATAAAAAAATACGAAAAATGGGTGCCTCATAATCACTCGAATTTTCGCAGTATCCATCTTTCTTGTCTAAATTGAATAACAAAAACAATTGAAAGTCGATATTCAAATGTTTCACATTTTTTAAAAAAAGAACATCATAGAAACCATTTGAAAAAAGTTTCATTCGAAAACCTCAAACCATGAAGATTCTATGTCAATTCAAAGAACCTATTGCAATAAAACGGCAATTTCATACTTTAACCCCTATTATTACGAACACTCCCAATGAAATGACGATCGACGATCCGCCAAAACAAAATTTTCATTTTTTTTTTATCATTTCTTCAGTTACTGCAGTCGTAGGGCGCCCTGAGCGCATTAGTCATTAGTAACGTGCATGTACTGCCCCTCTTAAACTCAGCACACCAACGCGCAACCATAGAATAAGGAGAAGCATGAACCCCTAACGTATCTTGCAAGTCTTGATTTACGTAGTAACATATTTAATTACAGCGCGAACTTCAATTTTCTCCACTTTCGCTTACTCGCTGCGACAAGTAAAAAGTTAGTCTTTTATATCTGTGGTAAGAAACTTCTATAATTGAAAAACCAAAAGATAATTGAACTTTTTTTTTTATGTCGACAAAAAAGTGGGCTGTGCCTGCCAGCGTCTTCTTTTTCTCCATCCAAGGACCTCATTCTCACTACCTACTTATTGAACACCCCTCGTATTTAAAGGAAAATATGTCACATACAAAATATGAAATGGCAGAAAGAAACACATGCACATAGAGGTATATTATCCGCCATTAGGTAGTTAAAAAATATAGATCAATTACATAGATGCAACCGTGTGGCGCCGGATTAAGAATAGCGTCACTCCATTTCCTTCCATGGATGTCGTAGAAGGCGACTAAGGAAATAAATTACCAGAAGACGGGCAGCAGCGTTTTCCTGAGATTCCAACCGCATACTGCGATCGATCGCTAACCCGCCTGCTGAGCGTGGCGATTATGGCAAAACCCCTCATGGTTAGGAAAACCACGAGGGAGGCCTATGTCCTGCAGTGGGCGTCAAATGGCTGATGATGATGATGACATAGATGCAAAATCTTAGCATCCAAAAAAACCCTAACCGAAGAAACCACCCCGCAGCACATCCGAACCAAAGGGTCACACGCTGGCAGCATTGCCACGCTGCACGGCCAGAGTTCCTTTGGCCATGATACGCACCAGAGCGGCAATCAAGCGCTGAGGTATGTATTTGAATGGCTCAGACACTCAGGTTTCCTCACGATGTTTTCCTTCACCGTTAGCGAGTGGTGTTGCTACTAGAACTTCACAAATGTAGGTACATAACTTAGAAAACTAAGTCCTAGATGCCCGCACTGGAAATCCAACCTGGGTCTCTCGCTTCCGAGCCCAACGTTCTACCCACTAAGCTACCACCGGCGCGCACCGCAGCTCTCTAACGAAGATCAAAACAAATGTCGACTCACGAGCAGCACAAAAGCCGAAATAACCACAAGCAATTACAACGTTTCTTTAATCACTTCTTTGATGATTGAATTGAATAACTTTTAACAAATTACTAGAAACTCAACGCCTGTTGGTTGGTTGACTTCCGGGAAAGAGAATGGCGGTTGGTCTACTGTAACTGCTGAAGTATAGTTCATTTGTTTAGGTATTTAACTAAATGTAAACAATCTTGATGCGTCTTTTTATTGAAATATACACTTTAAAGTCTAAATATTTACATTTGACTTGAATTTCATGAAATTTTATATAATTTCACATAGAATTTTGTTAAGTGTAGATTTAGATTTATAAACTGTATACCTATTTCAATAAAAAGACGTATCAAGATTGTTTACATTTAGTTAAATACCTAAACAAATGAACTATAGGTGTAAACATTGTGAACTACCTACAAATTCGCCGCGGATAAGGAAAAGAAAAACTCATTATGAAAACTAAAAACCCGACTGCGAGTCTTAAACAAGGTCTACTCATGTAGGGCTTGCTTAAAACTGTTTTTTTATGTAAGTATTCGTCCCACGGCGGGAAAGCCAAAATCGTCAACATCACAAGAGAACACGGGAAACAACATTCGTGTAACCAAGAAAGAAACAGAACGTTTGTTGAATGTTTGAAAATAAATGACGTTTTGATGAATGATTCTGTCGCTGTCGATTCTTAAACTTTCGCAAAATTTACACTGTTGTAAGACTTGACGCCTAGCGCCACCTGTTTGAGATTCATATCGATGCAACACGTATCGCCATCTGTTACCGAAAATAGAAACTAAAAATACCCCCACCTCTATCGCTGGGGATCTTGTTTTATCTACACCCTACTCGCTTGTCTGTTACCAATGCCTAAAAAACTAACAACCCCATTTTACTTTCAAGTAAAAGTTGTGTGTGCTACGTTTGTGTTTTTTTTTAATTATTTTCTTTTGAATAAAAAGTATAATTAAGTATGTCTCTGATGCTAAGGTTAGGAATAATAAGGTTTTTGGTCACACGAGTCTAATTACCAACAGTAAAAATAATATATATACCGCGTATAACGATATATTTTGTAATGGTAACACTGCTTGTTTTTTTTTTTTTCATCGAATTGAAAAACAGACTTTAGGATTTCTCTGATAAATAAAATTGCAATTTTTAACTTTTACCTGAACAACTTTTATTTCGTCTTGCAAAACATAGTTCATCACATTTAAATACATAGCCACATTATTTAAAAACTTACACAAGTATACTCCGAGCAAATATTTCACAGATTAAAAGGCGAACATTGATTTCGGTTGGTTTCCTGGTTTCTTCAATAACCCTGAAAACAAATGTATAGAGCAAATTAATTTTAGACAGACAGGATGAAACAAATTCCTTTCTGTTCGAAATGAGTGTAAAAAACTAAAGTTCGTAGACAAGCAGAACAAGGAATGGATTTTACTTGTGCATGCGAACAAATTTATAATGGGGAAAACTTAGAAATCGGCCAAAAATATCCTGTCAATTCGGGACTATTCATAAAGTACGTCACAATTTGTTAATTTTTTCCAATGTATCAAAAACATTGGAAAAATCAACAAAAAAATATTTGTTGATAAATTGATTAATTTTTTTATTTATATATTAGGATATTAGGTTCGTCAACAATTGCGACATCCTTACATGCTAAAAGGAAAACAGATATTAAGCTAGATGTATAACTAATTACAGATAAACACAGCATGCATAGAAATAAAGAACCACCTAAATAAATAAATAAATATATAGGTATATATTTATATATATTTAGGTAAAAAAAAATATTGAAATGAAAATGTTTTAATAATTTCTACAGTAGTCGAGATCTAATAGGTCCGTTTTGACACCTTAGCTATGATGATAGAATGTAAATTATAATAAAATCAACAACTTGGCTGTATTTGATTCATCATCATCATCATCATCAGCCTACGCTTGTCCACTGCTGGACATAGGCCTCCCCCATTGCACGCCACTGAGCACGGTCCTCGGCTACTCTCATCCAGCTCTTGCCAGCCGCCCTGCGAAGATCATCGCTCCACCGAGTCTGAGGACGTCCTACACTACGTTTACCGATCCGCTGTCTCCACTCAAGAACTCGTCTACCCCATCGGTTATCAGTTCTTCGGATGATATGGCCGGCCCTTTGCCACTTCAGCATGATAATTCAGCACGTATTCGATTAGGAAATAAAAATTAAACTTTGTAAGGACGCGTAGTCGCAGCGCTGGTTTTCCGCCCGTCCCTTTTAGCCTACGACCTATTCTCAGACTTACCAAACACACAAAAATATTCACAAAAATCGGTGAAGCCGTTTCGGAGGAGTTCGACAAAAAACTATGACACGAGATTTTTATATATTAGATATTGTATACTGACTTGGACTATTCCTCACAGCATTCAGTTGTTTGGAAGCTCCGACAGATTGTCCTGGCTTTAAGATAGTCTGAGTTTTCCCTGGAAAATATTAACGCTGGTGTTACGTCGGGCATGGTGTCTCGCTCGCGCTATATATTTTTTTTTTTTGTTATTGTATTAAAATGAGTAGGCTTGTAGGCTTTTATTAAAATGAGTATAGTTTTGATGTGGTCTGAGTGTTTGATAGATAATAAAATTGCGGACATTCGTGACATATGTTTCTTATCCTGTACCTAGTTTTTGATTGAGAAAACTGGATTCCAAAATTATTAATTTTGGAATCAACTTTTCTTTATTGAAAACTACGTATAGAAAAACAAAAATGTATTTAAAATGTCCGTAATTTCAGTATGTATCAAACCCTCAGACCATATTTAATAAAAGTAAACTCATTTTATTACAATCACAAAAATATATATATATATGTAAAAATATATAGCCAAGGCATTAAAACACTCCTTAAATGCATGAAAACGTCTCCTAAATCCTTGTAATGTATGAAGCGTTTATCAATATTCGAATTATCTCGTAAAATAATGTTTTTATGCATCTACACCCTTTTTTGGAAACTTTTAGAATCCTGTGAAGAAACGAAATCTAATTTATGTTTTTTTATTATTAGAGTAGATAACTTGATTTTTCGCATTGTTGGGACCCCGAAAAACTCGAAAAAAATATTGTTATTATTTCCATTTTTAGGGTTCCGTACCCGAAGGGTGCCAAACGGGACCCTATTACTAAGACTTCGTCTGTCTGTCCGTCCGTCCGTCCGTCCGTCCGTCCGTCCGTCCGTCCGTCTGTCTGTCTGTCTGTCTGTCTGTCTGTCTGTCTGTCACCAGGCTGAACAGTGATAGCTAGGCAGCTGAAATTTGAAAGAAGTGGCATTGCTTTTATACCGTAGAACACATAGAAAAACTCAAGAAATATCCAAAAAACGGCTAAGTGCGAGTCGAACTCGCGCACAAAGGTGTCCGTACCATTAACTATACAACATTAAACATAAAGATTGGAAAAAAACGGCAAAAAATCACGTTTGTTTTATGGGAGCCCCCATTAAATATTAGTTTTATTTTAATTTAACTGTTTATTTTTGAAGCGAATATAGAAATATTCTTTGAATATTTCAAGCGTCTATTTGTTGCCGTTATTAATAGCAAAAAACGGCAAAAATGACGTTTGTTGTATGGGAGCCCCCATTAAATATTTATTTTATTCTGTTTTTAGTATTCGTTGTTATAGCGGCAACAGTAACACATCATGTGTGAAAACTTCAAGTGTCTATCTATCACAGTTCATGTGATACAGTTTGGTGACGGACAGACAGACGGAAGTGGAGTCTTAGTAATAGTAAGGGGTCCCTTACCCCTTTGGGTACGGAACCCTTATAGGATCACTTTGTTGTCCGTCCGTCCGACCGTCTGTCTGTCAAGACCTTTTGTCTCGGGCACGCCTGGAGGTATCGAGTTGAAATTAGAACGTTACGCAAGTAATATCGTCTTTTACTTCTATACATTTGTAATTAAATGATTAGAAGTTCGGGAAAATCTTGGATTAAAGTATTATTAAAATAGATTTTTTGGGTTTTAGAGGTTTAAAAAAATGCGAAATATCAAGTTTATAGTTAAAAAGTTATAAGATTTAGTTTCTTCATAGGCCTTTATAGGCGTGAAATAGAGGTAAACATTATTTTACGAGACAACTCAAATAAATTTCAAGCGCAGGTATGCATAAATTATAATTGTGACGTCATACTTAGAGCTCGATTTGTATGGCGCGTTTTTGTACCACGTGACTAGAATGACTTTTCGATCGGGTATATGACATGAAGACGCGGACCTCGAGACAAACCAGTTATGGTTTTAGGAGGTCCGAATCCATTTAACATTGTATAGATATTATGTAGACATGAATATCATGAAAAGTATTAGTTGTAGAGAAAAAAAATTAAGCATTTGTTATTGCCACCCGACTGCGACGGAGCCTAAAAGGAAGGTAATGTGTTTAGCTCGTATGTATGTATGTTCCCTCATAACTCCTTAACCAATGGTCAGATTTTGACAAAAAAAAAAGGTCTCAATCGATTCGTCGTCCCTGCGCGAGTGTCATAGGCTATATTAAAATTAGCATTCATGGAACGGAAAAGTAACAAAAAACAAAGAAACGCTATTAAGTAACAACCGTGAGTCACTAGATGGCGCTGTTATATTTAATTTATTATACTCGGATCTTCATCATCATCATCAGCCATTTGACTCCCACTGCAGAGCATAGGCCTCCCTCATGGTTTTCCAAGCTTCCCGGTGTTTTCCCGACCGCATCCAGCGACTCCGCGCCACCGTAATCAGGCCGGATACGCGGATCTTAATTTTATTTAACTACGCCAGTCACGTGTAATGTATGTAAAACATCAGTACGCGGGCGTTATAGATGAGCATTGAAAAATCACTAATAAGACAAAAATAGAAGTGAAATAAAAACTAACCAGCAACTCGACTGCTGAGCATTAACTACTAAGCAGACGGGACCCAAATTCAGCAATGTAACTCCTTAGGTTGGTCCCGCCTGCTTAGTAGTTAATGCTCAGCAGTCGGGTAGTTGGTTACTTTGTATTTCCCTTCTTTATTTATCTTTTAGCATGACCTCAATGAGATTAAAACATTTTTTGTGGAAGTTCTCCATTCACGGTACCTCCAAACGTATGCTATATTTTCTACTTACGTGGACTGATTCTCAAAGGGTTTTCAAACCTCTTATGAGTCTCGCTGATCAGCGAAAGCTTCTTTTTAGGTATTTTCGAACCCTTTTCAAAGTTCTGTGTCAATATATTTTTACTGATTGGGATTTTGTGGACACTCGTTATCACTGGTTTCGGTTTCACGACATCGAGTACAGTTTTCATTGGTATCTTTGTTGATTTTACTGGGATTGTCTCCGGTATTTTGTTGTTTTGCGCGGCGTTTTCAGTTTTGTCTCTGTTGTTATGTTTGACAGTCAACGTGTCACGTTTTTTTTGTTTGTTTTGTGTATTTTTGTCGTTAGCGTTTGTATTTTGCGAAACTTTCGCTGTATTGGGCGTAGTTTTTGGCAGCGCGATGTTGCCGCTTAATATTATCTCAACATTTGCTTCCTTCGCCGTTGCTGAGTTTTTTGTTTCCGTTTTGTTTTTGTTGGAAACATTTTTAGATTCTTTTACTTGTTTTTTGTCAACTACTTTATCAGATTTCTCATCTTTATTATGAGTCTTAACACTTGCAACCTTAACAGGTTTTTGCAATTTATTTGATTTTTCAATTGCTTCTTTAGGATTGATATCTGCAACGTTGTCAGGTTTTTGGACTTTATTTCCTTTTTCATTGTCTTCTTTCTTATCTTTGTTAACATTAGGATTCATATCTTCAGCCTTATCCGATTTTTGAGCGTTCTTAGATTTTTCAATCTGTTCTTCATCGTTAATACCTGCAGCTTTATCAGACTTTGGCGCTTTCTTAGTATTTCCGTCGGTTTTAACTTCGGTCTTAGATTTCTTACTGACAACCTCTACACTTTTGCTTACTGTACTTTCTTTAGCAGTTATATGATTATCTTCAGTATTTTTTTCATCCGGACTCTCCAGAGGCCTTTTAGCCGCTTTTTTCGCATTTTCCACTTGGGTACTAGGTTTTTTGGCAACTTTTTGTGTATTTACGTTGTTTACTTTATCTTTTTGCGCAGCTTTCGTAGATTCTTTACTCTTTTGCATGTTCGCAGCGCTTTGCTTATCTTTACGTCCACATTCCACATTGTCTTTAGATTTTTGTACAACTTCTTTATTCTTTTGTGAATTGACAGCTCTATCGGTGCCCTTTTGGTCACTAACAGCTTTTACTTTAACAATGTGCTCATTTAAGGCACTTTCCTTAACTTTCTTACCATTTTCTTTGGCGTTTTCTCCATTTGTATCTTTAACTTTTTGGACATTTTCTTTATTATTTTCATTATGTTTCTGCGCTGTTTTTGCACTTACTTTATTCTTCTGCCCACTTGCAGCATTCTGCTTATCTTTCTGCCCGCTGACACCACTCGCCTTACCCTTTTGCCCATTATCGATATTCTCTTTACCGTTGTCACTTTCCTTAACTTTCTTAGTATTTTCTCCATTTACAGCGCTCTCTTTAACTTTCTCGCCGTCTTTATTCTTAAGGTTAACACCACCAGCTTTACCCTTGGGCTTCCCTTTCTTAGGCAACTGTTTAGGCGGTGCCATGACCTCGGAGTCTTTTTTCGACCTCTTCACGCCAACGTCTGGCAGTTTATCCCCGGATCTCTTCCGCTCTTGGGGAAATTCCGGCTCAGCGTCCAGGGTGGTACGCCTTGACCGTCCTTCTGTATCCGTATCGGACTCCGTGGGTGCCTGATTGGCTTCTAGGCATATGCTGATGATCTTCGCGAGTAGGGCTGTCCTCTCGTCAGTCTCGAGTGATGGATCGATCAGTTGGGAATGTGTTCGTTTGATCTCCTTTAGGTATTGCTCGTCTGGAATTGGTGAAATGGTTTTAGTAAAATAGAGAACACTTTTTTGGCTATTTTAAGATACATTTACATAGTTCTAAGTGATTATCATCTTCTTCAGTCCTTTGACTCAAGGAAGCATAGGGCCTCAACCACAGATTTCCACTTCTGACGGTGGTTCGCGGCAGCTTCCAGCAGGCTAGTTAGTGCGAAGGACTTAGATCGACTTAACTGATTATTAGTAGACAATTGGCGATCTTATCGCTTAGAGCGATCTCTTACAGACAACCTGTGGATGGAGAGCATTGTAGAAACATTATAGCATTGTACGGTCTACACTGTGCATCAGTATAAAATGGAGATACTATAGAAGGAATTTAAAAGTTTTTGAACGATAAGATAGTGGTTTTAAGGACTTCACCATCATTTTTCATTTGATTGGCTGAAGAAATATATCGAACGAATGTGACAGTTAAGAGTACGGAGACGGAGACGGAGACGGAGACGGACAGACAGAAGCGACTCACCCATGTACTCCAGATCGAACTTCATCCGATGGTGGAAGGGCGCGATGTGGGACCACTTGTTTTGCAGCGACCACGACACGCGCAACGCGTCCGCGCATCGCAGGACGAAGCCGCCGGTAGGCTGCGGGAGGACGGCGGTGGATGATCAAGGCGTTTGTGAGTTTGCAGTACTTTTAGTCACATGTCCCGGCAACTCAGCAGACAGGCTGCTAGGTTTGCCAGAACAAGTCGTGTTATGAATAAAAACACGATAGCTCTGAAGAACTTCTCGCATACAGTTCAAACAGTCTATGTTAACATCTTTCTCTTTCCCATAGAATATTTAAACAGCAGTTGAAGAGTTTTAAGGAATCCGTGTTATAGAATGTTATTTTTTTGTTTTTTACATACATAAATAAACTTTCACCTGTATCCCGGAGCGGTAGGTAGAGACAGTTTGCCCTTACCATGATTTTCGTTTACGAGAGATGGTATGTGTGTGTGTGAAGGTGATATGAAAGAAAGCAAAAGTATAAGCAGCCTATATACGTCCCACAGTAGCTCAGACACTCAGGTTTCCTCACGATGTTTTCCTTCACCGTTAGCGAGTGGTATTGCTACTATAACTTCACAAATGTACATAACTTAGAAAACAAAGTCATAGGTACATGCCCGCACTGGAAATCGAACCTGGCTCTCCCGCTTCCGAGTCCAATGTTCTACCCACTAGGCTACCACCGCAATATAAAGTGTACTATGTATACATTGGTACAAAGTGTTATAAGACGTTAATTGTTCCAGCATGTTTTGACACTGAGACGTACATATATAATAATTATATAAATAACCATTACCGTACTACTATGACTCTATTAAACAACTCAGCATTTTAGATGTTCTTGAGAAGTACGTGTGACATACTGTGATTAGAGAACGCTGTGGACTGAAACAGGATATAGTGACTACAGTTGATTGGTACCTTGGTTTCTGCTTACCCCTGGGGGATACAGGCGTGAGTAATGTAAGTTACCACTCACCATTGCTTCCATGAAGAGAGAGTCAGCAAACTTGTCGGCCAGCCGTGCCAGCGTCGTACGCCGTGAACGGTGAGCCACGGCATAACTCCTGATGACCTGAGGAAACATAGGGATACTAATTGAATGATAAGAAAATAGATAGTTACATATTTAATTGTAATATGTGTATATTTATTTGAGTAAGTAAATAAGAGAAAAGTTATTAATTATTTAATTATGCACCTATTGTTTGTAATTCTTTGTAAGGATATTGGCTTATGTGCCTACTGTATGTAATTCTTTGTAATGTTGCCAAATAAAGTTTATTCTTATTCTTCTTATTCAAACAACAAACAAGTATACTCTGTTGCGCAGTAACAAGTATACTCTGTTGCAACTCATTCTGCAGGGCAATATCCAGGGACGACGGAGACCTGGCCGCAGAAAAACATCGTGGCTCCAAAATCTTGCATAGTGGTAATAACACGACAAAGATAGAACTCTTCTGAGCCGCCGTGTGGCGCCGGACTAAGAATAGCGTCACTCCATTTCCTTCCGTGGATGTCGTAGAAGGCGACTAAGGAAATTCATTACCAGGCGACGGGCAGCAGCGTCTTCCTGAGATTCCAACCGCATACTGCGATCGCCAACCCGCCTGCCAAGCGTGGCGATTATGGCAAAACCCTTCATGGTTAGGAAAACCATGATGGAGGCCTATGTCCTGCAGTGGGCGTCAAATGGCTGATGATGAGCCGCAACATCACGGGCCAAAAAAGCCACAATGATAGCCGACCTCCGATAGGAGATGGCACCAAAAGAAGAAGACACTCAAAAGAAAACACGCACATTTATGACACTAAAAGGCCGACTTACACCACTTCTTAAATGTCACTTAAGTCGCGATTTAAATCGACTTCTGTATGAAGAATTTTAGTTAAATGCCGTTTAAGCCACATTCAAGAAAGTGGCGCAAATCGGCCTAAGAAAAGAAGCCGCCCCGGAACACATCCGACACAAAGGTAACCACTACGCTGCCAGCGTATAATTACTCTGCTGTAATTCTTTTACATAAATAAAATAATACTATGTGCGTATTATTTTATTTACGTATTGATTGATTGAAGATAATCAATCACTGCTGCTTAAATAAAAAATAAGCAAGAAATTAATTGCTGACAAATCACTGCCTATTCTGCTGATCAAGCAAATATGTAGTTAAACACTTTCGGCCTTATTTTTAGAGACACGATTCCTCTAACTAAAGCACTCTTCAGAGGCAATTTATTTAATCTGTGGTTACGTCTTTTCCTTGTAAAAGCTCCACCACAGGCTTTTTCACAGTCACTGTTTTAAGTAATCGTGTCTTTATAATGAAGACCGTTTGTTTTTAGGGTTCCGTACCCGAAGGGTGCCAAACGGGACCCTATTACTAAGACTTCACTGTCCGTCTGTCTGTCACCAGGCTGTATCATGAACCGTGATAGCTAAGCAGCTGAAATTTTCACAGATGATGTATTTCTGTTGCCGCTATAACAACAAATACTTAAAACAGAATAAAATAAATATTTAAGGGGGCTCCCATACAACGAACGTTGTCAAAGCCAGCGCTCGCGTAACCTTCACAGCGTCGATGTCATGTCTTTAAATGTCAATGTTAAACGCTTCTTGTTGGTTTCTATAGATGGCGCTGTTCTCAAATTCGATCTTTGTCCAATGTTGTATAGATAGTGCTACGGAACCCTTCATGCGCGAGACCGACTCGCACTTGGCCGGTTTTTTTTTTTTTAATCTCCGTGGATGGAGCTTGACTAAAGTTTGCAGAGGCAAGCATGAGAGTTTTCCGGTGATCAATGGGAGATGTCTACCTGCACGGCGTCGCTAGGTGTGCGTACTTCCCCCAGCACGGACTGGGAGAGCTCCACGTCATGTGCCGCCTTCACAGCAATCACCCGCAGATCGCGATACCTCGGAGCGGCAAATTTGTGGCTCTGTAAAGTTAATAACGTTCGGTTATTAAGCCTGCACTCTCTGGTATAAACCTCATCACTTTATTGCATATCCGCGGTGAGCACGCGTGGCCCATACTCTCTCTCTGAGAGAAGGCCTGTGCCCTACAGTGGGACGTATATAGGCTGCATTATTATTTATAATACTCTCTCACATTGAGAGAAGTCCTATGCCTTGCAGTGGGGCTCAATCAAAGTCAAAATGTGTTTAATCAAAGTAGCACAGAAACTGCCCCTCCTACTCTCGGCGCTAATTTAGCCAACTCGCGTTACAATTTATTGATTAAGGGCATTTATTTAATAATTAATGGCCGGTTTCTATATTTAACGAATCGTTATAGGTAATCGATTACTTATCCTTAACAAGCGTCCCGTAACTTGAATAGCTGGTTGTTGTTAAAAAAATTGTTAGGAACTTTACAAATTGTTATCTCCATACATTTATCGTACGGTACGTTATTCGAAACCGTTTTTAAGAGGAATACTTGAGTAGACATTTTAACCATCCGGGCATCCGTAAGAAAAACGAGTCGTTCTTGAATATAGGAACCGGGCATAAGCCGAAATATGCTTTTAGCTTCCGATGCCTTATGAAGTTGCAACAGAATTAATGCTATTTACATACATACATAAACTCACGCCTCTATGCCAGAGGAGTAGGCAGAGACCAGGGACTGCCACTTGCCACGACCCTGACAGATCACTTTCGTTTCAACAGTCATTATTCGCTGCATGCACGAACGCCGGTTATTACTATTCTATTTATTACAACTAAAACTTATTCCATTTAAGTGTGACGCAATTTGAACACAATGACGTCGAGAGTAGAGGGACTGGTGGCCATTTCAAAATCTAATTGGTTTTGGTGAAAAAGTGGACGAAACAAACTCCAAAATAACTGTGTTATTTATAAAAACTCCATTCCTTAAAACACTTTGAAAAACGAATTGCTGTTTGTTAGTCTCGCTGAAAGACGAGAACGGCGAAAGGGAAAGTTTAAATGGTGAGAACAAAAAAAAGGATAAAATAAATAAATTAAATTAAATAATTAAAAACCTATTTAAAATAAAATATGTTTATTTTCAATTTATTTCCAACTGATCTTTCTGGAAATCCATGGAGGAGGCCTATGTCCAGCAGTGAACTTCTTGTGGCTGAATGATGATGATGATGATGATGATTTTTTTAATTTTAAACTTAATGTTCCAATTTTTTGTGGGAGTTTCCTTTTAAGTAAGAATTACCTGTGCCAGGAAAACTTCCGCTCTTCCTAATTGGTTAGCATTAATTAAGTTAATTACAGTTGAAAATGGACTCAAATTCAGCATGCAATAAAATAAAGTAAACAGTAAACTCATCACGAAGAATCGATAACAATACATTACTATTTTTATATTTTCAAATTCTTCAAAGAAGTCTTAAAACAATGAAAACAAATTACCAAAGATTTACCCCTTAAATTTCATAATTCATCATGTTACAATAATTTCATTATTTTATGATAGGATAAAATATAACATTATAGAAGGTGATAGGTGATACAGGTGACAGGTGAACTAATGGCAGTTGTGGCGAAAAAGTTCTGACCTGGCGACCGCGGACCGGACGACGCAGCGTGGACAGGCCCCCCACCAGATGGTCTGACGACCTGGTTACGGTGGCGGGGAGACGCTGGATGCGGGCGGCACAACACCGGGAAGCTTAGAAAACTTTGAGCCTATGTCCTGCAGTGGACGTCAAATAGCTGACGATGATGAGGTAATACGAAGTTCACCGAGTCGACTAGTAAATGATAAACGTTATCTTACAGTTAACACTTACGGGCTGATGGACAAAGAATGTAATGGAGAATGGCACAAGGTCCACGCGGCACTCCGCTGTCACTTCCCTCCATGTTCCACAAACTGAAGGCTCTGGTCTGAAAGCCAAAGAAATTTTATTACCTTATTTAATTCAATCCACTTTTTCCTAATTAATTCATTCTCTTACAGCCAACATTACAGGACTGAACCTAATACGATAATGAAGTCAATATTTTTACAGTTTTTTAAGTAGGGACCATCTATAGAGTACGTCAAACGTTAAGGGGGGGGGAGAGGAGGTCGACAAACGACAAAGTGCGACAAGGGGTGGGAGGAGTCCAAGGATTTCTTGGAGGAGTCCCAAGTTTTGTGACGTCACATTTCAAACATATAATTTATTCTTTTAGTAATTTTGACAAATTTTTGATATGATGTTGACATCATAAAAAAAATTAAATGGAACTAAAAGTAATTTCGGAACGGCTGTTTCAAATTTATTAATTTCTAGATGTAAAATTGCATAATATGTGACCAACTGTGACAAGGACGGCGAAGGGGTCAAAAAATCACGAAATTAGTGTGACGTACTTTACGGATGACCCCTAGTGACACAACACTCGAACGCAAAAAGGTTATGTCGGAATGTATGAATGTCAAAGTTAGTTTCACAATCATAGATGAACTTTATTTTTCGCACACAAAATTAATTAAATAATAAATATAAAGTGATATAAAAAATAATAATAATAAATTCACCACATCCATCGTCAAGA
Source organism: Yponomeuta malinellus (assembly GCA_947308005.1). Taxonomy (NCBI): domain Eukaryota; kingdom Metazoa; phylum Arthropoda; class Insecta; order Lepidoptera; family Yponomeutidae; genus Yponomeuta; species Yponomeuta malinellus. The sequence continues at coordinate 3,097,521 of OX371022.1, forward strand.
GATTAAATAGGTCAAATTATAAGATTCCATATAAGATTTTGAAATCGCCAATCCGCAGTGGGCACGCGTAGTGATTAAGCCCATACTCTCTCTCTGAGAGAAGGCTTGTGCCCTACAGTGGGACGTATATAGGCTGCTTATGATGATGATAAGATTCCAACAGAAATAACTAAACTAAAATAAAAAGCTAAACTATTAAGCAAAGCAACCTTTTTAGTCACCGAGGGCCATACCCGACGCAAATGTCCCTATAACACTGGCTGCATTACCACGTTGAACAGTCAGGGAGGTCCGTCGCATAAGATATGCCCCAAAAGCGACAGTCCAAGCCACGGTCCCTCAAGCGCCGCCCTAACTCCCAAATAAAGGCCTTGCCCTGCGCACCCCAAACTCTGGTAGTCTCGATAGCCAGTGGCACAAAAATGTGACTAATCATGAGCTGGCTATATTTCCTGCACTTTTGTCTAGCAGGAAATTAAGCAGCTATTATGTGGAGAGCAAGCTTAGAACAAGAACAAGAGAAGCTTGTAGAACCTTATGCCCTACAAATAAAAAAATCATAGAAGTATTTCTCCCTACAAAATTCACTCTCAAAAACGGCCCCAGTCTCTCGATTACTCTTTACCAATGAAATGAGCGCAAGATGTCATCAACATCATCAGCCATTTGACGCCCACTGCAGGACATAGGCCTCCCTCATGGTTTTCCAAGCTTCCCGGTCTTGTGTCGCCGCATCCAGCAACTCCCCGCCACCGTAACCAGGTCGTCAGACCATCTGGTGGGGGGCCTTCCCACACTGCGTCATCTGGTCCGCGGTCGCCAGGTCAGAACTTTTTCGCCCCAACGGCCATCAGTTCTCCGAGCTATGTGCCCCACCCACAATTCATGTTTATTCCTAGTATAAACATTATAAATATTGGTAGCCGCACAGACATAGATCAAGATAGACCAAAGGTGCGCTCCAAACTGTATGAGAACCGAGCGTGTCGAATTTTTCGTACCTACGGTGACGTCACGAGCGAGATTTAGTGATGGGAAAACAAGGTGCGCGAAATCGATACCGCCACCGATTCAAAGGAGTGCCGCCACCGATTCAAAGCCACCGCGCTGTGTCTTTTCGCCGCGCCGCCGTCCGCGTCGCTGCTCGTGTCTCCCTCCGCGCCACCCCTCGCGCCTCCCCACCCTAACTTCCTAGTTTATTTTCATGCAGTAGGTTGCCAGGATTTGAAGTGGAAGAACGTTTTACCAGTGCATCAGTTGCAACATTTTCGTCAGCGGCAATTGTACCTACTCGCAAGTTCGTAAGTATTTAACGTCATTTAATAAAATATACTTACGTTTTATTAATCCGGCTTGTTCTACTATGCGGTATGCCTAAAACGGGTAGGTAAATATTTAACCGCGTCACGTAAGAAGTAAGTCTTGACAGCTAGAAATACCTAGTTCGATTTTCAAACCTGTTAACCTGTTAGGTTTGAAAATGGAACCATTTTTAGCTGTCAAAATTTACTTCTTACGTGACGCGTTCTTATAGGAAAGTAGGTATTTTGCAAATTATTTGTGATTTAAGTCATCACAGAAGCTTCTAGAATTCAACGCGTGAAAGTTATGGTGTCGGAACCGAAGCCTGCTGGATGACGACGGATTCTAGAAGCTTCTGGAATACGATCAGCACAACATTCAAAACCTTATTCCATTTGTCCGAGTCGATACTCATTCCTCTGTCAAAATCGACAGAGGAATGAGAATCGATTTTAAATTATTAAAGAGTAGGTATGCTATGGGACAATAAAGAGTGTAACAGAAGTAGTGTCAGTCAGATTTAACAGAGAATGCTCATGGTTGTTTGTTAGCTAAATAGATGTTGGTGGTTAGAATTACTTTGAAATTACGTCAAAAAAATTCCGATCTCCCTTTAAAAATGTTGGTCACCTGACCACACTCTATACCTATGAAATAAAACCTGCGTGTCTGTACATTGAACATTTTTACAAAAACATGACTGGGTGATAAATTAAGAGCATGGCCGATTTTTTGCTTTTGATGATTTTGAAAAAAGTTGATAGCCATCTATTTTTGTACATACCTATTCACTTTTAATGTAGGTATCTACCTTTGATTATATACCATCTAGATTGAGTGTAGCCCTGTTAACACTGCATTAAAAACAGGCCAGCGTTTTTAAGCTTGTGTGCGTGTCAACAATTTTTTCTACGCGTTCGGGACAGCGATACTCAATCTAGAAGGTATATAATCAAAGGTACCTACTTTATGATTTCCAGGTAATGGACCCTATGGAAACATCACAACGCAAGAAAAAAACAAGAGAAGAAATTTTGGAGGCCAAAAGAAAAGCCAGTAAGAAGAGGTATGAAAAAATTAAAGCTGACCCTGGATTACGACAAAAACAAAAAGAAAAAGACAAAAAAAACTACATCAAAGCAAAACGATCAAAAAAAAAACCTAAGCATCAATCAGAAAACTAATACCGAGAAAGAAAAACAACGTGAACATTGGAGAGAGAATTCAAGAAAACATTACCAAAAAAAACGACAGATCCAACAGACTGTGCACCACGTTGATCTGGGTGACATCAAAGATGTGGAACAAGAAACCATGCCTGGAGAAGAGAACCTGACTGACCCTTTGGAAAATAAAACCAAAATAAAAATTTTATCTATAAAGAAGGTCAATTTTGATAAAAAAAACATTAAATGATATCATTAACACAAAGAAAACCAAGTAATTTTATTGTGGGTGTATTTGTGCCCAATTTTATTCATTCGTTTATAAGTTTTATTTTGATAAGTACAAAGAATTCAGCCTTAATTATTGATCTACATAATTATTTTAATCATAATCGTTGAGAATTTAAAATATCTTTAGATTTTTTGGTTTTGTCTTTAGTTTTAGAGTTATGTGGTTTTATTTTGTTATTTTTATATTATATATTTTATACTTAATATTAAATATTTTATATGTAGGTACATCTGGAGCGATGAACGTGGACTATAATTATATATATTTTATATTATATGTATTTTATATTATATATATTTTATATTACATGTAATTTTATATCATTGTATTATTCATATTTTATATGATTGTTGCATTTAGTCATTCTTATAATCGTTCAGCATTTAAAATATAAGTAAATATATAATATAAGTGTTTTTTTTTACTTTCTTTCAAAGCACTAAAATTAATGTGGTTATTAAGTTAGTTGCTAAAATTCACATTTATGTTAACAAAACCTTAAGTACCTACTGTTATAATATTATCAAGTATCCTAACCTAATGAATGCAAAAAGGATAATTTGGTAATTAGATATTAGGCATTGATTTTTCATAAGTCGTTTCTTAAATAAAAATATAAGTGAATATGTACTTTGCCGTTTCATTTTGATTCGTAGTAAGTCTTCGTCATCAGTGAAACTAGTGTCAAAAAATCTTCAAATAACCTGCACATTTTGAAATGAAACTGGAGTTGGTAATTACTAGGCCAGCCTTATATTAAACTGCAGTATAGCTTATCTGACATTGGTCAAATCCACTCTTAGCCTTAACACTTGAAATCACTTGTTATTGACCCTGGAATAGAATTAACTTATTGTATATCTGTCTTTTTGTTGATACAGATTTCAAGTGCTTAGTCAAATATCGAAGACGTAAGTCAACGTACGTGCTTGCAATTGCTTTCATTAGGTTGACTAAATGGTTTTCTGTCGGCGATTGATCAAATTGATGCAAAGCAATAGAGCTGAAAATATTGCTGTTAATGAAGTAACGTAAGACCTTATTTGTTATTTGGACTTTGCTCAATGACGGGTTCATGCTAAAGTTTTTTGAATTGTTCATCAATTCTTTGATTTCTAGTTCGGCCACTTTACATATCTGGATAGTATCTTTGGATGGATATGCAAGCCCACCTTTGTCCTTGAAAGTTATAAAATCATATGTATGACAGTTCCTAGATTCTTGTAATGATAAAGCACTGTTACATTCATTACATTTGATAATTTTTCCAAGTGCTCGTACCACATACCCAGCAATGTATGTTATAATTTGCTCGGTAAACTCTGTCATTTTCGGCATCTTAGAACAAAAGTCATCAAAATCACGTAAACTACTCATGTTTAGATCTTTATATTCAACATCGTCGTCACCGTCAGTGAGAGTGCCGCGTGTTGTTGTAGCATTGATTGTTTTTACTGCTGAAGAACAGTTAAGTATCGAAATTTGTTCTAATTCTACGCAATTGCCACTGTCACAGTTTTTTATTTCTACATGGCACAGAAGTTTTTTATAAAAAGACTGAAATTGTTTTGATGTCGGATTATTGTTACATCCACCATGGGCCCGTATATTGCCAAAAAATAGCTCAAGGTGATCTTGGCTAAATCTGTACATAGACATGAACTTAATTTTTTCTCCTTCAATCAAGTGGTCGAATAGTGTTTTCGTACTCTTAATACACACTAAGAGACCAACAAATCCAGTTTTCCTGCCACTTTTGAGCAACAAATCTCCTTCTGACGTATGCAGTGTCTTAATGTAATTTTCCGCTTTCGTTAGAAATTCCATTACTTGAGTTTTGTTATTTAAATTTAGTGGTCTCTTAAATCCATGCAGTTTTAGATTCCTTGAGTTGAGGACATCAAATAGGTCGTCAAAAATACGTATGAAGTCGGCTGTAGCGGAAGACTTTTCGAAAGCAGCAATTTTCAATTTTTCCCTACAAAAATCTAGGGAAGTGGCAACGCTTTTACTGAGAAGTTGGGTGGCCAACTTTACCTTCATCTTCTGATTATGGAAACTGATATGGTGCTTTCGTAATTTATTGGCCAGATGAAAATGTTCTGAATTTTGAAGTTTATGTAAATTTTCAAGGTGCGACCACGATATAATATCACCATTGCCATCAGTAATATTACCATAGGCTTGAAGACAGTTCCGCACTAGTTTTATCATGTGACAAGCATCTAAGAATATAGCAATTGGTTTTTTTGTCACAGGATGGTCAAATGTGGTTTTCATACCGTCATTAGGTTCTAAATTGCATCCCAAAGTTTTAGCCATGGTCAAATTTGATGGGCATCCGTCGAACGTCAAACCTACTACAGTAATGTTTGATTCGTTTAAATGTCTAAGACACTGTAACACTAATTTAGCTTTTTGTTGACCGTTTGCTCCATCTATCAAAAAATACCCAACAGGAACCTGAAAAAAATTACACAAGGTTAACAGGCAACTATAATGATATAGTGACATGCTATATTGATATGAAATAATAAAATGCGGTGTAGTTGTGTACCTTCCAGTTTGCGTTTACACCGGTGACCATAAATACTAAGGCCTCTTTAGCTTCCGGGACTTCGTCAGTATCCAAGCCACCACCAAAATCCACGTAGCCTTGGAATTTCTTGCCGTCCCATTCAATTTTCCTCCTTATCGCCATTTCATCCAACATTAGACAGCAATACAAGGGACCTTTGTTTTTTTTTGCCATCGACTTCAAAGCTTCCAATGATTCAGTAGTGAAACCAGGATTGCCATCAATCACTTTGTACCAGTTTCGGATTGTGGCAGGATGTGGCAAGCTTAAGTTGAAAACCTTTCTGACGTAATTGTATGCTTTGCTTGAATAATAGTGTAACGTTAATGCAAAACTCCGAAGTGCTGGTGAGTATTTTGATGTTGTAACCGTTCCCTTTGCGTTCTTCATTTGTCTTGAATAAAGCTCTTTAGTCGTAACATTTAATGTTTTCAGCGATTCAGCTTGCTCGGCACTGACCAAGGTTTTCTTTTTCAAGCATGTCAGTAATGCCACAAGGGTAAGTATTTTTTTGACTTTGCGTCGGTTTTGTTCCTGCAGCCGTTTAATGTGTTTTTTTTGCTCTATTATCGTTCGCTTAGCTCTGTTCAGTTGGTTTAGAATTTTTTTCTTCTTTGGCGTATATAATGAGATCTCTTCTGATGTGGATGGTTCATCGGCGTCCTGTAATAGGTACATGTTAAAAAATTACAATCTAATACAAAACGACAGCTTAGGTACATTAATGAAGAAAAAAATAGAAGTATAGGTAGGTACTCACTTTTTCCAGTTTTCTCTTCCTTGGTGTGTTGTTAGTATCGTCTTTCTCCGAAGAAGGTTGACTGTTTATCTGTGGCATACGATGCGTCGTATTAATTACAAATAAACACACACACGCACATACGCACACACACACACACACACACACACACACACACACACACACACATTGTACATAGGTACAATAAGTACAATAAGACATAGGTCTTACCAACTTCAATACACCTATAGTCGGATAAGCGGTTTTGAACAACCGTCGCAATTTCTTGGTATTGTCGAAGCAGGTTTGATCAAAATGAACTGAACAAATCCTGCTGTGTTTGTTTGGAAACCATTTTCCATTTCCTGTCGCATCAATCCATTTTTCCTTAATTATCGGATCCTGTGGAAAGCTGAAAGTAGATTCTACTGGTAACAAAAAAAGTAGGTTTAAGCTGTCTCGTCTTTTGAACTTTGGATGCAATGAAAAATGTGTTTCTTGAACACTTAATCGACCTCGTGGTAGAAGATCAAATATCTCATTTCGCTATCTCGCCAAACAAACTCATTCCGCTGTCTCAAAAAAATCGATTCTCATTCCGCTGTCTTATCGATTCAAAAGATCGGAACATACACAGCACTATTCTTAAAATCAGACAGAGTAATGAGGAAATACTCATACCATGACGTTCGGTTGACATAACAGTATCGTTTGCTGCGATTTTCACTGCGTGCTGAGAATGCATACCATAAGGCATCACGTCAAGTAAAACCCACAATGGAAGTATACGCGTAGCGATATGTTCACTGCGTCCGAGCTCCGTAATTATCTTTGTACCAGTAATGCTGATCAAAAATTAATTCTTAATAATTGTTTTACATATTAAATCCGGGGTTATCAGTGTTCAAAAGTACTTACCTGTGAAAAGAAATACCGTTATTTTCTCGGCCAACTGCTTTCGACGCGTTTCTGCACGAGAGCACTGCACAATTAACCATTTTCGTTCTGACGTTACGCACGATGGTCGCGTGTTTACATGCCAGTGGTCTCAAGCTGACTGACTTAGGCCGAGCAAGAGTGTGATCATAGATCACACTATTTCCACGCAAGGTAGGTAAACTTATGCCGTCTATCTTGATCTATGTCTGTGGGTAGCCGTCAATATTTATAATGTTTATACTAGGTCGTAACGTAACTGACACGGCTCGATTCACGCTGAGTCAATAATAATTACAATGGAAAAATTACCTCCAAAAGCACTTACCCAATTTCAAAAATTCTTTCACCAGTATTTAGAATGGACCTTCATAGGGTATGACCAAATAGTATCCTAGGCTAATATGCGAACACAGTTGTGGGCACTGCTAGTGCAAAATAATCTTACTTATTATCCAACTCAGGCGCGTCCACCACAATGTTGACTTCAGACTCGAGGACCTGAAGGCTGGTTAGTTCCTGTGTGGCCTGGAGGCAGACAGACAGGTTTGAACGCTTCTGGTTGAGCTGTGAGGTCGTGGACACACTGCGCAGGGGCTGGGGAAGCCCTGTGTCCGAGTCAGAGCTGGAAATTGGGGATAATTGTATTATTACCGATTATTAAATTCTTTATTGCTGCTGAGACAACATCATTGTGAATGTTCCCCAGTTGGAACATTGGACGAGCCTAGCACAGAACTGGATGGGTTGGCGTGAAAGAGAAGAGGCTTATGCCCAACAGTGGGCTCTGTTTATGGACTGGTTGGATAAATAGATTGAACAGAAAACAAATTACAAGCGTAAAAAGACGAAATTAAAGCTAATCAGCATTTTATATGTGGCTCGGACAGTGCAAGATAAATTATAAGTAAGTACATAAAGTACTTTGACTTAGATACATAAATGTTATTTATTAATAGGGCTAATAATAGACTGCAAACCTAACCTGACCGGAAATTTATGCATACTGGACGCGAAACAAACTATTTATCTATGCTGGGCAATCAATAAAGAAGTGTATTTTAATTGTTTCTGTGAAATTTATTTAATTTTAATATTTAATTGCCTACTATTTGGCTATTTAATTTCCTGTTGTACATACAATAAAGAATAATGAAATCTAATCTATTTAGTTTTAAACCGACCTGTCTTCCTCATCTTCAAAAACATACGCTCGACTTGCGTTGAGACGGACTTGCCCGAGCCTTTTCTCACAAAAGTTAATGTCACTCAAGAGTTTCTCTTTGTAGGCTAGTAAGGCTTTCTTTTTAGCGCTCACCACTTCAATCATTGTAAGATAAACCGATAAACACCTACCACAAATAAATATAACAAAAGAGAAATAATGAAATTGCAACCGCCGCGTTTAAAATTCAAAACAAAGTTTGACGTTTTAGCTTTTTTTTACAATACAAGTGTTGCAAGATTTCTCTTAATTTCAGTATTGCAAGTATGTACAAAACAAAATCGGAAAAACAATCCTACCTATTTCCGGTATTGCCGTTAAAATAAAAGTATACCGGTTTCTTCGCCAAAAAACTCGCGCACGGAGGGTTCCGTACCATTAGACAACATTAGACAAAGATCTAGTTTGAGAATAGCGCCGTCTATAGAAACCAACAAGAAGCGTTTTACATTGGCATTTAACGACATGACATCGGCGCTGTGAAGGTTACATAGAAGGCCGCTAGATAGCGAGGGCTGTCTTTAGACAACTTTTGTTACATGGGAGCCACCCTCAAATATTTATTTTATTCTGTTTTTAGTATTTGTTTGTATGGTGGCAACAGAAATAAATCTTCTGTGAAAATTTTGACTGCCTGGCTATCACGGTTCATAAGACAGTAGCCTGGTGACAGACAGACAGATGGACAGACAGACGGACAGACAGGTGCACTTTTAAGTCTTAGTAATAGGGTCCCGTTTGGCACCCTCCGTGTACGGAACCCTAAAAAAGTTGAATTTGATGAATTTTAGTGATATTTATTGAATTTAGAAAATGCATAGTGGCAACCCTATTTACCAGCCGGTGAAGACAGTGAATCCCCCAGTTTATGTGATGCTGGGCTGGCTTTAATTAAGGTAAGACCGCACTAGGCGGAACTGCACTGCAGCGGAACTGAGCGACACGGCGCGTCAAAATATTCTTTCTGTGAAATTATATGAGGCAACACGCACTGAACTGCAACGGAACTGCACTGCAGCGGAACTGCGTGACAAAGTTGATCAACTGACCAAAAGTGTCACAAAGTTCGTGTTTGACGAACTTCATTTTTCATAGTCAATCACGCGAGATACCTAGAAAAATGTCGATAGACGAAGAAAAATTAATTGTACTGGTGAGCCAGTATCAGGAGCTATATGACGTCCAGTACGAAAAGTATATGAATAGGTACCAATAAGAAAAACAAACTTTGAAGTAAAATTGCCCAAGAAATGGAAGTACATGTAATATAACAACGAAATTATAATCATATCCATTTCGTCGTCCATCTTGCTCAGAGTACCCTGTGGCTCAGAGGCTGCCTAGCTACTGAATATATTTTTGTAGTTCAGCTGCAGTTCAAGTGCGGTTTACCAAAAAATGACGCGACGTGTCGCGTAGTTCCGCTGCAATGCAGTTCAGTCTAGTGCGGTCTACCTTTACACGTTTTCAAGCGTTTGTATTTTTGTGTTTGTGTTTTACAAATACGCTCCAGAGGCTAATTTGCTACGTAGTTACTGCTAGCAAAACTGCCTCTTCGCGTGTTTATGTCGTTTGTGCCGAGTGTAAAGCGAACATTAACGTGTCGCACTAAAGAAAGAAAGAAAGAAAGACATTTTATTGGGACAAATTAACACATCACAAGAAAAAAAGTCATGCCAGTAACATAAACAAGTACAAAGGAAAAACAAGTCACATAAATACAACATAATACAAGGCAGTCAGAGCTTAAATCCTTAAAAATAAAAATCCTTAAATTAGTATCCTTAAAGAAAGAAAGAAAGAAAGAAAGAAAGAAAGAGGATATTTATTTAAATTGTCACAGAAATAAATTGGCTTTAAAAAATTCTAAATAGGATTGTTTTTATAAAAAATCTGTTGTAAATCATGAAGAAAAACTGTTACAGCTACGAGCTCCCATTGAATATGATCGCCGCTATTGCCAGCAATTCGAAACACTCGTCTGAGTCTGACCAAACTGATCCATCTCAGCCTTTTACATCGGCAAATCCAATCAGTGAAGATGATGAAGAAATACATATTGAAGTATTTGATGTAGTGTTTTAGCCTTTCCATACATTTTATTATTTATTATTATTTGCACAGTTAAAATACGTTTTTGTTGAGGTGAAACCTCTTTCATATCGATGTAAAACCTAGCGTATATATTAAGAAGTTTTGGTTTTGTTGTTGTCTGTCAAGTGACTATGTCTTGAAACATGTCAGAAAATAAAAAAGTGATTATCTTGATTTAAAACGTATTTTATTAGTGCTCCGATGCAAAGAGAATATAACCACTACGTCTCCGATGAATGATTGGTTTGTTACCATACTTCAACACTGCCCACTCTGCTCGCATGGTAAAATCCTACCTTATCTAACAGTTTTTTATTACGTAAGTTTTGATTTAATTTTTAATTACGTATTGAATTCTAGGGATTTATTTAGTTAAGAATATCCGGAAATCTATTAGATTAAAACTAGATATACCTACTTTTTTCGACGAGGGAGCAACACACAGCTCAATGTCAGTCAGTCGGTCAGTCCGTGATTATATTCTCTGTGGTCAGTCCATCAGATTTGCGGCTAACTTCAGTTCACTAAATGTTTTGTACATCAATTTCATTGCTGTTTCATAATTTATTTACTAATAATATTGTGAATTTATCACCTCTATCACAGTTACTTAATAGTCCAGCAATAGATAAGATGTGAAAATCTAATTAGAATCCGCACCCATAGACTGTCGACACCGTGCCTACAGCTTATTATTTCACATTTTTGTGGACTGATCACTCGGCTAAACAATAATTAGCCAAGAAAATGCTGTGGAGACTCAATAAAAACAATAAAACTAGCGTTTAAAGTGAAATAAAAGTGAAAGGGAACCTACTCAGGTTGTGTAAATAACATCAAAAAATGGGGCAGACTGGAAGTGCGGTGCCTGGTAAGTGTTAAATAAACGTAATAATTGTGTGTTTACTTACATGTACCATCATGCCTTCTAATTGGATTCTGTACGTGTTAGCGTAACATAACCTTTGGTTTCCTGTTGGACTTGTCAATTATTCTATTATTCACGCTGATGTCTGTTAGTGTGATTTGATGCTCTTATATCAATATTTACTATTCTCGTTGATCGTAAACTATACTAACAATAGCTTTGTGTCTTTGAAAAGTATAAATTTGTGCAATCCCAAACAAAGCCATCACCTACCTATGTAGTTTTTTCAAATTAGAATTCAATACATTTATTTCGTTTGTTTTTAATTCCTAATAATAATTGTGTGTTTACTTACATGTACCATCATGCCTTCTAATTGGATTCTGTACGTGTTAGCGTAACATAACCTTTGGTTTCCTGTTGGACTTGTCAATTATTCTATTATTCACGCTGATGTCTGTTAGTGTGATTTGATGCTCTTATATCAATATTTACTATTCTCGTTGATCGTAAACTATACTAACAATAGCTTTGTGTCTTTGAAAAGTATAAATTTGTGCAATCCCAAACAAAGCCATCACCTACCTATGTAGTTTTTTCAAATTAGAATTCAATACATTTATTTCGTTTGTTTTTAATTCCTAACCTAACTACCAGATCAAGATAAGATAAGAATATGCTTTATTGTATACAGAAAAAATTATTTACAGAAACAGCAATGACAAAAAAAAAAGATACAATTTTTAAATTAAATATTTGTATGCCCTGTGTGTAAAACATAGAGATACAATTCACACTCACGACCTGTAATCAACACCTATGTTTATGACAAATAAATGAATTGCTAATAGCAATTAAATATCAAGATGTCAGTTCAAAGTTTGAAAAAGAAAGGTTCAGTTCAGTGCGGTGGTAGTGGATCGGTAGAACGCGGGCTTCTCGTTCGGGAGGTCGTGGGTTCGAATCCAATGACTTTGTTTCTAAGTTACGTACATTTGTGAAGTTATAGCAATACTACTCACTAACGGTGAATGAAAACAACGTGAGGAACCCCTAGCGTCTTAGGTATTTACATACATCAGCACTTGCTACGTACAATGTCCCAACTATGAGGCTAAGTGCGGAAATCTCCAGTCTAACTAGTCGAGTCCGACCAGGTTTCCAGGTTTTCCTGGACAAATCAAGAAAGTGAATCCAGAATTAAACTAATAAGTAGTGCTCACGAATGTTTTAGTACAAAAAAGTGCTAATCAGTTTGTTTTAATTAGTGCATACAGCCATATAGACAAGAAGAGAGATGGGTATTTAATATTTTTTTTTAATAGGGTTAAACACTTATAACAAGTTTTTAAGCAAGGTTTGAAACACAAGATGTCTCTTGCACTCTGCATTATGGGTATATTATTTATTTATTTATAAGGTGCAGCAACAGCAAATCATATACAAACATTTTTTATTGTTTAAAATTTATAGTATACTAGAAGGCCGGTAAGGGATGACGCAGGGCATAATTCGACCAAATAGGGGATGTATTAGCAAGGCAAGATAAAACGTACCCGAAACTGGCGTGCGTGCGTGCAACGACTAGTAAATGTTGAGGAAACGAAAGTGATCTTTCAGGATTGTGGCAGTCCCTGGTCTCTGCCTACCCCTCTGGGATACAGGCGTGAGTTTAGGTATGTATGTATGTTTTTAATAGTTTTAAACTTTTTAAAACAAGGTTTTAAGCAAGGTTTGAGACACAAGATTTATTGGCATCTCTTGCACTCTACATATGGATATTTTATTTATTTATTTTTATAGGGTGCACCAACAGCAAATCATAAACAAACATTTTGTAGCGTATAAAATTGAATGTTGTGGACTGAAAGAGGATGTAGTGACTAGAATGGAGAAAGGAATGTTGCATTGGTTTGGACATGTGGAGATTGACGAAACAAATATATCGAGCGAATGTGGGTGGAAGGGCCGGTAAGGGCCGTCCCAGGCGGACATACTTCGACCAAATAGAGGATGTATCAGCGAAGGGAAAGATAAAAAGTATCCGAAACCGGAGCAACTTGAATGTGGATGAGGCTAAAGGTAAAGAGGTTTGTCAGGTCCGTGGCAAGTGGCCAACCCTCGTTTCTGCCTATCTACCCTTCCAGGATACGGCGTTATATTTTCATTGCAAAATCGCCCGTAACTTAACACAGTAGAGTCCACACGCACACGTAAAGGTTGACATGCTACCTAGTACCGACTGTTACTAAGCAACTATTTAGCTTTTGAAAAAATCTCGCGTCTTCCTCTTGCCTCCACCAAAAGTGGGCCTTATCTGCTCGACGTTTTACCCTATTCAAGTTAGCTTTTTCTGCAGTCAATAAGGGCGAAATCCCTCTGACGAGATGTAGGCTTTTGTCAGAGAAACAGCTGAAGATCAGCTGTTTTTCAAGTTGACGCAATTTGTACCTGTGCTTTCTTTTTCTCTCAAATTGCGAAACCCTGCACGTGTCCTTTGCTCAAAGGAGTCTTTGTTCAACTAACTCCCGTGCCGAACAAAATTCAGCCATAAACTTAAAGGCTAAAGACTCAGAAGTCAACAAGCGACCCTGGTCTAACAATACGGTTTTTGCGAATCCTGTGGCGCGCTAAACTCTGCCTTATTGCTCGCCGTTGTAGGTTAAAACTCGTAGTGAAATTTCTTGGTTCCGCCTACCCAGGTAAGAAGTAGGTATGGAACAAAAGTATAAAATGGACAGTAAGGATTGCATTAAGGATTCCGATCGGGTAGACGAGTTCTTGAGTGGAGACCGCGGATCGGTAAACGTAGTGTAGGACGTCCTCAGACTCGGTGGAGCGATGATCTTCGCAGGGCGGCTGGCAAGAGCTGGATGAGAGTAGCCGAGGACCGTGCTCAGCAGTAGCTCAAGGTACTTCCCCTTACTGCCCCGCTGAATGTTTCCACCCTGTATATACCGCTCGGCACAGGCTCTCAGAGAGAGAGTAGAGTAGTATACCCACCGCGGATTGGTGATCAAAGGTATGTGAACACCTAAGAAAGGCTACGTTCACGATTAGCAAGAATTGCTGCTACAAATTCAGAAATGTACGTAACTAAGCCATGCCGGGATTTGAACCCACGACCTGTGGAACTTGAGGCCATCGTTCTAGCTATGCGCTGCCACTGCTCTATTAGATGTGACAGTAAGTCAACAACGTGATTATAATCAGTATGATTATAAATTACCCGAAAATGGTTTGTTTGTTCGTTACACTTTGTTGCACAGTGAAGTGCGAGTCGTACTCGCGCACGAAGTGTTCCGTACCATTATCAATACAACATTTGAATATTTGAGGCGTCTACCTGTTGCCGTTATTAATATCGGGCAAAAAACGGCAAATTCACGTTTGTTGTATTAAATAAAAATTTCTTATTTCTTATTTGTTGTACGGGAGCCCCCCTTAAATATTTATTTTATTCCGTTTTTAGTATTTCTTGTTACAGCGGCAACAGAAATACATCATCTGTGAAAATTTCAACTGTCTAACTATCACGATTCATGAGATACAGCCTGGTGACAGACAGACGGACGGACGCCGGACGGACGGACAGCGGAGTCTGTAATAGGGTACAAAACCCTTTGGGTACAGAACCCTAAAAATTAAACAGTATTGTTGTAAGTTGATGAAATAAACTTTCTTTTTTTTACCAATAGGTAAACGTTCTTATACTGTAACGTAAGTAACGGCTACAGGAAACAACAGACATAGCAATACCAGCTTATAACCGTTGAATGAAACACGAGTCCCACTAAAGTCGTCAAAATATAAGAAGCCCGTTATGACAGCTACAAAAACCATAGAATCTAACCTAGTTTGAGATCAAAAACATTAAAAATCTAAACTATGAGTAACTTTTCGGGCTATAAAATCTGTTTTATCTTTCGAGCGTTAAATAATATGCCAGAGTATGTGTCTTTTTATGTATTTGTTCGAGTAAATACAAAGTAAAATGCATTTTGTGTAGCTGTCTTAACGGGCTTCTTACATTTCGACGACATTTCGACGACTATAATTTTACAATGTGACAGTTCGTGTTTCAAAATGAAGGGCCAGTAAGGACCTCCCAGGCAGACGTAATATATGAGAATTCAGTATTAGCAAAGGGCAAGATAAAAAGTACCCGAAACCGGCGTGCTTGCTTGCAACACCTAATGAAGGTAGATGGAGCGAAATAGTTCTCTCAGGATCGTGGCAAGTGGCAAACCTTGGTCTCTGCCTACCCTTCTGGGATACAGGCTTGAGTGTATATTGTGTTGTGTTGTCATATCTTTAGCCGTGTGGCGCCGGATTAAGAATAGCGTCACTCCATTTCCTCCCGTGGATGTCGTAGAAGGCGACTAAGGAAATAAATTACCAGGAGACGGGCAGCAGCGTCTACCTGACATTCCAACCGCATACTGCGGTCGCCAACCCGCCTGCCAAGCGTGGCGATTATGGCAAAACCCCTCATGGTTATGAAAACCATGAGGGAGGCCTATGTCCTGCAGTGGGCGTCAAAGGGCTGATGATGATGATGATGATCTTTAGCGAGAATGAACTACCCAACTTCCTGTTACGGAAGAGTTGTTACAAAAGTTACCTGTCTTCTTTGGGGTTAATGCCGCCATTTGGGCGTATCGTGAATGGGGGCCTTAAAACCCGAAAAGGAAGGCGCCCTTTTCGGGTTTTAAGGCCCCCATTCACGATACGCCCAAATGGCGGCATCCAAATGGATTAATCCAAATTGATGCACGCTGAATTTCAAGCCCACTGACGGTGCATCCGCCGGGACGGCGTCCGGCTGTTCTTCAAAATGAAGATTGATCAATGACGCAATATTCTTTTTGACAGTACATATCAGCATTTGCGTTTTGGTCTTTCGTCCTTAAAAATAAATTGCAGCCTCAGAGGAGCGGCATTTCTCTCATATTTATTATGGTAATCGGCGTCGTTGATTTTTCCACAAACAAGGATTTTCCCTGTAGATTTCAATGAAAGCCTAAACAAATTTTATTGATGTTTGCATAACGATGGCATCAATGGTATCGATAATATGATATGGTACCGATATAAACACGACCGAAGTGATCGTGCAGCAGCGCGACGCAGTGCGGAATGAATGAACGCCGTTTTGGACACTCACGAGCGGGTTGGACAGCGTCCAGCATGCGTTTTTCACACGGAGACGGTCAATCCACTGCGTACAATGCGTCCATTTGGCCATTTACATCCCATTGGTAATCCATTCCTGGACGCCCGCCGTTTTAAAAATGGACGGCGTTTTCTACATTGACGAGCGGATTATGGAATGCGACAGCTTCATAAGGATTGCATAGGGCCCTATGCAGCTGCAAAAGTTAACTTTCTTCCTTGGGGTTAGGAAGGCGCCCTCACAGCATTTTAGATGTTGAAAAGAGTTGCCTAGCGCGCTATAGCTGCAAGAGTTGTCTTTCTTCTTTATGGTCCTTAAGGCGTACCGTAGAGTTTTTGCTGTCGCATAAGGATTACATAGCGTGCTATTTAACACCTGCGAGAGTTAGTTCGCTACATTGTGCAGGGTAGCATATCGCGCTATGCATCTACAAGATTAAGCTTTCTCCTTTAGACTCCATAAGAAGCCCTTCCCGTTTTAGCTGTCGCATAAAGGTTGCATAGCGCGCTATGTAGCTGCAAGAGTTAGCTCTCTAAATTGTGCTAGTTGGGTATGTCTTTATGCCCTTTCCACTGGTTCAACAAAGGAAACTTGGGAAGATCCCCAGCTGTGAACATTTAGTATGCCAGGATAGATCACCAACTGTTTGCCGTGCCAATTATTATCTATACAGTTATTGTGGCGACCATCTGCGGATCAGCTGTTGTCTTCGAAAAAAGTAGACCTGATGCAGTTGACATTTAGGAAGGATCGAGGCGGTGCTTCTTGGAGTTTTAGACCTTATTCACGTGGGGAATAGGCGTAAATTTAAAGGGGCTATTGGTTTTATTACTTTTAGGTAGACACAACTGAAATATTTTTTTCTTCATTGCACATTGTGACTTAATGAACGTAAAAATGTAATAGTACTAATAGATAGATAGATAAATCATTTGTGCTTAGAGACACACACAACACACAAAGCATTAAGTACATCCATATAAAAAAAGTTGATTTAGGTACAATACGTTTAGGACTTATCTTACAAACTAACTTATATGTACAAGCATAAAGTTCTATGTTCTATGGCACTCTTACGCCATATATGGGTGTGCCACAGAAGCTCAAAAAGGCCCTATCTGAGCAGTATAAATATCCACTTTAAATACATATACATACTTTGCTTTATACTTTATTGCACACATAAAAAGACAAATAAAACGCAACAGCTTCATCATCAACCCATTATGTCCCCACCGAGGGGCACGGGTCTCTTCCCTGAGGAAGGAGGAAACGCAACAGCTTATTTCGGTAGAAATGCTCTCCACCACAGACTAATTTAATCGGCGTTCATCGAGTGTTTTAAGGAATCGTGTGTTTGTTAATAAGACCGTCTCTCTTTTCAAAACTGAAATTCTGAAACTGAAATGGGCATTGTGTACGTTTCTACAATAAGATCCTTGAGCATATAATAAGCTTGCCAGAAACGCGGTTCAAACATTGTGTACACTTTGTGCCAAAAAAGCTACTATAAAATTAAAGATTATTTAGGTGACAATGATGTGTGGAATTAAAGCCAGTTCAATGCACGAGTTTCCATTCCAGGTTTTAGATATTTATATAAATTCTGTTAATTAAGGACTCGAAAAGACTTAAGTTTGGAGTTTTTTTTTTCCAAAATGATCTAGATTTGGAAATGGACACCTAGTTTAACTTGTAACGTTCATTAAATCGCAGTTTCTGTGCTACTTTGAATATATTTTTTTATTGATTGATTGATAGTTTTCAGACAGAGTTAACAGAGTTTTCAACTTACATGCTAACATTCTTAGTATTACTCCTGTGTTGAGCACCATAAACAATCGTCAACTAAATACTCATTGACGTCACAATAAGCCATTCCACGTCGTTTCGTCAAATTTCGCGCAATTTAACATTTTTAAAGTCAAAGTCAAATTTTTTATTCGCTATAAAAACAAAATGTTTACTTAATTAATGAACGACAAAGCTGTTAGTTAAAGTTAGTGTTAGTCAAGGAAAACATCGTGAGGAAACCTGGGTGCCAGAGCTATATACATACCTCAGCGCTTGAAATCACCAATCCGCGGTGGGCACGCGTGGTGATTAAGCCCATGCTCTCTCTGAGAGAAGGCCTGTAGTGCCCTACAGTCACAGTGGGACGTATATAGGCTGCTTATGATGAAAGCTGTTAGTTTCACCATTAAAATATTATGCTGAGAAGAAGCTAACAAAGAAACTCTACATTTACTCTTTTCAAGACAGGTTTGCCTAATTAACAGAGTTTTCAACTTAAAGTTACACTACACTAGATACAATCGTTCCCGTTAACATTGTTTAAAGACCAGACATCTTCTTCCAAATAATCTTTAATGTTATGATTGGTCTTTTTTGCATAGAGTAAGCTTAACACATTTTTTGAACCGCGTCGGTGGTAAGTCTAATATATCTTGAGGAATTTTATTGTAGAACCGTATACAGTGCCTCTACCTACCTACTTAGGTACCTACAGGCTATCCTACAATATGATTATTATTTATTAATATTATAAATGTGAAAGTTTGTGAAGATGTTTGGTTCTTTGTTACTCAATCACGCAATAGTACCCGAAACTGCGCGCATACAACGACTAATGAATGATTATGAAGCGAAAGAGGCCTCTCCTCATCGTTGCAAGTAGCAAACCCTGGTCACTGCCTACCTCTCCGGGATACAGGCGTGAGTTTATGTAGGTAATTAAATATATGTATTCATTTATTAATATTTTAAAGTGAACATACAACGCGGCGGACTTAATGCCATCAGCATTTTCTACCACTCAACCGCAGGAGGTGGAAGAAAGAGTTGGTGGGCGTGCAAAAATACAATAACAAACCTACCTACATACATATTAACTGTAAACCTAATACATAATACCGTCTAATAATAATAAGTATTTAGGAACACACAAAAGCTAAATATCACATACATCCTCTACACATTACAACATCTGCATATTCTTGCTTATGTATTTAACTGCAAGTTAAACTGCTGACTCGTTGCCAATTTATAGCTTCCACTTTTTCACAATGAAATGTCAAATTCCGTCTATCAAGATTGCGTTGTACGCCTCGCGGCAAAATGGCGCAACTGCTGTTTTTAGTTTTTTAATAAGCAACAAAAAAAAGTAAAGTCTGGATCGCAAGGACAATATGCCAATAACCACGCATGCGCAGCCCGCTGACTCGAAATTCGAAAACACCTTGCACGCGTAGGGTTCTTCCAAAGCAATCCAATAGTTTGGTGTACACATAGGCAACTGCATAAACAACTGCACAGACAGCTCCCGGTGAGAATCGAATCCACGACCCTGTATGTTGATAATAATAAAGCGTGCCTTTACGCCAAAAACGAGGCAGTCTTATGCTATCTTACTTGATTGCAAACACAATACCGATTTGAATTCAAATGCAGAGATGGATAGTTGGTAAAGAGCTACTTGGGAACAAACTAACAGGAGCCGCGCTCCCATTGGCCAGCGGCCACGCGCCGCCACGCGTGCCTGGCTGACAGCTGTTCGAATTTGGAATTTTTAACTTTATTTTCTTTTCATTATAATTTCTGCTAGTCTACGACCGTCCTTGTCCAGCCTCGGCTAAATGTCAAAATTGTTTAGTTTGCAACAGGGATGGACATGGCCAAATGTCAAATTAATTACTTGCATAATACTATGTGTCTTGTCATTAAGTCTTTACCTGGTAAAAGAGGGCTGCCTTTGCACCTGTCTGAACTTTCCATTCTATCTAATCAATCGTAAAGATCCGCGTAATTATTGTTGAATTATTAAGTAACATCCATTAATTTCATAAATAGATTTACAACAAAATTTGTTCTACTGATTTTGATAACATTTTGAATTTTGCATTTAAAAAAGCGTGGTTCTTCTGCGTTATAGTGGCGTTGTTTGATAGATAAGGAATCATCCATAAAGTACGTCATTATGTAATAATTTCTAGTTTTGTTAAATTTTTCAAATGTTTGATATGATGTTGATAATATTAAAAAATAATTTAAATGGAAGCAAAACTGATTTAGGAACTGCTGTTTTAATTTAATAATTTCTAGATGTAAAATTGCGACACATGTGACGTCACCCAGGGGGGGGGACCATTTTCACTGACCCCCTCCCCTAAAAAAGATTTAGTGAGAAAATGAAACGAAAGACTACGACAAAAAGCCTTCACATTTTTGTCGTAGTCTTTCGGGCTTATCCATAATATCTGATTTTTCGACTGTCCATACCCTCAAGGGACCCCCAAAATGGGTTTCGTGAACAGGAAGGCAGCCAATTATGACAGGACAGGATGTTGCGGCTCGAACGACCAGACAGCTTTGCTGCCAAATTGTTGTATCGTTCGTTTTGTCTCTTGTTCTTGTTGTCATTTCCTCTGTGGAAACGACTTTTCACTCTATAATAAATAAATAACTTCCACACAACACAGTCACTCGTCCAGAGCCGCTATACTCCTCCACTGTATTGACTTGTCCGATTGAACCTATTCCGAACTGTCAAATACTTACATATTTTGACGAAAACGTAAAAAATGTCAACCCAATAGAGGTAACTGAAAGAAAGAAAGAAAGAGAAACATTTATTGCAGCAACAAACAACACACGGTAATTAAAACTTAAAACAAAACAAAACATGTACAGCAAAAAATAGTAATAAAAAATTATAGGTACACTTTTCAGACATTGTCGCGGTGTGTCTCTGCTGCTGCAAATGGCAACTGACTCAGCATAGTGCTGAGGGTGTGAACCCTCACTGTTACGTGACAGCCGTGCAGGCCCCAAACTAGCATACCCTGTACCAGGCAAGGACATCATAGACACGGAAATACACCCAGACTGTTGCCATTTGTACAATTCAAGTAGGGTGGCCTCCAGCGGGAATCGAACCTACGACCTGTGTCTTTTGGTAGTCAAGCCTGTTATCCGCTAGACCACCGAGGCAGTCTACGATCCACCCCGTACGCTGATGATGGCAGACATGGACAAATGCAGTCGTTATGATCATAAGCAGCCTATAGACGTCCCACTGTAGGGCAGAGGCCTTCTCTCAGAGAGAGAGAAGGCCTGTGGTTATGATCGTTATGATCATAATTTGACTTATAACATCCCCATAATGTATGAAAAAGGAAGACGTGTTCGGACCCCCTCCATCTAAATTTGAGACAATTTAAAAGCCTCTCTAAAACGAATGAAAATCACTTTAAAATAATGACTCTAACCTTTACCTAACCTAACCTAACCTTGTAACATCAATAATGCTAATTCGCACTATGAATTGTTACACTGCAATATTTCTTTTGTAGTCAAATGTTCTTTTTTAAAGAATCCGTCGCTATAATTTAATAAACAAGAAAGTATTTTTGAAAATTAAGGAAGTTAATAAACGTCTTGTAAATTTCAAGAAGAGACATTTTCTTAAATTGTGGCTTATTTTCACAAAAATCTCTGGTCGAGATATCTCAGTGATATTTTGTCAAGAGCTTGCTATGGAGGACCCGGATTCTGTCCTAAACTATTAACGTTAAAGTTAATAGGAGATTTTTTTATTTAAAAGTACCCTAAAGTTGTAAATAAACAGCAACAAGTGTTTAAAATAATAAATAAACAGTAGCAATTCACAGACATGTCAATTTTAAACTGTGGCATTTATTAGCGGGACGGGATTATTCAACTCACTCTTGGCCGGTCCTTTTTTCCATTAAAGACGCCGCGCTCACGCAAGATGGCCCCCCGGTAGCATATGCTCGGCGCACGCGCATCTGTCAAGGTATAGTGTACGTTCACCTTTGGCTCGGGCTCTTTTTTTTTAGTGGTGACTAAAATTAGACCCGTTTTTGTATAGATTTTTTTAAGCTTCATCGTCATCAGCCCCCTTCTGCCCACTGCTGGGTATAGGCCTTTTCCCCATTACGCCATCTTTCGCGGTCTCTCGCCATTTTAAGCTTCGTGAAAGCTTTGTAAA
This sequence comes from Yponomeuta malinellus, assembly GCA_947308005.1. Classification (NCBI taxonomy): domain Eukaryota; kingdom Metazoa; phylum Arthropoda; class Insecta; order Lepidoptera; family Yponomeutidae; genus Yponomeuta; species Yponomeuta malinellus. The sequence continues at coordinate 3,119,907 of OX371022.1, forward strand.
TGTGTATTTAATTTTAAGTATGATTATTGATTAGGTTTATGAATAGACCATGAATCAATTCCTACATTACTAAAAGGGCAAGATGAAAAGTACACGAAACCGGCATGCGTACATGCAAGGACAAATTTATGTTCATGAAGCGAAAGCTGGCGGTCCGGATCGCGGCAAGTGGCAAACCCTAGTCTCTGCCTACCCCTCCGGGATACAAGGTAATTAAGACATTTACTATCTCAGTTTAGTAATGTATATTGTGAGTTTATGTAATGTAATATACATTACTAAACTGAGATCGTAAATGTCTTATTTACCTTCTCTAAGTATCATATAATACAAAATTAATGAAGAATGCTTATTTTCCCTTTGTAGAATATTTTTTTAATTATTTATCCCGAAAACTAATGAATGCTTATGAAGCGAATGAGGTCTGTCAGGATCGTGGCAAGTGGCAAACCCTGGTCTCCGCCTACCCCGCCGGGATACAGACGTGAGTTTATATGCTTACGTATTGCATGTACTCACTGTTATATAATTTGTACGTCATTATGTAAAAAAAAACTAATTAAAAAATTACCAACAACCCAACTGCTAAGCATTAACAAGGAGTTACAATGTTGATTTTGGGTCCCGCCTGCTTAGTAGTTAATGCTTTTTTTTAATTTACCTAGTTTATTATTTTTGCTTTTAGCGTTTATTTTTTATTTTTTTATGCTAATTTCATATAGCCTCTTACACTCGCGCAAACACGACGAATCGATTGAGATATTATGCGTCAAAATCTGACCCTTGGTTAATGAGTTATGAGGGTACATAGAATCGGACATACTCACATAGGTACATACATACATACAAGCCAAACACATTACCCTCCTTGGGGTCCGCCCCAGTCGGGTAGTTAAGCGTGATTGGTACCTGTCGGACAAATAATATTTTCAAGAATATTTTATTTAAGCCATATAGGTAAGACTCCACGTAACGTAATACAATGAGGGTGTTTTTTACCTAGGCACTGCAAACAGGGTTCGCAAACAATTAAATGCCCTACCGAGTTAATTGCCGGTTCAGTTATTAAAATACATAGACATACCACGCAGAGACAGAGTGTGTCGAACAAAATTCCGCTCAAAAGCGAGGCGACGCACACACGTGTGTGCCTGAGCGGATTTGTAGTAAGCTGTGGTAGTAAGTGACGTTCGCAGCACGCACACATTCGCATTGACATTGACGACCTCGTAGCGCAGCGGTAGTGCATCTGCATACCATGCGAGAGGTCCCGGGTTCGAATCCCGGGACAAAAAAACCCCAGGTCTTGGATGTTTACATGTTTGTGATGTCGTTGTTTCTGGTTCCCACGACACAGGGTATCCTAGTGTGGGGCCAGAAGCAATGTATGTGCCTGTATGTAAATGTTTATGCAACACTGACAACCGGCTACGCTAAGCATGCCAATTTTACTACCAATTTGGTGCCTCACATAAGAAGCTTGGACTGCGGTTCTAACTTATAATAATTCTATGTTAAAATTCAAGGTCGCGTCGCCAAAAAAGCTGACATGTCGACTTGACAAAGTAACTTCGATAAATTGGCACCGATATAACTGTCGCGGCGCTATCAGCTGTTGTTCGGTGGCATTACAGCTAAGTCTGTTTTTTTAATTCGACGCAAAAAAAAAATACTGTCACTTTGACATGTGCCGGAGTCGCAAACCATCACAACCTATTACATTTTGATGACGTACTCTGTGTGGATACAAGTTTATTTTTTAAAGGTCGTGTCAGATGATGGCTAAAATAATAATATATCGCGCGATGTCTTGTTCTATAGTAATAAATCCAAACATTTTTTTTATGGAAGAAATATCGCATGTATTAAGGTCGTTGTCTGTGACGGCCATAAAATCTAAGGTTCTAATGTAATCTATGCCAATAAAAAACTCTGTTATCAAAACAAAAGTAAAAAGTTCTTTCATTTCTACAATAGAAATATTTTTTCACATGTTGCATCTATTCATGTGGACCCGACAAATCTGCCAAAATTGCCGAAATCACAACAGAACACGGGAAACAAATTCGCGTAACCAAGAAAAAAACGGAATGTTTGAAAATAAATTACGTCTTCATGAATGTGTCAAACCTCAAACCCAGGGTTATCAACATCGAAGTGTTGGCAATACGCGAAAAATGAATAATACCAGTTTACTTCCAAATAAAAATTGTGTGAGCTTCATTAGTGTATTTTTAAATACTTTTCTTTTATGAGAAACTAAATATTTATTACTTTTTACAGTAAAACAAAAATCTACCGACACCCTCCCACTTTTTCAAGCAGAAGCAAGACACAAACACACCACTACCAAAGCCAAGTAATTTTCACATTTTAATGCTATTATGGACTTCCGCAAAGTAACGCCTGATTCCATACAATAACTGCACCATTATTTTGCATCGAATTAAAAAACAGACTGATACAGGAAAGTCTGAGCATCTTAAGCATAGCGAAAAGTACAAAACCGTGCCAAATACATCTAACATAACATAAACTCAAGCCTGCATCTCAGAGGGGTAGGCAGAGACCGTGGTCTGCCACTTGCTACGATCCTGACAGATCTTTTTCGCGTCATCAACATTCATTAGTCGTTGCATGCACGCGCGCCGGTTTCGGGTACTTTTTATCTTGCTATTTGCCATATTTCCCCTATTTTTTCATCCCCTTTGACCAAATACATCTCGGCTGTTCCAAAAATAAACACAGTAAGGGACATTTTTTTTTTCAAAAACGAGATGTGTCCGCTATTGGTTACTAGTTAGTTCCAGTAACCATTATTAGAAGTATCTGGGTTTTGAAAAAAAAATGGTGGAAGTCGTAGAAGGCGACTAAGGAAATTAATTACCTGGAGACAGGCAGCAGCGTCTTCCTGAGATTCCAACCACATACTGCGATCGCCAACCCGCCTGCCAAGCGTGGCGATTATGACAAAACCCCACATGGTTATAAGAACCACGAAGGAGGCCTATGTCCTGCAGTGGGCGTTAAATGGCTGATGGTGAAAAAAAAAAATGTCCCTTACTGTGTTTATTTTTAGGACAACCGATCTATCTGATCTATGGAAAGGAACCGGGCGTCCTAAATCACCGCTAATCTAAAAAATGGGAAAATCCCGCGTGCACCAATACCTACTGCTAATACGCGCTTTACAAATACAATATTTCGAAAAAACAGCGGGCGCGTTGTGCGCCCCATTCTTAAGTTGATTTGGTTATGGAAATATATAAAAACTAGAAACAGTTTCATTATTATCGATAGTATAATTAAACCAGTCCAATATGTATGTATGCAAATAAGGCGCTTTTTACAAGAACAGCCAATGTCCAATTCTAACGAATTTCTTTTCGTTTTTTTGCAAATACTGTTCAACAAGCTGCATTAGGCTCACTCCTCAGTTTTTACAAAACCTTCCTATGTCCACAGTTATTCCATGGAAAAGTTTAGGCAATTTTACAAAAAACCACTAAGGTTTGCTTGTAGGACAAATTTTTTGGCCAAAAAGCACCAAATTTACTCTGGGGACAAAGGTTGTTCTTGTAAAAAGCGCCTATGTTTAAAATTCTCAATTTTATTTTTCTCCCAATCTTGATACTTGACTCGGTCAATGTCATGAAAACTTCGTTTATACCATACCCACTCTAAGAAGCTTATTTATAACATATCCACTCTCAAAAGAGTGAATAAAAAGGCCTTTTAATTACTATTTTGGTGTTTGACAATATATTCGACCTCCATCTCAATGCTTATACAACCTCCTTGTACAGAAAATACTCGATACGCACTCCTTGCGCAAAGAATACTCGACATACAAACTCTTTGTTCAAATTACTCCTCGAGATTTGATTGGTTGATATTTGCGACAAGGAGTTTAGCATTGGAATAAAAACTGTTTTGTGTTCTTTACTGCCATTATAGAAAAAAAATCTTTTTCTCGTATTCATGGTATAAAGTATAGTATGCAACTCTTGAATAAACTACGGATTTACATTGAGGGCCATGAATCACTCGCGTCTCTCAGGTCAGGATTCTAACACTTGAATCACGAGTATAGCGTGTCTCCCTACGGTCGTGATTCAGTCGTTAGAATCCTTCACTTTCACGTGATTCATCTATGGCCCTTTATTCAATAATTGCATAATATACTATGACTTCGTCAATAATTAAGGACCAAATTTGCCAAGACTGAGGTTGGAGCTTTTTCTCCAGTTTTTCTCCAAAACGATCTAATCTTGAAATGTACACTTCAGTACAGTTTCAGTACTGAAGAAATGGTTTTCCGGTTTTATGTTATTTCAGTCGTAACAAGACGTTATACAGTTGACAGCACATATAAATAAGCAGCCTATATACGTCCCACTGTAGGGCACAGGCCTTCTGATAGAAGTTGGGCTTGTCACCACGCGTGCCCACCGCGGATTGGCGATTTCAAGCGCTGAGGTATGTGAATAGCTCAGACACTCAGGTCTCCTCACGATGTTTTCCTTCACGGTTAGCGAGTGGTATTGCTACTATTACTTCACAAATGTACATAACTTAGAAAACAAAGTCATAGATACATGCCCGCACTGGGAATCGATCCTGTGTCTCCCGCTTCCGAGGCCAATGTTCTGTGACAGCACATCAACCTTTGCATTTTAGTTGCAAAGTTGCCCGTAACGCAACAGAGTATAGGGCATGGATGTAAAGGATTGTGCGCTGTCGGCTGAACGTACTTTAGATAGATACTTAGATAGAAAACACTAAATGGACAACCAGACAAAAAAACATATTTCTTAAATCTATGTAATGTTACACAACAGGCGGCTTAGAACGTAATTAACCATGGCTGTTTGTTGTGCTCAGTTCCTGGCTCAGGACATTTGCACCACCCTGTATATCCTCCCAACCCCATAGTGCCGGACTCACTCGTGACCGGTTTTTTTTTTCAAACGTCAATTACATCTACCCTTTCTCCACAACCTTCAATTATGATGGGCCGTTTAGAAAAGAGGCAAGAAAAACCCTTTGGGAGCACCCGTTCACATTTCTAGCTAACCAGTTGGGCATGTGGACCGACATCTGAGTGCCAGCACCAGGCCAGCACCTTTTGGCACAATTATTTATACTTGAGATAGCTACTCTGAGGTAGTAGTAATTGTAGAATTATTGAACAAAATAATTGATACCGAAGAATCGATAATAGATATGTCAGAAAGCTCTTTAATTGTGACACTTCCTTTGTGGCTCTTCATTCATTTTTAATTTTCATTTCTTTCGTTTTTTCACACAAGTATTGGTGTCGGTGGTGGTGTGTTTGTTTGCGTCTGCTTGAAAAAGTGGGAGGGAGGGCGGTGCATTTAGTAACCGCATGGTGCTTGTGGGATTTTGGCGGAATTCAGCAAAGTCATCATCATCAACCCATTATGTCCCCACCGAGAGCACGGGTCTCTTCCCTGAGGAAGGTATAGGCCATACTCCACCACGGGGGCCAAGTCCGGATTGGTGGAGGCTTGTAGACTAGTGGCTCGTCTAGGTACTGTCAGAAGTTGTCAAGCCGCCCTAAGGCCTCTGACTTGGCTTAACGTCTGCCATCTATCGACGGCAGCCGGCACCAACAGCTTATTGCGATGCACGGAACCGCTCGGAAAAATGTCAAAGTAGTTTTCACATTTTAATGCTATTGTGGCTCTCCTTCTAAAATAAAAACCCGAAATTAGAGCAAAAATTGAAAAAAAAACTCGGTGCGTGAGTCTTGGCCGTTCTGCCCCTATATTACGCGCACCAAATCCTGAGCAATTCCAATCGTCTAACTGTCAAATTAGTCTGGAATTTGACAGTTAGACGATTGGAACCGCTCAGGATTTGGTGCGCACAATTAGGCCCCTGTACTGTCATAAATATAAAATTTAATTCAGGACCCTTGGCGGGACTCTAACTTGCACTTGGCCGGTGTTTATTATTTTTCGTTATGTGTCACCGTTTTTACGAAACAGCAAAATAAAAATATAAAAAATCGCGTTTATTGTAAGAGCCTCCCTATGTTTAAAAAAAAATTGTTTATTCTGTAAAAGGTGCATACATTTTTAAATAATCTCATTTCCGCCAAACTAAATAATAGTTTGTTGGCAGATTTACGATTATTTGGGTAATCGTATAAGTCGCGTCACGTAAAAAGAGCGCTGGAGAAAGTGGAGGGGGTGTGTTTGCGCATGGGTACACTCGCGCACAAAATTATCTATTGTTTTATTTTAGAACTAGCTTTAAGTAGGTATATTGATTATTGGTAGGTAAATCGGAAAATATAATTTCCGATTTACCTAGCAATAATCATAAAATAGAATTGAAACATTGTTTGATTCAGTAAAGAATGTTTATTTGATCTAACAAAAAAAAATTTAAACATGTTTGATTCAGTAAAGAATGTTTATTTGATCTAACAAAAAAAATTAAAGTAACGTTGAAACTCCTTCCATTAAGTCGTCGTGGGTGACGCGAAAACCAGATGACGATGCGATGTTGATGCTGCTAGAGGAGGCCAATTCATCGTCGTCACTGTCGTCACTTGAGCTTTCATTCCCATTCGAGTCAGAATCATCATCCTCTACGCGAATGATGAATGTTTCTGTCATCATGTCAACCACATGATCGCTTTCACAATAATTGCCCTCTATTTCTTTCACCTTAGTGCATAATTTCTCCCATTCAGTTGCTCCCATTAAATTCACTTTTTCATTAACCAATCCAGTTATCTGTGTGAGGTTCCAACTTACATTTTTGCTGGCGACATATCCCTTTATTTGGGACCAGGCCATTTCTATCGGATTTAAGTCCGGGTGATATGGTGGCAAACGAAGTACAGAATGGCCTGCTTCGTTCAATATAGCATCAATTGAAAATGTCTTGAATTGCTCTTTGTATTTTTTTATTAAATTGTACAACTGTGGCTTAAGCATGGATTCTTCAAATTCAAATCCTTTTTGACGGAGCCAGTTTTGCATGTTTGCTTTTTTTGTATTCGACGTTGGTGCAGCATCGATTTGTTTGTTGTGATACGATGCATTGTCGACTACCACGACCGAATTAGGCGGTAAATTCGGCACTAGTTGAGTACGGAGCCATCGCTCGTAATTCTCCGAATTCATGTTGTCGTGGTAGTCACCGCTTTTTGTTCCTGCTTTGAATGTCAGCAAAGCATTTGGCACAAAACCTGCTTCACCACCTGCGTGTACTATGACCAATCGGTTACCTTTAGATATAGGTTTTTTAATGCCTTTGGTAGGACCGTCTGTCCATGAATGGTCAGAAGCATGAGAACTATCGACATATGATTCATCAGTGTAAATGATAGGTCTTCCTTCCTCTCTATATTTTTTTATCTTTCTCAGATATTCTATTCTTTGAAAACGAATTTGTGACTGCTCAATTAAAATTTTCCTATTGGTTTCTGTTTTTTTCCACTTAAAACCCAATTGCTTTATTATCCGCCTGAGACTTGCTGCAGATCCTTGGAAATTGAGGTCATCCTGTAACTTCCTTCGCAAATTGCCTATGGTAGGTAATTCTTTTTCAGTGACGTGGAAATTGTGTATGATTCTTTTTATGACACCCTGATCAAAGCTGTCAATGTCTGTTATTGGTTTTTGTTTCATTCTTTGATTTTTGCCGGGAGTTCGGAAGACAGTAAGAAATTCAGAATCTTTTGTACCTTTTACGATTCGTCTCACTGTAGACTCGGAACATTTTGTTGCTTTTGCGGTCCGTTTCATACACTGTTTTAAATTGTCAACGGCATTATTATCCGCCTCTCTTTTCATAAAACAATATACGTCATATATCATTTTCCTCACTTTTCTATGTAAAACCATTTCGTAACCAAAAACTTTTGTGCGCGATGGTATTTTGAGAACAAACGTAACGTGGACACAGCGCGGGAAGCAAAGGTCGACTGACGAACCAATAGCGCACGAGCAACCATGCGACGCGCGAGCCGCCCTCCCCCGCCGCACCTCATACCACCAAATAGACCGATAAATCGCCTACTGCGCTGCTTCACTGCAAGCGTTCTTTTTACGTGACGCGACCTATACACACAGACACACGTACTGAAAAAAAAAATTTGCAACGATTGAAGAGATAAAGCCTGTTCCAAACCGAGGATTCCATACAAATTTTAAGGTACTTATAAATAGTTCAGAAATCGAGTCTCGCAGTTTTTCCGAGCTTTTCCCGAACTTCAGATTATTTTCTATGATTTATCTCCAAATGTTTTTTTCAGATTTTTCCTTCTACTTGTAGTACCTATAAGACAGTATTACTTGCCAAATTTTATAGTTCTAGGTCAACGGGGAGTACCCTATAAATGTTGATTCACTTGAGTGTCGAAATATACGTTTTTTCAACATAAACGGCCGTATCTTTTTTCACGTTAACTTAGAAGTTTGATTTTTTCACAAATTCAAGGCACTGTAGACCTGAGTACATGGTTTTAATTTCAGCTTGATACCTCCACGCGTTCCCGAGATAAAGATAAGATAATTTATTCAAGGATCATTGATAATTTATTCAAGGGGTCTTGACAGACAGACGGATGGACGGACAGCAAAGTGATCCTACAAGGGTTCCGTTTTTTTTCCTTTTAAGGTACAGAACTCTAAAAATAACTACACGTGATAGCTCACTACATCCGCCCCTCTCCCTGTGATATTTCGTGATGTTTTCCGTTCCCCTCCCTCCCCGTTCAAGCCTATCACTTAGCTGTTGACAAAATTAATTTCGCTTCTAATAAAACTAAGACAATTTTAAGGCGCTCTCTCACAACGAAATTTGCCTTTCGGCTCACAATGTTGAATTCTTAAAATGTTGAATTCCTGGTATGTTGAATTCGCAAAATGTTGAATCCCAAAATGTTGAATTCGCAAAATGTTGATTTCATTGTTATCCCAAAATGTTGAATTCGCCAAATTTTGAATTCGTAGTAATCCCAAACGTGTTGAATTCGCAAAATTTTGAATTTGAATTCCTAAAATGTTGTACGTCTACAATGGCAAAGCATGCAGGACAAATATCCGACTGTGTACCATCGTCTTGAAAACTCATGTTTGACAAATAAATATCTTTATTTTTTTTTTATTTTTTTATATAAGAGGAAAAACAGAATTAACAAAAATTACCTAAATAGAGAAAATGAGTTAGCTTTATACATTTTGTTAACTCCTAAACATTCCTCACCGATAGATAAAAGCTTAATGATCTTAATAAATGACAAACTTAAAACAAATGGCGTGCAAGAAAATATAAAACGATACACACAAAAATTATGATGTGGTTAAGTAGGTACTTATAGGTAGGCACTTTGTGACATCAAGGACTATGCAAGTATCACAAATTTCTCAAAATAGAAATAAACATTTGTTTACAACGTTTATCTTGTCTATCCCTTCGGAAACAGCAATCTCACATCCAAATTATCGCACTTTCGCCTCGAGGATATGACTAATCATTACTTTAATAGCTTAACTAAGCAACCGGATAATGACTGGCCATCAGTTAAGTTAATGAATGACGGCGCCCCTTAACCCCGGTGCACTTGTCAGCTAATTGGAACCATTATCAAGCGCTGGTGAGATTAGGACGGGGCACAGACGTATATAAACTCACGCCCGCGTCCCGGAGGGGTAGGCAGATACTTGTTGGTTATCTTATTATTATTGTTGTCAATCTACTGTGCAATGCAAAACAAAACAAATACAAAACATAAGCTCACGCCTGTATTCCGGAGGGGAGGCTGAGACCAGGATCTGCTGTGTTAACAATAGTAAACAATGCACTTTAGTTGTATGAAACAGGCCCCAGGTGAGATTAGTACGGGATACTTATATATATAAACTCACGCCTGTATCCCGGAGGGGCAGGCAGAGACCATAATTTTGCCACATGCCACCAACCTGACCTTTGTCAACATACATTAGCAGCTGGATGCGCGCACGCCGGTTTCCAGTTCTTTTTGTCTTGCCCTTCGCTAATAAATCCCTTATTAGATCTTAGTCGGAAGTCAAATAAAATTATCTAAACCCTTAAAAAACATATGTATCGGTGGACACATTTATGTGTCCGAAACGCAAATTTTTGGTGCAGTGTAAAAAACCTATTATAAAAGTACTATGACATTTTTATTGTCTTTGTTATTTTAACGGAGAGATGTTATAAAAAAATAAACATTTTTTTTCGTGTGGCGTCGGACTAAGAATAGCGTCACTCCATTTCCTTCCGTGGATGTCGTAGGTGGCGACTAAGGAAATAAATTACCAGGAGACGGGCAGCAGCGTCTTCCTGGGATTCCAATCGCATACTGCGATCGCCAACCCGCCTGCCAAGCGTGGCGATTATGGCAAAACCCCGTCAAGGTTAGAAAACCATGAGGGAGGCCTATGTCCTGCAGTGGGCGTCAAATGGCTGATGATGGTGATGAAACATTTTTTTTAACATAAACAGTAACATATTGCTTAATGTTTTATAGAACAACTAGCTGACCCGGCAAACGTTGTTTTGTCATATCAAATACACTGCGACCTATTCTCAGACCTACCAAATTAAAACAAAAAAAATCTTGAAAATCGGTGAAGCCGTTTTGGACGAGTTCGATAACAAGCACTGTGTCACGAGATTTTTTTTTATTGGAGACAATTTAATGACAGTTTGAATTAAAGAAATATTAATCTGAAAAAAAAAAAAACTCATAGAACAAAAGTTTCAGGAGCTGCTCGTTGCGTTGGTCTAGCGTTTAACACACTTGACCAAAACAGAGGTCGTGGATTCAATTCCCACCGGAGGCCGCGATACTTGGTTTGTAAAAATGGCCTCAGTCTGGGTGTATATTTCCCTGTTTGTGATGTCCTTGCCTGGTTACCATAGCACGGTGAATCCTAGTTTGGGTCCAGGGTAAGTGATTGGGTTGTGTGAAAGTTTTTTTGGATGTGACCCCATACACGGCCCATTGCAGGGCACAGGCCTCCTCTCAGAGAGAGAGAGAATGGCCCTAATTTCAAGCGTTGAGGTATGTGAACACCTCAGACACTCGGGCTTTCTCACGCTGTTTTCCTTCACGGTTAGCGAGTGGTATTGCTACTACAACGAGACACATGTATGTACGTAACTTAGAAAACAAAGTCATTGGTACATCGAGCCCACGAAATGTTATTCTTATTGTATTAATATTATTTTACAATAATAATAACAATTTGAAAGTGGCGAAACAAATATATCGAGCGAATGTGGGTGGAAGGGCCGGTAAGGGACGACCAAAACGGATATACTTCGACCAAATAGGGGATGTATTAGCGAAGGGCAAGAAGGGCAGGGAAGAATAAAATGTACCCGAAACCGGCGTGCGTGCATGCAACGACTAATGAATGTTGAGGAAGCGAAAGTGATCTGTCAGGATCGTAGCAAGTGGCAATCCCTGGTCTCTGCCTACTCCTCTGGGATACAGGCGTGAGTTTATGTATGTATGTAATATTATTTTACTGACTGGTTTCAAAGTTCTTTGACCCCACCTCGTCAGAAAACCCCCTTAATCTTGGCAGATGCGAGAAAAATTAAGAGCATTCTACAATTTTAAAAAAACTGACGCGCACGCGCAGACTCCACGCAAGGTGCGCTCGCATCTGTCGCGTGCCGTTTTAATATGGCGAAATGTGCATAGGTAGGTTTATTAATAATAATAGTCAACTGTTGAAACCAGAGAATATAAAATTTAAGTAGGTTCAATTTTTGTACATTCTTTTGTGCAAAAAAAAATTAAGACTAAAAATAATTGCGAATGAGACAGGTTTCTTTTAAAATTTTCCCTGAGTATCATTACTTTTTTTTGGGAGTAAATGTGTCTTGCCTATGTATCAAAATAACTGAAAAACATATTTAATATTTATTGTTATTAAAAAATTTCATTACCCACTCAAAAGTAAAAAACTGTCTCAATAATTGTATCAACATTTGATTGGATTTATTTTTTATCAAACTCCAAAAACATCCACTGGAATATTTTTTCCGCTCAGCTCGATGCCCGCTATTTGCAATCAAAGTTAGATACGAGGAAAAAAGGCGTAACTTATTTTTAAACGAATAAAATTTTCCAATTCGAATTCGGTGCATTTATTTATTATTTTGTGAGCATGCTTTAAAACTGAAAGAAAGGATAATTAAATGTTTTCATTAAAAAATCTATACTGGGCAAACATAGTTTTTAATAGTTTTCTTTTTTATTGCATGTTGAAAGATACATTTTTAAGCAAACCATTGTAATAATTAATTATCTTCCTTAACATCTTATCTTATTTTCTAAAGACTTTTTCGATTTCTCGTTGGACGAGCCGTTGAGGCGCTTACTACTAACATAGAGCCGTCGTTTCTTTGTACAAATGGCCTCAGTCTGGGTGTATTTCCATGTTTGTGATATCCTTGCCTGGTTACCATAGCACAGGGTATCCTAGTTTGGGACCAGGTCAAGTGATTGTGTTGTGTGGAAGTTATTAATTAGGTATTATTATTATTATTAACACTTATTATTTCCACCGTATATCCGTACATCGCCCTAATAAATTCTAAAGAATACGTATTATACCCAACTAGTTCATAATATTACTTCATCAAAACATTCAACAAACAGTACCAATTTTCACCTTCGTTGTGTGTTTTCTAACACGCAACGAAGGTGAAAATTCGTACCGTACGACGGGTAGGTATAAAAAATTTCAAACCAACCTTCTATCTATTTACCACATCAGCTGTTCCGCACATACATATACAATACGTAACTCTACATAGTACTTACATCTCGCATCAAAACTTCAGCGCATCTTTCCAATCATCTGCTGAAATAAAAGAAAACCTACCCTCTGTTGACATTCTCCCTCCAGCGCGCTCTGTCTCTGTCTAAACCCGCGCAAAGGAGCGAGAGGCGGGCACAAGCTGCGTTCGCTTCGCGCATGCGCGGCGAAGCGAAAACTGAAGCGTGGTGCGGACGGCACTTCACTCGGTCTTGTAGGGTTCGGCGAGAGCGGACGGCTCCTCGGGAGTCGTAAATATCGTAAATAAACTAAAATAATAAAGTTCGTTTCTATCGCGATGTGTATCGGACGTTCGTGTTTATAATCAATTCGAATTTTAAACTATTTATAATAAATAGTGACTTTCCGATTGTGTTTTGTTTTTTCTTTGTGAACTTTTTTCTCGTCATGAAACACTGGCTGTAAATCGAAATTTTCTTTTTTCGAGTTTTGCGCGAAAAGTTTCTAAATGATGGGTGTTAATAGCTGTGTGAGCGTGCGTGCGGCCAGGGGTCCGTGCCACTGCCCTGCGTGCCCCAGGAGCTCGGGGCACGGTGCGCCGATGCCCCAGATGCCCCCCCAGACCCTGGTCTTGCCCCCCATGGCCCTGGAGCCGGAGACCACCCCCGTGAAGGACAAGAAAGGGTCCAAAATGAAGGTGTTGAAGAAAATCAAGAAGAAAATTGGCCTGGGTGAGTTAGCTTCTCGTGGTGTTGTCGTCGAAAATCAAAATTAAATGCTTCTGGTGGTCTGACCCTCTAATGAAATTATATGAAACAGACGATTCACCAAAACGTCATTGTTTGGGTTGGATAAACATTTTAACGGTTGCATTTTTGTCGGTTATTTTTTGATCCTGCGAGCCGGAGCGATATTGTGCGTTTGTTGAGAGGTGATTTCACCGATTTGACGTGGAATCTTGTCTTGTTATTTCGGTGTTTCAAAGTATCTATTTCAAGGTCCATAGATTTTTATGTAACTTTGATTTTAGTTTTAATATTAACACTCAAGGCCGTGGATACCTATTTTTATTTTGTCATTAAGAGTCTTTTTTTGTACTCTACTAATTATTTTAATTAATATTCAGAAATTTACTGAAAGTGAATGATTTTCTCAATAGTCATTATTCACAAGCAATTTAGTTGTGGTTATTCACTTGTGTCTTAATCAATGTTAATGATTTCCATTGCTTCTTCTAATCTCATTTCCACCAATTCGTTCCCAGTTTCATTACCGACCTTTAGTATTGATTGACTCATCGACCTTCATATAATATGTACTTCTCAACTGTTTCACAATCTTCAAGCGTTAAAGCAGCTGAATTTTCATTGTATTCGTTCACAGTTGCTTCCCACTAATCAAAGGTGGGCAGGTGTGATGATTGAGCCCATAAGCCATCAGATTTTGACGCCCCAAGCCTATTACGTGTTCACCGACGCAAAGCTCAGTTCCTTCGAAGTTTAAAAGCGTGATGAATGGGTCGTGACTCAGCCACTAATTGTTCATGAGCGCATGAGCCACAAACGTGGGGCCCTGGACGTGCCTCGACTACCGCCTTGCTCATGTCCAGATCATCATAATGCTTATTAGACCCTAATTGCTCTTACCTGTGGCTTTGTCCATCGTTATTGTAATTCATTGATGATAATTTACTTTTAGTAGATCGTTCGTAAGATATAGATGGTCAGGTACCAGTTATATTCATATTATTATCAAAGAACTAATACCGTAGATGTAATCCTGCCTACAAAAAAAAAACCTGAATAAAACAAAACACTGAAACTTAATCGTATCGTAAAGAGTCTGAAAATATAATTCAAATAAAAATAACTTAGGGCAAATAATACTCTAAGGACTAATGAGTCTGTCAATGAAAATCTACGGTGAATATACTATCTTAAGAAGAGGGGTGAAACGCATGCACGTAAATATTTAAGAAAACGCGAGAGTAACTTTTAGGAATCTTTTTTATTTGCCGTTGTCCTTGACATAGTTCTTTTTCAATTTTTAAAATATTAGACATAATAATATAGAAAAAGTATAAAAGAAGTAAAAACATAAAAAAGGTTGGTTGGTCGGTCGGCAACAAGGGGTTTGTTAAATAATACTGCAATACGTAGCAACGTTACCTACTCCTACACAAAACCAAATTGCCTAATTGCTCAAGTTCCTAATTTTAAAACATCAACGAAACCCACACACTGCAAGTATTAATCGAAAATCGTATAACCAACCCACTGATGTGGTTGATTACGAGCAATCAACAGGTGGATATTAGGTGAACGGACACTCTTACAAACCGCCTTGTATAAGTTTTGCGCCTGTGGAAAATGCAAGGAGTGAGACTTGTTTTTTTTTTGCATATAAATTGACGCAAGATAAAGAAGCAAGGTGCTACCTAACAGCTGTGGCATTAAATTAAAGGACATCAGAGACAAGCAGATAGCTCGTTTCTACCTCTATCGCCAATTTACAAAGGCCTTTGCTTGTTCATATTACGGTCCAAGTCTAAGATCACCAGATGATCCAATTCGAGATCCATCCGGTAATACTAAAAGCTTCAGAGGATGGGTCATCAGGGTAGTCATGGTTTAGAAATGTCCTGCCATTTCCTCTAGTCTGTCATTGAATATAGCTCTTCTGTGGTCATTCAAACAAACAACGTTTTAAGGTTCATGATCACTGATCACGTAATTTGAGCTGTTGTTATTTATTTCATTATCTTTTATCATTGATCTTTACTCGCTTAAATAACAATTATGATTCTGTTTTAGATTCCATCCTATATTTTTGTGATATCACATAGGAGGGGAAGGATTTCCGGATGATATCACGGCGCACAGTTCACATGAAAATCACATTATATTACATAAGAGATTGGGATTTGCCACTTGCCATAATCCCGACTAATCTCTTTCGCTCGCATTTCTGTGTTTGTTAAATAGTCGAATTTAATTATTGCCTGCCATAAAACTGCCTAATTCGCAAAAAGAACATAAAACAATCGAGTAACGATATTCAAATCACGCTCGCAACGCCGGAACCATAAATGAGCCCCAAAACCAGATGTTCGTCAGTTCATCACCCTCGCACCAAAAATGGGAGAGGCTTTAATAATAAAATCCTACTCGGAAGTGAGATAAAGGAAATGGCCTTGCTACGTGCTGTGCCGGGAATAACGCAGAAGGAAAGATTTGAGACACGCTGAAATTTCAGTTGCCGAGGGATCTTAAATATATGTTTGTCGCACAGAATTGTGGCGCACACAAATTCCATACCATTCGAATACGCTGAAGTTCTGAAGATCTGAGTGATCTTGAAAACATGCACAAATTATTCCACAAAATGTTTTCTTCATTATTTTTGCGAATTTCAGTAGCTTTTTTTGGGACACAATATTGGAATGGAGTGAAATTGCTGGTTCTTTTTCGTTACCTACTTTGGTGCTGACAGTCCTTATGATAAAAGTGTAGTTTGTTTTGTTGAAATACAACCTCCTAGGTTATACTTTATTGCACACGAAACATTGAACAGGACATTACATAAGAAATAGCATGTACAAAGGCGAGCTTATCTCTGTAAGAGATTTCTTCCAGCAAACCTTGGATAATCGGAGCAGCTGTAAGAAACGGGTCTTAATACGTGTACAAAATAGACTACATAAACTACGAAAATCCTTAACCATAACCAACATTAAGCAGAAAAGACTAAATAGGTTCCGTGTGGCGCCAGATTAAGAATAGCGTCACTCCATTACCTACCGTGGATGTCGTAGAAGGCGGCTAAGGAAATCAATTACCAGGAGACGGGCAGCAGCGTCTTCCTGAGATTCCAACCGCACACTGCGATCGCCAACCCGCCTGCCAAGCGTGGCGATTATGGCAAATAACCCCTCATGGTTATGAAAACCACAAAGGAGGCCTATGTCCTGCAGTGGGCGTCAAATGGCCGATGATGATGATGTTGATAATGAGGTTAGTACCTACCTAAAAAATAAACAAAATACATCGTAAATAATTTATTTATTTATTTATTTAAGGAGAAAAAACAGAATTGACAAACTTATAGTATAAAAAATATTATAGTCAATATAGTACATTTTGCCAATTCCTCAGCATTTCCCACAGATAGGTAATACTTAATATAATAAATAAGTAAGAGGCGCAATACAGGACTTTAGATGAAGTTATAAGATTAAAATGAACAAACACTAAAGCAACTAACTATTTTAGAAAGAGATACATACACAAACAATCATTGATATTATACATTGGAAGAAGTAAACGCAACAAATCGGTACAGCTCATGAATTTGACAGGATTCTTGTGAACATTTGCTTGCATAAACATACATAAACATATAGCTCAAAGTTATGATAGAGATAGATACTGCTCTAGTGGTTATTGTAGAATCTGAATGGTGTTAGAGGTCCTTTTAGAATGCATCGGAGACTACGGGCAATCCCAATATTATTAAGTTTAATAGCTCGACATATCACAGCATCTACAATCAGTTCTAGGGAGTTCGACAGAAAGGGACGGACTGCTTCATAAAATACTTAAAAACATACCTACATTACTTTGCACTTGTGTATGTTACTTGTTATGCCTTTTTTTTTCTTGTGATGTGTTAATTTGTCCCAATAGATGTCTTTCTTTCTTTCTTCAATTCAATTCAATTCAAATATTTTTATTCATTGTAAAAACAGAATGTTTACTTAATGAACGTCAAAGTTGTTAGTTTCACAATTAATGGATTATGTGGAGAAGAAACTAACAAAGAAACTCCACATTTATTCTTTTCAAAACACGTTTTAACTTAATCAACAGAGTTTTCAACTTAAAATATTAGTCATGAATGTGTTGAACACTAGTCACAATCGTCCTTTAAATAATATTAATCTACTGTTTAATGCCAAACATCTTTGTCTTCTAAATAATCCTTGATGTTATAGTAAGCCTTTTTGCACAGAATGTGCTTAACACATTTTTTTAAATCGCGTTGGAGGTAACTCTAATATATCTTGAGGAATTTTGTTGTAGAACCTTATACAGTGCCCCATAAAGGATGTGTTAACTTTTGCAAGTCTAAATAGTGGAAATGACAATTTATGTTTATTTCTAGTATTAACATTATGGTGGCCACCAACATTTTCGAAGTCTTCATTACATAAACTCGCGCCTGTATTCAGGAGGGGTAGGCAAAGACTCGGGTTTGCCACTTGCCACGACCCTGATCTCTACTTAAAAAATGCTTGAAAAAAATTTATAGTCCTTAGTACAAAAAATAACATGCCCTAAACTAAGACGGAACAAGCAAACCCTCTGTACGATGAATTCATTTTGTCGTTGAACAGCCCAGATGTCTTGGAATTATGACTGATACGTGAAAACGGTTTGGCACTCGCCTTTTCGCCAGATGTTGAAAACCTTTGTCTGAGGTTGCGCTTGCACATCAGGCTCTTGTTCTTCGAATTTCTTGCAACATTTGGCGCTTTTGTTAAATACCTTTTTTTACCGTTGTAACGAAGTTTTCTTTAGTTTTAAATATTCCAAACCGGAAATGTGTAGTTGGGAACAGATGGAGAATTTCGACTTATGTGTATAGTAATACTAATAATTATCATACTATTTTTTTTAAATTGTGCTCAGCACGGGTTAGTGCAACAAAAAGAATATAATCATGTAGGTACAGCGATATCATTCCGATGTAACAACCTAACTGCAAAGTGGGTTACTCGGGGCTGCAAGTGATGTAAATCGCTTTTGTCAGATGTCGCTGCCTGTACGTAATACAGAGAAGTTTGTGAAGAGGCACGTAATTTCATCGATGCTTGCACTTGCCCATTAGCTCAGTTGGGATAGCGCTGGCACGCTGAGCCAGAGGTCGCGGGTTCAATTCCCGGCATGGGTGGAATTTTTAGCCTCTAAATAGGTTTTTAAATATACAATGTATACTAATAAAATCAACAGAAATGTATTACATTGAATGTATTACTTTTAACATAAGTTTAAGTTGCATTGTCACATTAACTCCCGATTTCTCGTGCATTGATAGTATTGACAGATTGGACGGTTGATTATTTTTTATTATATGTCAAAGTACCAGCTAAAGCTTATGCTACCATCTGACTGTTC
The DNA here is from genome assembly GCA_947308005.1 of Yponomeuta malinellus. Lineage (NCBI taxonomy): Eukaryota > Metazoa > Arthropoda > Insecta > Lepidoptera > Yponomeutidae > Yponomeuta > Yponomeuta malinellus. The sequence continues at coordinate 3,138,889 of OX371022.1, forward strand.
ATGAGTTCGTGCTGACTGCGCGGATTTTTAACCCCCCATGCAACGCACAGAGGGGTGTTATAAGTTTGAAACCTATGTCTGTGTGTCTGTACGTTCAGTCGTAGCGCCTAAATGGATCAAGCGATTTCGATACGGTTTTTTTTATTAAAAGCTAGACTGATTGAGATGGTTCTTAGCCTTGTTTGATGGAAATCTACTTAGCCGTTTATGGACATGTTCAACTGCCTGACAAAACGGTAAGAGATATAGGGATGGCGTGACTAAAACAACGTACACCCTTGGCAAATTTAAGTGCAATAAAAAAAACAAAATGGCGAAAAAAATGGCCGCCAAAAATTTTTTTGCTTTGATTTGCGACATTGATGCGGTTTTACTTGTGCTTAAGCTAACTACTATCAAAACAACCCAATCCTCAGATAAACCTTGTTGGTTTCAGCGGATGGGAGGTATATATTGTGTGTATTTTTTATTATCTTAAATAAACTTTTAATTAATTTAATTAATTGACTGTTGACCACAAGAACTGTTACTATAGGAAATAAAAATAGAATATTATTAGTCTATTAGGGTGTTTTATGCAAACGGGCGCGACTAGTTCATTATTATCGTATCCGTAGTAATTATTGTTAAAATTAATGTTTCCAGTGATAGCGTTTATTTCTCCTTCAAACGGTTAAATTGTGCATATCTGGCGTATTCTATCACGAGGAGTAAACACTTTCCTAGTAGGTACATATTACTTTTTTTATTTCGATACAGTCACATACTTACGCTAAATCGATAGATTGCGAATTTTTCAGAGTAGCAGTGGAATGCAATTTGATATTTAACGCCAAAGCGTTAAAAACCAAGGTTATTTATACTGTCTTAGATAAAAAAAGGCATAACACTGGCCACAAAAGGACAGATGTGCGAAGGCCTTTTAAATGTCGTCCATACTTTGAATTTTGAACGCGAGCAGCTGACTAGCTACACAACAATAGGTTTCAGGGTTGTGAAAACGTTGTATTTTCTAAGTTAACACGAACACTAGACATAATAAAAACTGAATTTACACGGATTAAATTTGCCAACACGGAAGGCCAATTTAAATTAAAAAAATTGTCAAAATATTTTTGGAACGTAACTTATTTTTATTTTTTGTAATTTTTGCCGAGAGTAGTAAACTAACAGTTAATGCTTTCAAAAAGACGCCTGTCACCTCAGTCTACCGAGACCACGGAACTTGCAAAAGTACTAAAACGTCGAAAAATTGTAAAATGAAAAAATAAACGAGTAAATGTCCCTGCAAATTCAGTTTTTACTATGTGAAACGTTGTTTCCTTATTTATTTCTTTTTCGCAAGCCTTCAATTTTATGTACCTAAGTATTTTCAAGTAATTTAAGGTTCTATCCGATTCGATCCTATCCGATTCTATCGATGCTATCCAAAAACGAATTTTATAACTCGAAGCTAAACAAAAAAAACTTAACAAATGTTGCAATGATACCTATTTTTTTTATTACCCGTGGTTAAGACGTTACTTCACCCGCCTAATGATAGTTTCATAAAGTGATTAGCATTTTCATTAACCTACTAGCAACCTAGTAGCAACCCTACATCATACAAAGATCATGGCGCACGCCTCCCAACAATCCCGTTTCTTTGCAAAACAGCTGACGCTCCGCAGCAAGAAGGAAAGAGACACCCCAACGAATACAGCCTCGCGCCAGAGCGAGATAAAACCAGGACATCTGCCAAATGATAAGGGATAATGCACCCGTATTTAAAGGTGAGATAGGTATATAGCTCGATAACTGATGTAGGTAGGACTGAGCGAGGCGAAAGACAGCGTATGGCGTTAACATCTGTCCGTAGAAATTGATAGTTAGAAATATCCTGCTTCTAGAATGAGATGGGGATATGTTGAGTATGTAGTGTAAAATGAAGGACTCGTTCTAAAAGTGATAAAGGTCCATGGGAAACAGTAGACAACTGATGTTTGGCTTTTTTCCCCAGTCCAGTTGTTTATTAATGTCTTCTACCAGCGTCATTTTGGTCCAAAGGATGTGGGCTGCCCAATAAATATTGGCCATAATTAAGGGTTTGTCTTAATTTTTTATAAACACCCAAAATGTATCTGGCACATTTACCATTTTTAAAACCTTATCAAAATAAAAGATAAAATGTCACAAGAACTTTTACATCCAAAATGTATCTGGCATATGTCCCTTATCGAAAGAAAAGAAACCTGTTTTCCCAGATTAAAGAAAATATTTTTCAAAAGGATTTTTTCAGAAAGAGAGAAACACAAGCGTTTTAAAATTCTGAGTTATGCCGTCTTTGTCGAAAACACGAATCAACCTCGAGAGATAGCATCAATGAAAGAAGCCTAAACTGGTCTTTTGTTCTTCCGAAGAGATCCATAGAAACCACGGGTCACTGGAAAGGTGATCGGTGGTGCGGCTGCAGCTAATGAGCGTGAGAATCAAATGTGGAATGTAACCAAAACGGATCCATTCGAATTTCTGAGTGTTTCAGGGCCTCAGGGCTGCCTTACCTACTGGACTGTGGAATTTGGCTTTTTATCAGCATTTTCCTAGACCATTCTCGTGTTTCTGCTATTTTCTAATTAGAAAAATACAAGTTACTATACATCACGCATTTTACCTAGTAAGGAGCGCACAGCACGTAATTTAAACCGTATTAAACAAAACCATCCCGCCACACCATAAATCTTGTTGATACGATAAATGGAGAACCCCAGTTCTATGATATTTGATTGGTTCGAAAGATCACTAGACGGTCAGCCTTGCTCCTCGTAGATGGGAGGTGCGAGAGTGAGAGGTCGAAAGGTCGTGGGATTCATTCGAGAGATCTACGCAAGAATCGTGCCTTCCTTCTCTGTTTACTATTAGGCCTAGAATAGACCTATTAACATTTTTTCAATCCATTTTTTTCTAAAATACTGGTTATTTTTTAAAAAAAGAACTTCTAGCCTGTGAAATAAACAAGAAATTTAAAAAAAGTTTGTTCTTATTACCGGCCCAAAATGTGGATGTAACTTTTTTTTATTCGTTATCATTCCAACGTGCAAAATCTTTATTATTATTCCATATCAATCTACTTCTGCTAACTCACGTACAACCCGCATCTTTTGTTAGAAGAAAACTTCAATTGTAACAAAAAAAAGTAAAATCCAAGATGGCGGCGGCGTTGTAATCCGATTAATTCGTATCACGAACGTTGCCGACGTGTCTAATGATCTACCGCCGCGCGATGATCCATCAGATCTCCGTGGAGATTTGTCGGATGAGAAAAAGTGGGTTTTTAGAACGCTTTAGTACTTACTTAAGTGATTGTGTCATGTGGAAGTTATTATTATTATATGTTTTTTATTATTAGCTTGAAAATTATGACTGAGACGTTGGTGAGATATTGCTTTGTCTTTAGGAACTTACAGTAACTCTATAAAACCTTTAATAAACGTTTTCCAAGAGCATGTCTTCCACAATATTAAAAACTACTTAATACCAACTTGAAATCTGCTTTTAATTACTTGCCCTTTGTTAGCTCCAAATCGTTTAAAAAAGTCCTTTCCCAGATATAACAAAGCATACTGCGTTTCCGCCATTTTAACAAAAACCTAACCTCTTTTGTTACATATTACCGCCAAAACCTGGTGCAGAATCTGCAAGCCAGATGTTTTATTATTGCAACCCTTTCTGTCAATAGGTAGACAATTCTAAGACAGGAATTCACTAAGCCGATATAGGTATCTTCTAACTCCCGATTTTTGTAGAGAATTTGATGGGAATTCGCCAATTGATCACTGTTTATTCGTGTAGCTGTACGTTTAATAATTTGTATATTTATTTTCCCGAACGCCGTGAGAACGATTCGATTTTGAATTTATTGACCTGTTAAATTGTGACCTTGAAAAAGAAAAATTAAAAACCATTGTTATGGTGGTCCGATCGGGTCATGTAGAAATTCTACAGATTAAAAGGCTTGACTCACTGTGGAGTGACGATGAAATGAATGAATTTGTATTGCAAGGTGCGTTGCGAAATTGCTTCCGGGATATCCTTATAAGTACAGCGTTCATACACCTGTTTAGTTTTCTAATGAATTGTTACTTGACATGATGTGTATGGTTTCTTAGCTTTCACGATGGGAAAAATAAAAGGTAAAATATTGATTGTTGCTACGTACGGAAGAAAGTTCAACTATGAGGTTAAGTGCCGAAATATCAGGCCTAACTAACATTGGTAGGTTGGCAATTACGTGTTTGCGGAAAAGTGACGCATGTTAAAATTGTCACAATTCGATACAATAAACAAAAATGCGCTACAAAAAAAGAGTTAAGTCCAAGAACTCATGCGTCCGACGCATAATCGATACGCACAATCGGCCGGACTGTGCCCTTCTGGTGAACCAGTTTTTCTTACAATCGCTTTGCGTTGTAGGAGACCAGGAAGAAGACCAGTTCAGTATCGAGAAGACAACCGTTGCATCAAACACTAAAAAGGTGAGCTTCCCACGGTGTGTCGTGAGAAAGCCACCGTGCGATAGAGACGAAAACATTCACATTACGAAACTGTACGAAAGAGTGAAATAGAATTATGCCTTCTAACGATCGAAAGAAAGAGAAAGGTATTTCGAAGACTTCCAGGCCACCGATAGGCAATGTAAACACAAGAGCATGGCACTCGATTTTGGTTGTTGTTTTTTTAATCATAAAAGCGGTTTTCTAATAGTGTTGTCTTAATAATTAAGTATTTTTAATGTTTGATTTTTTGTTAAAAGTGTACACTCATACGTTAGTGGATACCTTCTTTTTTATGTTTAATTTATCGTATTATAAATCTTATCGTTTTGAGTGTCAGTGAACCTCGAAAGCTTGGGTTGGGCAAAAAAGTGCGATAAAACTTCTGTTGATAAGCGAATACAAATCTAATCAAAGTCTATGTCATCTTGAAGCAGAGGGCTTACAATTCGTGTTTATTTAAATTCTTCGATATCATTATTGTCTTTTCAACGAATAAATTACGAGCTCCGGACTAAACAGTAACAGGATTTGTCTGGATCAGTCCACTTATTCCCACGACTCTTTATTACAAAGGACAACTCCGAACACTGGTTTGACAGATAATCGCTTCACACAAAGCAGAAAAGAAAACAATTAAAAACAATAAAGAAACAAAATCCTCCCACCGCTGCCTGGCCGTACACGTTCAGTCTTTGATTACCAAAAAAAAATGTTGTAAAACAAAAATGGCTACCGATATGGCGGCAGATTAATAAAAAGTGCAAAAGTGACAACTGGCTATTATGTCGCAGCGTCGTGGGAACGGGATGTTCGTACCGTTATTTTAAAGGTTTTAGCTACGCTCGAGAAATAGTATCGCAATTTTCTTGTACCGTTTTTGTTCTTCTTTGTAGAACGCTCCACTTAAAGCTCTAGGCTCTCTGCGACAATTACTGTGCAGTTTCGTGCCGTCGTGAATTTTTGCATATCCTCTCATGTCAATTTTCTACCTTCATCTCGTAATGGCTTTCAAGTGGTTGAATTATAGGTAGGCCAATCCTTTACGAGTGTCGCTTAATTTTTTCTTATTTTTCTCTGACCACCAACCTCCGTTACTACAAACGAATAAAACTGTTTTACAAATTAATTAGGCCACGCGAAACATTTAATGTTTTTGTACTAAGTAATATGTAAGTCCTGACTGGTGATCTATGCCCAGCAATGGGCTCTATTAACTCCATGATAAGTATTGGCAGCCTCGAAATGTTATTCCTTTTATTTAAATTTTATTTTTATTTTATTTTATTTTGAAATGTATTTCTTTTATTTTCGGTGACTTTTTTTTATTGTGGAATAAAGTGTAACAAACAAACAAAAGAAAGGTAGGCAAGTTGGTTGCCATTGCCAACCTCCGATGTTTTGACTATTATTATTTTATTATCCTATATAATATAGCGTTTATGTAATCTGTTATTTGCTGTAATAGTTGTCTTTTATATGGTATATGTAATCTAAATACAATATGTGATGTACACAACCCAGCGAACGACAATGGAATCTGTTCTCTTCAGCACGGGCTTGTCTAGTGAAGTGTTTAGGCACTTTCTGTATTTTAAAACATATAATTTGTGAAGAAATAAATAAAAAAATGTTCAAGGGCTGGCTGTATAGGAATAAGAATTAAATGCTAAGCCTGTCAGACATACAGCTAGGTCTCAAAACAAACAAACCGTATCAACGCACAGACAAATACACCGGCTCCAGAATCGAATCAATCGATTCTCGTTACGGCGTAAGTTTATGTATGATATGAATAGTTAGCCTAAAGCCTTTCTATTCCATTCTGGCTCTTATGACGAAACTTGTAAGAGCTACGAGGCTGTGGAGGGTCTAGCTGGATGTACATGTACACACGCACCGTGAGAACGGAGCGATCACAAACTGGCTGGCGCCGCGCCTAAGACCTTGGGACAAGTGAATGAAACAGCTTTTTTAACTAACTGTTCAGTAAACTTGTACCTTTTGTTGTGTTTTGCCGATGTGCTTTTCTCGTTAATTGTCTCAGGGCTTATAATTGAAGTCGCCCTCGTGCAATATTTATGGAATCAGACGTTTTTGCGTTGATTGATTGTGTTCTGGAAATGTCACTTCAATCTCATTCGGAAAGCTGGGGCGTGTTTTATTTTTTCATCCATTTTAATTGTTTTATTAAAATTAGTATCTCTGTATTGATATACAATGTGTATCAATACAGAGATACAGAGATTAAATTTACTTCAAGTTCAGGATTGTATGAAAAATAAAATTAATTAAATAAAACCTTTAGTCGGTAGAAGGCAATGTGTAATTAAAAAAAAAATCAAATCATAACTTGGTTCTTTTAATTTAACCAACTTATTTATTTTCACTTGACGGACGCGCCACTGGTCATATTTTCATACAAGTAAAATACAAAGTTGGCCGGATGTCCACTATCAAGGACTTTTAATCCATTTTCCCCGAACCGCTAAGGGTGCTTTACCCCAGTTATTCTTGAGGTCCTGGTGTACCTATATCGACCATCAGCATAGTATGTACAAAACTTCATAATAACTTTTTAGGGTTCCGTACCCAAGGGTAAGGGACCCTATTACTAAGACTCCGCTGTCAGTTGTCCGTTCCGTCCGTCCGTCCGGCGATAGTTAGACAGTTGACTTTTTCACAGATGATGTATTTCTGTTGCCTCTATAACAACAAATACTAAAAACAGAATAAAACAAATATTTAAGGGGGGGCTCCCACACAACAAACGTGATTTTTTTGCCGTTTTTTGCTCGATATTAATAACGGCAACGGGTAGACGCTTGAAATATTCAAATCTTGTATATATGATGGTACGGAACACTTCGTGCGCGAGTCTGACTCGCACTTGGCCGGTTTTTACTAACACCGCGGGAGATAAAAGCTAGCACATGGTTACAACACTTACTTGTTCCCACGGTAAACTATCCGCGGTCCAATATAAAACGAACTTTATTGCCTACTATTAGAGCACAATACGCCATTGGTACGGTTTACGGTAGAACAGAACTATAGGGTCATCGGTACAATTTAGTATGATTTAATGATTATGGTCATTTTGTTCGCTAACTCATTAGTCAGTCACGATTTTTGGTTACGCGCGCGTTTTTATATCTTTTGTGTTTTGTAGTTATATCACTTTTCCTTAGCATGTAACTTGCGTTTTTATTTTGATTGACTAATGGCCAGCAACAATGTGTCAAAATGTTTTGTGTCCCGTTTTTTTTATAAAAGGAAATTTCTAGGCACAGCGATTAAATAAAATCATTTTACTTTTTCTTTGGTATTGTCTTAGCTTAGTCCTATTAATCTCCTAACGATCTAATACGCCTTCTCTAATAAAATTCCGACCCAAAACAATACGGCATCAATCGACTGCGGTTTTCACTATCTTATAGAAGTGTCATAATTTAAAAAAAAAACTCTAAAAACTAACCCACTAAACTTTATAAACTTTTCGCCAAAGTCGCCAGACCCCAAAATAAAGAAAACAACTAAAACAGAACTATGGTTCGGTTTGTGGTTGTCTGTGGACAACCACAAACTCGGCCCCTTACCAGTTTACCGCAGATACCACAAACAGGAAGCTCTACCGACGGATGTACCGATATGTGGCGATATCGGACAGTGGGCACATCAAGTTTCATTTGGTGTTTATAAATACAAATCGCATTAGAGAGCTGGCTGAATGGAACCAATTACAAATAAGCAACGGGTTTCTTTCTCGAAGACTGGATTAAAAAGAAATGCTGTCCGAAGGCCACCTAGCAAGGAGGTATTATAATTTGGCTTTTGTCAAAACTCTTGACTTTTTTAGGGTTCCGTAGTGGACAAGGAACCTTTATAGTTTCGCCATGTCCGTCCGTCTGTCCGTCCGCGGCCTAGCTCAGAGACGATTTTTCCCGAACTACAGACATTTTTTTAAGTTTTAAGATTTTTCCTTGTAAGTACTTGTAGTATACGACGATATTACTTGCCAAATTTCATAGTTCTAGGTCAAGGGAAAGTACCCTATAAATTTTGATTCCCTTGAGAGTGTCGTAATATACGCCGCAAGGCATGTAACTTCTTTTACGTTAACTTACAAAATTTTATTTTTTACAGTATCCAATGACTGTACACCTGAGTAATTATTATGGTTTTAATTTCAACTTGATACCTCCACGCGTCCCCGAGATAAAGGGTCTTGACAGACAGACGGACGGACAACAAAGTGATCCTATAAGGGTTCCATTTGTTTCCTTTTGAGGTACGGAAAATATTGTAAATATTTTATGTAGTTTTTTTTTCCTGGTACAATAAAGAATATAGCATTAAAATGTGAAAATTACTTTGCTAAATTCCGCCAAAATCCTACAAGCACCATGCGGTTAGTTAATGCACCGCTCTCCCTCCCACTTTTTCAAGCAGAAACTTTTTCAAGCAGAAGCAAGAAACAAACAAACCACCACCGACACCAATACTTGATTGAAAAAATGCGTTGCGAGTTGCGACGCGTTTCTCCTCTAACACGAGGAACAGAATATTCTTAGCTTAAGGAACCCTAAAAAAGTACAAAAATTGGCTGTTTAATTTTTTCAGATCAAACGCCGTTTCAGGTACTCAGATTTTATTTTATTGTATTTATTTGGGATTAAAATGGGATTAAGATCGCCGGCATACACAATACGAGTAGCATCTTAGTAGCTAAAATAGGTCACTTGGCCAGAGTGTCCCGAGATCGTGAAAACCCCGACTTTGAAAAAACAAATGTACGTAAAACTACATAAAATATTGAAACAAAATAAATGTAGGTACAGTGTGGGAGTAAGAAGAAAAATAGAAGGCTAACGACTACCAAAGCCCCGTGCACACACGCCATGTGTGCGCGAATGCAACATTTGCGCAATGGAATTAGAGGCATTCTTCACGGTGCACTCCCCCGCATCGCTATTGTATAGGGTATTTATTTGTAGATTAGGCACGGGCGACGCGAGGAGGGCATTATCGATAGATGAATCCAAAAGAGTCTGAATAGACATCTCAGTAATTTCTGTGTACCATAGAGAATGTTCTATCTCTTTTAAAACGAAGAATTCTAAATGACCCGATCGGACCACCATAACAATGGTCTTTAATTGTTCTTTTCAGGCTCATTATACACATACAAAAACTCACGCCTGTATCCCAGAGGGGTAGGCAGAGACCAGGGACACAATCTAACAGGTTAAAACTTGATTTAAAAAAGGACCACACGATAAAGGTAAGACTTTCTAATCAAAAATATATTTTCATATACGTTCTGCATATTGAGATGACGACTGGAGCTGAGTATACCCGATTCAGTATCACTGACCGACTGGAGCCGGGTATATCCGGTTCGTCGTCACCAACCCGAGCGTGACGGTTCTATTTTGTTTACTGTTCAGAAAGAGCGCAAAGTGCGCCCTTCTCTAAAACTTTTTAAGTCTTTTTAATGGAACGGCTCATAAGTTCGGTAAAGCTGCAGAGGCATACGTTATTTGTGTTTATAACGGTGTAAATAATCAATATTTATGAACAATTCCACGTCACATTCTCACATAGAAAAAATCACAGCAGTGAACTGAAACTGAGCACGGCGCGAGATGTCCAGATCGTCAGACCGTGACACCCCACCTCAACGTACCAACCATCAGTCCACTACAAAACAACCCTTATCCCTCTCGTAATAAAGATCATACATACCGCACTTACGACCCAGTATCACGATCTGAAAGTCCACTGAGCATGACCGCTGTTACATCGCATACGCCTATTTCTACATATACAGCATTGTAAATCATAAAAAAACTGACCATATGCTATGACCTACGTCCCTGCAGAAAGCTTCACTGAGTCAAGGGTCAGTAAAACTGGTCGAGTCGTCCACTTTTACCTCCTAATGGACATTTGACTGTGCTTCAATGGTTGTACAAATAACTAATGCTGCTCTTGGTGGTGTCACGGTGGTCATTTAGATGTTGAAGTGGCTCTCAAATGTGGTAACTGAGTGGTAAGTAGGTGACTAGATAATGGTGGCCGTAAGCACGTTTAACTTTCCATGAGAAAGAATTTCGATGGTAGACATGCCAAGGTGGGATTATAACGTTCTTTTTCCATTTCTTCTTCATGTTTTGGATTGGGAACATATTGTAATTTATGTAAAGCGGATATTGACTGATTGCCTTCGTTTCTTCTCGAAAAAAAAGACGGTGTATTGTATACCGTACGTAGCTATTGATATCAAATCTTTTTTCACTTCTCATGCTCTAAAAGTTCGTCTTTATGTCGTGCGTAAAAGTCGCTTTTTATGCTCTAGAGCATAAAGTAAAATCTTCGTCGAAGACCAAGTGATTTGAATTTAGAATGTCAAAATTCGCATGAAAACTATGGAGAAGCCCCGCATTGCAATTCGAAATTCGAATTGTTGTTCGAAACTCACCTCTTTTTTTTCTTTTTTTTCTGAAATACTGTGTCCTGTGACCGCGCGAAACACCAACAAAAAAAAGAAAAAAAGGCGCGAATTGCAAATACGATTTACATGTTGCTGTTTCATTTCCTCGCAATCGAAGTGAAAAGTAGAGTGTACAACTCGTCCATAAAACCCATTTTACACTCGACTTTATATCTATCCTCGCTCGCAAGCTCGCTCGGATGGATAAACGTCTCGAGTAAAATGGTGCGTTTTATGCACTTGTTGTACAATCTACTATTTTTGTTTCAACGTAATGAATTTCTTGTTGAATGTCGTCAATAATGCATAATGTTAGCCGCTGCCCTTGGGCCAATTTGTAGTGGAGAACAAGGCAGCGGGAAAAAGCTCCACACCGACCATCTTTTCTCAAATCTTAAACAGAATAAGTACATCAGTTGCTACCACGATTCTGTGATTGCCATTCTCGGAGGACGTTAAAAACTAAAAAAATCCACATCCAGCATTATACCCTTGAAAAAGACCGTTCGTATTTTGAAAGCCCACTCGAACTTAAAGTCAAGTCTGTTTCACCCCTCGTAACAACACAAAAGTCTCTTTATTTTGTACAAGCCCCACAGAGTACTCCTATAAATAGTATCAGGTCTTTGTCTCCCAAGTAGACGGTCGCTTTTGTTTTGTCCTGATCTTCAGAACGCTTTCAGTGTGACATTTTATTGTTTATAGCTCGTTCCCTTTCGTAGATATCTTGCATGTAATTTGTATCGTTTATTGCTCGTTCGGTTTTGTAGCTGTCTTGCCGATTTTCATTATACCAGCAATTCTGTCACGCCACGCTGTCACTAAATTGATTTTTAAGTACTCAAAGTATTGATCCAGTTTTGTACTAAAAATAAGTAGGGCTACTGCCAACTGGAACGAATAGTGTCAACTTAATTGGACGGCGTTGATACCCGTAATACAGTTTTTAGGGTTCCGTACCCGAAGGGTGCCAAACGGGACCCTATTACTAAGACTTTAGTGTCCGTCCGTCTGTCCGTCCGTCCGTCTGTCTGTCTTTTGCCGTTTTTTGCGCGACATTAATAACAACAACAGGTAGACGCTCGAAATATTCACAGAATATTTAGTTCTATATTCGCTTGAAAAATAAATAAATAAAATAAATATTTAAGGGGGTTCCCAAACAACAAACGTGATTTTTTGCCGTTTTTTTTATCTTGTGTCTAATGTTGTATAGATAATGGTACGGAACCCTTCGTGCGCGAGTCTGACTCGCACTTGGCCGGTTTTTTTTAACACGTACAGGTCTCGACGACCCCTACCTTATCAAATAGGTATATAAAAATCTCGGCTTCACCGGTTTTTTTAAGATGTTTTTGTGTATATTTGACAGGTCTGAGAAAAGATAGTAGGCTCATTAATATGGCAAACGTTGTTTGCAAAGTCAGCTAGTTACTTTATATTAATAATAAATTTCTCGCAACACAATCACTTGTCCTGATCCCAAACTAGGATACCCTGTGTTATGGTAACCCGGCAAGGGCAGCACAAACATGGAAATGCACCCAGAGTGATTCAAAATGTATTAAACTAAACTAAGAGGTCGTGGGTTCGATTCCACTGGGGGCCGCGTACGTTTTTACTCGTGGCCTCAGTGTGGGTGTGTTTCCATTCTTGTGATGTCTTTGCCTGGTTACCATAGCACAGGGTATTCTAGTTTGGAACGAGGACAAGTGCTTATGTCGTGTGTAAGTTTGTAAATGATTAAATCCACTTAACTCGTACCTATATTATAAAAAATTTATATCATTCCGATGTAAAAACCTAAGTGCAAAGTGGGTTACTCGGGGCTGCAAGTGATGTAAATTGCTTCGGCCAGATGTCGCTGTCTGTACGTAATACAGAGAGAGTTTGTAAAGAGGCTCGAAATTTCACTGATGCCTGAACTTGCCCATTAGCTCAGTTGGGAGAGCGCTGGCACGGCTAGCCAGAGGTCGCGGGTTCAAGTCCCGGCACGGGTGGAATTTTTAGCCTCTAAATAGGTTTTTAAAATTGTCCTCGGCACGGGTGAGTGCAACAAAAAGAATATAATCGCACCTATATTATGTTAACCTACATAAAAAAAATATTATTAAGCTAAGTGATGACTCCGTTTACGGCGAGTGAGGGTACGCAAGAACCGCTTTAACACTGCTAATCCAATCTCAAGCCGCATTTATCTTAGAAACAACGTTCGATGACCGTTCGAGCGCCGTGACGGCCACAAGCAAAAAAGAAACCATCGGGGCTACAATAAAGAGGTTCAATCCAACACGCTTCAGTTGGGCTTTTTTATTTTATTATGACAATAACGCGGTGAATTGGTGATTGAATTTCGTGTCGGTCGGTACCTTTTTGTTCTCAAATTCCGTTGTGTTAGTGCCGCGGACCAGCGTACTCAGAAATGCAGTGAGTTCTAGAGACAATGACTTTTTAAAAATATAAACTACATTGGCGACAGTGGTATTATGGTTAAATGAGTACAGTATGGTCGAGTTTGAATAAATCGACCATAACACAACTAGAGGCAACTTTTGTCAAGTGTACCAACCAAGATTTTGATCAAAGGGATAAGATTTGATAAGAACCTCTTTGTATGAGAGGCAAATTTTGCGGGAATTAACAAGCCCTTAATCTACTGTTAGTGTTTTTTTTGTATGCACTTTGGTCAATTGACAGCTGTTAACAGTAGATTAACAGCGTGTTAGTGTACGAGAAACTGGGGGTTAGTAGAACAAAATCCTGACTTAGTATGCTTTATGCGCTTTAGGACTTAAATTCATAAGAATATGATGACATTTTTATAAATCCTTCATCGATATCGATATACAAAGAATTTAACGTACGCCGCGTTTTAAAAAAATCCCGCAAAATTATGGTCATCACTATACCAGCCTCTCATACAACGAGGTTTTAACCTCTTTGGTGAAAAACTTCTTTGGTTAAAAAACCACTATGCCTATAGGTTGTGTTCGAATCTTTTGGCACAGCGGTGGCCACCAGTTTCCTCAAGCATCGATGAGGGACGAAAGAGTAGGGGCCTCAGAATAATCCCCTGGAGAATAGATTCGATTTACTTTTAATAACCGCCCAGATGGTCACCCCTCTATGTAGGTTAGACGTCTTGCCTCAGAGGGTTTGTGGGTTAATGGAGGTTTTATTTAATAAAAAGATGAACTTAGCTGATGCAAGCCTGTGAAGCTTTTTCAGCCAAAAGTAAAGTATTATTTTTATTTTTTTTATTTCAAAGGAGCAAGTTTTTTTTTTAAGTAAACTATACTTTACTTTTAAACTAAGAGATCTTAAAAAAATGCGATAAAAAAGGAACGTCCTGGACACAACCTTTTTTAACATTTAGTTTTTTTTTCTGTGTATTTCTTTTTGTACATAATGTTTTAAAGATATTTTCTGTTTGTCATCCAAAGTACCTACAGGTCAAACTAACGATAATTCCTAAAATAAATACTGCTGAATTCAAACCCATTATGAGTCTTATATTAATGCCGATTCGCACCACTCCTCAAAGGTCGCTTAAGTAGCCATTTAAATTAAATTTAGTGTTAAGAATTTTAGGTAAATGCTGCTTGAGCCATATTTAAGGAAGTGGATCAAGTTGTGATTATATTATTATGTTTCCTCTGCCAAGAATACAGTAAAAGTGATCCAGCTCGCGTTTCTCACCTTTCCAACTAATCGATGCACCCCGCCATATTATCGCAGCGCTGCCAACCAAACGACCGGTTACTTCTGAACAGTGACAACGTCACTTCCGATTATAAATACGGTATTTGACACGATCAACAATAAATTATTTCATATGCTTACAATTTTTAAATAGATTAAACATAAAAAGAGTTCTCTGAAATGTGACGTCATAAGCAAGTATTTTCATACAAAAATCCGTTTTAAAAGTAACTCATTTGATATTTTGTCAAATACTCAATTTATCATAACACTTCTTCTTCTTCTTCTTCTAATTTCGTGACATTGAATAATGACCGATGAAGCAATTCTGTAACAATATCAACGCTAAACAATGCTAGAATGATCAAATCTAACTCTGTTTTCAGTAAAACTGTTCGAAATCATGACTTATCGCGGCGGAATCCAAAGTTTACAGTAAAACTCAATTTTCGCGGAAAATCATACTGCGTCACGATTCACGAAGTTGCCCTGCGATTGTAAGTTGTGACACTTTTCGTGTTTAAGACGTCAAGAGCGCGCCACCCACCGCACCACACGCGACTTTCATCCTATTGTTGGACGAAAGTTTAAACAAACATGCCGCGCGTGCGCAGAAAAGATAATAAACCGATCAGTGGCGAGATGGCGGTGTGTTTTGGATCGGTCGCTCTTGGTGTCTTGGTTATTGTAGCTTGTAGGGCCATGAAATATTGAAAATCCTCACGTCAGTATTTCGATTTTATGGCAGTTCACATCGGACACCAAAAAAATAACGAACTGTGAAAAAAAAATTGACTTGTGCCACTTTAAGTACTTACTACCTATTTCAAGAAGAAATTTGTTTCGTCAAATTTTTATGTTGTTTTTTTTTTCTTTCTGCCAATTGCCAGTAGTACAGTATTTATGATGCGGCCCGCCCCGCACCGACCCGCCACTAGTGGACGCCATTTCATATAAGTACAGGCAGGCGGATTTTTGCGCTGCGATGCGCCCCGGCCCGATACGCCTAGTGGACGCCTGGCTTAAGACTTTCTTTTTTTTAAAGTTTGTCAAATACCGCTACTTACACTTACCCGGCACCGAAGATACACGATACTCGCTTTTATCCCGTATGCGATAAGAGCTACCGGTTCGTACCCTCGTCTCTGTGGCTAACCACACAACGCTATCATAAACACCAAAGAATAATCCCTAAAGGTTTTGGTACAATGAGCAATTTATTAAGCCAAAGGGATGGCGGCCCCTTGAGATATCCGACACATTATCGCAGATGTCTGAGGGTTTTTCCACAAGGGGTGGCCGCGGGCCCTGTAGGTATTTTCGTGGAGCGTGGATGAACCTGACAATTTGGACGCCTGTCTATCTACAAGGGCCCGACTATGAAATTGACTTCACGTGAAAAGAAAAATTTTGAATCGTGGCGAGGTCCGAATGGCTTAGTGGTTAGAGCGCTGGCCGGTTTGCGAATGTGGATTCGAATCCCGCTTCAGCACTCACTTTTAGCTTCAATGTAAAATTTCTTGAAGACGTAATTTGCAAAGAAATCTGATTCTTGGGAACAGTTGTCTACACCCAAAATCTTTAGTCTACCCGCGACGTTGGACATATCGGGAACACAAGTAAACTCATAATCGTGGTAGTAATCCTTTTTCTTCTATGAAGTCCAGTAAATTCGTTCATATCAGTTCCAGCAGATATCTACCTATAATTCCATCCTTTCGACGAAACAAAGTAACCAGCCCCCAAAACCTGGCACATCCCGCGCCTATCAATCAATCGTCTGAAACTAACTTTGGACGCGTCAGAAAGGGCTATTAACAAAACTGGCTCGCATCCCACGTCACAGATCTAATGTTAGTGCACCAGGAAGAGGCGTCACAGTTTGACGTCAACGGCGACATTTAGCGCTTCGCAGAATGGTCTGCGATATGTGAAGCCAGGGGAGAGGGCACTACGCCCTGTCTTTGGCACCTTGTCTTTTGTTTCTATCATTCGTTAGGGTTGAAACGCGTCCATAGGTTTACCCCCGAACACATAACCCCCAAAGACAATAATTCTGGTGGTAGGTCTTAGCCTCGCCCTGTAACCACCCATCAGTCAAAGACACGCTGGTCTGCCAGATACCTAGATAGTCTGTAACTGCCTGTCCAAGGACATTGGTCACTATCCAACATATAAGAATAAACCAAAATCTTACTTGACACAGGCATCTTATTTCATGGGCTCGAGCCATGGCTGCTCCTCTAGAAAGCGAACCCCTTAGAAAGTCTCTGACTCGCTGATCCTTTCAAAAAACACGAGTGCGAGAACACTCGCATGTGGGTATGCCACGCGCTTTCTATTTGATCCTAAGCTATGACGTCAATGATGACATTTGAAGTTCTAGGAAGACGCTCCGGGGTTTTGTTTTTCATTGCATCTGAAGCAGGCTGGCAGCTCTGTTTAATTGTTTAGGCTCCAAGAAGATTGGCTGAAACTTCTGAAAAAGTCTTTACGTCTTTACTTTGTTCTGTAAAATTCCAAAGAGGTTTTGGTGCATCGCATTCCATTGCAGAAAAAAGTTTGGATATATTTGAAGTTCTCACAGTATTAAAAAAAAAGGAAAAACTCAGTGTTGTGATTGCATACTCTCTATTGCATTACTACGTAGATTAATGGGCTCTGACGCTCTTATCTTTTACCCATTGTGCAACGGTCTACTAACACAGGGAGGAAGAAATCGCAATTCTAATTACCTAGCTATTGCACATAGCCTCGGCTATTAAACAGATTACAAACTCAAAAGGCTAAAATAAAAACATAATAAAATAAGAAACGTAGTTTACCGTAAACGAATGCGTGTGATTCGTTGATTTACCGACCAATCACAGCCCAGGAGATGCGCGCTGATGCTTCGGCGCATCCTGTTGTCTTTTTGTCTTCGGAAATTATGATTATGTAACAGTAATTAATTATCTTGGAAAGGGGGTGCTTAGTCGATAGGAAACTTGTTCAACCATGACGTTCTAGGGTTACTGACAATGACCGTTCTATGGGTGTACATCAGTATTGTTTATCTGACTCTTGCCACATTTGCTACACGATCGAGAATAAAAAACACGATTAGTTTAGGTTATTGAAGAACTTGCTCTTTTGTATTAACTACATTGTGTCTTAGTAGATGATGCTATGGGTTATTATTCTAGATAACTGTCATAGAATTTATACACAGGACCTATTCATTTCCTTATTTCACCATAAGGAAACCTATTGCCGTCGACATGAATTTTCTTTGTTTGCAAATTGTACCGAAGAACTGAAAGAAGTACATAGGTCAAAACTTTGCTATTGTTTAGAGATCATTCTAATTGCCTGATATCGAAAAGTATCATAAAAAAATATGTCTTATTTTTTGTCCTTAAATGTGGCCACTGAGACGTCTTGTGCGTGTTGTGAATAATACAGGGTTAATGCGCAACTACTGAAACAGGTGAATTAGAGTTTGTGTTTTATAGCAACTTTTGATCCATGATGTGAACTGCGCATTTTAAGAATGATGCTGTATAATATTGCCCTAAGTGTAGGAGAAAATACGTACATAAGTTCATTAATTTATCTTTAAAATAGAGATCTCTTCCAGCCAGCCTTAATTAGTTTCTAAATAAAACATTCGGTAGGCAATTTTAATTTGTAACTGGCTAGACAGAAACCAAATTGCGCAACGTTGAACAAAGTGGTCATGGCCAGGTGGTCCATAGTGACAGAAAAAAATCCCCCAAAAGCAGAGGGTGGCAGCCATTTTGGTTTCCGAGGGGATCACTTCCGCCGGAAGAGAATTTTGGTCTCGTTTTACGGATAAATCCGAATTTCGAAGGGTTTGCCGATGTAATCTGAGATCGGTTTTGTGAATCTGATACTTTCTCGATGTTATGAAGTAGATATTTACTGAGGATGTGGTTGCTATATTCTCATCATGTCGTGGGTAAAAGTAAGTTGATAGTTGTGATGTGCATTGTAGAACCGGAACTGATTTTTTAATAAATTTCTTTGTTCGCTATGCGACCGCGCCTTACAGACCGATTACTCAGTGTACTGACCTCTTTTGGTCATTTGAAACTTCTTAGGGTTCCGTAGTCGACAAGGAACCTTAATAGTTATGCCATGTCTATCTGTCCCCCCCCTGTCTGTCCGCGGCCTAGCTCAGAGACGATTACTACCAGAAAGCTGAAATTTGACATAGACATATTTTTATTTAGGGTATCCGTTTGCGAAATATTAAGCTTTAAAGCGCAAATTTTCCCCCACACCACACTCCTGGCCAAACTGTTGATTGTAGAAACGTGAAAAAATTCACGGTAGTAGAAAATATAATGAACTTACAAGGAAAACTATCACCGCTAAGTAGACTTCACAAGTTAAAGACTAATAGGCGACCAACTTATAAAAGGAAAACTTCTTACAAAATCCATTAAAAATTACTTTAATGAAGTTGTTAGTTCTGTAAAGCAGATAAAACCCCATATTTTTACGGAACCCTACACTGCGCGTGGCCCGACACGCACTTGGCCTGTTTTTCTTTTTGTCTTCTTTGGTTCGAGCGCTTTTTTTTACTGAAAAAAAAAAAATTCTCGGTCCTCGTTTTGTTGTCACGAACTTCTACTTGTTTCCATCATTTATTACCGAATGACAAATTCGCAATGTAAAGTTTTTTTTGTAGGGCTGAATTAATTAACAACCAATGCAGCCAATATAGTTCAAATAATAATAATGCCCTTGTTAAAGCTAGGAAATATTATCAATATTGGCATTTTGAATAAAAAAATCACGATATATTTGCCTTTCACTGTGACCGACTGTGACGTCATTTGCAAGATAGTATATTTGGCAGCCAGATCAACATAGAAATCAGCGTGAACCTTATTCCATCGCGCTATGACCGGTCAACACAAAAATTTTCGGGCCGACTGTCGATCTTTTCACCCACAGATTACCCACATCTATATCGTCTGAATTTGTCTGTGGTTTGTTCAAACAAACAACCAAAACTAACGTCAGTCTGACAAGTATGACAGGTATTCTCATCCGATGCATTATTTTCAACTCAATCTCTTGCGACTAAAAATTTAAGAAACAAAGTCATGCATCAGTTGGGAAAAAGCCCTCGCAAATGACGTCACGAGGAGTGAATTTTATTTTTAATTTTTTAAGGTGCTTAACAATATAACAATAACAATAACTTAGAACAACAAAAATTAAATTAGTCCTAACAAATTATGTCTACTTTCGTAAAAAATAAAAAAAATATGACCCTTAACCAAACTTTACATTGCGAATTGCTCGTTTTGGAATTGGACGCCAGTAATATAATTAAACTCGAACTTGCAATTCGTGCCGTAGTAACTAAACAAAAGATTATGTCCCATGTATGCATTCCTTTATCCAAATGGGTGCCTACGTACACTCGGACCCCCACCCCTCTTTTCACAACCCTCTGACGCGCGAAACATGGGGTGTCATACTGTCAGATAAATCATTATTATTGGTTGTCAAACTTGTGCAACTAAAAATAAAGGATCTGAGGTCACCAATGGCGTGACATGTTTATGGGGTTGTGCAGAGCCGTAACCTAATTCATAACTAAATGACTACGCCGTGAACTGTTACTATTTTCGTATAGAGAATGAATTTCCGACACGTGGCTACGTTTTGGACAATTTGTCTTGGAGCTTATGTTTCGGGTTATTTCTGGGCATAATTAAGCTGTGTCTGGCTTAGGGATCGCAAATATCTTTCTAAAACTTATATTGGTGCACTCTCTTTGGTAGTTTCACAAAGTTATTTGTATTAATGGATAAGTATTAAGCGCTAACTCCTCAGGCACCCAGTTTTTCTCACGAAGTTTTACAGTTTTCGGTATCTTTCGGGATATTTCGGCATCCTTATAGGGCGTTTGCCAAATGAAACTGAACCAAAATTATGTGCTTATTAGGAACTGAAACGCTCCATAAGTATGTTGCGTATATTGTGTATTACGTTAGTATATTACATCTAGTATATTCTGAGGCTCTGAAAATGTCAGTTTATCCTGGACTAGTTTTGGTTAAGTTATCTGGCAGATATCTTCATCTAAATTAATGTGCCTCTCACGAACTTAAATTCGCAGTAAGTTTACATCGAGTTAGTAAGGTTCTGAAAAATCTCTCCATACCCCTCACACAATAAGCCCGGTAATAGGGGAATACCCTCATATGCACACGTGCTCAAATGCCCTAAATGGTAGTGTTTTTTTGTCACTTCCTCCAAACACAACAGTGGAAGCGTGACGCGGTAAATGACTTGGGAAGGGGGAAGTGGCGGAAGTAGCCCTTTAGAAACGGCTGCCTACGGAGATATGGTTGTGAGCTTCAAAGGAGACTTAGATAGATAGGTATTTGCATCATTCGGTGCTTTAAGAGTTGTGAAATAGGTCCTATCTGGTGTCCGAAGTTTTGCTTTGAATTCCTCCGAATTAGAGCTTCTAAAGTGACTTACACAGGACAGTATTTGGATCATTAAATACTTTCATCATCAGCCATTACGCCTACTGCAGGACACAGGCCTCCCTCATGGTTTTCCCTAACCATAAAGGGTTTTGCCATAATCGCCACGCTTGGCCAGGCAGGTTGGCGATCGCAGTATGCGGTTGGAATCTCAGGAAGACGCTACTGCCCGTCTCCTGGTAATTGATTTCCTTAGTCGCCTTCTACGACATCCACGGAATGAAATGGAGTGACGCTATTCTTAATCCGGCACCACACGGATACTCGACACTTTATGAGTTGTGAAATAAGTCTATGAGACTGCTGTGACGAAGGTTTGCTTTGAATTCCTCCAAATTAGAACTTAGAACGAAAGAGTCTTATTAATGAGTCTTGAGATGGGTATATGACGCTGCTGTCGAGAAGTTTTTTTTTGGATTCCTCCAAATTACATTGAAATTCTTTAGTTTGTAATGCCACAAACATTTCAGGCAGTTCTAGATATTCAGAGTCTAGCAAAATCGAAGTAAATCTATGTGCCGCTCTGGATAGCGCTGTAACCAACGAACTTAACGCCAGACAACAATTTTACGTAACCACATTGCCCTTCGTATAAGTAGCCTATAGTTTACCTCCCGCTGCAGGGTACAGACCTTCTCTCAGAGAGAGAGTATGTGCTTAATCACCACGCGTGCCCACTGTGGATTGGTGATTGGAAGCGCCGAGGTACATGAACATCGCAGACACTCAAGTTTTAGATGTTTTCGTTAAGTTAGCGAGTATCACTACTGCAAATTCACTTAGAAAACAAAGTCCTTTGTATATAGGCTGAACCGCAGACTCTCGAATATTCTAAATGTGCGGCCAGCGTTCTACGTAGGTACTGATGCGCTACTGTAGTAACCTACACCCTTATCTACCCCAAACTAGCGTAAACACACCAACCAAGCTACCTTTACCGTCCTTCGAAGTCCGTACTTTAATTCACAATTTCGTCCGCCATCTTTGCTGCGCCGGCGCAAGCTGCGCGCGCATCTGCCGCGCAGGTGGCCGCCATCTTGAGGGGGGCACAAGAATTATCACAAGTAAAACTCGAGGGAGACCGTGACAATAGGTTTAGTTGTTCCCCCTGTTTGGGAAGACTTGCTGTGGTGATAGGGAATATTTATAGATTTAGTTTTGTAGACATAGCGGGGCAAATATTTAGGCACGTAGTGGGTACCTGCATTATGTGGTGATTTATGTACGATTTGTGATTGAAACATTTTTGTCATCTGTCTGACATGAGAATAATAAATGAAACAAGTTTAATCGACACTTGTATCGTGTTTATTCGTATTCATATAAATTTATTGCAGTCTTGTCAACTGTGGTCATGTTGTACACAGGATGGTATCATTACATTACTTGGATCTCTAGGGAGTGGCAATATTAAGGTGCATGCTTAATAATTAATATTCTTGTAATTACGTTATTATAAGGCTTATTGAATTACATTTCATGGGTTGATAATTATGAAATAGCAATCTTTATTTCTTTTTTATTTCAAAGGAAAACTAAGGCCGACTTGCGGCACAAATTCTACTTTACGTGATTCTAATTTACGTGATATTTGAAATTCCTTATAAAACGGCTTCACACGCAAAGAAAAATTCCTGGATTTTTTGTCTTCCTCTGTAAAGTTACTTTACTAGGCCTAACATGTGACTCATGTTAAAAATCAACGATATAGGAACCTGTCATATATTTTTAAGCAATTTAAAAATCGAGGCAATACTTGTTTAGGATTGTTTCCTCCAAACAGGTTATTTTTGCCTTTCGCTCGTTCTTGAGTCTGCCAAGCGCCTTCTCCAATAATCCTACTTTTCTTTTCACTTCTTGATGACGATGATGATTGTGACCTGACGAGTTGTGGGACTTGTGACGGTGAGGATAAAATCGAGCTAGTGGCTCTTCTTCTTCGGCCTGTGATCAGCTACAAACGTGATGATTAAAAAGTTGACAATGACAATAAGTAGATCACATAGTCAAAGTCGTTCGCAAATGTGTTGTGTTGAAAAGCATTATTAACCATTTTTCTCCTTTGCCCACAGCGCCCCGCACCGCCTGCGCCGGCGCCACTCCGAACAACCTACCCCCGCTGAGCTTCCACCGCGTCCACGGCGAGAACGTCCGATTGAGCCGTGACGGCGCGACCGCCCGACGCGTCGAGTCTTTCTGCAAGGGAGTGGCCTTCAGCGCGCGGCCCGTCAGGGTCAACGAGAAGGTAAGACAACTACTGGTTCCCAGGTGCTGGCTTTCCCAAGCCAGTGAGATTGAATGGACGGCCTTTGGAGAGTGCAGAACTATGAGATTGAATGGGAAAGTATGATAAGCCTGCTAATGGCGAGAACGTCCGGTTGAGACGTTACGGCGGGACCGTCCGCCTGATCAAAATCTGCAAGAGGGTCGCCTACGGCGCGAGATCCGTCAGGACAATGAGAAGGTACGAGAATACTGGCTTGTGGGAGTGAATGAGAAGATCTTTGAAGAGGGTAGGCTTGTGATATTGAATTGAGCGAAGGCAGGACTTGTGTGACTACAGTTCTGTCAGAACAGGGAAGTATTTTTGAGCCTTAGAGACGCCGAAAAATCAAGAATTAAAAGACTCTTTAAAAGACCATATTTTGTCTGATCCTGAATTTGACGATTGGTTGAGGCCTTGGCCTCCTCATCAATCTTAAACAAGAGTAAAACTTCCTTGAGTCCTTTTCCATTCACCCAAGATTTGGCAGCAACATCACATATTCTAAACCAAGTCTTAATTCCTATTCCAGGTGTGCATCCGCTTCGTTGAAATCTCGAACAACTGGAGCGGCGTTCTTCGCTTCGGCTTCACCAGTCACGACCCGGCCTCCCTCTCCCACTGCCTACCCAAATACGCCTGCCCAGACCTCACCAACAAGCCCGGCAACTGGGCTAAGGCGTTGGGCGAAAGGTTCTGCGAGAAAGACAATGTTTTGTACTACTACGTCAACTCTGCCGGGGACGTCCACTTCGGGATCAATGGGGAAGACAAAGGAATCTTCTTCACCGGCGTCGACACGCGCAATCCCCTGTTCGCGCTCGTCGACGTTTACGGAAACTGCACGGCGATTCAGTTCGCCGACCCCAGAGCTCCGAGCCAGGCGAGGAGGTCGATACAGCCTTCATTGTCGGACACGGAAGAGCGGCTGGCCGGAAGCCTTCGCTCGCTCAGCATCGACGAAAGCCTCCCGCCCCCGAGATACCAAAGCCAAGCCGTAGTCCCCTTAACGCTGCACAGAACCAAAGGCAGGAACGTCCAGTTCATAAGCGACAGAGGAGTCGCGGCAAGGGTCGAGGCGGAGTTCTGTCAAGGCTATGTGTTCACCGCGCGGCCCATGCGTCCGGGACAGACTTTGGTCGTTCAAATCCTGTCCACAGAACCCGCGTACGCCGGCTCGTTAGCCATCGGTCTGACGTCCTGCGATCCGGCCACTCTACGGCCGACGGACCTACCCGATGACGCGGAGCAGCTTCTAGACCGGCCAGAATACTGGGTGGTGAGGAGAGATGCCGCAAACGGGCTGAGAAGGGGCGATGAACTAGCGGTCACGTTGACCTTGGACGGGGAAGTGAGGGTCAGTCGGAACGGCTCCAATCCGATGATGGTCATGCACGTGGATCACACGCTACGCCTGTGGGCGTTCGTGGACATTTATGGGGCTACGCAGAAAGTGCGAATGTTGAGTTCGCAGCTGCCGGCGCCCGCGCAGACCCCACCGCCTCAGCAGTTGAGGGTCCTCACGGGGTCAGCGGCGCCGATCAACACTGGCAATGGGGGTACGGTGCTGGTGGTCAGTCTTCCGCCGCAGAATGTTGGCCAGAATGGACAGAATCATCAACAAGCTTTGACGCTGGCCAGTGCACATTACATTGAGGTGAGGATCTTGAATTTGGTTTGTTTTCGGTCGTTCTGTGATGATTTTAAGTTCATATAAGTCACTTACTTCAGTACTGTTCACAATACCCCCATATTCCTTTATTGGTCGGTACCTCCCTCATTACCGATATGCCAATTTTCCACTGTCAAAAATACTACATAAGCAACCAACGTACGATCCACTGTAGAGCTTAGGTCTTCTTTCAGAGACAGATGAGCTTAATCACTACGCGTGCCCACCGCGTATTGGCTATTTCAAGCGCTAAGGAATGTGAATACCACACATAGTCAGATTTCCTTACAATGTTTTTCTTCACAGTTAAGAGTCAATGTCAAATGTTTTTAGTCATGTCATGTAAAGGCATTTATTATCAATCTGATAATCTGATGAGTCCAGTCTCACTCAATGTTCAAGCCATTACCACAACGAGGACCTTAGCTACCACCAAAACTAACCACTGCCTCTCCTCCGCAGCCAATGCAGTCGCAGCAGATCTGCTTCCAGTCGCTCCAATCACAGCCCTCGTCATCGTGCAGCATACAAAACATTCAAGTGCCGCCCTACCAGCCACCGGCGCCCGTACAGCGCTCCCGGAACGACGCCCAGTGCTCCTCCAGCCAAAACTCCCAAAACGAGCAGGCCATCATACCGAACGGCCACCAGGAGGCACCCAGACTCATGAACGGTCTCCCTAGCACCTCCCATGGCCCCATGAGCATAGCGTCTTCGTCCCACCATCAACCAATCTACCAAGTCATTGGTGGAGAGCCGATACCGAATCTCACTGGAACAGAATGCACGATATGCTACGAGAATCCAATCGACAGTGTCCTATATATGTGCGGACATATGTGTATGTGCTATAGGTGCGCTGTACAGCAGTGGCGAGGCAAGGGTGGTGGTCAGTGTCCCCTTTGTAGGGCCACGATCAAGGACGTCATCCGTACGTACAAGTCCTGATGTGGGTGAGCGGTTGTGTGGAGCGAGTTTGTTATTTGCACATTTCCGTTGGATGTTAATGCTGTTGTAGGCAATCGATTGTTGGTCCATCTCGGTGTATTCCCAGAGTTAGAATTAAAGATGGCCGCCGTTTCGCGTGACGTAGGCAGGACAGTGTTGCTAACGTCACGGAAAAGAAATGTAATTTTGACTGATACTCGATTGTTGTTGGAAAGGTGATGCATATCAGCGTGAGTTGTAACTATTGACCGGTTATTGAGCTAGGATTTTCGAGATGGATGGATGTTGAAGGATAAAAGTGTGGTGTACGGAAGTAGGGTATATTCTTCCTAGTTTTACTAATTCTCGAGGCAAAGCTATCCGATGCACCGCGCCAGGGTCGTGTTAATCGATATCAATCTAAAATAATCCTTACACACTTCGAGCGGGACTTTAATGTGCTCTCGTATTGTGTTCTATAATCTTAAAAGTACATAAGAACTATTTTAGTTTGTTGCCCCCGCGCAGCTGCATTTTGAATAGAGCTTAACTCCGACTGCTAGGTAGGCTAGGTAAAAACTGTAAATACTTCTAGCTGAAAGATATACCCTGTTTCTCTACATTGAGTAGTTTTTAGGGTAAGTAGGTGCTTTAGAAAAAGGTTAGAATTAGGTTAGCCTTTCGTAGTCGAGCGGTGACTTATGCCAAAAATAGATATGACAAATTTTGACAATGACTTTTAAATGGGTAATGAGACGCCGTTGTTTTTCGGCAACTGAGCTTTTAGTTACTCGTTCAATTTCCGTGACTGATTTGACGCCACTCTCGTGTAATTTTTTGTGTAAAAATATTTATTTGTCATCTTAAAAACAACTATAATTTGTATAAGTACCACATAAATGATTGGAAATATTAATATATATCGTCTAGATTTATCGTTGTATAAAATATAATTGATAATATTGATAATAATAATATATACTTACGCGGCTTTTTTAAAAGATCTCTGCCTTACCTTTCAAGGAAAAAGGTGTGATTTTTTTTATTATAATTCGAATTGTAATAATAGACGAACGATGTTAAATTTAGATGAACTTTTAATTAGATGTGTCAGATTAAAACAATGTCTATTAAACTCTGCCTCCCCTTCCAGGCAGCCTAAAAAGACAACAATAATTATAAAAGCTACATTATTGTGACAAAGCCAAACACAGTCGAAATAATCTGAGCTCCTAGTTCTGCCCAAAAGAATACTCAAACGAATTTTCAATTGTCACTTAAAATTACTGTTCTTTTTATTTCTGAGGATAGGCAAAAGACAATGTTTGTAATATAAAATATTATGCCAACATTTTACGTAAGCTCTAGATAAGTACGTGTTATACGACTTTAGGAATCCTCGCTAGGTGTTATCTACACTGAACCCTTTTGGTGTTCTCCGGGTGAAACTGTTTTTTAATTAGAATTTAATTTATCAGTTTTCCAAAACAGCTAGTTGAACTCTAACGGTGTCATTTATTAAAATACGATTCTCTTGAAACAATCCCTTTAAACGCAGTGTACATAGTATGTGGTAAAGTCTATCCTTTCTAAAGACTATTTATAACGTGTTAGGGGGTTGTTTTAAGGAAACGTATTTTTATATATAACACAGTAAACCTTTTTTAAGGTTTTACCCAGTTTCAGCCTGTATAAATTGACCTTTTAGTGATGACTATATTGCTAATGCAGAAACGTACGTCCAAGTCATTTTGCACATACATTTTGCACACGAATAATTTGGGAGTAATATTGAATACCTTAGGGTTAACATCGCATTTAATTATGACGAATCATATCATAATAGGAAAGGTGTAAACATAATTTTCTACATAATTTCTGTTCTAGGTATCTTGTTAATGTAGTAAATAGAACAATGCTGTGTTACCAGTTCAAAAAATAAAAACAGGAGTTCCTATAAAAAAAAAAAAAAACAGATTCTGACGATTTTCTACTAAATTGATCTGAAATTTAGTAACACTTAGCTAGTAGATTTTGTGCTACCAAGCTGGGTATAAAAACTAAATCTTATGTGATTGATTAAGGAAATCGTTTTTACTAAACTAAATATTGACATGACAATACCTGCCTACCTATACTGAAATACTTACATCATATTTTCCTGATTTCATACCATTAATTAAAAAAAAAAAAACTAATATCATTCCTTCTTTGCTCAACTTTCTTTTCGATGGGGCCTTTCCAGTTAGTAATTATATTATAATTAATTATTCGTAGTTTACATAATAATTAGAATCAGTGTAGATAAATATTGTTCGTATGTCAGCACGATTTGATATAATTTTAACGCAAACCGTTTCATTCCTTAGTATTGAAAATAATGTAACCAATATGTTTTTTTGCGTCGACCCGAACAGACAGCCAGTTTTTGTATTTAACGATTTATTTTATTATTTAAATAGTAACTTAAAAGCAAGTTAGGTGGTTAAATTAGTTAAATCCTGTAATAAATAAGAATTAAGATAATTATAACAATGAACACATTTAATTGTGTTAACCAAAATAATGATGACCAGTTTTTAATGCATATTCAGTTACTGTTTTTGAAGCCAAATCTTAAAACCTACGTTTTAGTTGTAATTAGTTTTGTGTAGATAAATATTATTCATAAAATAATAATATGTGATGTTAATTTTATATTTTCCGTGAGGTTTAAAGCGATTTTACTGTTTTAAACTCCATAGAAACTGTACAGGTGCACTCAGACAGATGTTGACTCAACGCGCCGCGTCCGATTCGAAATGACTGCGTAATCACGTAGCGTTTTTTCGCTGCCAAGGATTCTGTGCGCTTGCCGACCAACAAGCTCGGCAATAGAAAGCTCGAACGCGCGGCGTGAGACGCGGCGCGTCGCGCTTTGTTTTCGCCCATAAACGAGCGGGCGCGCAGCGCTTCGCGTAACCATCTGCATCAGAACGTAACTTACCATTATAAAAAAGGCTTGTGTTTTATACAAGGAGTAAAAAAAATGCGGTTAATTAATATTTTTCTCTTCATGTGTGTACTGTCCATAATGCACCATTTACACGGAGCTAATACTTGAGACAATCCACTAAGCCAGTCCAATATTGGCATCGTGTAAATAGAGACTGTCCACTACATTGGATTGTGGTCAAGCCATTGATGAAGCCATTCCATTGTAATACAACAATTTCAAATTTTCCCCCACCAGTCACGCAGTGTATTGGCTTCGTGTGAACGCGTGTTCCCATCCGAGCCAGTTAGCCATTCCGTTAGTTGGTTTGTTTTCAATATCCGGACACAAGTGTTGTTGTTTATTGTGGGTGTTGTCAGGCGACATTCTCACGCACAATTTGTATTCTTCAGAATCTTCGACTTCAAGTTCTCTTAAGATGAGACTTTATTAACCTAATGTAGATTTCCTGGATATCTGTATTCTAGTCCACCATCTTCTTTTAAAATGTATTTCTTCTTTTAACATAATATGCAAAATCTCTTTAAGCATTAAAACAAAAACATTATGATCTTAGCCCTTTGAGGGCTATCCTCAAAGGGCTATTTACGTCTATCCATAGCGTCCGAATCTGCACTGGCCTGCTCGACTGGCTTTTGTGTAAATGAACGACACGAATTTTGCGCTTTCCATTGGATTCGTTTAGTAGAATGGCTCATCAAATGGCCTCATGTAAATGGACCATTAAAAGTCGATTAATTACTTACGTGATAATTTTTATGGTCTTTCGTTCGAGCTTATTCTGTATTCTGAACTCTATACTTGGTTTGTATAAAAATGTTTATTATTCATATTTCAAGGAAAGGTAATCCAAAAAACCTTTGTGAAATTTTCTGTTTCGATTTTCCTGTATGAGCTTCGCTGTACAGAGTTGTTCTCTAGTCGTTAGTAATTTATTTATATGTATTAAAAACGGCATTCATTGAAAACGTTGGAATTTTAGATTAAGTTTTCAAATAAAAATGTTTATTAATCAGTTTTATTTGTTTCTATTGCACTCCTTGTGAAGACCCCTGTTACATGTCACACGAGTGAAAATAAAAATTGGTTAATATCTAGCAAAAAATACCTACGATTGTGATTGGCGGTTTGCTGCTTCAAATTATTTTTATGAAAATACTAGCTTTTGCCCGCGACTTCGTCCGCATGGAATGAGTAATTTTCGGGACGAAAAGTATCCTAGGTCCTTCCCCGGGACTCAAACTATCTCCATACCAAATTTCATGGAAATCCGTTTAGCCGTTATTGCGTGATTGAGTAACAAACATCCAAACATCTTCACAAACTTTCACATTTATAATATTAGTGGGATCTTTCAGAAATTTGGTACCTACCCCTTTCGTGTACGTTTCGACTGCTCGGCCACGTCTAATTTTAAAAGGGAAATACCCCTCTCTCTATGTATTATGTTACGGCACCCACAACGAGGTATATATTTCGTATTTCGTACTTGTGTTTCGCGATGGTTTTGTGCCATTCGAAGCGCCCATATAAAACTCTCTTTCATTATAAAAACTAAACAAAAATTATTGTTTTCCTCTGTCTGTAGTCAAATTTCCAATACCTGGGGTTATGGACAGTCGACAGTACATCAATATTCACACGTGTTCACTCTACTCAGTTACGTTACAGGCGACTGTGCAACGGACATGTAAAGGTTCACCAACTGTCGACTGTACTGAAAAAATGCCGAATACAGTACCTACCTATAAAAAAACTCATAGAACGTAACTTCACATGTTTTATATATTTCATTAGCATAAATATTGGTCCATATATTTCTAAAAACCTACTTAGAGGGTCCTTAGCACGGGTTAGTGCAACAAAAAGAATATAACCATATATTTCTAGTTTTATCATTCGACTCGCAATTTTATTGGGGTTATAACCAGTGATAGTTAAACATATGATAGATGTCTAATTAGCGCTAAACTAAAAAAATACTCCACGTTCACTTGTGTAAAAGTACAAATTCACAAAGCAATTCATAGATGGCGCTTACAGGCGTGGCCATAGAAGAACCGGAATACGGCTGTCAAAATTAATCTGCGCTAAGCAAAATTTGACAGGCGTATCCCTGTTCTTGTATGTGCATGCACGCCTATAAGCGCCATCTATGAAGTGCTTTGTGAATTTGTGCTGAAAACGGCTCATTGTGTTACCATACCAATGAGAGCGAATTGTACTACCCGGCTAAATATCTATCCATCTGCCACCGTCGTCAGACCGCCGTGCAATCTTGCGAAGTAGGTACCTAGATATTTTCCCTTTTTCCCTGAATGCAGATTATTTTTACTTGATATTTCACACTTCATTTGGAGTGTTGGACGCATCGTCAATGGGGCCTGTGGTCTTATTTATAAAAAAACACGATTCCTTAAAACGCCGATTAAAATAGCCTGGTGGAGATTTTACAAGGAAAAGTCGTAACCACAGATTAAATAAACTGACTCTTAGGCACTACTAGTCCTAAAGGAGTGTTTTTATAAATAAGGCCGAAAAAGTCTGAAACAAAATCTTGGATGATTATATTATTTTTGTTGCACTAATCCGTGCTGAGGACAAATAGGTTAAATAGTTTTTGGGTAATGGAGCGTTTCATACTGACAATGGGGAACTTGCGTTAAGTTAGACTGGAGTGGAGTGACATTGCTTTTATACCATAGAAATCATATAAAAACCTTGGAAAAATTAAAAAGTAAAACATTAAAATATTTTTTTTCGGGGTTTTCGGGGTCTAATAACATAAGAGAACGTTTTCCTAAAAGAGTGTACATGTGCATGCATAAAAACATCGAGATAACTCAAATATTGATAAACGCTTTATACATTATAGGCGTAACGTTAGGGAGTGACGTCATAGTGTAAGGTCGATTTGTATGGCGCGTTTTAGTACCACGTGACTATATTGACTTTTTGGTTATATTACAAAAAGTGTTAGTCGTAGAGAAAAAAAATACCACGTTTATTTATCTTTTAACGAGTCCTCTCCTATTCTATGAAAACATTTTTAGTGCAAGTTCTCCATTATTTCCACAGTGTGAACGTAGCAAAAAAAACCAGCCAAGTACGAGTCGGACTCACGCACGAATGGTTCCGTACCATTATCTATACAACATTTGAATATTTTAAGTTAATTTTGTTAAATATTTATTTTATTTTAATTTAATTATTTATTTTTGAAGCGAATATAGAACTAAATATTCGTAGCGTAGCGTCTACGTCTAAGCGTTATTAATATCCAGAAAAAAACGGCAAAAAATCACGTTTGTTGTATGGGAGCTCCCCTTAAATATTTATTTTTCTGTTTTTAGTATTTGTTGTTGATTGATTAAAAATTATTTATTGCACTAAAAAACTAATTTTGTACAAAGGCGAGCTTAATACTAGGTAGTATTTTCTTTCATCTATAGCGGCAACTGAAATAAATCATCTGTAAAAATTTCAACTGTGTAACTATAACGGTTCATGAGATGACAGACAGACAGAGAGACAGACAGACAGACGGACAGACAGTGAAGTCTTAGCAATAGGATCCCATTTGGCACCCTTCGGGTACGGAACCCTAAAAAGTACAGTGAAGGTCTATCTACATTACATACAACGGGCTCGAACGAGCTTTGACCGTAACTGCTCGGACGAGACTCGGGCGGGGCACGGCGCAGGAACGATGCGACAACTGTGATTTTTGCTTTTCAAAATCTTCTATTCCAAAAATACGGGAAAAGAAATGACGTCAGTCGCGCGGGATTGCGTGTATCGTGTAAAATGTTGTAGACATCGCACACACAATGTCAACAAATGGGTTGCATGCAACAATCCGTAAAAAAACCAATATCACAATGGCATCTACAAAGCACTTTAGTTTTTCTGAAATTGCAATACAGTTTACTTTCAAATGTCAAAGCATTGTAAGCTAGTTAAACACAAAGTGAAGTCAATGTTCGGCTTGTCGCACGGTTAAAAAAAAACTTTCCACTGTCTACGGTTCCATCTTGTTTTGTAGCGTTATAACCCTAAATTCTTCGAAAATCTTCGTTTAATTTTCAGATAACTCAACAAATGTACCGAAAACAGTGTAAGTTTATTAGTTTTAATTGATTCACATACGGTTTTACCTCGAGCAGGTGATTTGCTGTCAGTTTTTATTCAAAATTTGTGAAAGACGAAGGTTTAATTAAAGTAGAGTATGTAGATTACTTGCGCGTTGCTTTTTTATTTGAGTGGCATCATGTGCAGTTATTTTCCGAGATCGTGTGCTATTGTTTCGTTGTTTAAATGTTAAACACGCCATTTTGTAGATCGTGTGATGATTTTGCCCGGTGTCTGTCGTTTATTTGTTAAGTGAAACTATTTGGGATCGAAAATTTGAATATCGAATACTGTAAGTATACTATTGTTTGCGCTGTGATAATCCTAAATTATCGGCGTTTACTTTTTGTAAAATGCTGTCGAATCTTCGCCTATTTTTCCATCCAATCTTGCCATTTTCACGTCTGCGTTTGGAAATTACACCATAATAGGTAAGCATTTTTTCGGTCATTGACTCTGTCAATTGTGTGCCTATTTTTTAGCGAATGTCAATGTGTGAACACCTTGTGAACACAGCTAAATCAGCCAACTCAACCTAACTGCACCTAATCATATTTAACTAACTCCATAGATCTAAATGAATGAATAAATATTTTGATTCAACTCATACCTAACTGTTTGAGCTGCTGTGCCTAGATTTATACCAGGTTATAAACGAAGGTTTAGAAGCATCATATATATATAAACAATTTGACCAAAATTACCAAAGAAGGTTACTTAATCTTGGCCTAGAATAATAATAAACACTAGGTACCTACCAGTAGTAGCCCAGAATGGCCAGCAAACAAAACAACGTTGACAATACGCATGTCTTGTAGTACAACTATCGGCACACATCTCTGAGAGAACAACTAAGCACCCATAATTAAAATGATAATAGCTTGAATTTTGAGAGTAATGAAAGGTATTATTGTTACTTGATTCGTTCTTGCACCAGTCTGTGGTGATGGTGATTCGCATGGTGGCATGTGCTCTGCAGTAGGATGAACAGTTGCTTATGTGTGCTATTTTTAATCTGACCTTACAGAATATGTATTCCTTTAATATGTAATTCTAAACCGATAATAAATACATTTTCATTTGCTTATGTGTGCTATTTTTAATCTAACCTTACAGAATATGTATTCCTTTAATATGTAATTCTAAATTGATAATAAATACATTTTCATTTTACATACATACATAAACTCACGCCTGTATCCCAGAGGGGTAGGCAGAGACGAGGGACTGCCACTTGCCACGATCCTGACAGGTCACTTTCGCTTCCTTAACATTCACACACGCCGGTTTCGGGTACTTTTTATTTTAAGTTAAATTTTTTTTTATTTGCAAATTGGATAATGTTTCTTGAACAATAAATGCACTCAGTATGCTTGACGGTTGCGGATACAGCGTAACTCGGTCTCGGACTAACTTTAGGTGTATGGTTTCTGTATCAAACATGCACAAATAATGAAGTGATAGAGGTTTTGTACATTTGTGCAAATGGCCTCAATCTGGCTGTTTTTCCATGTTTGTGATGTCCTTGCCCGGTTACCATAGCACAGGGTATCCTAGTTTGGGACGACCAAGTGATTGTGTTGTGTGGAAGTTATTATTATTATGACAGTGCATCGATAGAACACCTGCCTCGCATCTGACAGGTCCTCGGGTAAATTCCGGCACGTACCAATAAAAAATAAGCCCGCTTTTTGTATTTTTTGGTCACATAAATAGGTAATTTTGCTAGTCTGGGCTGAATATCTCGTTCTAATTAATGAGGGAGGTCTATGTCCTGCAGTGGGCGTCAAATGGCTGATGATGAATTAATTTTTAAAGCGAAAAAGGAACTAGAATCTACTAAACCGGAAGTATGTCACAGTACATCATCGACAGAGATCCTACAAGCTGTCAGTTCTTAGTGATACCTTGACTCGATACAAGAACTCTTTAAATAAATGATTTATTTATTAGGTTTTAGTGCAAAATACTGAGATGTCAAGATCTTGACATTTTTTATTCAAAAATATTAAACCCACTTTCATACACGTGTGAAAAGAAAATGAGAAGGTCGAATCCGTCTCACACTTATTTAGAAAAATACAAGAAATCTGTGAAAATTGCTCGCCTTTGTACAAGCTTTTTCTTATGTTTCCTGTTCAATGTTTCATGTGCAATAAGTAATATTCAATCAATCAAGCACAATTTAAAATCAAATTACATTTACATTTAATTTAGAAATTCATTTTTCCATCTTGTTTATAATAATAATTTTTATGTTGTCTCAGTCCTTTGTGTCATTTGTGTCTGTTTGCCCTTTAGCATAGGCCTCCCCCAACTTCTTCCACTCCCATCCATCCTGTGTCAACCTTGTCCAGGTACCTCCAGCTATCTTTTCTATTTATGTAATCCCAGGGTTACTCCCGGCTGCGCAGAATAAATATACTGGACCTACATTATTAAAGAAGAAGGATGCAGGTCCAGGGATCTCACTCTGCTTGTTGAAATAATGCAACGACACTGAAAGCGAAACATCAGAGTTGCTTATTGTAGTTATAGCTACAGATTGTAACAGAGCAGACAAGACAAACTAGAAAAAATATATACGTATTTACTGACCTTAGTGTCATTTGTGACTTTACTATTGCCAATATTTAGGACAATGCCCATTGACCTTGTTTTCTAAGTTAAAATACATTTGTATACTTGCCTAATGAGGAAACCCATGTGGCTGATGTGTTCACATACCTCCCGATTGCTACATCTCTAACTAACCACAAATAACTCACCACTACATAACCTTTCAATTCCAGATGTTTTGCATCCAAGAGCCTGAGACGTCGCTCACTGAGTCCTACATGGATGAAAAAGACCCCCTCGATTCCGGCAGCCATAGCCACTCCAGCGATGACGAGCCCCACACCAAGAGGACCAAGCTCTCCATCAACTCTGGAGGCATCGATATACAAGTCTACCAGATACCCACGTTCAACATCCCAAAATCTCTTTCTATATACCCGACTCCATCTTCAAACACACTGCCAAAGTTTGTGAACAACCCGTTGAATTTGGCAAATCCGTTGACGATAACTGCCAATGGGAACTTCAATGCGGTCAAACGGTATTCCTTGCCGGCTAAGTTGCCAGTGCCACAGTACCAACCTCAGGTAATTTTTTGGACTGTTGTGAAGTGCTAAAAAACCGGCCAAGCGCGAGTCGGAATCTCGCAATATAATATTACATAATTTACTTAGCAAAAGTAGGTACATCCCCAATCTACTCAGGACCCGCAGCAGAAATCCAACTCACGCTTAGCCAGTTTTTATTCTTTATTTGTTGTTTACAGGTGAAGTAGTGGTAGCCCAGTGGGTAGAGTGATGGACACTGAAGCGAGAGACCCAGGTTCGATTCCAATTGCGGGCATGTACCTATGACTTTGTTTATTTTCAAAGTTACGTACATCTGCGAACTTGTAGCAGCATGGTGTCAAGTGTGAGTGAAGGTGCCACTGGACGCTTGCCGCCATTCTTTCAACATCTTATTGTTCTTGTACCCCTAGCTATTGTCTCTCGTGTGCTATCGTTTCGCGTGCAAACACACAAAAATTGTTTTTTTTTGTGGAATAAGCCCACTAAGCTGGAATGCTGGGCACCTATTATGATCATTTATTCTTGGTGAACCCAAGATTTTTTGTAGTTGAATTATTTTTTAAGGGCTACGAGATCGAATCAGAAATGAAAGTCGTCGACGTAGCCCAGCGGATTAGTAAGTTGAAGTGGGAGTGGGCGGGGCACATAGCACGCAGAACTGATGGCCGATGGGGCTGAAAAGTTCTCGAATCGGCCAAGCGCATATCGGCAAGCGCAGCGTGGGACGACCAGCCACAAGATGGACAGATGAACTCATCCAAGTGGCAGGAAGGCGCTGGACGCAGGCCGCTTCCAACCGGTCTTTTTGGGAATCCATGGAGGAGGTCTATGTCCAGCAGTGGACCTCTTGTGGCTGAATGATGATGATGAATTATTTTTTGAAGTATTTTTCTAGTTTAGTACAGCCTACAGTAAAAAGATATACCCGTTGCTAGTGTAGAGTCCGTGACGTTACTGAAGTCCATTGAGTTAAGACATTTTCGTCCTTATTTCAATGCCAACAAGGGACTCCTCCATGGGACATGAGGGATGGCGCGTGCTCTATCGAACAGTAATAATATTTTTATCACACCTGCTCTGAAAATACATACCAATTATACCAATTAGAGGGAAGAAACGCCTTTATCCCGCCCTTCAAATCCTTTCATCCCAAGGTGGGAAGTATGTATGAAATTCCATTACATACCCGGTTTTTTTTTTAATTTGTCAGCATTCATACTGCAATAGTAGATTGTACAACAAGTGCATAAAACGCACCATTTTACTCGAGACGTTTATCCATCCGAGCGAGCTTGCGAGCGAGGATAGATATAAAGTCGAGTGTAAAATGGGTTTTATGGACGAGTTGTACACTCTACTTTTCACTTCGATTGCGAGGAAATGAAACAGCAACATGTAAAAATAATTATGGTTCCCGCCAATTAACTTTTTTTTCTTTTTTTTTTCTGTAGGGACGTGACACCTGACTTAAGGTCGTTACATACTGCTCAGTTATAAAAACATTTTCTTTTTATAACTATGATAAGTTGTTGTTATGGCTTAAATACTATACTGATCTACTAAATTGAAAAATAAACAAATATAAAAAATAATAAATGAGACGAAATACAAATTATAAGTTTATTTCATGAAGTTTTATTGTGTACTTTGGCTGTTGGTATCTTTGCCTTGGTCTTAGAATACGAACGAAACGAAATAAAATAAAGAGGTTGTTGTATGAAGTTAAAGATGTTCGTGTGGCTGTTGCAGCGATTGCCTTGGTCTTCGACGAAGATTTTACTTTATGCTCTAGAGCATAAAAAGCGACTTTATGTCGCCTACGCACGACATAAAGACGAACTTTTAGAGCATGAGAAGTGAAAAGAGACTTTAACTGTCTACTAATTAAATTTCAAGTAAATTGTTACTGGCCACATACAGTTTTTTTTTTACCAGTTACCAACCTCCTTGGTGCATACAGAAAATTAAAAACGAAATTATTTTTGTATATAAAACGCGCGGAATCACGGAAGAAGTGGCTGCATGACCTTATGATCTTAGCCTACTCCAGAAACGGGCGAATAAAAAAAGGAAAAGCCCGCGCATTTTCGCAAAAACTTCGATTGATTTAGCATTTATCTTTGTGTTTTTTGTAAAATACATTTCTATGCATTTATGTCTATAATTTTCCTCGTAGGTGTAATAAAAAGCACTATACATACCTCAGGATAAAGTACAGTTCCATACCTCAAATGGTTTGCGCCCCTCGCAGGCTCGTGGCGCAAATGCCATAATCTCGGTATGGAACTGTCACTTTCTTCCCTCTGAAGTAATGTACTATTATTTTTTATTTCAGCCCACATCACAAAAGATCACATTCGACTCAAGTGGAGACATTGTCCGGTACAAGAAAAATGGCGAGGTGGCAAAAAAACGTGGTCCGCCCAAAGGTTATAAGCGGAAACCAAAAGGGGACTCTGCCATACGCTCCGCACTGCTCACTCAAGGACTGCTATCTCAGGTAGGTATCTATTAAGCCATTGATACAGAAAGAAACAAGCAATTTATTTACATTGCCACAAAAGCACACACATAAAAAATAACAGAATCTATGTACCTAATTCCAACAAGAATGAGGAAAAAAAAGAGCAATAATATAACGAAAAATAGATGGACAGATAGCGGTGATAGCCTAGTGGATAGAACATTGGACTTGGAAGCGAGAGAACCAGGTTCGATTCCCAGTGCGGGCATGTACCTATGACTTACATATGAAATACTCATATGTAATTCCTGGTGTACATACAATAAAGAATATTCTATCTATCTATCTATCTATCTATGACTTTGTTTTCTAAGTTATGTACATTTGTGAAGTTTTAGTAGCAATACCACTCGCTAATGGTGAAGGAAAAACATCGTGAGGAAACCCGAGTGTCTGAGCTATTCACGTAACTCAGCGCTTCAAATCGCCAATCCGCAGTGAGCACGCGTGGTGATTAAGCCCATACTTTCTCTCTCCGAAAGAAGGCCTGTGCCCTACAGTGGGACGTATATAGGCTGTTTATGTTATAACGAAAAATATGAGGACATTGTGCCTCCGTGGCAACGAGAAAGGGACAATACACATGCTATTTCTCGCACAAAAGTATGGTAGCTACTGATAAATGCTAGCTATAATGAGCGGCATATAAAAAAATCACGACATAGTGAGATAAAGATCAAAGATCCTGCATAGATAAAGATATTTAACATAGATTATCGAACACCTTGCGCTTCATGGCTGCAGGTTGTACGACATTTTGTTGTTCGTCTATTGATTCTCCATCAACATACACAGTTTCGATCTGCACCCCATTCCCCCAAAATTATGGTCATCACTGTGCCGGCCTCACATAAAAAGAGGTTATACTCTTTTTTTTAGGGTTCCAAACGCCCAAACGGTACCCTATTACTTCACTGTCCGTCTGTCTGTCTGTCACCAGGCTGTGCTGTATCGCATGGACCTCGATAGCTAGGCAGTTGAAATTTCCACAGAAGATTTATTTCTGTTGCCGCTATAACAGCAAATACTAAAAACAGAATAAAATAAATATTTAAGGGGGGCTCCCATACAACAACGTAACTTTTTGCCGTTTTCTCTCGATCATTGTTTCTAATGTTGTATAGATAATGGTACGGTTCCGATTGGCACCCTTCAGGTATGACACCCTGAAACCAACCGACTTCTGAACGTATTCCAGGCCCAGAACATCATCCTCTCAGGGCTGCTTGGCAACGGAGGCCCTCTGCCCCGCAGCTGCAACATCCCCGTGGCAGGGATCCCGCCTCCATCACCCATGATGCGCAAGAGTCTGCCGCCTCAGCTAATCATCACACCACAGTTCATTGTGCCACCAGGTATTATACATAGTATTCTCTAAGGTTAACACGAGCACTAGACATAATGAAACCTGAATTTGAACGGCTCGTTTTTACAATTAAAAAGACGCCTGTCACCTCAGTCCACCGAGACCACGGCGCTTGCAAATGTACCGAAAGTTCGGAAAATTGTAAAATGAAAAAGTAAACGAGTTTTTATTAGGCATTATCCATTTACATTATGTGGGGTTGCTCTTTTCGACCGGTCTTTATGGAAATCCGTGGAGGAGGCATATGTCCAGCAGTGGACTTCTTGTGATGACGATTGGCACCTTTTTGAATTATTTCAGGCATGGAGTCTGTTCAGCTGGACTTGGAGCCCGCGGACTGGTTCCCCGAGGAGCCGTACCGGATGGTGTTCAGCCGCAAGAAGAATCCCAAGTGGAAGTCCTTCCCGCACCGCTGTGAACACTGTTTCAAGGTACAAAGGATAGAGTAGAATTTTTATTGGTAAAAATCAATACAAGTCCTACTTTCTAGGCTGTAGGTACTAAAAATTGCTGTTAAAAGTTCTATTTTAATACTTTTTGACCGACCTCAAAAATGGAGGAGGTTATTAATTCGACGCGTATTAAATATATAGTGGACAGCAGTAAATAAGGCCTAATGGGGCCAATCCTGTAGTAACATCCGTATGTTTTATAAAATAGCGAGAAAGTAGTCCCAAGGTAATTCGGTGATACTCTGGTGAGGACTTTCGGAGATGGAAATTGAGAACGTCAAATTCTAAAGCAACGAATTGAGTAGGGTAAATTATTGTTATAACGGTCTTGTTTCGTATTCTCCCGCTCCCGCAATAAAAATTTAAAAATAAATTTTTTTTTAATAAAAAATACAAAACGACTTCGAAACACTACAGCACTAAAAAGTTAGAAATAATTTATATAATTAGAAGTATGTATACTCTCTCCCTGAGAGAAGGCCTGCCCCTACAGTGGGATATATATAGGCTGCCTATGTAATGTAAATACATGTAGGTATTATAGAAGTATATTTTGTAGTCGGTGCCCAGTTTTATGACCAGCATTGTATATATTTTGGGCACCGACTCCAAATTATACTTCTACAATACCTACATGTATACATACTTCTAATTATTTAAATTGTTTCTAACTTTTTTGTGCTGTAGTGTTTTGTAGTCTGTTTTTATTTTTTACTAGATGACCCCGTGAACTTCGTATCACTGACGTCAACCGTTGTTTTTCTTCTCACCGTTTAAACATTCCCTGGACTTCCACAAATATATAAAAACAACAATTAGCCAAATCGGCCCAGCCGTTCTCGAGTTTTAGTGAGACTAACGAACGGCAATTCATTTTATATATAAGATTATTAATTTTTTTTTACATAAACAGATAACAAAAGGTCAGTGACCAGTTCAGACGCACACCAGTTCTTAACTTACCTTATGGGGTCTGAGAAACTGGTCTGGCGGGAGCGAAATTAAGCCCTCAGATGACTGTCCTAACAGGCAGTGTGTGTTACTGCAAACGCTGCAAAATACAATGAATATAGCAGAAGAATCAAGAAAGTAGGATAAATGCAGTAGAATCGAGGTCCTTGAGCAGTATATGTGGTGTAACTATCAATGACAATGTAATATAATAATAATTTTGCCTATATTTGTATACGCAATAAGGCAGAGGTCTTCTCTGAGAGAGAGAGAGAGAGTATGGGCTTAATCACCACGCGTGCCCACCGCGCACTCAGGTTTCCTCACGATGTTCTCCGTCACCATTAGTGATTGACTAAAAATTCACAAAAATCACTTTTAAAACAAATAAATTAGTACTTGCGCCGTGGTTCGAACTCACGACCTCTCTGGAATGATCGCTCAATGAAATGTAATTTAATTGTAATACAACTAATCCATCCCTCAGGGCTACCGCGTGGTGTCAACACTTCTTCAGCACTCGGGAGAGCGTCACGGCGCCTTACCACGCTCGCTAGCCATCCCCTGCCCCTGTTGTCCGCATGTGTCCACGCGCAGAAAGCAGCACATCAAGCATCTGCAGACGCACGCGTCGCGCCGTAATCGGATATTCTGCCTCTACTGTATACCGCCAGGTCTGTACATTCGTAGCTATTGGTCTGTACTTAGTGATGGTTTGTAGGGTTCCGTACCCAAAGGGTAAGGGACCCTATTACTAAGACCCCGCTGTCCTTCCGTCCGTCCATTCGTTTGTCACCAGGCTGTATCTCATGAACCGTGATAGTTAAGACAGTTAAAATTTTCACAGATGATGTATTTCTGTTGCCGCCATAACAAGATATACTAAAAACGGAATAAAATAAATATTTAACAGGGGCTGCCATACAAAAAACGTTGTCTAAAGACAGCGCCCGCCATCTAGCGGCCATCTATCTAACCTTCACAGCTAAAAACAGAATAAAATAAATATTTTCCATACGGAAACCTTCGCGCGCGAGTCCGACTCGCACTTGGCCGGTTTTTATAGTAATACTTCGTCCATCACTAGTCATAGCCTATTTATTGCCAGTTGCTAACGGTAATAGCGATTGTAAGTAGATTCATAGAGACACCCTATCTACACGCTTCTAACCCAAAACCTTTCTCCGGTCACAGCGGATCCAAACGAGCCCTACGTGAAAGAATCGGAGAGATACCCCTTCGACAAGTTCCCCCAGTACTGGTACGCATCCGAAGAGTCTCTGAGGCTCCACAAGAAGAGGAAACATCCGTACGCAGCTATGCTGGGCCAGACCTGGTTCGGGACTTGGGGCGACAGCCAACCTAACAGCTAGTGGGCGCTAGGAGTAAGTTCTACTGTAAGTTTAAGGGCTCTTATGGCCTGTTGACGCTGTTCATCAAACAACTAGGATCCTTAATAGGTAAGCTAGGATGGTTTTGTATCTGTGCTTTGTAATAGTTTGAACAGACGTGGAAGGACGTGGGACGAGGGCGAGGAAAATTCGCGACGCGTTGTTGTATAGAGTTCGCGCCCTCGCCCCGTCTTATCTGTGTGGACTGTGTCACATCACTTCAGTACATTTTGCGTGAAAGTGAATTGAAAGCGAGCCGCGTCTTTTCCGCGCCCTCGTCCCACGTCCTTGCTATGTGCCCCACGCCTCAATAGGTAGGCTAGGATGGTTTCTGATGCTATTACCCGTGCTTTGTAATAGTTTGACTGTGGAGGTAAGTGGTTTCAGAGAAAAGCGTTGTCGATGACAGCAGTTTTGTTCAGTCACTCGTGTGGACCAGGGCTTAATGTGTATAGTTGTCCAATAGAGTGATTATAGCTCGGCAATGGGTGTTATATGACACGATTCCGTAGTTTACTAAGCAATAGCATTGAAATGGTACAAACCGTGTGGATTATGGAAACACACGGCACAAAGGAGACCCACTTTTGGGCTTTTCGCTCATATATCGAAAACGGGACTGTTTACAAAAAATGTAATGTGCACCAAAATATACATGTGCCTTTCTTGAAAATGTGGCTTTAGATGCCTTTTGTAATAAAAGCGCTTTAGTACATCTTTGATAGAGGAAAAAAGACAAGAGGAGATTTTCCAATAACTACAAAACGTACCTTGAAGTTTTCCAAAGGAGACAGATAAAGGACGAATTCTTAAGTTAAGACATTCCCCAAACCAAGTGACATTGAAATGTGAATGTGTTTTTGTACGCTTCTTAGATCAACGTAAAAATAAAATTAAGTACTTTTAAGTTCAATTATAATTTAAGTTCTTGCAAGGCTGGCATAATCTTTACATATTGCCTATTTTAATAATATATTATTATGTATTCTTCATTACATACAGTAA
This sequence comes from Yponomeuta malinellus, assembly GCA_947308005.1. Lineage (NCBI taxonomy): Eukaryota > Metazoa > Arthropoda > Insecta > Lepidoptera > Yponomeutidae > Yponomeuta > Yponomeuta malinellus. The sequence continues at coordinate 3,182,939 of OX371022.1, forward strand.
AAAGAGAAAAGTATAAGATACAATTAAACAGGTAAACAGTAAACAGGCGAACTTATTATTGCAAACATCTTTAATGATATGTTCACTTTAACTTTAGAAAAGAGAAGGTTACTCTAACGCAGTAAAACTCAGAACTACATACATACATCATAAACTCACGCCTGTATCCCAGAGGGGTAGGCAGAGACCAGGGACTGTCACTTGCCACGATCCTGACAGCTCACTTTTGCTTCCTCAACATTCATTAGTTGTAGCGTGAACGCACACCGGTTTTGGGTACTTTTTATCTTGCCCTTTGCTAGTACATACCCAGAACTAGAAAGGAAAGAGACCCTAAAAATTAATAAACAGCAATTTTTAGGGTCTTGTACTTCAAGAGGAAAAAGATCCCTCTTCATAGGTCATAGGCCGGGGGCACATAGGGAGGACTCGGGACGAAATGGGGCACGCGTAAGACGCGCGACGCGGAGTTCGCGTCCTCGCCCCGTCTTAAGTGTGTATGTCCTATCGCTTCGATACATTTTGTATGAAAGTGTACTGAAAGGACGCCGCGTCTTTTCCACGCCCCCGTCCCACGTTCTTCCTATGTGCCCCACGCCTTATAGGATAACTCTGTTTCCCGTCTCTCCGTCCATTAAAACTTTTTTTGTCTGGCACGGGTGAAGGTATCTACGTCCGACGGTTCCTCAGTTATTGAGTCAACGCAATCAAATTTTCATCACCATCAATACCCATCAATGCCCACCGCCGCCCACTGGTGTCCACTGCCGGGTATAGGCATTTCCCCCCAAATGCCATCTCTCACGGTTACTTGCCATCCGCATCCGCGCACCTTCCACTGACTCAGCGTCGTATCGTCGACGTATTTGACGTGTGAGGGGCGTTGCCTCCTCAACAATTGAAACCACCAGAAGGGATTTGCAGGATGTATTTGGTGTGCGAGAAAATTTTGTGTCAATAAGAACGAGAGACTTGAAAACCACTGACTCTTGACAGATGAGCCGCGCGGCCGCGGCGGGAACATTCCGCCGGCCAGCACGCGTGAGGCGCGCAAACGCTCCATGTAGGATGCACTAGAGATGTAACAGCTAATTAATAATTTTATGATTCTACCATTACATATTAGTGCCATAAGACCTCTCTTTCTATGATTTTACACTTCTAGGCCAACGGAAAGGACCCTCTAGGCTTTTGAAGTTCCGTATCCAAAGGGGTAAGGGACCCTATTACTAAGACTCCACTGTCCGTCTGTCTGTCTGTCACCGGGCTGTATCTCATGAACCGTGATAGCTAGACAGTTGAAACTTTCACAGATGATGCATTTCTGTTGCCGCTATAACAACAAATACTAAAAACAGAATAAAATAAACATTTAAGGGGGGCTCCCATACAAAAAACGTTGTGTGAAGACAGCGCTCGCCATCTAGCGGCCATCTATGTAACCTTTACAGCGCCGTTGTCATGTCAAATGTCAATGTTAAACGCTTCTTGTTGGTTTCTATAGATGCCGCTGTTCTCAGTGTACCTAATCTGTCTTGTCTCGATCTTTGTCTATTGTTGTATAGATAATGGCATGGACCCTTCGTGCGCGAGTCCGACTTGTATTTGGCCGGTTTTTATGAGTGACCACTGAACACCTATACCTATGGAGTATGGCTCATTGACCTAGAATCATGAATTTTATTACAAGGTAGGTGTTACAGCACAAATTACGGGTAGAACTATTGAAATACTCTAAGAATTATGCCAGCCCTGCAAGCCCGATTTCACCGAGTAAGTTTAATCTAAGTTAAGTAGAACGCGCTTCACAGATTAATGCAATCGTCTTACTAAAACTGTAGTTATAACATTATTGTAAAATATTTAAACATGTACACTAAGTTTTACTGTATTCATTAAAGTGCTAGAGGCGTTGCCATAGAGGTCAAAATAATTTTGTTGGTAATGTAAAAAATGTCCGTCAAAATAAATTGAGGACAAATGAAATAGATTTACTTAAATAAGTGTGTTGTTCTATGTTTTTTTTTTAGATCAATCTTCTGTTAGTTACTCGTATTATTGCATTTACTAGGCTTTTATATAATTTTACACATTTTTAAGTTTTTTTAGCCGGACCAAACAGTATTATCAATTTATTATTTAACACATTAGTTCATGCACCTTATTTAATTCATTTTTTTACTTTTGACAAAAAAACTTGTAAATACGTTTCACCGACTAAGGCTAAGCCAGAAGGAAGTGTAGTTATTTGACCACCAAGTGTATGTATGTGTGCTCGTTGCTAATGAAATTGACAACTATGGTCTACCAGCTGTTGCCCGCGACTTCGTTCGCGTGGTAATTTTGATGTGTATTTTTTTTTTCGGTATAAAAAATTGCCTATGTTCTAATCCAGGCTATAGTCTATCTCAAATTTCATCCGGATCCGTTCAGCCGTTTTTGCGTGAAAGAGTAACAAACATCCATCCATCCATACAAACTTTCGCGTTTATAATATTAGTATAAGGACGGGTAATTGTATTTCGATGCTGGCGTACTGGCTCAGCCAGCGGCCACACAGCAGGGACGTGGGGCTAGGGCGCGGAAAAGACGCGTCATTAATCTAATTCACTTTCATACAAAATGTACTGAAGCGACGGGGCGAAACCCACACAGAAGAGACGTGGCGAGTGCGCAATTTCTATCCAACGCGTTGCGTCTTTTCCGCAGCCCCGCCCCATTCTTTTCTGTGTAGCCGCTGGCAGTGGCACAAAGATCTACTGGGGGAGATCCAGGATGATATTTAAAAAAAATAGTACCGGTTTTTATAACAGATGTCGCTACATAAGGCTTAAGAATATTTGCAGGAATAGGAAAAAGATAATGCATAGATAGAACACGCTGATTTAGGCGTCACAAGCAAAGTTACCTTGAGACCAATATTGTCCGTCTAAAGATGAAACTGATATCTATTGGATAGAATATCGGTAATATTGAATGTGTTCATGTATTCGTAATCCGACGACCGATATGCTAATATAGAGGCATTCATGATCTGTACTTTGGTCGTCTAATATCTCGGATTTGTCGTAATTCATAATCCAAACAATACGGACGATGTTCACACGTATCTGTATTAATATGAATATTCGACCTAATAATATACTGGTTTTTGATATGAATCCGATCATGAATACCTTTAATACGGCGTGCATGGATTGCAGCGTTTTTCAGTATTTAAGATAATAAAATTTTACTTATCTACAGCACAGGGAATCCTAGTTTGGCAGCCAGTAACCATTTTCATAACCCTGTTGTACAATAAATATCGGTATGTACTTGAAAATATCGGTATTATCCCAATATTCACTATGTCGTTAGCGAATCGAATACCACGCCATTTCGTTTAGTATCCAGTGATTCTCAAAGAACCTGAATCTTTGTATTAAGTTATTTGTATTATGTTATGACTTCTGTATACGAAGGCTAATCGGGTATTTTGACCTTTTGTTTATTGTATGGAATTCAATCACAAAACAAAACGAAAACGGGTAGAAATTAAGTAAGTAGGGTGGTTAAGATAGGTTCTGTCACACTCGGGGACCAATGTCCCTGTCCAATGAAAAAAAAAACATAATTTTGACATTTTGGGAAACGGTTTTTATTATATATTTTTTCTTTTTTTTCCGCCACTCTAACCTCAGTCGGTGCCTTAGAAACCGTAGATCCTTATAAGAATCAGAATTGGTTAGCATAGTAAGTGAACATGATAAACCATTTTCTCGGCCGCCATTTTGAAATTCCAAAATGTCGGAGATTTTCCACTTAACCGGACATCTAAGTAACACGATGCCGTTTACAGCTTAAGAGCGTTTCCACATTATCCGATCCGATATCAATGTCGAACGCCGATCCGATATCGGGGTAAGTAAAATGTATGAAATATGTACCTGTCTTTCATATTGTCCGGCCCGATATCGGATATCGGAGCCGACATATTTTATACATTTTACTGTGGCTGTGGACGTTTGCGTGCAGGACGAGAACTACAAATTTTGGGCGGCCATATTGTCGCCGCCCATTTTGAATTTCAAACAAATTACCTCGACTTTGAATTCGGCGATTCCAAAACCGGCGCCTCGTTACCGAATTTGAAAAAATCGGTCGGCAAATAATAAAATAATAATTATCGAACTAAAACTTTCGTAAGCAGTACACAATTATTTAACTTAACACCGGATAAACTTACTTGGTTTTTTGTCGAAAGAGTCCGACCAGGTTTCGCTCTGATTCGCAGAGCTTTATCATGGTGAGTAGAGACTAGTGTTGCCGCTCGATAGGCCAATATCGATTGTCTATCGATAGCCTATCGATAGTTAAAGAAAACACGATAATATCGATAGTCAATCGATAGTATCGATAGCATCGATTTCTCTTCTACTACAATACTATCGGTAAACTGCAATACTATAGATAGTATCGATAGTTTCGTCGCTGCCAACCAATGAACTGTCGATAGTATCGATACTATCGATAGTATTGCTCTTTAATATCGAATAGACTATCGATAGTATCGATACTATCGATACTATCGATATTTTTGTGCTATCGATAGTGATATTTATTTCAATAGTATTGCATTCAGTATGCAAGCATAATGAGTGGTAGAAAAACTAATGTGGTATATTCAACCAAACCAAATCAACTAGTGTGTTGACTTTTTTTAAGCGCACTAGATTCTGTTCTCCGCCTTACTCCTACCTTACCTGCATGCATACTTCATCCAATACTATTATTGAATTAGAGATCTCTATCAATAGTACAAAACTATCGATAGTATCGATACTATTAATACTATCGATAGTCTATTCGATATTAAAGAGCAATACTATCGATAGTATTGATAGTTCATTGGTTGGCAGTGACGAAACTATCGATACTATCAATAGTATTGCTGTTTACCGATAGTATTGCAGTAGAAGAGACATCGATACTATCGATAGTATTGATAGTATCGATAGTATCGATACTATCGATTGTCCTATCGATCGTGTAGATGATTTTAGCGTTTTACAATCGATTGCAAAACTATCGATTTTTCGGCAACACTAGTAGAGACGGAGCTCGCGTCGTCGGTTGCTCGTCTCTGACTGCGGGCGTTTATTAAGTTTATCCGGTGTCAAGTTCAGAAAACAATAATCTACCATTAGACGACTAAAAGTTTTCTCTAATTAAAGTGTGGCAGAACGTTTTAGAAAGATTTATAACGTGTTATTTGAGATAGCGCAAAACTTGAGAACCGTTTTTTTTTTCAGTAACGACAATTAATACTAATAAGCAAACTTGAGAAAAAAGCTTGAAATTTGACACGGACTATGGCCGATATTCAGAAACGATTTTGAGCGTGAGCTCAATGTGAGTCCGGGTCTTCCAACTGTCAAAATTAAAGTCTCAGGGATATTTTGTATTCACAGTTGAGTTTGAGATAACAAAAATTGAGCGCAAGCTAAGCTGAGACTAGTGGATTTCGGCGACTTAGCTCAGACTCAAGGTGGCAATGACGAAGAAAGTAGTGACACCTGTAGGCAATTCGAGAAATCTAACTAACCTGTGGTGAAGTAAACTTTTTTATTCACAATTTGACATTTTGCATGCTCATTTTCCTTCAAAAAGTTAAATTGTGTTTTTAGAGTAATAAGAAGTCAAAATAAAGTATAACCGCGCGTAAAAAGTTTCGACATTTGTTGCCATCTCATTCACTCCTGTGGATTATTGTATGCCTTTCATGTAGCGTTAACAGATAATAATATAAACCGGTAAAGTCAAAAACTGTACCACAGATTACACGCTCGAGTAAGTTTAGCTTGAGCTGTGGCTTAGCTGAGTTTGAGTCGAGATATTGACTGTGAATACAAAATTCTTGAGTCTTTGTTGAGATTGCTCAACCGATGCTCAGCTTAGTGCACGTTAAGTGTAGCTCAACGCTGTGTTTCTGAATATTGGCCTATATGTATAAGATAACAAACTCACGCCTGTATCCCAGAGGCGAAGGCAGATAGCAAGAGATGTATGAATTAATAAAAATATCGACTTCGAGAAATATACATACAAAGATTAAGATTGTAAGAGATTGTTAAGATTAAGATGATTTGAGAAAAGATGGTCAGAGTGGAGTTTTTTTTTTCCTCTGCCTTTTTCCTCCACTACAAATGCGGCCCGAAGGCAGCGGCTAACATAGTAACATAGTACATTGACGTTCAGCAAACAGAATGTAAATTCTTTACGTTGAAATAAATTATTGATTTCTGATACGCAATCAAAAGATGACTTCGAGGATTTCCTCATGAATCCCGCCACCAGATCTTAACCAAAATTATATGGGACAGTCCTTGGGGTTCCGTTTTTCTAACAAAAGAGAATTAGTGAAATCTGTCAACTTGGCAAAGAATTATATATAAACTAGCTGACTCGGCAAACTTTGTTTTGCCATATTAATTACCCTACGACCTATTCTCAGACCTAGCAAATATACACAAAAAAATCATAAAAATCGCTGAAGCCGTTTCGGAGGAGTTCGATAACAAACACTGACACGAGATTTTTATATATTTCTACCTCCAAACGAATTCAAAATCCTTTTTTTAAATCGGTTCATCATCATCAACCCATTATGTCCCCACCGAGGGGCACGGGTCTCTTCCCTGAGGAAGGTATAGGCCATACTCCACCACGGGGGCCAAGTCCGGATTGGTGGAGGCTTGTAGACTAGTGGCTCGTCTACTGTCAGAAGTTGTCAAGCCGCCCTAAGGCAGCCGGCACCAACAGCTTAACGTGCCTTGCGAAGCACGGAACCGCTCGGAAAAATGCCACTAGCGTTAGGCATAGACGGCGACCCATCCATGCACTGAACGCGCCCTGTGTTGCTTAACCTTCGTGATCGTTTAAGATCACTCAGGCAGCCGGGGCTACGAGCGATTCTTAAATCGGTTAAAAAGTAAAAAAAAAAAATTAACTTTTGCTCTCTTTAAGTGGTTTAATCGATTCCATTCTAAAGAAACGGTTTTTAATTTTTGCGTCTTTATAACACCCACTAGCACTTTTTTTGTAAATAATTTATATTTTAGTTGTATATCGAGGCACCTTGCTGAAGGAAAGTATAATTTTAACTGAAATAATAGGTATCTAGGTAGAGTAAATAGAGTATGGCAACTTTTATCACTAATACAAGACTGACGATCGTCCGCAGTGATTTATTATTACATTATACAAGGTAAAGTAGAAAGGTACGGTAGAACTCCAGGGGTAATTCTATTGATGAATAATAAACAATTGAAGTATAATTTGGAGTCGGTGCCGAAAATATATGTGCTGGTCATGAAACTGGGCAGCGATCACAAATTATACTTCAACAATACCTGCATGTATACGTACTTCTCATTTAATGGTATTCTTTTAAATTATTTCTAACTTTTAGTGCTATAGTGTTTTGAAGTTGGTTTTTATTTTTTATTAATTTTTTTTTGTGGGGGAACGGGAGAAAAAAATCAACTCCTTTAACCATAATTTACCCTTCTTAATTCTTTGCTTTAAAATTTAAAATTCTCAATTTCCATCTCCGAGTGTCATCACCAGAACATCACCAAATTACCCTGGGGCTACTTTTACGCCACAATTATGAAACATATGCATATTGCTAAGGAATGTGCCCCATTAGGCCTTATTTACTGCTGTCCATTGAAGAGTTCCGTTCTCTATCTCTGAAAGTCTTGATCAGATCTTCACCAAATTAAAATGGGACCAATGGGACGTTATATCTATTCGAACAAAAAAGAATTATCGAAGTCGCTTAAGATTTGACAGACTTATGAAAAATGTTTAAATATATGCGTCGTGCGCATATGCGCGTCAACGTAGTGCAGGGCGTCCTCGGACTCGGTGGAGCGATGATCTTCGCAGGTCGGCTGGCAAGAGCTGGATGAGAGTAGCCGAGGACCGTGTTCAGTGTCCAGCAGCGGACAAAGTAGGCCGATCATGATGAAAATGCGTCGAATTGAGAACCTCTTTATTTTTCAAGTCGGTTAAAAACAACTTTTCCAACTTTGTACCAAGTCATGATAATTTAGTGGGTAAATTAGACAATTCTACAATCCCCCCTCCCCCTACCCCTCCCCCTCATGCAACATAGAGTAAGACTTTGAACCCCCCAAAAATGTCTTGCATTGAGAAATAACAGACACAGAAAACAAAACCGAAGTGCAAGAGTACGTGTACTTGAACAATTTTATTTTTATTTTCTCAATCTCATTACTTCAATCAGATCGCCACGTAAAATCATGTTCTAAAATTGGAAAAAAATATTAAAAGCATTATTTTATTAAAGTTGAGCAGTATCTACAGTCGACACCAAACCAACGTTTACATGTAACTATTCTAATCGGTCCGGTTACAGGTGGCTTTACATCAACCTTTACATTTTAGTTGCAAAGTCGCTCGTAACGTAACTGGATAAAGTGCGCACATGTAAAGTTTTATGTACTGTCGACTACATGGTGTCAGATTTTGACAGAATATGACACTGCTTGACATTCTGTAGCGAGTGTAATTGCGACAGTAGACTTAGGGCAAATGCATAAGTGTGCTTAAATGTTAATGTATTTTTGACAGAATTTTACAAAAGTGAATATGAGCCTTATAAATGTGTAGGAAAGTGCATAATATGTACATAGTATTTTTAATATACAGGGCGTAACAAGAAAGTCTGGTAATTTTTGAAGCCTTAAAAATCTTCCAAGATTCTATACAGAAATACAGCTGAGCTAATAATAAGCCCTTCCAGACATAATAACCACAAGGCTTCGTTGAGACACCCTGTATGCAGCGTAGTAAGTATGTAAACGAATACTCCAATGTATTATATATCGTTGATGAAATATTCAGTGTGTATGCGATAATGTGACCAAATAGAATTCCACAAAACCTGATCTTATGAGCGTATTTTTTGTATAAAGTTCTAGTTCCACTCAGGGTAAACTGGACATGAGTTTTCTTAACCTGTTAGATTATGACGTTGAAAAGAACAATTAAAAACCATGGTTATTGTGGCCCTATCGGGTCCTTTACAATTCTACAGGTTAATACAAAATATATGAAACGCTATTCTGAGATAAAAAAAAAATAGTGTCTAGAGACGACAAAATATAGAATGCAAGACAGACAGAGAAAATGATGTCTTTTTCCTTTTTACAATTCGAAAAAAGACATACAATTCGTCTTGCTTATTCAAATATTTTGTTATCTCATCTTAATTTAGAGTCATGTCTAGTTCATCCTGCGAGGAATTACACAAGATATTGTATAGTATTATGATATGATGCGATGCGAAAAAGATAATAATAAAGGATAAACTTTTACAGAATTGTGTTTTTATCCTGCGTATTTCTAAATGAAACAAGAATTTGAACGAGTTATTTTATTAAAAAATAAACAGTCATAAAATTACATGTTTATGAACAAAGTAAGAAGACATTTTCGACATGGGGATTTTTTCTCAATAGGAACATTTTTTAAATCGAAGTTATGTTGATAAAATATAATGATCCCTATTCGAAAAAGTAAAACAATTATTTTGCACCCTGTCGGTATTAATAACTCTTAATATTATACGTAATACCAGTTTCAAAATACATCTAAGAAATATCAATGCGAAATTCCAGATTCTAATCACTGATTCTCTTAATGGATGGATGGAAAAATATCTTAAAAATGTAGGTATAGTAAGACTGAAAAGAGGAACACTGGTATAAAATTCCAGTAATGTTTAACAATGATATCTTGCCAGTTGTCTCGCCGATACAGAGTTTTATAAAAAAAAAAAATGGGGTACCTATTTGAATTTTCAAGCCCGGGATTATTATTTTTTTTTGCTTTTCCGCAGTTATGTAGCTAGGTAACCACAGACTAACTTAATACTATAAGAACCAAACTTTTTTTTAACGTGGCTCAACTGACAACAATAATTCAGCAAATTTTTCTCCACGTCCCGTCATCACGTCCCCCGTAGGACACAGGGCTTCTCTCAAAGAAAGTAAGCTGTGGTACATGAACACCTCAGGCGCGCAGGTGCTAAACTGACAAGGAAAGTCGCAACTTTATAACGAGCGACTCGCTGACAACACTGTTCTGCATGCATAAAAAATAATAGCGTCGATCTAATGAAAATATAATAGCATACTTTTTCCAAACATCCCTTTTTTTAACACTAATTAAATGTGTATATGAGACTATTCATAACTTACGTCTATGATCTTTTGTTAAATTTTGTCCGGTAATAGTGGAGTTCGCTATGAATCCAGTTCCAGACCCTAGAATCTAATACACGCATAGTTTTTCAATAGAATTATATAAGTACGATAATAGTAGAAGTGAATCTGGAATTATCTTTTTTTTTGTTTTTTAAATTATTTTATTTAAATAGAAATTATTAATAATAACTATTAATAAATAGGAATTAAGTTAATAACAAAAAAATACATACATAAACTCACGCCTGTATCCCAGAGGGATAGGCAGGGACCAGGGACTGCCACTCGCTAAGATCCTGACAGATCACTTTCGCTTCCTCAACATTCATTAGTCGTTGCGTGCACGCACGCCGGACGTCCGAGGCGGACATACTTCGACCAAATAGGGGATGTATTAGCAAAGGGCAAGATAAAAAGGTCCCCCAAACCAGTATAACCAATAGTGCCAATGAAACAAACATTACCGTACCAATATCATCATGGAAGAGATCACTTTTAGTGATAACGCGGCCAACTGCCTCGTTGGTCTAGCCGTTAAGGCGCTTAGTTACCGAAACAGAGGTCGTGGGTTCGATTCCCACTGGGGGCCGCCGTACATATTTATACAAACGGCCTCAGTCTGGGTGTATTTTCATGTTTTTGACGTCCTTGCCTGGTTACCATAGCACAGGGTATCCCAGTCTGGGACCTGCCCCTATATTACGCTCACCAAATCCTGAGCGATTCCAATCGTTTAACTGTCAAATTAGTATGGAATTTGACAGTTAGACGATTGGAATCGCTCAGGATTTGGTGAGCGTAATTAGGCCACAGGTCAAGTGATTGTATTGTGCGGAAGGAAGAAGTTATCTGTACTCTTAAGTTAAGAAATATCTGTGTAATTTTCGATTTTTATGTACGATAAAGTGTTCTCTATCTATCTATCATCATCATCATAAGGTGTCAGTCCACTGCTGGACTTAGGCCTCTCCCAAGACACGCCACTGAGCCCGATCTTCGGCTCGAGCGTACTTATATGGCTCTATTGAACAACTTAAAGAATCGCCCGGATTTAAGACGCCATCTTGGCGGCAGCCGCTGCGGCCACGGCAGCAGCCTTCTTCTTGACAGCCAGCGCCGTGCGCTGCTTGGCCTGAATCTTCGCCTTCTGGCTCTTGGACAGCTTCCGTTTCTTGTTGGCTTCGTTGGCTGCTGGGCAACGGAGAAGAGTGTTTGGTTAGCCCAAGTATTTATGTAATTAATGTTCTGCAGTTTAACAGCCTTATTGATAGAAACACGAGTCTCCTAAAGCTCTCCTCGGAGGGAGTTGATTTAATCTGTCGGTTTTCCTTGTAAAAACCTCTTCTTCTTCTTCTTAAAAATTAAAAAAATCTCTTCCACTCTCACTCAGTCCACTGAATTGTCATCGAACTACAATTGAACGACTTTGAGGAGATAGGCGAGAGACACACAGGAAGGACAGTTTGATTTGATCTGTACCTACCTACAAACTTTTTTGCTTTTAACCTTTTTATTAATTAAAAACTTTTTTGGGCTTTGAAACTTTACACGGACAGAGATAAATTGAAGGTGGCGTATTTTAACAAATGGGAATCAAATCATGCAACGAACGCTAGTTTTTAGGCGCAAGGCGCACAGAAATTCACAGAATGTACCAAACACAGAGTGATTCATCTTGCGCTCATTTCATTGGTACAGACTAATTGAGAGGATAAAGAGAGTGAATTTTGTACGAAGAAATACTTGTATGGTATTTTTTATTCGTAGTGGCCAAGACCTTAGACGTCAGACCTCAGATTAATAATACTAAGAGTCAGACCAGTGCTGCCAACTCTGCTAAGCCAAAACGGGCTGCCAGGCCTTTGAAAAAGCGCTAGAAAGCGCTAAATAGCAACTGGAAATAAAGCGCCAAATCTGGCAAATTAAAACTACCAATGCATTAATCGTACTTTAATTTGACGTTATGAAATAAAATAAACAGTCTGGGTGTGTCCGTCCCATACAACAAAATCAAATAACACAGTAAAATTAAAACAATTCAAGCAAAATACAAAGTTGTCAATCAATTACGACACTGTCAATACTGTCATCAGATTCGACTACTTCACCGTGAGACACTACGTTTGCTCTAGAACCAGACGAAGTAGATGGTTGGCCTTCGTCAATGTTTGATTTTATTTTAAATTTATATTTGTCTGTAGATGTAATTTTTTTCAAAACCGTGTCTGGCAGCTGATAATTTCCAGTTACTTTTTTTGAAAGAAAGTACATAGCGAATATTACGTCTAAGCCTAAAGAATTTCGCAGCTTAGTTTTGATCACATTCATGGTGCTGAACACTTTCAATATCAGCATTAGAGTGTGGCACATACGATAAAGAGATATTAATAGTCAGCGAGAGTGCGGACGAGAGAGACACATCTGGTTTTCTATTAAAAAGCGCTAGTCTTAGCGCTAGGCGCTAAAGGGCGCTATATACAGTTAAAAGCGCTAGATCTGGCGCCGAAAGCGCTAAGTTGGCAGCACTGAGTCAGACCCACGTAGGGTTGCCAACTTTTTTTCTATCAAATATAGAATTTTCGAAGCTAGATATTTTCGAAGCTATTACCTCTAAAAATATGATGGCAAAATAATGGTAAAAAAATAGTAAAAAATAGCGGCAGTCGTGCCGCGTGATTCACGGACTTGGACTTGAAGAGCGAGCTTTAGAAAAAGATTAAGCTTGGGTTCCGCTTTACGCAAAATATAGTAGTTTCGCCTACTATATATATTTTTTTAGAAATATAGTTTTTGAACCTCTAATATAGTAGGATACTATATTATTAGGGTTGGCAACCCTACACTCACCTGAGTTAACTTGTCGAGTGGCAGAAGTTCGCGCCAGGTCACTGAAGGTGTTCGCGAGCGCGGTTGCGAGCTGCGAACATTCGGTGCGCGCCGCCGAGTGCGCTCGGAGGGCTAGCGAAGCCAACCTGAGGGAAAATGTTGGAATTACTTATTATTAAGGCTGTTTTTATGTATATATATTGGTGGTTCTTATTACTTATTGTTACGGCTGTTTTTATGTATATTGGCGGTTCTTATTACTTATTGTTACGGCTGGGGCGGAAAAGTTCTGACCTGTCGACTACGGACCGGACGACGCAGCGTGGTGGTCTGACGACCAGGGCCTAGATTCTGCTAATGCATTGTAGTAACATGACAACTGCATGAACATGGCGGTTTTCATTTCATGGCTGCTTTAAGTCTACGCGGGCACACCCATCAAACCTTCTAGGCGTCAATGGTACGAAAAAACACGTCACGTGACCCGACAGTGTACCTGTCATTATACTACAATGCACTAACAGAATCGAGGCCCTGGTTACGGTGGCGGGGAGTCGCTGGATGCGGGCGGCGCAAGAGCGGGAAGCTTGGAAAACCATGAGGGAGGCCTATGTCCTGCAGTGGTGGGAGGCAATTGGCTGATGATGATGAAGGCTGTTCCTACGTGGAGCATACTGTCGCGCCTACATAATTGAATAATTTTAGTGATTGTAATAAAATGAAGAAGAAAAAGAAAGACATCTATTATACCAACAAACAAGACACATCGCAGAAAAATGAGTAAGTAGGTACTTATAGATACCTTTGATAAATGAATCGTGTGATTTTAAAACAACACAAGTCACATGTGTTTTTAAAATAACACTTGCCCATTTTTTTTTAATTAAATTATTTACACCTACCTATTGACTTACATTAGAAAAAAAAATTGTAGTTTATTCATACAGAAATCAATATAATATGCTAAAATATTGCTGTTGTAGATATTAGTATTTGAATAAATCAGTTTTTTCTATTTCCTGCAAAGTTGTAATGAAAGGACATGTCATTGTGTCGTTTTAAAATCACACGATTCAAATGTGGTCTGACGGTTTGACATACAATAAAATTGCGAACATTCAAGGCATATGTGTTTCTTAATCCTGCACTAAGTTTTTGATTGAGAATATTTAATTCCGAAATTAATAATTTTGGAAACAACTTTTCTTTATTAAGAACTACGTGTAGGAAAACAAAATATAGGTATTAAAAATGTCCGTGATTTAATTATGCATAAAACCCTCGGACCACATTTATATTTATTTAAAGTTTTCTCATCGAATTTTAAGTAGGGAATGCGAGAGTATTAAAAAGCGCTAAATAATAGGAGTTAAAGTATGAAATTGCCGTTTTATTGCAATAGGTTCTTTGAATTGACATAGAATCTTCATGGTTTGAGGTTTTCGAATGAAACTTTTTTCAAATGGTTTCTATGATGTTCTTTTTTTAAAAAATGTGAAACATTTGAATATCGACTTTCAATTGTTTTTGTTATTCAATTTAGACAAGAAAGATGGATACTGCGAAAATTCGAGTGATTTTTGAATACGAGTTCCGACGCGGAACTAACGCGGCAGAAACAGCCCGCAATATCAATGCTGCGTTTGGAGAGGGGTCTACTAATGAACGCACCGTGCGATTTTGGTTTAAACGCTTTCGTGATGGAAATTTCGACTTAAAGAACGAGCCACGAGGAAGACAGGTGAATAACGATGAATTAAGAGAGATAGTGGCCTCATAATCACTCGAATTTTCGCAGTATCCATCTTTCTTGTCTAAACTGAATAACAAAAACAATTGAAAGTCGATATTCAAATGTTTCACATTTTTTAAAAAAAGAACATCATAGAAACCATTTGAAAAAAGTTTCATTCGAAAACCTCAAACCATGAAGATTCTATGTCAATTCAAAGAACCTATTGCAATAAAACGGCAATTTCATACTTTAACCCCTAATATTTTTGGCCGCCGTTTTTGGCATAAATGCTATGCTATCTAGTCCCAGGTTGTTTATCTTAGGTTCTAGTCGTAGTTCCTAAAAATCACTATCTAATAGAGAATAGAAAAATAGTTTTTGCAAAAACCATCCGTAAAAGATATGATTTTTTTCCATTGGTAGCGCTCTAGTGAACCTCATGGAGCCCCTTGAGGGGAATCATAGGGCAAACAAGCGCCACCAATGAAAAAGAAATCATATCTCATATCTATGAGAATCTAGGAAAATATCAGTAATTGTCATACTGTAGGTAGCCAACACAAAGTAGTTAGAAAAAACATCAGCAATTTCGAAAATATTGGTAGCCATCACAATATTGATAGGTACTAGGAATAAACATAAATTGTCATTTCCATGTTTTAGGCTTGCAAAAGTTAATACATCCTTTGTGGGGCACTGTATACGGTTCTACAATAAGATTCTGCAAGATATATTAGAGTTACGACGCGGTTTGAAAAATGTATTAAGCATAACATTAAGGATTATTTGGAAGACAAGGGATGTCTGGTATTTAAATAATGTTGGCAGGAACGATTGTATCTAGTGTGGTGTAACTTTAAGTTGAGTTTTGAAAAGAATAAATGTGGAGTTTCTTTGTTAGCTTCTTCTCCGCATAATCTATTAATTGTGAAACTAACAGCTTTGACGTTCATTAAGTAAACATTTATTTTTATAGTGAACAATTTTTTTTACTTTGAATGTAAATACTAGAAATAAACATAAACTTTCGTTCCCAAGATACTATATACCTTTTAAGGGCTTTAGAAGATAAAATATGTGAACTATACGTATTTGAAAAGACTGTGTTTGGAGTTTTTTTGTCCGTTTTTTCTCCAAATGATCTAGATTTTGGAACGGAAGCCTAGTTTTTCTTGTAACGTTCAATAAGTCACACTTTCTGTGTTACTTTGAATAAAATACTTATTATGAATTTTTGAGTTTTACTTGCAACAATTAGCGGTTCAATCTGTCAATCAAGATTTTCGGGACCTACGAAAGAGAACCTAGGATCTAGACACACCGTACTACCTTATGCATTCATGCCAAAAAGCTGTTTATGGCGTTAATGCTAACTATCTAGTCCTAGGTTTTTATTAACGTGCCCTACAGTGAAACGTAGGCTGCATCTACGAATAAAAAACCATAGAAGTATTTAAAACAGAGGTCGTGGGTTTGATTCCCTCCGGGAGCCGCCGTACATTTGTACAAACGGCCTCAGTCTGGGTGTATTTCCATGTTTGTGACGTCCTTGCCTGGTTACCATAGCACAGGGTATCCTAGGTTGGGACTAGGACAAGTGATTGTGTGTGTGGAAGTTATTATTATTAAATCTTCCAACAAACTTCACCCTCAAAAACGGCCCCTGTCCTCTAGATTAGTCTGTAGACTCTGTACCAATGAAATGAGCGCAAGATGTGCTGTAGAGTAAATCTCTCCGTGATTGGTTTATTCTGTGCGCCATACGTGAGGACGAGAACGTTGATTGGGTAAATGACAGCATTACTTATGATTGGTTTCGTACAAAAACGTCAAACCATTGACTTCATTATGTATAAGCAGTCAAAATATCTAGGTACACCGCAAGATGGCGGTCTGACGTTGGCAGGTGCATAGATATTTTGGCGGGTAATACTGAACTCGCTACGATTGGTAACACAATTGACAAGCCCCGCCCGCCTTCCCACAATTGAATATAGGGTCATTTTTAGCGCTTGTTATGAATCATCAATGGACCTAAAGACTGAATCATCAATGAACCTACAGACCTGCCAGCCAAGTCGTTATGTTCTGCGTCCACGTCGCAGGTAGCCGTCGTTGTGTTGCGGGCCTTGACCATAATTGGCATCTGGAAACGATAAGGTGTGTTTTCATTTCAAACCTATGCTGGGAAATAGGTATCTACCTACACAGTGGACATTTTATTAATTTTAGATTTTATTGCATTGTCGCCCGTAATGCTGACGCCCACGTTTCTGGGTTGATGTGATACATTATGTTGAAGAGTTATGATTAGAGTTGCCAGGCCCAAAAACAGAAATTGCCGTACTCAGGGCCACATTTAGCAGGACATTTAGCCCTGAAAGCCTGACACAGCTGTGGCTACGATTTCCTAGTCCCGCGGCCGCGGAAACGCGAGTCGTCTCCGGGCATTCATCTTTCGACTAAAAGCCGGACTTATGTTGGCACGATTGTAAAATAGAGGACATGGACATCAGGCAACCCTATGTTTATATTCTTTTTGTTGCACTAACCCGTCCTGAGGACAATTTTTTTTAAACCCTGTTTTATTAGAGAATAGAGAGATGCTGCGCCAATTCGAGACCCTAAATCTACGAAAAAACCATACAAGTTTTATTCTTAACGCAAAAAGGGCCGCAGTCCTCTCGATTCCATGCCTTGCGTCATGTGAACGTTGATTGGGCGATGGTAAGTGAGAGCGTAAAACTAACTGATGATTGGTTTTTATAGAAAAACGTCAAACCAGTGACTTCATTGGTTTGATGTCAATATCTACGTATCTCGCAAGATGGCGGTCTAACGATGACAGATACATGGAAGAAAGTGCAGGTTGTCTGGAAGAAATTGCTGTCAGCATTAAGGCCGCCCATTGTACTTTTTCATTGTAACTTTCATATTTTATGTCTCGCTTCTGGTGTGCAATAATAAAGAATATTTGAACGTGGGGTCATTTTTAGCCCTAGTTAGACTTTTAATGTATGTTTTTAACTATCACTGCCCAAAATACGTTCCTGCGTAGCTGGGACGTAACCAGGTCTCATAGGTGGAGGGAACCAGATTGGGATGAATGGGATGTTCGTTACTCGGAATTCATCGAACTTTAGTTTACTGTTTATTCAAATTAATTTATAAACTAGTTTTTAGTTCGCTCATCTATGGTTATTTTAAGTTCACTTTATGATTATTTCTTTATTTTTTTCTATTTTGTGAATAAATCAGATCAAAGCTATCGATCAAAATCATTGCAGACTCATCCCGAGTACCTACCTACGCAGATTGATTGATTTTATTTGGCATAACCGAATCCGGATTATCTTAACATTTATTTACTCCTTCTTGTAGACCGAATCATGGCATAAAATCATAAAAGTAAAAATAAGAAACAAAATAGTGAGGTAACCATACATCACTGTGCTTTCATTCGATTAGTTTTCATAATCGAATTGTTCGAATTGAAATAGTGAAGGTAGTGTAGCCCGATTGGCGAGAAAGGAACTTTCGGTTAATGTCAAGTGGAATTCAACTTAAATTAATTTTATTTAGACGATGGGAGCTGGAGTTAATCCTTCTCCTCACTAAGAACCAAATCATTTTTGTTGTTGTTAATGAAACCCATTACATGTAGGTAGATATTTCTATTTTTAAGGTGTTTACTTATTGTAAGTAAACTTATTGTACACAGTTTACTCAACAAAAAGACTGCAAAACAATTATTTTCCTCTCGCTTACACAATATTGCTGTCAATATTGTGTGGGCGAGGGGCAAATATTTATTTAGTCCATTTCTTAAATTAACCGTGCTATTTCTCCCAGTTACCTAATATCTACGGAGTTCCTAAAATACCACCTAGTTATGAATGGAGTTGGATCCGACAACATAATTTCAGCTGTTTCGACAAGGTACCTATTTTACTAGTGGGCGTTACTCCAGAATTAATGTAGCCAACTCGTACCTACTTGTACTTATGTAATAAAGTAAGGAGTCGTTTTGTAACTGAAATAAATGTCAGAAAATCGATAGATTAGTAATTACAATTTTATTTATTGCGGGCAGACAATTACTTTTTTTTTTAATTAAGAGTTAATTATTACATTAAAATTATTAATTAAATTATTACTGCACCCAGTTTGGAGCTAAGGTTTATATTATATGGAGGTATTAGTTAGTTAGGCGTAGGCCACACAGATGGGACGTGGGCGAGGACGGGGCGGGCGGTAACGCGAATCGTTTTATAGAGTTGCCCGAACCTAGCTGTATGCCCCATCGCTTCAGTACAGCCGCTCGTAACTCAACCGAGTAGTAAAGTGTGCGCGTGTAAAGGTTGATGTGCTGTCGACTACATTTTTTATCAAGTGAATCGTCCTCGTCCCACGTCCCATCTGTGTAGCCCGCGCCTTAGCAAGAGCATCTCCGATATGAACGACACAACTCACTTTGTAGCTCTGCGGGCAGATGCCAAACAGATATCGCTCGAGTGTCAACCTCAACTCGTCCGCCAAGATGAGGCCGGAGTTGCTGTGGATCTGGGGGAAGAAAAAAACATTGACAGAATTGATCTCATTTATATATATATTTTTTTTTTTGTTGGACTAAGGGGCCGTCCATATATTACGTCATTCTAAATTAGGGGGGGGGGTTGGTCTGCGGATGACGGTAAATGATATATGGGGGGGGGGTGTTTCGAAATTGACGTCATTCTTATTTATTTATAGTTTATTTTTCACGTACAAAAAGATTATTTCTAAAAAGAAATTTCTTCCAGCACACCTAGTAAAATACTAGCTGCCCGCCCCGGCTTCGCCCGTGGTACTTACATGTATTATACATATAAACCTTCTTTAAGAATCAGTCTATCTATTTAAAAAAACCGCATCAAAATCCGTTGCGTAATGTTTTATTTTGTCAAACTAGTAATGACATCAATTTTGGGAGAAGGGGGGGGGGTCATTAAGAAATGACGATAGGATGATTATAGGGGGGGGGGGTCTAAAATCTGAAAAAATCGATGACGTAATTTATGGACGGCCCCTAACCCGTGCTGAGGACAATTTTAAAGACCTATTTAGAGGCTAAAAACAGAAACACGTAATACAGAGAAGTTTGTAAAGAGGCTCGAAATTTCACTGATGCCTGCACTTGCCCATTAGCTCAGTTCCCAACTGGCGGTGGTACGGTTAGCCAGAGGTCGCGGGTTCAAGTCCCGGCATGGGTGGAATTTTTAGCCTCTAAATAGTTTTTTAGAATTGATCTCACCAACACAATAAGATGAAAAAAAAAAGCTGAAGAAAGCAGTCGGGGTTTCTTTTGTAAAAAAACAAAAACCTGACTGCTAAAAGTCAAATTAGGTATAAGGCGGTGATACCCGGCTAAACACAACAAAAATGTTGTGTTTTAAGCTGTTAGACTCAATTCCTGAACTATTTATTTGTAAGTGCCTACAAATTTGTACGGAACCCTCGATGGGCGAGTTCGACTCGCACTTGTCCGGTTTTATCACTTCCTTCCGACGCGTTTGTTCTTGTGGACTCGAAGCATCTCATTGGAATAAAACATGTGTCTTGGTGTATAAAATCTAGGACTGAATAATGTTATTTCACCGATCATACAATTTTATGTTCTCAGGTAACTAAATTAAAGCTAGCCCGTTTCTAGGGTTCCGTACCTTTAAAAAAAATGAAACCAAAGGCGTGGTGGTATCAAGTTAGAATTAATATCCAATACCCATGTGTACAAATTGTACAATCCCTGGGAGCTTTCTAAAAATATAACTCCCGGGTTTTGCCGAGGGTAGTAAACTAACAGTTGATGCTTTAAAAAAGACGCCTGTCACCTCAGTCTACCGAGACCACGGAACTTGCAAAAGTACCGAAACGTCGGAAAATTGTAAAATGGAAAAGTAAACGAGTAAATATCCGTTGAAATTCAGTTTTATTACTTCCGATGCAATCAAAGGATTCGATCGTTGATGCTGCATATTTTGACACTGGTAAGGGAATCAAAACCCATAGGTTACTCCCCATTGACCTAGAATCATGAAATTCGACATGAAGCAATGTCTTATAGCAATGGTAAGATAACATTAAAAATCATAAGGACTCGTTTACTGTCACGGATGAACTAGGTATTTACTTACCTAAAAGTTTGTACGGAACCCATTGTGCGTGAGTCCAATACGCACATGGCCGGTTTCTCACCGTGACTTTCAACTGACTTCATCATTAAACAACGGGGGAAGAGAGCTTTATAGCGCACCGATGTTTATAAAATCTCAGCTATCCTGCCTCGTTTATGTCTACCTTAAGTATAAAACGATTTAAATTACTTTTTGGACAGCATTCTTACGCAATGAACAAGCAGCTCGGAAGCGCACGAGAGAGGGTGCTGACCAAGTTCTCACAAGCATAAAATCTTTCTTGTGTTTTGGTTTGAATATATTTTGTAAAAAAAATGGACAATAGAAAAGGTCAGTTAACTATTTTGTCTGTCAAATCTACCTTTCCTATAATTTGTGTCTTGGATAGGTAGCCTTTAATTCAACTGGGAAATTACATTTTACGATAAAGTTGGTAATATATGGATAATGTGAAAAATTTTAAAACCTATTTACACGGGTTAGTGCAACTAAAAGAAGAATATAATAATGTGAAAATGTTAATGCCCATTCGAATTCGTTTATCAGTCTTTTTTAAATGCATCGTCACCACACACGTTTTACGACTGTAGTCGGATAATTGGGGCCACTTTTGCATCCCGAAAACGTCATCAATGCTATTACACGACCAGCATATACGACAAAAAACATTTGTGACTATTATACGACACGACACAGAATAAATTGTTAGTTAGGATCACAGAGTATGTTATGTCAGGATACTATTTACCAAATAGGAATTCCCGTAAACTTAAATGCGCGCGAATTGTGTTACGTCATTGGGAGAAGAAATAATTTACATTATGTTTATGCTGTGTGTTTATATTTGGCGGGATTTTATTTGAAACTCACCCACGGATTTCGACTGTTTACAAAATTAACTGCGCGCGTAATTATACCTCAAGATTCGGATCTCAAGTGCTTGACCGGTTTTCACCTCTATGCTGAAAACATTTATTTTGATATGAATAAAAGATTTACGAATCTCAAAAAGCGTTTCAGAAGTACCACGCTTGTCTTATGTAGGTACTCTAAGGACAAACTCACGCACGTATAGGCGAAGGATTCAAGTCATCTTGATTGGAAAGTCGAATAACTCACAGATTGACAAGTAGGAAGACTCGGGCAACGCAACTATTAAATAAACTATGGATTGTAATTTTATAAAAACGCGACCCAGGGAATCATGCATTTAGGTAGCACTTGATTATCAGATATTATCTTCAATTCCTTTCGTCCGCGTACGAAACTGTAGGTTCGTAAACAGTTGCGAAAAAAGAAATAAGCGCCTTCATATAGTACGTAGGAATAGTATTTTTTCTTTATACGCCACTTAAGTTTTAAAACAGGAAATTGATGATGAATTACGAGAAAATACTTTTTAGTCTTTCCAGGTAACTCAGTTTTAGATTTCATACAAACCTCTTTTGAATTATTATCGCAGTAAGTACTTCTACTAAACTCTTTAGATGATTGACGTTTTATTATAATGTCAATCAATTTTCACGTTGTGAATTGTTGGAAATTATCTTGGTCAGTAAATAATTAATAATTTCACAATAAAAATGTTCTGTTTGTATGTAATTTGAAAGGGCTGATAAAGAAAATGCATTCATTACAACAAAGAGAGGTGGAAGATCAATATCGATAGACGGCCGCAGATATCATAGGAAAAAGAAACCTATTGAAATGATTCAAATGAAACCTATT
The DNA here is from genome assembly GCA_947308005.1 of Yponomeuta malinellus. Taxonomy (NCBI): domain Eukaryota; kingdom Metazoa; phylum Arthropoda; class Insecta; order Lepidoptera; family Yponomeutidae; genus Yponomeuta; species Yponomeuta malinellus. The sequence goes on from OX371022.1 coordinate 3,205,681, forward strand.
CAAATTCTACATTTTGGTTGTGTTTCAATAATCGACGTCCTGTTCGTAACTACGAAACCAAGTTCGGTTTAAGGAAAAATAACGTATTCCTACGGAACTGGTATCGTACCAGGACGAACTACTTATGTCTTGTTCGTAACTTCGAAACCAAGTGTGCCCAAAATATATGTGCTGGTCTTGAAACTGGGCACCGACTACAAATTATACTTCTACAATACCTACATGTATAAATACTTCTAATTATTTAAATTATTTCTAACTTTTAGTGCTGTAGTGTTTCGAAGTCGGTTTTTATTTTTTATTTAAAAATTTTTACTTTTCAGTTTTTAGTGGGGGAGCGGGAGAAAAATAAATAAGTCCCTTATAACCATAATTTAGCCTATTTAATTCGTTGCTTTAAAATTTGATGTTCTAAATTTCCATTTCCGAAAGTCTTCACCAGAACATCACCAAATTAACTTGGGACTACTTTTACGCTATTTTATGAAACATACGAATATTACTAAAGCCCCATGAGGGCTTATTTACTCCTGTCCATTGAAGAGTTCCGTTCTCCATCTCTGAAAGTCTCCATCAGATCTTCACCAAATTAAAATGGGACCAATGGGACGTTATACCTGTTCGAACAAAAAAAGAGTTGTCGAAATCGGTTAAGATTTGACGGAGTTATGGAGGAACATAGCGAAATAAAAAAAATATATCATCATCAACCCATTATGTCCCCACCGAGGGGCACGGGTCTCTTCCCTGAGGAAGGTATAGGCCATACTCCACCACGGGGGCCAAGTCCGGATTGGTGGAGGCTTGTAGACTAGTGGCTCGTCTACTGTCAGAAGTTGTCAAGCCGCCCTAAGGCCTCTGACTTGGCTTAACGAGTGCCATCTATCGATGGCAGCCGGCACCAACAGCTTAACGTGCCTTGCGAAGCACGGAACCGCTCGGAAAAATGCCACTAGCGTTAGGCATAGACGGCGACCCATCCATGCACTGAACGCGCCCAGTGTTGCTTAACCTTCGTGATCGTTTAAGATCACTCAGGCAGCCGGGGCTACGAGCGAAAAAATATATATACGCGTCGAATTGATAACCTCCTCCTTTTTTGAATTCGGTTAAAAATGTAGCCATGCCCAGTGTCCTTAATGGTACTTATAATTGTACCGACCCCTTACGGTTGCAATAAATGATGACGATGGACATGTACAGACAATTTGACGTGTCAATACCTCAGTTTTCCTCTTCTGAGTATCTATACGAGCGTGAAAATTATGTTATGCTTTGTAAATTTCATAATTCCATATAATGCCAACTCTAGATAAACTATGTAATAGGTAAGGTAGTCCTACTGAATGTTCATGCTCTCCAGCTGGAATATCGCCAGAATTAACACTTGATGGTGCATGCAGTCATGTTTTGAGGCCAAGAGTGAAATGTACACTTGAGATTGTAAAACATTAACATAGTCTGTTTAGATACATCGCTGGCTGACTGAGTCAATAGTGCGTTGATAGCTGTAGACCCCTTCTTACCCACGGTCCACCTCCTGAGACCACCTGGGTGAACCATGGATTTTTTTTTACAACGGACCATCGTAGTTCACCTGGGTGTGTGTTGGCAAATTTTTTTTCCCACTGTTACACCTTGACATCGAAAATCTTCAAAGTCTGAGGTGGACTGTCATTAATAAAAAATAGAGGTTTTTAATGTTTTATACAAATACAAATAGTTTATTTGGTATAAGAATTATGTCATACTGTTACACATTTATAAGACTTAATGCGCTAGGATACCTTTTTAAACTTACTTAGCAAAGTATAACTCATTCCAGGGTAGTAGGTACATATTTTTCAAAGTCTAACAATAAGCGGCAACAGTCTAACAGCAACAACTACCCTCCGCGCTAGTTAAAAAACTGTGTTGCGGCAGAGTAGGAGTCATCGCCAAACGCAACCAACTTTGCTGACCCGTACAGTACATTGGTTCTAAGGAAAGCTGAGTTCAGGCAAGTTGGGCGCTCCGTATAAAAGTCGTATATGCAAGAAATACAGATATGACCAAAAACAGCTAGCATGCAACATGTGGGCAAAGTTAGCACAATTTTTTTCCACAGTTCTTGGAAGGTTTTTATCAGAGAGGTGAACCGTTGCAAAGAAAAATTCCCACGGTTTACCCAGGTGGTCTCAGAAGGTGGACCTTGGGTAAAAAGCGCTGTGTTTTGGTGCGTAAGACCAAGGAGTATTAAAATACATTGAAAAGTAATATATTTCTTTCAGATTTCAAATACCAACCAGTAAAATGTATTTTAAAACACCTGATTTAGGGGTAATGTCGAAGAACCCAGCCTTAAGTAAGACACAATACTAATTGAAAAATTCACAGATTTCGTGCCTCACACGAATGTGCTCGACATTGGAAATTAATCGAGACATAACTGTCATGTGAAAAATTTCGTTCTGACTTTTTTTTTGTGAAAAATGTCGTTCTGACTTGTGTGACGCACCGTGCATTTTGCATAATGGACAGCATTATACTTTTGTGTCTGCGGTGTTTATAAACTACCTTAGCGCTTGAAATCGCCAATCCGCAATGGGCTATCTGAGAGAGCCTCTCCCTCTTTCTGAGAGACGGACTGAACAGTTGACAGCAGGTCAACCGTTACATTTTTGTTGCAAAATCACCCTTAAGTAACTGATTAGCGACACGTATGTAAAGTTTGAAGTTTTGTCAACAGTACCTTACAGTGGGGCATCCGGACGGACGCTAGCCACCACCGAGCAACGGTGGCTACAATTTTTATAAACTCTGCTCGCCCCATTGCAAAGACGGGAGTGAATGTGATTGTGTTAGGTTAGGTTAGAGAAAGCTCTAATACGACATAATGTAATAGGTGGTAGCTAGTTAGTTAGACATGAGATTTATGCACTGAGCCTCATAATTGGGCCATGAAGCAAGCGCTGAGGTATGTGAACATCTCAGACACTAGGTTTTCCTCACGAAGTTTTTCTTTCACCGTTAGGGCGCTTATAAACGGGCGGCACGTATGCCAACTGCAGCCGTCGACACTCGTCGATGGCAGACGTCGATGCGTCGACGGCAGCCGCCGACATCATAAGTAGCCTATATACGTCCCACTGTAGGGCACAGGCCTTCTCTCAGAGAGAGAGTATGGGCTTAATCACCACGCGTGCCCACTGCGGATTGGCGATTTCAAGCGCTAAGGTATGTGAATAGCTCAGACACCCAGGTTTCCTCACGATGTTTTCCTTCACAGTTAGCGAGTGGTATTGCTATTATAACTTCGCAAATGTACATAACTTAGAAAGAAAAGTCATAGGTACATATGCCCGCACTGGGAATCGAACCTGGGTCTCCCGCTTCCGAGTCCAATGTTCTACCCACTAGGCTACCACCGCCACCCGTGTATAAGCGCCCTTAGCGAGACGTTACTACGTACATTGAATTTCTACGTATTCACAAACATACGTAACTTAGAACACAAAGTCATTGGTACATGCCGGGATTCGAACCCGCAACTTTCCGAATGTGAGCGGCGTTCTACCGCTACGCTACCACCGCCCTCCGCGGCAACGTGTTCTAATTATTATTTAGCCAGTTGGGGCACGTGTGGAACCGGCATAAGATGTCATCAAACGAATATTAGCAAGCAATAAACGTTGTCGCAGGAACTCGGCTAATAAAACTAATGTGACGCATTTCGGGCCTAATTTATATGCAAAAGTATTTTTCTTGTGACTGAATTTGAGTTATAAAAGTGACAGAAATAGAAGAGTTTCAATGTCATTTGGCATTTTCAAATCCCTTGACAAATTATCGACGAGAACCACTATTTTTTAGTTCGTACATTGGTACGAAATCAACCAATCGTATTATTGATAGCACGGAATAATTAGTACGATTTTTTTATGACAAGTGACAAACTCTCGTGTATGCCTACCCCTCCAGAATACAGGCGTGAGATAATTAAAATATGTATTTACGTATTTTCCTATACTTTACTTACTTTATTCATAATCTTTGCCCCCTCGCTCCTCTCCACAGTTTTGTTGAGAATACCGTCAACACTTTCAGTCAACTTCGCATTGCATCCCAAACAGAGCGTAGCAAACAAAAACACTAACACCGTCCAAGAATTTAATGTTGTTATCTTCATCGCCATTCTTTTCGTAAACATCCAGTTTGAATAACTCCATAGAATATTTTTGCTTTTCTCTATTTCTCAAAGTTTTTCAATAAAAGCTGTTGTTTATTTTGAAGATTGAACCATGTACGCTAAGTGAAATTGTTATCCAGTGTTTATTTTCAGCAATTTGTGCGGAAAAGTTTAAATTACTCAGTGCTCCTAACGGTTGCCGCGTGATCTCTGGGAACCAAATATCAGTGCAATAGGAGTGCGACGACCAACGAATTGGTTTCTTGAGCAAATTTTATCGATAAATCAGTACCCTGTGAATGTCTATGCGTTTTATGTGAAATTTTTTAACGTAACTAATAAACAAACGTTAATATTGAACCACACGGTGACATCTAGCGACGAGTGGACTCTGCAAAGTTCCAAACATAGAGGGCAGTATTTCGCAAAAACATACAGGATTTCCCTAACGACATCTAGCGTTAAGTAGCTGTTGCGAAGTTCTGAACACAGAGGGCGCCAGATGCAAGATAAATTCTAGTGACACCTAGTGTTAAGTAGCTGTCACGAAGTGAGAACACAGAGGGCGCCAGGTGAAAGATAAGTTTCTAACGACACCTAGTGTTGAGTAGCAGTTTCAAAGTCCGAACACAGAGGGCGCCAGCTGCAACATAAATTGCTGGTGATATCTTGTGACTGGGAGTTGCCAAGACTTTTGAAATACAGTCGGCACCAAGTACAAGAAGCAAAAATGCTTTGCGGAACATGTAACGAAGATATTCTTGGCGAGGATGGCTCTGACGCCGGGTGCTCAACATGCTCGGCCAGATATCACATCTCATGCCTCTCCCTGACTAGGGAAGCCCAAAGACTTATCCGAACAAACAGAAAGCAATTTGTATGCCCTCACTGCAAAACAAAAACTAGATCAATCAAAGACGACTCTACACCCGTCAGAACTACAGGAAAAATCAGCCAGAAGGTACACGATTTGGAACCCAATTTCCAAAGCACGGTCAACAACCTAAGTACTACGCCGACATCGGCGCAAATTGCGGCGTCTTTTACAGAAGTGATGAGCCAGATGCAAGGAGCATTCACATCAATGAAGGAGGAAATGAATGCTTTCACAGCTTCGCTCAACTCCACCACTATCGACATTGCGGATTTCCGAAAAGAGATTACTGATATGAAGTCCCAACTAAAAGAGCTGGACAAGTACAGGACTGAAGTTAAAACTCTGCGAGCCGAGGTAGCGGAGCTTCGCCAGGAATTATCCTCCAAGGAACAACGCGCCTATCGCAAGGACGTCGAAATTACAGGTCTGACTGAGCACAAGGGTGAGAGCCTGCAGCAGATCGTGGGTGTTTTGTCCACTAAACTCGGTGTGGAGCTTGACCCACACGATGTGGATGATGTTCGACGTGTAGGTATGTTTGGTGGCGGAGAGGGCGGCGTCGCGCGCCCGAGGCCAGTGGTACTGACGTTTACGCGCCGGGCCCCGCGAGACCACATGATCCACGCAGCACGAGTGCGACGTGGCCTGACGACCGACGCGCTGAATATTGCTGGAACTTCTCGTAGAGTTTTTATTAACGAGCACCTCACAAAACAAAATAGGATACTCTTCAGCAAAGCGCGCTCCCTCGGTGCCAAACTCTGCTTCAAACATGTATGGACCAAGAACGGAAAAATCCTAATGCGACGCTCTGATACCAGTTCTGTTCTTCGCGTTGAGTCAGAATCTGTTTTAGATAAACTGGCTGGACAAGCTCACGCGACGCAAAACGTAAACATGATGACAGCACTGCAACCAGACTCTATGCAGTGTTCCTAGCGTTTGTAAGAGTATTACCTACTACTATCTGATGTGTCTATTTCTAAGTATCGTACAAATAATGCTATTTTTGTCAAAAATACTTAACCTGCACCAATCCGGCTTAAAGGCTTCTCTCATCCTCACCAAAAATAATATATTCAAATATTTCAAGTGTTACCAAATATACTCATTTATGGCTCCGTGCATATGTCAAATAAACTCTAACAAAGAAAAAATTGCTCATAAGAAAATAACCCCAAATGGCTAATCAGGACATAGAAAAACTTATTGACACAACTTTAGATATTCCATGCCTAAAAATAGAAACCGCAGATTCATGTAAAAATATTCTAACGCCTAACCTAAATTTTAAACTCATAGCATTTAATATAAGAAGCATAAATAAGAATCTTGATGCCTTCCAGGTATGTCTTCATAGGATGAGCTTATCTTTTGACGTCATAGTCCTGACAGAATGTAGGTTAAACGAGACAACGTCAATAGACGAGATCTCTGGATACATATCTCACCATACTAAGCACAACATTAACCAAAACGGCGGAGTAGTTGCTTACGTTAAAAACACCTGGAATGCCACTGTCACCGAGCAGCTCTTTGACGAAGCTAGTTGCCTCGTGATAGAAATTCCCAACCAAGCGGTAATTTTGGGAATTTACAGATCGCCCTCTTTTAGTAACTGTAGCAACATCAACCTCTTCTTACAGACTCTAGATTTGACTCTTGACTTGTTTAAGGATAGACCATGTATAGTTGTGACGGGAGATTTAAATATAGATATTACTCAATCTGACACAAGTAAAATAAATTCATCAGAATATCTTTGTCTTCTAGCAGAACATGGCATGTTACCCGCAATTACCATCCCAACACGGCTAAACGCTTGTCTCGACCATATCTTTGTTAAGTCCAAGTCTCCTGCTATAGGTGGAGTCTGTGAAAATGATATCACGGATCATAAAATGATTATTTTGGGAATGGAAACGAAAAGAGCTAAATCTGTTCTCAATAGACTAAAGGTTACTGTAAATTATGAAGGAGTGTTACATGACCTAAATGGTATTGATTGGAGTCCACTTTTTGACATAACAGACGTAGACTCCGCAGCTAAATACTTCTTAGATATCCTCACAAACTCTGTAGAGCAACACACAGAACACAAAAAGGTCAGTAGAACCAAATTTACAGTACAACCATGGATCACACCAGGCGTGACCAGATGCATCCGGCACCGCGATAAGCTCCACTCTAAGGTTCGACAGTTCCCTAACGATCAGGTTTTGAGGCTGTCGTTCATTCGCTACAGAACTTTTTGCAATGAACTTCTCAAAAAATTGAAACAGGATTACGAAAGTAGTGAGATTAGAGCTAACACGAATAACCCGAAGGGGTTATGGAAGACAATAAAAAGAATTTGTAACTTACAGAATAAAAACATACCCGCTTTCGATCTGATCTCAACCGACAAAAATCCTGTAGAGTCATTGAATGAGTGTAACTCATACTTCTCTTCAGTAGGTCAAAAACTCGCCGACCAAATTATGCATGAAACAAATAACACAGAGGAATCACTGGCGCGGAATACGAGCTTGACAAATACTGCCTCAAATTCTTTATTTTTGCAACCAACGGACATAAAAGAATTAGATAGTATAATTAAACAACTTAAATCTGATAGTGCCCCGGGACTCGATGGAATAAGCAATCAATTAATTAAATACATTAGACATCAAATAATCCATCCACTCGTTCATATTTTTAATCTAAGTTTCAGTACTGGAAAGTTTCCGGAGTGTTGGAAAGTTGCATCTGTCTTTCCTATCCATAAGGCAGGTCCCAAAAATATCCCGGGTAATTATAGGCCGATCTCACTGCTCAGTGGACTCTCAAAACTTTTAGAGAAACTCGTAAATAAACGCATGATTAACTTCCTGGAAAACCACAATCTCCTATCAAACAGACAGTTCGGTTTTAGACAGAAAAGGTCGACGGAAGATGCAGTTAAATTAATGACTAATCTTATTTCTAGTTATCTCGACAATGGACTCAGCTGTGTAGGAGTTTTCTTGGACCTGGCAAAGGCGTTTGACACCGTGTCGATCCCTATTCTGCTAAGAAAGATGGAATTATTGGGTATTAGGGGAGCACCTTTATCATGGTTCACAAGTTATCTCTCTGAAAGGAAACAGCTAGTCAAGGTCGGCTCCTTTAAAAGTGATCCCAAGCCAGTCCGTTTCGGTGTGCCACAAGGCAGTATTTTGGGCGCATCCCTTTTCATTATATATTTGAATGACATCCACGAAGTGAAGACTAATGACGCTGAAATAATTTGTTATGCCGATGACACAGCAATTCTTTTCCATGGAAAAACCTGGGCAAGCGCTTTCACAGCAGCAAAAAAAGGCATGACAGTAGTATCACAATGGCTCCAAAGAAATTTGTTAACACTCAACAGCGGGAAAACCAAATACCTGTGCTTTCATAAAATCTCTGCATCGAAGCCTCCTTCTGAATTGAAATTGCATGTGCACACCTGCTCTAATATATATCCGAATTGTGCCTGCGACACTATAGCACGTGCAACTAAAATTAAGTACCTGGGCATTATTATAGATGAAAACGTTAACTTTAAAGACCACGTGCTTGAGCTTTCAACGAGGGTAAGAAAGATTGTTGGAGTCATGAAAAAGCTTCGTAACGCTGCCAGTAGAGAAATACTTAATATAGTATACTTAGCGATTTGCCAATCTATATTGACATACTGCATCACGGTTTGGGGCGGTGCCGCTAAAACTGTACTCATGGACATTGAAAGAGCCCAACGCTCAGTCTTAAAAGTAATGCTAAAAAAACCCTTTAGGTTCCCCACTAATACACTTTATGATGAGGCAAAAGTCCTATCAGTCCGCAAACTATTTATATTAAAAATCTCCCTTGCCGCTCATAAAGCCACACTAAACTCCAACGAGTACCAGCGACTGCTGAGTAGACGCGTCTTCAGGATTCCGACTCCCACCATAAAAACCACTTTTGCCCGCAGATTCAATCCCTTCTTAAGTTCCCACATTTATAATAATATTGTCGCCCTATGCGACATTAAATCAAACTCAGAAGTAGAAGCAAAAGCCACGATAACAAAATTACTTTTAAGCCTGGACTATACATGCACAGAAAATATCTTGTACCTATAAGGAAGACACGACATCGGGTTAATTTTAGTACATGTTTCATATCCCATTGGGTTTTCCATAAAGTTATGTTTAGTCTATATTTAAATATTTTATAGTTACTGTTTACCATAACAAATTTTGTTGTTAAATTTAAGTTGGTTCCTCGCGATACAGGCTAAGCCTAGTGCAAGGACCCCTGGTAATTTTGTAGTTTGAGTTTTTAATAATAAATATATTTTTCTTTTCTTTTTTTTTTTTAAACGTAAAAAAAAAATCTTTTTTTTCACAAACGAAAAATATTTTTAAGATGACAGGACAAAAAAAAATGTAAAAAGCGCGGGAACGTTTTGACAGCTCAACGGGAACGCAATGGCGGTCTCCAGACGACTGGAGAAGTTATAGTAGACACGAAGACGAGGTTTATTTTGGGTGGATTTCATCGATGGGTGTGGTAACAGGTAGCTATCGGAGAGGGGCGCAACTAGGGAGAGAATGTCCCCTCTAAATATGAAAGTTGCAAAAAATGGGTTTGGAAAAAACAGCTTTGTAAATACATAGTGAAAATCGGTAGTGAAACCTAGTAAAATTTACTAAGCAAAAAACGAAAAAAAAAATACAAGGCGGTAAGTACCGTAATTGGTTTCCGGACGTGTCGTGATAATTCAAAATACCAATTAACTTTGGAAATCGTGTAAGAATAAAAGTACTCGAATTGTGTAGGTACTTACATATTATTATTTATTGCGCAAACAAGAAAGGGACGTTTTGGACCTAAAACTTTACTGTTTTTTTTATAAGTTGCCGATTTTATCAAAGTTATATTCTATCTTCATAACTAGCTGTCAAAGGGGCCTATTAGATCTCGACTACTGTAAGATGCTGTTTCCATTAAAGGAACCTAGTTTAGGTAACACGTGTTAAAATATGCTAGCTTAATTTATTTTAAACGTACTGTAAAATATTTTAAGTTCTATTAGTGAAAAAAACAAATTTATTATTATTATTTTATGGTCTAACAGGATTGGCGATTTCAAGCGCTGAGGTATGTGAATAGCTCAGACACTTAGGTTTCCTCACGATGTTGTCCTTCAGCGTTACCGAGCGGTGTTGCTACGGTGGGCACGCGTGGTGATTAAGCCCATACTCTCGCCCTGAGAGAAGGCCTGTGCCCTACAGTGGGACGTATATAGGCTGCTTATGTATGGTGTAACACCCTGTATAGCGGAAGATCGCACAGTCTCAAACCTAGATCTGCACCTGAAGTGGCCGAAATCGCGTGGGCGGCCAATATACGTGTAAAATGTTCCGGCGAGAGTGTTGGTCGGTCGTATTCATTTTGTCACCGCGACGATATTATGCAGATCGACGTCGGAGCTGCGCTGGACTACGTTTTGCTTTCAATCAGACGACGGAAGGCAAAGCTTCTCTTTAGAAGATATTGGGTGCAGTTATTTTAATTCTTGAAACATGTATGTCAACAACTTTAGTTCTAAGTACAGTCTACGGTACATCGACCTTTACATAGGTGCATTCTAATAAGTTCCGTTAAAGACGACTGCAACAAAAATGTAACGGTTGACCTGCTGTTGCTATCTATAATATGTAAGTATTCCTACTTAATTTGCGCGGGTTATACGTACCATTGGAATTACATTATACTGCTATTGCTGTTTAGACTACCAAATAGAGGCAAATAACAACTATTGCAATGCTTATATCATTCTATTTAAATATATGTATTAGACTCTAGATCCAGGTCCAAAGTTGGTAATTTGTACTATCTATACTCTTTGGTGCAAAGTTTGATGTGCAGTCAACTGAACCTACTGACGAGGATCTAGCTAAAAATAGGTGAACAGCAACCGTATTGACTTCAAACAAGACAATAGACATAACAGTCGATTTTATCACGTCATTAATTTACCGTCGAAAAACAAACGTCATTTGTTATTCTTTTTAGGGTTCCACTGTAGTTTAATTCGGTTTAATTTAAAATAACAAGATGCTTGTAGGTCATGCCCGACAGATTCTTAAACAAAAATCTGCAACTTGTGGATGAATTTTACGATGGTCACGTAAAAGCAAATTTTGACTGAACTCCGAAATCAAAATCATGTATTTTGTTTTGTATTTATCTCAATAAAAATCTATCAAACAAACAAAACATCCGAAGAATTCTAATTAACATCACGCGTCCCCGCCTATGAGACCTGTAATACGCACGAAGCCTGTTCAAGTTTTCGAAGTTTTAGAATCTGGTCGGACTCTTCCGATAAAAAACCAAGTAAGTGAATCCTAATCGTACGCACGCACGAACTTTTCACCGATAGTACTACGTTTCATTTTTCCCCGATAGCATGTCGATAATTCGGAGAACCGTTATAATATGCCAGGCCCTATTTCATTGAACTACGATTCATGACGATTCGATGTACATTGCAAAGCTAAAAAGTAGGAAGACCCGGCTACGCAATGTAGATCGAATTGTCATAATAAACAATGAATTTATAGTAGTCTACGAATAAAAAGACCATAGAAGTATTAATTCCTACAAAATTCACTCTCAAAAACGGCCTCTGTCCTCTCGATTAGTCGGAACTAATGAAATGAGCGCAAGATGTGCTGTAGAGTAAATCACTCTGTGATTGGTTCATTCTGTGCGCCATGCGTGACGACGTGAACGTTGATTGGGCGATATTAAGACAGCGTAACTTACGATTGGTTTTGTACAAAAACGGCAAATGAATGATGTATAATCCGTCAAAATATCTAGGTACCACGCAAGATGGCGGTCTGACGGTGGTAGGCGCGTAGATATTTTGCCGTGTAATACTGAACTCTCCGATTGGTAACACAATTGACAAGCCCCGCCCGCCTTCCCATAACTGACCGTGGGGTATTTTTTAAGCGCTAGTTAGACTATGTTTTTAACTATGACTGATTGTAATCTTATAAAACGCGGCTGCGGTGGCGAAACCCTTGCTCTTGTTAGCAGATCTACGCTTGGCCTGTTATTTTCATCCATGGCTTTAGCACCAGTTACTGCCAGCAAGGACTGTGTTGTGGCTTAGTTATTACGACCACTGCCCGCCCGGTGAAAAAAATGGTGTGATCTTGAGCAAAAAAAAAACAAACCCATAGGTACTTTTTTAATGTATCCTATATAGCGTATATAGCTAAACGGATTAGCAAACTGAAGTGGCAGTGGGCTGGTCATATCTGCCGCAGGACCGATAACCGTTGGGGTAGACTGGTTCTAGAGTGGAGACTAAGGTTGCCAGATGTCCGGTATTTAAGCGTACAGTCCGGTATTTTCGAGGCCTGTTCGGTAAAAAATAAATGGTCATACCGGACAGAACAATGTCCGGTATTTTGAGTAAAGCCGGTACTACTGGTCACAAGCGCCTACAAAAGTAGGCATATGAAATCCCTCAAACGCAAAACTCGCGCGCGCTCCTCGCTCGCTGTCTGTATGTTAAAAAGAAGTAAGTAGGTAGGTACTACCTAAAAGTACCTAAATACAACATAAATTAGTTTTACAAGAATGGTTCAATCGGGCTCAGTGGCGTGTCTTGGGAGAGGCAGGAAAAAAAAGTCGCCGTATTTGTCGCTAGATTCGAGTGAATTGTTAGACTCAAGCGCGACGTTGACGACCCTTCCGAACATATCACTGCTTCATAATAAGGGCCCAGGATAATCAATACTTCTTTCAACCTGACGTCTTGTCACTTCAATAGTTCTAAGCTGACACGATAGCGATCGTTTACATCAAAAATGTCCATGTCGTTGGAGGTGACACCACGGCGAGCTGGCTTATGTGGCATGAGAACCCTAACCCATCCAGCCATCCAAGGCAGTGCAAGAGGCTAAACCAGTACGGGTTTAATTATCACGCGTGCCCAACCACACGCGTAAGTGCACACCTCAGACACTCAGGTTTCATCACGATGTTTTCCTGTTTCTGTGAAAATTCCTCTTCAATCTAAATTAGCCCATGTACGCCACGCCAAGCATTTTTGGTAGCAAGCAACGGAGTTATGAATATGTATAAAAGAACATATTTTTGATTCGTAAAAAGTTTTTCGGGTGGAGACTAAAAAGTAGCAAACGTGGTACCTATAAAATACAATGGTAGGTTTTCAATAAAATTATACAAGCACGACAATTGCACATTGCCTCCATGCCATTCCAATGGAATAACCCGCGCAAATTAAATAGTCATCTCTCGCGAAGAATGTCGATTCGTACGAGGTGCCAAGTTAAGTTGCACTGGTTATACCATTGGAATGCGATTGGTTACTAGACTACCAAGAGATTCAATAAAACAAGCGTTACCGTAGGTAACGTAAAGTAAAGGTAAGGTATTGAACAATCCATTTTACAGACTCGCCCCCAGCTCTAGAGTGTACATTTGGCTTTCATCAGTCGCCAGCACGTCGAATAATTCACGCGCGGTCATGGAATGAAACTTTTTCGAAGTGAATTGAACCAGATACATACAAATTCTATGAACGCGGATATTGGCCGTATATTACTGACTGTGCATTATTTCCGACCGAACAAAGGTCGTGTAACCAGGCCATAAAAAAACAAAAAAAAAAACAAAATTCAAATACCGAATATCAAAATAATTATTGGGTAACATATTTAAAATATTATTGTTTGTTTCGTACTGCTTCTTACCGCCACAGAATTCGTTTATACGATTCTTGCACAACGTTATCTATTTTAAACTTAAAATAAATATTATCCCACGGGAGCACATTACCGTGATATCAAGTATGCTGTCTCAATTCAGATCTTTGTCTATCTGTACGCCAAGTTTCATGTAAATCCATTCAGCCGTTATTGCGTGATTGAGTAACCAACATCTAAACATATTCACAAACTTTCAAAAATAGAATATTACGTAGGATAGGATAACGACATAAAAATTTCGAATTCACTTCGACAATGCTCCCTCCTATTCGGATCGCGGGGTAAATGCGTGACACAAGCAAAAAAGTGTCACTTAACCACGTCGTGTCTGAAGAAAGTATCTGTTGCTGTCATACCTTGATCACGACTTTATTTTCTTTGGCAATGCGCGCGCGGGCGGCCTGAGGAGCGATCAAAGTCTTGTTAAACGCCGATCGACGTTTTAACGCGCCTCGAAACGGAAAAAAACACGCTGTTTATGTTTTTTGATAGATCTATTTCTAGTTTTATTATAGTTCAACAGAACGAGTGTCAAACAGTATTTAATTTTGGACCAAAACTTCTTGTTCTGCCCTTTCCATTAGGTATGTATCTACTTTAACCTAAGTTAAACCATCGAATAGATACCTACTTTTATCCTTATCAGAGTATCGATTTATATCATTGAAAAGTGTTATGGTAACCAGGTAGACGCTTGAAATATTCAAATGTTGTATAGATACGGAACCCTTCGTGCGGGAGTCCGACTCGCACTTGGCCAGTTTTTTTTAAATAATGTTTATAATACATGCACGGATGTAAATTACATCCGTGAATACATGATTCTAGCCAAAATAATTTTATTGAACGTTAGACACATTCTTTGTTCTAGGCCAGCGGCCACAGAAGGGACGTGGGACGAGGGCGCGGAAAAGACGCGTCGTTAATCCAATGAGGGCTTTTCAAAGCGTCATAAAAAATCCCTAGATGGTGCTGCCGTCTCATAATAGGTATGTCAAAATTGACATGACATCACTACCTTCTCTGTGGTTTCACGTTGCTTGCTTGTTTTCGTTGACGAGAGGAGAGAAGTTTAGATTATCACAGATGAATTTAAGTACAACATTTAAACAGTATGATGACATTTGTTTTTCTTGCAGTGCCATCTAGTTTTTTTTTTATGAAACTCAACTGAAAGCGGTCATTGAAAAGCCCTCATTTACTTTCATACATTGAAGGGACGCTGGACGGGACGAAGCCCACACAGAAGAGACGGGGCGAGGCCAAAGGGCGCGATTTCTTTACAAGCGTCGCGTCTTTTCCGCGGCCCTGCCCCACGTTATCAAGTATATTATAATATATTATTATCATAACCCACCTCTACCTTTCCATATCTACCTACAACAAACATTGGTTGTTTGCCACTCCACCTATATAATTACACTTCGCCTCATGGAGAGATCGAATGAGTCAGATACTAAAAACGCTAAGGTACATGGTGCGAATGGATTTAGTTCTCTATAAAATATTGTTAACATCGTAGCAAAATGCACTTTGCACAGTGCATTTATGGGCACTCAATATTCACGACCGTAGAAAATTATTTTGGCACCTAGAAATATTAATCTGTTTGGCATGTTCTTATCTTCTTAGGTATAGGTTATGTGTTTTTTTTTCAGTAGGGACGGGAATACTCATTTATACCGCCGTGCCCTAATACACGGCGGCATGCCCGACTCTACTGGGAATTGCTCCCAGCAGCCTACGAACTAACCTCTTTTCCACGTTTCCTCCGACGTGGTCATCGGAGACCTTTTACCTACGTTGTTACCTACAATTTTGGAGATTCAGTGGGATTTTCAAATAATTAATTATACATTAATGTGTAGACTAATAGTCTTATAGTCTTACTTATTTATACACATCGTTTTCTTTTTTTTATCCGTATTTTTTTTCATTAATATATATTTTTTTCTTTTTTTCTATTATCGGTCTCTGTTTTAAATCTTACATTAGTAATATCTACACTACAGTATCAACATTTAACAATAGGATATTATAATGTTACCCCGCACTTCCGCGCAAGTTCACACAAGACAATCACTTATCCTTACCAAACTGGGATAATACTGTGCTATGGTAACCAGGCATGGAAATACCCAGACTGAGGTCATTAGTACGAATCGAGTACGGGTGCCTCCAGTGGGAATCGAACCCACGGCCGCTGGTTTGCTGGTCAAGCGTGTTAACCGCTAGACCAATGAGGCAGTCTAAAAACAGGCAGAAGAAAAATTTCATTCAATGTTTTAATTTTCAACACAGCCTTATAAACCAACTTAACATAGAAAGAAAATCAGAGCCTTAGAGGGATTCTGAGTCCAAGCGGGTTATGTGGTATGTGGTAAGCGAAGAGCGGTTTCCAATCCCGTTTAGGGTCGTAAATTATGTCAATGTAAAGTTCCATGAGGTTCGCCGCTTTCTTCTTCTTTAACAGATCGGTTTCTGAATATTTTTCTACACCAATTCTCGTCATAGCGCCCGCAATCCTCAGCATATAACTCTGTGTGATCCTCAGCATTGAGGGACCGACTGATTGGATTAAATTATATGCTTAGTAGTATTTGCTACTTGTCACTAGATGGCGGTAAATTCACCTTGCGCTTTGACGCGGCACCTAATGTTGAATAGCAGAACTAGTGTCACCTCTATCAATTTCCCTATGGATGTGATACTATGGAAGTGTCACTAGGTGGCAGTAAATGCATCTACCTTGTTCTGGCGCATCATCTAGTGGCCAATGAAAAAAGTAATGTCTGGTCAACCTAACGTCAAGATGTAATACCACTAGATGACGGTAAATCCACAAGTATTTTGGTGGGATGTTTAGTGGTGAATAGCAGAACTAATATCATCAAAAGCTTGCTTCGAGACGTATAGGTGGTAGCCTACTATCACTAGATGGCAGTAAATCAGTAGAAGACTACGTTCATAGCAGCGGCCACCACACAGAAGGGACGTGGGGCTAGGGCGCGGAAAAGACGCGTCGTTATTGCATATAGTAGACCGGTCTACTATGTGCTGTTTCTGTAGTAAACTTCTACAGACTATCAATAACGTGGTTTTTAGGGTTCCATACCCGATGGGTGCCAAACGGGACCCTATTACTAAGAATTCACTGTCCGTCTGTCTGTCTGTCACCAGGCTGTATCTCATGAACCGTAATAGCTAGGCAGTTGAAATTTTCACAGATTATGCATTTCTGTTGCCGCTATAAGAACAAGTACTAAAAACAGAATAAAATAAATATTTAAGAGGGGCCCCCATACAACAAACGTAATTTTTTGCCGTTTTCTGCTCGATATTAATAACGGCGTAGACCTATGATAACTTTTTTATTAATTTTTTTTCTCCATGATAACGGTAACAGTTTGACGCTTGAAATATTTACAGAATATTTAGTTCTATATTCGGTTAAAAAACAAATAGGTAATTAAATTAAAATAAAAAATTAAGGGGGGCTCCCATACAACAAACATGATCTTTGTGTCTAATGCACCCTTCGTGCGCGAGTCCTACTCGCACTCCGCCGCTTTTTATGTCGACGTCTCACATAGATAAGAATGTATCTAGGGGGTATGTCTCACTCGGCCACTCGTGTTTGCGTACTTGGCATCTCCGCAAATAATAAGCATCCATTGCCGGGTTTTCTGACGAATCTTAGCACTGATTTAGTAAACCAGCAATGTACAATAAAACGTCGGGAAATGCGCGGATACGAATAGCCAAGTGAAGCGACAGCATTTGAAATAAAAAAAAGTTCGCCAGTTAAAGTAAATCACCTATAATTGAAAAACATAATTTATGTAGTAAACCAGTTTAAATCGTGTTGACATGGCAAAACCTGATCTTACACCTTCACTTCAAGATGTTCTGGCACTATTGCACTTACAACTAGGATGTTTCTTAAGTTATTTTTTACATTTATCTTGTTGACACTACGCCTTTGCCTGGCCAAGCTCCTCCAGGGCCTTCATTTCAGCTGGAAAACAGAAAGAATTGTTAACCACTCGTCTGCCGCGACACAGATCTGTGTCCAACTTAGTATGGGCCACCTATACGTTGCGTTCCGCGAGGGCAGTTCAGGAGTTAAAGAACACTTTGAGAAAATACATTCTGTAAAAAAAAAATATACGCGTCGAATTGATAACCTCCTCCTTTTTTGAAGTCGGTTAAAAAAAAGAGATGATTTTTTTTTCAATTGGTAGCACTAGTGTTACTCTATGGAGCGCCTTAACAAAATGTAGTGCCTGGTACCCTAAACTAGCCCCCTTAATCTCGACACAAAATTAGCTAACTTGGCTTAATGAGTGCATTTATTTAATAATTTAGCCAAAATGTGCCTTTAGTTTCCAATGCACTCTAAATAAATCCTCTATACCCATCATCAAAGGTTAGCTGGAAAAAAATACTTATTGGTATTTAGCTCACCTATGTAAAAATGTTTTGTGGAATAAAGAATCTTCAATAAATGTGACGAGTGTATAATGGCATTTCTTATGACTATGTTTACCAATCCGGACTTGGCCCCCGTGGTGGAGTATGGCCTATACCTTCCTCAGGGAAGAGACCCGTGCCCCTCGGTGGGGACATAATGGGTTGATGATGATGATGATGATGTTTACTATATTGTTATTTCTGCTATATTTTGTAAAATTTTGACACAATTTGAACTCAGTAATGTGGAGAGATTAACATGATTATGGTAACCAAACAAGGACATCACAATCATGGCAACGCCAATTGTGAAAATCCCTCACTGGGAATTGAAACAATGTTCTCAGTCGTCACAAGTAGTCAGTGTGTATGAAAAAGGTCAGAGTGATTATTAGTTGATCAGTACACCAGCATTGCCGTCTGATAAATGTTTTGATTACATTTCTGCTTCTAGACAACATACAAAAACTTTTGGGGCTTCAAGGAAAACAAAACACAAGTCCGAGACAGTGACTCAAAATTGGTTTTAGTCACTTCTAATGTTATTTCAATTTTCTAGTGCACTATGCAATGTCATTTAAATTGTACAACCTGTGCGAATTAAATAGGCCCTTCGTGGAAAGGAGTACATTGCGCATAGCCCCAATTTAAGTTGTATGTGTTGTTATAATTATTTCTTGTCGAAATGGCAACCAGCCGATTATACCATTGGAATGCATGGTTAGTAGGTGTCAATCCATTAATCTGTGGTAAAGGGAAAGACGTAACCACAGATTATTCAGACTGCCTCTGAGGAGTGCTTTAGAGGAATCGTGTTTTTATAAATTACTCTATAAGAGCTTAGTAGATCTGGCCCGCAGGTCTATTTAACTGACAACGGCAACCTGAAGCTGATGATGTGGTGATGATCGCAACTTACCAGCTGCAGCCAATTCCTTTTCCTTCTTCAGCTTGGCATCACGGATCACCTTCTCTTTGGCCTCAATCTCGCGAAACTTGGTTTCCTTCTTGGATAGCCTGTTCTGGTGGAAGGCTCCGTACAGGATACCGGCTCCAAGGAACGACCAGCGGCCGAACTGAAGTAAGTAATGTTATAAATCATTATGGTCTTAAATTTGATGAAGAAATTGCAAATCACTCATAGATCTGATCAAAATAGGGGCGCAACCAGAATACGGATTACGGACGTCCACAACCTCCTTGATAGTTTGAAGGTTATCAAAAAGGTTGAATAACCCACAGCATGCTGGCCGGTTATTCGCAATGAAAACTTGGAAGAAACATTAAAATATCGACATTACGTGATCAAAGAAGAAAATTACGTTTGAAAAGTGAATAAAAAGTTCAAAAACACTGTGTTACATAATATTGTATTTAGCGAAACGTTAAGAAAAATAAAGTTGAAATATTACCCTGATAAGAGGCGATACGCGCACTGGGGGTCCAAAGGGCAGCTCAGACATTATGCAAGCCGATTATTTAGAAAAATCGGAAAATCAGAAAGGAGTTTTCAGGAAAACTCCAATATTTTTCGAACCTTATTGAAAAGTGTTGCCAGTATTAATAAAAAAAAAAACTACCTACCAGACAGATTTTAGCAAAATACAAAATTTTACAAAACGTAAAAATACAAAACGTATTCAAAGATCACGATTTATGTTTTTTATGCAATATTAAGTTTTAAGTTTATTTTTACGACTTCCAAAAAGTGTGCGTATTAATTAAGTAGCAAGTTAGTACATTTATTGAGAAAGTAGTTTTGAGAGTTTTAAACCTTAGTTTGAAGTGATTTGTTGACAAAAAAATACTTTTTATTGATTACCTAGTTGTTAATTTTTCACTACAGAAAGCGATTTTTTTTATCCTGAGCACGTGGTGGCCACACTATTTTGACAGTAATATTTATGGATTGTTAACCCTACAATAGGCACGCTATCCTGCAATATGACGTAACTATGTGCTATGGTTCCTTTGTAACAACAAAAGTGCGCTGGGGTGCTATTTTAATAAAACGCTATTTATATAATAGAGATCAATACAGAGATTGAAGAGTTGCGCTTCCCGCCCTAGATTAGTTTTATTTTCAAATCCGAGCAAGTACCTATAGCAAAGTTCGTGTTTTCGTAGAACGTGACTCACGCAGAAGCGCGTACAGTGTACCGGTACCTAATCGTGACGTCGTGATGATTATGACGTCGTAATTTTTTTCATTCATTCTTCAGTCGTCAAAATGGCGTTGGTGATGTCGATTGTGTCTGTTGCGATTTCAATATTATATACGCCGTTTCTTCTATTAATTCTGTGCATAATATTCTTGGCGTCCATCGGAAAATCCTTGGGAGTACGCAGGTTATACGTGAACATCCTCCTAAAGCTTTTCGAGGTGAGTCCCTATTTTATTATCTTACAATTTTTACGGTGCATACGGCATGCCTTTATTCGGTTATTTTTGAAGAAAACAAATGTATTCCATACGTCTCGAAGCCCAAGCTCGTAACTATTGTATTCGTACATTTGATGAGTAGAAAATTATTATTTTCCTGTATTTTGACGAAATTACGAAAGGTTCTACAAAACATTGCTAGACCGTCCGTATTAGTCGTTTAGCTATTACCATTAGCTACACAACATTCTACGTATCGTCTGGCACTCCGGTAGGGCATAATGAGTCATTAAATGTATAATTCATCGATTTTTTTCGACAGTCCGTTCTCTATTCGTCAACTGCGATGGTTAAACTTTAATATGTTGCATTTCTATCCTACATGTGATATGAACGCAATTTTAAAAACCAATCTTATACATAACTTCTGTTCATTTTACGGCCAATATTGTATGCTCCGTCCTCTCCACAATATCTATGGGTAAATCAATGACATTTGTGTACAAGTACCTTGTAAACATCTGATTTTTGTTGACGGTTTTTCCTCATATGGTAGACTCAATATTTAGCTTCATGGTTAGTCTTTAATGCTCGTTTCTTAACTCATAGAGGAAGCTTATATACAATGGTCGATAAATTCCCTGGTTATCAGATAATGAATCCTAAACTTGCAGGTGAATACTTTGAACCCTATTGTGTAGAAGATAAAAGGGCTGTTTCATAATTTATTGATAAATTCAGTTTTACTTGTTTCATGATTCACATTTTATTTTACATCATTGTAACCATGATGTTAGTACCTAATAAGAACCTAAATGTGGCAATGAGTGAAGCGAAAGAGCTTTATCAGTATTGTTGCAAGTGGCAAACATGGGTCCCTGTCTACCCCTCTGGGATATAAGCATAGGTTTATATATGTTATGAATGTGATAGTAGATCCTATTCCAGCCAATCATCAAAATATGCTTATGTTTGGGAAGAAATGGTAAATTTTGCATAATACAATATCACGCATTACATACTCTATCATACTGAAGAACCTGTTTTCTGGGCCGCCTTTCTTAAATGTACAATTCATTGTTTATTATGATATACAGTGTGACAATTCATCTTTGCGACTTTTCTTTCTGTTGTTGTGCATATTATGTTACTTATCTGCTTATTTTGTTTGTGTGATGTATCTTGTTGGTATAATAAATGTCTTTCTTCTTCTTCTTCAAAATTCAATTTTTACTTAAAACACTAAAAAAATAATCGGACTGGAGACAGGCTCGAACTGGCGTCTTCTGGTTTCGGGACCGCCAGAGTTCCCACCTGAGCAATAGCTGTAATAACAACCTTGTAGATGGTGGCGAAATTTACCATTGTATTCTAATGATGTTTTAGCAATTTTTCATTGCCTAAAAGCACAGATAAAACGACGTTTTCTAAAAATTAAACCTAGCTGGATCGATATATCGCCCCCGTAACCCCTGCATACTAAAATTTCATGAAAATCGTTGGAGCCGTTTCTGAGATTTAGGTTATATAACAAGGATTGCTCGTTTAAAGGTATTAATAGACATGTAATTTCTGGTGTACATACAATAAAGAATACTTTACCTATCTATACTGACCTGCAAAAGTAAGTATCACACTTTTCATTTTATATTTTATCTAAACTATAGAAGTTAAAGGAAGTTAAAGATTTAAAATAAAAAAACGTTTATCAACTAATTTTATTAGCATTCTTTTAAACTATACTGCAAAATAAAACTTTTTTTCCAGTCCTTTTTATTTTTAAATTAAATCTTGTGTACATAAAAAGTTATTGCAATTTTAAAAGTGTGATACTTAGTTTAGCAGGCCAGTTTATATAAAGATAGATTGACACCTTGTGTCTGACTATTTTATACTATATAACATGTGGAGCTAGTCCCGTGTCTACCTAATCTGTGCTTGTTATTTGCCTCAGTTGGTTTATCTCTATGACCTTTAGTCAGTACTCATTTGTAAGGTAAAAACATGCCCTTCTCAACTTCCTTCTTTGCAAACTAGCCTTTGCCCGCCGTTGTACTCTGTACCATGGCAAAGTTACGTATATAAAATAAACGCGACAGACATCTGTGTCCACCACAGAACATTGTGTTCTGAGGTGTCCACCTTAGTAGGTATGGGCCACCTATACGTTCAATCGCTCGTAGCCCCGGCTGCCTGAGTGATCTTAAACGATCACGAAGGTTAAGCAACACAGGGCGCGTTCAGTGCATGGATGGGTCGCCGTCCATGCCTAACGCTAGTGGCATTCTTCCGAGCGGTTCCGTGCTTCGCAAGGCACGTTAAGCTGTTGGTGCCGGCTGCCGTCGATAGATGGCAGTCGTTAAGCCAAGTCAGAGGCCTTAGGGCGGCTTGACAACTTCTGACAGTAGACGAGCCACTAGTCTACAAGCCTCCACCAATCCGGACTTGGCCCCCGTGGTGGAGTATGGCCTACACCTTCCTCAGGGAAGAGACCCGTGCCCCTCGGTGGGGACATAATGGGTTGATGATGATGATACGTTCCATTCCGCGAGGGCAGTTCAGGGGTTAATTGCTTTGCCGATGCCTGCACTTACCCATTAGCTCAGTTCGGAGAGCGCTGGCACGGTTAGCCAGAGGTCGCGGGTTCAAGTCCCGGCATGGGTGGAATTTTAAGACAAGCTTCTTAAAAACGCGTCCAATAGTGTGTCTTTAGCCTACGTTTATCGTCTCGGTGTGCTCAGTTTAATCAGCGCAATAGCGTATAATTTCCAAGCCACTGCGACCTTTAGCACAGTGTTTGAACTTGACCGATATATGTATGTGCAGTAAAGACGCATAGTATAATTTGTGTCTGGTCACTCAATCATGGCACTATTTATATAAAAACTTCCGTATTTGAACTTGAGTGATGCTGATGAATGAACTCAGATTTATTTGGGTATTTATAATTTTTTTATTGCTTTACTTTATTTTGCTATAATTCGATGCAATAAAAATATACTGTCACTTTGACATGTGCCGGGGTCGTAACCCATTTTGGAATTGATTTTTGGCGCCTAAAACCAACACTTTTCAAAAACACTTAAATCTAAAAAAAAAATACACTCAAAAAGGCAAAAGCGTGAGGAGTCTCACAGGTGGTTTATTTCATCTGCGGTTACATCTTTTCCTTGTAAAATCTCTTTAACGGTCTTATTTATAAAACCACGATTCCTTGAAACACTATAAACGCCGATTAAAATAGTCTGTGGTGGAGATTTTACTATATTATATTATTTATAAAAACACGATTCCTCTAAAAGACTCTTCAGAGGTGGGTTAGATTGTAGACAACTGAAGATTTTAATAAAACACAAAATATTTCTCGCAAATGTCTGTCATTCTATTTCTATTACATAATAGCAAGCATAAGCTGCTATCTATGTATAGAAAACACGTCATAAATAGATTGTCGTAAAACCGAACAAACACTCCTTGTAATAAAAAAAAACGCCTAGGGCGAGTCGGACTTGCGCACGAAGGATTCCGTACCATTATCTATACAACATTAGACACAAAGATCGAGAAAAAACGGCAAAAAATAACGTTTATTGTATGGAAGCCCCCCTTAAATATTTATTTTATTTTAATTTAATTATTTATTTTTGAAGCGAATGTAGAACTAAATATTCTGTGAATATTTCAAGCGTCTACCTGTTGCCGTTATTAATATCGAGCAAAAAGCGGCAAAAAAATTACGTTTGTTGTATGGGAGCCCCCCTTCAATATTTATTTTATTCTTTTTATAGAATTTGTTGTTATAGTGGCAACAGAAATACATCATCTGTGAAAATTTCAACTGCCTAGCTATCACGGTTCATGACATACAGCCTGGTGACTGACAGACAGACAGACGGACAGTGAAGTCTTAGTAATAGGGTCCCGTTTGGCACCCTTCGGGTACGGAACAATAAAAACTGACTCGCCAAGTGCGAGTACGACTTGCGGCCGCGTGGTTTCGCATAGTGTTTAACCAATTTGTGTCCTCACCAGACTTCCTCCACCTGTTTTTCGCTCAAACAATTTGTCAATGTACTGTTAACAGTGGTCCTTCGACCAAAATGATTTTTATGTAGCCTGTATACGTCCCTCTGCAGAGCACCTTCTCTCAGAGAGAGAGAGAGAGAGTGAGAGTTCTGAATAGTTCACAGGAAAACGGTCAAGTACCATTGGGATTCCGATGGTTCCACACAGTATTTTCGGTCATGCAGTTCAGTACCCTAAGCGGGAGTACGACTCATACACGGCCCGTATTTTTTTTTGCTGTTCCACTACGTATAGTGACTGCACCG
Source organism: Yponomeuta malinellus (assembly GCA_947308005.1). Classification (NCBI taxonomy): domain Eukaryota; kingdom Metazoa; phylum Arthropoda; class Insecta; order Lepidoptera; family Yponomeutidae; genus Yponomeuta; species Yponomeuta malinellus. The sequence continues at coordinate 3,230,720 of OX371022.1, forward strand.
CACCGGGCTCGAAACTTTTTGTATTGCCGATGCCGTTTTAAGAAAGCACAAAGAGTATGAAATTAAACTGAAACTTGGGCACTGATGACGGTAGGACTGATCCGACGATACCATGTCGCTCAGCGTGCTGTGGAACGGGCTATGCTCGGACTCTCCTTCATGGATCACACCAGAAATGAGACAATTCGCCAAGCACTAAGGTGACTGACACAGCCCATGAGCTACTAGTAACTAGCTACTCACTAGGGTCAAGTGATAATAGTACATTACGATACTAGTGCGAAAAGTAGGAAATTCGCAACGAGTGGCGATAAATTAAAACACGACCGAAGGGAGTGTTTTATATCGACACGAGTTGCGGATTACCTATTCGCACGTGTATCGTACAACGTTTTATAGTACATATGGCCCTTTGAAGTTTCGACATAGGCACGTAAAGTGCTCATTATCGCACTAGTGCGGTAATGTAGCACCATATGTCCAATAAAGTACTTTATAGGTCGGACCACAGAACAGTGTGGGTCGGACATACAGACGGTGTAGGCGTAGCCCTTCGGGTGCGGAACAAAAAGAAAAGTATGCAATCACAAACTCCACGTATCCTCATTAGACTAGAATAATACCTACGGGACCCTAAAAAGGAGGTATTATTTTCATTATCATTTATCACATAGCTGTAATTTATCGACGTAGGTGTTTTTTTCTATTTGATCGGCACGCTATTAAAATAACAAGTAGCAACTTTCCATCATAAGAATACTTTGTATTGTATGTAATTATTGTACGATTTTCTTTTTAATACGCCGTGAGTGCAATGAAAGTATCCCACTGCAGGACATAGGCCACCCTCATGGTTTTCCTGCCCATGAAGGATTTTGCCATAATCGCCACGCTTGGCAGGCGGGTTGGCGATCGCAGTATGCGGTTGGAATCTCAGGAAGACGCTGCTGCTCGTCTCCTGGTAATTTATTTCCTTAGTCGCCTTCTACGACATCCACGGATGGAAATGGAGTGAAGCTATTCTTAATCCGGCGCCACACGGAATTGTATAAATTGTATAAACACGGCGTATTTCAAATTTCATTCAATTTGAACGAGTAGTTTAAGAATTATAACTAGTCAAAGTTCATAATTTTGTCGCTCACTGACTGACCGATCATCAAAACTCTAAGGCACTTCTAGCAGACGCAGAAGCGTCAAATTTAGAATACATTTAGTGTTTAGTGTATAAATCAAGGAAAAACTAAAATATTTTGCAATTTCGGTCCAGTTTTCTAGGTACACCAACTGCACAAATAATCGGTTAATTTATTCAATAAATGGATTGACGTGGCCATCGCATGAAAACACAATGTATCTCACAAGTAATACATAAGATTGTTTGGTGCGATTGCCAAGTCATACCATTTATTGAATAAATTAACCGACTTGGTATTACGTGAATCTCACAACATTTTACGGCAGAAGAACTGTGTTGCGAGACTTGGTTTTTTTTACAAGTTATGGTTTTAATGGCTTTTATATGTCTCGGTGGAAATTGGTGGCCAGGGTCTGGTAACTAGGTACGCTGGAAGCATTTCGGGTAAATCTATCTAATCAGCCCATAAACAGAGCCCACTGTTGGGCTAATACTCCTCTTCTCTTTCACACCGACCCATCTGGAGGGCGGGTCTCCAAAATGCATAGTTGTTAAATAGAGTTATACCGGGTGGCATTTTAGTCAACTGCCAAACTTTAACGGGGCTTTTTACTCATAAATATAAACAACTTTTAATATGGGGCCAAACGAATCAGAGCAAAAAATAAATGAGCTGTTTCATACATAAGATAGAAGCAGTACTGCACCAAATGTATGAAACAGCTGATTTATTTTTTGCTCTGATTTGTTTGGCCCCATAATAAAAGTTGTTTGTATTGACGAGTAGAGATCCCTCAAAGTTTGGCAGGTGACTAAAATGCCGCCCGGTATTAGTACGGTAAAGGTTTTTGCATTGATACTATTGGTGGTCTAGTGACGAATCGCATTCCAATGATAGATAACCCTTGCAACTTAACTCGGCGCCTCGCGCGATTCGATCTTCTTCGCGAGAAATGCCGTTAGAATAGGGATGTGATATTGGACGCAGAACTGATGGCCGACGGGGCCGAAAAGTTCTAGAATGGAGATCACATATCGGCAAGCGCAGCGTAGGACGACCAGCCACAAGATGGACAGATGACCTCATCAAAGTGGCAGGAAGACGCTGGATGCAGGCCGCTTCTAACCGGTCTTTTTGGAAATCCATGGAGGCCTATGTCCAGCAGTGGACTTCTTGTGGCTGAATGATGATTGGACATAAAAAAATCGATTTTTTAATAAGCGATTTCTTCTGTTCTTATAAAAATCGATTAAAAAAAACAACTATTTTTCATAGCAAATGTTACCACCGTTGCTTGCTGAGGCGGCGCGGGGGGCTGCCTGCCGCCGCCACATAAATAATTAGCACTCACTCACCAAAGCTCTCCGAACAAACATTGTTGCGGCACCTTAAAATCATCGTCTTTGTACAAAACCTATAGCCCATTAAACGTTGAAGTAATTAAAACACGGTGTATTCATCAGCAAGATAATCGATTTTTTTGCAAAAATCGATTTTTGACACACAAAAACAAAAAAGTTGAATAGAATCCATGTTTTTAAGTACTACGCATTGTACGCTGAGAAACTCAAGCATAGTTTGAATAGAAAATACCCGAGTTACTTGAAGACTCTATCCAAGAATTACGAGCTCAGCTTTAAAAAAATATATCTAATAGAACGTTACGTACCAAAACTTTTGATCGCGTTATTTATCTATTTTGCGTGAATTCTTATATAAATATTATATTTGCAGTTAACTCAGAATTTTTATTGAGTTTTTTTTTATTAAAATGAAACTTCAACGGCATTCTTAGGATGACTTAACTATATTGTAATTGATTATTTTTCAAATTATTCTGCAACAAAACACTACTGCTTTACCGACATTTTATGACTGCACAGGGCGCAAAAATTCTAAAAAATCGAAAAGACGCTTGTAATATAAATGAAAATAAATTTTTAAATAATCGATAAAAAATCCATAAAAAAATCAGAGATCATCATCATCATCAGATGCGGACGGCAAGGGACCGTGAGAGATGGCATTTGGGGGAAAATGCCCATACCCAGCAGTGGACAGCTGTGGCCTGATGATGATGATGTCCGTAGTGCGATAAAGCAATAACAACATTATACAAAAAATAAAAACCGACTTGTAATAGTGCAGTACAAAGAGCAAATCTGCCAACAAACTACCTAGTAGTTTGACAGAATTTATTGTATATGTTTAAGTTAATGGTTCCGTGTGGCGCCGGATTAAGAATAGCGTCACACCATTTCCTTCCGTGGATGTCGTAGAAGGCGACTAAGGAAATGAATTTCCAGGAGACGGGCAGCAGCATCTTCCTGAGATTCCAACCGCATAATGCGATCGCCAACCCGCCTGCCAAGCGTGGCGATTATGGCAATACCCCTCATGGTTATGAAAACCACGAAGGAGGCCTATGTCCTGCAGTGGGCGTCAAGTGGCTGATGATAAAGTTAATGGTTCCAATATAGTATTAAAACACGAGTGTGAGTTTATGAAACGAGCGCAGCGAGTTTCATAATAGTAACGAGTGTTTTAATACCCGTGTTATATGCAGTTGCATACACTACTTTATCTTCACTAATGCAATTAAAAATTAAATTCACGCGTACGTGTATAATCACAGTTATTTTGCCGCCATTAAAATTTAACCAATGAGAGCGCAGCTGCGCGCTTCAATAAAACGCGACCAACCTGATTGGCCCTGCAATCAAGTTGGTCGCGTTTTATTGATGTTATAATGAGATTTTACGATATCGATGTGAATATTATACCATCATGTGAAATTGCTTAAATTGAGTGTTTTGTTGTCTGCGCTATAACAGTAGTAATTATAAGTCAAGTATTGAAAACATAAGTAGAATGTTGCAACATTAGTGTAGATAAAACACTTTACTTACTTACTTAAAAACACTACAGCACATTTTTGTTTAAAAATGTATATGTTACAGTAAAAGTCATTAAATAGCTATTATACATAATGACTGGTACTAGACAAAGTAATAGATTATTATGCTAACGTTTTATTTTGGCAAGTGTTATATAGCAAATAATTGTTTGATTAAATTTATATTTCGCATTTTGTTTGTTAGGTCAGTACACATAAGCAAAAATAGGTTCGAAGTTCCTCTGCGGAGGAGGAGGCTTTATTGAAGTCGGTTAAAAAGGCAAATAAGAACATTTTCTTGCATATACATTTTCACAAAATAATTGTCCTCTGTGTGACCCACTGTGAGTCCGTAATCTATCAATAGAGGATTATTGGTTTGATGGCACCTTATTTAATCACCGTTAATCGGGCATTTTTGTTGCTATAACAATAATGTCGAGTAAAGATTGTTGGTCTGATATTTATAACACACTTATAGATTTAATCTATCTGCTTTAGGGATCCTTTTCTTATGACTGTTAAAGTTAAATGTAGTCACCTGACATTGTGTCGGACTGCCTCGTTGGCTACCAAAACAGAGGTCGTGGGTTCGACTTTTGTACCAGTTGTACAAATGGCCCCAGTCTGGGTGTATTTCCATGTTTGTGATGTCCTTGCCTGGTTACCACAGCACAGGTGTCCTAGTTTGGGACCAGGACAAGTGATTGTGTTGTGTGGAAGTTATTATTATTGTTTTTCTATGCTAATTGTTACTAAGGGTGAAGGAATGAATGCATTGGTGAAGGATTGGCACATCTTCACATCTTTAGCCTAATCATGCGCACCGAATCCTTTCGGAATCCTGACGTTTGCGATAGCAATAGCGTTAAACTTAGATTGAAGTGGCAAACATCGCTTTTATACCATATAGATAAGACACAGAAAAACTCGAGAAAATTTTAAAAATAATACCATAACTTACTCTAATAATAATAAAAAAATAAAACATATTAGATTTCGTTTTCTCATTGACTTCTAAACATTTTCTAAAAAGGGTGTATATGCATTAAAACATTATGTTACGAGATAACTCGAAGATTGATAAACGCTTCATACATTACAAGGTGTTAAAATGCAAGTTGTGACGTCATAGCTCAAGTCACATTCGTACGGGGCGTTTTTGTACCACGTGACTAGAATGACTTTTCAACAGGTCACATTATGTAAAGTAGGTATTAGTTTTGAAGAAGGAAATTAACCACGTTTGTTTATCTTTTATTTATCTTCATTTTCTGTGACAAGTACCTAAGATGTTATAAAAAAAAGTAAAGTTGTATGTGCTCTACCTTAATAGGCATACAAATCATGTCCAAATTCATTAAAATTCAATTGTAATCAGATAATTAAATAAAAAATGTCAATATAAAATGAAGTTATACCCAGAACAATTGAAAATAAAATGGAAACTAAAAAAATTAAGATAAATAGTACAAATACAAGATGTCTGATACAAATTTCAAAATTATGATTAACTTTTGTCAGCAAAGGTTTCTTTCATGTCATAGTAGCATTTGTTTATTAGAAGCTCATACAGTTTTCTTTTGGATTGTATTGTATTTCATCATCATCATCAGCCATTTGACGCCCACTGCAGGATAGGCCTCCTTCATGGTTTTCATAACCATGAGGGGTTTTGCCATAACCGCCACGCTTGGCAGGCGGGTTGGCGATCGCAGTATGTAGTTGGAATCTCAGGAAGACTCTGCTGCCCGTCTCCTGGTAATTGATTTCCTTAGTCACCTTCTCTACGACATCCACAGAAGGAATTGGAGTGACGCTATTTTTAATCCGGCGCCACACGGATGTATTTTATTTAGTCGTTCAGTATTTGGTGCGCGTAAAATTGGACCTGGTTTCCTTGCAGGGCCAGTTTCGAGTGCTGAGGCGCAGTATAATGAACACCAGTAGGCAATGTTGGCCGTCCGCTGGATTTAACTACCTACGCTGGCTCGATCGGAGTAGGCGCGACAGGGTTGACGCGCTTGTGCTTCGAATTGGATGCTGTCGCATTTAAATATTATCTTGTCATTTACCAGGTCTTTCGAAAGTTGTAGGTGGTTATATTTATATTAAGTGCTTGTTTAGTATGAAGTTTAATAAGTTGATAAGAAATAACATGTCTAGTTTCTACTCGCAATGTAACAGAAAGACGTAGTTTGTAATACATCATCTTCATCATCATTCAGCCACTAGAAGTCCACTGCTGGACATAGGCCTCCTCCATGGATTTCCAAAAAGACGGGTTGGAAGCGGCCTGCATCCAGCGCCTTCCTGCCACTTGGATGAGGTCATCTGTCCATCTTGTGGCTGGTCGTCCTACGCTGCGCTTGCCGATATGTGGTCTCCATTCGAGAACTTTTCGGCCCCATCGGCCATCAGTTCTGCGTGCTATGTGCCCCGCTCACTGCCACTTCAACTTACTAATCCGCTGGGCTATGTCGACGACTTTCGTTCGTCTACGGATCTCATAATTTCTGATTCGATCTCGTAGAGAAATTCCGAGCATAGCCCTTTCCATAGCTCGTTGCGTGACCTTGAGCCTTCTTATGAGGGCCATAGTGAGAGACCACGTTTCAATGCCATAAGTCATCACTGGTAACACACACTGGTTGTATAATTTCGTCTTGAGCGATTGAGGTGTATTAGACGAAAAGACTTTCTAAGTTTCCCGAATGCTTGTAATACATTCTCATGGAAAAAAGAGCAGAAAATTGATAAAAAGTTAACTCTGGCCTTGATACTGTCGAGTGTAGATGTATATTGTATAGGCGCGTTTCTTACGTTAGTAGAAAAATTGGTAACTGATTCTTATTTAAACTGTGGCTGAGGTCACAGTTCAAACAGTTTTTCCGCCTGACCTCTGTGATAAGTATAACATGTGCACCTTCAAACCGACTCGTTTTGTTGACAGAGGTCAAATATAATAATGCATATTCGAGTTGTAGTGTTGAAATAGATAACTGTGTTTTCCATTGCCGGTGGAAATGTACTTACGCAACTAATTCTTAAGACGTGGTTCTACGAAATTACGCGTAAATCAGGTGTTCTGTAATATTCTTTTTGTTGCACAAACCCGTGCTGAGGACATGTAAAATAAAAACCTAACTGCAAAGTGGGTTGCTCGGGGCTGCGAGTGATGTAAGTTGCTTCGGCCAGATGTCGCTGCCTATTTAGAGGCTAAAAAATTCCACCCATGCCGGGACTTGAACCCGCGACCTCTGGCCGACCGTGCCAGCGTTCTCCGAACTGAGCTAATGGGCAAGTGCAAGCATCAGCGAAATTTCGAGCCTCTTTACAAACTTCTCTGTACCGTACAGAGAAGTTATTTTGGCATAAATGCTGTCTAGTCCCAGGTTCGTGATCTCAGGTTCTTTGTCGTGGGTCCTAAAATCAACTTTTTGCAAATACGATTTTTAAAAGAAGATATGAAGTTTTTTTGAGGTGGAGGGTGCTAGTTAGTCTACTGGATCACCTTTATTCCGGATTCACTTACTTAAATATAATGTGTAGTGCTTACGAAAGTTTTATTTCACAATGACTTTGTATGTATTCAGCCTATATACGTCCCACTGTAGGGCACAGACCTTCTCTCAGAGAGAGAGAGAGTATGGGCTTAATCACCACGCGTGCCCACCGCGGATTGGCAATTTCAAGCGCGGAGGTATGTGAATGCCTCAGATACTCAGGTTTCCTCACGATGTTTTCCTTCCTGGTTATCGAGAGTGGTATTGCTAGTATAATATACGTAACTTGGAAATGATGTCCTCCACAACGATTCCGTCGACGACGGCGACACCCCGACAAGGACTTAGACCCGAGCGTGCGCTCGAGCGTGTGATGCAAATGATGCAATTTGTTTGGCTCGAGCGTGTGATTGTTTGACTTTGGTAAGTCAATTTCATTATAATGTTGCTCCGGATATGTAGCGCTTAGCAAAGTTACAGTTCGAAAACATCTATAAAGCCTTCATCATAACCGGAGCCGTGATAATCGAACAAAGAATATTGGACACTAATCTGATACTGTATTTCATAAATATTATCTGTCCTTTTCGTGTTTGGCTGATAGCCTTATCGGAGATCCGCTTTTGTCGTGAGTGCAAAGTGCTGTATTGGAAGATACTACACTTAATTATTATTAATAATATATTTAATAATAACTTCCACACAACACAATCACTTGTCGTGGTCCCAAACTGGTATACCCTGTTCTATGGTAACCTGGTAAGGATACAAACAAAGAAATACACCCAGACTGAGGCCATTTGTACAATTGTACGAATTGTGGATGGAAGGGCCGGTAAGGGACGACCCAGACGGACATACTTCGACCAAATAGGGGATGTATTAACAAAGGGCAAGATAAAAAGTACCCGAAACCGGCGTGCGTGCATGCAACGACTAATGAATGTTGAGGAAGCGAAAGTGATCTGTCAGGATCGTAGCAAGTGGCAGTCCCTGGTCTCTGCCTACCCCTCAGGGATACAGGCATGAGTTTATGTTATGTTATGTACGGCCGCCCCCAGTGGGAATCGAACCCACGGCCTCTATCTTGGTAGTAAGCGACTTAACGGCTAGTCCAACGAGGCAGTCATATCGCCGTTTCACGAAACGTCGTGATAAAGCATCAATCAATCGGCCCACACTCGTCCACTGCTGGTGATAGGTCTTCCCCAAGGCACACCACGTCTTCGCCCTCTATCCTCGGCCATCCTCATCCACCGGCTGCCAGTGTTCTGCCTCAGATTGATAAAGCATAATTTGGCTATTTCCACAACGAGGCGATAACACGCTATAGATTACTGCTATTGTAAATATAATAATTAATAACACTTTGGATGGATGTTAGTCACTCGATCACGCCAGACGGATCTGGATGAAATTCGGAACATAGGCTACTTTATATGCCTAGGGTTGCCATCAGTTAAATCGCGAACCCGGGACAAAAACTTCAAAAACCCGGACATTTGGATGAAAAAAGATTTTTTCCCGAACTCCCTCGAAAAAAATATAAAAACATAGTTAAATCAACTTAAACTTAAACCTCATGAATTCTGGTAACAAACATACCTAATTAGAAACTTTTCTTTTTGGCATTAATGCAATTACAAAATATTATAAATAATTTGAAACAAATTATAAACTGAACGGAGCGGGGTGACTAGGGGGGACACGTCACGTCACGAATGCACGGGTATATTTGCCGCACCGAAATTTAACCATGAAATTCTGTAATTTATTACAATTAATTTCGTTCTATCAAGTTAATCGGATTCCGCCTGACATAAAAAGTGTCGACACTTTTTAAAACCCCGCCCGGACGCTCCCCGGACGCTTTCCAAACTAGGACAAATCCAGGGAAACCCAAACGGATGGCAACCGTTATGCCGGAAGAATACACATCAAAATTACCAAGCGCGCGAAGTCGCGGGCAACAGCTATTTTTTATAGGATAGCCTACAAAAAAATTGCTGGCAAGTGGCAGACCCTGGTTTCTGCCTACCCCTGCAGGACACAGGCGTGAGTTTATGTTAATGTTATGTAAGTTTGCATGGCGAAGCTCGCGATAGAAGTGCTCTTAAGAACATTTTTAGAAATCCTTGAACCAAAGAGTTAACGTCTGCTTTTATTATTCAAGTACTTAGACAAGTCAACGCAATATTGAAATGTATTACTAGCTGTATAGCTGTGGCAGCGGAGCGGTAGAACCCGGCTTCACATTCGGGAGGTACATTTGTGAAGTTATAGTAGCAATACCACTCGCTAACTGTGAAGGAAAACATCGCGAGGAAACCAGAGTGTCTGAGCTATTCACATTCCCCAGCGCTTGAAATTGTCAATACGCGGTGGGCACGCGTTGTAATTAAGCCCATACTCTCTAAGTGGGAAGGCCTGTGCCCGGCAGTGGGACGTATATTAGCTACATAAAAAAAAGTTATGTTTTTGCTATGAAATACAATTACTTCGTTTTGAACCACTAAGGGCGGGGCACATAGCTCGCAGAACTGACGGCCGATGGGGCCGAAAAGTTCTCGAATGGAGACCACATATCGGCAAGCGCAACGTAGGCCGACCAGCCACAAGATGGACAGATGACCTCATCTAAGTGGCAGGAAGACGCTGTATGCAAGTCGCTTCCGACCGGTCTTTTTGGAAATCCATGGAGGAGGCCTGTGTCCAGCAGTGGACTTCTTGTGGCTGAATGATGATGATGATGATGAACCACTAAGGGCCGGTTTCGGTTAACTATTTACTTAGCGAAATTCTCAATTCAGAAACTGGCCCTAACTTTCCTATGCGCATGCGGCTTGCCTTGCAAGAAAGAAGATTTATTATTTTCGAGTAAATATTAACGTTGTGCTGTTTTGATTTTGACAGATTCGGGAAGTGTTGCCATCGTGATTATGTCATAGACTCGTGCGTTTGTGTTAAGGCTGTTCGTACGGGGAGCGTGCTGACTCGCTCGCACAATTTAGCATTTTTTATATTGTCATAAAATGAGTATACTTTTGATAAATGTGGTATGATGGTTTAATGGACACATTGCGGATATTCAAGGCTCTCTTTTGATTGAGGATTCCAAAGTTAATAATTTTTGAAATAACTTTTATTTATTAAAAACTACGTACAGAAAAACAAAAATACATTTAACATGTCCGTAATTTAATTATGCATCAAACCCTCAGATCATATTTATCAAAAGTTTACTTATATTATTACAATATAAAAAATAATTAAAAACCTTTTTAGAGGCTAAAAATTCCACCCATGCCGGGACTTGAACCCGCGACCTCTGGCTTCTACTCTCTGAAAAATTATCCTGATTACAGTAAATTGGTTGATCCACTTCCAAGAAGCAAATTTATTCTGCCATGTAGGTGTTATTTATAAAAACACGATTCCCTTAAAACACTCCATAAACGCAGTATAAATAGTCTCTTGCCCTTGTAAAGTCTATACTTCCCACTATTTCAATACGACGTTTATGGATTTGTTTTTATCCAAAACGGCACCGCAACGTTTGAACCCAACACGTTTTAACGTAGATACGTTATGTCATTTCGTATTGTTTTTTTTTTCCGGTTGTCAGTTTAAAATATTTCTTCAAGCGATTCATCAAAGTATAAACCGTAGTTTATGTTGTCGTAATAGTCTTTAATTTAACTGCATGTGATTGTGATTCAATTACGTTATCGTTTGTTAATGATGTAGCGATGAACGATGATATTTTTTTGATGTTTTTAGGATTCCGTACCCGAAGGGTGCCAAACGGGACCCTATTACTAAGACTTCACTGTCCATCTGTCTGTCTGTCTGTCACTAGGATGTACCTACCTAATGAACTGTGATAGCTAGGCAGTTAAAATTTTCACAGATGATGTGTTTCTGTTGCCGCTATAACAACAAATACTAAATATTTATTGTATATATAATAAAATAAATATTTAAGGGGGGGCTCCCATATAACAAACGTATTTTTTCGATTATTAGTTCGATATTAATAAGGGCAACAGGTAGACGCTTGAAATATTCACAGATTATTTAGTTTTATATTAGCTTAATTAAAAAATAAATAATTAAATTAAAATAAAACAAATATTTCCCGTACACCAAACGTAATTTGTGGCCGTTTTTTCTCGATCTTTGTGCTTATGTTGTATAGAATGGTACGGAACCCTTCACGCGCGACTCCAACTCGCACTTGCCCGTTTTTTCATACGCGGTATCATTATTCAGTTTATTAGTAACCTTGCAGTAGCAATATATTCTTCGAACATTTTTAGAAAAAAAAAACTTACGGAAGCATGCTTGGCATGAAAGTCGCCATCACCGCTATGCTCAAAGAGCGCACAGTGGCTGGGGCATGTGCACCGCATTGACCATTCTCGGCTCCCCAGGCGCGTTCTCCCCGGCAAGATAGCAAAAAAAGGCCCCACTTGCGTTTCAAGGATTGCGCTAAACGTGACATGGGTCACCTTTGGCATCCCGAGCGATCGGGTGGGTGGAGCTAGCGGATGATCGCGACGAGTGGAGGCGTCTTATCACTGAGGGACGCACTACACGTGCCCGGTCCTGCATCTGGCTGATGAACGCGCAAAGAGGCATGCACTGCACAGGCCTTGAACCAGCAGGGGCCTGCCGCCTACACATGCCGAGTATGCGGACGGGCAGTTCCTCTCACGAATAGGACTTTTTAGTCACGTGAATGCTCCAAAAACGCTGCATAAATCATCTTCAATACATGTAAAGGCTATTGGGTTGTGTATTAGTAAAATGAAGGGGTGCGTTTTAGATTACGCGGGTGCCCACAATTACTTCTAAAACAATCATTGATTGAAGTTACTCTGAGTCAGATTAACAATTTTATTTTTAAAGGTAAAGATAAAAAAATATTGCCTCATCAAAAGACAACTTAAAATAAAGAAAGGCTTACTAGGTTATGATATAAAATAATAAGGCAAAAGTAGTGCCTCAGCTGGTACTGACCCGGGTCAGTCCCCGGGCTGCGCTGGCTTTCGGCCACTGCCTTCTCCCCTCATTTTCGACCATGAATGTAAAAAAAGCCGTGTCAAGTTAGTTGAAAACGCTCATTTATGCCCAGACTGAAGAATCGCTTAACTTATCATCATCAACCCATTATGTCCCCACCGAGGGGCACGGGTCTCTTCCCTGAGGAAGGTATAGGCCATACTCCACCACGGGGGCCAAGTCCGGATTGGTGGAGGCTTGTAGACTAGTGGCTCGTCTACTGTCAGAAGTTGTCAAGCCGCCCTAAGGCCTCTGACTTGGCTTAACGACTGCCATCTATCGACGGCAGCCGGCACCAACAGCTTAACGTGCCTTGCGAAGCACGGAACCGCTCGGAAAAATGCCACTAGCGTTAGGCATAGACGGCGACCCATCCATGCACTGAACGCGCCCTGTGTTGCTTAACCTTCGTGATCGTTTAAGATCACTCAGGCAGCCGGGGCTACGAGCGGTTCATCGTTTAACTCAACTGCATGTATTTATTTTCTTAGCACATAACTTAATTATGCATACATGAAATACGTAAACTCACGCCCACGGACCTCATTATGCGCACCAAATCCTGTCGGAATCCTGACGCTTCGTCGGAATTTCACAGAGGATTGGAATCGTCCAGGATTTGCTGCGCGTTATTACGCGCGGGAGCGGGGCAGTAATCGTATAATCATCAGCCATTCGACGCCCACTGCAGATCATAGACCTCCCTCATAGTTGTGCCATAATCTCCACGCTTGGCGGGCGGGTCGGCGATCGCACTATGCGGTTGAAATCTCAGGAAGACGCTGCTGTCCGTCACCTGGTAATGTTTTTTTTCCTTAGTCGCCTTCTACGACGTCCGCGGAAGGAGATGGAGTGACGCTATTCTTAATCCGCACGGAAAAGTAATGGAATTGCGACCGTGAACTGGGTGGTGGTCAGTGGGCAGACCAACAGCCCGATTGTCCGACGATGTGGTCAAGTTGGCAGAGATGCAAGATGGCGTGAGAGGGAAATGTCCTATACCCAGCAGTGGGGATAGGTGGTGATGATGATTTCAAATTCAGCCCGTCGAATAGTTATTTCTTCATACAACACCGCTGTTTGTTTCCTCAGTATGGCAGGCAGCACATCGAGGTCGCGAAGAAGCTGCAGCGGCATGACAGCTCCGATGAGGAGGAGGAGCCGCCCGCTCCCGACAAGCCGCCGTCGGCCATCATCAAGGAGAACGGGATCAATGGTAAGTGAGGCCGATGTCTCGCGTTCGGGAGGTCGTGGAATCTCGGCACGTACCAATGACTTTACGGTGACAAACTTTACAATGAGAGTGGTCTATTGCGTGTGCGCCAACTATACCTACATTCGGAGGGCTGTACTCACAGCTCACAAAACATACGTTCCAAACTCGATATTCTCAAGGCGTAAATCCAAAATACAGGTGTCCATGTGTAAAACTTCATTTGCCCAACGCTTTCCCTCGTTCATTTTCCCATTTCTATATACTAATCTTTTGCCGAATGAATTTATTATGTATTAATTCTAATTTGAAATGGAGCTATTAGCCTTAATTATAATGCATGTTCAGTTTTAAATGTCTATAACGAATTGTTTAGTGTGCTTTAGACAGTCGTTTATTAAAGTAATTAATATTTTAAAACTGAAAAAGAGTCCCCAAGATACAGGCTCAGAAGAGTTTGGGGGCTGTCGTTGAATTCTAGATTTTAAGTAAATTTATTTTATATCCATGCATCTTAAAGTTCTCTTTCATAACTGTGTAATTTTAAATATATTTTTACTTACTTGGTTTTCTGAGGTTTTGTGAAGTTGTAGGTTTTGTACCGTGAAGGAAAACATCGTGAGGAAACCTGAGTGTCTGAGGTGTTCAAATGCCAATCCGCGGTGGGGACGACGCCCCTGCTGAGAGAGCAGAGAGATGGAGAGAAGGCCTGTGCCCTGGAGTGGGACGTAGGCTACATAAATATAAGGCTAATGTGCATCCTGCCCATCCTAAACTGCGGTGCTCAGCTCCTATATTATGCGTATCAACTCCTGAATGACGCCAATAGCCAAGCCGTCAAATTCGATACTAATTGCTGTCACAAACGGCAGGATTCCGACATCTATTGGTGCACATAATTAGGCCCCTGAACGTGGATACATACACACACACAGACACGCACGCACGCACGCACGCACGCACGCACGCACGCACGCACGCACGCGCGCACGCACGCACGCACGCACGCACACACACACACACACATATACACACACACATACATGCGAGCCAAACACATTACCCTCCTTTTGGGCTTCGCCGCAGTCGGTTAAAAAGAGAGTTAATTCAATCCAATCAGTCGGTCCCTCAATGCTGAGGATCGTGGCCGCTATGACGAGGATAGGTGTAGAGTGCTCTCCTTATGGACCTGTCGACCGCTGTGTGGACCGCCTGGTGGTACTTAAGTGCTGTCTCCTTGGTGAAAAGAGAAGAGATTCGTAGAATACTTAAATTATGTTATGGCTACTACAAATATGCTAACCGTGAAGGATAATATCGTGAGGAAACCCGCGGCTTGGTTGGCTCCGCACGTATTGACTTGTCTTTCC
This sequence comes from Yponomeuta malinellus, assembly GCA_947308005.1. NCBI lineage: Eukaryota > Metazoa > Arthropoda > Insecta > Lepidoptera > Yponomeutidae > Yponomeuta > Yponomeuta malinellus. The sequence continues at coordinate 3,245,908 of OX371022.1, forward strand.
TGTGGGCTAGGCCGACTAAGCCGTAAGCATGGTATAGTTGCTGGGCAAGCCTACTCCATTTGAAAACAATGTCCCAGGCACTGCAGCGGCCGAGTAGTCCCTTTACCCATCTAGTGTGATTGAAGGTGCCACTAGACGCTGTATAAAATTAAATCATCTCATTCATCATCGTCATCATCAGATATTTGACGCTCACTGCAGGACATAGGCCTTCCTCATGTTTTTCATAACCATGATGGGTTTTGCCATAATCGCCACGTTTGGCAGGCGGTTGGAATCTCAGGAAGACGCTGCTGCCCGTCTCCTGGCGATTTATTTCCTTAGTCGCCTTCTACGACAGCTACAGGAGGAAGTGGAGTGACGCTATTCTTAATCCGGCGCCACACGGACAGTCAATCATCTCATTACGTAGATGCAAAAGCTTTAAATTAAGGAAAATCACTAGCCAGGATGGTGAGCGTCTTACTGCTAGAAACAAAGGCAAAGACGAGGAAAATCACACGAATTAAACTCACTCTTATGTTCCGGAGGCTGCCATTCTGATGATCCCGAAATACATAAGTGACATCCACACAACACAATCACTTGTCCTGGTTCCAAACTAAGATACCCCATGTTTAAAAACCTATTTAGAGGCTAAAAATTACACCCATGCCGGGACTTGAACCCGCGACCTCTGACTAACCGTGCCAACGCTCTCCCAACTGAGCTAATGGGCAAGTGCAGGCATCGGCGAAATTTCGAACTTCTTAACAAACTTCTCTGTATTACGTACAGGCATCCTGTGTTGTAGTAACCGACGCAATTATTTTTGCATAATAATATATTAACGCATACATCTGTGTGCAAAAACAAAATATTTATTTCACTGTTGTACACTGCGTAGGTACATGCATGCAACAAATTAATGTTGATGAAGCGAAAGAGGCTCCTCTGCCTACTCCTCCCAGATACAGGCGCGTGTTTATATTACTACAATGTAAAAACGGTTTGTCCTCCGATCCGACTCACCACCGTCGTTGACAAACAAGCCGCTCGCCACTAAACCAACGAGGCCGCATTTCTGATTGCATCGCAAATTGGCTGACAAGAACAACAGTGTGTTATCTCAGCGATACCGATGCAGCAGCCCTATTACGGTTGCAATCAGAGTTCACCTTGGGTTATGCATGTTAGGTCTGTTTACTTGACGCGTAGTATGTTAGAGTCTAATCTCACCAGCGAATAGTTTGAGAGCGTGTTTTCTAGTTTTCTTAAGGGACTCCTTGCAGTAACACTTGCGCCACCAACTTTAACTGTACTCTGAAATAAAGAAAAAAGAGAGAAAGACATTTCTATTATACCAAGAAGACACATCATCAAAGTCAAAGTCAAAAATTTTTATTCACTATAAAAACAAAATGTTTACTTAATGAACGTCAAAGTTGTCATCTTGAATGAAAGTCATCTTTCTATCTTAATTTTTCCTTGTGTCGTGTACTGCTTGTTAAACTTAAGCTGATCCAGGGCCGCGTTTCGTGGAACTCCAGTTCGTGGATCGTTGTGGCGGCTCGATGTGCGTTACGTGGCCGAGTTTTCCTGCTCTTTAGTCTGTGGGCTAAGCGACTTTGGGGCCGTCCATAAATTACGTCATCGATTTTTTCAGATTTTAGACCCCCCCCCCCTATAATCATCCTATCGTCATTTCTTAATGACCCCCCCCCCCTTCTCCCAAAATTGACGTCATTACTAGTTTGACAAAATAAAACATTGCAGATTTGAGAAAAATAGGGTATTATATGATTAAAACACTTGGTTATAGAATCACCTTTTATTATTTTTACTTTGGCAATAATCATTGATATAATATAACTACTTATTTTTTACTTTTCTTTGGATAGTACCACGGGCGAAGCCGGGGCGGGCAGCTAGTATTTTACTAGGTGTGCTGGAAGAAATTTATAAATAAGAATGACGTCAATTTCGAAACACCCCCCCCCCCCTCATCTATCATTTACCGTCATCCGCAGACCAACCCCCCCCCCCCCCCCCTAATTTAGAATGACGTAATATATGGACGGCCCCTTTGCAATGTGCATCGAGTTTCACTGAGGAGGGCCATGAATTGTTGTTCTATGAAATGACGCCCAGCTTGACACAAAACATTACTCTTCGTAAAGTGCATTCAGTTGTGTTCACAGTGGGATACTCTAAGGGATGTGTATGTTAGGAATAGAATCGGTTGGATGAATAAATATTTTTGTATTTTTGTAATTTACCTTATTTAGTTGTGTATCTTGTTGAGCGGTGGTAGCCTAGAGGGTGGAACATGGGACTCGGAAGCAAGAGACCCAGGTTTGAATCCCAGTGCGGGCATGTAGCTATGACTGTTTTCTAAGTTATGTACATTTGTGAAGTGATAGTAGCAATACCACTCGCTAACCGTGAAGGAAAACATCATGAGGAAACCTGAGTGTCTGAGCTACTCACATACCTCAGCGCATGAAATCGCCAATCCGCGGTGGGCACCCGTGGTGATTAAGCCCATACTCTCCCTGAGAGAAGGCCTGTGCCGTACAGTGGGACGTATACAAGCTGCTTATGTATATTTTACTATTGGGTTAATTTCTTTGTGTAACTCACCCTGTTGTAACCACAAGAAATAGATTAAAAAAATAAATGGGAAAACACACATCTTTTTTGCAACAAATTCGAGACTAGTTTCTCAAAATCATGTTAATAGTAGAGATGGGCCGACTGTGACTTTGGCCGACTGGCCGACAGGCCGACCAGTCGGCTACAAATTAGCCGACATGTCGGCCGGGCCGACATTGTTTTCGGGGGAGTTCGGGTGACCTCGGCAACGCTCGTGATCACGTCGCGACATGATTTTTTGTTTATATATAATGTTTTAGTAGATAAGATCTTTCAGATTCCTAATCGAGACTTATAAATAAGACTGATTAAATTCGTTATGATTAAGCCTGAGAGCATAGAGGCCAGCTTAGATCTAGGGTTTGACTGTTGATTACTTTTATCCGTATATAATTTTATGAAGAAGAAGAAGAAGAAGAAAGACATTTATTATACCAACAAGATACATCACAGAAACAAAATAAGCACATAAGTAACATAATATGCACAACACAGAAGGAAAACTAAATACACAACAGACAAAACGAATAAATAAAACAGGACTATAGATGTAGCCTGTGGTGTATCTACATTGCCACAAAAGGCAGCTGACTCAGCGTTGTGCTGAGGAAGTGATCCCTCAGCGCTGATTTTCAGTCAGTGCCTACGGTAACCCATAATTGTACTACGGAGTGCGTGCCGTGGTGCAGTTAAAGAATTAAGTCAAATTCAATAACATACATACAATAAAGTAAAAAAAATAAATAAAATATCGTCATAAAATACTTACATATATTATTAGTTTTAAATTAATATGACTGATCTGATCTCGTAAGAAGAGTATCTTAGAAGTGGAATATCTTTAATATGGTACAAACTAATAAACGATTACATAACAGTTAAAATAAATACGTATTTCAGTTACCCTAATCCGTCGGCAGTTTTGGCCGACTGTTCGCCGACCAGTCGCCGACTGCAAATATGGCCGACTAGTCGGCTTAACCGACTGGTCGGCGAACAGTCGGTGCATCCCTAGTTAATAGTGATAATTAGGACACAAGGTCGTGAACCTTACGCAAAAAACCCAGGTCTAGACTACATTAATGCCAAAAAGAGCCCTTATTCCGTACCGACCAATTAAACGGATCAACTAGTTGTTCCGATCGGAACTCAGTACGTGGTTTGAATTGCTATCGGACCAACTACTCAAATCAACCATATTAAGCTTATATAAGAGTTCCCAACGGAACAACTATGAAGTTGGTCGGAGTGGAATAGTATACTTCTGAAGACAAAAAGTACTAGGCTTGCATAAACTGAAGATGTTAGGTTCCCTTTTATATTAACCAAACCACGAAAGGTGACTAAAGTATAGTCAGGTAATTTCCTAGACTTTATTATACTTGCTCCAAGCTTATGCAAGCTTACTTATCTACGTAGGTAACCTATGTTTCGCGGTACCAAGCTGGAGTTGTTCCAATAGGAAAGAAAATAGTTGATCTACCTTGTTCCTCTCTGACCAACGGAAATCGTTGCTCCGTGTGGCATAAAAATAGTTGATCAGCTTTTAGTTGGTCAAAATAGTTGATCACAACGGAACAAGGGAAAAAGAGGCCGTTTTTGGCATAATTACTAGATTTCCTTCTTTACTTCCTCCCTCTCTCCTTACTTCCTCCCTCTCTCCCTCCGACCATCTGTCCCTCCACGACCTGCGATGTTGGTGGGGTCGAGGCTCACCAGGATCCCGCTTCATAAAACTACAATTCATGGTTTTCTGTGTCATTTCGTCGTACATTACATATTAACCCACATACTCGTATATATCAAGTAGGAAGATTCGGGTACGCAATGTACATCGAATTGTCCTAATGAACTATGAATTGTAGTTTTATGAACCGCGGCCCTGGATCCCACTAATACTGAAGCGGTTTGTGTGCAAAAAAAAATTAATATGCAAAGCAAACCTTGAAAATCGGTACACATTGATTTCCATACTGATTTATTTTGAATTTCATAAAGAATGCTTCAAATTAACTGCACTGGTTTTTAGAGTTCCGTAGTCCGATAAAGAACCCTTATAGTTTCGCCGTGTCCGTCCGTCTGTCCCGGTGTCGTCGTCGTCCTCTTCGTCCTCCCCCCCCCCACCTTCTCTCCTGGCTAAACAGTTGATTGTAGAAACGTGAAAAACTTAAGGGTAGTAGCACATAATGAACTTGAAAGGAAATTTATCACGGCTAAGTAGTCTTTACTAGTTAACGAGTAATAGGCAACCAAGTTATAAAAGTAAAATTTCGTACAAAATCCATTGAAAATGACTTCGGTGAAGTTGTTAGTTCTGTAAACATGGTATCCTACATTGCGCGTGGCCCGCCCGACACGCATTTGGCCGGTTTTTTCGCATACAGTTAGTCATTAACCTTGTACGCATGTGCTAGGCGACCTTCCATGTTTATGATGTACTTGCCTGGTTACCATAGCACAGGATATCATAGTTTGGGACCAGGACAAGTTATTGTGTTGCGTGGATGTAAAATCATACATACATACGCAAACTTAAACTCACGCCTGTATCCCAGAGGGGTAGGCTGAGACCAGGGACTGCCACTTGCCACGATCCTGACGCACGCACGCCGGTTTCGGGAATCAGTCACTAAATTTAGTTACTTTCTAAGTAAGTACTTAAGTTAAAATTAAGCAGTTGATTTCCTAAATAAATTTAAAATATAATAAATAGTCTCAATAATGGATAATGTTTTTTTCTTCAACATTTAATGGTCTATGTTCTCTAAGCGTGCAAACACCTAAAAGGTGGTAAATTACCGGCGTCAAAAATGTTCTCGCGATGGTTGTGAAAAGTCACACCTTCCAAAATGAGAATTACCCAAATAACGATCTTACAAAAAGAAAATTCTTTAAAAGAAGCAAGAAAGTAGAATTAATGCAGTAGGAATGAGGTCCTTGAGAAGCATGCCTGGTGTTGCTTTGAATACGCAATAGTTTGATTAGAGAACGTTGTGGACTGAAAGAGGATGTAGTGACTAGAATTGAGAAAGGAATGTTTCGTTTGTTCGGACATGTGGAGAGGATGAAGAAAGAAAGATTGCCGAAACAAATATATTGAGCGAATATGGGTGGAAGGGCCAGTAAGGGACGTCCCAGGCGGACACACTTCGACCAAATAGGGGATCTATTAGCAAAGGGCAAGATACCCGAAACCGGCGTGCGTGCATGCAGCGACTAATGAATGTTGATGAAGCGAAAGAGGTCCGTCGGGATCGTGGCAAGTGGCAAACGCTCGTCTCTGCCTACTCCTCCTGGATACAGGCGTGAGTTTACATAATGTAATATATTTAGAAGAAGAAGAAAGACATTTATTATACCAACAAGATACATCACAGAAACAAAATAAGCACATGAGTAACATAATATGCACAACAACAGAAAGAAAACTAAATACACAACAGACAAAACGAATAAATAAAACAGGACCACAGATGTAGCCTGTGGTGTGTCTACATGCCATCTACTTTCCCCGTTGCAGGTGTTGCGAAGATGACAGTGATAGAGCGAGACGAGATCCTGGGACCGTCTCCGGAGCTGAACTACAAGCGTTCGGGCAGCCAGGAGCGCGTCAAGCTGCAGAACGGACACAAACTTGACCAGGTCAAGGGGGACGTAAGTACTAGATTGAAGGTCTAACCGACGATAACCAGAATAAGCCTATATACTTATAGACTGCAGTACTGCCGCAGAAAAAGCTACACAAAATTGTCCACGACGGGCACAAACTTGATCAGGCTAAAGGGGATGTAAGTAGCTACTTCACCACTTGACCAGGATGATGGCGATAGACCTGGAAGAGACCCTGGGACCGTCGCCGGAGCTGAACTGCAAGCGTTCGGGCAGCCAGGAGTGCGTCAAGGTGCAGAATGGACGCAAGCTTGACCAGGCCAAGGGGGACGTAAGTACTAGATTTAAGATAGACCGGGAATATGTGCAACCCCTGATCCCACTCCCATACAACCAGTTTAGGAAATGGCTGAGGTCACGAACAGAAAGCCAGCATGCTGAACTTTGGAGAACGGAAACCAAATGCAGACAAGTCAAGGAGGCTCTACCGACGATCTCGGAACGTCTTTCACGTAGCCTGCTGCGTCTGAGAAGGGATAATCTGCGCAAAGCTGTGGCAATCCTAACAGGGCACTGCTCACTAAATAGACATTTTCACAACATGGGACTAACCGACAGCCCGCTTTGCCGGGGATGCCTCAAAGAAGAGGAAACACCCGCCCACGTGACCATTCACTGTGGAGGCGTGGAAAAGCAACGGACCGCCATCATTGGGAAGCTGGGATCCCTTCAGGAGGCCTGTAGTGACATCAGAGCACTGCTGGCCTTCTGGAAAGAGATAGGCTGGCTGGAGTGAGCTCACAGCTTTGCTACGTACAATGGCCCAACCATGAGGCTAAGTGCGGAAATCTCAGGTCTAACTATGTGCTATGCACCTCGTCGGAACTGAACACTGGCGCTCGGGCAGCTATAAGCGTCTCAAGCTGCAGGGCGGGTACAAACTTGACCAGGCTAATCGAGACGTAAGTAGGTACTTCACCACTAGACCAGGATGATGGTGATAGACCTGGAAGAGATCCTGGGACCGTCTCCGGAGCTGAACTGCAAGCGTTCGGGCAGCCAGGAGCGCGTCAAGGTGCAGAATGGACACAAAATTGACCAGGTCAAGGGGGACGTAAGTACTAGATTGAAGGTCTAACCAACGATAACCAGAATAAGCCTATATACTTATAGACTGCAGTACTGCCGCAAAAAGGCTACAAAATTGCCCACGACGGCACAAACTTGACCAGGCTAAAGGGGATGTAAGTAGCTACTTCACCACTTGACCAGGATGACGGCGATAGACCTGGAAGTGATCCCGGGACCGTCGCCGGAGCTGAACTACTAAGGCTCTAACCCCCAGTTTCTCGTACACTAACACGCTGTTAATCTAATGTTAACAGCTGTCAATTGACCAGCTTGTTAGTGTACGAGAAACTGGGGGTAGGTGTCCTTGGCCGTTTTGTTCAATCTTGCGCGAACAAAATTAGTTTAGTTCGAAATTTTAGTATTTTGTGTTTGATAAGTCCGGAAATCTAGTGGACACCTTATAAATATAAATTTTTATCACCTTTATATGTTATGAAACGTATACAACTTCCAGTAACATAGTAAAAATAAAAAAAAATTGTAACTAAGAACTACATAGTTTGGTATTTACACCTTTAAAACAAATTGTAAATTGTATTAATTTGTGGAAATCTGTTGTTTATTGGCTTTAAAATTTAGTCTTAAGTCATACTTAAGTCAAAATTAAGCAGTTGATTTCCTAAATAAACTTAAACGGTTGCTAGTATTGTTTTCAGAACGTTAACTTTGTACTCTATTGTTGTTTTTCCAACATTACCTGAATTGCTCCATGGTTAGTAATACTAACCCCCAGTTTGTCGTATATTAATAAACTGTTAATCCACAGTTAACACCTGTCGGTTGACCAAAGGCAATTTAAAAAAAAAAACAGAGTTGTTAAGGTCGGATTTTCCGGGCGCACGATTTCTATAGGACTTATTGCGCTCCGCGAGCAAATAATCTATCTACCTTCCTCTATCCGCATCACCCATGGATCGCTGGAAGAAAATATTTTTAATTGTTAAGCTCGCCTTTGTGCAGGTGTATCTCTGTGCAATAAAGAATTTTCAAATCAAATAATTGGGGAGAAAATAGGCATTTTTTTAAATCACAGAGTTCCATAGCTAATTAATACAATTTTGACGACTGACCTCACTAACACATATTTGGTATATTTTTTTCCATCCAAAACTCTGTATAACTCAAATAAAATCATATTTAGTTATAATTGAGAGTCATGTTCGCGATTTCTTTTATGCAGTAACGTTTAAAATATCATAAAAATTATTACCGACGGCCCTATGTACCTACTTTGTAATATATACGTACCTATTTTAATACACGTGTTTTAGGGATACGGATTAGGGGCTTGCAGAAGCCAGGCTTAAAAGTAGATTAAACATAAACACTTACATACAGGCACATACATTGCTTCTGGCCCCACACTAGGATACCCTGTGTCTTGACTTTGTAAAAAATTCTAAAACTAAAAATTCACAAAGAACAAATCAAGCATTTCGATTCTACCCACCGCGCTACCACTAGTAGTGGTAACGCGGTGGGTAGAATCCTTGATTCATTCAAGAGGTCGTGGGTTCGAACGCCAGACTTAGTTTCCTAAGTTACGTACCTTTGTGAATTTTTAGCAGCAATACCACTCGCTGCGTAACTGAAGGAAAACATCGTGAGGAAACCTGAGTGTCTGAAGTGTTTGCATACGAAGGCCTGTGCCCTACAGTGGAACGTACACAGGCTGAACTATTGTTATGTTGTAATAATTAGTTGTTAAATGATAACCAAAGGTTTTTTTGACGTGACACGTCTTTCGGTTAGCTTCGGGGGTCACTTGCTAAAACAGCATGCAACGAAAACATGTCGCAGCGGCGAGGGCAGTACCTCTGTAACTACGTGTCGTGTGGAAATAATTTATATATCGTGTGTGTTACCAGTGATGACTTACGGCACTGAAACGTGGTCTCTCACTATGGGCCTCATAAGAAAGCTTAAGGTCACGCAACGAGCTATGGAAAGGGCTATGCTCGGAATTTCGCTACGAGATCGAATCAGAAATTATGAGATCCGTAGACGAAAGAACGAAAGTCGTCGACGTAGTCCAGCGGATTAGTAAGTTAAGTGGCAGTGGGCGGGGCACATAGCATGCAGAACTGATGGCCGATGGGGCCGAAAAGTTCTCGAATGGAGACCACATATCGGCAAGCGCAGCGTAGGACGACCAGCCACAAGATGGACAGATGACCTCATCCAAGTGGCAGGAAGGCGCTGGATGCAGGCCGCTTCCAACCGGTCCTTTTGGAAATCCATGGAGGAGGCCTATGTCCAGCAGTGGACTTCTTGTGGCTGAATGATGATGATGATGATCGTTGGGTAGAGCAAAGTAGCCATTACTCAGATCCTCTTGACTCGCTCCGCTAGATGGAGCCAGTGCCGCCTAACGCGTTGCGCAGTTTGATTTAAAAATTAACGCTTAGTTATAGACGGTTCACGTCAAACCAAAGACCGTGTGACCCATCCCCACGCGCTTCTTAATTACCACCTATTTCAATTTTGTAATATCAATGGAACTGAAATGGAGTGTATTTTTTTTTTATTTTTTATTTTTTTTTTTATTTTATTATAATAGGAAAACTTACAGCTATGAAAAACATACATTACAAATGAAATAGACACAGAGAGCCAATGACAAGTTTTCACTGGTAGAAATATTATAGTAGAAAATGCCTAAGCACACACATGAGACAATATTTCACTCGCTTCAAAACAAATAGATAAATAGACAGTCAATACACATTCGTGGTCTCAGATGTAATTCAGACTGTACAATAGAGAACAAATAATAGATGTAATTAATCATGTCTATAGGTGTCTCCTCAGGACAACCTGGACTTCCACGTGTCCCATTGCCTGGACCTGGTGAAGGCCGGCATGGAGTCCATCATCGAGGACCAGGTCACCTCCGTCTTCGAGGCCGAGGAGTTGAGGAGCTGGAACCTGCTCACCAGGACTAACAGGTCAGCAAGTTTACCATGATTCCATCTTCGTCCAAGATTTCCATGATTGTCCTTACCAGCTCCTAGATTATGTAAATCTGCACTGGGTTGAGTGATGCCGATCTTTTTTTTTTCAAGCCAGTACAGATGTCAAATCCATACATATTTTGTCGATTCAGAAACTTCAAATGGATAGCCTAACACGGTGGACAGTAACATAATTGTGGGGCTGGTTGCCAAAGAACAGGTTTATCCCAGTTTAGCACCAGAACAAGTTCTCTTGTGTGGAAGTTCATTTAATGGAAAAAAAAACCTATATTTTTTTAAGTACCCGAAACCGGCGTGCGTGCATGCAACGACTAATGGATGTTGAGGAAACGAAAGTCATCTGTCGGGATTGTGGCAAGTGGCAGTCCCTGGTGGCTGCCTACCCCTCTGGGATACAGGCGTGAGTTTATGTATGTATGTACTCTGTAAAAAAAATTCTACGTTTGCACATATTTGCATGACGTACATCCGGTTTCATTTGCTTCCTTTTTGTATAAAAACCTCGTGAAACATTCACCGTTTGTGATTTGAACCGTATAAAAAAAGCTCTTATTTGGCCTGAGTTAAGTCTAATTACAATACCACTCGCTAACAGTGAAGGAAAACATCGTAAAGAAGCCTGAGTGTCTGAGCTATTCACATACCGTAGCGCTTGAAATCGCCGCCCGTGGTAATCGAAATGGTAATTAAGCCCATACTCTCTCTCTGAGAGAAGGCCTGTGCCCTACAGTGGGACGTATATAGGCTGCTTATGAAGTCTTATTAAAATGGTTAATCTTAATTATATTTACGCTGTGAGCTTATTGTTATTGAATAAAATAAAAAAACTCAAAATAAAATAATATTACAACATAATCCTGCTTAACATGATAAGAGTGTGAAAATTTGTGAAGATGTTTGGATGTTTGTTACTCAATCACGCAACAAAGGCGGAACGGATTAACATGAAACTTGGCGTACAGATAGACAAAGACGTGAATAGAGCCATCATCATCAGCCTCTTGACGCCCACTGCAGGACTTAGGCGTCCCTCATGGTTCTCATAACCATGAGGGGTTTTGCCATAGTCGCCACGCTTGGCAGGCGGGTTGGCGATCGCAGTATGCGTTTGGAATCTTAGGAAGACGCTGCTGCCCGTCTCCTGGTAATTTATTTCCTTTAATCGCCTTCTACGACATCCACGGGAGGAAATGGAGTGACGCTATTCTTAATCCGCCGCCACACGGACAGGAATTGAGACATTGCATACAATATACTTGATATCTCGGTAATGCGCAAAATAGATGGCGTTGTGCGAGCGAACGTTGTGTTTTAAAAAATAGAGATGGCGCTGTGCAAGAATCGTATAAACGGGGTCTGTGGCGGTACGAAGTTCGCCGGGACAGCTAGTAATCAGCCCGTAGTCATCAACTGCTGGACATAGGCCTCTCCCAAGGCACGTTACTTCCTTCTGTCCTCGGGCATTCTCATCCGGCCACTGCCAGCAATCGGCTGGACCGGATCGGACGGGACCAACCTAGGTACTTCGCAGTGATATACAGTGGTGAATTTGGGTCGCCACCCGATTGGTAGTTAGATAGATAGATAGATAGATAGATAGATGAATTATTAATTTGCATTCACACACACACACACGCGCAATAAAAACAATAATACAGTAGTAAGAGCACACACAAAGCACAATGAAACATTATTACAAAAAAAAACATTCACAAATGAGACACACAGCAATGCCTTATCCAGTGTGTACTGTGGGTGCGGCAAATGTAAAAGGGCTCTGACTCAGCATAAGCTGGAGATATGATGGTACCCCAGCGCTGGTCTTCCGTCAGTACCCGTAACGCGGCGTGCAGGGCTCGGAGATATGGTACGAATTAGTTCAAATATTAGTCATTACTCAGCAGTCAGGTTGTTGGTTAATTTTTATTTTGGTCTTTTGAGTGATTTTTTTAAATTTTAGACTCTTACTGACCTCATAGATAGATAGATAGATAATTCATTTATTTAACGGCACAATACTGAAAACGCAACATACAATACAACAACATTAAAACATAAAATACCAAATTAACAGCGACTCAAATATTAAGAAAACACTCCCCCGCGCTACCATACCGCGATATCAAATAACTAGAAAAAAGAGGTGAGATTTTTTTGTACTCCATTTTCTGTGAACGTAGGCTGGCAACCTTTTTCTGCACTACGAAAAAAAAAGAAGCGCGGCAATTTGTTTTGTTTTGTTACTTTTTATTTTTATTAAACTGATTATTTAACAGTACGCTTTTAATTATTCTAAATAATGTTTTTCTATGCAATTATTCTAAATTCTATTCAATTATTCTAAATAATGTTTTACGTGTAGTATAAAGCACTTGTATCACTCGGGAGAATGTTCTATTTCTGTTCACGAGTTTCCTTTAAGCCCGCGACGCGCAACGGAGGGCTTAAACATACTATTGAACAGAATTAGATTGGTTTCTCCTCTCGATGTACAATGTACTATTTGCACACTCCGCAGGCAGTACGAGTTCCTCACGTGGCGGCTGACCATCATCTGGGCGATGGGGTTCGTGGTCCGATACTTCTTCCTGCTGCCACTGCGCGTGCTTATCTTCGCCATCGGGGTGAGTTAGACTCTGTGCTGTAGGCGATAGGGCTGCTGTTTCGTTGAACGTTTAGAAGAAGCATCAATGAAATGTCTAATCATTAAAAAAAAACCGCTCTCCGTGAGAGAAGGCCTGTGCCCTGCAGTGGAACGCATATAGGCGAATCTGCTAACCAATCAGAGTTGATAATTGAGAAATTGCACAAAAAATGTATTAATCTCATTGTAGAGGCCGTTAAAAGATGTTAAAAGGTAAAAGATTTCCCTACGAATGCTTTTTATAATACAACATCTGGAAAAGTAATTACAGTTACAACTATGAAGTCGCAACGTAACGGCTTATACTGTTTGAAGCGTTTGTCAATATTTGAGTTATCTCTTGAATTATTATGTTTTTATTAGTCTGAAGTCTGCTTTTTAATTCGATGCAAAAAAAACTGTCACTTTGACAAGTGCCTGGGTCGTAAACCATCACAGCCCGTTACATTTGGCAATACAGGTTTATTCAATACAAGGTTAATTTTTAAAGGTCGTGACAGACGAGGCTATGAATAATATATCGCACGATGTCTTTTCTATACTAAATCCGACCGCAGTCGTGTGTGGAAGCGGGTTGCATGTTGGATATTGTTTGGAAAAAATATCGCATGTATTAACGTCGTCGTCTGTGACGGCCATAAATCTAAGATTCTAATGAAATCTATGCCAATAAAAAAACTGTAATGAAAACAAAAGTAAAAAGAGCTTTTATTTATACAATATAAACCTACCACATGTTGCATCTACTTATGTGGACTCGAAAAACCAGCTAAATCACAAGGGAACACCGGAAACAACGTTCGCGGGAACGGGAAATAAATTACGTCTTCATGAATGTGTCAAACCTCAAACCCAAGGTTATCAACATCCAAGTGTTGCCAATACGTAAAAAAAACTAATAATCCAATTTATCTTCCAAATACATATTGTGGGTGCTACGTTAGTGCTTTGTTAAATACTTTGTTTTAATGAGTAACTAAATATTTAATTATGTCTTTGATGCAACACGGTTTTTTGTCACATGAGTCTACTTTTGTACAGTAAAACAAAAATCTACCGAGTATAACGATATATTTTATAACATGGTAATACTGTCTCTTCTTTTGCATCGAGTTAAAGAACAGACTACACTACTTGCTGGTTCTAATTTTTACTGTTTAAATTTTGATGCAGCAGGTTATTTTAGTATGGCACATGTCTGAGCCGTGTTTTATAAAACTACAATTCATAGTTTATTATGACAGTTCGATGTTTATTTTGTAGCCGATAGTGAAATTATCCTTCCTACTTCCTCATCGGCACATTGAATTATCATAGTAATCTATGAACGGTAGTTGGGACCCTAAGATTTTTTCACGATTCCGAAGTTTTTACTATAGTAACAATTGTTCTCATTGTATATGGAGTTTTTGTCACACCCTGTATATCCCCAATGGCCGTCCAAATTGTAAATGGTCATACAGTCATAAAATGTCTATTTTTCTAAATTCTAACTAACAAATCATTCGGCTTTTGAAACTATTCATCCAAATTCTGTCTTCGGATTTTTTGGCTTAAGTTCTTTTGTAACTAAGTATTTTCTTTGTGTGTTTTAGTTTCTCTTCCCTTTTCGTTTACTTTTTCCAGTACAGTCAACGACAAAGATTGTACTCAATTGTTTGGCTTCTGTTGCGAATGGCATAAGGGTCAATATCAAACAACCACAGGTGACTCCGCATTCGTTCGCCGTTTTTAAGGGTTTAGAAACATCATTTAGAAACATATGGACGGTAGTTTAAAAAAATAAATGGAGCGTCCAATTTTGTTAACCAAAATTACCTAAGTAAACCAACAATATCACGAGGAAAAGTTATAAAAAACGAAAAAGACTTGTTCGAGCGTCTATGGCGTAGGCCAACTCAATTGTTCTTCCACTGCCACGCATGTCGGACAACTTTTAAGAAAATAAAAAACATTTTTTAACATTATGGTACTCCCTACCGCTGAATTTGGATTCGCAGATTCGTAGCGAAGGTTGGAAGTCACGAATATTTCAAATATGTTACACCATTACTGTAAAATCACTAATTATGCTGTTTATCATAATGAAACGAACATTCCCTCGAAATGTGGCTAACGATTTCAAAATCACTCTGTACTGTAAAGATGTCATTGACTGTACTTTTTCTATTCTGTCATCTGTATCTCTAAACTAACTTAATAGGTTCTACTTTTATTAATCTGCTACTGTGTCATGAGTTTAGTAAACACGAAGGGCAGTTGCTAATTTGATCCTAAGTTGAGGTTGGCAAGGAGACTTTGAAGTCTCCAAGTATCTTATTTACTGTAGCCAATAGCGGTACCAAGACATTCGAAAAATGTCAAGACATCCCACATAATATGATTCTATTGGGACCGACCAGTTACAAACGATGATGGCCCTTTGGCAGACTCGCTTGAGGATCCTATAGCGGTCCCAGGACAATCCACAACTGTCAAGACATCCCGCATAATAGCATCATATTCAGACCGACCAGGTGGAAACGATGCTAGTCATTTAGTGGGCCTGCTTGAGGATCCAATAGCGGTCCCAAGACAATCCACAAATATCAACACATCCCCCACAGTAGCGTCATACTCGGACCGACCAGGTCCAAAATATGCTGGTCTTTTAGTGGGCTTGCTTGAGGATCCAATATCGATCCCAAGACAATCCACAAACGTCAAGACATCCAAAATAATATCATCAAATACGGTCCCACACAATTCACAAATGTGAAGACATCCCTCATAATAGCGTCATATTCGGACCGACCAGGTGCAAACGATGCTGGCCCTTTAGCGGACTTGCTTGAGGATCCAATAGTGGTCCCAAGACAATCCACAAAAATCAAAACATCCCCGTAATGGCGTCATATTCGGACCGATCAGGTGCAAACGATGCTGGTATCTACCCTCACCATAAGCCTGCTGCCGCGCGGACGCATGCGCGACTTCCTCGGACGCATCTCCTACAAGATGTCCTTCCGGGTCCTCGTTAGGGCCCTCTCCTGCGTCACCAACGTCCACGACCTGCAGTACCGTCCGCAAGGCAACGGGTTCTGTGTGGCCAACCACACCAGCCCGATAGATGTGGCCGTGCTCTCCGGATACAATTGCTACTCCTTGGTAGTTGGTTTTCTTTTCTGCGTGCCGATGCCAAGGCGGTTGGTGGGCGCGATGCACGGTTTGGGTGGTGAAAGAGGTTCGTTACTTATCCGTACGAATGACTCTTGCGATGGTAAAAATGTCTGTTATTTTGTATACCTAATAATTTTACTTTTGACAAAAAAATCTTTTCGCCCGCTGGTAGAATAACTTACTTAAAGCAGAGTCAGAAGGTACACTAGTACTTAAATTACAAGGTGTATTAAGTTGTTCGTATTGGTAAGCATAACATCCTCATTCCCCGCCACAAAGTCCTTCTCACTCTTTCTAACAACGTAGAGTGAGATGGCACGCATATGGTCGCATCAAACCAGCTTATCGACTTTGTACTAAGCATGCTGGGTTTTCTTCATGGGCGCTTTCTCCTTCAGTTTTGTCTGTCAGGTGTCATATTTTTGATATTTCAGGGATCATATCTTCTTTCACCGAATGTGCTATGGGATATTAACGCTCCATAATTTGTGAAGTCTGTGATGCCGTATTGTGTATGTACAATCGACAGCGCATCAACCTTTCCCACAAAAAGGTTGACCTGTTGACGACTGTACAGATTATATATGGTCTGAGGTGACGTTTTTTTTCTAATAGATGTAAACTATTTCGTAAAAATTTAATTATGAAAACGGACACCTTAACCTTTTCTTCACTAACAAAAAAGACTAACCACTGAACAAACTTCGAAGTCAAATAACGCTTTTATAATTTACCGTAGCACGCCACAGTACAGCACCATCTTACCATGTCGTAGTATAATAGGAGAGCAAATTAAAAGTATGATATTACAGGAAGTCAGGAGGGATTCCGATGCAAACGTATTTTGGTTTTAATTTACAGACCACGCGCTGGTACCTATGTAAAGAAACTTTGCCAATATGTTCAGAGGACACAAATCGAGGTTTGATCGTATTTGGAATCGGAAATAAATGAATCCAAACGAAAATAGAGCCGTACTTCTAAGTCTGCTATTAAAAACTTTTCACAAGGCTTTGATCTCTTTTTCATGAGTTCATTTGCAATGCTAAACGCGATCAAACCTCGATTTATATCCTCTAAATATGTGCACAGTCATTGCGATCCGGCGTGTCGTTTGTGACTTAAAACCAAACTATATTAGACAGAATCCCAATGCGTAGCGTCTTCTCAAGACCGTCACTGTTTTCTATCTATTTAATCAGCCCATAAACAGATCATGTTGGTCATAGGCCTCTTCTCTTTCACGTCAACCCATCCGGTCCTTTGCTAGTCTCGTCCATCGCTTCCCGGCCGCCTTTTTCTGTTAACACTCCATGCTCTCCTCTTACACCATGGTCTTAAAACGTGCAGTGCCGCTCTGTGCCACGATAACGTATAATTACAAAGGCGTTCAAACCAGAAATCAACTCGAACCATCGCAGACTTTACCACACCCACCCACCATCCGTGACGTCCACATCTCATTGGGATTCCTAGGTCTGGTGGCTGATCATATGCACGGCCTGCATCGGAACTCTACCAGATGGGCGTCTGAAGACTCAGATCAACTATTCCGTGTCCATAATGTGCTTCAACTTCTTATCGCGGTGCATATCGGCCGTAATCACTTACCACGGCGCTGAGTGTAAGCCCGCGCGGAACGGAATCTGCGTCGCTAACCACACGAGCCCCATAGATGCGCTCGTATTGATGTGCGACAACTGCTATTCACTCGTGAGTATTTAATTGAGTATCATTCATTCATTCTCTCGTTCATCATTCACTCCTTCCTTGATGCAGAACCCTATATTCGTTCATTCTTTCGTTCCTGTATCACTCATTAATTTATTGTCATTCCTTTATTACATTCGTTTCAATCCCTTTTTTCCATCCTTAGTGTATGGTACCTAACCATATGAGCCCCGCAGATGCGCTCGTCTTGGTTTGTGACAACTGCTATTCGTTCGTGAGTTCGTCTATATTGTCGAAATAAATGTCATTTTCTCGTTTCTTCCTTCGTTCCTTCCTTCGTTCCTTTATCGTCCGTCGTAAATGTAATTCCCGGTGTACATGCAATACAGAATATTCTATGAAACAAACAAACGCCAACAAACTGCACGGCAGATTGGCGAAATTTGTAAAAAAAAAATATAAAGGCCTATATAATAATAAACAAAAAAAACTATCTACTAATTGATTAATTGACGATTAAAAATCTGTAAAATTTCAAATTCACTGATTCTTTACTGGTCGAAGTCGTTTTATAATAGTTGGTGATTAGGAAAAAATCTTAAATACTTAATAATTCTGCATACTTAACTCAAAATACGTCATTTGGGAGATGTTCTGGTAATGATTCCAACTGACGTTATCATCCATTCATTTGTACATAATTCATTCATTCATTCCCTCCTACGTCCTATATTCATTCATTATTTCGTTCCCGTATAATTAAGTCATCCATTGTTAATCGTCCATTTCCTTTCGTTTATTCATCGACACACAATACCTCGTGACTCGACTCGTTTCCTTTCTGCCGTAGCTCATGGGTTCGATTCCCACTGGGGGCCGGCGTACATTTGTACAAATGGCCTCAGTCTGGGTGTATTTCCTTGTTTGTGATGTCCATGCCTGGTTACCATGGCACAGGGTATCCTAGTTAAGGGACCAGGTCAAGTAATTGGCGTCTTACAGAGTCCAGAGTCCTTGTCATTCACTCTTTCGTTCCTGCATCATTCATTTATTATTATTTGTTCGTATATTCGTTCAATTATTTGTCATTATTTTTTTCTTTTTTCCCCCATCATCTTTCATTCCTTTTTTTTACAAAATATGATTACTAATTCTAGCCCAAACGACATAAAAGCTACGAGAAGATAATCAACTTTATGAAAAGGTATGTAAGACTCGATACGGTAAGAAATGTTACGCGAAGATGAAATGTAATTTTTGTTAATTATGGGTTTCCTTTGAGTCAACTGTACTGTCCTCAAGTGGTTGTCTAATTGCTTCCTAAATGCTTTTTGGGTAAAGTAATACACATAAAAGTGATGGTTAAACCTAATTTTAAGTTCTTTACAAATCCTTTTATTTATTTATTGATACTTTTATTGCACTTAAAAAAAAATCGTACAATGCGGATGCTTTATGTAGACTTTCCAGCGTTGAGAAAGTTATCGTCAGTTTAAAATAATTATATCCCTGTTTGACCTAAAAACCAACCACATTTGTGTACTTCCATTGGAGTTAACGATTAATTCATGCATACTTTTGTGCTGTTACAAATATATTAACTTCTTAGTTTGCTTCTTTAAAAAAAAAAACATTTTGAATTTTTTTTTTTTTTTTTTTTTTTTTTTTTTATATATTTTGTCGGCCCTTAGGAAGGGAAATCAGAAATCAACCTTGGTCTTGTCTTTTATTTTGGAAGTTGACATTAACTGGTAACATGACTTACTATTATATAAACCACTAATGCTATTTATATTATATTATGTAAATATGGTGAGCTTGCAGATTTGCACTCCGTATATATTCTACCGTGTGGCCGTGTGGCGCCGGATTAAGAATAGCGTCACTCCATTTCCTCCCGTGGATGTCGTAGCAGGCGACTAAGGAAATAAATTACCAGGAGACGGGCAGCAGCGTCTTCCTGAGATTCCAACCGCATACTGCGATCGCCAACAAGTTACAAGAGCGCTACGCCAACAAACTGCACCGCATTTTATGCAAAACAATTTAAAGGTTTTAAATGTGAACAAATAAAAAAGCCCGCCTGCCAAGCGTGGCGATTATGGCAAAACCCTTTATGGTTAGGTCTGGGCGGCACAACACCGGGAAGCTTGGGAAACCATGACGGAGGCCTATGTCCTGCAGTGGGCGTCAAATGGCTGATGATTATAGTATATTCTACACACAACTCAATTTCATTTCTCACCAAACTCTATATTGGTACCTGCTTCGTCTTCCGACCAAACATCCTTACAATCCACACAACCTGCTAACGTTCCACCCTTTCCAGATCGGCCAACGCCACGGAGGCTTTCTGGGGCTTCTCCAGAGAGCTCTGGCCCGAGCATCACCGCATATTTGGTTCGAACGATCCGAGACTAAGGACCGAACCGCCGTTGCCCGGAGGTACGTAATAAAAATAAAATAAAATTTATTTACAAACACGTTGAACTATAAATAATTATGGCTGTTGTTACGTCTGGTATGCCGCCATTTTTAATTATTAAAAAACAATGGTATACTTTCATAAGTCTGGTCTGAGGCCTTCCTAGACAATAAAATTACGGACATTAACTCTGTAGAATTCTAAATGGCCCGATCGGAGCACCATAACAATGGTTTTTAGGGTTCCGTACCCAAAGGGTAAAAACGGGACCCTATTACTAAGACTTCGCTGTCTGTCTGTCTGTCCGTCCGTTCGTCCGTCCGTCCGTCTGTCTGTCACCAGGCTGTATCTCAAGAACCGTGATAGCTAGAGAGTTGAAATTTTCACAGATTATGTATTTAAACTAATACTAAAAACTAAATAAATTATTTATTTAAGGGTGGCTCCCATACAACAAACGTGATTTTTTGCTGTTATCTTTGTGTCTAATGTTGTATAGATAATGGTACGGTACCCTTCGTGCTCGAGTCCGACTCGCACTTGGCCGGTTTTAAATGTTCTTTTCAAGGTCCTAATCTAACAGGTTAAAGACATATTCTTGCTATCCTATATCTAGTTTTTAATCGAGAATATTGGATACTAAAATTTGGAAATTGAAATTTGGAAACTACATTCTTTATCAAAGACTAAGTGAACTAAGCTTGATATCACTAATCCGCGGTGGGCATGCGCGCTTGAAATCGCCAATCCGCGGTGGGCACGCGTGGTGATTAAGCCCATACTCTCTCTCGGAGAGAAGGCCTGTGCCCTACAGTGGTACGTATATAGGCTGCTTATGATAACGTTACTTAAGTAATTATTTAGTGAAATTCTCTGTTCAGAAACCGGCCCAGGGTATCCCAAAAATAGTGTCAAGCATAAGTCCAGAGATAGAGCATCTCTAGGGGTACCCGAGTCACCCCCATGTATGTTCCGCGATTTTTTATAGTTTTGGATTTGTAACTCACTAAATATTTTAACTAACTTTGCGACTCTTCATTTTTGATGGTGCTATTGTATCAGATTGACCCACAATTGAGTTTGTGTCTGCAAGGCACACTATTCACCCATTTTGGAAAAAAATAAAGCATGTATCTTAATAAAGAAGAAGAAGGAGAAGAAAGACATTTATTATACCAACAAGATACATCACAGAAACAAAATAAGCACATAAGTAACATAATATGCACAACACAGAAGGAAAACTAAATACACAACAGACAAAACGAATAAATAAAACAGGACTATAGATGTAGCCTATGGTGTATCTACATTGCCATTTTAACTCATGGCTCTGTCATTAACAATTAACGATTTTCATAAATTTGTATATTTTTTCGACATCTGACATTCCAATTTTGTCGGTTTTATTGTGACTATTAACCCTGTAATAATAATTAAGTGACGGCGCTCTCTCCTACCAAAAATTTGTATGTCTACAATGACAAAACATGCAGAACAAATATTTATTATTGTACCATCTATGCATACTCATGTTTCACAAATAGATATCTTTATCTTTATCTGTGGCCAATAATGTCTTGTAGGTCGAGGTGGGACAAAAAATACGAAAAAAAAATTATAACTTGAAAACTACAAAAAATCGCGGAACATACATGAAGAAGAAGAAGAAGAAAGACATTTATTATACCAACAAGATACATCACAGAAACAAAATAAGCAGATAAGTAACAATATGCACAACAACAGAAAGAAAACTAAATACGCAACAGACAAATGAATGAATGAATGAATGAAAATATTTATTTCAGACCTGGGTCCATATTTGACAATAATAACAGCAATAATAATAATAATAATAAAACGAATAAATAAAACAGGACCATAGATGTAGCCTGTGGTGTATCTACGTTGCCACAAAAGGCAGCTGACTCAGCGTTGTGCTGAGGAAGTGATCCCTCAGCGCTGATTTTCAGTCAATGCGTACTACGGTAACCCATAATTGTACTACGGAGTGCGTACCGTGATTCGGGTAGCCCTAGAGGTCCCCTATCTCTGGACTTTTGCTTAACACTATTTTTTGAGACACGCGTGGTAATGACGTGCCATCACGTACCTACGATTGTAATATCCGAAGACGCTGGCTTCGCGACAAACCAGAAATGGTGTAACGAAGCAGTAAATTAGTAAAATGTGCTTGTTTAATTGTCATGTAATTCCTGGTGTATGTACAATAAAGAATGTTCTGTCAATCTAAATCGAATATTATGCGAAATTAAATTTTCACATTAATCGCGAAGTGCAACATTTAATCGAATGCTGCAATAGAGGTAAAAGCAAGAGAAGTCAGATGAGGGAAATATTGGTACTTAATCCTCGATAGTTCGACTCTTTTTTAAGTCCTGAAATAACGGTACCCCTACTATTCTTGTGAAAAATGAAAATGAAAAAAATTATTGTAAAACGGTTACAAAAAAAAAGGTTACTGTCTTCCAAACTAGGATTCCCTGTTCTATGGGTAACCAACCAGGCTACGTCCAAAATACATAATAATATGTGCTTGTACCGTTCCAGGTTAAAAGAGCACATATCGGTCCCAGACAATCCGCCCATCCTGATCTTCCCCGAAGGCACCTGCATCAACAACACGTCGGTGATGCAGTTCAAGAAGGGAAGCTTTGAAGTGGGCGGCACCATATACCCTGTTGCCATCAAGTGAGTCAGTCAGGCAGTCAGTCACTCAAAGTCAAAAAAATTTTATTCAAAGTAACACAGAAACTGTGACTTCAAAATCTAGATAATTTTGGAGAAAAACTGGACAAAAAAAGTTACTCACTCACTCTCTCGCTCTCGCAATCACTCACTCACTGACTCACTCACTCACTCATGGTCAGTCAGTTAAGTAATCAATCAATCAATCTATAACTTAACAATACTTTTAAGTCACCATGACCGGATACACGTGGCATTTACTAACACATTGGATTTTGACCTCCTTAACGTTCCATCAACCTCCACAAACGTACCGTCCGTAACAGAGAAATTAACTTCACACTTATTCGTGTCTGGGGTCACCAGAAAATTATACTCGTTCCACTTATGATTTATTCTTTACGTCACAGGTCCACGGGTAACAAATCTTAGATTTTTGATATTAATTTAATATTAATGTGTGGCGTGTGGCGCCGGATTAAGAATAGCGTCACTCCATTTCCTTCCGTGGATGTCGTAGAAGGCGACTAAGGAAATAAATTACCAGGAGACGGGCAGAAGCGTCTTCCTGAGATTCCAACTGCATACTGCGATCGCCAATCCGCCTGCCAAGCGTGGCGATTATGGCAAAACCCCTCGTGGTTATGAGGAAGCTCTGTGCCCTGCAGTGGGCGTCAAGTGGCTGATGATGATGAATATTAATATACACTTTCATAAAAACTATACAACAATCAAGCCGTTCTTAATAGATCACAACATTTAAGTCCGATCTACTCGGCTGCTCAGAACAGCAACAGACTGCCAGATCTCCCCACTCATCGTGCCACCAAGCGTTCCAAACCGAGTGACCTTTTTCTTTTTCGGTGTTGCCGTCACCAAAAAGTCGAATATAACCTTACATGCGCTATGATGAATTAAAATACTGGCTGAAATCTGGGTGGTTTGAAAGCCGCGGTAATGTAATTAGTAATTAAAAATGGCATCTATTTAGACTATTACTTTTAAATATAGACCTAATTTAAAAAAAAAATATTTGAGGAATTGTACCTACACATTATTAAGTAATAGAATCCGGAATTAAGTTAATATTGAGAAATGCAAAATGGCGCCCTCTGGAGCACCGTCGTAAGGTCGCTTGCTTCTCCGTCTTCTACAATATGTATTTCGGAGAATGTGCACAGGGGCTGCATGAACTTATACCCCCATCCCCCTTTTTCCATCGGACATGCAGACGGCTGGCTCATATGCATGCATTTGTCGTGCAAATTCCGGGAATATTTTATATTAAGAACGGCAAAGATGTGGAGCCAGCCGTCTTGTCTGATCTTGACTAGGTCATCGCTACCCCAAGTGGTTTGTCCGTCTGTCTTTCCAGAGACATATAACCTGGGTGTCTTTAAAACTAGAGTCAACCGGCATTTAAGAGGTAAACACGTAACATCTTAGACCCCGTCTTCGTTTACCATCAGGCGTGACTGGGGTCAAGTCTCAACCTAGTTGAAAAAAAACTTGTTTCGAGTTCAGAATATTCTTTAAAAAATGCGCTAAGAATTAGTATTAGTATTGCCTCTCCGTCTGTCCGAACAATGACCCGCGGACCCGCGGCACGCACGCACCGCTCTGGATGACTACGAATGGTTTCAATAGATTCTATTTTGTGTCGAGGCATTTTTTGGTAACTGTCTTATTTAGAAAAACCAACTACCGTATTCAATAGCTATTGTTAATTCACGTTTATTTTGCTGTGGCTTTCAAACGACCCAAGATTCATGGTGTCTGAGCTATTCACATACCTCAGCGCTTGAAATCGCCAATCCGCGGTGATTAAGCCCGATATGAACCTGAGTGTCTGAGCTATTCACATACCTCAGCGCTTGAAATCGCCAATCCGCGGTGGGCACGCGTGGCGATTAAGCCCGGCCGCTTGTGTATATGAATTTTAATGTTCAATTTATTCGCACAGATACGACCCGCGCTTCGGCGACGCGTTCTGGAACTCGTCCCGTTACGGGATGCTGCACTACCTCCTCAACATGATGACGTCGTGGGCCATCGTGTGTGACGTGTGGTATCTGCCGCCGATGCGGCGCCGCGACACCGAGAGCGCCGTCGAGTTCGCCAACCGGGTCAAGGCGGCCGTGGCGCGCCGCGGCGGCCTCGTCGACCTCATGTGGTGAGTGACACACTAGCCAAGCAGGCCAACTTTTTCTCTCTAGTGAAATTCTAGCGCCGTAGCCAACTCTCTCTAGTGATATTCTAGCGCCGCAGGCCGACTCTCTCTAGTGACGTTCTAGCTCCGTAGGCAGACTCTCTCTCTCTCTCTCTAGTGAAATTCTAGCGCCGAAGGCCGACTCTCTCTCTAGTGAAATTCTAGCGCCGTAGCCAACTCTCTCTAGTGATATTCTAGCGTCGCAGGCCGACTCTCTCTCTAGTGAAATTCTAGCGCCGTAGCCAACTCTCTCTAATGATATTCTAGCGTCGTAGGCCGACTTTCTATTGGCTTTCTTGCGCCGCAGGCAGACTTTCTAGTGACATTCTACCGTGGCAGGCTGACTTTTCTAGTGGCAAGAATGCCACTAGAAAACCACGCAGACGTACTTTCTTCCTAAAGATATTCTAGCGCCGCAGACTGACATTATCCGGTGACATTCTAGTGACGCAGACAGACACACTCTAGTGCCGTCAGCTGACTCTATATTGACATTCTAGTGACGCGAACTGACTCACTGTCATATGAGACTGTCATGTTTTTTTTCTATGTCTGGGAGGAGCCTATTCTCTCCTGCGCGACTTTCTATTTCGATATTGATAAAAGTATCAAAGAGCAGAGAACGCTCTACCACTTGGAATTGCAATTCTTAAATTGTAAAATGTGTCTTTTTTTGCTCCCAGGGACGGCCAACTGAAGCGTATGAAGCCAAAGAAAGAGTGGAAGGAGCTTCAGCAGGAGGAATTTAGCAAACGGTTAATAGGGGAGTACAGCGAAGGCAACGACGACAAGACGGACTAGGCCTCCGGGTACCCCTCTGGGAAGTGAGCGTATGGTTTTGTATGCAACGTGCAAGGAACGACTCGCGCCGCTGGCTCGTGGCCAATCGGGGCGCTGCGTGAGAACAAAATGGCAGAGCGGTCGGCCAATAGGAGCTTGGCTCGTGGCAGACAAAATGGCGGATCGGAAGGACTGAAACTGGTTTTGTACTTTGCGGCGTGTTTTGGTGTCATTTCCCTGATTTTATGTGTGTAAAGGGAAGGAAATTAGTTAATGATAACTCTTTGGAAGAGCGGCAGCATCATATCTTCTTTCTAAAGTCGTTAAATCCATTTCCCCAAAGGTTCACTACACCTTTGCGGAAATGGATTTAATGGTTGGGGACTAAGCTCAGTGTTTTCCTTTTTCGCTCGAAAAATCAACTGTTTTATTTCGAGAAACTTCCATCGGTTAGGTTGAACCAAGTAAATTCTATTAGAATAAAAGGGGGTTTTAAACACCTTTGTGGAAATGGATTTAACCATTTTAAAAAGAAGATATGATGCTGCAGTATTTATTTGCGCGAGGCAATATTTTACGCGGTAGACATTATTATTATTATTTACACTTAACTTAATTTACAATACGGCGGACTTAATGCCATAAGCACTTTCGACCAGTAAACCGCAGGAAGTTGACATATTTGTGGTTCACAGGTTGGGGAGGGTTGTGGGAAGCGTTCCTTTATGTCATCTAACAGTTACTACTTCCATACAAATTTGTATGAAAACGTCTGAGCATCGTGGCTATTCGTGGCTGCCCACCCCTCCGAGATACAGGCGTGGGTTTGTTAAATTGTCACACGAGACAGTGGCGCGAGTTTATGCACGAGCATCTATCTGCAAGATGGACTGAAACTAAGAAATAGAAACTAATTAAAACTGATATACAAAGTGATATAAAGTGATTTAGAGTGCTCGTGTGTTGGTTGTAGGGGTCAAATTGTGTACGATGCAATATGTTACTATTGCTCAAGACAGAAGGACGGTTTTTAAATTATCTTGTAATAAACCAATGTTTTTATTTCTGAGCAGAGATTCGACAGTTCGACATGGGAAAACAAGCTTTATCTAATATTATAAAGAATCTCGTGTCACAGTGTTTGATATCGAACTCCTCCGAAACGGCTCCAGTCTCCACCGATTTTTATGAAATTTTTTGTGTATATTTGGTGGGTCTGCGAATAGGTCGTAGGCTAATTTGTTTCCTATAAATGAGCTACACGTTTGTTTTCAAATTAGAATCTAACGTTATATTCATTTTCATTAGTTCGTGGCATTTTACATGGTAAAGAACTGTCAGTCGCTGCTCGATTAAAATCACTGGCGTACCTTGTGTTATGGGTACTAAAACGAATAACAACAAAGATATCTGTATATTTTACTGATGTGGAGTTTATAATCTATTTTAGTAACTCGTATAGTGTACCAGTGTTATTTATAAAAACAAGAACCCTTCAAAACACCCCCCAAATGCTGATTGAACTTAATTTGGGGAGTGTTTTAGGCAATCGTGTTTTTTATAAATAAGACGATTCTTGTTAAAGTAATCTTAGTAACTTTTATACTTAAAAATAGTAGAAATTTTTCATCTGTAGGCTCGAAAAAAATTATTTGATGCATTTCAAGTTTCTTTATTTAAAGGCATTTTTATTTATAAAGTCACTGCACATTCGTAATAAAATATCACTCATATTATCACTAAAATATTCACAGGGCCTAGTTTCTAGCTTTAAGTTTTAATATCTGGGTTGTGTTAAATTTATTTATGTACCCTATATAAGTCCCACTGTAGGGCACAGGCCTTTTCTCAGAGAGAGAGAGAGAGAGTGTATGGGCTTAATTACCACGCGTGCCCACCGCGGGCAATTTCAAGCGCTGACGTATGTGAACGCCTTAGACACTCAGGTTTCCTCACGGTTGTGTTATATTAAAAGTTGATCCAAAATCTCGCCCGTTGCCCCTTTCTTTTGTAATATGTACTATGTAGAATTCTATATAACCCGATCGGACCACCATAACAATGGTTTTTAATTAATTGTTCCTTTCAAGGTCATAATTTAACAGGTTAAATTTCCATCGAGAGCTATGAAATGGGACGGATGTGTGTTACAGTATATGCAAAAAAACAGATGAAAATTACACCCATGCCGGGACTTGAACCCGCGATCTCTGGCTAACCGTGCCAGCGCTCTCCCAACTGAGCTAATGGGCAAGTGCAAGCATCGGCGAAATTTCGAGCCTCTTTACAAAGTTCTCTGTATTACGTACAGGCGACATCTGGCCGAAGCAATTTACATCACTTGCAGCCCGGAGTAACCCACTTTGCAGTTAGGTTTTAACATCGGAATGATATCGCAGGCATAAGTGGAATTGTTAGCCTACGAATATGTTTTTAAAAATTGTCCTCAGCACGGGTTAGTGCAACAAAAAGAATGTAATTGTGTTCATTTTTTTTTTGTTGCACTAATCCGTGCTGAGGACAAGTTGGTCTACATGTAAACAAACCGTTAGAATACGGGAAGCAATGTCTATCATCTTGTTTGCCCGTCCTAAGCTATACATTCATCTCACCTTTTACATAACGACTATAGATCGCTTGCCGTTAAGAGAGCTACTGCGATAAAAGTGATAAAACTATGGCCTTTGCATCTGGGTAATGAGATGATTTATACAGCGTCCAGTGGCACCTTCACTCGCACTAGATGGGTGAAGGGACCACTCGGACGCTGCAGTGTCTGGGCCATTGTTTTTTAGATGGAGTAGGATGATAACCCTGTTATTAATTTATTGGCTTAAATATTAAAAAAAAAAACTTAATTTCAGAATCACTTCCTTGAATTTTGTCGGAGAGTCCGGCCAGGTTTCGCTCTTATCCGAAGAGCTTAAAATTTAATGAAGTCATTCCGGAATTAACTTAATAATGTGTAGTGTTTACGAATGTTTTAGTTTAAAAAAAATTTTTACTCCCAGTTGTTCACCACAGCACAATGAAACAAAGTATACTTTCTTAACTTTGCATTTGGTGAATTTTTTCTATAAAAACAAACCCTTTTTTTACAACATTTTTGATAGAGTATATGCCTAATATATTAATAATATAAACAGATGTAATTACGTGAAACTTTGATATAATACATGTTTATTCTACAACTGTGCTGGCTATTCTGTCATTATGCAGGGTGAATAAAGATCCGCGTTACATCTGAAAATGCGGGGTTCTACTAGTCAACAAGGACGACTTTTACAATGGGAAAAAAATACTGTCTTAAAAATGAATTAAATTTTGTTTCTATTTTTATGTAGCCTATATAAGTCCCACTGTAGGGCACAGGCCGTCTCTCAGAGAGAGGGTATGAGGATTGGCAATTTCAAGCGCTGAGGTATGTGACCACCGCAGACACTCAGGTTCCCTCATGATGTTTTCCTTCACCGTCAGCGAGTGGTATTTTGCTATGTAGTAGCTTTACAAATGTACGTAACTTAGAAAACAAAGTCATTGGTACATGCCGGGATTCGAACTCACGATCTCCCGAATATAAGGTCGGCGTTATACCACACCGCTATTATTACCGCAAATTATTATTAAATACAAATTAATTCTAGCTCTGAAAGCTGACGGCACTAACGGTCTTGTTTATAAAAACAATTCCTTAAAACACTCCTCAGAGGCAGTTTATTTAATCTGTGATAACATCTTTTCGTTGTCCCGACTGCGGCGGAGCCCAAAAGGAGGGTAATGTTCGCATGTATGTATTTATGTAAGTATGTCCAATTCTATGTTCCCTCATAACTTCTTAACCAATGGTCAGATTTTGATAAACAAGATCTCAATCGTTTCGTCGTGTTTGTGCGAGTCATCATCATCAGCCCTTTGACGCCCAATGTAGGACATAGGCCTCCCTCGTGGTTTTCATAACCATGAGGGGTTTTGCCATAATCGCCACGCTTGGCAGGCGGGTTGGCGATCGCAGTATGCGGTTGGAATCTCAGGAAGACGCTGCTGCCCGTCTCCTGGTAATTTATTTCCTCAATCGCCTTTTACGACATCCACGGGAGGAAATGGAGTGACGTTATTCTTAAATCGGCGCCACACGGAGAAAAATTTGTGCGATTGTCATAGGCTATATCTATATAGAATCGGCATAAATACAACAAAATAAAAAGACCAAGATAAAAAACTGGCATAAAAAGTAACCTACAAACCTACCATGGGACCTAATTTCAACAATGTAACTAGGTTGGTCCCGCCTGCTGAGTAGTTAATGCTCAGCAGTCGGGTTGTTGGTTATTTTTATTCCAGTTTTTTTATTTAATTGGCTTTTAGGGGTCAACCATAAAACACACAGTCACAGTTGGTCACATTTGTAAGACCCCCTCGCCTTCCTAGTTTGACGTCACATATTTTGCAATTTTACACCTAGAAATTATTAAATTAAAACTGCCGTTCCGAAATTAGTTTTATTTACATTCAAATAATTTTTAATACTATCAACATCATATCAAACATTTGAATTTACAAAACATTAAATTATTAATTGTATTTTTGAAAAGAGCCCTCACGAAACTTAGGACCCCTTCCATCCACTGTCACACTATGTCGAACCCCCTTCCCCTTCCTTAAAGTGTGACGTACCTTATCTATTGTCCCTTATCGAGTGTTTTAAGGAATCTGTTTTTTTTATAAATAAGACCGTGAATCTTCCATATGAGATTATAGTGGGAAAACACCGAAATCCCGACAAAACTGTCAGCTGTTCCGTACGTTTAATTGACGCAGCTGGCAGTATGAAACAGGGTTGTTACGAATATTCGCATTCGCATAAATCGATGCGACTTGTACAAGTCGTGTCGCGTCGCATCTCGCCCGCCGCCGCCCGGTCGGCGGCTGCGCGTCTCTTGTTGGTCCTTTCGCGCATGCGTGGTAAAGTAGGTATATAATAATAGAAATAATATTTCCATTTAGTGTTTCCATTTTGTATCATAATGATACCATCGTTATTATTATTACCCCTGAGTAATAAACGAATAAAACTATGAAATATGTTGACTTAAAGTGTTTAGTGCTATTTCTCGCTCAACATTCGCATTCGCACATTCGCATTCCTAACATTTGCATTCGCGAAACATTCGTAACATCCCTGGTATGAAACTGCTAAAATTTATTTCCGCAATTTCGAAGTTTCCCCTTCCAGTTTCCCTTCTTTTCCCGAACGTTCTACAATAAGATTCCGCAAGATATTTTAGAGTTACCTCCGACGCGGTTTCAAAAATGAGTTAAGCACACTTTGTACAAAAAGGCTTAGGGCCAGTTTCTAAATTGAGAATTTCGCTGAGTAAATAATTAACTGTAGTGCTGTCTCTTTTATTTTCTCAGAAAACAGTGTGACAGAACGTTAATTAAGTATTTACTTATAGTGAAATTCTCAATTCAGAAACCGGCCCTTAGATATAAATTTGTTTATTTTTAGATATTTGTTCATGTCTACAAAATACATTTGCATATAAAAACAACATTGAATAAAACTCAGCAAAAGAATGTACCATTTGCGGAAAGACTGGAGCTTAAACTAGATCAAAAGATTTTGTTTTTATAATGATTAAAAAATTTTGAATCGAATTGAATCCCCATAGTAAAAGTTGTTCGTAATTGAAGATTAAAACCCGCCCGATCAGAAGTTCTAAGCAGCAAAACGTCCTACAGCGCGAAACGTCTAATGAGCAGTAAGCCTAATTAGGAAAAGGTCCATGTAGCAAAACGTCCAACTGTCAGATGGTCTGTATAGCAGAAATTCTATTTCGCAAATCGTCAAATTCTCAAAATGTCTGGATAGCCAGGCACTCCTACTTTCGGATGTATATGAGTATTGTTACACCCTGTATTTACAAAGAAAAATTAAAGACATGTATGTCGGGATAACGGCAACGGGCTGGCCGTAGTCTCTGCCTTCCCCTTAAATATACAAGCGCGAATTTATATGTGTATGTAAGAAAGTAGTTGAGTAATATATTGCTTTAGTAATTATTGTTTTATCCCATTCAGCAAGCAATTTTTTTGACGTGAATCGTCTTTCAGATTGGTAGTAGTTACTAAAACCGCATGCAACGAAATATGCCGCCTCGGAGAGTGCTGTAACTTCGTGTCGTGTGCAATCCTACTTATTATTATATAATATATAAATATTATTGTCAGGATCGTGGCAAGTGGCACCCACTCTACCTACCCCTCTGGGATACTGAGATTTATGTATGTATTATATAAGTTTGTGAAGATGTTTGTTAAGTACACAATTACGCGATAACGGCTGAACGGATTTAGATGAAATTAGGTATGGAGATAATTTGAGTCCCGGGGAAGGACATAGGATACTTTTCATCCCGGAAATTAGTACTCATTTCATGCGGACAAAGTCGCGGGCAGAAGCTAGTTAATTTATACAAAGTCAGATCCTCTTGACTGGTGCCGCTAGATGGCGCCAGTGCCGCGTAATTGCAAAGTTTGGGCTAAAAATTAACGCTTCTAGACGTTTCACGTTAAATCAACGGCCGTGTTACCCGACACAGCCCCATACATTTATCACAGAAACGTTTTAATATCAATCATTTATAGATTTATACGTTTTCAGTCAATTTTTATTTTTTGTATTTTAATTAGATAGGGCGTAGAAGAAATACATGAATGTATTTTAATTCTCAGCATGTATGTTGTATTTTATATGAGGGAGCTTTGACGAGTAAAGTAAAACCTTAGGGTTGTAAAGCCGCGTTTTGGCGATCTTAGTAGACTCTGATGAAAACAGGCATTTCTTGCACTAAGATCGGCGGTGTACACGATACGAGTACCGTGTGCGTACAGTTTTGACGGTCTTAGTACGCTCGGACCGTGTGCGTACAGTTTTGACGGTCTTAGTACGCTCGGACCGTGTGCGTACAGTTTTGACGGTCTTAGTACGCTCGGACCGTGTGCGTACAGTTTTGACGGTCTTAGTAGGCTCGGACCGTGTGCGTACAGTTTTGACGGTCTTAGTACGCTCGGACCGTGTGCGTACAGTTTTGACGGTCTTAGTACGCTCGGACCGTGTGCGTACAGTTTTAGTTGATTACGACGACGCACTCGGTCCGAGCGCACTGACCGTCAAAACCCGGCTTCAGAGGAGCAAGAATAGTTTTCAGATTTTTCCCTGTACTTCTTGTACAAGCCGATAATTACTTGCCAAATTTCATAGTTTTAGATCAACGCAAATTACCCAATGAATTTTGATTCCCTTGAGTGTTGATATATACGTTTTTTGCGGCATAAACTGCCCTTTTTTTTACGTTAACTTAGCAGTCTTATTTACAGCTTCAAGGGTCTGTACACCTGTGTATATGGTTTTAATTTCACCCGATACCTCCACGCGTTCCCGAGATAAAAGTTCTTGATAGACAGATAGATGGACGGACGGACAAAGACATCCTTTAAGGGTTCCGTTTTCTCCTTTTGAGGTACAGAACCCTAAAAAACAACTATTAACAGTCTGTTAACAGATTGTTAACGTACGAAAAACTGGGGGTAAGACACAGATGGTTATGCGACGGGTGCGTCCGCCCCGCCCGTGAAGCGAAAAAAGGCTGGAAAAGGAGAGTGGACTCCAGAACCTTTCTTGTCGGATCTCAGTAGATGACGAACTTCCGTTGCAGTGACGTACCTACTTCTGGTTTCTTAGACACCGATTCTTTTTTTCGCTTTAAATTTTTATTAAAGCAGCCTAAGTGGATATATGCCGCCTAGGCTATTTAAATGGCTTTGGCATCTTCTTACCCTTCCGGGATACTGGCGTGAGTTTATGTAATGCCCTTAAAATTGTTTTTTTTATCAAAATACTTTATTGCACACGAAACATTTAACAGGGCATTCATTACATAATCTTTCTTTATTTTCGAAAAAAAAAACAAAAATTAACATTTTTACAAGACTGTTAATTCTTAATTCGCGGAGCGAACGCGCCGTCGCGTAAACATCTGTGTGTGAACGTAACATTAGAAATTAGACGTTGTAATATGATTCCTAAAGAATAGAAATAAGTATTTTATTTGCAACGCCTTGATTATGTAGGTATGTGGGTGGAAGGACCGGCAAGCCCAGGCGGACATACGACGACCAAATAGGGGATGTATTCGCGAAGGGCAGCTTAAAAAGTACCCGAAACCTGTTTTATTTTAATAAATGTTGATGTGAGTCAACTAGCGTATTATGAAGCTCAATATTAGTGTCACGCCTCACATTGCCCCTATAACATATGAAATAAATTAAACCTGATAAGACATAACTATACGACAGAGCCAAATAAATATTCTACTTTCCCACATAGATGTATACGTTAAAAGGTACATAATCAAGGCGCTGAAAAGCTAAGAGTGCCTAAGTCACCCCTAGAGGGAGACATTTTACGCGTGATATTGTTTGAAATACGTATAAATCCGAATCATATTATGACGTAAATTGAACGGATTAAGAGAATTTTATAATATTTTTTTCTGCAAATACCGTCAAGTTTAGAGACTTTCTTGGCTGTTGTGAGGAATATTTGGTTTTCTTCTGTTATCATATCGCCCCCTTTTATGAACACAAACCATTCAGGAGCATTTTATGTGCATATTGATTGATGAACTAGGGCTTATATACCTATTGCTTTTGTTGTTTTTCTAACTAAATAATTTATTGTTATTTTTATAATATGAATACTTACAAAAATGTAATTGTATATATGCATGATGGTAAGCTGATTGGTGAAATAAATAAAAAATATATTCCAATGGATATGTTGATTCATTTCGCTCCTAAACGCCTCACAAACTAGTGTGATAAAAACACTATTCCTTATAAAACTCCTCAAATAGCCTGTTTAAATGGCCGGTAATAAGAAGTTAACCACAGACTTCTTAAACTGTATTTGAGGAGTGTTTCAAAGGAATCTTTATCGCCATGAGATTAATAAATTAACCCCACCAATGGAAAAAAAACCATATAAGTAATCAATCTTTTACAGATCGTTTATTGCGAATTGTCTTAAAAATATTGATGAAGCGAAAGTGCTTTAACAGGATCGTGGCCAGCGGCAAAAACCCCTGTTTTGGCCTAGGTACCCCTCGGGGATACGGGCGTGAGTTTATGTATGTCTTACAAATATCTCAATGATGTAAATTGTTATTTTTACGATCCACGCGACTGAGAACCTGTGAAAGCCTATGACCAGCCGCGATCCGGCCACCACGCCACGCCGCCGTTGGCAAACTTAATTATATTCTCGTCGGTTATTAGCTAGGATGATGCCCAAACGTTCTTGGTTATGAGTAATTATACCATACTTATTGATTTGAATTAGCAACCTACACAAAAGTATTTTGTAGTAACAATTTATTTTATAACTTACTGATAACATATTAGGTAATTGGCTCAATTATCAACAAGTCACAACCTCGCCGTGTCAATGAGATAACGAATTATGTACTCTCACTGTAATAGTATGAGGTAAATACAAGGCTGGTTTCTGTGTCGAGAATTTTACTAATTGTAAATATTTAAGGGTGCTCTGTGAGCATACTCTTCTTATCAAAAAAAAAATTAAATAAAAAATAAAAACCTACTTCGAAACACTACAGCACTAAAAAGATAGAAATAATTAGAAGTATTTATACATGTAGGTATTGTAGAAGTATAATTTGAAGTCGGTGCCCAAACATATGTGCTGGTCATGAAACTGGGCACCGAGTACAAATTATACTTTTACAATGCATAAATGTATAAATCATCATCATCATCAACCCATTATGTCCTCACCGAGGGGCACGGGTCTCTTCCCTGAGGAAGGTATAGGCCATACTCCACCACGGGGGCCAAGTCCGGATTGGTGGAGGCTTGTAGACTAGTGGCTCGTCTACTGTCAGAAGTTGTCAAGCCGCCCTAAGGCCTCTGACTTGGCTTAACGACTGCCATCTATCAACGGCAGCCGGCACCAACAGCTTAACGTGCCTTGCGAAGCACGGAACCGCTCGGAAAAATGCCACTAGCGTTAGGCATAGACGGCGACCCATCCATGCACTGAACGCGCCCTGTGTTGCTTAACCTTCGTGATCGTTTAAGATCACTCAGGCAGCCGGGGCTACGAGCGATTGTATAAATAGATACTTAATACTAATTATTTCTATCTTTTTAGTGCTGTAGTGTTTCGAAGTCGGTTTTTATTTAAAAAAAAAATATTTTTCAGTTTTTAGTGGAGGAGCGGGAGAAAAATAAACAAGTCCCTTACGATCATAATTTACCGTACATAATTCGTTCCTTTAAAATTTGATGTTCTAAATCTCCGAAAGTCTTCACCAGAACGTCACCAAATTACCTTGGGACTACTTTTACACTATTTTATGAAACATACGGATTTTACTAAAGAATGTGCCCCATTAGGCCTTATTTACTGCTGTCCATTGAAGAGTTCCGTACTCCATCTCGAAAGTCTTCATCAGATCTTCACCAAATTAAAATGGGACCAATGGGACGTTATATCTGTTCGAACAAAAAAGAATTGTCGAAATCGGTTCATATTTGACGGAGTTATGGAGGAACATAGCCAAATAAAAAATATATATACGCGTCGAATTGATAACCTCCTCCTTTTTTGAAGTCGGTGAAAAATAAAATTTATTTGTTGGCAAACACGGTACACTACTTCATACACGGTACACTACAGCGCCAGACTCTGACATACAAATGTCGATAGAGACCTATTGATATTCGTTCAAGTCAATAATTTTATTAGGAACATTGTATACATGTCAATTTAAATAAAATTACGTAATTACCTACTCAAAAAGGAAAATAATGCCATGTTATCATCATCATCAGCAATTTGACGCCCACTGCAGGACATAGGCCTCGCTCATGGTTTTCCAAGCTTCCCGGTGTTGTACCGCCCGCATCCAGCGACTACCCGCCACCACCGTAACCAAGTCGTCAGACCATCTGGTGGGGGGCCTCCCATGTCAAAAAATTAAAAAAAAACAACAATAATAACCAAATAAAATCATATATCCTAATGACACTAAATTAATCTTTTAAGGTGCTCCTACACAGCAGTCAAAAAAAGTTAGAGAATGTTGCTTATAACATAACAAATGTTAAAAAAGATATTCTTGTTGCACTGACCCGTGCTGAGGACAAATTTAAAAACCTATAATCAAGTAGGTACAGCGATATCATTCGAAATGTTAAAACCTAACTGCAAAGTGGGTTACTCGGGGCTGCAAGTGATGTAAATTGCTTCGGCCAGATGTCCCTGTCTATACGTAATACAGAGAAAGTTTGTAAGGAGGCTCGAAACATCGATGCTTGCACTTGCCCATTAGCTCAGTTGGGAGAGCGCTGGCACGGCTAGCCAGAGGTCGCGGGTTCAAGTTCCGGCATGGGTGGAATTTTTAGCCTCTAAATAGGTTTTTAACGTTGTATTATGTTCGATTTGTCATGTTTGTCTCTCTGTTGTGTTTCTTCTTCCTGCTGTACTCTTTTTACGCTGTTTCGCTTTTGTAAATTTAAGTGTGTGTGTGTGTGTGTGTGTGTTTGTATCTGTGCAAGTGTAAATAAATGATTTATCTATCTATCTATCTTAATTAAGTTTAAGTACAACTTCAAGTAACAAAATGTTTTACAACTAATTGCAACATAATATAACAAATTATAATTTTTTGTTGTATATAGGTGCTCTCACACAGCAGTTACATAACGTTATAATTATTAATGTGTAGCATGATTACATTTTACAACAGTATGTAACATTTCGCCACGACATGTCAAGAATGTTATATGTTATAAGTAAACGCTCCCACACTAGTTAAACTCGTTGTATGACATTCTGTAACAATAGTTTGGGTCTGTCTCCCTTCCGCTAACGTCCTGCTGAGGGTCGGATGATACCTTGATACCTAGGACTAGATAGCTTTTATTTTGATTTAGTCAGATGAAAATATAAAAAATACATGACCCTGTAACCAGACAGGATATTACAAACACAGAAATCACTAAGACGGAGAGTTTCTATAAGTAAATTAAGGAGAAATCGAATAAATGTGTATTGTGTGAGTGTTTCATTTTATGTGAACAATTTTTTTCATCTATCAAATTTCTACAAACCAAAGTGAATATCGAACCCACAACATCTATAGCTTGATGCCGCTAGCTAGACCACGAGGCAATAGTTAGACAATAATAGGTATATTTCCGTACTTAGCCAGTAATAGTTAAAAACAGAGATGTCTAACTAGCTCTAAAAAAT
This sequence comes from Yponomeuta malinellus, assembly GCA_947308005.1. Taxonomy (NCBI): domain Eukaryota; kingdom Metazoa; phylum Arthropoda; class Insecta; order Lepidoptera; family Yponomeutidae; genus Yponomeuta; species Yponomeuta malinellus. The sequence goes on from OX371022.1 coordinate 3,284,197, forward strand.
GACCCCACGTTCAATTGTGGGAAGGCGAGCAAAGCTTGTCAGTTGTGTTACCAATCGGAGCGAGTTCAGTATTACCCGGCAAAATATTTATGTACCTACCACCGTCAGACCGCCGGTCGTCCAATCAACGTTGCCGTCGTCACGCAAGGCCACAGAACACATAATGCCCAAGCGCAAGGCGCACAGCATGAACCAATCACAAAGTGATTTACTCTACAGCACATCTTGCGCTCATTTCATTGGTACAGACTAATCGAGAGGACAGGGGCCGTTTTTGAGAGTGAATTTTGTAGGAAGAAATACTTCTATGGTTTTTATTCGTAGGTAATACTTACCCCCGGTTTCTCGTACACTAACAAGCTGTTAATCTACTGTTAACAGCTGGCAGTGGTTTTTTTTTTGTATGCGCTTTGGTCAATTGACAGCTGTTAACAGTAGATTAACAGCATGTTAGTGTACGAGAAACTGGGGGTTAGCCTCTTAGTTGGGGCATTGTACGTAGCAAGCGCTGGGGATTTATATACCTCAGACACTATTTAGGATTTCCTCACGATGTTTTCCTTCACAGTTGGCGAATGGTATTGTTTACCAGTTGCTGCTGCAACTTCATAGACTTAATCTTAACACAGAAAACTAAGTCATTGGTACTCGTACATGTTGGGATTCGAACCCTTGAGTTCCCGAATGTGAGGCCGGCGTTCTACCGATGCCCTACCACCGTTCGGTCAACGAGGCGTTCATATCTCTTGCCAACGTTCTTATCAATTAAGTTGTTATGGAGACTAGGTCAAATGTTACAGGGTGTTACAAAAGGGTCCGGTGGAACTTAGGTACCTAAGTAGTATTTCTCTACTTAACACCAATAACTAATATTTTAAACTCTGAGCATCGCCGGGTTAAGCCAGAGCGGGGCCTGTAGCAAATTCTATGGGTACCTAAAGGGGCCCTATGTTGCTTTGGGTCATCAAGCTTATTGTAGGTAGCTATTAAATTTTAAATAAAATTGTTACAAATAAACTCTTCTGGATTTATTTGTGCTAGAAATAATACTATTCATATAGACTGTTTTGAGCAAATCGTATTTAATATTTATGTAGTGATTGAGAAGTTTAGCTCATCGTGTTCCTTAACTCAAACACATTTTGATGTTGAGAAAGATTGTTACCATGAGATGATTGGTGATCATGAGAGACAAATTAAATGTGCAAAGCAAATTTATATTTTTTACGGTCTGAAAGCGTTGGTGCGTGGCTAATCCGCCACTGATTCTGAGATCTGGAGAAAAAATATGTTGGTCAATACAAAATTTTGATTCTTGATCTATTTAGCGAGTAGGTATATGAAATAGCCTACCTATATTATGAAATCAATACCTACGGCTATCTCAAAAACGCGCAAATCCTGGAACACGCCCACTAAAGTCACTTACGATGACTTTTAGTGTTAAAAATACTCTGTATGCCTATCATTTGGTCAACTTATGTGCCGGGCACTGTATTAGTATCAAGCAAATTAAGCCTTATCTCAGTGGGATGATAAAATATCATTTTCAAGTTCAATAGTTTGCTCTGTCACTTCCTCTCAGTTTTCTTTGCGAGGCGGCCGTCTCGGAAATCAATACCACAATGGCGTCCAAGGTTCCGGTTGTGAAGTTCAATAACGGAAAAACCGTTCCGGTGATTGGTTTAGGAACTTGGAAGGTAAGCACAGAACACATCATAGAAAAGTTTCGAAAAAGTTTTGGGCAAAGCACTGACGTCTAGTAGATACGTTTTATATCAGTGTAACAACAAAACGCAACCGTTTTTTTTTATGAGATTAAAAAATCAATCTGTCAAAAAGTCCAAGTCAACAAAAGTTGTGAAGCTTTGCGCCTTTTTTGGATCGCTCTGAAAAATTGTAATTTCGTCCCTAAAATGGCTTCAGAAGTGCCGAAAGTGAAGTTCTCCAATGGGCTCGAGTGCCCCATTCTTGGGATCGGCACTTGGAAGGTAGGTCGTAGGGAAAACCTATCGGTATCGATCACTCAAAACTTCAGGGTCTTTCGCTATCTCACTAAATTATTCAAACAAAACACGTTACCTATAGATCAACGGCGGGGTTATTTGTAGAACGATTGATAGAACTTAGGTAAATAAATTTAAATATACGTTGTAACTTCACCAACTTTATGTATGACTGTATTTACTATCTAGGTACACCCAAAAAAAATTCTTCTGCACTCCAATAACCTTCATTCTCCAATGGATCTCAATATTTATTAAAACACAAGCAGCTTTAAGCTTTCATGTGTGTATATTGTTCTTGTATACTTGTAAAATGTTTATCAAGTGTGTTTTTAAATGAGTACCGAGGGAGCATTAACTACTGCCTCTGGTAGGTAGTTTATTTCACTCATTCACCACATGGTACGGCAAGAAGTGTTTTCTGGGATTGCCCGGCTACTTATGGAGTTGCTTGGGCAACTTCAGCTGTTAGTGTTTGTATTAATTTTGTATGTCATAATAGCAAGGTCCGGTATATTATATTAATTGCTTAACCTGTTAGATTATGACCTTGAAAGGAACAATTATGAAGCATTGTTTTGGTGGCCTGATCGGGTCCTTTAAAATTGTACAGATTTACGGTCTTATAAAAAACACAATTCCTTCTTAATGCCTATTAAAATAGTCTGTGGTAGGACAAAAATAAGGAGAAGTTATAGCAGACCTCTCCGATCTTCTCACCACTCTGGTTTTGTCTCAAACTCGTTTACTGTCACTGCTGTACATCTCTGGAACGCCCTTCTTGAAAGCTTCCGTAAAGCCACCACTCGGAATGCTTTCAAAGCGCTCATCCGTAAACACTTTCTCGATCAGTGTCATCCCGATCCCCCCTGATCCTCCTCATGAGGAGGATCTCAGCTGTGTACATACATGGACCATCTCTCCCTGTATCTTTTTTATTTGCTGTTGTATATATAATATATATTTATTCATATTTGTTGTTATAGTTTTATATATCTTATTTATATACATGTAGAGTATTTATTTATTGATAGTTTAATTGCACTTAAAAAAAAATCGTACAATGCGGCGGAATTAATGCCATAAGCATAAGAATTTGTTTAATTTAGCTTTTTCACACTTTTGTATGCCTATCATTCAGTCTCATTCACCTCCTGCGGTTGACTGGTAGAAAATGCTCGTAAGTCATAACCACAGATTAAATAAACTGCTTCTTCGAAGTGCTTTAGAGGAATCGTATTTTTACAAATAAGGCCGTAAAAATTTATAGGTCTCTATTAGGTCATCTCGTTCTTCACGCAGTTCCAAAGTAGTTAGCCTATTAAATCCTTATTCATAAAAGCGATGGTGGGCGAGCGGTTGAATGCCGGCTTCTCATTTTTGGAGGTTGTGGGTTCAAATTGTGGCATGTACCAATGACTTTGTTTTCTAAGTTACATACACTTGTGAAGTTGTAGTAGTATACCACTTGCTAACTGTGAATGAAAACATCGTGAGAAAACCCTAGTGTCTGAGGTATTTACATACCCTAGCGCTTGCTACGTACAATGGCCCAACTAGGGTAAGTGCAGAAATGTCAGGTCTAAGTAACTGACTATCGGTATGCATAGGGTTTTTCAATAAAAACATTGTTACTTTGGAGTGGAAGCCGGTTACCCATAATACAGAGTACTTTAGTTTGGGGACCAGGCACTATCTATGTACACTTTTATGACAATTTTTTTCTATTTTCTTTTTAAGAACGGGTTTTAGTAGCTCTTTGTTGTACTGTCCGAAGTAAATCAAATAGGGGTTCCATATCTGAAATTCATATTCTAATACTGGTGAAACACATGTTTTGTACCATTTTAGGAAAAGTTCTTTTATTCCAGTTCTTTATCTGTGTACGAAAAAATCTTGCATAAAATGTAGCAAACTAAGTTAATTTTTTGGTGTGTTTGTCATACCAAGTCTTCCAGCACCTTCACTTATATCTTATTACTGGATATCAGATTACTATAGTATTTATTGGTAATTTATTTACTACATACTGCCAAACAGCTATGAGGATGTTTTAGTTTCAAAAGAGACATTATCGAGGCCCTGGGCGGCCTTCACAATAATGATTTTATTATTTACTAAAGATCAATCCTCAAGGCACGCCACATCTTTCTGTCCTCGGGCGTCCTCGTCGAGCCGCTGCCAGCAATCTGCCTCAGATCGTCAGTCCAGTGAGCTGTTGGGGGTCCTACACTGCCTTTGCCATCTTGTGGTCTCCACATCAATAATTTTCAAGATGTTTTTGCTACTTGAATATTGTACTCGCCCAGTTTCAGTGACTTATTTAGTTCAAGCTGATATAAAGCCATAAGATTAGATTACAGAAACACAGTAACTACCACAGAATAAATGTGGAGTACCACAAAACACTTAACTCTTCAGCTACCTGATAAGAAGATAAATTAGTTGTACTGCACAGAATTACCTTCGTACTTATCTTCATGTCATGATGATATAGCGCTACCATCAGACGAAAGGCGGTACTTGCCTCTCTATTCTCTTATCAAAGCCCACCGAGATCAAAAATGTACTTACAAAACTTATAATGCCGCCTTTAAATGTCCCACTAGGGCACAGGTGGTCAGAGAGAGAGAGAGAGTACGGGCTTAAGGGGCTCCAGGGAGTAAAAGTGGCTCCAGGGAGTGGCGCTAGGCCACTGAGGAAAAAAAATCATGTCTATTTTTACAGATCGCATTTGCAGTGTCAATCAGTGTACAATCTCTCAATCATGTTAATAGTGACTTTTAGGACACATGGCCGTGAAACTAAGGCAACAAAGTAGGTTTTTTAACCAAACAACAATTAAACAAAAACTGCCGTTTTGGGCGTAGGTAAATGCTGTCTAATCTAACGGTGGCAGCCTAGTGGGTAGAGCATCGGACTCGGAAGCAAGAGACCCAGGTTCGATCCCCAGTGCGGGCATATAATATACCTATGACTTGGTTTTCTAAGTTATGTACATTTGTGAAGTTATAGTTGCAATGCCTCTCGCTAACGGTGAAGGAAAACATCGTGAGAAAACCTGAGTGTGTGCTATTCATATACCTCAGCGCTTGAAATCGCCAATCCGCGGTGGGCACGCGTGGTTATTAAGCCCACACTGTCCCCCTAAGAGAAGGCCTGTGCCCTACAGTGGGACGTTTCAAGGCTGCTTATGCTATCTAGTCCCAAGTTCCTGATTCTAGGTCCTAAAAATGACTGTTGAAATAATTGATCGATTGTACACACTTTTTGCAAATACGATCTGTAAAAGAAGATCAGATATGTGGTGGCACTAGCCCTCTGGACTCTGGATTCGCTTAATCACCACTCATAGCATAAGCAGCCTATATATGTCGCACTGTAGGGCACAGGCCTTCTCTCAGAGAGAGAGTGGCATCACCACTCATGGCTACAGATAATTTCAAGCACCAAAGTATGTAAACTCAACTCAGGCACTAAGCTTTCCTCACTATGTGTTCCTTCAGGTAAACATTCCGATGTTAAATGTCTCATCATCATTAACCCGCAAAGACCGTAACAGCGTTATTTATAAAAACGCAATTCCTTAAAACACTCCTGAGATGCAGTTTAAATAGTCTGTGGCAGAGGGAAAATGTTTACGACAGACTATTTAGACAGCATCTGAGGAGTGTTAAAGAGGAATCATGTTTTAGGGTTTCGTACTTGAAAAGGAAAAAACGTAACCCTTATTATAGGATCACTTTGTCCGTCCGCCCGTCCGTCTGTCCGTCTGTCAAGACCCTTTATCTCGGGAACGCGTAAAGGTATCGAGTTGAAATTAAAACCATATATATACTCAGGACTACAGTCCCTTGAAGCTGTGAAAAAATCAAACTTCTAAGTTAACGTAAATGGCCGTTTATGTTATGCCGCAAAAAACGTAAATTTCGACACTCAAGGGAATTAAAATTTATAGAGTACTTTCCGTTGACCTAGAACTATGAAAAGCAAGTAGTATTGACTTGATTCCTGAACTATGTAAGTACCTAAAAATTTGTATAGAACCCTCGGCGGGCGAGTCCGACTCCACTTGTCCGTTTTTTTTTAAAATAAATAACACCGTTTTTTAACTAATCTACACAAAGTACAACGAATTGTCATAATAAATAATGAATTGTAGTTTTATGAAACGTGGCACAGGTGGTATGATCGTTACCCCTCTCGAGGCTGCTATGCAATTATTGTCTTCGTCCACCTATTGGTCAGTCCGCGTAGCGATTCCCACCCCTTTGAGACACAATGGGGAACTTGCGTCAAACTTTAGATTGAAGTGGCATCATAGAAAAAGGCTTTGATGTATAAGCTTAAGATGATTTGAGAAAAGATGGTCAGAGTGGAGTTTTTTTTCCCGCTGCCTTTTTCTCCACTACAAATACGGCCCGAAGGCAGCGGCTAATATAGTACATTGACAGCAAACAGAATGTAAATTCTTTACGTTGAAGTAAATTATTGATTCCTGCGGAGGGAGCATGAGATTTTATCGAGGCGGTTTATCTACAAAAAATGGCCGTTTTAACGAGTTTTGACGTCTATAGTAGGTTAACTTATCTTCGCGAGCACAATGCATCGTTTTTATACCAGTGCCGTGAGATAAAAAAACATCTGTCACTATAAGATAAACCCTATCGCAAATGCGAGCATGATGACAACATAAAAAGATATATTATCGACTTTTGACAGATGTTTCATTTAAATTTATCCCACTTTTGAGAGGGGCATATAAACTTATATCTAGCGTTTCTGTCAGTCATTCTACGAATAAAATCATCACATTTGTCATGATTTGTCCACTGGTGCCTCTTCGCGCCACCTACGCATCCCATTCGTGCCCTTCCTCTGTTTCTGCTCACTGACCGACGTCCAGTGGCCGTCTCCAGGGATTTAAGGACCCGCTCACTGACCTCCGTTCAGCCCTACTCCACGCAACCAAGCACCCTCTGCCGTCCTGCTCAGACCGTCGTCCAGTGCCTATCTCAATTAAAATAATAGTAGGTAAAATGTACCAGTCAACAAAAAATTTTAAAATAAGAAACTTTAAAACAAAGATTTAAACCGACGCACTAAAAAGGCAAAAATTATTTCTTTCTAATGAACTTGCATACCAAGCCATTTACTCACCCCACAAATCATACCTAACTTCTACTAAGTACCTAAGTATGTATGGTGTATTTACTACAAATGTATGGTTTCTAGGAAGTTTTCTGGAAAAAGCTTGACACAGACTCCTCCATTTTTTAAGTCCGTTAATAATAAAATGCTTTTTGTTATAAGTAAATCTAATATTTATTTTGTAACTTTAAACAATGAAATAGGTGGTTTACTACATAACTGGGTACCCAATGGAGAAAAGAAGCATGATATGTTTTCTTCTGAAAACGGGAAATTGTTACCAAACAAATTAATATGTTCTTCACCTTTGATGTAATCTGTAACAAAAAAATGTAATGCATTTCCTAGGAGACTCTGGATATGCCTTTGAGCCTGCCTTGGCTGATGACGCCCATCAGAGGAGAGGCCGAGTAGACTCCCGAGGCTCGGTACACACATTGCCATTGTGGAGCCTGAAACCCAGTAGAGGAGGAATGGCCAGCTCAATGGAACATTCCCTAATTATATTTAACCCTTGAATGAATGCCCCTGTGCATGTAATATAAAAAAACTATAGTGGAACTTGGGTAACTAAGCATTCAATTTTAAGTTACTATTTTGAAAAAATACAATTCGTACATACATATTCCTTCGTTTTAATATTTGATTTATTTGTAAGATTTGATTGATTGTAGCATAGACCAAATATTATTGTAGTCAGCGCGTTCAAAATATCCTGTAACAAATAAAGAGCATAATTAAAAAGGAGTCCAAAACATTCCAATATGATGTAATAGCTTAAGACGAAAAGAAAAAAGGTATGTAAGACATGTTACGAAAATTATTTTAGATGCCCCTAAGAGCAAAAATTGACGCTATACTGGATAGACCTCTATGGTCTATCTATCCAAATACTGTAGGTATTCACTGAGCATTGCCTAAATACACATTTGCATTAGTTTGACAAGCATATTATTTACCTATTGTACTCGGTTGGTGATGGTGAGTCAAGTATTGAACTTAATTTATCACTAGATAATAAGTACTATCAACACTTACATTCCGCCACTGCTCCAGTCGTGTCGGGACCATGCTCTTTCGACAAGGCTCAACGCGCCCCACTCTTTCAACAACCTTTCGCTTCCCATGGGGCCAGAAAACTCATTGTTGGCTAAATTACTGTGGAGCGTCATATACTCGAACGAACCCCAGTTGATTTTGTTTACTGCGCCCTCTAAAACAGAAAAATATTATAGTTCTTGCCGATGAGTGACTTGTATATGATATGATGTCCGTATGAGCTTGTAGGAAGGATCTCCAACTATTGTAGTATTGTATAAATTAACTGCAATGGCTATAAAGTTTGTACTTACTTCATTTTCGGCATCTAAGCATCTATTGTCCGTTATTTGTTTGTTTATTTACATTTTATTTGATACCTAGCACAGACTAAGTAAAGGAAAGATCAAAGACAGATCAGATTTCAATCTGTCAAAAAACGCAAATTGAACGAATGAAATAGTGATTTTCGTCACATCCCTATTTGCCGATTCAGTGTTGTCATACCAATAAGTAGATAAAATCTTATCTCCTATCTAAGGAAGATATGTATATCGAAGAGAAGTCATGCTCGCGGGTGGGATATAATATCGTAATGTTTTAAAATTTTAACCTATCTATCTAGATAGGATAAGAAACTCATGCTCCCCCCGCTGATTGACTAAAGAAACATTTACAAAATAAAACTATAAAGTGTCGAAACCAAGTACATTAAACCGGCACCCCAACGGCAGCGGCACGGCTTCAACCCCAGCAATGAACTTTTTTAAACTTGTGTGACGTATAGAGCAGTCAGCGCGCTTGCCACTACCATTATACTGCTTTGTCGTTGCGGCCAGTATAATGTGCCATGGATTTTATTATTAAAACATAGGAAAAAAATTAAAAACTAAATAGGAACGAAGTTTGCCGGACCTGCTAGAGGGCAGCACAACGTCACGATAAAAGTTTTATTCTATTATCGGCTAGCGCCATCTTGTTTTATTTTACCGCGTAAAGGATGCCGCTACCCGATAGTGGGATAAAGGTATAAGGTAAGATAGGGGACGCTCTACTAGCAGATAGTTATCTATATTAAGAATCTATAAATAGTTGTAATACACTAATATGAAAAACCTTGCTTGGCAATAAATGATTATTCTTTCTTCGCAGTCCAAGCCAGGCGAAGTTACCCAAGCGGTGAAAGACGCCATTGACATCGGCTACCGACACATCGACTGCGCCTACGTTTACGGTAACGAGAAGGAGGTCGGCGTAGCCATCGCCGCCAAGATCAAGGAGGGAGTGGTCAAGAGGTGAGTTGAGCTGGCAACATAGCCAGTGTTGCCAGCCCCACCCGAGAGTAAAACTACTAACGTGCTGCAAAAAACTACTTTTTTTGGTACAAGTCGCGTCTGAGGTGACACGCTTTGTTACTAGACACTGTTAAAAAAATCCACCCAAAAATCATTGATTACAATAGATTTCGTTGCATTGTTTTCAGTTGTTTTTCTTTATTGAGTGCTTTTCTACCATGAAAGCCTTACATTATGTAGTGAAGATTGTACATTTCGAAGGTAGAAATTATGGACTACTTCTAGGCATTAGCTTAAGTTACATACACACTCATTTATTATTAATGAACACGTTACATATAATTATAATTTCACAAAATACGAACATTCACAAAAAGTTTCGTTCAAAAAAAAGTGGCACAACAAACACAGAACATAAAACCAAAATACTAAGTAAATTTGTCCAAAATACCGCCCGGTTCCACCCTAGCATCGTTCCCCCGCTGCACCGCCAGGGGAATCCTTTTCATCAGTTATGTCCCGGAACGATGGTCATACCAACGAATCCTCGGGCGCCGACTGATTTCCCTAATGAAAACTTCCCTCACCCCCCCCATACTCCCATCGTTTCCACAGCCAGTGGGACAAACAAATAATGCAGCATGAGCTGGCTATATTTCCTCATCGTAAGGCGGCACCCGCAGATGCAGCGGGCAAACCTAAATGGGATGATAGACACTAAATGGGCATTGTCCTAAATATTGACGATAAAGATAAAGATTTATTATGTGTCAGTCAAGATACATAAGCATACATTTTGGATAATAAATAAGATAAATTCGGATCAACATGTTCTACTGTTATCAGCGTACAAAGAGTGGCGGTAAGTCTGGACACGGTTTCAACCATTCTGATGTTAAAAAAAGTATTACAAATTGTACTTCATTTGAAAGGTATAATGCTACAATAATATTCACAGATTTCTTGTAGTTTTGTAAATAAGTGTGTGACTAATTTGATCTTCTAACGTACGTTTCACACGTGAATGAAAGTAGGCTTAATATTTTTGAATAAAAAACGCCAAGATACTGACATCTTGGTATTCCGTAAAAAAACAAATATAATATGTACGACGTTTGTACAGGTTTTTTTAAGTAGCATATACACGTCCCACTGCAGGGCTGAGGCCTTCCCTCAGAGAGAGAGAGAGTATGGGCTTAATCACCACGCTAGAACACCTCACTCAGGTTTCCTCACGATGTTTTCCTTCACAGCTAACGAGACGTTTAGTTTTGTTTATTTGTGGCAATGTAAACATAAACATTTACATACAGGCACATACATTGCTTCTGGCCCCACACTAGGATACCCTGTGTCGTGGGAACCAGAAACAACGACATCACAAACATGTAAACATCCAAGACCTGGGGTTTTTTTTATTAGCCGGGATTCGAACCCGGCACCTCTCGCATGGTGTGCAAATGCACTACCGCTGCGCCACGAGGTCGTCAAAATGGTTTCTTTCTTTCAAATCGCTCAGGCTCTCAAAAGTACCTATTTATCGAAAAAAAAAAGACAAATCAATGTTTTTGCCCATTGCAACCATCCCCTGCTGGCTGGACAAAGCCGTATTTCTCACGAAGTGTTTATTGCTGTAAAATAATTCATGTAGGTACTCTTCATGAATTACTCAATACACGCCCTCACCTTAAACTTACTCATAATAAAGTACTTAGTGAGATATGTTTTTGGATGCATGCCTAGTACATATTTTTATCATTTAAGTTTAGAATAAGTGGCATGTTTCTGTAATATCTCCGTATTCAATAAATAAACAAGGAAAAATATTATTTTGAAGATAAATTTAAAGACTGCAAAAGTCGCCTTGTTCTAAAAAATCTTTGATCAAGTGGCACACAAGTAATCTTATTTATTACGGGTTTATTTCAAAAAAATGTGTAGGGTGCAGAATTTTACGCACTTACACAAATTAGTAAGACAAGTGCTAGTGGATACAAATAAGACCACAGTTATAAATCAAATGGCTCTAATCGCAAAGCTTTCAAACACCCTCCGGACTGATGGGTCCACCGGTTATCTCCACCAGTGGGGCCCAGTCTTGCACGCGGAATCCAGTGCTAAGCAAATACAAATCTCGCGCCCTATCACCGGACCTGTCCGTGGAAATCGTGGAATGTCCTGTCTGTCAATGTTGTGTGTCGACCGGGGTGTCTCAAGCTAAACACATACGAGAGGACCCGCTGCATTTAAGGACATAAATAAATGTTGGAACATTGCTAAGAATGTCTTAAACCTACACTACAACTATAACTTAACCTAATTAAATAATAAACTGTTTATATTCACTTAGTGTCATTGTGTTTCTTATTTTTTATATTGTGAATGATATTCAGCACGGAGACTTTGAACTCGAACAATTCATCCTCAGTCATGGTATCAACGTCTGGTAACAAAGATTGTAGGAAATCCTTATTGCTCCTGTCATTCTCCTTTTTAATAGATGTATAGTGATTGGCTGCGATCGGCTCAGGATCCAAATGTATCTCTACTGTTTCAAATTTCATTACAGGTTCTTCCTCTTCTTCAAGAGACTCTTCTGCCTCAACTTCTAAGTCTTCTTTATTGGGTTCGGAGGTAACCTCTGAAAATAACACCAGGTTGCAACTATTGTTAAATTCCAATCCATAATTCTATTTGTGTGGACATAGGCCTCGCTGTTTTTTATGTACCCCACCGCCCCACTGCAGGGCACAGGCCTGATAGAGAGAGAGAGAGAGAGAGAGAGAGAGAGAGAGAGAGAGAGAGAGAGAGAGAGAGAGAGAGAGAGAGTGGGCTTAATGCGTATGGTATGTATGTGAACACCTCAGACCAGGTCTGCTTCCCCAGCCAAGGAAAGACATAGGATGCTTTGGTGCTATTTATTTTCTTTGGCTAACTTAATCCAGCCGCTGCCAGTAATCTGCCTCAGATTATCGGTCGCACGAACTGGTGGTGTTTGATGTCTCCAATGCCACTTTTTACCCCATTGGATGTACATTCTTCGGCGCTGAATGAAATGAAATATTGTTATACATTTAACAGGTTAAACAGTCTCATTTATAAAATACGAATCCATAAAACGAGGCAGTTCAAATAGTAAAGGGAAAAACGTAACCACGGATTAAATAAACTGCCTCTGAGGAGTGCTTTAGAGGAATTGTGTATAAATAAGACCGTTAATATTTATTACATGAAGTTAGTTACCTTAAATCTAGCTAGACAATACCATGTACACTTGATTAATGTCTAAGTATAAATGATGAAGAAATGTAATTTACCCTTGGATTTCATGATTTCGGGTTGGGGGTCTTCATCCAGGAATGTCAATGATTTGCAGTAGGATGAGCTGGTCTCCTTCAAGAGATTCTCAATCTTGCCGGTCTTCTGTGATTTGCGGTAGTGATTCCGTATACCCGACCACTGTTTCTGTGTCTCTTTTACTGTACAGGGAAAAAATTATATAATAAACGGGTGTAGTCATGGTTTCTTTTTCTGGTTTTTATTATTTGCCATCAGCGTCACATTGTGCTTTTGTCAGATTTTATCGCTTTGAGTTTAACTTGAGAAGTTGATGTCCAGCAAAATCACACTTCATTGAAATAAGTGCATATTTAATTTATTAATTATTATTTTAGAATATTCTTTCTTTTCAGGCGCGACACATTGATTATTTATTAGGAAAAATTCATTTAATAGAAATATGAGCATTGTGAGTAATAAAAAAATACTAAGGGCAAAATTGTTCTTGAGCGGTGGTAGCTGGTAGCACATTGGTAGAATGCTTGACTCAAAAGATGTAAAGAGAAGTCCACACATTCAAGATTTCGATCAGCAGGTACCAATGACTTTGTTTACAGTTGGCTTATATCGGCACTGTCTATTTATAAATAGGTAAGCTCGATCTCATGAATAAGTCCAAAAGCATCTGGCATGGATACTCTGACAGTGCTGCCATAGATAAAATGTATCACTGACAACCCTGTCAATTAGATATTTATGTGTTTATCCCTGGGATAAGTGTCCAGTGATTTGGCGCAAAATCATAAGCCTAAAGAGTGGCCAAGTCAAGGGATAAGTAAATTGATACACATATATATCTAGGGATAAACAAATAAATATCAATTGTTTACACTATGACATTTGTAGAGTTACCCATGGATAAATGAATAACAAGACCCCTAGCTATTGTTAGTGCAAGCCGGCCAACATTCTTGAGAATTTGTGGTAGCTTACTCTAGCGGTGAAGGAAAAAACATTGTGAGGAAACCTGAGTGCCTGAGGTGTTCTAAGCATCAGAAACTGTCAATTAGCAGTGGGCTCGATTGGTGTCTAAGCTCATATACTCTCTCTGAGAAAAGGCCCTGCAGTAAATAACACATACATAAACTCGCGCCTGTATTCCAGAGAGGTAGGCAGAGACCAGGGACTGGAACAATACAATACAGAAAAATTCACTTACATTGAGCTTCCTGTTTCGTTGCGGTCTTATGTGCCCAACTTGGGTCTAGCTCTTTGAGAACAGCCTTCCAGGCTTGCTTAACTTGAAACCGATGGCCAAAATCGACATGGTTTAGATTCCATATGCACTGATGACGTTTTACAGCTTCTATTAGCCTGATCTGTTTGCTGAATTTTATTTTCTCCATTTAGTAGATTTCTATATCTTCTAAAACAAAATTCAATCAAGATTCAAGACAATACAAGATTTTTGTTTACGGGCTCGTAGCCTGATTTGCTTTTTGTTGTTTGACATTTTATTTTTTTAATAGTGTGGCCATGTACTAATTCTTAAAATACCCCAATAGTCCAGTATTACCAGATGAAACTTACAAACTACCGTGTAGAGTAAATAATAAAATATCGTCTATAACACTCGAGTAAATACTGTGTACAGTCGACAGCAGGTCAATCTATACATTTTTGTTGCAAAGTTGCCCTTACCGTAACTGAATAAAGAAGGGTATAAGATAACGTCTCGTCTCACCTTGCAAATATGACTTAGTGCAATGGACTTAATTACTAAGGGACTATCCATTAAGTACGTCACACGTTAAGGAGTGGGGAGGGGGTCGACAAAGTGTGACATAGTGTCAAGGGTGGGAGGGGTCCCAAGTTTGAAATAATTTAAATGGAATGGAATAAACTAATTTCGGAACTGCTGTTTCAATTTAATAGTCTCTAAAATATGTGCCACCACAGTCATTCCACTAGGGAGGGGGGGGGGGGGGGGTCTCTCAAATGTGTGACCAAATGTGACAACGAACGGGGGAGGGATAAAAAAAACGCCCAAGTGCGAGTCCGACTCGCGCACGACGTGTTCCGTGCATTATATATACAATATTAGACACAAATATCAAGAAAAAACTGCAAAAAAATCACGTTTGTTGTATGGGAGCCCCCCTTAAATATTTATTTTATTTTAATTATTTTTGAAGCTAATATGAAACTAAATATTCTGTGAGTATTTCAAGCGTCTACTTGTTGCCGTTATTAACATCGAGCAAAAAACGGCAAAAAAAAAATAGGCTTGTTGTGTGGGAGCCCCCCTATTTTATTCTGTTTTTAGTATTTGTTGTTATAGCGGCAACAGAAATACATCACTTGTGAGAATTTCAACTGCCTAGCTATCACGATTCATGATATACAGCCTGGTGACGCACAGACGGACAGTGAAGTCTTAGGCAAGAAACTGCGTTACGCGGGTGCCCGCGCGTGCAATCCGCCGCGGGCCACGCGACCGGTGCCCGCGCGTTTGCCCTGCACTGTTGCACGTTGCGGGGAACGCGCGGGCATCCGCGTAACGCAGTTTTGATAGTACAATTTTAACGTTGGAGGTGAACAGTCGAGTTATTATGGATAAACTAATATTATATTATTTACGCGCGCCAACCCCCAGCCGCTCCGAGCTTCGCTCTCCGCGGCGCTCGGCCTAGGGCCTCGCTAGACACTTGACGTTGGGATTGTTTGAGTGGGAACATGTATAGTCTCGGCCTTCGGCCTCGGCCTGTAATTTTTTAACTTTACTGGTTCTTATTGGTATAATAAATGTCTTTCTTCTTCTTCTTTTTTTATTTCTACCTTAACCGTCACTCAGACGCATCTTCCAGTTTGATTGCATGGTTTAACATTATCTTTAGATTGTTCTTCCAAACATTCAGGTCCTTTATCCTTTCCATTGTCTTCAGAGACAATTCCTTCGGATTTAGACGCAACTCCGTCAACTTCACCATTGGCTTGAGAGGGAACATCTGTAACTAGTCTATTGGCGTCAGAGGCCACTCCTGAAAGCATATAAATAAACATCCAATTTATTCAGTCTTAACTTCTGTCCTCACACGATGACATACACTTAACTCCTGAACTGCCCTCGCGGAATGGAACATATAGGTGGCCCATACTAAGTTGGACACAGATCTGTGTCGCGGCAGACGAGTGGACAGGAGAACTGTATACTGTATTTTTAATATTATTGAAAAAAGTATGACTGCCTGTCGGGAGATGAATGTTATAACCTTATAACTTATACACACTTTCTTCTATTATTTTTATACCAGTTGGTCTCCACTTGAGAACATGTATACCCCATCAACTATGGTACTTCAACTTGCTAATCTTAAACCTCTTTTAAGCCTTTTAGGTGTCAGGAAATTATGGAGAAGAGGGACTAACCTCTGGTATTATCATTGTTTATGTTTTCCTGAACATCGCTGTCTAAGAATGTCAGTAACTTTAGGTAGGATGCGCTTTTTTCCTTCAGGAAACCCTTGATCTGCCCATTGTTTTGTGATTTGCGGTAATAACTCCGTATGGACAACCATTGTCTCTGAGTGTCTTTCACTGTAAACATAAAATAATAATCCCTAACAATAATTTGTACATAACACAATTACTTGTTCTGGTCACAAACTAGGATGCCCTGTGCTATGGAGGAAATCAGATCTAAAAACTATATTTCAACGTAAAGAATTTCCATTGCAGATTTGATAAAATTAGCTAATTGAGAAGGAAAACACTGTGCCTTTTGGTTTCTCCTACGCTTACATCTACTTTTAATAGCTGTCAGATTTGAATTTTTAGCACTTTTGGCTAACAGATTGTTAGTATATGAGATACAGGGGGTATTATACCTCAGAGCTTAAAGTCACCAATCCGCAAAATTCTCTCATAGCCTCTCGTAATCTGTGCTCTGCAGTTGAGCTTTTGTATACAATGTCGGTGCATCAATTAATTTCAATTTGGTTAGTGCGTAAAGTTGGCGGTCTACTTTATGGACTCACTGCACTGATTTTTCAGTACATGTTAGACAAGACTAGCAATCCCAAGAGAATGAGGTCGGTCTGAATACAGAGCTGTTTATCAGAACATTTTGGAAAGCTTGTTGTTTTTAGAAAATTTGTTTTTAAACTAAAACTTTATATTGGTATAAGTATCAATAAATAAATATTGTTGTATCATCATCAGCCGCCATTTGACGCCCACTGCAGGACATAGGCCTCTATTATGGTTTTTAACCATGAAGGGTTTTGCCATAATCGCCACGCTTGGCAGGCGGGTTGGCAATCGCAGTATGCGGTTGGAATCTCAGGAAGACGCTGCTGCCCGTCTCCTGGTACTTTATTTCCTTAGTCGCCTTCCACGACATCCACGGAAGGAAATTCTCAATCCGGCGCCACACGGATTAAGAATAGCGTCCATACATACAAGAGGGAAATTTGCCTGAGAGAGGATAAGTTTAAGATTAGTAGGTCGGACAAATACGTCAACAACTTACATTGGCATTCCTGCTTCAATTTGGGCTTATTTTCCCAACTCGGGTCTAGCTCCTTTAGAACAGCTCTCCAGGCTTCTTTAGTGTGGAAGCGGCAACCGTAATTGGCATGTTTTAGATTCCAGATGCACTCGTGACGTTTAACTGCGACTGTTAGCTTAATTTTACTTTCTCTGTATTTGTCCATTTAGGTACGTACGTATATAGGTATTAAAAACTACGCGACTGTTATGTTTACACAGTTATTATTTCTTTGGTTGGCTGGCTTTCGTTTTGCTCAATTCAATTCAATTCTGCTTTATGGACTCACTGCACTGATAGTGATTATATTCTCTGTGGCACTCATAAAGTAGAGTAATATATGGTGGCACTGATTATACACAATGCTAACAGTTTTTGCTTGTTTGACGTTTAACTTTTTTTTATGTTGTTGCCATTAAACGGATTAATAAAATCTACTAATTTTAGGAAATACAAAAGAGCTCTATAACATAAAATAATGCTATACATACTACAACTACTAAATATCAGTCCCAAAACATTAAATAATATCAAAACATTATTCAAAATAAACAGAAACTTAATGAACGTTACAAGTTAAACTAGGTGATAATTTTGTAGTAAAAATGAAGCTAAAAATATTCATCGCCATCATCATTAGTTCCTGTCACAGAGTACATTACCAGGGTTCCTGTCCCTCATTAGCGACATCATTATCAGCCATTTGACGCCCACTGCAAGACATGGGCCTCCTTCGTGATTTTCATTTTTTATAATCATGAGATTGGCAGGCGGGTTGGCGATCGCAGTATGCGGTTGGAATCTCAGGAAGACGCTGCTGCCCGTCACCTGGTAATTTATTTCCTTAGTCGCCTTCTACGACATCCACGGAAGGAAATGTAGAGACGCTGTTCTTAATCCGGCGCCACACGGAATTAGAGACATAGGGCTCTCAAAACAATTCCATAGCGGCCGATTTTGCGCTTTTGCTTCAAGTTCGTCCATGTTTGCCCCGATATTAGTGGCTTCCTGCTGGTCTGAGCGTCTCCAGTGGTTTTAGAACGTCCTCTCTTTCTCGTTCCATCGCCATTTTAGAGATATTTTGGATGGATGGTTATCGAATCTCCTCATTGTATATCCTATCCAACGCCACTTTGGCATCGCTTTCTTGTTCTTTATTATACATAATACACAAGCAGCATTAAGCTGATGAGTGTATATCACATTCGCAAATATTCATAACTGTTTTAAAATTGGTGGTTTCACAAATGCACTGGCCGTAGGTAGTTTGTGTTCTGACTACTCGATGCCTTAAAACACTTCAAAAACGCCGATTAGGACCTTCCGGACCCACGGCACAACCACTCTGCTCAACTAGTTGTGCCGTGGGTACTTTAAGAAGTCTGCACTGGAGATTTTACAAGGAAAGACGTAGCCACAGTCTAAACAAACAGAGGAATCGTGTTTTATAAATAAGGACGCAGGTGAATATGTAAGTTTTAATTTTAAAATAACTGTCCATAAACTTGTCAAGCTTGATCTATAAAAAAAGAAACACAAAACTTTTTCATGTTTATCAAAAGACTGGTTAATCCATGTACAGTTATGGTACAGACGTAGTTACAATATTTTAATTTTTATTCAGAATTTATTATTGTTACATAAGCAGCCTATATACGTCCCACTGTAGGGCACAGGCCTTCTCTCAGAGAGAGAGAGAGTATGCGCTTAAACACCGCGCGTACCGTGCCCACCGCGGATTGGCGATTTCAAGCGCTGAGGTATGTGAATAGCTCAAACACTCAGGTTTCCTCACGATGTTTTTCCTTCACCGTTAGCAAGTGGTATTGTTCTTTAACTTCACAAATGAACATAACTGAAAACAAAGTCATAGGTACATGCCCGCACTGGGAATCGACCCTGGGTTTCTCGCTTCCGAGCCCAATGTTCTAACCACTAGGCTATCACCGCTATTTGTTAATTATTATTGTTAATGTCAAGCAAAAATGTCCACCGGTGAACAATGGAAACAAACAGAAATAAATAGTTTTCGTCTCGTTCTCTTTGCAGGGAGGACCTGTTCATCACCTCCAAGCTCTGGAACACCTTCCACCGGCCGGACCTGGTCGAGGGTGCCCTCAAGAAGAGTCTGGAGAACTTACAGCTCACCTTCTTGGACCTCTACTTGATCCACTGGCCGGTGGCCTATAAGGTATGCCATTATTATTTCGTTTCCTTCAACGTTGGTCTTATTTTTCGAAATTAAAACTTTCGTAAGCACTGCACATACACATTCTTAACTTGATTCCTTAGTAGCTTTGATAATTGTATGGTTAGGTTACGATGGTGCTGACATTCTCGTTCTGCGAACAAAGCCCCTAAATAAATAAGATTTAAAAAAAACTTGATTCCGGAATCACTTACCTACTTGAATTTTTGGAAATTCTTAACTCAATTCCGGTACTTGAATTTTTGAAAATTCTTCACTCCGGAATCACATACTTGATTAGAGATTTCGGGACTAAGTCAAGATTTTTTTGAAATACTATCAAATTCAAGAAGTAGATCACAAGTAGATAAAAAAACAAAACACAAATCCGTCCTCTTAATACCAGTCATCTTCGTTTTCGCCTTCAAATAATCCTTAATGTTATAGTAGGCTTCTCCCTCTCTGAGAGAAGGACCAGCAGTGGGACGTCATCATCATCATCATCAGCCATTTGACGCCCACTGCAGGGCACAGGCCCCTCGTGGTTTTCATAACCATGAGGGGTTTTGCCATAATCGCCACGCTTGGCAGGCGGGTTGGCGATCGCAGTATGCAGTTGGATTCTCAGGAAGACGCTGCTGCCCGTCTCCTGGTAATTTATTTCCTTAGTCGCCTTCTACGATATCCACGGGAGAAAATGGAGTGACGCTATTCTTAATCCGCCGCCACACGGCAAGTGGGACGTATATACGTCCATTGTCCAGTTTTTTTATGCAGCCTAAAGAATCCAAAATTACCCGCCTTGCCAACAGGAGGACGGCGAACTCTTCCCGGCCGACGCGTCCGGCAATACCCTGTTCTCGGACGCCGATTACGTGGACACCTGGAGGGCGCTGGAGCCTCTGGTGGGGCGCGGACTCGTGCGAAGCCTCGGCGTGTCCAACTTCAACAGCCGTCAGCTGGCAAGGCTGCTTGAGAGTGCTACCGTCAAGCCCGTCACCAACCAGGTGAGTGGATTTGCAGCTGGAGCATCTGGTGAGCCGCGGACTCTTACAATTTAATGAAACTGCAACCAAGTTCCCTCTTCGGTTGGTTGGCAGTTTTCATTCCATTCGTGCCAACTCCATTCAAACTGCATCTGAACACCAACTTTGCAGTCGGAAAGCAGTTGAAATGCTCTGTCTACAGCCTTAGCGGAGCGCAGTCTCGGCGTGTCCAACTTCAAAATACTGTTCGAAAGCGCTATGGTATCAAGCCCGTCGCCGTGGGTGGATACAACTGGAGCCTTGGGTGGGGTGCGGACTCCAACTAGCAAGGGCTTGAGAGAACTAGTACCTAGCCCGTCATCAACTAGATGGTTGGATTTACAACTGGAACGTGGATTGCACGTGGATTTAGTGGATTGCGGGAGCGGATTGTCCAACTCCAAAATACTGTTCGAAAGCGCTGTGGTATCAAGCTCGTCACCAACCAAGTAGATGGATCTTCAGCTGGATCATTTAGTGGGCATGTACTCGGTGTGTCCAACTTCAAAGGCCGGCAACTGGCTAGTGCCCAAACATAAGCAGCCTATATACGTCCCACTGTAGGGCACAGGCCTTCTCTCAGGGAGAGAGTATGGACTTAATCACCACTCGTGCCCACCGCGGATTGGCGATTTCAAGCGATGAGGTATCTGAATAGCGTCTCTGATGGGCGTCCAACGCTGCGTATGCCAGTGGCCTCCACTCTAGGACCTAGCATATATCTAGAGGCCTAGCACTTCCCTCAGATCGCCGGTCTAACTAGCTGATGGACATCCTTGGTCTCCACTCGAGGACCTATTATAGTGTAGTAAATAATGGAGAACTTGCACCAAAAAATGTTTTATCTACACTAATGTTGTAACATTCTACTTATGTTTTCAATACTTGACTTATAATTACTACTGTTATAGCGCAGACAACAAAACACTCAATTTAAGCAATTTCACATGATGGTATAATATTCACATCGATATCGTAAAATCTCATTATAACATCAATAAAACGCGACCAACTTGATTGCAGGGCCAATCAGGTTGGTCGCGTTTTATTGAAGCGCGCAGCTGCGCTCTCATTGGTTAAATTTTAATGGCGGCAAAATCACTGTGATTATACACGTACGCGTGAATTTAATTTTTAATTGCATTAGTGAAGATAAAATAGTGTATGCAATTGCATATAACACGGGTATTAAAACACTCGTTACTATTATGAAACTCGCTGCGCTTGTTTCATAAACTCACACTCGTGTTTATACCCT
Source organism: Yponomeuta malinellus (assembly GCA_947308005.1). Classification (NCBI taxonomy): domain Eukaryota; kingdom Metazoa; phylum Arthropoda; class Insecta; order Lepidoptera; family Yponomeutidae; genus Yponomeuta; species Yponomeuta malinellus. The sequence goes on from OX371022.1 coordinate 3,305,986, forward strand.
TCATTATATGACAGTTGCATAAACTACTATTAATAGAATAGGAGAGGACACGTTAAAAGATAAATAGACGTGGTATTTTTTTCTCTGCGACTAATACTTTTTGTAATATAACCAGTCGAAAAAGTCACGTAGACTATGACGTCACTCCCTAACGTAACTTCTTACATGTATGAAGCGTTTATCAATATTTGAGTTATCTGGTAAAATAATGGTTTTTTGCATCTACACACTTACAAGAAAACGTTCAGAATTCAATGACAAAACGAAATCTGAGTAACTATATTTTTGGCATAATTGAAACACAAAAAAAAAAAAAAAAATTATTGTTTTATAGTTTAAAATTGTTCCTAGGTTTTTATATGATTTCTGAGGTATAAAAGCAATGTCACTCGAATCTAAGTTAGAAGCAAGTTCCCCATTGTTTATTGCCACAAATATGTTACATAACAATACAATAATAACTGTCACTATAATAATAATAACATCCACACAACACAATCACTTGACCTGGTCCCAAACTAGGATACCCTGTACTATGGTAACCAGGCAAGGACATCACAAACATGGAAACACACCCAGACTGAGGCTATTCGTACAAATGTACGACGGCCTCCTGTAGCGATCGAACCCACGACCTCCGGCATGGTAATCAGACGTGATACCGCTAGACGAGCGAGGCAGGCAATAATAGTAATTGTAGAACAGGAAAGCGTGCGTGTAACAATTAGGGTTTGTTCCCGGGAATTCTCGTCCCGGGAATTCCCGGGAAATCGGTTGGTCTCGTTCCCGGGAAATTCAGCTCGAGAAAAGTCGAGACATCGAGAAATTTAAATAAACATTTTTACGCTTAGCTTAATTAAAAGAGTGATTATTTTATCGATAATAGCAAGACATTTTTAATTGGATATGCTGAAGACTTATTCAATCGCCTATACCCCACTGTTCCCACTACTACAGAACCTTTGACAGAAAATAATTCAGAAGTTGTTGAAGCAGGCGTAAGTGAATCAGAACCTGAACAAGACAGCTTTGCAGCTCAATTAGAGAGAGCAATAAAAGGTGTTTCGAAAAATGATGAATCAACTAATGCCGTGGTGCTTTCAAAATCAATAACAAAAAAAGAGTTTTTGCTATTTGAAAAAACAGACAAGAGGACTCCTAATCTGGAAACACTATACAAGGCATTAATTTCAGTCAAGCCGACTTCAACAGAAAATGAAAGGGTATTTTCCATATCGGGAAATGTGGTCAGTAAGATTAGAAGCCGGCTGTCTGATAAATCTATGAATGCTTTAGTTTATCTTAAGGCATATTTTATAAGAGTTAATAAGTAGGCTTAAAGACAGTTATTTTTTTCGTATTAATAGTAGATACCTATTATTTAATTACATTAAAACTGCCAAAAATTGTGATGCATACCATATCACCCACATAGTGAGATTAGTGAGTGACTTTTAGTTATGATGAGAAAAATTATGATTGTTTTTAGTTATAAATGTTTGTTTTAAGCTGATTGTTAATAGAGATTTTGTTTTTTATTAAAAATTAGTGAGATTAGTTATGGTGAGAAGAAAAAATATGATTGTTTTTAGTTAGTATATTTGTTTTGAGCTGATTTTTTATTAAGAATTAGTTTTTTGTTTCAAATTATGTTGATTTTATCATTTAAAATAAACACAGTTAAATTAAAGACTCTTTTTATTATTTAAATAAAAAATCTAGACAAAAATTTACTTTTTTCTCGACAACCCGAGAAGACCCGAGAAATCAGGCTCGAGAACTCTCGACACCCGAGAACTAAAAAACCTCGAGAAATCGGAAACCCTAGTAACAATGGTACTTTTTCAACAATTTTATTTTCTGTCCACAAATTAACTGTGTAAGTATTGCTCAGTTGAAGTGGCAGTGGGCGGGGCACGTAGCTCGAAGAACTGATGGCCGTTGGGGCGAAAAAGTTCTGACCTGGCGACCGCGGACCGGACGACGCAGCGTGGACAGGCCCCCCACCAGATGGTCTGACGACCTGGTTACGGTGGCGGGGAGTCGCTGGATCCGGGCGGCACAACACCGGGAAGCTTGGAAAACCATGAGGGTGGCCTAGGTCCTGCGGTGGGCGTCAAATGGCTGATGATGATGATGATGATGATGATGAGAACAACATTGAATAAATTATAGACTGCGACATAATGTACTATTTGTGAAAGGACTGGAGTGTAAACTCGTTCAAAAGATCTGTATCTCAGCATTCCAGGCCTCGTAAACTACAAAAGATTGGTATCGAAGGTCATATTCGACGCGTCACCAGCACAATGTACACTGTATTAAACGTTTCATATTATGTATTTCTTTCCTCAGGTCGAGTGCCATCCCTACCTGAACCAGAGCCGGCTCAAGGCATTCTGCGAGGCCCGCGGGGTCACAATTACGGCCTACAGTCCGCTGGGCTCCCCTGACCGGCCCTGGGCGAAGCCTGAGGACCCCCAGCTCCTGGCGGACCCCAAGCTGCAGGCCGTCGCCCAGCGGCTGGGCAAGACTCCCGCGCAGGTGCTCATTCGGTGAGGGACTAGCGCCTACATTTAATGGACGGTTGAGCGACGAAATTACATTGGAGGAAGGAAGGGCAGAGAGCTTTAAACTGTATGAAACGCGTGTGAAAAAATATGAGAAGTTTATATTTCTAAGTATTCATAACCTGAGTGTTTGAGCTATTCACATACCTCAGCGCTTGAAATCGCCAATCCGCGGTGGGCACGCGTGGTGATTAAGCCCATACTCTCTCTCTCTCTCTCTCTGAGAGAAGGCCTGTGCTCTACGGTGGGACGTATATAGGCTGCTTATGATGTAGAACACATGCTTATGGCATTGAGTCCGCCGTATTGTACATTAGGCTAAGTGCAATAAAAGTAGATATTAAATAATAACAATAATAACACCTGGGCCTCCTGATCCCGCTCTCTTCATCATCATCATCAGCCACCCGACGCCCACTGCAGGGCACAGGCCTCCCTCATGGTTTTCATAACCATGAAGGGGTTTGCTATAATCGCCACGCTTGGCAGGTGCGTTGGCAACCGCTCTCTTACAGCTGTACATTTTTATAACATACTAGCTGACTCGGCAAACGTGGTTTTCCCGTGGTAATTACCCTACGACCTATTCTCAGATCTACCAAATATGCACAAAAAAATTCATGAAAATCCGTGAAGCCGTTTCGGAAGAGTTCGATAATAAACACTGTGACTCGAGATTTATATACCTATATTAGATTTATTCATTTTCGCCAAACTGCTTCTTTATTATTAATCAAATGCCAAACAGTTATTTTAAACACGTGCACCCTCCTGTTAGGCGAGAGATCATTGGCAAATAATTTAAGATTTTTATATTTTATATTTTGCTTAATTAGAAAGGGATGTCGGTAGCTTACGTTATAAAAAAATATTTCAGTGATAAACTGCGTTCAGATCCAACTTTTAGGGCAACCCGCTGGTTTCCCCACGATGTTTTAACGCCTATCCCCCTTGGCAGGTATCAGATCGACCGCGGCGTGATCGTGATCCCGAAGTCGGTGACCAAGTCCCGCATCGCGTCCAACTTCGCCGTGTTCGATTTCAAACTATCAAAGGAGGATATGCAGCTCATTGACTCCTTCGACAACAACGGACGCTTCGTGCCCATGACATCGTAAGTTATGCACTTAGGAAATAGAAAATTGAACTGCAATGAGCAATGAACTTAAGGCGTTATAATTACGTAATCACAAATAGTGGACAAAAGTCAAGACAATGGACGTAAGTCAAGACAACGTTCCTAAGTAAAAACAGTGAACGTAAGTCAAGACAATGGACGAATCACAAACAGTAGTCGTAAGTCAAGACAACGATCGTAAGTACACACGGTGGACGTAAGTCAAGACAATGGATTTAGGCTCAAACAGTGGCATGGCAGTGAGTCAAGACAACAGATGTAAGGCCCGTCTAGTTATGAGAGCATGGAAACACATTATGGTAAAACAGGGTTACAAAAAAGGTTACTTCTGACTTACGGGACGTAGCGTTCAGCTCATGAATATAGTAGGTGTAAAATTATGTTCTTTTTGTTGCACTAACCCGTGCTGAGGACAATTTTAAAAACCTATTTAGAGGCAAACAATTCCACCCGGGACTTGAACCCGCGACGTCTGGCTGACCGTGCCAGCGCTCTCCCAACTGAGCTAATGAGCAAGGACTCCCCGCCACCGTAACCAGGTCGTCAGACCATCTGGTGGGGGGCCTGCCCACGCTGCGTCGTCCGGTCCGCGGTCGCCAGGTCAGAACTTTTTCGCCCCAACGGCCATCAGTTCTCCGAGCCACGTGCCCCGCCCACTGCCACTTCAACTGAGCAATTCGAGCTTCGAGCTATATCAGTAACTCGGATTCTTCTGCGGATCTCCTCATTCCTGATTCGATTACGCAGTGAAACTCCTAACGTAGCTCGTTGCTCGGTGGGCGACCTTGAACCTTATGAGGCCCATAGTCAGGACAGGCTTTGGTGCGAACAATTAGGCCTATGGCCAGCCCAGTTCCACCATGTTGTTTAACTCCTGAACTGCCCTCGCGGAATGGAACGTATAGGTGGCCCGTACTAAGTTGGACACAGATCTGTGTCGCGGCAGACGAGTGGTTAAATTAACAAAGAAAATTGTACTCTTTTTTTCAGCTCCCTTGGCCATAAGGACCATCCCTTCGAGAACGACGAATTCTAAGTCCAGATGACCACATAATATGTGCTGCAAATGTAGTTACGCTATTGCACTTGTGGTGTGTTATTACCGTTGTATAAGTGTTAATACAATATTATTTTAACAATGCTGTTTACGACTGGAAATACATAAATGTTTTGAATGTCACTTGCTTTTTTATTAATGTTTTTTTGAACTGCTTGACAATACAAGTCGATATAGGCTAAAAAACCCATTTGTTCCCAACGAGTCACACTCTCAACAGTCACACTGTGACTGGTTGGGATTTTTTTCATAAATAATGCCCAACCAGTCACACTGTTACTTCATGGGAACTGTTTATTAGTAATTTCCCAACAAGTCACACATAATTTAGCACTAGGTGGCACCGGACGGTATTTTTATCGCGGTATTATTGTGTTCATAATGCCGTGAAGACACCTTTGCGAATTGAAGAGTTTGATGATTTTCTCAAGGATCCCGTCAAGAGATCTTGACCAAATTATACCACCTCTGAGGTAACACCGTTTTAACAAAAACCGGCGAAGCGCGCATCGGATTCGCGCACCGAGGGTTCCGTACTCGCGCTTGGCCGTTTTTTATTATTCGTCGTTAGAATATAATAAGTCCCACAATCACGCCAAGTTTGATGCTTGTCTGACATACATTGTATTACAGTTTTTACGATAGAGCATAAACGAGAAAACACGTCGCAGACTGATCGAATATCGGCTTATTTAATCGGTATTAATGAGATCTTTTCGTGGATGTCGTAGAAGGCGACTAAGGAAATACATTACCAGGAGACGGGCAGCAGCGTTTTCCTGAGATTCCAACCGCATACTGCGATCGCCAACCCGCCTGTCAAGCGTGGCGATTATGGCAAAACCCCTCATGGTTAGGAAAACCATGAGGGAGGCTTTGTCCTGCAGTGGGCGTCAAATGGCTGATGATGATGATGAATGAGATCTTTGATGAAACTTTGCGACCAGGATCTGATGATGGCACTGAAATACGGCATCAACTGCCCTTGCGGAATGGAACGTATAGGTGGCCCATACTAAGTTGGACATAGATCTGTGTCGCGGCAGACGAGTGGTTGAGACTCTTCAAGACTGGGATTATTTGATAAGTCGTAAGTAATAATGAGGTCTGGTAAAACTTGGTTTGCCGTGGCACTGGAAGGGGAATGGAACTCAACGGAAATGGGATCAAATATTGTTTTTTTCTAATCATATACAAACAGGTAAAATTAGTAGGTAGGTTCGCGCATGGTCGCTGATCCGATGTTGGAAAGTGGTTACATACATAAGCAGCCTATAACCTACGTCCCACTGTAGGGCACAGGCCCTCTCAGGGAGAGAGTATGCGTGCCCAACGCGGATTGGCGGTTTGTGAGTAGCTCAGACACTCAGGTTTCCTCACGATGTTTTCCTTCACAGTTAGCGAGTGGTATTGCTACTAGAACTTCACAAATGTACATAACTTAGAAAACAAATTCATAGGTACATGCCCGCACTGGGAATCCAACCTGGGTCTCTCGCTTCTGAGTCCAATGTTCTTCCCACTCGGCTAGCACCGCTCAGTGGCGGTGGAATGTATGAACCGCCGCTTATAACATACCTGTCGAACGGTTGGTGAAGCCATGTTTTTAGGACATTAATTCTCTTAATTTTATTTGCAACACACGGCTACCATAACTAAGTGAAGCATTGAAAGAAATAATTAAGTAATCTATCTACCCATAGATAAATAATTGCGTAAGCGGCATCTGGCTCGCGGCCAGGGCCTGTTTCATAAAACTACAATTCACAATGACAATTCGATGCAGGTACATTGCGAAGTCTTTCTTCTCGTTAATCTGTAGGTTGGGCGACTTTGCAAGGTAGATACCTACCTACCTCCAATTGACGTAGTAAACCATTAATTTTGTTGTAGTTCTATGAAACGGGCCCCAGATCTCCACCCAAAAGCCTGTAGTTAATTCTGCAGACAACCTCGACGTCAATTTGGACATAACGTGTTTCAATTTGAGTGCATTTATTTAAGAATAGATAATACGATCAATGCCATTTTATTCAATAGGAATTATAAAGTCATAATGATAAAAACACGATTCCTTTAAACACTGCTCAAATACAGTTTAAATACAAATAGCCTTATTTATAACAAGTCGATCTCACTAAAACACTCTTAATTGTAATGCAACGCCAAACCTTGGTCTCTGCCTACCCCTCCGGGATACAGGCGTGAGTTTATGCAATTTGGAACATAATGGCGGGAGTAAACTAAAATGAGCGAGCTAAAATGGCTGCTCAGGTGCTCAGGCAGATGTACACTGTACACCAGCGTCATAAGGACGTAAAAACCGGCCAAGCGCGAGTCGGACTCGCGCACGTAGGGGTTCGTACCATTATCTATACAACATTAGACACAAAGATCGAGAAAAAACCGGCGACATATCACGTTTGTTGTATGGGAGCCCCCCTGAAATATTTATGTTATTTTAATTTAATTATTTATTTTTGAGGTGAATATAGAACTAAATATTCTGTGAATACTTCAAGCCTATTGCTTCAACCTATTGCCCTTATTAAATCGAGCAAAAACGGCAAAAACTTTGGTTGGTTTTATGTTAAGATAATGGTACGGAACCCTTCGTGCCTTCGCAATAACGATCAGTAAAATATATGATGTTTTTCATTGGTGGCATATACCCACGAAGTGATTCTCATGGTATGGAGCCCATTAACCACAGAACAGAGAAAATTATGTTCTGTGACCGTAACAATTAATTTTAAGATAAACGCTAGTTACAATGAGAGAGGTTTCTAGGTCAACGACTTAGGGCCGGTTTCTGAATTGAGAATTTCACTAAGAAAACACCTAAGTAACGTTCTGTCACGCTCTTTTCTGAGAAATTCGAAGAGACAGCACTACAGTTAACCATTTACTTACAGATATTCTCAATTCAGAAACTGGCCATTAAATAAGTTTGCTAAGAAAATTATACCTACTTTTAAAATAAAGTTGAAACCAACTTTATTAGGAAGTACTTTCAGAAGCCTTCCGAACAGAAAATGAGGGTTATTTATGCTAAACACCTAGCAAAGGTCTTTACTGTACCTTCACCGGTAGATATTACCAAGCTGTAGTGATGACTAGGTAATCTTCCTTTAACCTGTAAAATTGTTGGTTTCGTGATTTCGTCTAATGTTGGTTTTCAGTTGCCACTTCAACATTCAATGTCAGCGTCTGTGCTTATTCTGTTTAAGTAAACTGTAGAAAACGCTGCTGGTTGTACAATTATATAGTGTTTATGTTATTCCTAACTTACATTAATGTGTTTGTACAACTGTTTGTTTTCTCTAATAAATAAAAATTAAATAAAAATAAGAAGACTAATGAGAAAAAAAATATACGCGTCGAATTGATAACCTCTTTCTTTGAAGTCGGTTAAAAACGAGGTACGATTCGCAATTTCTTCTAGGCAACCTTGTGATGGAAAAGTTGCCGAAAGAAAAGAGACGGCTCTCTGGTGGGAACTAATAGGCTAGCGTACGTTTTCGATGTTTATTTTAGTAAAATGTTTTTTTTTTTTACAAAATAATTATTTCTTTATAAAATTTATATTTAACTAAGTCACATATTATAGTTACTTACAAGTAAAATTATTAAGGGACGACCCGAGGCTAACTAGTGCCGATGTCAAGAACGGAAAAAAAATCATATCTTCTTTTATTATCGTAGTTTAATAGGTTTTTGCAAAACGTGAACGTCATAAATCTCTATAACTGTAATAGTTATTTTTAGAACCTACAGCATCTAGAACCTAGTGGTCTCATTAATAAAAAAAAACACGATTCCTTAAAACACTCATCAGAGGCGGTTTAAATAGTATGTGGCAACGTAACCACAGGACAGATAAACAAGACTGTTAGGTTATTGACCCCAGGTTCTAGCCTGTGTTCTAAAAATAGTTATTACAATGTATGACGTTCAGTTTTTGCTAAAATCTATTACATAAGATCTGTTTTTTTATTGGTGAGACTAGTTAGATCCAGATCGCTCCTTAAAGCAAGACATACACATAAAAAACAACATAACATAACATAAACTCACGCCTGTATCCCAGAGGGGCAGGCAGAGACCAGGGACTGCCACTTGCTACGATCCTGACAGATCACTTTCGCTTCCTCAACATTCATTAGTCGTTGCATGCACGCACGCCTGTTTCGGGTACTTTTTATCTTGCCCTTTGTTAATACAACCCCGTATTTGGTCGAAGTATGTCCGTCTGGGTCGTCCCTCACCGGCCCTTCCATCCACATTCGCACGATATATTTGTTTTGTCAATCTTTCTTCCTTCATCCTATAAAAAAAAAAAAACAAAATAATCTAGACAAAAAAACTTAAAACTTACAGATAGATTTTTGGTATTATTTTATTATTATGGCACCAAACTTATTGAGATTACTCATATTTTGTACGAAAAATTAAATAAGTACAGTCAGCTCTTTTTAGGGTTCCGTAGGCCGATAAGGTACCCTTATAGTTTCGCCATGTCGCAAATGCGCATAGTGCAAAGACCGGTGGTACTAGAAAGCTGTTATTTGGTATGTGTATACATATTTATCACGCCGACAAAGTTAAAGAATAAAATGTTGTAAAGATTTTTTAACTCCATCTCCCCTAACATGAAAAGTGGGGATGATATATTTTTTTTCGTGTACTCCATCATGTGGGGCATCGTTGGATTCATCATCATCATCATCATCAGCCTATGCTTGTCCACTGCTGGACATAGGCCTCTCCTATAGCACGCCACTGAGCATGGTCCTCGGCTACTCTCATCCAACTCTTGCCAGCCGCCCTGCGAAGATCATCGCTCCACCGAGTCTGAGGACGTCCTTTGACGGACGACGTTGGATTGGTCGTTAAAAAATATTGTGGGTGTAGGAAGACTATTATTTATTTAGGGTTCCGTTTGCGAAATATTAAGATAAGCAACATTGTTTACTTATTTTTCTACTAGCTATTGCCGGCGACTTCGTTCGCGTGGTAATTTTGATGTGTATTTGTCCGGGTTAAAAAATAGCCTATGTGCTAATCCAGACTATAATCTATCTCTGTGCAAAATTTCATCCGGATCCGTTCAGCCGTTTTTGCGTGAAAGAGTAACAAACATCCATCCATACATACAAACTTTCGCATTTATAATATTAGTAAGGATAAATTAATCCTATGAGTCAGCACAATTTTTTTTATGAAAGAGTAAAATTTCGTTTGTTTAAATAGTTTAGAGCCTCTCTAGTACTGAAACCCAAAACAGGATGTTAGTTTACTATTCTCCAAACAGAAGACTTCTCACAGTGTCCCGAATCAGGACAGAACCTGTTGAAAGTGGTCTCGCTATCAAAACCAAATATTTCTCTTTCCTCTTGGATTCTGAATGAAAAGGTGCTGTCATGCGTTCCAATGAAATATGCTGCGTGTGAGCAAATAATTTGATCTATTATTGCAACTCCGCCGTCTTTAAAATCAAGCAAATCCACCTCACTGGGCAGGTAAGAGTAGACTTTGTAGTCAAGTTCTCTAAGCTGACTTTGTAACAGTTTCAACTCCGACATGGGTGCATCGGTCGCTATGAAAACTTTTTGTATATTTGGAGTAAATTTTTTCACAGCTTCATTGATTTGCTTCACAGTTCCCATTAGTGACGGTACGTCGCCTTTGCGACTTCTGGCAAAGTCTTGCCTTCTCCAGTGAACACTTATGTACGAATCACATTTTGCTTGGGAACATCCAAAGTTATTTTTTATGTATTTTCTAGCAGTTTCCACAAGTTCTCTGTTGAACTTCATACTTTTCCTGCAATTCCAGTACTCTTTCGTACCATAGGTGTCATGCAATGCTATCTCTGCATGTGCAAACATAACTTTCTTATCACTTGGATGTAGTAACACAAGTTCCCAGAGTTTGCTGGCTTTGCCTTGGAAGCGAACACAGATTATTTCTTTAGCTGTGATGTTTCTATATCCCCAGAAGTCACTACGGTAGTCACAGCCGCCCTTTTTCACCTCCCACTTATCAACAAAGGAGCCACCTTCGAAAGGATCATCATAGTTTTGCAATACATACAAAGTGTCTATTGCTAGAGGTTTTCCCAGTGACTTGCTGAATATTTCGTGTAAATCATAAACCGGTGCGTAAGCACTTAGCGATTGTACGTCGAAAAACTTGCTCCAAGGCAAAGGTTGGATGGTATGGCGACTTTCTGATCTCCAGTGGTATAACCTAAACCAAGTAGGGAGCACCAAGCTCCAGTCCAACTTTTGGGACGTTTTCCTGGCTTCCGCAAGCATTATAGCGAAGCGCATGTAAACATCTCGACGTAAATTGAATCCCTCGGGCGGATTTACATCGTAGAACAGAAGTTTTGTGCTTGTATCTTCGGCTGGGTTGGGGCAGGTTTTGGTGGCAGCGTCGCAAAATCCCGTGTCGGTGTTGGATTCAGCCGTTAATAACAGTAGTTTCGCAGCGAATAATAAGCAAAGAAACATTTTGCCACTGCTCCGTTACGTTTCATAGAAAGAAAACTCGGTTTAGCCAAATTCCCTGAATGAATTGTTTACGTTAATTTTTTTTACCACAGAGTAGTGAGTAAGGTAAGGATATTTGCATATCAATCAACAAACTATTAGTTACATTACATACAAATAAATGCTCGACCCACCGCGCGCGCCCGCCTGGAGCAAAAAAAAAAACCGGGTTCGCTCCGCGTTTCAAGCCGTGCAGATGTCGCCGCCAACAAGTAAATAAAATTAGCCGTTGAATTAACCACCTAGGACGTTCATTAGGAGGTGACATCCAATAAAGGGCTGAAGGTTATTCAGCCATGTGATTGAACAAAACGTTAAATAATAATCCGGCTGAAGGTGGCTAGCCAAGTAGTCAGTGAGTATAGGCGGTGCGTCTGCTTTGATAGGGTGACCAAGATACAGTACCCGCCACAATAGTTTATCCGTGACCTGCAACCTTGACCGTAATTTACTTCTGCAACTGCTCCGGCGGTGCGCAATGTGCGGGGCTTCGCGTTTGCGTAACAAAGTATAGGCACCCATGCTTACGGCTTGCAAGGGTGCCTGCTCTTTGTTACAGTGGGCGGGGGCTACCCTTCCTCCGTACCTCCGGATTTTTATATACCTTGTAGGGAGGTAACTAGATCCAGTGGAAATGAGTGCACAGAGGTTGTTTTCAGACTATTTGAACATATCAGCAACCAAATCACGAGTGCTCCCAATCCTGTTTCATTTGAACCTATTGACCATTCGAAAGTACGCAGAAAGAAAACATCGTCGAATTTTAATTTCAAAATTGCCGTTTTCGGACCATAATGTGTTTTGTTTCTACACACTGTAATGTAAGTCTAAGATTTTTTTTATTCTGTAAAAATGCCTTTTTAGTGGCACTAATAAACTTAGAGGCTAGCCAATGGCCAATAAACTTCCTAGACTTTGAATTGAACGGCTAATTTAATGAGTTGGCGGTGACGTAAACACTGGTGCTTTTGCCGTTTGAGTCCAGAAGCTTGCAAGTAATTTTTAGATAGCTAAAAACATCCCGCGGCAAGCAGGACCAGTCATTAACTGTGGAGGACGCGCTTCCATGTCGAGTAAGCGTCTGTGTCTGAACACACCTAACTTTATTTATTTCACAAACTACAGAAGATTGTCTGTGTACTCTGTGTGATCAATATACTTTAGCTGGCAATACTATTAACTCTGATGTCATTTATTTGTCATTTTTGGAAAACTACAAATGTGGCTATAAACTGCTAGGTATAAGAGAAAGAATTGAATAAACTCCAATAAAGCTGCAATTCTTTGCTAAATTATTAAAATGGAGTTAAACGACGTCATAGTGAATCAACCTGTCGTCATAGATAACGTAAATATCTTCTACTTTCATTGTAAAACCAAGCACCGATATTTTAGATGGCACTCCCGTATTTCTTCAAATCCATTGAAACTGCATTTGAAATTGGAACAAACGTATTGTTTGGCCAGTTTAGAAGGCCGTGAATTGTGCGGTGATGGTTTGAGACCAGCTTGCAATAAAAAATGAGTCATACATTTTTTCTATGTCAAGTTTCATAGTTTTGTTGTGCCTCAGCTCTTGGTAACCTTAAGTTCTGTCTTCGTTCATTGACTGAATATAGTCTTAGATCCCTTTATGATGTGTAGCTTTAAATTATAGTAAAGTATCACACACACAACATGTAACGTAATGTAATAATATACATCTCACTTTCCAGCTGCTAAGGTGTAAATGTATATTTTCGTATCGCTCTGTATTTTAAGATACAAAGATATAAAAATATACATTATAGCTGGTATGTGTGGTCTCCTGACGATTTCTATGGAAAGATGTAATGAGATGTTTTGTGCTATAATATACATCTTTAAAAGCAAAAAAAAAACTGGTGATGTGTGGGTCAGACTCACACACCAAGGTTTCTGTACCACATGTATTGCGTTGTTGATAGGAATAGAAAAGCAATAATTAGATAGTATTTAAAAAAATTGGTCTAGTTTTTACCAGACCTAGCCGTTTGTGATGTCCTTGCCTGCTAACCGTAGGACAGGGTATCCTGGTTTGTGACCAGGATAAGTAATTGTGTTGTGTGGAAGTTTTTATTAATTTATTCTGCTGACTGAAAACATTTTTTGTTTCTATTCTTTTTGTTGCACTAACCCGTGCTGAGGACAATTTTAAAAACCTATTTAGAGGCTAAAAATTCCACCCATGCCGGGACTTGAACCTGCGACACGGCATGGTTAGGCAGAGGTCTATTTAGAAATAGGTTTTTAACATTTTTTGTTGATAACCACTTAATTAGCTCCCAAATAAACTGCTTACTGCAGAAAGGAAACATGTACACAAAACAAAACTTTTCAGGAGACACAAAAAAAGGAAACATCTGTAGGACATGTTGCCTTTTTGCAGTAAACAAAACTCTTAGCATGACGTCACACTGTTAATTTTAGCGACAGTTGTTTCTTTTTTGCAGTAAACAATGTAATTACCCTCTTAAAACATATTTCTGACAGAAACTCAATTTCGCCGCATGTTTCCTTTCTGCAGTAAGCGGTTCAAATATGACCAAACTTTTTAATTTTCAGGGCTCTGGTGTGATAAAAGCTGGATTCGCTGGTGATCAAATACCAAAATGCAGATTTCCAAACTAGTAAGTAGAAAAAATTCAATAGTTCTTCTTTACAATATTCTGGTACGGTCACTTTCGTTTATTTTAACGTATTTCTGAGCATCTGATAAACAGGGGGTCCTGTGTTTTAGTATCATAAGATACATACATAAGCACCCTATATATGTCCCACTGTAGGGCACAGGCATTCTCTCAGGGAGAGGATATGTGAATGGCTCACCCCCAGTTTCTCATACACTATCACGCTGTTAATCTACTGTTAACAGCTGTCAATTGACCAAAGTGCATACAAAAGAAACTACTGACAGCTGTTAACAGTAGATTAACAGCTTGTTAGTGTACGAGAAACCGGGAGTTAGACACTCAGGTTTCCTCACTCTGTTTTCCTTCACAGTTAGCAAGTTGTATTGATACTATAATATCACAAATGTACATAACTTAGAAAACAAAGTCATAGGTACATGCCCGCACTAGGAATTGAACCTGGGTCTCTCGCTTCCGAGTCCAATGTTCTACCTACTAGGCTACCATTGGCCGTTTTACCATTAATGTTTTCCACCAGCATCGGACGGCCCAAACACGTCCGTGTAATGGCTGGAGCCCTGGAGGGTGAGCTGTTCGTGGGCCCCCGAGCGGAGGAGCACCGCGGTCTGCTCAGCGTCAAGTACCCCATGGAGCACGGTATTGTGACAGATTGGAACGACATGGAGCGCGTTTGGAACTACATTTATAGCAAGGTTTGTTTTATAATAGTATTGCTCTTTTATTTTCCCTCTCCCCTTGCCCCTTGCCCCTCGCCCATCCCCTCACCCCTCTCCCCTCTTATGGGGAGACCACCAACTTATGAGTAGTATAGTTGAGATGATTTGAGAAAAGACAGTCGGAGTGCAGCTTCTTTCTCTGTCTTTTTCTCCATTACTACTCGACCCGAAGACAGCGGCATTCAACAGAATGTAAATTATTTATGTTTAAATAAATTATGACCTGGAAAAGTTCTGACCTGGTGACCGCGGACCGGACGTCGCAGCGTGGGCAGCCCCGCCACCGGTCTGACGACCTGGTTACGGTGGCGGGGCGACGCTGGATGCGGGCGGCACAACACCGGGAAGCTTGGAAAACCATGAGGGGTTTTGCCATAATCGCCACGCTTGGCAGGCGGGTTGGCGATCGCAGTATGCGGTTGGAATCTCAGGTAGACGCTGCTGCCCGTCTCCTGGTAATTGATTTCCTTAGTCGCCTTCTACGACATCCACGGAAAGAAATGGAGTAACGCTATTCTTAATCCGGCGCCACACAGAATGTTGAATAGATAATGAACCCTTCGTGCGCGAGTCCGAATCGCAATTGGCCGTTTTTTTTTTTTTAATAAAACTAGAATTAAAAGCGAGTCCCCGGCTAACCCGACGTCCCCCCGTCCCCCAGGACCAGCTGTCGACGTTCTCCGAGGAGCACCCGGTCCTGCTGACGGAGGCGCCCCTTAACCCGCGCCGCAACCGCGAGAAGGCCGCCGAGGTCTTCTTCGAGACGTTCAACGTGCCAGCGCTCTTCGTTTCTATGCAGGCTGTGCTTAGCTTGTGAGTGGTATACGTACATACATAGACTCACGCCTGTAGCAAGAGACCAGGGACTGCCACTTGCCACGATCCTCACAGATCACTTTGGCTTCCTCGACATTCATCAGTCATTGCATGCACGCACGCCGCAGTAGTATACGATGGACCAATATTCCGCAACCTTTGATGCTTTTCAAGTTGTGACGTCATAGTTTGAGTCAGATTTGTATGGCGCGTTTTGTACCACGTGACTAGAATGACTTTTCGACAGGTCACATTATAGAAAGTATTAGTCGTAGAGCCACGATTAACCACGTTTCTTTATCTTTTAACATGGCCTCTCCGATTATATTATAACATATTTTGTCAGTTTTCAACTTGATAATTATTACTCATGAATGTACTCAATATTCAGTTACGTAAGTCCTACTTCGAGAAGGAGGTCACTCGTCGAATCCAACTCGGATGGGCAGTGGCTCAAGACAAAGGTGTATAACCAATGTGCGTTGCCAGTGATGACTTATGGATGTGAGATCCGGTCGCTGACTACGGGCCTCATAAGAAGGCTCAAGGTCGCCCAACGAGCAATGGAGAGAGCTATGTTAGGAGTTTCACTGCATGATCGAAGTATTGAGTACTCATGAATGTATTGAACACTAGACACAATCGTCCTCTAAATACCGATTGACATTAATCTACTGTTTAATACCAGACATCTTTGTCTTCTATATAATTCTCAATGTTATGAGTCGAAATATTTCCACAGATACGCGACCGGTAGAACGACGGGCGTGGTTCTCGACGCCGGAGACGGCGTCATACACGCCGTTCCCATATACGAGGGATTTGCTATGCCACACAGCATCATGCGGGTTGATGTGGCTGGGAGGGACGTCACCCGGTACCTCAGGTGGGTCACACCTGAAACTGAAAACACACCTGCGATACACTCGGCGTGAACGAAGGTTACACCATGCCACACAGCATCATGCGCAGGTACGTGTGGTTGGGAGGGACGTCATCCGATAGCTCAGGTTGGTGACACCCGAGAACACACGTGCAATACACTAACAAAATTCAACATTCATTCATGTTGTGGACTGAAAGAGGATGTAGTGACAAGAATTGAAAAAAGGAATGTTGCGTTGGTTTGGACATGTGGAGAGGATGAAGGAAGAAAGATTGACAAAACAAATATATCGAGCGAATGTGGATGGAAGGGCCGGTAAGGGACGACCCAGACGGACATACTTTGACCGAATAGAGGATGTATTAGCAAAGGGCCAGATAAAAAGTACCCGAAACCGGCGTGCGTGCATGCAACGACTAATGAGTGTTGAGGAAGCGAAAGAGATCTGTCAGGATCGTAGCAAGTGGCAGTCCCTGGTCTCTGCCTACCCCTCTGGGATACAGGCGTGAGTTTATGTTATGTTTATGTTATGTTTTCATGACACTCGGCATGAACGAGGGTTACACCATGCCACACAGCATCATGCGCGGGTAGGTGTGGCTGGGAGGGACGTCACCCGGTACCTCAGGTGGGAGACACCTGAAGACACATGGGCGATACACTAAGAACAAACAAATGAAACTCAAATTGCTCAAGGGGTGACAAACGCTGTTCCCATCTACGTGGGTTTCGCTATGCCACACAGCATATTGTGGGTAGACGTGGCTGGGAGGGACGTCACCCGATACCTCATGTTGGTAACATATGAAAACACATGTGCAATGTACCAAGGACAAACTAATGACATTCAAATGGCACAAGGGGCGACAAACGCTGTTCCCATATATGTGGGTTTCGCTATGCCACACAGCATATTGGGGGTAGATGTGAATGGCGAGAGCTGGATGAGAGTAGCCGAAGAGCTATAGGAGAGGCCTATGTCCAGCAGTGGACAAGCATAGGCCGATGATGATGATGATGATGTGGCTGGGAGGGACGTCACCCAATACCTCAGGTGGGTGACACACAAATGACACAGGGGAAACACTAACAACAAACGAATGACGGTGACATGGGGTGACTTAAAATACTTTTGTTGCTGACCGTATTTCTTTTACTGATCCCCTGTAATGATGTTCCAGATTACTCCTCCGCAAGGAAGGCGTGAACCTACGCACCTCGGCCGAGCTAGAGATAGTGAAGTCCATCAAGGAGCGAGCCTGCTACCTCTCGCCCAATCCTCTGAAAGAAGAAACTCTTGAGACTGAACGCGCGCAGTATACCCTCCCCGACGGCACTCAGTTGGAGGTTCGTAGCTGTGTTTAGCTCCAAGGCAGCTCAGCCAGATGTATGGGGACGAGAAAGAGGATGAAATTAGCGTTATAATAATGGTACAATTTTCATCAAAATCGGTTGCGTAGTTTGTTGAAAAAAAGAAACTTTAGAAACTGTAGTCGCGCTCTAAGCGCTCCTCAATGATGCTCAGTTGCAGGTTCGTAGCTCTGTCTAGCTCCAAAGTAGCTCCGCGTGATGTTTGGGGACGGGAAAGAGGATGAAATTAGCGTTATAATGGTACAATTTTCATCAAAATCGTTTGCGTAGTTTGTTAGAAACTAGGCGCGCACTGAGCGCTCCTCAATGATGCTCAGTTAGAGGTTTGTAGGTATGTCTAGCTCCAAAGTAGCTCCGCGTCATGTATGGGGACATAGAAGGCGAAGAAATTAGCTTCTGATGGTACAATTTTCATCAGAATCAGTTCTGTGGTTTTAAAATAAAAACTTTGGAAAAAAGGCGCGCACTCAGCGCGCCCGACGACGTCCAGAGGTCCGTCAAAGTAGGTTAGCATGACATATGGGTACATCAAGAGTGTTAAGTAAGCTTTCTAATAGTAAAAGTTTCATCAAAATCGGTTTGGTTGTGTCTGATTTTTATGGAAAGCTAATAAACGGTCTGGTAAGGAAGAGGATAACTTATATTTTGTTGCAGATTGGCCCGGCGAGATTCCGCGCGCCAGAAGTACTGTTCAGACCTGATCTCATAGGCGAAGAGAGCGAAGGTAAAAATAATTGATAACATAGCACGCTATAACCTCCATAACTTTTGCGTAGCTGAAATATTACCAAAAGAGCTATTCAGAATTCTTTGAAATCTGTGATTAAGTCTTCTGTGATTTTTATTTATTTCTCGACGTGCAGCCTTCGACGTGGGAGCCCCCCTTGAATATTTATTTTATCCTGTTTTTAGTATTTGTCGTTATAGCGGCAACAGAAATACATCATCTGTGAAAATTTCAACTGTCTAGCTATCACGGTTGAGGAGATACAGCCTGGTGACAGACGGACGGATGGACAGCGGAGTCTTAGTAATAGGGTCCCTTACTCTTTGGTCACGGAACCCTAAAAACAGCATGTTTTTATCAACAAATTTGTTAGGTTATGAATAGATCGCACATCCTAGATATCAGTTAAAAAAAGTCCACCGCGAAGTTCCCTTGGCAGGTAAACAGCGACTAGAAAGCTTTTCTTTGACAGTATAATCTGTACTTTAAACTTATCGGACAGTTAAAAGTTACTTTACGTTTTGGAGGGCTCACAGTAGGAATATATGTAAGGAACTACAACCGTTAAATGTAACCTATGTTCTAAGCTCAATTAATTCATACATTCATTCATAAAATGAAGATTTAGTTGAATCCCGTTTTAAACCCATTTAAATTCCATTCGAAGATTGTTTTAGTGGAGTTGGTTTTTATTGAATAATACTACAAATCTGCTAATCTGGTATCATTATTCTTCCCCAATATCCCCAATATGCAAAGATTTCTTCCCCAAAATGCAACCAACCAAAATGCACAGAGTATGCTTAACACATTTTTTAAACCGCGTCGGTGGTAACTCTAATATTATTATATCTTGAGGAATCTTATTGTAGGACCGTTCCCATATAAACTCCGTTCTAAGATTGTTTTAGTGGAGTTGGCTTTTATTGAATAAGACTACAAATGTGCTTACATAAGATATATTATAATTGCCTTATTGATTGATTGTTTTTATGTGTCATTTTTCACAGAATAGCATTGTGTCATACCTTTCGGGACAGCACTGGCTCCTGAGATACAGGTCCCCGCCTAGTTCAGGCAGGAGTCAGGGTACAATGATATTGTAAAAATTTTTAATTTATTTGTGTTGAAATAAACAATTATCTTATCTTATCTTATCTTATTATTCTTCCCCAACATGCAAAGATTGAATGCTGAGACCTATAGTTGTCTTATGTACCCCCCAGGTCTCCACGAGGTGTTAATGTTCGCGATACAAAAGTCAGATATGGACCTCCGCAAGGTCCTCTATCAGAACATCGTTCTCAGCGGGGGCTCCACCTTGTTCCGAGGCTTTGGCGACCGCCTGCTCTCCGAGATTAGAAGACTCGCCCCTAAGGACATGAAGCTAAGGGTGAGTGTTGGATAACCGAGCGATCCTACTGAAATTTGTCGTACTTGGTGTTTTTTTTTTTTTTTTATGTAGCCTATATTCGTCCCTCTGCAGGGCACAGGCCTTCTCTCAGAGAGAGAGAGAGAGAGTATGGACTTAATCACTCAGGTTTCCTCACGATGTTTTTCAGCGAGTGGTATTGCTACTATAACTTCACAAATGTATGTAACTTGGAAAGTAAAGTCATAGGTACATGCCCGCACTGGGAATCGAACCTTGGTCTCTGGCTTCCGAGTCCAATGTGGGTAGAACTAGGCTACCACCGCTCTCTAAAATTTAAAATATTTCTTTGAGCAGATATTTACGTATGTCCAATGGTTGAGACTTACAGAGAGCAAGCCAGCCTGTTCCCGATCACCCTAAGCAGAGTGCTGGAAAATACTTACATACTACTCACGCCTGTGTCCCAGAGGGGTAGGCAGAGAGCAGGGACTGCCACGATCCTGACAGATCATTTTCGCTTCCTCAACATTCATATACATTCAATAACGGCCTTATTTACAAAAACACGATTCCTTAAAACACCCGACAAATACGCATTAAAACAAATAAAAACCGACTTCGAAACACTGCATCACTAAAAAGTTAGAAATAATTTAAATAATTAGAAGTATATGTGCTGGTCATGAAACTGGGCACCGACTACAAATACTTATACTTCTACAATACCTACATGTATAAATACTTCTAATTATTTAAATTATTTCTAACTTTTTAGTGCTGTAGTGTTTCGAAGTAGGATTAAATTTTTTGTGGAGAGCGGGAGAAAAATAAACAAGTCCCTTATAACCATAATTTACCCTACTTAATTCGTTGCTTTAAAATTTGATGTTCTAAATTTCCATCTCCGAAAGTCTTCACCCGAACATCACCAAATTAACTTGGGACTACTTTTACGCTATTTTATGAAACATATGGATATTACTAAAGGATGGGCCCCATTAGGGGTTATTTACTGCGGTCCATTGAAGAGTTCCGTTCTCCATCTCTAGAAGTCTCCATCATTTCTTCACCAAATTAAAATGGGACCAATGGGACGTTATACCTGTTCGAACAAAAAAAAAAAAGAATTGTCGAAATTGGTTAAGATTTGACCGTGTTATGGAGGAACTAGCTATATATATATATATATATATATATATATATATACGCGTGTATATGTATATATATACACGCGTCGAATTGATAACCTCCTCCTTTTTTGAAGTCGGTTAAATAGTCTATGTCGGTGATTTTACAAAGAAAAAACGTATCCACAGATTAAATAAGCTTCCTCTGTGGAGTGCTTTAGAGGAATCGTGTTTTTGTAAATGAGGCCGTTAATTTCTAAATAGTTAAAGAAGCCTTTTGTCTTCGGCCCCGTTGGTCTTGCGGTTAACTAGCTTGACTACCAAAACAGAGGTCGCAGGTTCGATTGCCACAAATTTGATTTTTACAAATGACCACAGTCTGGGTGTATTTCCATGTTTATGATGTGCTTGCCTGGTTACCATAGCACAGAATATCCTAGTTTGAGACCACAATTGATTGCGTTGTGTGGAAGTTATTTCTTAAGTTATTTTTCACGCAGATATCGGCGCCCCAGGAGCGCCTCTACTCCACGTGGATCGGGGGTTCGATTCTCGCCTCGCTCGACACATTCCGTAAGATGTGGGTCTCCAAGCGCGAATACGACGAGGACGGCCACCGGGCTCTGCATAGGAAGACGTTTTAGGCGACACTAGCAAATTTAAGACCTTTCGACCTTACGGGCCCTGCATAAGAGGACGTTTTTGAGCTCTGTAGCAAACGTAAGACCACCCGAGCTCACAGGGCCTGCATAAGAAGACGTTTTTGAGCTCTATAGCAAACGTAAGACCACCCGAGCTCACAGGGCCTGCATAAGAAGACGTTTTTGAGCTCTATAGCAAACGTAAGACCACCCGAGCTCACAGGGCCTGCATAAGAAGACGTTTTTGAGCTCTATAGCAAACGTAAGACCACCCGAGCTCACAGGGCCTGCGTAAGAAGACGTTTTAGACCTCTCTAGCAAACGTAAGACCTTCTGAGCTCACCGGCCTTGCATTAGAAGACGTTTTAGACCTCTCTAGCCAACTTGCGATCTTCTGAGCTCACCGGCCTTGCATTAGAAGACGTTTTTGAACTCTATAGCAAACATAAGACAATACGACCTTACTGGCCCTGCGTAAGAAGAGGAATCTGCGAATCAAACGAAACCTGGTCGGACTCTTCCGACGAAAAATCAGCTAAGTGAAGCCGGCTAATAATGTGTAGTGCTTACGAAAGTTTCAGTTCGAAGAACTATGTAAGTTCACAGGACCTGCTTAAGAAGACGTTAATGAGCTCTATAGCAAACGTAAGATCATCCGACCTTACAGACACTGGGTAGGGAGACTTTGTACAGCATTTTTTTGCAAAAGAAAGGAGAGTGACTCACCAACGTGAGTCACTTTCACTGATGACTCAGATATTAAGGGGACCCCGTCACTAGAGCCACCAATGAAAAAAAAATCATAGGCATCTTTTGACAGATCGTTTTAGCAAAAAGTGTCAGACCACCGGGAACCTGGGATCACGATCCTGTTTATGCCAGAAACTGCCGTTTTTGGCGTTACTGCTGTCTTGTCGTGGGTTTTTCGCCTTATGGTCGCGGCCATGGGTACTAAAAATCGGCAATTATCTTACGCTAAAATTATCTGTAAAACAAGATATGATTTTTGGGGTTCCGTACCTCAAAAGGAAAAACGGAACACTTAGAGGATAACTTTTTTGTCCGTCCGTCCGTCCGTCTGTCTGTCTGTCTGTCTGTCTGTCTGTCTGTCTGTCTGTCTGTCTATTAAGACCCTTTATCTCGGGAACGCGTGCAGTTATCAAGTTGAAATTAAAACAATACACTCAAGTCTACGGTCCCTTGAAGTCGTGAAAAAATCAAACTTATAAGTTAACGTAAAAAAAAGTTACGGCCGTTTATGCTGCAGAAAACGTATATTTCGTGTCTCTCAATTGAATCAAAATTTGTAGGGTACTTCCCGATCACCTAGAACTGTCAAATTTGGTAAGTAATATCGTCGCATACTAGACGTACAGTAAAAAATCTGACACTATAAATTCGTAACTAAATCATAAAAAAAAATAGTCTGAAGTTCGGGAAAAGCCGGGAAAAACTGCGAGACTCGATTCCTTTATAATATGTAAGTACCTACAAATTTGTACGAAACCCTCGGTGGGCGAGTCCGACTCGCACTTGTCCGGGTTTTTTCCATTGGTGGCCTTCTATGGAGCCCTTAATGTATGGTTGGTTGGTATCATACTTAATTTGAGTAAGGTATTTGTGAGATTATAGGTATAATTTCAACTAAGCAAGTTATAAGCACCTTAGCGTTTTTAACCTTAACCAACTAGTGACTACGCCAAAGGGGATCAGCTCCTATATTACGTCCCATAAACGATTCCAATCGTTTGACTCTCAAATTCCACACTAATTGCTATGGCAAACGTCAGGATTCCGACAGGATTTGGTGCGCGTAATCGACAGTTGGTTAAAATCTAAAATGTACTATAGTTTCTTTAGTATACACTTCTTACCGCTTTTTCAATAACTGCTTGAGATAATCTAATCAACAATGCCTTGATACAGAAGCATTTCTAACGTGTACTAAAACGTCATAACGCAGTATATTTTTGTGCTCATTTGTGTACCCTGTTATTCCATAAGGTTGAAAATTCTCACAGCTAGTATTGGCTAGTTAAACAACAAACACCTCTAATGCATTTTCAAAAGATATAAAAAATAAATGTATATGTGTTGGAAAATAAAACAAATATATTCTCAATCTCAACTCTAGCTTTCATTTGAAAAAGCTGTGTAAATAAGTAAAATTGTACGGTTTTTGACGTGAAACTTCTTTCAGTTCGGTAGTATCTAAATCGGGCCAATATCTAAAACCGAGGCAACGAAAACATGTCGCCTCGGCATAAGCTGTTAACTCTGTAACTCCGTGTCGTGTGCAATTCGTTTATATATCGTTGAGTAGAGCAAAGTAGTCATTATTGACTTGTGCCGTTAGATGTCGCCAGTGTTGCGTGACACATTGCGCGCTTAATTAGACGTTTCACGTTAAACCAACGGCCTCGTAACCCGTCACAGCCCCACCCGCTTTTCGTTGAATACGGGGCGGTTCAAAAAGGATTTACTCTGCTCATTGGTTTGTTATGCTCACCTTTTATTATGAGACACACTCTGAAATCGCGAATAAAATATCAGCTGGTCCATACCGTCGGCTTATTGGAAGAACTCATTAACCGACATATTCACAATTGGGAGAAAAAGGACTTTCTAGTTCGTTGTTAGTTAATGGTTGTGTTTTCTCCTCCTTATTCCCTATAACATCGTTAAAATAATGCCTGATACTAAAACACCACTATTGTATCATTGTTCAATTCATCTCTATGTCCATACCTTTAAAAAAAAAGCGGTTAGTGAGTTTTTGCAGTTAATGACTTCTTGCAATAAGCCGACGATACATTTCATATGGCGGCGTCATATCAGGCCGGAGGTCATGGGTTCCATTCCCACTCGGGGCCAGCGTAAGTACAAATGGCCTCAGTCTGGGTGTATTTCCATGTTTGTGATATCCTTGCCTGGTTACCATAGCACAGGGTATCCTAGTTTGGGACCAGGAGAAGTGATTGTGTTGTGTGGAAGTTACCCTTATCTCATACTTGCTATGAAAAGATGATGTTTTTTTTTTTTTATTTCAAAGATAGTCTCATTGTTTGTATTTTACTGATCAGTGGAATAACCATTAGGATCTTCCGGATCTTTCTTAAACATCATATTTGCTACCATAATTAAAACAGAAATTAGGGAAACAGCTTGTTTTTTGTACATGTAAAGCTTAGTGTTAAAGAAATAAAAATAATATTATGTTTAAGCATGAATTTATGGTATTTATAGATAATTATGTTTAAAGACACTTGTGTAATTCAATTAAATTATTTCTTTTCGACTTTGTTTGAATTTCATTTTCGCTCTTCAACCTTACTGCCTCGTTGGTCTAGCGGTTAACACTCTTGACGGTCAAAACAGAGGTCGTGGGTTAGATTCCCGCTGGATACCGCCGTACAGTTGTACAAATGGCCGCAGTCTGGGTGTATTTCCATGTTTGTGATGTCCTTGCCTGGTTACCATAGCACAGGGTAACCTATTTTGGGACCAGGACAAGTGATTGTTGTGGGGAAATTATTATTATTATAAGCTACTAGATGACCCCGTGAACTTCGTGTCACCGACGTCAACCGTTTTTTTTTCTTCTCACCGTTTAAACCTTCCCTAATTAGCCAAATCGGCCCAGCCGTTCTCGAGTTTTTGTGAGACTAACGAACAGCAATTCATTTTTATATATAAAGATTCAAGGGCCGAACTGTCAAAATATGTGGGTATGTAATTTAATAGTTCGGAGAGGATTTGACTAACTGTATTTTAATATAAGGGCTGGGTTGGTCGGATTTTAATAAGTAAAAGATCTCGGCGGTAATTATGTGACTTTTATTGGAAGGTTTTAAAGGGAGTGCTTAAATTGACAGCAGGAAATGAAACGGAAAAACTTTATTGTAAAACTGCTACAAAAATGGTTACTGGCTCCCAAACTAGCATTCTCTGTGCTATGGGTAACTAGAAACAGAAAATATTGTATTGAACAACACGGAGTAGGTTTAATCGGGCGATTCCATACAGCCGTCAGTGGTTAAGGGGGTCCAGGGAGTAACACGAGCGCCATCTTTTTTTACAGATCAAATTTGCAAAGTGTCAGTAGGTACAATCTCTCAATCATGTTAACAGTGATTTTAGGACCCACGACAAAGTACCTAGACGTCCATCGTCAATAAAAAACGTCCGTTTCTGGCGTTAATGCTATCTAGTCCTAGGTTTTTTGCCTTAGGTTCAGGGCCATGGGTCCTAAAAATCACTATTACCTAACATGACTGAGAGATTGTACTGACACTTTTTTGAAAATTTAGTCTGTAAATGAAGTCGGTTAAAAAAGATACGATTTTTTTTCCCCGCTGGCGTTAGTGTTAAAACGTAGTGATTACATACTCTTTGGTGTTACTCCCTAGACCCGCTCTATTATAATATTATCTATCTGTGGTTATGCCTTCGGACAAAACATCCAAAGTAAGGAACCAACCAAACTAAAAAGTTAGCGCGGCTTCTGATTCTGAATTATTCTGAAAGCGAGCTTCCGTTTCCTTTTTTTTAATTGATAGTTGACAGTGTGTTCAAAAACTATAAATGAGAAAATATTATTAAGCTAAGCAGATAAGAAAGCATCAAGTGATGGGTTTTACAGGATCCTATTAAAACATCATGTGGATATGCATGATACAATTAAAAAAGTTATTTTTATGCCATAATTGACGACTATGTGATCGTTAGCAAGATTATAGCAAACATTAATCGTGAATAATTCGTAGGTAGTTAGTTAGTTAGACCTGAGATTCCGCACTTAGCCTCCCTCATGGTTGACACGTTGTACGTAGCAAAGCTGTGAGTTTATTCCAGCCAGCCCATCTCTTTCCAGAAAGCCAGCAGTGCTCTGATGTCACTGCAGGCCTCCCGAAGGGATCCCAGCTTCCACGCCTTCACAGAGAATGGTCACATGGGCGGGTGTTTCATTTTCTTTGAGGCATCCCCAGCAAAGCGGGCTGTGTCGGTAAGTCCCATGCTGTAGAAATGTATATTATTATGTGTATAATACATATTAAGAAGTTTTTGTTTAGAACGGTCGTGTGTTCGTCTTTAGTCAAGTGTTACCAGTTTTTGTTATTTTTGGGGCCTTTTCGTAACTTAGCCGTTATCAGGCCAAATACAGCTTAAATAATTTCATGTACAGTCTTTCCCTTTACCTTCGACTATTGATACTGCATTTGAGAGGTATTGTTAAGAAATCGAGTTTTTCTAAAAAAAAGCCTAGTCTATCAATAAGAATTAAGTAGGTAATCTTTACATGTCGCTTATTCTGGGTATTGAAAATAAAAATTCTAGTCAGGAAACTTAGGCAATAAGATAATAAGACCCAGCCGGTTCGTAAATTAAACATTAAAATTCGTCAATTTATCCGTTTATCATTTATGCTTACCAGTTAATTTCTTACAACGCCTGTGGTTTACTAGTAGAAAATGCTTGTAACATTAAGTCCGCCACATTGCCATTTTGTATTTGGTTTACCTATGTGCAATATTACTTTCTCTAGTCATGTCTGCTTAGGTTTTTATCAGATGCATATTATTAGCCTTGTATCTAGACTTTTTAGTAGTCGCGTATTTTAATTTTTACCAGCGATATGCCTCTTACAATTCCAATTGTCTAACTGGCATATTCCATAATAATTGCAGTCGCAGACGTCAGGATCCCGACAGGATTTGGTGCGCATAATAAGGGCATGGTGTTGGTGGTGGATAATTTGTTAGTTTTTTTCGTGACGATATAATAGCTTTTATTTTTTTCACATCTTATTCGTCAAAATCGGTCTGTTTGGTCTCTGGGACGTCATGAAGAAATATTCATACATAAGCGTGAAAATTAAACATAACCCTTCTTGGCTTTCGCAGTATTATAAAGAAACATAACCCTTCATGGCTTTCGCAGTGTGATAAAAATAAAGTTAAATAAATGGTTGGAAACACAATTTTATTTTTTGAGTAAACTCAGCTAAATTTTACGTAAGATTTACTTTATACTTACTTTGATTATATTTAGTAAAAAATATTTGATAGAAAACTTCGAATCCAATGGTGAGTATGGTGACCCATTTTATTCTTCGTGTTAATTTTGAAGAAAAGGGTCTGGCAACACTGCTTTGCTTTTGCTGTTACGCTCGTTTCAGTGTTTCAGTGTTTCTTCAGCGTTCGTTTAATTTTTCTTTGCAAGCGAGCTAGCCAGCTGAATTTCGTTGAACTGAAAGTACTAATAAACAGTTAAACTATGTTTTTGAGCAAACAACGATAACAGTGATGTTCTGCTTCTAAACTCTGCGGGGAATTGATTTGTTTCCCGCGCTGCGAATCTAACAATCCAAAAATGAGCAAAAGGCAAAATTCACCAGATTTCACTACCTACGGTATGTAGAACTCAACCACAAACGCTTACACTGAAAGCGATAGAACTCCAGTCATTAAAATGGTCGTGGTATCTAACCTATTAAATTTATAATAAGAATAAACTTTCGATAAACAACCACCTTCGATGCTGTCTTGATTGAAATTTGGACGCGATTCTGTAAATTCTTACTGACATATCTGCCCCAAAAGCCATATTTACATTCCTGTCTTCATAAGTGTCTATTTAAATCTTTACCTTTGTGTTTCAGATCCATTTTCTGACCAGGTAAGTGTACAGAAATCAACCTATTGTCCACTGTCTACTAGCCCACGGGATATGAAGCAGTGATAATGCAGTGATAAGTGTTTTAGAGGACACACTGTCAGTGGCGTAACTATAGAGTGGCAGGGCTGGCAAAATGCCATGGGCCCCTTTAATCCAAAACAATATTTGTTAAATTAATCAAATGATTCCGAGGCAAATAGGATTTACTGTATACCAACGACATTTACTTTCAAGGAACCTCTTATAGGAAGCACAGGTATGGATTCTGAATGATTTACATGAGAGAAAATAGGGAAAGGAGGAGTTCAATGACAATCTCATATCAACTGCTTACTTCGTAGAATGTATTTTGTGTTTTTGTCATTGTAATAATATAAATAATCCAGCCTAACATAAATAATAAGTCCATGTGGCGCCGGAGAATAGCGTCACTCCATTTCCTTCCGTGGATGTCGTAGAAGATTTCAAACTGCATACTGCTCTCGCCAGCCCGCCTGCCAATTGTGGCGATTATGGCAAAACCATAATCGCCATGCTTGGCAGGCCTATGTCCTGCAGTGGGAGTCATATGGCTGGTGATGAATATAAATAAATACATCCCCATGTAGGGTACAGGCCTTCGCTCAGAGAGAGAGTATGGGCTTAATCACCATGCATGCCCACTGCAGATTGGTACTCAGGTTTCCACACAATGTTTCCTTCACATTTCGCAAATGCTTAATAGAAGAGAGATAGGTAACAATTTAGTGTACATAAAAAAGGAAATTACACATATTTCTTAACCTAAGAGTAGAGATGGTGTTCTTATAGCTAAAAGTCTCTTGCAGACAATGTTGTATTGTGGTATTGCTACTGCAAATTCACAAATATACGTAACTTCCAAAACCAAGTCATTCAAGTGCTCTACCAACTGTGCTACCACCACCATTGATAAGTTTTGTTTCTTTTTCTAGAATATGTACAATGTTTCGTCAACAAGTGACTTCAAGATGATGGGTAAAGATATTATGCCCAAAAGGCGCTTCAAACAGAATGCTTGTAAGTGTAACTTGTAAATGTGTATCCACTTTACAACAAAATATCCTCATACATCCGAGAATGGGTTCTGCTCATCAATATTTACGACTGTCACCTGACCCTGTCCCAGGAGCTGGCTGTTAACGCTACTAATACTGAAGATGGATCTTCACTGGAAGATCACACTCAGCATGTCACTATGAACACCTGCTTATCAATGTACTAGGACTGAAAAAACATTGGCCTTTGCATCTACATAATGAGAGGATTTATACAGCGTCCAGTGGCACCTTCACTCACACTAGATGGGTTATGGGACCATTCTGACACTGCAATGCCTGGGACACTGTTTTTAGACGGAGTAAGCTTGCCCAGCACCTATACCATCCTTGTCTTTCCTGTGGGCTAGGCCGACTAGGACTGAATGAACCACAAAAAAAAAATCTGTTGCATAAATAATATTGCAGCAGGCAGTAACTTTAGCATGAATGGAACAAAATCTATATCGCCTTTATGTCGATAAAGCGAACGTGACCTGTCAGGATCGTGGCAAGTGGCGGTCCCTGGTCTATGCCTACCCCACTAGGATACAGTTAAAGTTGTATTGTCCGTTAATTATAGGCAGTCTTAGGAATGTTTCCATTTTCGGATTCACTGTTATGGTGATTTTGTTACTCCCTGTATGTATTTTTTTTATTGTATACTGAAGCATGGGCAGGCTCCCCACCAGATGGTCTGACGACCTGGTTACGGTGGCGGGGAGTCGCTGGATGCGGGCGGCACTACACCGGGAAGCTTGGAAAACCATGAGGGAGGCCTATGTCCTGCAGTGAACGTCAAATGGCTCATGATGATGATGATACTAAAGCGTAACAACGAGACTTTGTTAAGTTTGCTATTACATTTGACATGCTATGTCGCTCGGACAATCTAATATCATTTAGATTGTAAAGTATACTTTTGATAAATGTGTTCTAAGGTTTTGATAGATAATAAAATGACGGTCATTCAAGACATATTTTTCTTATCCTGTACCTGGGTTTTGATTGAGAAAATGTTATATTATAATTAATAATTTTGGAAACAACCTCTCTTTATGCAAAACTGAGTATAGGAAACCAAGAATGTGAAAATGTCCGGAATTTTATTACCTATCAAACCCTCGGACCACACCTATCAAAAGTAAACAAAAATAAAATCCCAAATAGATGGTTATGGTTATGAAAACCACGAAGGAGGCCTATGTCCTGCAGTGGGCGTCAAATGGCTGATGATGATGAGATAAAAATCCTTTACTTGCATATTGAAGCCGATAACCCCTGCGTTATGCTCGTGAACGGGTGCTGTTCGTGTGTCTGGCCGCAGCATTCATGTTTTTCCTACTTTTGTAAGAAGTGTTATTTTGGCTTTTAAAGTTATTGGTGGCTATCACGGAATCATATCATATAGTTTTTGATGTATAAGTTTAAGATGATTTGAGAAAAGATGGTCAGAGTGGAGTTTTTTTTTCCCGCTGCCTTTTTCTCCACTACAAATGCGGCCCGAAGGCAGCGGCTAACATAGTACTATACATTGACGTTC
The DNA here is from genome assembly GCA_947308005.1 of Yponomeuta malinellus. Taxonomy (NCBI): domain Eukaryota; kingdom Metazoa; phylum Arthropoda; class Insecta; order Lepidoptera; family Yponomeutidae; genus Yponomeuta; species Yponomeuta malinellus. Next base: position 3,336,915 of record OX371022.1, read on the forward strand.
AGCAAACAGAATGTAAATTCTTTACGTTGAAATAAATGATTGATTTCGGATTTCTTGATAAAACAAAACCCGGGCTTCGATCATGTGGCATGATGTCGGGCAGCAGCGGCATTAGTTTAGTATTGGTGCGAGGACGAAGGGTACGTACTCGTATAGTGCCCTTATCGAATACATCTGCGATGACAGAAAGCAAAGGGGAACTACTGTCGTCATTACCGTTCCCTTGTTAGTCAGCTTGATTGTTGTACAGAGCTGACTGCGAAGCGCCAGTGACTGAGAGGCACTTTAAGAAGAGATAAAAAACCGGCCACGTGTAAGACCACGCGCAGTGTAGGGTGCCGTAGGAGGGGTCTGCTTAACAGAACTAACGTCTTCATCCAAGTAATTTTCAATGGAATTTGTACGAAGTTTTCCTTTTATAAGTTGGTCGCCTATTACTCGTTAACTTGTGAAGTCTACTTAGCGGTGATAGTTTTCCTTGTAAGTTCATTATATGTGCTACTGCCCTGCATTTTTTCGCGTTTCTCCAATCAACCGTTTGGACGGGAGAGGGACTTTAGCACAAATTTACGCTTTGCAGCTTCATATTTCGCTTCAACGGAACCCTAAATAAAAAAATGCATCCCTAATTTAGGTCAAAGTATGGATGACAATCAATGATGCCCTAAATATTTTTTTAAATAATTTTATTCTACCGTTTTGTCGGCGTAACAAATATGTATATCCATGCCAAATTTCGGCTCTCTAGTACTATCGTTTCTGTGCTAAGCCGCGGACAGACAGACAGACAGACTGACGGACATGGCTAAACTAGAAGGGTTCCTCGTTGACTACGGCACCCTAATAAACAGGGTAAAATGCGGGTAGTTTCGAATTTTCGCCACGTTTTGTAGATTATAACAGCACAAAGCATTTATCAGTTTCCAGTCAGCCACATTGTCGTTGTCCGGTGTAGTTAGTCTTCGCATTAAATTTGTTATATCTATGTTGAAATAGTTCAAAATATTGTCACTTTTTCTTCCTTCCGTGCAAACATACTTTTGCCGAATATTTTGAAATTGTTTGCGTGTTAGATTAATACCAAATGTGCGAGGAGGAACAATGCATCGTCACCATCGAAGGTAAATTGCTGTTAAAAATATCTCTGAATGTGATATGTATTGATGATGAAGACGGGCAAAAATCACTGCAAAAGCGCTAGGCTCAGCTTTGCCTTACAATCTCGTGGGGCAACTTTGCTAAAGGGGCTCCAATGGTAAAAATATTTGGTATCACTGTTACCTTAGGTTTCTCGTACTCCAACAATCTGGTAATCTGCTGTAGCATCGAATTGTCATTATGATCAATCAATCTGCCCGTATTCGTCCACTGCTAGACATAGGCCTCCCCCAAGGCACGCCACTTCCCTCTATCCTCAGCCATCCTCATCCAGCCACTGCCACCGATCTGCCTCAGAGCGTTCGGTCCAGCGAGCCGGTGGGCGTCCCACGCTGCGCTTGCCAGCTCGTGGGCACCACTCAGGGCCGGATTTAGGGGAGGGCAGGCTACTGCCCTGGGGCCTCCACAAGGAAAGGGCCCCCACAAAAGGCCAATATGTACTATCATTAAAAGCCAATCTTTTATGAGTACTTATAACGTCTGTTTGTATTTCAAATAAAAAAAAAATCGTTTTCATTGTAGTTTTAGTTTCGTATTTTTTGTTTGGGAATAATTAGAGGCTTCCGCTCCTTCGTTGCCCTAGGGCCTCCAGACCTCACAATCCGGCTCTGGCTCCACTCGAGAACTTTTGTACTCCATCGACCATCGGTTCTTTGGCATATGTGACCAGCTCACTGTCACTTTAGCTTGTTAATCCTAGGCTTTATCAGTCTCCTTGGTTCTTTGTCATTATAAATAAACGGGGAATTATAAAACGAGCGAACAAAAAAAAACTTTGCGACTGATGATGACATACTGTTTTAATAACTTGAGCGGTATGAATTTGAGTAAGCGAAAAATTAACTAAATTTTTATAATAAAATCCAGAACGAGCTTACAAAAAGTGGATTGTGATAAATCCATTTCAGATATTAAAATTTTATCCGAGCGACTTCATTACTAAGTGAGCGACTGGAAATACAGAGAGGGCAACTTCAATATTAAGATAGATTCGATTTTTCTAAGTGAGGTTATACTTAGCGAACTACTAAAAAGTTCACTTTGAGCAAAGTTTTGTAAGCTGCTTTATTAATGATTATTGGTTACTGATATTCTATTTGAGGGCTTATGTTTTTTATTTTGATACGCTTTTTTAATGAAAACTACAGATTTTTAAATGCGCGCGAATTCGAATGGGGGCGGGGCGACGAATCATTGCCAAATTTGGACTGGCAAAAAGGATCGTGCGACTGTCCCGAATTTTTCAATAGATATGTATGCAAACACGTTTTGGGGCTAGCAATTCGGCTCAAACTAACAACACCACCACTGGAAGCAAAAATGATACCCATTGGACAAAAAAGAAAACGAGGCCGGCCCACTAAGTCCAAGCCAGCACTTATTTACCAGTGACGATGAGTAGTAGGGCTCCTCATACCTATCAATGTTTCTTAGTATTAATAAGAAGTTTTTTTTTTAGTTGACTGAAGCGTCTTATTTTATTTTTTGTTCATTTGATTGAAATAAATGCATGCATATTACTTTATTTTTACGGAGTACATTGTTTTATTTAATTACCCTTATATTTCAATAATAAAATTTCTCAACTAATAGAATAGTGTTTCTTCAAATAGTTATTTCATATTATTTTAATTTTTTAAATGTGAGCTCATTATACTCTGCTCATTAGTGTATTTTTCAAAGTGGTTTTTGTATTCGAAACACTTCATTTAAGATAAAATGCCGCTCAGTATAAAACATACATTTGCCAAATATTGAAAAAAATGCAGGACGTAACGTTGACACTCAAACAAATATTAGGTCGCTCAAATATTATGAAGCTGCTCATTTTGTATTTAAAGTAACTCAAATTAATGTTTGTAAGTTGCTGTTCTGTTGATTTCTCGTCACTCGCAGTCAGTCGCTCACTTAGTAATTCTATAACCCAAATTAATTAATTTTGACACTTAGAACTGTAATTTACAGTCACTCGTTTTATTGCTACCCTAAATAAACTATGAATTGTAGTTTTATGAAACGCGGCCCGACTGTCAATTGTTTAGTTGCACTTTGGCCAATTGACTGCTGTTAACAATTCGAGAAACAAGGGATAAAACTAACGACTTTTCTCTTGAACGAGATGCCTTGCCCACCAGACTGAATCTCGATTAATATGTCTCTCTGTCCCCCGCCATCCTCATCTAGCCGCTGCCAGCAATCTGCCTGAGATCGTCGTTCCAGCGAGCTGGTGGACGTCCTACGCTGCATTTACCAGTTCGTGGGCTCCACTCGAGAACCTTTGAGAGAACTGACGGAAAACGTCAGTCCTTCGGGAGATGTGACACTTCCCGTAGCCACTTCAACTTACGAATCTCATAGGCTATGCTAATCATGTTATAGTGTTATTCAAATAAACACGATTCCTCTAAAACACTCCTCAGACGCAGCTTAAATAATATGTGGTTACGTCTTTCCCTCTACCACAGACAATTTAAACTGCATCTGAGGAGTGTTTTAAGGAATCGTGTTTTTATAAAGAGACTTCGTTTTTAGCTAACTGTCTCATTTCTTATGTGATCCATCAAAGCGACTTCGCACGTATACATAAGCAGCCTATATACGTCCCACTGCAGGGCACAGGCCTTCGATCGGGGAGAGAGTATGGGATTAATTACCACACGTGCCCACCGCGGATTAGCGATTTCAAGCGCTGAGGTATCCTCAGACACTCAGGTTTCCTCACGATGTTTTCCTTCACCGTTAGCGAGTGGTATTGCTACTATAACTTCAAAAATGTACATCGCACGTATGTTTGTTATTGACGTTTATATTCTTCCATCAGATGGCGAGCCACCAGCAAAGCGAGTGGCGCCCTCCATACAGCTTGGCGCGGGCTTCAAATGGAACCTACAGGTCAGTGTGTATATATCGACTTAATGGAACCTACAGATCGATGAGTGGCAGTCCCTGGTCTCTGCCTACCCCTCTGGGATACATAGTTTATATTATCTTATGTTTTTGAGTTTTTCTGTGTCCTTTGCGGTATAAGTAGAGTGCCACTGCGATAAAATTTTAAGGCAAGTTCCCCATCGCCCACAGGCGCTCTCAGCGGCCGCCGACGCGGTTCAATGCGGCGGCAAGTCGCCGGTCTCCGCACTGAACGAGCTGGGCGTTAACGTTACGTACAGCGTGCGGCGGCAGAGCGGGCCCGCACACTGTCCCAGCTTCAACGTCTGCGTCACTGTGAGCAAGAGTGCCTACTAGCTTCTACAAATCACCAGATAGTCGACTGAAACATTATGTGTAAATGAAAAGTTGTCTCGCAAACATAAACGTGTCGCGAGAGAGGATACAGCCACCGCCATCTAGTGTCTAGTGTAGTAAGCGGCGTGGTCCAATTCGGCGGCAAGTGGCCGGTCTCCGCGCTGAACGAGTTGGGCCCGCGCACTGACCCAGCTTCAATGTCACTGTGAGTCCGACAAGAGTGTCTACTAGCTTCTGCCAATCACTAGATAATAACAAGGGATTGAAATCATCATGTAACTAAAAAGTTTGTTTGTCAAACAAACGTATCGTGAGGGAGAATACAGCCGGCGCCATTTAGTGTTTACATTATTACACACAATTAAATCACTAACTAAAAATGCGTTAAAATGAACTAATAAGAGATTGAATTGAAAACACCACTGAATTTAAAGTGGGTTTGATAAACCTAAACATATAGTGAGAGAGAGAATACAGCCAGCGCCATCTAGTGTTCACATTTGTGAATAAAGGATTTCTTGCTGCACATCATTACATCACTAACTAAAAATGCGTCTACGAACAGTAAAGAAACTGACGGGGTATTGAATACGCCATGTAACAAGTGTGTTTGAGAAACTTAAACGTTTCGTGAGACAGAATACAGCCAGCGCCACCATTGCAATTGTGTGGAAGTTATTATATTATTATTACTTTTACCTGACTGGCGACCACGACCCCCCTAGCAAGACGTCGCGACCCCCTGGGGTTGCAGGGATTGAAAAACACTGTTCTACATGAATAGGCTTCGTGTTCATCGTTCTTCACCTCATTTTCTTGGAGTTTTTTTGTCCATTTTTTCTCCAAAATGATCTAGATTTTGAAATGGACACCTAGTTTCACTTGTAACGTTCATTAAGTCGCAGTTTCTGTGCTACTTTGAATAAAAAATTTTGATTTTGCTTTTATTTAGGTAGCAGACATGATTTTCAAGGGCGAATTGTGTGTTTACCCTTCGTCTCTTGAAGAAAGAAAGAAGACATGGAAATTGCCACAGAAACTTAGTAAACAAATAAAATACATGGTTTAGGTGGCAGACATGGTTTTCGAGGGCGCCGGGCACAGTAAGCGCGAGGCCCGGGCCTCCGCGGCGCGGGCCTGCCTCGCCGCCCTACTGGCTAGGGCGGGCCGTGTGCTGCCAAGGGCCCGCCTGCCCACCGACTTTGCCGAGGACGACGTCAGCGCTCGGCCTGGTGAGGTTCACACACGCACGCACGCACGCACGCACGCACGCACGCACGCACGCACGCACGCACGCACGCACTCACACACACACACACACACACACACACACACACACACACACACACACAATATCACACACACACAATTTTTCACATGTAGCTTCTCGAATTCACACTGTTGTTAAATCTGTTTTAGTTCTCATGGTTTGTCTCATGTTTTTGCTGTCATCACCACCTTACCCCACTTCCTCGCAATTTCACGGTTATACTGTATTTTACCCGTTCTCGATAGTTTTCCTTAGTTATACATACAGTCCTCTCCTCAACACACACTCTTAACATAGTATATTCACACATTCACTCTCTCGCACACCCGACGTCTCCTAGCCTGTGTCACTCTTGAAACATCGTTGAAATTCCTAAGGTACAAACAATCGTTATTTTTCTTAATAAATATATTTCTGGTATTTAAATAAAGTTTGTACATAGGCGAGCTTAACGCTACTTAGCATTATCTACCGGCTAACCTAAGTTTCTTCTTTGCAGCCTCGGAATTCCAGTGCTTGGAGGCGAAGAACCGCCTGCAGGATGCCGCGAAGGTGGACGCGGAATCCAAACCGGAGATCAACGGCAAACCGAAGCCTGCCCCCGCACGTAAGACACGTTTCCTGTTCATCTTTTTTAGGGTTCCGTACTCGAAGGGTGCCAAACGGGACACTAAGACTTCACTGTCCGTCTGTCTGTCTGTCTGTCTGTCACCAGACTATCTCATGAACCGTGATAGCTAGGCAGTTGAAGAAACAGAAGAAAAAAGATGTTTAAGGGGGGCTCCCATACAACAAACCTGATTTTTTTGCCGTTTTTTGTTCGATATTAATATTGGCAACAGGTAGACTTCACTGTTAGCGAGTGGTATTGCTACAATAACTTCACAAATGTACGTAACTTCGAAAACAAAGTCTTTGGTATATGTAGTAGCAATACCACTCGCTGAAGTGAAGGAAAACATTGTGAGGAAACCTGAGTGTCTGTTAGAAAACAAAGTCTTCGGTACATGCCGGGACTCGAAGCCACGACCTGCCGAATGTGAGGCCGGTCTTCTTATGAATAAATAAGAAAAAAATTAAACACAACATAAACTCACGCCTGTATCCCGAAGGGTTATGCAGAGACCAGGATCTGCGACTTGCCACGGTCGTGACAGATCTCTTTCGCTTCATCAACATCATTAGTCGTCGCGTGCAGGCACGCCGGTTTCGCGTACTTTTTATCTTAAAAAAAAACCGGAAAAGTGCGAGTCGGACTCGCCCACCGATTGCTCCGTACAAATTTGTAGGTAAATTATAAATAGTGCCGGAATCGAGTCTCGCAGTTTTTCCGAGCTTTTCTCGAACTTCAAAGACGATTTTTTTTGTGATTGAATTACAAATGTACAGTTTTCAGATTTTTCTCTGTACTTGTAGTATACGACGATAATACTTGCCAAATTTCATAGTTCTAGGTCAACGGAAAATACCCTATAAATTTTGATTCCCTTGAGTGTGTCGAGATAACGTTTTTTGCGGCATAAAAGGCCCTAACTTTTTTTCGAGCTTCAAAGGACTGAGTATACGGTTTTAATTTCAATTCGATACCTCCACGCGTTACCGAGATAAACAGTGTTGACAGACAGACAGACAGACAGACGGAAGGACTGACGGACAACAAAGTGATCCTATAGGGGCTCCGTTTTCGTTTTGACGTACGGAACCCTAGAAACGAATGAGATTCCGCACCCACAGCGCCGACGCCCGCCCCGGCCCCGCAGCCGGCCGGGGACTCCCCCGCGGCCTCCCTGTTCGGGGCCCCGGCCGCCCCCGCTGTGGTCAAGAGCCCCATCAACTTGCTCTACGAGAATTACCCTGGGCTGGTGTTCCACTGCACCTTCGGTGACGGAACCCCTCTAGACACAGCCACTCGTGAGTATATTTAAATTCTCCTATAGACGTTTGTTTGTTTCTTTGTTTGTTTGTTTGTTACGCTTTATTGCACAAAAAATAAAATTGAAAACTTAAATGTGTTTTGTTTATGTTACTTGTTATGCTATTTTTCTTGTGATGTGTTACCCCCGGTTTCTCGTACACTAACAAGCTGTTAATCTACTGTTAACAGCTGTCAGTGGTTTTTTTTTGTATGCACTTTGGTCAATTGACAGCTGTTAACAGTAGATTAACAGCGTGTTAGTGTACGAGAAACTGGGGGTTAGTTTGTCTCAATAAATGTCTTTCTTTCTTTCTAAAGACCAGGTAAGTGTAGATGTACAAAGGCGGACTTATTTCAAAGGAAACTTCCTCCAGCCAGCCTAAGAGAGGTTCTGAATGATACAACACATAGCAGGAGAAGGCAAATGAAGCTAAATAATTAGAAAGAAAAAAAAATTTAAAATCACATATTCATAGACGTGTCATGAATCGAGATCGTAATTTGATTGTGAACTGTCAATATACTCTGCAAGGTCAAGAAAGTTATTAATGATTGAATTTAAATAAATAATACATACCATGTTAAACGTTCCCACATGATTCTCACAGTTCCGTGTGTCGTCGGACTAAGAATAGCGTCACTCCATTTCCTTCCGTGGATGTCGTAGAAGGCGACAGCGGTCCCCATGAACTTGCTCTAGAGAACTACCCTGGACTGGTGTTCCACTGCACCTTCGGGACACCTCTAGAATTAGAAGAAGAATTAAAGAAGATTGCACTTTGTAAGTGCAATGAAAGTGTCAATAAATAAATCATCATCATCAGCCATTTGACGCCCACCGCAGGACATAGGCCTCCCTAACGGTTTTCCAAGCTTGCCGGCGTTGTGCCGCCCGCATCCGGCGACACCCCGCCACCGTAACCAGGTCGTCAGAAAGTAAATAATAGTAGATTGTTAACCGAGGGCTGAAGGCACCCATTCCTGACGAGATGTTTTGGCGCTTGAACGAAGTGAGAGCGCCAATAGTTCGAGGCAGAAATGGGTGCTATCACCCGAGTAAAACACTCTACTTTTCATTACGAATACGAGGAAAGTAAACACAAGCCAGTTAAAATCAAAAAATATAAAACTTAAGGAAATCACGCCGAAACAGACGGATGGTCTAGCTCGCGCGCCAACTTGTCAACAGTCTTAAACAATATTTTAATTTATTTCGCAAATCACATCTCGCCTTGAAAGTGACTAATAAATACATAAAGTACATTATATTAATTATAAACATCAAAAAGAATTTAAATGTCAACAAAACTAATAAATGAAGAATTAATCGTTATATGGCTGTATAGGTTACTACCATTGCGTTGTTCAATATAAACTACGATTCATATATATTTTTTTAATACTTTTCTGCTTTAGAGCAGGCATTTTTGCCTCTTTGAGCACGGTGCCTGGATGAACAATGACCCCCTTAATGAAATAGTAGATTGTTCAACAAGGGCGCAAACAACATTTTTGCGTCGAGGTTGTGAAATTGAATCCAGAGCGAACTGAGGCGAACTAAGAACCGCTGAAGGAGCGAGGGATTCAACACTACCGAGACCGAAAATGATTTGCGTCCGTGTAGAGCACTCAGCTTTTCACTACCATCTGAGAGGAATGAAATAAAAGATAACACTTACATACCACTCAGATGTAACTTCTGGCAGGGGGTTTGGAATTGCTTGTGTTGCCTGTTTTTTTTTTTATATATTCTGGTGTTAAGAAGAGACTATCATCATCGCTTGACGACATTTTTCCGAGAAAATAAGTGAAAATAGACAAAAAAGCGCACCAATGTTATTGATTTTTTGCATAGAAAAGAAAAACTTGCGTTCCAATTTCAAATATTTGACAATTAGGTACCTACTTAAAAGTTTTGTAGCAAAGAGTTTGGTAGTTCAGTTCGTAGTTCCAAACTCGGTTTTAAAACTTATTGCTTGGGTTGGAGCGAAATAGATATAGGACGAATCCTCAGGAGTGAAAGAGACGTCCGACTTCTTAGTAAATGAGTGCATTAGTATATAAATTCAAAATTGGGTTTTGAGTCTATTTACTTAAAGTTACCCAAAGGTAAATAGATTCAAAACCCAATTTTGAGTCCATTTACTTTGATGCAACTTAGCTTGAACAACAATGGCGTGTTTTGGGTCCTAAATTTGGGCATCAAAATGCATCGTTTCGAGCAGATGGAGTGAAAATAAATAAACATTACTCTTTTGTTCTAGCCCCGATGCAGTTGAGTCACAGCATGCGGTTCAAAGTAGTGTGTCAGATCAAGGAGCAAACTTTCGAGGGTTACGGTAAGTTACCGAGGTAGCGATGGGCCGAGTCGCATTTTTCTCAACTCGAGTAGCTCGAGTTTATATAAGGGCTGACTCGAGTCAGCGTTGTCTCAGCGCGCACACCGCCGTCAAGTTGCGCGAGTCGGCCGGACCTGACACACCAACGCGGTGGCCGTCCGTACAGACGTCCACATAAATTGTATAAAATCATAAAAATCTTACATGCATATTTTATGTAATTGCACAACCAGTGACGTTTTCTATAGGTACGTTACTTTATTTTCTAAATGCTGATAATTTTTTTTTTGCCGTCACCCACATCTCGGCTGATATTGTGTTTTCTGGTGACTGTTGTATTTTGTTTTGTGATTTTATGTTTTTGAGTATTGTGTCTCTCTTTCTTTCTTTCTTTCTAAATATTAGGGGTTAAAGTATGAAATTGCCGTTTTATTGCAATAGGTTCTTTGAATTGACATAGAATCTTCATGGTTTGAGGTTTTCGAATGAAAGTTTTTTCAAATGGTTTCTATGATGTTCTTTTTTTAAAAAATGTGAAACATTTGAATATCGACTTTCAATTGTTTTTGTTATTCAATTTAGACAAGAAAGATGGATACTGCGAAAATTCGAGTGATTATGAGGCACCCATTTTTCGTATTTTTTTATTTTATTGATTTGACGCAAGTGAGTCAATATTGTGGGTAAGGTAACGTTAAACCTTGCCGCTAATTCCTGGGTAGTTTGACTAGGGTCGGCTTCCACTATCTCTCTTAATTCATCGTTATTCACCTGTGTGGGCGGTCTTCCTCGTGGCTCGTTCTTTAAGTCGAAATTTCCATCACGAAAGCGTTTAAACCAAAATCGCACGGTGCGTTCATTAGTAGACCCCTCTCCAAACGCAGCATTGATATTGCGGGCTGTTTCTGCCGCGTTAGTTCCGCGTCGGAACTCTTATTAAAAAATCACTCGAATTTTCGCAGTATCCATCTTTCTTGTCTAAATTGAATAACAAAAACAATTGAAAGTCGATATTCAAATGTTTCACATTTTTTAAAAAAAGAACATAGAAACCATTTGAAAAAAGTTTCATTCGAAAACCTCAAACCATGAAGATTCTATGTCAATTCAAAGAACCTATTGCAATAAAACGGCAATTTCATACTTTAACCCCTATTAGTACTGCAGTAAATGGACATGTAATGACCGCCACCGCGTTTGTTTGTTTCATCCTTTATTAAGTATGCACGGCGACGTTGATACTATAGCTCGAGTTGCATCTTGTACCGTTCTCACCCTGACACACAGCTCGGTCGCATAGCACACCCGCCGAGTGAACTCTGTTGACGGAATTTCCAACTCGAGTTTACTCGCTGGCAGCCCAACTCGAGTAACTCGAGTAAATTGACTCGAGTCGCCCATCGCTTATACCGAGGGGCGTCGCAGGTTGGCGACGTGCTCTAAATGTGTCCATACACATTTCTATGCAAATTTCCATGTCTGTACACATAAGCTCGCGGGGTGGCTCCTGGCACTGACTGAAAATCAGCGCCGAAGGCTTGACCCTCGGCATACTGCTGAGTCAGTTGCCATTAGTAGCAACAATGTCACGCCCGTGACCTTTCGTTTTCCTTTCTCTTTAGGGTTCCGTACGCGAAGGGTGCCAAACGGGACCCTATTACTAAGACTTCACTGTCCGTCTGTCTGTCTGTCTGTCACCAGGCTGTATCTCATGAACCGTTATAGCTAGGCAGTTGAAATTTTCACAGATGATGTATTTCTGTTGCCGCTATGACAACAAATACTAAAAACAGAATAAAATAAATATTTAAGGGAGGCTCCCATACCACAGACGTAATTTTGTTGCCGTTTTTTGCTCGATATTAACGGCAACAGGTAGACGCTTGAAATGTTCACAGAATATTTAGTTCTATATTCGCTTCAAAAATAATTTTAGTTGTCATAGGTACATGCCCGCACTGGGAATCGAACCTGGGTCTCGCTTCCGAGTCCAATTGGGAGTCCAACAGGCTACCACCGCTGTATCTTATTAATTCAAGAAAAAGAAACATTGACACCTATTGTTTACTTCTTGGCTGATACGAGTAGTATTTCAAAGACGTGTTCACACGCGTGGAGAAGCCGAGTGGAGTGAAATAAAATATCGGCGACGTAACTACATTTTTGGAGAAGAAAGTTTTCTCGATGTTTATACAGAAACCACAAGAATCGGCACGCAACGCAATTACGACAAGTAGCGTCATTCGACTAAAATGAATATAAATTCTATTGGCTCAACGTTTCTCAGTATTTCCGTACCCTTTAGGAGTATTACCATCGATAAAGGTATTACAAGTTAATACGTGCGGAGCCAACCAAGCCGCGGGTTTCCTGTGGGCTAGGCCGACTAAGCTGTCACAATGGTACAGGTGCTGGGCAAGACTCCTCCATCTTAAAACATTGTCCCAGGCACTGCAGCGTCCGAGTGGTCCCTTCACCCATGTAGTGTGAGTGGAGGTGCCGCTGGACGCTGCATAAATCATCTCATTACGTAGATGCAAAGGCCAACATAGTTAGGATTATTATGTCATACTTAACCCATTTTTGGCGGTAATTTGAACATAGTCACAGATCGTTTGCACGTCGCTTACTGTCTTTACAGTGTATGTGTGAGTAATTGACTACTTTAGTAGTTGACTAATAGTAATTAGTACACTGTAAAGACAGTAAGCGACGTGCAAACGATCTGTGACTGTGTTCACGTTACCGCCAAGAAGATCTGTGCGGACTATAAGTCCGTCTGTATTGTTCCGGATGAGCTGTTTGCCGCGACCAAATAACAAAGACCCCCCGCCGGCAGGCTCGTCCAAGAAACTTGCGAAGCTGGCGGCGGCGCGCGCGGCCCTCGCCACGCTGGACGAGGGCCGCGCCGAGCCCTCGCCCATACTGTGCAGCCCGCGCTCGCGGGACGTTCTGCCGCAGACACTCGCCGATTATGTGTCCAAGTGAGTGACATTATTACCCCACTCTATTCTTTTTAATACAGTTGCTCAAAAAGTGGCGTATTGCAGGGACGTATAGCGTTCGGGATGTGGGCTATTACACCACTCGTGCTTTTTTTTTACCTTTCCCGCACTCGTGCGTTCTCTTTCCCAACTGTCAAAATAATGTCTATTAAAAAGAATAACCAACCATGAAGTTTTTACTAAAAAAAATCATAGAAGTTTTTATGATTCATGCAAATACGTATATTTCTAAAAAGAAGCTACTAATTTGTTTCAATATCAGATTTAATTATTTGATTGAATGAGTTTGGTTAGGTTTCATTTCATTTCATCTCATTAAATTTCATTTTCATTTCATATCAATAAAAAACTTCTACTGAAGACTTGGCTGTATGGGCATAGTTTCCTTTGCCTACCAGAATGGGTGAAGAAGAAAAAAAAACTGCTTATATTCTACGGTTGGCGCCATTTTTCAGAAATTTTCTTTGCGAGTTTAGTTGTTTGTTGCACAAAATGAGTAATTTCGACCCTAGTTTTTTTGAATTAACACCACCGGAACTCAGTATAATTGCACAAAATGCTTCGGAGAACATTTTACCGGAAAAGTCAAAAAATCGTTACATATCTACATACGACGAATTTATTGCGTGGAGAGAAGAGAAAAAAGCAAATAGTTTTTCATTTTTTCGCAACTGTATTAAAAATAGTCGTTCAGTACACGTGCGGAACCGTCATTGCAACTTGTTCCGACTGTCAACCCTCGCCTTCGGCTGCGCCTCGGCTCGGGTAGACATTTGTCGGAACTCTTTGCAATGACAGCCTTTCCGCACTTGTAATGAAATATACTATTCCTGAAATTCTAGCACAGCAAGCCGGCGAGGCCAACTCTTTCCAGAGGCATTCTGGGGCCGCAAGCTGACTAGTAACACTAGGGCGCTGCATGTTGACTCTTTTCAGTGACATTCTAGCGCCGCGGGTCTACACTCTCTAGTGACATTCTAGCGCCGCGGGTCTACACTCTCTAGTGACATTCTAGCGCCGCGGGTCTACACTCTCTAGTGACATTCTAGCGCCGCGGGTCTACACTCTCTAGTGACATTCTAGCGCCGCGGGTCTACACTCTCTAGTGACATTCTAGCGCCGCGGGTCTACACTCTCTAGTGACATTCTAGCGCCGCAGGTCTACACTCTCTAGTGACAGTCTAGCGGCGCAGGTCTACACTCTCTAGTGACATTCTAGCGCCGCGGGTCTACACTCTCTAGTGACATTCTAGCGCCGCAGGTCTACACTCTCTAGTGACATTCTAGCGCCGCGGGTCTACACTCTCTAGTGACATTCTAGCGCCGCGGGTCTACACTCTCTAGTGACATTCTAGCGCCGCAGGTCTACACTCTCTAGTGACATTCTAGCGCCGCAGGTCTACACTCTCTAGTGACATTCTAGCGCCGCGGGTCTACACTCTCTAGTGACATTCTAGCGCCGCGGGTCTACACTCTCTAGTGACATTCTAGCGCCGCAGGTCTACACTCTCTAGTGACATTCTAGCGCCGCGGGTCTACACTCTCTAGTGACATTCTAGCGCCGCAGGTCTACACTCTCTAGTGACATTCTAGCGCCGCGGGTCTACACTCTCTAGTGACATTCTAGCGCCGCAGGTCTACACTCTCTAGTGACATTCTAGCGCCGCAGGTCTACACTCTCTAGTGACATTCTAGCGCCGCAGGTCTACACTCTCTAGTGACATTTTAGCGCCGCGGGCCGACTCTTTACAGGGACATTTTAGCGCTGCAGGTAGTGACATTCTGGCGCTGCAGGTTGACTCTCTCTAGTGACATTCTAGCCTCGCAGGCCGACTCTTTATAGGGACATTTTAGCGCTGCAGGTAGTAACATTCTAGCGCTGCAGGTTGACTCTCTCTCTAGTGACATTCTACCGCTGCAGGCTGACTCGAGTGAAATTAGTGAGAAGTCGATTCTCTCCAGTGATATCGATTCGCGCCGAGGCCTCGCCTATACTGAGCAGGCTGAGATTATGTGTCCAAGTGAGTGAAATTGTAGCACTGCAAGCCGGCATTACACTTTCTAGAGGCATTCTGGCGCCGCAAGCCGACTCTCTCTAGTAACACTAGGGCGCTGCATATTGACTCTTTCTAGTAACAGTCTAGCGCCGCAACTCGACTCTCTTATTCTACCGACGCAGAATGACTCTCTTTTTAGTGACATTCTAGCGCCGCAGGCCGACTCTTTATAGGGTCACTTTAACGCTGCAGGTAGTGACATTCTAGCGCTGCAGGTCTACTCTCTCTAGTGACAATCTAGCGCCGCATAACGACTTTTACTAGCGACATTCGGGCGCCGTATGCCGACTCTTTGTTGGGAAATTCTAGCGCCGTATGCCGACTCTTTCTAGTGACACTTTAGCGCCACATGCCGACTCTTTCACCCACCTTTTACATTCACCCACTCAGTCTGGGTGTATTTCCATGTTTGTGATGTCCCTCTGTGGTAGGAAGACACTCCATGCAAGCCGCTTCCAACCTGTCTTTTTGGAAATCCATGGAGGAGTATGTCCAGCAGTGGACTTCTTGTGGGTGAATGATGATGATGATGTCCCTGCCCGGTTACCATAGCACAGTAACTAGGCAACCATTGATCTCCAATGACTTAGCGACGCAAGCTGACTCTCCACAATTACTTATCGCCTCAGACGGACTCTCTAGTGACATTCTAGCGCCAAATAAACTGAATCCTAAGAAAAGCTACCCAATTTGACTATTGACCGTCCTCAGAGGTAATTTTTCCTGCGATTTCGCAGGCTGGTGAATGAGAGGTTCAACGAGCTGATGCGAGATGATGTGGTTCATGCTAAACGGAAGGTACTGGCCGGCATCGTCATCACCATAGACAACCAGATCGAAGGGGCCAAGGTGAGTGGAGTCGCGCAGCTCACTTGATGATCTCACTTTTTTTGCAGTGCCTGCGTTCGCGTGGTCAACGGATTAGCATATATCCACCTTGAAGGTCCACTCTAAGTAGGTACTGGTGAAAGGATTTTTGAAGTCGGATAAGTACATCCGGAGACAACCCCCTACATAACATAAGCAGCCTATATAACGTCCCACTGTAGGGCACAGGCCTTCTCTCAGGGAGAGAGTATGGGCTTAATTACCACGCGTGCCCACCGTGGATTGGCGATTTCAACCGCTGAGCTATGTGAATAGCTCAGACACCCAGGTTTCCTCACGATGTTTTCCTCCACCGTTAGCGAGTGGCATTCCTACTATAACTTTAAAACCTATTTAGAGAATTTTATAAAGTAGTCCTAAGCACGGGTTAGTGCAACAAAAAGAATATAATTAGCAGAAATCTAAAATAGTAGTTTATGTGACTGTCACATAATGAGGGTTATTAAAACACGAGCCAGATTTAAAAAAACGAGCCTTGGCGAGTTTTTTAATAGCATTCGCGAGTGTTTTAATACCAAGTTACGTGCAGTCTCATACACTACTTTATCTACACTCATATCATAATCTTCAAAGTAAGGAATCAAAGGAAAACACGTTTGACAAGCTTTGTACTATACATAAATCTACGGTTATTAACTAAACTCATATCGAAATGAAACAAAATTTTCAATTATAAATTTATTTTAGTTGCACTTTTGGTACCACGAAAATGAAATTAGGTTTTTTATAGTCAACTTTTGACATAAAAAAAAAAACTTAAGTTTTCTTCCGTGATCACAGCAACACTTTAAAAAAAATAACTGTAACATAAAGTGAAAAATCTGACCTTTAATGTAACTTTATATTACACTTTTTTTTTATTTTCTTTAAAGTTATGTATTGTTTAAAGGCTGTCAATATGTGTTTACCTTTGAATTCTTAATTTGAAGATTATGATATGAGTGTAGATAAAATATTTTAAATCACTAAAAAGACAACAATTACCATTATCCCGACAGCTGAGCAAACTAAGCAGGTGGGACCCAAATTCACCAATGTTACTCAATGTGAAGTAGCTTTGTCCCGTCTGCTTAGTAGTTAATGCTTAGCGGTCTGGCTATCGGATTGTATTTCAGTTCATAGGGTTCCGTACCAGAAGGCTAAGGGACCCTATTACTAAGACTCCGCTGTCCGTCCGTCCGTCTGTCACCAGGCTGTATCTCATGAACCGTGATAGTTAGACAGTTGAAATTTTCGCAGATGATGTATTTCTGTTGCCGCTATAACGACAAATACGAAAAACAGAATGAAATAAATATTTAAGTGGGGCACCCACACAACGAACGTGATTTTTTTGCCGTTTTTTGCGCGTATTAATAACGGCAACAGGTAGACGCTTGAAATATTCAAATGTTGTATAGATAATAATGAATGGTAAGGAACTCTTCGTGCGCGAGTCCGACTCTGATGTGTATTTCGTTATTTGTTGTTATTCAATATCATGTCACTTATCTGTTTATTTTGTTTCCGTGATGTGTCTTGTTGTTATAATAAAGTTATTTTCTTTCTTTTAATTACACATTTTTTTGAGCCGGCGGGTTTTTTTAATGTTTCCGTTTCCCCAACAGCTAATAGGCGTAACGACCGGCACAAAATGCGTGAGCGGCGAGCACATGTCGGTGCGCGGGCGCACGCTCAACGACTGCCACGCCGAAGTGGCGGCGCGGCGCTGCCTTCAGAGACACTTGTACTCGCAGTTGGCTATGTACGCCATGGCGCCAGGTAAGATATCATAAGATAAGATTGGAATCTATGTTCTAATAGTACCTTTAAACGAGCAATTCTTGTATATATAATCTGAATCTTGGAATGTGAATACATACCTCGGCGCTTGAAATTGCCAATCCGCGGTGGGCACGCGTGGTGGTTAAGCCCATACTCTCTCTCTGAGAGAAGGCCTGTGCCCTACAGTGGGACGTATACAGGCTGCTTATGAAATTTTTGGTTTCTGAGATTCGAGTGGCTATGTAGCCATAGCACAAGGTAAATCCCATTGTGTACTGACGAAAACTCGACGACTGCCACGCCGAAGTAGCGGCGCGGTGCTGTCTTCATAGACATCTATACTCGCAATTTGCTATGTACGCCATAATAATGCAGCCTATGTTCGTCCACCTGTAGGGCACACCCCTTCTCTCAGAGAGAGAGTATGGGCTTAAGCATTCATATGGGTTCGACCATTAATCACGTGATGTTTTTAGCAACTTTTTAAACTTCCCCCTCCAACCTCCTGGTGATAAACAGTGACATTATAGACTAACCCGAAACGGGGATAAAAAGTTATTGTATCCCCGTTTTGTATTATATAAACATCATCATCGTCATCATCATCAGCCATTTGGCGCCCACTGCAGGACATAGGCCTCCCTCATGGTTTTAAGAAATGAGGGGTAAACATATACGGTGTTATTTATAAAAACACGATTCCCCTGAAACACTCCTCGGACGCCGTTTAAAATTCATGATCTGTGGTTACGTTTTTCCCTTTATCACAAACAATTGAAACTGAGAACAAAAACTCTGAGGCGCGGGCCACACAGAAAGGACGTGGGACGAGTGCGCAGAAATGAAGCGACGCGTTGTTTGGATTCACAGACCACAGAGCGATCACAGAGCAACGACTGTGGTCTGTGACTCTATACAAAGCGTCGCGTCATTTCTGCGCCCCCAGCCCACGTCCTTTCCGTGTAGCCCACGCCTGGGGAGTGTATCGAGAAATCGTGTTTTTACAACCTCGTCAGTCACTACATTTAGACACCAACATTGCATTCTTTACGTTCGAAAAAAAATTTAAAACCATTGTTACTTTCAAGGTCAGACCTTGGGGGGTTATATAACAGTTAGGTTATTATATTCTTTTTATTGCACTAGAGGCTAAAAATTCCACCCAAACCGGGACTTGAATCCGCGACCTTTGGCTAACCGTGCCAGCGCTCTCCCAACTGAGCAAATCCGTGCTGAGGACAATTTTAAAAACCTATTTAGATCGTTCAAGTCCCGGCATGGTTGCAATTTTTTGCCTCTAAATAGCTTATCAAAACTATTAGGTTAGGTTAGTCCTCAAGTTCCGCCCGCGTCCCGCAGACCCGTCGCAGCCGATCGCCGCTTCCGACCTGGAGCCGGTACCGGGCGGCGGCTACCGGCTGAAGCCCTCTCGCGCGGTACACCTGTACGTGAGCACGGCGCCCTGCGGCGACGGCCGCATCTTCAGCCCGCATGAGCAGCCGCAGCCGCAGCCCGACCGGCATCCCAACAGGTGACACTCTTGCTGCTGGCGGGATAAGGCTCATAGTTCAGCCGCAACCCAACCGCCACCCCAAGCAGGTGTGCTCTGACCGCTAGTTGGATAAGGCTCATAGTTCTGCCGCAACCCAACCGCCACCCCAAACAGGTGTGCTCTGACCGCTAGTCGGATAAGGCTCATAGTTCAGCCGCAATTCAACCGCCACCCCAAACAGGTGTGCTCTGACCGCTAGTCGGATAAGGCTCATAGTTCAGCCGCAATTCAACCGCCACCCCAAACAGGTGTGCTCTGACCGCTAGTCGGATAAGGCTCATAGTTCAGCCGCAATTCAACCGCCACCCCAAACAGGTGTGCTCTGACCGCTAGTCGGATAAGGCTCATAGTTCAGCCGCAATCCAATCGCCACCCCAAACAAGTGTGCTCTGACCGCTAGTCGGATAAGGCTCATAGTTCAGCCGCAATCCAACCGCCACCCCAAACAGGTGTGCTCTGACCGCTAGTCGGATAAGGCTCATAGTTGAGCCGCAACCCAACCGCCACCCCAAACAGGTGTGCTCTGACCGCTAGTCGGATAAGGCTCATAGTTGAGCCGCAACCCAACCGCCACCCCAAACAGGTGTGCTCTGACCGCTAGTCGGATAAGGCTCATAGTTGAGCCGCAATCCAACCGCCACCCCAAACAGGTGTGCTCTGACCGCTAGTCGGATAAGGCTCATAGTTGAGCCGCAATCCAACCGCCACCCCAAACAGGTGTGCTCTGACCGCTAGTCGGATAAGGCTCATAGTTGAGCCGCAATCCAACCGCCACCCCAAACAGGTGTGCTCTGACCGCTAGTCGGATAAGGCTCATAGTTGAGCCGCAATCCAACCGCCACCCCAAACAGGTGTGCTCTGACCGCTAGTCGGATAAGGCTCATAGTTGAGCCGCGGCCTGACGGCTACCTCAACAGGTGCCCTCTTACCGCTAGCGGTTTGAGGTTAATAGTTGAGGCAGGACAGCACGACAGAAATACCTCAGACTTCATTTCAGCATGGTTTTTAATAACATTCTTGCGTTTAATGATACATTACTTAAATTTAAAAGAAAGCTGTTTGAATATCTATAGCTCATGTTAATTTAAATAGTTTCGTTATTATTCTATACGTTTACACGTTACTATATTACTATCCTTACGTATATAACAGTTTTGTTAAGATTTAGATGCATGCTGAGACATCCTATAAGTGGGTGAGCAATTACCATGTTACCTGTTTTTTTTAGGGTTCCGTACCTCAAAAGGAAAAAACGGAACCCTTATAGGATCACTTTGTTGTCCGTCTGTCCGTCCGTCCGTCCGTCTGTCAAGACCCTTTTTCTCAGGAACGCGTGGAGGTATGAAGCTGAAATTTATATCAATTACTCAGGTCTACTGTCCCTTGAAGCTGTGAAAAAATCAAACTTCTAAGCCAACGCAATCAAAAGATACAGCAAATTTTCGACACTTGCAAGGGAATCAAAACCTACAGGGTGCTTCCCGTGAACTCAGAATCTTGAAATTTGGTACGAAGCAACGTCTTATAGCATAGATAAAGGAAAAATTACGAAAACCATAAATTTTTAGTTACATCACATAATATATATTTTTTTTTATAATTTTAAACTTACTACCCATTTCCTCATAAACGCGTAGAGGTATTAAATTGAAATTCATACCAAATACTCAGGTCTATAATACCTTTAAGCTGTAACAAAATCTAACTTCTATGTCAACGCAATCAAAAGAAACAGCAATTTAAGCTGCATATTTTGAAACTCGCAAGTACTCGCAAGGAAATCAAAACCTAAAGGGTACTTCCAGTCGACCTAGAATCTTGAAATTTGGCATGAAGCAACGTTTTATAGCATACATAAAGGAAAAATTCCGAAAACCTTAAATTTTTAGTTACATTACAAAATATATATTTTTTAATAAATATAAACTTATTACTTTTTTCCTCATGTTTTGCAATAAAAATACCATAGTTATGACTCGATTGTCGTAATGAACGAACTTTGTAAACCTTGCAGGTTTGTACGGAACCCTCGGTGCGCGAGTCCGACTCGCACTTGGCCGGTTTTTTCTTTTTGTGAATGTGTTGTTGTATTGCCTGTTGGTTGTCCTAAATAAATAAATATTCTTAAATGTAGTTAGAAGATTGCCAACAATCCCCGACCCGCTCCAAGCTTCGCTCTACGCGGAACTCGGCCTTCGGCCTCGCAAGAATGGATCATATACTCCAGTATATTATACGTTCAGAATACCGGGTCGTTCCGAGCTTCGCTCCACAGGACTCGGCCTTCGGTCTCGCTAGAATGTAGCCATTTACTTCGCGCTTAGGGTTTCTCGCTCTCCGCGAGACTCGGCCTTCGGCCTCATTAAATCAGGCTCGGCTTTCGGCCTTCCGAAGTAATTTTGTAGAAATTTCGGTGGCTCTGATATTGTAGACTTTTACTGCTTATGGTATTTTTTTTCATGTTAAGGGTGCTCTTAGTATGCTTTCTCGCTCGCATAATTTTACATTTGTAATGCATCAAACCCTCAGACCACAGTTATCACAAGTATACGCATTTAATTACAATCACAAAAAACAAATTCCGAGCGAGACATCATGCTCCAAGTAAGAACAGTCTTACACAGGGCTTAGCATTCTCTAGGTCAATGCCATTCCTACCTTTTACTGCGTATCGTATTGTTTTCATGTTAGACAGCGGTGGTATTCTGGAGGTCAATTTTGGAATAGGGTTCGCTGGTATTCAGAACAATGAGGTGGTAATGTTCTAGCTAGATCTCTCTGGACGTACGTTGTAACAAGATAAGATAAGCATATTCTTTATTGTATACCGGAAAAAATGTTACAAAAACAGCAATGACAAAAGAAAAGGTACAATTGGCGTCCTTATTGCTAAAAGCAATGTCTTCCAGGCAACCATATATTATATAGGTCTACCTACACCTACACACTTTATATCCAACCAGAAGCAAAGAATTAAAACTATGATTTAATATGATATGATAGGAACGTACCCATACTACGTCATCCATCTTTTACAATTTTACCCCCCCGCTCGGTGACCATTTATTGGAGAAATCTGAATGGGCAGGGTTGAACCCAACACCCCAACAAGTGACGCTCTCAGAGAAGAGTGAAAGGAAAGACCTCACAGATGGGTTAGTTTGTGCGTGCTTTTGCGCGTTCAAAATTCGCTGACAATTTCGTTTGTGTGTGACAGATTGGCGCGAGGGCAGTTGCGTACGAAGATCGAGTCCGGCGAGGGCACCATACCGATCAAGAACACCAGCAACGTCATACAGACTTGGGACGGCGTCTTGCAGGTAAACGCTCACGTCACACCGTCGACTTTGAACTTCTGTAGGTCAACTATGAACTTGTGTTGATAGATAGGTAGAGCACACTTTATTCAGTGCCAGACTTTAACCAGAAAAATAAAATTAAAACTATGATGTAATATGATATGATATAATACGATACCATATGATATGATATACCGGATTAAGAATAGCGTCACTCCATTTCCTTCCGTGGATGTCGTAGAAGGCGACTAAGGATATCAATTACCAGGAGACGGGCAGCAGCGTCTTCCTGAGATTCCAACCGCATACTGCGATCGCCAACCCGCCTGCCGAGCGTGGCGATTATGGCAAAACCCCTAATGATTATGAAAACTACGAGGGAGGTCTATGTCCTGCAGTGGGCGTCAAATGGCTGATGATGATGATATGATATGACCCATTTTTTACTTTTTTTTTTACCTCCCTCCCCCGCTCGGTGACCTGAGCGAAATTCTCTATTCAGATACTGGCCCTTAGACCTAAGCCCCCCCCCGTCCCTGTGACCAAGCGTGGTATTTTGAAGTAACCCTTTCCCTCCTGAACGGGTCACGTAGTGTGGGTACGCAAGCGGGGAGCCACCGTTGGCAATTCTTGTATGTAATATTAAAGGTTTTTAAATGTGAACAAATAAAAAAAAAAACTTAATGCCATAAGCAGGAAATGACATCACAAAAATGGAAACACACCTGGATTGATTCATCTTGACTATTTGTTCCAGGGCGAGCGGCTACTAACAATGTCCTGTTCAGACAAAGTGGCTCGCTGGTGCGTCGTAGGGCTCCAGGGCTCGCTCCTGTCACTGTTCCTGAAGCCTGTGTATCTGCATGCCCTAGTCCTGGGTTCGCTGCTGCATCCCGCACACATGTATCGGTGAGTTTGTTTACTGTTTATTTACTACGCTGACCCGACCGACGACGTACTGTCCGATGTACGGACTTCATTAAAATTATTAATTTCACTCCGGATTCACTTCATCATCATTCATCATCAACCCATTATATCCCCACCGAGGGGCACGGCTCTCTTCCCTGAGGAAAGTATAGGCCATACTCCACCACGGGGGCCAAGTCCGGATTGGTGGAGGCTTGTAGACTAGTGGCTCGTCTACTGTCAGAAGTTGTCAAGCCGCCCTAAGGCCTCTGACTTGGCTTAACGACTGCCATCTATCGACGGCAGCCGGCACCAACAGCTTAACGTGCCTTGCGAAGCACGGAACCGCTCGGAAAAATGCCACTAGCGTTAGGCATAGACGGCGACCCATCCATGCACTGAACGCGCCCTGTGTTGCTTAACCTTCGTGATCGTTTAAGATCACTCAGGCAGCCGGGGCTACGAGCGATTCCTTACTTAATAATAAGGTTTCACTTACTTAATAATAATAATAATAATGGCTGGATCAGGGGGCAGATACAGAAGGCGGTGCTCTTGGACACAGCGCACATAGTCCGGAGATTTCTCTCTCTGGCTCTAACCACCGGTAGCTTGAGCCTAGCTCCGTTACCGGTGGCCAACTAGGATAGCTTTTTAAAAAATATTTTGTGTTTTTCTTATATTTTTTTACTTTTATAAACCTATTCTAAGTCATGAAAATAAATAAAGAGAATAATAATAATAACTTCCACACAATACAATCACTTCACCAGGTCCCAAACTAGGATACCCTGTGCTATGGTAACCAGGCAAGGACGTTACAAACATGAAAGTACACCCAGACTGAGGCCATTTGTACAATGTACGGCGGCGTCCAGTGGGAATCGAACCCACGACCTCGTTTTGGTAGCTAAGCGCCTTAACGGCTAGACCAGCGAGGCAGTCGGTTGGTTTTTTGTCAGAAGAGTCCGAACACGTTTCGCTCTGATTCGCAGAGCTTAATCGTGGCTCAATAATGTGTAGCGCTTGCGAAAGATGTGTAACACTTACGAAAGTTTTTTTAGGTCATAAGAAATGTTTACGATCGTTTTGTGAAATCCCATAGGAAAAGCGCTTTCAGTGTTCCCAGATTTTTCAATATTTTCAGCATAGAATAATATCAGCGTAGGTACACCTAACGATGTCCTGTCGCGATGTCAATGAAATTGTTTACGATCGTTTTGTGAAATCCCATAGGAAAAGCGCTTTCAGTGTTCCCCGATTTGTCAATTTTTTTCATCATAAGTAACAGCGTAGAATCTAACGATGTCCCGTCGCTATTCCAATGAAATTGTTTGCGGTCGTTTTGTGAAATACCGTAGGAAAAGCGCTTTCAGTTTCCCCCCGATTTTTCAATATTTTCAGCATAGAATATCAGCGTAGGTACACCTAACGATGTCCTGTCGCGATTTCAATGAAATTGTTTGCGTTCGTTTCGTGAAATCCCATAGAGAAAACACTCAGTTTTATCCGATTTTTCCAATTTTTTCAGCAGCAATACCAGCGTAGGTGATATCCTAAGGTGGTATTCAGGTCTCACTGCTTGCCTACAGTCAGGTCGAGCATGTCTGAAAACACGATTAAGCATTGTTCAAAAAAAAAAAGTTCTGTTTTTATATTTTTTCTCGAGAAAATAGTCTTTCTGAAAGCCGAGGCCGAATATTTCAGTTTCAGATTCTTATTTTGCTTCTTAAAAATTAATTAAAGCAGATCAAGGCTCGACAGCGGTGGTAGCCTAGTGGGTAGAACATTGGACTGGGAAGCGAGAGACCCAGGTTCGTTTCCCAGTGCGGGCATGTACCTATGACCTTGTTTTCTAAGTTATGTACATTTGTGAAGTTATAGTAGCAATACCACTCGCAAACGGTGAAGGAAAACATCGTGAGGAAAGATATGATAAGATAAGAATATTCTTTATTGCACACAAGAAGCGAGACGTAAATATGAAAGTTACAATGAAAAAGTCCAATGGGCGGCCTTATTGCTAACAGCAATTTCTTCCAGACAACCTTGTGACGAAAAGGTTACCGAAGGAGAAAGAGAGACCTGAGTGTCTGAGCTATCCACATAGCTCAGCGCTTGAAATTGCCAACCCGCGGTGGGCACGCGTGGTGATTAAGCCCATACTCTCTCTCTGAGAGAAGGCCTGTGCCCTACAGTGGGACGTATTTAGGCTGCTTATGTATTCGGGCCAGTTACATATTTTTTTCAAAAACAGAACATAATTGTTTTAAGACAACGCCTGGTACGAAAGAAAAGGTGCAAAGGTGATTTCTAGATAATAAAACGAAGTCTGTTTCAAATAATCTATTTATTACGACGATCTTACTAATAAAAAACTTTAAAAATAATCTGTTTATAATGACGATCTTACATTTTCAACGTTAACTTTCTGGTAACTTTAATAAAAACAACAGATCTGTACAGAAACTTCAAATCCGAATTTATCCTTACATATTTTACACTTGCCCTAATCTTCTTTCCTTGAAATTGACATTATAAACGAATTGAATTGAATCGAATCGACATTATAACCTTTGAAACGTTGTTTTGCAGTCGTAGATGGTTTTGGCATGAAAAATAAATCACTTAAATATCTGTTATTGTAGTCTATTATATTTTTGTAGGTCATTCTATGGAGAAGGGTGATTTTCTATGCGTCATCAGGTAAAATGTTCCTCGCGCGCTGAAAATTAAAAGCGTTATTAGTTTCTAGGACTTATTGATGGCCTTCTTTGGGTCCATGAATTCAAGTCATTGCATAAAAAATATATTAAAAAAATACTTCTTAACTGATAAGTATGAGGGGGAGGGGGACGTGAGGCTTACCCCTAATGTGAGGAGAAGGTAGTGCGTCCCACTTCCCATATTAATTTATTAATTATTAATAATGTTGATATTAATATTAACATTATTATTAAAATTAATATTAACATTAGTAAGTATTATTCTATATAATGTAAAATTATTCGTTTGCATGTATACCGTGTTTTTCTGCACGCCTATACTTTTACTTATAAATTAAGTTATATAAGTATGTAGTCTAATTAATTTATATCACTTATCATCTTAGAGCAACCTCTGGAAACAATATAATTTCATGTGGAAGATTCAGCTTCCAGAGATAAATTTATATGTAATTCTTTTTTTGAAATAAAGTTTAAATTTTAATTTTTTTTAATCGTTTTAAAATTTGCATACGACAAAACTTCCTGAATCCTGTGAAACTTACGAGAGCAATTAGTAGGAGACAATTTGACGACTGGTGTCGTTCAGTTCAGGATTTGGTGCGCGTAGTATAGGGTCACTTGCTAAAACCGAATGCGATGAAAGCACGTCGCCTCGGCGAGGGCTTCACCTCTGTAACTACGTGCCGTGTCTAATTAGGTAATTTACGTATCGTTGAATACAGCAAAGTGGCCGTTACTTAGATCCTTTTGGCTCGTGCCGCTAGATGGCGCCAGTGTCGCGTAACACATTACGCAGTGTTAGGTAAAAATTAACTCTTACTTCTAGATGTTTCACGTTAAACCAATGGCCGTGTGATCCGACAAAGCCACCGCCACCACCCGCTTTGAATGTATTTTTTTGCTGGTGTTTACACATCAGTGAAGAGTTCTAATCTATAACACAGTTTAGATTCTAGTCGGATTGAATATGCATGCACTCAATGGATCTCCTTAGGTTTAGGTTACAGATAGTTTTTGCAGTGTCCTTCTATTCTCTCATTATCATTATCATCAGCCATTTAACGCCCACTGCAGGACATAGGCCTCCCTCGTGATTTTCATAACCATGAGGGGATTTGCTATAATCGCCACGCTTGGCAGGCGGGTTGGCGATCGCAGTAAGCGGTTGGAATATCAGGAAGACGCTGCCGCCCTTCTCCTGATAATTAATTTCCTTAGTCGCCTTCTACGACATCCACGGGAGGTAGTGGAGTGACGCTATTCTTAATCCGGCGCCACACGGAGATCCGTTCTCTCAATCAATGTAAATAGCATTACACCAAAGTATATTCAACTGGTCTTTTTAGAAATCCATGGAGGAGGCCTATTTCCAGCAGTGGACTTCTTGTGGCTGAATGATGATGATGATGATATTCAACTGACAGCACCACCACCACAGTTAATAATTTTATCTACACGCATGTCGTAAGATTCGAATTATGATCTTAAAAGTTGATACAGTGTTATTTCACAGACAACTCTAAGGGCCGGTTTCCGAATTGAGAATTTCACTGAGTATATACTTAAGCAACGTTCTGTCACGCTCTTTACTGAGAAAATAAAAGAGACAGCACTACAGATAACTAATTACATAGCGAAACTCTCAATTCAGAAACTGGCCCTAACAGTTTAATTACGATACTTTTGTGTGAGAATAACTAACCCGCGCTGAGGACAATTTTAAAATTCTAAACCTAAACCTGTATCTGGCACGGTTAGCCAGAGGTCGCGGGTTCAAGTCCCGGCATGGTGGAATTTTTAGCCTCTAAATAGGTTCTACAATTTTTTTTATTACGAACAGCAAACACTAACAGATATGATGTCCTAATATTACGTTTCCTATCACGCTTTGCAAACAAACGCGTAACTACGGCGATTCGAATTTATCTTGACTTAGTGACGTCACGATCATGATGAAGATGCCTTCTCGGACTTTAAAAGATTAAAAACAAGTCCGTACATGCACCATTCTAACCCGTAAACTTTGCATCAAACCCGAGAGGTCAAACCCTGTAGCCTTAGTCTGGGGCCTAGTCATGCGCACCAAATCCTGTCGGAATCCTGACGATTGCGTAATGCCACCATCACGTAACGTCGGGCATGTATTTACTTTGGTGTGTATCCTCCTATCTCTCCTCTCCTCTCTTCTCCTTATTACTTCACTTATATTTACTTATTAAATTTAGTTTATTATGGTGTTCCTCTATATTTCACACATATTAATTTAAAACTAATAATATATGTAAGTATTTTATGATGATATTTTATTTATTTTTTTACTTTATTGTATGTATGTTATTGAATTTGACTTAATTCTTTAACTGCACCACGGCACGCACTCCGTAGTACAATTATGGGTTACCGTAGGCACGGACTGAAAATCAGCGCTGAGGGATCACTTCCTCAGCACAAGGCTGAGTCAGCTGCCTTTTGTGGCAACGTAGATACACCACAGGCTACATCTATGGTTCTGTTTTATTTATTTGTTTTGTCTGTTGTGTATTTAGTTTTCTTTCTGTTGTTGTGCATATCATGTTACTTATCTGCTTATTATGTTTCTGTGATGTATCGGCATAATAAATGCCTTTCTTCTTCTTCTTCGAATTAGTATTGAATTTTCAGGCGATTGAAATCGTTCAGGAATTTGGTGCGCGTAAGATAGGGGTCGAATGCATCTAAAAAAACAACTTATTCAACAAACCTCACTAACCTTGCCTCACCAATCTACCCTACCACACCAGCACCGCCCACACTCAGCTTATCCGTGCCACCCAACCCAAGAATCCTCCTCAGCAGATTCTTAACCCCCGATTCTTGTCCTAGCTCCAGACTGACTGCCACAGGCGCCACCAAAGGCGGGGGAGTCCCTATATAGTTGTTCCTCTCCTTCGAACTATGCATCAGCTCTCCGTTCGCGCTTTTCACCAGCGTGTTAATCTCACGCATGACTGATACGACGGGGACGATGTTTTTCCGATTCTTCACGAGAAACTCCATCATTTTGAAGAGAAAATTGTCTGGGTCTGGTTCTGGCGTGCGCTTGAAGAAAGAGATGAAGCGTTTCTGACGGCTCTTGATGTAGGAGGGCTCTGGGTCTTGGTAACTGGCTTCCAGGTCTTCGGTTAGGGTCAATTGGCTGAGATCTTTCTTTGTATGGGTTGCGTAGCTTTCGACTTTTGGGTGGGTTTCTTCAGATTTTTGAGATCCAAGAGTAAGAGAGAATTTTTGAGCTATATTTTGATCGGATAGTTTTGAGTCCGAGTCTTGGGTCATGGCAAGATTTTCTCCTATTTTTTGGTAGCTGAACTCTCTTTCTTTTGATCCAGATATTTCGACATTGATTTCAGTGTTTTGATCACGTATTTGTCGATCTAGCTCTATCTCCGGTGTCTGTTCTTTGACACCGTTTTGGTTTTGGTTAGTGTCTTCATTTTTTACCACGGCATATTTGTCAATTTTCTCAGGTCGTTTCAATTTTCGTTCCCTCTTGCTGTACCCGAAATATTTCTCCATCTTGTTGTGCAGTCTTTCCTTTTGTTTGTCCGCTTCTAGCTCGAAGAAGAGGTAGCCTTTGAGAGGTTTCGCTGTGATGTGCGTGGGACCTGCGAAAGATGTGCAGTAAGCCACGTGCTGTACAGTTTGTGGTTCTTTGGTGACTTAGTGCTTACTGCTAATATTTCTGGGACGGTGATGATGTGTCTCACCTGTTGACTGGTCGCAGTGCTAAATAAATAGGTGTTGCCACTCCCCCAAAACAGGAAAATTCTATGCCAATGTAGTTTTAAAAATTTGGAATGTAAATGATGGTATTAAATGCGATAGAGATTTTCTGTAGAAATAAATCCTAGTAGTATCCTATAGCTTAGTTTTTGTTTTCATAATTTTAGCGTCTCGACGTCTGTTTATATTTTAAATCTCCTAAGACATACCTGTGAAATTCCTGTAAGCGTTATTACGTCATCACGTTACATAACTACGTTTGCATAGAAATCTTCTAGATTGAACGTGCCATTGTCACTACGTGTCACCTTTGGCGTAACCTTTCATCCCAAAGCTACATACAGTTTGTATGTCTGACTGTGGATTGGCCCCAATTACATGTGCCTTACATCCCGCACCATTACGTCACACTTCTTGATTCTCACGTCATATCTTAACCAACTCAGTCCTGACCTTGAAAATAACAATGGTTTTCAATTGTTATTTTCAAGGTCAGAACTGAGAAGGTTAAGGACAATCCACATCACTACGAGCTGGCGCCGTGCGTTGTTATCCTGGATGGACTTTTATTTTGTACTGATTTCGAATTTCACATGCCTTACCATGCCTTACATTACACCCCAATAATTTTACACCAAACGTCTTTACTGTGACGTCATATCTTACTGTGGACTGGCTCCAAAGCCCATGTGCGTGACCTGGTGACCCACGCACTCGCCGCTTCTGTACCCTCGCCAGCTCTCGCACGATGAGGCCACGAAGGAGTCCGGACGCATCACGGACTCCGTGAAGAACTGGTACGAGCGCCAGTGACTGCAGAAGACTAGTTGGAAAGGGACTGTTAGTGGGTAGGTTAAAAAAGCAAATATGTGAAAGTAGATTCTTCCGGCGTGCGTGCATGCAACGACTAATGAATGTTGATGAAGTGACAGTAGGTCTGTCAGGACCGTGACATCCTTTGTAGATTGCACTGAACAGATAGACGCAAAGTGCTGAATGTCAACCTTCAATGACGGAGAACGGCTAGGACAAAATGTGTTGGATGGGTTAGTTAGAGCTTAGTTGAGAGCTCTTAGGCTATTAGTCCTTGGGCCATACGTCTTTCTAGTGTGTTAATAGGTTTATTGATTGGAAGGTGATGGATGGGTTTGTTAGTAGTTATAACTGAGTTTTTTGCACATGGTTCAGTTGAACAGGAACATGCCCATATCAACATCACGTCATGTTAGCTGAAACTCGAGATTCCGATGAGGAATTGATGATTGACGACGATTAGCCTTCATCTTTCTCCTGTCTTCCAAAGCATATAGGAACGTTACTTTTCCACCGTCAAAGTGAGTTTCCACCTTGATCAGCGCTGTTCCTAGTGCTCAAGGATGGTTTGAGCAGTCCTGCCTTGTTACTATAGATGTTGTAGAAGGTTGTCAAATGGCCGGGATTCGTCTGGAATCTCTTGAAACTCTAAGTGTGCCAAATGGTCAAGAATCTTGTCGGTCTCCTTGAAACCTTGGGCTTTCCAGGACTTCCAGATGCCCGGGATTCGTCTGGATTCTTTAGCAGGCCTAGGTTTATGCCTGTGGGAACCTCGTTTCCAAATGATCGACTAGGTTACTCCTCTGGATACCTTGCGTTCACGTTCAGAGTAATAAGACGGCCTGGATTCTCTAACATCCCTGGTTTGACGCCTGTAGGGACGTCGTTTATAGAAAGTGTCACTTACATTTCTCAAGCAGCTGTTGTTTGGGCCAGATGACTTCCAGTTCGCAGCCTGGCTGCGGGCTGATGCCGCCGTTCGGATAGAAGTCTACATGGCCCATCGGGTGGTGCACGCCTGTTAAAATTTCGTTTTCATTGACCTCGTTAACCTCATTAACCTCGTAAGTCGCGATCTTGAAAATAAAAATCGAAAACCATTTTTATTTTAAGGTCAGGACTTAAAAATTTAAGCTGCTGTCAGGTCTGGCATGCCGTCTCGTTTGCACATTCTAACATTTTTAATAATTGTAGAAAGTTTTTAAAATAGTCTGAGTTTTTGCTGCATAGTAAAATTACGGACATCTAACACATAAATGATGTTTTCATTTTTGTTATCTTATACCTAGTTTTTGATTGAGTTTGATACTAAAATTGATAATTAAATTGAAAATTGTGTAACAACTTCTTTTTGTAGAAAACTAAGTATAGGAAAACAAAAATGTATCCAAAGTGGTCGTATTTTTTATTATCTAACAAAGCCTCGGGCCACATTTATCAAAAGTATACAATTTTCTTTTACCGTCACCAAAAATCTTAGATTGTGCGAGCGAGACTGCATTCCAGACGTAACAAATACAAACATACCTATATTGACACAACGGAAACGTCAATATGGGTAACCCAATAGTTCTGGAATAGGCTGGCAAGCAATAACCTGGCAAGTCCCAAACTAGACCTGTGCTATAGTAACCAGGCAAGGACATCACAAACATGGAAACACGCCCAGACTGTGACAGTGTCGGATTAAGTCAGCGCGGGGCGGGTAGCAAATTCTATGAAGGGGCTCTTGATTTGCTTTAGATTATCAAGTTTATGGTATTAAATAAAACAGTTTCTGGATTTCACAGTACCGAATAATACCATTCATATCGTCTTCTTCGAGCAAATCGTATTCAATATTCATCAAAGTGACACGATTAAAAGGTTTTTGGCTCACCTAACTGATTTTTTTACACGTTTTAATGATGAGAAATAACTTCTGCTGGTGGCGGTGATATCGCGAGAGACAATAATTGAATCGTGTGATTTTAAAACAACACAAGTTTATTCATACAGAAATCAATATAATATGCTAAAATATTGCTGTTGTAGATATTAGTATTTGAATAAAACAGTTTTTTCTATTTCCTGCAAAGTTGTAATGAAAGGACATGTGTCGTTTTAAAATCACACGATTCAATTGTGCAAAGTGCTATTTTTTATCGGTCAGAAAGCGTTGATGCGCGGTGCCCCCGAATGCGCGAGGCCCTTAGCTTTGCTACTCTTGTTACGTGTCTAATCCGCCGCTAGACTGTGACCATTTGTATAAATCAAGTACGGCACTCTCCAGTGGAAATCGATTCAAGATTTCTCGTATGAAAACTACTGTTGCTGCTAATTTTCCGAGATCATCGTTTCATTTTATTTTATTTAGAAGACAAAACAGGTTACAGACACATTTACCAAATTTTACATACATTAAAGATCAGGCCTAGCCTATGACCCTAAACTTGTGTACCTAGCATGCATCTAGACTATGGCCCGTATTACAGAACGATCCTCAAGCGCAGATTGATCTCGGATCGCCCAATCCTAACTTGAGCGCTGAATCGATGCTCAAGCACACCCTTTATTTTTAAATAGTACTTAAGGGTTCCTCAGCCAATCGCTGCTTAAGTAAAGATTCTGAACTGCAATCAGATTGTCTATGACCAATGTTTGTTTTCTATGACAAGAAAAATCAAGTATAAACTTTTATTTCGTTCTACGCATGATATGAAAAATATTGATAAGAATTAGTTTAATTATGTGAAATATACAGAGGAAACAATTCACAAGGAAAATCGACTCTCAAGCGTGGTTCCGACCACACTTGAGTAAATACAGATTTGAACATGACTTAAGTAGAGATTGCAACTCAAGTATCGTTCTCGAATTAGCTATTACTCAGTCGAGTTGTGATTGGTAAGTGTCAACTCAAGTAACGTTCTAAAATGAAAACCATACTCAAATCTAGTCTTAAACTGAGATCGGCGCTTGAGTACGCTTCTGTAATACGGGCCTATATGTAATTTTTAACCTTAACTTATTTAGGCTTTTGTCTTAATGTAGCAATTTGATCGACAGTGTTGCGTTGATATAATCGCGATTTCTGTCAACGGTTTGTTTGCGTATAGACTGATGCCGAATGAATTTAAATATACGTTGTTTATGTATAAGAATAATATAGGTATAATATAAGTAAATCGTATATAGAGATAGAGCCCTCCGCCAACAAAATGCTACGCAGTTTGGCGGAATCATGTACTACACTAAGGTTTTTTATTTTTTTGAATAAATAAAAAAACTTTTATTTTTATTTTTTCGTCGTAACTTATAAACTTATGTTAATTAATTTTACTCTCTGAGGGCGCCACGGACTGCTTTTATAAAAACGTGAAATTTCTGAAAATATCTATGTCCACATCTTTATTATTATTAATTATTTATTGCACAAAGACAGTGTACTAAAGGTGGACTTAATGCTAATGGCATTTCCTACCAGTCAACCTGCAGGAGGTACAGGAGAGGCAAAAATTGAGGTTATCTGCCACCAGACCGTTGTAAGTACGACGCATCCTGGGTTTGTAAAAAGTTAAGTATTAGGGGTTAAAGTATGAAATTGCCGTTTTATTGCAATAGGTTCTTTGAATTGACATAGAATCTTCATGGTTTGAGGTTTTCGAATGAAACTTTTTTCAAATGGTTTGTATGATGTTCTTTTTTTAAAAAATGTGAAACATTTGAATATCGACCTTCAATTGTTTTTGTTATTCAATTTAGACAAGTAAGATGGATACTGCGAAAATTCGAGTGATTATGAGGCACCCATTTTTCGTTTTTTTTATTTTATTGATTTGACGCAAGTGAGTCAATATTGTGGGTAAGGTAACGTTAAACCATGCCGCTAATTCCTGGGTAGTTTGACTAGGGTCGGCTTCCACTATTTCTCTTAATTCATCGTTATTCACCTGTGTGGGCGGTCTTCCTCGTGGCTCGTTCTTTAAGTCGAAATTTCCATCACGAAAGCGTTTAAACCAAAATCGCACGGTGCGTTCATTACTAGACCCCTCTCCAA
The DNA here is from genome assembly GCA_947308005.1 of Yponomeuta malinellus. Taxonomy (NCBI): domain Eukaryota; kingdom Metazoa; phylum Arthropoda; class Insecta; order Lepidoptera; family Yponomeutidae; genus Yponomeuta; species Yponomeuta malinellus. The sequence goes on from OX371022.1 coordinate 3,371,654, forward strand.
ACGCAGCATTGATATTGCGGGCAGTTTCTGCCGCGTTAGTTCCGCGTCGGAACTCTTATTCAAAAATCACTCGAATTTTCGCAGTATCCATCTTTCTTGTCTAAATTGAATAACAAAAACAATTGAAAGTCGATATTCAAATGTTTCACATTTTTTAAAAAAAGAACATCATAGAAACCATTTGAAAAAAGTTTCATTCGAAAACCTCAAACCATGAAGATTCTATGTCAATTCAAAGAACCTATTGCAATAAAACGGCAATTTCATACTTTAACCTCTATTATTATTTCTGTAGGTTTCTAAAGTAATCATCAGCGCGAAAGACTTCGTTATGTTGGCTGTCCCAAAAATAAACACACTAAGGGACATTTTTTTTTAAAGCTAGCGCCATTATGTTTCTAAAACACGGTTAGAGTGTCCCCTTAACATTTGTCCATCGAATTCAATTGGGTATTTGACAAAATATCAAATGAGTTACTTTTAAAACGGAATTTTGTATGAAAATACTGGCTTATTATGACGTCACATTTCAGAGCACTCTTTCTATGTTTAATCTATTTATAAATTGTAATACCTAGTAATTGACTTTTTCCGAGATATTTTGTAATTTTTGTCTTAATCGAGCATATGAAATAATTTATCGTTGATCGTGTCAAATACCGTATTTCACCCTGTAGTTGTTCAATCGAGTCTCGAATGGTTGTTTCATTGACACCATTGGTAGTCTAGTAACCAATTGCATTCCAATGGTATAACGCGAAGAAATTAACTCGTTGCGTCGCGCGATCCGTATCTTCTTAGCGAGAGGTGCCTATTATTGAGTTTTTACAAAGAAGACCGTTAGTTTTTCTTGCTTAAATAAGCGTCCTTACCAAAAATGCCGGCGTCCGTGTGTATGACGTCCACAAACTGCGCGTCGCTGGGGTCCAGCTTTTGCTCCAGGGGGAGCTTCTCGAACAGCGGACTGGCTGGGTCCAGGCCGGTTATCCTGGCCACGCGGCCTGAAACAAGACCACAAAGACCACTGCGTGAGCGTAGGATTGTTATCGGTGACTGTTTGGGTTGCCGGGGCCTATTTGGCGTAAATATGAGCACATGACGCGGTGATTCCTGTCTGGAGGCAAGCTTTTCGACCAAATAGGTTGTGTTTTAGCGAAGGGCAACATCAAAAGTACCTGAAACTCGCGTGTCCGTTTACCTGAGTGTATGGCCGCGCCGGCCACCCCAGCCGCTTGCGCACCCAAACTGTGTCCCACCAGATGCAGCTTGGACAGGTCTAGACCCCTGATGAACAAAGAGTTAATTAAGTTGCATTGACATCATGCCGTGAACCAGAGCCGCGTTACATAGAACTGCAATCCGTAGTTCTATGACAATTTGATGTACATTGCGTAGCCGATCCGCTACGCAAGCGGATACTACTTCTACAATACCTTCTGTGCGTTAATCGACTAGATGTATTGTACAACGACTCGTGATAGTAAACTACCAATTGCAGTTCTATGAAATTGGGCTCAGATCGCAGATTCACATGCATGAATGGACCCCTTTGCCCTCTACCTTTTCTTCTCTTCCCTCGTTGTTCCCCCCTCTCCCGGTTCGATAGCACGTTGCCCACTATAGCACATTGTCACTTTTATAATTTTTCGATACAATCAGTAGCACAATGCCAAACTATTACAAATATTCGTAAGTGAGATCGCAGTATGCCTAAAATAGCACAAAGCCTATTGGTTGCATAAAATATTTGTTTAGTTGCACGATGCCCACTTTTACAGTCTGCAATATTTTAAATGCGTCGATTGCCACCGATTTGTACAGTCAAACAAAGTTTCGAACAAAAAACGAAAACTTTTTATAATTATTAGGGGTTAAAGTATGAAATTGCCGTTTTATTGCAATAGGTTCTTTGAATTGACATAGAATCTTCTGGTTTGAGGTATTCGAATGAAACTTTTTTCAAATGGTTTCTATGATGTTCTTTTTTTTAAAAAATGTGAAACATTTGAATATCGACTTTCAATTTTTTTTTGTTATTCAATTTAGACAAGAAAGATAGATACTGCGAAAATTCGAGTGCTTATGAGGCACCCATTTTTCGTATTTTTTTATTTTATTGATTTGACGCAAGTGAGTCAATATTGTGGGTAAGGTAACGTTAAACCATGCCGCTAATTCCTGGGTAGTTTGACTAGGGTCGGCTTCCACTATCTCTCTTAATTCATCGTTATTCACCTGTGTGGGCGGTCTTCCTCGTGGCTCGTTCTTTAAGTCGAAATTTCCATCACGAAAGCGTTTAAACCAAAATCGCGCGGTGCGTTCATTAGTAGACCCCTCTCCAAACGCAGCATTGATATTGCGGGCTGTTTCTGCCGCGTTAGTTCCGCGTCGGAACTCGTATTCAAAAATCACTCGAATTTTCGCAGTATCCATCTTTCTTGTCTAAATTGAATAACAAAAACAATTGAAAGTCGATATTCAAATGTTTCACATTTTTTAAAAAAAGAACATCATAGAAACCATTTGAAAAAAGTTTCATTCGAAAACCTCAAACCATGAAGATTCTATGTCAATTCAAAGAACCTATTGCAATAAAACGGCAATTTCATACTTTAACCCCTAATATTAATGTGGGCATGGTGCGATCTAGTGTATGAAGATTTGAACAAGTTGTCGTTGTGCTACCGATTGTATTGAAATTAAATCAAACCTCTCTTCCCTTCTCGCTTTCTCTTCTCCAACTCTATCTCCTTCCCCGCGCTCTCTCGCTCTCTTCTACCCCTCCCTGTTCCCCCCCTCTATCTTCTCCACCTCGTTCTCTTCCTCCTCTCTCTTCTGTCCCATTTCTCTTCTGCGTCTTTATCTTCTCCTCCTTGCCTTAATCATCTCTCTCTTTCGACTCTCGACTCTATATTCCTACCCCCTAACTCTTCCACAACTCTCTCTGCTCACCCTTGCTCTTCTCCGGCTCCATTTTCTCCTCGGTGCCTTCTCTCTTCCCCCCCCCCCCGCCCTCTTCTCCCACCACCTTTCATCCCCCTCTATCCTACTCCTCCTTCTTCTCCATCTCCCTCGTCACCCTCGCTCTCTTCCTTTCTTCTCCCCCTCTCTCTGCTCCTCCTTTTCCCTTCCCTCTGTTATTATTATTACTATTAATTCTTTATTGCACGAAGACAGAGTACACAAGGTGGACTTAATTCTACCTCTTCCCCCATCTCTCTCTTCTCCCTCTATCTTCACTACCTTTCTCTGTCCCTCTTCCCCCCCACCCTTTGTTCGTCTCACTCACCGTGACACTAAATAATCGACGAATCGCGCGGCGAACTGGCCAATGTACCACGTGTTCTCAGCCGCAGTGAAGTACCAGGGGCCGGCCTCCAGCCGTTGGGCGTCCACCATTATCACGTTCGTGTCTCCGCGGAGGATGTAGGCTGTGATCGGTTGAAAGGTGGTTCAATTTAGGTTAAATATATTTAAAAAAGTACCTATATGTCGATCATGAGTGAGCAATCCTTTGTGTGTAAACGAGCCCGACCGGTGCTAATCTGTGGGTCAGGCAGCTGACAGCTGTGTTTATACTGTATCAATGTCAAGATAGTTGCACCACAGATTAGAAAGAAAAAAAGACAAGTCTTAGTTGCACGATTTCCCGCCATGGTGGGGGGTCATCGTCAGTGCCGCTGTGCACACTGACAGTTAATAAAATATAATCGAAGAGACTGCTCTCGAATTAAATCTTCATGGATTCTTTTACATATGGTAAAAAACGGTACTTGTTAAAGTACCGAAATGTCGGAAAATTGTAAAAAGAAAAAAAAATGAGTAAATATCCGTGCAAATTCAGTTTACTACTTTTTACTACAAAAAAACCGACTTCAAGAAAAAACACACTACAAAGAAGAGTTTGATGATTTCTTCGTAATATGAGACCTACGAAGAAATCATCAAACCCTTCTTTTTAGTGCAGCTCGTGACCGATTTATATTGGACCACCTTTATAACAAAAAAATAATGAAGTTCGACAACGTGGTAAAGAATTCTGGCTGGACAGTGACATACATTTGGCTTGCAAGATTTGAATTAAACATGCACACTTCTTCTTCAACCTATAGCCACCCAATGCTGAGTGCAAATCTCTGCTAATGCGAACCATTTACTTCGGCCTTGAGCTTTTCGCATCCAGTCTTTTCCTGCCACTTTGACCAGGTCGTCAGTCCATCTCGTTGGTTGCCTGCCCACACTTCTGCGCCCATATCTAGGTCGCCATACTGGCGCCTTTACACCCCATAGGTATTTTGTGTTGTCTACGGCAAACATGTGAAGTTAAATAACACAGTTCCAACTATTTGACACATAGAAAACGCAAGCAGAAGACGCACGGAATATGAGTTTTTTTTTAGTCGTCCGACAAGTAAATTAATTGAACTAGTGTAAAAGTTAAGCCAGTCTTCCCAGCCTGGTATTGCCAGTGCTAAATTACTTTGACTGAATATTTTCCGGTACCTATCTCATACTAATCGCTCGCTCACAGTCAAGGAAAACATCGTGATAAAGGTGAGTGTCTTCCTACTGCTTCTCCTAAGGTTTGCTGGAAGAAATCTCTTACAGAGATAAACTCGCCTTTATACATGTTATTTCTTATGTAATGTCCTGTTAAATGTCTTGTGTGCAATAAAGTATAATGACATAAAAGTGTCTGATGTGTTCACATACTTAAAATCGCCAATATGCGGTGGGCTCGCGTGGTGATTAAGCCCATACTCTCCCACTGAAGGAGGAGCCCATACTCTACACTCACCCTCGCGCATCATGAGCGCACTTCCAGTGTCAGGATTCTCCAGGAACGCGTGGAAAAATATCATCGTAGGATCCTTAAAGTCTATGTGGGACGCTGCCAGCCGTTTGTCGTCGTTCACGAAGAGCTCTTCGTAAACTGTCGGGTTGTGTCTGTGGAGTGGAATATTTCATTCATTCACTATTTTGTTCGTTCATTCATTCATTCATTCATTCCTTGGTTCATTAATGAAATCTTGCACAACCCGACAGTTTACGAAGAGCTCTCTTCGTGAACTGTCGGGTTGTGCCTGCGGAGATAAAGATTTCATTCATTAATTTCTTTGTGCGTTCATTCATTCATTGGTTCATTCATTCTTTCAAGTCTCCATCTTTCCCCTGTCTGTGCAACCCGGAGTTAAAAGGCTTTGGTTCTACCATGAAAAACGAACAAAATATGAAAGGTCTTAAAAACCATAAAACGGAGAAAGTTTCAATACCTTGGACATATCATGCGCAGTGACAAGTATCATCATCATCAGCCATTTGACGCCCACTGCAGGATATAGGCCTCCAGAAGTGACAAGTATAATCTGCCGCAATTCAATTTGCAAAATCCAGGAACGAAGGAGACCTGGCCGGTGAAAACATCACGGCTCCTAAATCTTGCAGGCTGGTTTATCACAAGAAATACACAATTCATAAGAATTATATTTCTCGTTCTATATTTCTCCTAAAAGTCTTTATTCTTTTTGTTGGACTAATCCGTGCTAATGCACTAATGCGTGGCGATTATGGCATAACCCCTCATGGTTATGGTTATGAAAACCATGAGGGAGGCCTAAGTCCTGCAGTGGGCGTCAAATGGCTGATGATGATGATGAATCCGTGCTGAGGACAATTCTAAAAACCTATTAAGAGGAAATTTCACCCATGCCGGGACTTGAACCCGCGACCTCTGGCTAACCGTGCCAGCGCTCTCCCATCTGAGCTAATGGCCAAGTGCAGGTATCCGCGAAATTTCGAACCTCTATACAAACTTCTCTGTATTACGTACAGGCAGCGACATCTGGCTGACGTAATTTACATCTCGGGGCTGCAAGTGATTTAAAGATACAAAGATAGGATACATTGACAAAACGAAATGATAGGTGAGTGAGTCGATCTTATTCAACATACAATTTGCGCGTGTTTACGAAGCTCAGCATTGAGGGACCGACTGATTGGTTTGTCTCGTATATCGGTATCTATATCGGCTCTATATAGTATATGGCACGACGATAGCTTATGTTTTTTTAAATTTTCTATTATATCCCTATTAAATTCGTCTTTCTGTCAAACTGGACATAAACTGGTACTAACCTGGTGTAGAGCCTGAAACCGACGTCATTCGAGTTCCTCACGATTGGACACTTTGCCTTATCTATCGGTAGTATCTGCAGATAGGAGTTCTCGAACTCTATGCCTGGAGGGCCTGTTGAGAAAAAAAAACCTATATGAGGTATATGTTGGTTATGAGTGAGCAATCCTTTGTGTATAAACGAGCGTGACAAGTGCTAAGATCACACAAGTTTGCCAAGATCACACAAGGCCATGCGAACGGTGGCGTGGTGGCCATCTCCCTCTAATACGGGAGTCTGGCGATGGCTCACCTCTGCGTTATGCTCGTGAACGGGTGCTGTCCGTATGTCTGGCCGTAGTATTACTACTTTTCCTTGTAAAATCTCCTCCACAGACTATTTTAATCGGCGTTTTAAGGAATCGTTTTTTTATATAAATAAGACCGTTAGTAAGTGATTTCCTAAATACGATAGTGTTTTTCTACTTTCGTAAGAATAGTAATAAGTTGTTGATTCCACTCATGGGATATTGTTAGTCGTACCAACTTATGTATTAGATTTAAGATGATTTGAGTAAAGATGTCCCTCCGTCTGGTGCCGGATTAAGAATAGCGTCACCCCATTACCTTCCGTGGATGTCGTAGAAGGCGACTAAGGAATTAAATTACCAGGAGATGGGCAGCAGCGTCTCCCTGAGATTCCAACCGCATACTGCGATCGCCAACCCGCCTGCCAAGCGTGGTGATCATGGCAAATCCCCTCATGTTCGAAGCTTGGAAAACCATGAGGAAGACCTATGTCCTGCAGTGGGCGTCAAATGGCTGATGATGATGATGATGATGATGAGAAAAGATGGTCAAATTGGAGTTTTTTTTCGCTGTCTTTTTCTCCACCACAATTTCAATTTTTGCCTGCCTATGAAGGTGAATTGTGAAAAAACTTATATCTTACCAGCCATAACTATGTACCACTTTTCGTGCAAATAAACTATTTAATTTCATCTTGACCCGAATAACAGACGGCGAATAACATTGTACACTGTCATTCAACAAAAAGAATGTTGAAATAAATTTATAATTTCTGATTTCTAATCTGTGGCTCAGACAGCTATCCTGTCACAGATTAGGTATATATCGCTCATTAGGAGAAACAAAGACTAATTCGACAGTTTTTTTTAAACCAATTTTAAACTGAGTTAAATATTATGTCAATATTATCGTGTCAACGGTTTACGTCAGGAGAAACAAAGACAGAATTTCGATAATACCTAGGACGCTCGACATTGACGCCATCTAGCGTCCTATTACCGAAATCAATTCTGTCTGTTTCTCGTGACGTAAACCGTTGAAACATACCTTACGGTTTAAAATGCGCTATTGGTGCGAACACTGCAATCGTTGTATACTCACTGGTTTACATTGTGAGCGCGCAAATAGCCATCGTTCAATATAAACCGGCGAAAGCGCGCTAATGTCATCCATCTGTCATTCAAATGGAACACAACAACATCTCTAAGTTAATTGTTGGTTGGGGAGTGTCGCTTTGGTGTTCCTAGGTGGCACATGGGTTTTCGATAAAATTCAGACTTGAAATATTCTTTTCTCGATAAAAAAACATCAAACCACAACAAACGCAGATACCAAATGTCAATTTGACGTTTCCGCACACGCTGCACTACCTGTTTTTCGTGAACGCCGTGAGCCCGCAATTATGACGTCACTAATGAGGTCACGACGTTTACACTGGTAAAAATAAGCGCATTGTGAACCGACTTACAGCCTGCTCACAACGCAAATAGCGCTCAATAGCTCAATGTAAACCGCACTGATATTTAGCTCAGTTTTTAAGAAACTGTCAAATTAGTCTTTGTTTCTCCAAATGAGCGATATGTCACGTAAATAGTACTGCTTTCCCGCCATTGTAAGGGTCATCGTCCGACAATGATTAAATTATGATCAAAGACACTGCGCTCGAACTAAATCATCATAGATTCTGTCACAGTACAAATGGCCTCAGTCTGGGCGCATTTCGATGTTTCTGATGTCCTTGCCTGGTTACCATAGCACAGAGTATCCTAGTTTGGGACCAGGGGCGTTACTACGTAAGGCCTCCACTGTATGGAGTTGTCGATTTAACCTACTCTAATGCTGACAACTGTTTGCTGCGGTTTCGTCGATTCCTCATCATCAGCCATTTGACGCCCACTGCAGGACATAGACCTCCCTCATGGTTTTCATAACCATGAGGGGTTTTGCCATAAACGCCACGCTTGGCAGGCGGGTTGGCGATTGGCGTCTTCCTGAGATTCCAACAGTTTACCATGTTGGGGGAGGTACAGAAAAAAATTTTTTTCAACATTTTAATAACTTTGACGGCGTGTTACAGTGGTACTACCACCGCTCTGCGCTAGGCCGCGGACGGTCAGACAGACAGACAGACGGACATGGCGAAACTTTTGTTGGACATGGAACCCTTATAACCCTTATGCTTATCCTAACCCATAAGTTTTAACCTTTTTTAGGGAGCAGGGTACCACTGCCTCAGTGATAAGTTCACTCAAATGTTCCTTGAATAAAGTATCCTTTATGTTTATAAATAATTTTCCATACTCTATTTGCAGATAAAGTCCGTAGTTTATTCCCCATACAAGCTTCATACCTATCTCAAAGTAACGACTCTCAAATTGGTCTCCCACGTTACCGCCCGTAAAATCAGAGTCGATGTATGAATTCCATTATCGCTGCGGTCGAGAGCCCTATAACCACCGGCGACCACACGCGTGGGGATTTTAAATTGGCAATCTGAATGTGAATATGCAACGTGTTAATAAATTAAGCACGACTCGAATGAAAAACGGAAAACGATTTATTCAGAGTAAATTATAATTTTTTTCAGCGTCGGCATTAACTGACTATGAAAAAGGTTTGTTCAGAGTCTCGATATTAACTGACTATCAGTTAAACTGTGTAAACAATAAAACGAAAAAAAAAAAAATTGCCGTAGAACGATGAACTCAAACCAACATTGCCTTTGACGTTCCTTTGCGGCCCTTTCATTCTCGATATCGTCGTTTATATTTTGCAAAATGTCAGATTAAAAAAATACGATTTTTGTTTTTTTCATCGAAATAGTATAAAAACTAGTAAACTAGAAGAAAATTAAGTCGTAATAGTATACGCAGCTAATCAGACCGAGGATCACGATGTCTTGCACGTGTGACAGATATCTTTTTTATACATTGAGCCGTTTTCAGCACAAATTCACAAAGCAATTCATAGATGGCGCTTACAGGCGTGGCCATAGAAGAACCGAAATGCGGCTGTCAAAATTAATTCAACCATTTGACAGACGTGTCCTTGTTCTTGTATGTGCACGCCTATAAGCGCCATCTATGAAATACTTTGTAAATTTGTGCTGAAAACGGCTCATTTCGATTGATTCTTTTTGACATGTGACATTTTGCAATATGAACGACGACATTTTAATTACAAGCCTTGATCAAAGACGCTAAGAGACAAATTCCACTTTCATCTGTCCAAACTCGCTAGTCCTTTACATAAACCGAGCCGAGTCAGGTGGTTATGCCACATCCTGACCAGTGTCTCTAACCTGGAAAACGCTTAACAAATTACATCGGGTACCTACTTGACTAGGAGGCGGTTCAACCACTCTTAGGTTGGTGAACTGTGTGATTATGTGTTATGTAAACGATTGGGGTCTGTGATGTGTTTGGTATCAGTGATAGTTAAAATCAGATGTCTAACTAGCGCTAAAAAAACACCGGCCAAGTGCGAGTCGGACTCGCGCACGAAGGGTTCCGTACCATTATCTATACAACATTAGACAAAGATTAAAAAACAGCAAAAAAATCACGTTTGTTGTATGGGAGCCCCCCTTAAATAATAATTTTATTTTGTTTTTAGTATTTTTTGTTATAGCGACAACAGAAATACATAATCTGTGAAAATTTCAAAACTCTAGCTATCACGGTTCTTGAGATACAGACGGACGGACGGACGGACAGACAGATAGACAGACAGCGAAGTCTTAGTAATAGGGTCCCTTTTTTACCCTTTGGGTACGGAACCCTAACATGACTCCACGTTGAATTGTGTGAATGTGGGCGGGCCTTGTCAATGGGGTCTCACTTACATCGGAGTGACATTGCTTTTATACCATAGAAATCATATAAAAACCTCGGAAAAATTAAAAAAACAAAATAATGAAAATATTATTATGCACACAAAATATGCGAAAAATAAAGTTACTCTAATAACATAAAACTTATTAGATTTCATTTTGTCTTTGAATTCTGAACGTTTTCTTATAAGGTATAAAATAATCAGCCTATATGCGTCCCACTGTAGGGCACAGGCCTTCTCTCAAGGAGAGAGTATGGGCTTAATCACCACGCGTGCCCACCGCGGATTGGCGATTTCAAGCGCTGAGGTATGTAAATAGCTCAGACACTCAGGTTTCCTCACGATGTTTTCCTTCACCGTTAGCGATGCATGTATGTATAAGGTATACATGCATAAAAACATTATTTTACGAGATAACTCAAATATTGATAAACGCTTCATACATTATAGGCGTTACGATAGGGAGTGACGTCATAGTCAAAGGTCGATTTGTATGGCGCGTTTTAGTGCCACGTGACTATATTGACTTTTCGACTGGTTATATTACAAAAAGTATTAGTCGTAGAGAAAAAAAATACCACGATTATTTTTCTTTTAACGTGTCATTCACGTTGAAATAAATTTTTGATTTTTATTTTATGCGTGCGTGTTGTTTTCTATAGTAATCAGAGCAAAATGCATGCTTTGCTTTAATTAAAATAATTACTAGCCTAGTTGGTAGAATATTGGACTCGGATGCGGGAGACCCAGGTTCGATTCCCAGTGCGGGTATGTACCTATAATTATTATTATTGCAAGAAAAGTAATTACATTACAGTTAAAACTATTGCGCAATTAATTGCATTTTACATTAAACATTATTTGCATTATACATTTTCACATTTAAAAATTATAAAAATTAGAACGTTAAAATTATATACATATGTACAATTTACTTATATTTAATTTAAGATTAAGATTAATTAAAACAACAAAATTTAAACTACATTTCATGAAATGGGAAATGTCACATATTCATAAAATTTAATTTAATTTAATTATGACTATGACCTATGACTTTTTTTTCTAAGTTATGTGCATTTGTGAAGTTATAGTAGCAATACTACTAGCTAACGGTGACGAAAAACATCGTGAGGAAATCTCAGTGTCAGAGCTATTCACATACCTCAGCGCTTGAAATCGCCAATCCGCGGTGGGTAAGAGTGGTGATTAAGCCCCTACTCTATCTCTGAGAGAAGGCCGGTGCCCTACAGTGGGACATATATAGGCCGCTTATGTTATGTATGTACATGCTTTGCTTTAATTAAAATACAAATTACGAAATACTGTCTCGCATGTATTTAAAATACGAAAAATAAAATATTTTTCGTAGGTAGGTTAACTGTGTGAAAAAGTAAAGGATCGGCATCTGAAGAAGAAGAACAAAGACATTTATTATATCAACAAGATACATCACAGAATCAAAATAAGCGGATAAGTAACATAATATGCACAACAACAGAAAGAAAACTAAATACACAACAGACAAAACGAATAAACAAAACGACCATAGATGTAGCCTGTGGTGTATCTATGTTGCCACAAAAGGCAGCTGACTCAGCGTTGTGCTGAGGAAGTGATCCCTCACTCATCCTCTGAAGTGATCCTTCATCTCTGGCGAAAAAGGTCTTATCGCTTGAGGCGCCGAGTTATGTTGCACGGGTTTTGTTATTTGAATGCGATCGGTTGCTGGACTACCAACAGCGTCAATGAAACTACCAATGTGATTATATTGAAGAAGAAGAAGGAGAAGAAATACATCTATTTAACGCCACATACACATATAAAAGACGTAAAACAGAAAGAAAAAATAAAATTAAAAAAAAAACACGGTAGATCAACAATTAGGGAACATTTGGGACAACTATTTACATAATAAAAACTGAATCTGCACGAATATTTACTCGTTTATTTTTTCATTTTACAATTTTCCGACGTTTCGGTACCTTTGCAAGCGCCGTGGTCATATTATGCATTATAGTTGTTCAATACACGTTCAACAAGAAGCAGCCAGCGCTGCCCTACGGCTTCGGACAACCGGACTATGGGAACAAAAGAGCTATCTTGCACCATACAAATCTTGTCAGCCGCTGTTTCGGACGAGCCTATGATGGAAGCGGTGTGCGACAGGATACCTCACACCTATACTTTCGACAAGAAATACAGGGTACCTACAACTACAAGGGGAGCCAGCCGACTACTCGGGTATACACGAAGTCAGAGTGTATACGGACGGCTCCAAAACCGAAATAGGAACGGGCGCAGGAGCTTTCTCCAATGAACTAAACTTAAAAATGTCTACAACCCTTGGGACCCTGAATACAATTTTCAGAATCAGAATGCATCGGTATAACAAGTGCAGTCGCGCTGTTGAATACAAGAAATGTGCAAGACTATGCAATACGCATAATCTCGGACAGCGCCTTAGTCCTACAAGCACTTAACAGCAATCTCACATACAACAGCCTGATACTAGAGTGTCACCTAGAGTTGGAAAAACTGCCAACAAACAACCGAGACACATTACAATGGTTAAAGGTTCATAGCGGCTCCTTGGGAAATGATGCTGCAGATGAACTCGCTAGAAGAGGCTCGGAAACTACAGTGGAAGGACCCGAACCCCTGATCCCACTGCCATACAACGAGTTTAGGAAATGGTTGAGGTCGCGAACTGAAAGCCAGCCTGTAGAACTTTGGAGAACAGAAACCAAATCCAGACAAGCCAGGGAGGCTCTACCAACAATCTCGAAATGTCTTTCACGTAGCCTGCTGCGTCGGAGAAGAGATAATCTGCGCAAAGCTGGGCCAATGCTAACAGGCCACTGCTCACTGAATAGACATTTCCACAACATGGGACTAACTGACAGCCCGCTTTGCCGGGGATGCCTCAAAGAAGAGGAAGCACACGCCCACGTGACCGTTCACTGTGAAGGCGTGGAAAAGCAACGGACCACCATCATTGGGAAGCTGGGATCCCTTCAGGAGGGGATCCTGGCTGGAGTAAACTCACAGCTTTGCTACGTAAAATGGCCCAACTATGAGACTAAGTGTGCGGAAATCTCAGGTCTGACTAACTAACTATGTCTAGTGCTAGTGTTAACCGTAGAAAATACTAAACTATGTACAATTTAGAGACCCCCCCTTGCTACGTAGCCCTCCGCACAGATATCTTTCGCGGGCCGCAGTTTGACGACCACTGCTCTAGAATCTATACATAACCGGTTTGCTCCACAAACTACGAGCCCATTTATGATGAAACAAATACAATTTCTTCGCGGCATGCCAGATGGTATTTGAAGCGCGACGCGCTTGCTCAAACTATTAGTAAGCGAATTGTTAAATAATTAAGTCCTTGCCGTTTCAACTCATCGCACTAACCGGTCATTTTTTGAGAAAAAATACCGTCGTGTTCGCGGCGGAAAACATGTCCAAGATTGAATGAAATTTAAAAGCGCGGGAAGAGAGACGCGTCATCATATTCGCACGCGTGGAAATACCGCCTGTCTCATAATTTTTACTCTGAAGCAATGGTCGTCAAATTCTGCCATTCAAAATGCCAATTGATTGGTTGTGCAACTGCACAATCCATAATAAGAACAATACCTCTATGTGCCCCTGACCAAAGCCGTCTGACGACCAGATAAGCTCTGGAGATAAAAAGATAAGATAAAAAGAATAAAAAAATTAATATTGAAAGGTTGGGTTGTCTGGAAGAGATCGCTCTAAGCGATAAAACCGCCAATTGTATACCACTACTTAGATATAAGAAACTATATGTTAGATCTTTCACCTGGTTGTGCACTAAAGTGTTCTCTATCTATGTATCTTATCTAAATCACTTGCTAATAAAATATACATTTTTCTAATTACATAAAAGTGTAATTAACTTAGGTATGAGAATAGGATTTCGTTGAAGTTGACAATGAAGAGTTTACCGTAACATTGGACCCCACACTAGACGGGAATCTGTATACTGAGGACCTGGACCCGAGAGTTTAAGATGATTGTTGAGAATAGACAAATTGGCGCTCATGTTACGCGTGCTTGCCTCTGCCTACCTCTCCGGGATGCAGGAGTGAGCTTAGATGTACAACGTTATTCTTAGATTATAATACAAAAATTCGAAATGTAACGTTGTCACTTTCAGAGATTTATGTAAAAATAAAATAAATTTTCCATTAAGTACATAAAAAATGCGTTCCTCTGCTTTGCGTCGCTCTGTCTTTTTTGATAAATAAAATTATTAATACTACATTCTGTTACATATAATGGAAAATCTTCACTGCAGGAAAACAATTTACTGCGACATTGGTAGACGAAAAGCACGAACTATGAATACCCTTATATTTCTAAATATACCAATATAAGTAATGTATGACAAATGTATACATGGCAGAAAAATCTCACAATACTCACGTATCATTGAAAGGAAACATGCGAACGGTATCGCTGCAGTTGGATGCATTTTTTTTACACTAACTTTATAATTTAAACTAAACAAACGTGGAATAAAGAATAATCACACAAAAATATTTTGTCCTATAGTAAATTCAAAAAATATTCGTATTTAAATGCCATAAAAAACTTAACACAAAAAAAAGTTTTCTTGAAAAAACATTCAAATTTAGAAAAGGAAAAAGCAAACTCTTTATTTTTTACTTTTTTTTCGCGCCAAAAGCGAGCCTGCCAGTTGGCACGTATAAACCAAGTTGAGACGACAGGGTAACTTTTCCGTCGCGCACTGGAAAACTCTTTGGTGGGGCGCGTACTAGATTTTCAGGTTATCTTTTACTAGTTTTGCCGCGGTACTAGAAGACAAGGTTTCTTACTCAGTTACTCATTCAGCGGGTCCACTCGCTATTGTTGATTAGTTAAAATTATTTACTCCTAAACGTAAAAAATCTTCAAACCGTTTTCAATTCAATTATTTCTTTATGGCTACCGTTAGGATTCTGCCAATGTGAAGTTTTGAAGACTGCAGCTTATGTAGATTGATTAAATAAACTTTTTAGGGTTCCGTACCCAAAGGGTGATTTTTTGCCGTAATAAATATAAGAATAATAGAAATAGAGAAGCCACTCTCAAGACTTCTGAGTGAGTTTTGTAAAAAGTTTAAGAAAATTCGATGGCGTCACTTTGTTTTTAGGTGTACGTAGTCTCTTGGCGACCATATTAAGTGCTGCTAACAATAACGCCGTTGTTCTTTAGTTTTTAATTTTCGTAAAGGATGCTATTTGAGTGGCCAGTTATAATTAAAAACCTAAGCAAAAATTTTTACTCCACTTTGAAATCTTATTCCCTTGACTAATTGTTATAAGCAGTATATTTGAACTGCCTACTGCAGAAAGGAAACATGTGCGCACAGCGGCGAAATTGAGTTTCGGTCAAAAATATGTTTTAAGAGGGTAGTTTACTGTAAAAAAGAAACAACTGTCGCTAAAATTAATAGTGTGACGTCATGCTAAGAGTTTTGTTTACTGCAAAAAGGCAACATGTCCTACAGTTTTTTGTGTCTCCTGAAAAGTTCTGTTTTGTGTACATGTTTCCTTTCTGCAGTAAGCGGTTCATTTATTGTAGTGGAAACCTGACACTAACGCAATAGAACACCTCCTTTCTCAGTACCGGTTTCGTCATAGAGATTTAATCATACGTATCTCGCTAACATACTTAAAAGCGGTTGGATCTAAATTAGTACTTCCTACGGCCTGTATTGAGAAATTGACAGTTACTTTATTCTGATTCCAGGAAGTCTACTTTATTCTGATTCCAGGAAGTCAACCGTGAGGAAACCAGAGTATCTGAGCTATTCACATACCTCAGCGCTTGAAATCGGCAATCCGCGGTGGGAACGCGTGGTGATTAATCCCATACTCTCTCCCTGAGAGAGGCCCTACAGTGGGACGTATATAGGCTGCTTATCATTGTTACTGTACCTTCACAAATGTACATAATAACAATAATTAATTAATCTCGGAAAAATCATAGAAGCTGATTCATAAGTTAGAATTATGCTAGGTACATTTATACCAAAAAGCAAACAGCGCCCCCATCCGGAAAAATATACAGATAGAACTAGGTACAAAAATGGTTAAGATCAAAATCAAGACATTTTTTTTCTTCATTAATATACAATACCCTGACGTGGGGCGAGGGCGTGGTAAGATGTATAGAGTCACAGACCAAAAGCGATCGCAGGGCAAGGAATGTGGTCTGTATAGTCAATACATCTTACCCTCGCCCCACGTCCCGCCTGTGTGTCTCGCGCCTTAGAGCCAGAAAACTCACGATTTGTGTCGTCATGTTACAGGACCTATACTGTTGCGTATAATTTGATGGTCCATATTCCTTCGGATGGTAAGCTAATAACTACGACATCAATCTTTATAGCCTACGATGCGGACAGGCCTCATAACTTGGCACAAACGTTTCACTGCATGATAAATTAAACTGCGTCGGTACACTCTCCCACGGGTGAAAGTTGTGACGTGTATCCTGTCGGATTCCTGACGTTTGTTTGACAGTTAGACGATTGGTGATTGGAACCGTTCAAGATTTGGTGCGCGTAATATAGAAGCAGATAGGTAGATAGAGAAACCTCATTGTACAATTGGGTACCTATTTGACAAAATATCAAATGAGTTACTTTTAAAACGGAATTTTGTATGAAAATACTGAAATACGTCACATTTCAGAGCACTCGTTTTATGTTTAATCTATTTAAAAATTGTAATGACTAGTAATTGACTAAAAGAGATACATTTTCCGAGATATTTTGTAATTTTTGTTTTAATCGAGCATATGAAAAAATTTATTGTTGATCGTGTCAAATACCGTATTAAAAAAAATACTGGTTAGATACATAAATAAAAACGTTTATTCAAGGCATAATACGCAAAACATGACATAAACATTCTTCATAAATAAGACAACAGAAATGTCAAAAATTAAAAACAGCAACGTAACGGACAAAGTACACAGTTAAAATTCCCTCGAACATTCTACAGCACATACTTATGTGCACACTGTTCAGTTACGTTACGGATGAATTTGCAGCAAAAATGTTTTGCACAGTACAAAAATTACAAAAAGTGCGACTTGTGATTTCTTATATCTAAGTAATTGTACACAATTGGCGGTCTTGTCGCTTAGAGCGATCTCTTCCAGACATCCTTAGGATGGAGTGGAATGCAAGAAGAATATAATCAGCAGTTTGATGTCCATTGTACATAAACAAACGGGTCGAAAATATGCTATTTATTGCAGAAAGATCTCGTTATACCTCGTATCAAAGTTTAGCGTAGAACAGCCGATCAGAGATTCATAAGTTGTATGTATTGATGACCCCTTTTAAGGCTTTAATAAGGGCTAACTAGCGGCGCCGCCAATGAACAAAAAATCGCATCTTCTTTCACAATCCGTTTTTGCAAAAAAGTGAACGACAAAAATGTCTGTGTTGGTAACAGCAATTTTTAGAACCTACAGCTTTCTTCTTCTTCTAAATGAAATTGTGGACTAGGTTCTTGGCCCTAGGTTCTAAGTTGTAGGTTCTGAAAATAGCTATCACTGATACAGAAAACTCTGTCGTTCCCTTTTTCGGAAAAAATGGATTCAAACGAAGATGTAATGTTTTATTCTCGTTGGTGGCGCTAGTTGGCCCTTATTAAAGCCTTAAGGGTCCCATATACGGTATACTATTGATCTTTACGATTCGTCGTATTTAGATCGATCGAAACCGACGATTCGATGGTTATGTCAAGATCGCCAACGATTTACTTAATCGAAGACGAGGTCGGAAATCGCAACAAAAACCCGCGAAATCATGAATATCGTTACTATGAATCAACAGTGTTTTAAGTTTGTTGCTGCGATAATCAGTGTTTTTAGTTAGTTAATTGGAATAGTGTTTAAATATTCTGCGGTTTCCTCTATTGAAATTATTAGAATAATGTTTATAAGAAAGAGTATTTGATTCAGATAGAAAATAACGTGGAATAAACGAAAAAACAAAAAAGGTAATTACATACATACACACATAAACTCACGCTTGTAGCCCAGAGGGGTAGGCTGAGACCAGCGACTGCCACTTGCCACGATCCTGACAGATCACTTTCGCTTCATCAACATTCATAAGTCGTTGCATGCACGCACACTTTTTATCTTGCCCATTGCTATTTGGTCGCAGTCTGTAAAAACAATAATTTTGCAAAAAAAAAAATTGGCATATTCAGTGTTTTTAATTTGTGCAGCCGTTAGTTACTGCCACATAAGTAAAGAAATAGTACATTACATAACTAGGGCCGTAAAATGAAGAAAGGCCGATATCGCAGAAGTTTAAGGCAGTATTTAAGGGTCATAAATATGCGACAGAGGGCTTTCTATTTTACAGTCCGTGTTGTGTACACAATTTTATGTCGTCACTTGGCCTCAAAGTGGGTTTTCCCGTAGCGTGCGGAAAAACCAGCTTTTTGGCCAGGTGTGGCATAACATAAGCAGCATAACATACGTCCCACTGTAGGGCACAGGCCTTCTCTCAGGGAGAGAGAGTCGTTCCGTTTCAAACAAGTAAACAATCGATCGCAACGACCAATCGTTTCGTGTGTGAGCGGCAATGTTTGAGCGATATCCTTTCAGATTGATCGTAGCGACGGATCTTTCCGTATATGGGACCCTTGAGTCCTTCCGGAATTGATGCCAGCTATGAATTGATTGATTTATTTATTTATTCATTGACTAGCTGTTGCCCGCGACTTCGTTCGCGTGGTAATTTTGATGTGTATTTTTCCGGGATAAAAAATAGCCTATGTGCCTATAATCTATTTCTGTGCAAAATTTCATCCGGATCCGTTCAGCCGTTTTGGCGGGAAAGAGTAACAAACACATCCATCCATACATACAAACTTTCGCGTTTTTAAAATTAGTAAGGATTTAAATATTTATTTATTGCCTTTTACTTTTGATATTGTATGGAATCAGGCGTTACTTTGCGGAAATCCATAATACCATTAAAATGTGAAAATTACTTTGCTAAAAAAACCTACCTATTAAGAGGCTAAATATTCCACCCATGCCGGGACTTGAACCCGCGACCTCTGGCTCACCGTGCCAACGCTCTCCCAGCATCGATGAAATTTCGAGCCTCTCTACAAACTTCTCTGTATTAAGTACAGGCAGCGTCATCTGACCGAAGCGATTTACATCACTTGCAGCCCCGAGTAACCAACTTTGCTAAATTCCGCCAAATTCTTGCTTCTGCTTGAAAAAGTCGGAGGGAGGGCGGTGCATTAACTAACCGCATGGTGCTTGCGGGTTTTTGGCGGAATTTAGCAATAGTACATTACTTCAGAGGGAAGAAAGTGACAGTTCCATACCGAGATTATGGCATTTGCGGCACGAGCTTGCGAGGGGCGCAAACCATTTGAGGTATGGAACTGTACTTTATCCTGAGGTATGTATAGTGCTTTTTATTACACCTACGAGGAAAATTATAGACATAAATGCATAGAAATGTTTCACTGTCGCTCGAAGTATCCATATTTTACAAAAAACACAAAGATAAATGCTAAATCAATCGAAGTTTTTGCAAAAATGCGCGGGCTTTTCCTTTTTTTATTCGCCCGTTTCTGGAGTAGGCTAAGATCATAAGGTCATGCAGCCACTTCTTCCGTGATTCCGCGCGTTTTATATACAAAAATAATTTCGTTTTTAATTTTCTGTATGCACCAAGGAGGTTGGTAACTGGTAAAAAAAAACTGTATGTGGCCAGTAACAATTTACTTGAAATTTAATTAGTAGACAGTTAAAGTCTCTTTGCAGTATGACTGCTGACAAATAAAAAAAAAAACCGGGTATGTAATGGAATTTCATACATACTTCCCACCCTTGGGTCGGAAGGATTTTCATACAAACTTCCATACCTTGGGATGAAAGGGTTTGAAGGGCGGGATAAAGGCGTTTCTTCCCTCTAATTGGTATAATTAGTATGTATTTTCAGAGCAGGTGTGATAAAAAGTAATTTTTCACATTTTAATGCTTTTACTTTCGACTATTGTGCCGCGTCGACCGTACCTCCGCTTCATGTCAATCTATAAAACCAGTCCACGGAATTAGAAAAGGGCCTCTGTCGCAATACGCGGCATGTTTACTCCGGTCTAGTTCTACATTTGGACCTAGATAACTTTTTCAAGGAAGACGTATTTAGATAGATAGATAGATAATACCATTTATTTGCATTTCCACACACACATAGATACAGAACAAATAAAGAAAATCACAAAGCAAAATCGTACAGCAAGTAAGCACACAAAATGAGTAACAGAAATAAGCAAACACAAATCAATAGACAACTTTAAATAGAACTCTGAGCATTTTGTAAATACCCTGTATATGTTTCATTAATCACCACGCGTGCCCCCCGCGGATTGGCGATTTCAAGCGTCTATTTATACTTGATATTAGGACTTACACATCATAAGCAGCCTATATACGTCCCACTGTAGGGCGCAGGCCTTCTTTCAGAGAGAAAGTATGGGCCTGATGCCCTCGCGGAATGGAATGTATAGGTGGCCGATACTAAGTTGGACACAGATCTGTGTCGCGGCAGACGAGTGGTTAATCACCACGCGTGCCCACCGCGGATTGGCGATTTCAAGCGCTGAGGTATGTGAATAGCTGAGACACTCAGGGTTCCTCACGATGTTTTTCTTCACCGTTAGCGAGTGGTATTGCTACTATAACTTCACAAATGTACATAACTTAGAAAACAAAGTCATAGATACATGCCCGCAGTGGGAATCGAACCTGGGTCTCTCGCTTCCGAGTCCAATGTTCTACCTACTAGGCTACCACCGCCCCAGGACGTACACGCGCTGCATTAAAACTTGTCACCTAGTAAACATTTAACCCTTTTCTAGGTAACACTGTTCCATTATCCTTCATCCAATTTAACACAGGCAGGGCAGTTTTTGAGATTGGCGAGAACACCCAGTGGGTTGCGTTCTTAACCTTAGAAATTGCACAAATTGCGGCTCACACAGCACTTATGAGCAAAAGTGTGTTTTGTATGGCGCCAAAAGTTTTTAATAAAATTCCTTTGTCAATCAAGACTCGACCTTTATTTAAGTAAAAGCTTAAGGGGCTAATAATAGGCAAATGTTATTACACAATTAATGAATTTCTTGCTGACAAACTGTTAATTTAATTTAATACATAGGTAATCGGGTACCAATCGAGCTTTGACATTTAATTGGTTCTGTATTATGATTGACATTACCCTAATTAATTACCCTAGCATAAATTTGACATTAATGTATTATTTATTACCTATATAAGCCACATAATAATATAGTAATTAAATGTAACATAATTTCTACAACATGTTGACCTGCATAAGATATTAATTATTGTCTATGGCTATTATTTGAATTAAGCTAAGCTCAAACATTTGTATGCCGAAATGGCAAAACACGAAGGACCTTATTTTATTGTACCACCTGCATGTATGTAATACTCGTGTTTGCACAAATAAATTGAATTGAATTCAATTCAATTGAATTAAATTGCATATCGGACGTCACTCAGGGTGGTCTGGAACACCAGCAGTTTCATACGCTGCGAGCAGTACAAGCTGAGATCCATCCTTTTTTGTTTCCTTTGCCGGGCGTTAAATAAAGCATTAAATTCCATGTTACATTAAGGAGACAAATAAATATGATATAAATATCATTTCGTTTCATCCTTCGAAATAAGTCTTTATGTGTGCTGTGAAACTAGCTCAAATTACCGTGTTCCTTACTTCCCAACAGGGCGATCTGCGGACGCTTCGAGAACAGCCTGTCGGGGCTCCCGCCGCCCTTCGCCCTCCAGCGGCCGCTGCTCGCCCGCGCCGCCAGCGCCGAAGCCCGCAGCCCCGCCCGCGCCCCCTCCTTCTCCGTATGCTGGAGCGCTAGTGACAAGGTCTGTGTCTTTCTTTCTTCCTTACTTCCCAATAGGGCGAACTGCGGACGGTTCGAGAACAGCCTGTCGGGGCTCCGGCTGCCCTTCGCCCTCCAGCGCCGAAGCTCGAAACCCCCCTCCCGCGTACCCTCCTTTCTGTCTGCTGGAGCGATAGTGACCAGGTCTGTATCTTTCCCTCTTCCTTACTTCCCAACAGGGCGAACAGCGGGCGCTTCGAGAACAGACTGTCAACCGCCACTCCGTTACTGTGAAGGAAAACATCGTGAGGAAACCTGAGTGTCTGAGGTGTTCACATACCTCGGGGCTTGAAATTGCCAACGCGCGGTGGGCACGCGTGACGACTAAGCCCGAGAGTATGGGTCCTTTGTGTTTTAGTAGATTTGAGTGTTCGACCCATTACGCTGTAGCCACTTCAAGCTCTAGGCAAAAATCAAGTGTAGTCAAATTGTGTTCTAGACAGTCCCAGACTAGACCCAAAAAATCACAATTAATATGATTAAGAGAGTTGAGAATTGAGTCAGGCGCTTTTTGCAAAAATGACTTGTAAAAAAAGACATTATCTTTTACCACGGTGTAGCTAGGTTACAATGCAGGCTTTACGTCCCACTGTAGGGCACAGGCTTTCTCTCAGACAGAGCGTATGAGCTTAATCACCACGCGTGCCCACCGCGGATTGGCGATTTCAAGTGCTGAGGTATGTGAACAGCTCAGACACTCAGGCCGATATTCAGAAACACAGCGTTGAGCTACACTTAACGTGCACTAAGCTGAGCATCGGTTGAGCAATCTCAACAAAGACTCAAGAATTTTGTATTCACAGTCAATCGAACTCAGCTAAGCCACAGCTCAAGCTAAACTTACTCGAGCGTGTAATCTGTGGTACAGTTTTTGACGTTACCGGTTTATATTATCTGTTAACACTACATGAAAGGCATACAATAATCCACAGGAGTGAATGAGATGGCAACAAATGTCAAAACTTTTTACGCGCGGTTATACTTTATTTTGACTTCTCATTACTCTAAAAACACAATTTAACTTTTTGAAGGAAAATGAGCATGCAAAATGTGAAATTCTGAATAAAAAAAGGTTACTTCACCACAGGTTAGTTAGATTTCTCGAATTGCCTACAGGTGTCGCTACTTTCTTCGTCATTGCCACCTTGAGTCTGAGCTAAGTCGCCGAAATCCACTACTCAGTCTCAGCTTAGCTTGCGCTCAATTTTTATTATCTCAAACTCAACTGTGAATACAAAATATCCCTGAGACTTTCATTTTGACAGTTGGAAGACCCGGACTCACATTGAGCTCACGCTCAAAATCGTTTCTGAATATCAGCCTCAGGGTTCCTCACGATGTTTTCCTTCACCGTTAGCGAGTGGTGTTGCTACTATAACTTCACAAATGTACATAACTTACAAAACAAAGTGATAGCTGCATGCCCGCACTGGGAATAGGAACATGGGTCTCCCGCTTCCGAGTCTAATGTTCTACCCACTAGGCTACCACCGCTTACTCACACTATATAGACGGCAAATACTTGTCCAGTCCTCTTCTTAATTTAACGGTGGCACATTCGCTACGACCAATGAGGCAGTCGAAAACTCTAAAAACCTATTCATTTAGAGGCTAAAAATCCACTAGGCTTGTTTGTTTTAACGTTTTAAAATCAACCTTAGGAATGCCTTTAAAATGATACACCGATTTCAGGTGCCAGAAGTAGTGAACGCGATGACTGGCAAACTGGAGAGCGGGCAGCCATCTTTGTTGTGCAAACAGAGCATGTTCGCGCGCTGGCAGTATCTGGCGAAGCGGCTGCGGCCATTGCCTCAGGTGAGCCCGCAATACGGGGTGTAATTGAGGTTTGATAGCACGATGCCCACTATCGTACTTTGTTACTTTTATATCATTTCAATTCAATCGGTAGCACAATGACAACCTTTGTAAATCTTCATACATTAGATCGCACCATGCCCACTTTAATAATTATAAAAAGTTTTCGTTTTTTTGTTCTTGACTGTACAAATCGGTGGCAATCCACGCATTTAAAGTATTGCACACTATAAAAGTGAGTATCGTGCGACAAAACAAATCTTTTATACCAATAGGCTTTGTGCGATCTCACTCACTTATGAAGATTGTATTATGTAGTTGGCATTGTGCTACTGATTGCATTAAAAATAATAAAAGTGACAATGTGCTATAGTGGGCATCGTGCTATCAAACAGGGTTATTAATTCTAAAAGGCACGATTCCTGAAACACCCTCGAAATGAAACATGTACATGTCTAGTTTAAGAATCATCTTGTACGATATTTCTTTTTTTTTTTTCTTATTTTTGTTTTCTATATTACTTTGTTTTGTGCGTAGACTTTTACGACCTGTACGTAGACTAAAAAAATAAGATTCCCACATTTTTTTTATTTTTCATGTCTGGATTTGTAATTTTATTACGCTCGGCCTTTACTAACAAACTCCTAAGATACAGGTAAACCCTAGTTTAGGAATTGGAAATCGCTTTTAATCTGTAATTCACTTGCTACCAGAGACTGTCACATTTCTATTTTATAACTTAATATTATTAAGAGTGTATGTTTTTTGGTCAAATAAACAGTTTTTTTACTTTTACTTTACTTTAATTCTAAAAGGCACAATTCCTGAAACGCCCTCGAAATGAAACACGTGTATGTCTAGTTTTTAAGAATCACCTTGTACGATATTTATTTTTTTTTTCTTATTTTTTTTTTCTATATTGTTTAGTTTGTTTTGTGCATCGACTTTTGCTCAAAAAAAAAATTCCCACATTTTTTTATTTTTCCTGTCTGGATTTGTAATTTTATTACGCTCGGCCTTTACACGCTCTATTAATGCCCCAACCTTCAGTAAATCATCGCCTTATATAGAATAACATCCATTATTTAAAAAAAAAACAGTTGTGTGGTTTAAGCATTTAATCTTTCAAACAGCGCCATCTTAAAGCCTTAAACCTCAGGGAGCGATTCCCATACAAACTTAGTTTGGTTTTTATTCACAAACGGCATGCCGGCTCGCAATGACACTTTACCAATATGTTAAGAGGACAAAAATCAAGGTTTGCTCGTGCTTACATGTGAGAATAACAGAATAAAAAAGAAATTACAGCCTCATAAGACTTCCCATAGAAACACTTCCCAAGACTATAATTTTTTTTTTGATAAACTTATTTACCATTCTAAGGTCTATTCTACGGTCAAACCTCGATTTGTGTGCTCTAAACGTATTGGAATAGTTTCATTGCAATCCGGCACGGTCGTTTGTAAGTAATACCGGCCAAGTGCGAGTTGGACTCGCGCTAATAGATAATTCTATACAACATTAGACACACTAGTCTACAACATTAGACACACTAGTAGACGAGCCACTAGTCTACAAGCCTCCACCAATCCGGACTTGGCCCCCGTGGTGGAGTATGGCCTATACCTTCCTCAGGGAAGAGACCCGTGCCCCTCGGTGGGGACATAATGGGTTGATGATGATTAGACACAAAGATCGAGAAAAAACGTTGTGGACGCATGTTATTAGTGTTAGTACGAGAATGTAAAACTAATACTAAGTCTTTAAGAATGCGATGTATTTTATTTTAATTTTTTTTTTTTTTTTTTGGAAGCGAATATAGAACTAAATATTCAGTGAATATTTCAAGCGTCTACCTGTTGCCGTTATTAATGTCGAGCAAAAAAATTACGTTTGTTCTATGGGAGCCCCCCTTAAATATTTATTTTATTCAATTTTTAGTATTTTGTTGTTATAGCGGCAACAGAAATACATCATCTGTGAAAATTTCAACTGTCTAGCTATCGCGGTTCATGAGATACAGCCCGGTGACAGACAGACAGACAGACTGACGGACAGTAAGGTCCTAGTAATAGGGTCCCGTTCGGAACCCTTCGGGTACGGAACCCTGAAAATCAAACTACGTTTGTATGGGAATTGCTTGCCGCCTCAAAATCAGGAAAACCGATAATCATTTTTATTTGTATTTAAATTCCCAGAGCACGGAGCTAGCGCCGCGGCCGGTCGAGATACCCTCTAACGTGGACCAATTGCTCTATTCGGAGGCCAAGCAACTTTGCCCCGCGTACCAGGTATTTTTTATTACTAAATTCTTCCATCATCATCATCAGCCATTTGACGCCCACCTCAGGACATAGGCCTTCCTCGTGGTGTTCCAAGCTTCCCGGTGTTGTGCCGCCCGCATCCAGCGACACCCCGCCACCGTAACCAGGTCGTCAGACCATCTGGTGGGAGGCCTGCCACCGCTGCGTCGTCCGGTCCGCGGTCGCCAGGTCAGCACTTTTCCGCCCCAACGGCCATCAGTTCTCCGAGCTAGGTGAACGCCCACTGCCACAAACATAAATGCCACTTAAATTCGCCAGAAACATGTTTTAAGAAGCAGCCTGTATTCGTCCCACTGTAGGGCACAGGCCTTCTCTCAGAGAGAGAGAGTATGGGCTTAATCACCACGCGTGCCCACCGCGGATTTGCGATTTCAAGCGCCGAGGTATGTGAATAGCTCAGACACCCAGGTTTCCTCACGACGTTTTCCTTTACAGTTAGCGAGTGGTATTGCTGCTATAACTTCACAAATGCACTTAACTTAGAAAACAAAGTCATAGGGAATGGAACCTGGGTCTCCCGCTTCCGTGTCCAATGTTCTACCCACTAGGCTACCACCGCTTACTCACACTATATAGACGGCAAATACTTGTCCAGTCCTCTTCTTAATTTAACGGTAGCATATTCGCTACGCCCAATGAGGCAGTCGAAAACTCTAAAAACCTATTTATTTAGAGGCTAAAAATTCCACCCATGCCGGGATTGGAACTCGCGACCTCTGGCTAACCGTGCCAGCGCTCTCCCAACTGAGCTAATGGGCAAGTGCAAGCGTCGGCGAAATCTCGAGCCCCTTTACAAACTTCTCTGTATTACGTACAGAGAGGTTTTAGCCTCTAAATAGGTTTTTTAAAATTGTCCACAGCACGGGTTAGTGCAGCAAAAAGAATTTATTCGAAAGCTCACAGACTAGAAAAAAAAACGATAAACGAATATTTAAGCAAACCTTATAATCTTACGGCCTTATGATGTTGAATCAAATCAAGTCATTTTGACGTACTGTTACAAAGAGTATTCCTATAGGTGACAGAATTTTCCAAGCACTACAACGTCTTAGTCACTTGCTTGACTTATTTAGACGGGTCTTGATTGCCGTTAGACGTCTTGCGTCACAAAACACTGTAGCACATTTCCTTAATCCTGGGGCACTTTATGATTTGAGTCAATTACTCACACATACTGTAAAGACAGTAAGCGACGCACGCTGTTCAAAGATACCAAAAAAATTTACACCATCAGGTTTTTGCAGTAATAGATTAAATATAGCCTAATAAAGGCATGAGTTCAATTCCCACGTGTGTAACTCAAATACTTTTTGAGAAAAAAAATCGTGAACTTTTCGTGACCTTTGACCTCGCCTTTGACCCATGAAATAGATTTTTTTATTATTAAGTGAATATTAACATTTAATTATTCAAATCGTATTTTGTATCTTGGGAACTCTCCCCAACGGCAGCAGTCTAGAGACAATCTTTTATATATAGATAATGTTTATTGTAAATATGTAAATATAAATTTTGTTATTTTACTAGTATATTACATAGTGAATATTCAAATCGTCTTGTCTCAATCAGACTTAATGAGGCGCGTGTTTCCGTGTTTCTTCACATAAAAAAAGACAATCGTTTAAGAGCAGCCATTTTTTTTTTAATTACGTTTTTATTTTATTTTCTCTCTAAAAACCCCAAAGTTGGAACCTAGGAGTAGGACAGAAATAGCTCTACGGATGTAGTTTATCATACATAAAAAAGCCATTTTTTTGGTATCTTTGAACAGTGTGCGGCGTGCAAACGATCTGCGACTATGTTCACGTTACCGCCAAAAAGATTTGTGCGGACTAATATGTTGGCGACGTTTTTCTCTAAAGAGATGCATTCGGGCTTGCATCTCTCATATGGTTTTGGCTCGCGCCAACGATCACACGCCTACTAATTATACTGTGACTTGTGAGAACGTCTAAGTGTGATTAATTTTGAGTTATCTATTAATTAGTTTGTATTCTTTCTAGCGTAATCGTGATGGCGCATATGTAATATCTATAATTTTAAAAAGTTATTAAAAGGGACGGGCTGAAAACCAGCGCCGAGTCTACGCATCCAGTCTCGGCAATAAAGCTGAGCCCATTCCTTTTTACCACAAAAATTTGTGAATGAAAGAATAATTATTATTTATTATTTTTGTGTGGTAAATAAAATATTTTCACTTTCACTTTCACTAAGTAAAACCCTGCGTTAAAGCTACCTGCGCGGTTTTATTGACCACCCGTTTCATCAGTACAGATTTACAGATGAATACCTTACTGACAAACTGATTCGTCCCCAGACAGCCAAGGAGCGGCTCTTCGACGCGTTCTCAGCCAACAAACTCGGCCGGTGGGTAAAGAAGCCATTGGAACAGGACCAGTTCGTTTGCGAACTCCTCGACGCCGAACCGGGCACGCTGTTTGCCTAGGGCGATTCCGCGCCTGAAAAGTGTGCCTGCATGCCACCAGGCGTAAACTTACGCATGGATGGTGTGGTCCGGGGATTAGAGAGATTGGCGATTGGGGACACTGTCGCAGAGGTGGGAGATAGAGGAGATGTAGGTCAGGTAAAAGATGAGGATAGGTGTCGAGTTGATAATATGGGTCGATGGATGAAGGGTGGTGGTGGACCCGAGGATACAGGTGGGGAGGTCGAGGGTACAGGAAATGTAAGGGGAGATGAGGATGGGACAGGATTTGGTGATAAGGGTAGGAGTTTGAAGGTTGGTGGTGAGGCTAGAGATGAGGTTGGATTAGGAGTAGATGCGGTTGGGAATATGACAGTTAGGTATTTCGAGGACAATAGCAGAAATCGTGTTGTCAATGATAAAGAAAAATTAGGGCTTAAAAAAAAGCGAAGAAGAATTTTGGCAAAGAATAAAAAGAAAGCTAAGAGTAGCGTGAGTGAAAGATTGATGCGGTGGAGAATTCACATTGAGGGGGATGGAGGTGTAGAGGAAACAAAAAGGGGATTGAGTAACCGGGGTGATTTTGGAGTAGTTGACGTCGGGGTTAAAAGACTAGAGGCTGCAAAAGATTCAACTGAAACAGATGAGGTTGTCGGTAAATATGCTAAAAAGTTAGAAACCAATACGAATTGTAATAAACAAATTGAGGATAGCCACACAAACAGTGAAGAAATAAAAGATGTGGATGTCTCTAAAAATAGTAGAGTTTTGCAGCAAAGCAACGGTACGCAAAATCTTATGAAATTCAAAGATTTACTGAAAAAACAACGAATTTTGAAAGAAAACGTAAACGGGTTCTCAACTAACAACAAAATACCACTACGGGACGCTGACAATGACTTAAAAGATAACCGATACATCAAAAATACACGTTCAATCAAATTAAGTAGTTTCCCAACATCATTTCGCAAGCCGAACGTCCAAAATGATACGTCACCAGTTAAAATACTCCGACCGCCACATTTGATCGAAATTCAGTTGGTTGATAAACCAGAAACTAATCTAGATGTTGCAGTTGAGAATCTAGACTTAACTCGGACTGAAATGTCAGTTAAAGATGCAAAAATCCACCAGGAAACTTCAACTAAATCTGTAGAGAGGACATGCGATGTATTGCATAATATGGGTCGATGGATGAAGGGTGGTGGGGAGGTTAGGGATAGTGGTGGACCCGAGGATACAGGTGGGGAGGTCGAGGGTACAGGAAACGTAAGGGGAGATGAGGATGGGACAGGATTTGGTGATAAGGGTAGGAGTTTGAAGGTTGGTGGTGAGGCTAGAGATGAGGTTGGATTAGGAGTAGATGCGGTTGGGAATATGACAGTTAGGTATTTCGAGGACAATAGCAGAAATCGTGTTGTCAATGATAAAGAAAAATTAGGGCTTAAAAAAAAGCGAAGAAGAATTTTGGCAAAGAATAAAAAGAAAGCTAAGAGTAGCGTGAGTGAAAGATTGACGCGGTGGAGAATTCACATTGAGGGGGATGGAGGTGTAGAGGAAACAAAAAGGGGATTGAGTAACCGGGGTGATTTTGGAGTAGTTGACGTCGGGGTTAAAAGACTAGAGGCTGCAAAAGATTCAACTGAAACAGATGAGGTTGTCGGTAAATATGCTAAAAAGTTAGAAACCAATACGAATTGTAATAAACAAATTGAGGATAGCCACACAAACAGTGAAGAAGTAAAAGATGTGGATGTCTCTAAAAATAGTAGAGTTTTGCAGCAAAGCAACGGTACGCAGAATCTTATGAAATTCAGAGATTTACTGAAAAAACAACGAATTTTAAAAGAAAACGTAAACGGGTTCTCAACTAACAACGAAATACCACTACGGGACGCTAACAATGACTTAAAAGATAACCGATACATCAAAAATACACGTTCAATCAAATTAAGTAGTTTCCCAACATCATTTCGCAAGCCGAACGTCCAAAATGATACGTCACCAGTTAAAATACTCCGACCGCCACATTTGATCGAAATTCAGTTGGTTGATAAACCAGAAACTAATCTAGATGTTGCAGTTGAGAATCTAGACTTAACTCGGACTGAAATGTCAGTTAAAGATGCAAAAATCCACCAGGAAACTTCAACTAAATCTGTAGAGAGGACATGCGATGTATCGCCCAGTGTTCTTTTACAGAATAAGCTGAAATACTATTCCTTGACTAAACAGCGTCTGTCTTCGGACGAAAACACACAGAATACATTTGAAAATAATAACGTAACTTGCCCAGACGAAAAATATACACCATTGCGTAGGCCAAAAAACTGACAAACAGAGACGGAAATAAAATATTTCCTGCGCACGATTCGAATAACAATCTACATTCAGATGCTAAAGTTAAACACGAGCCCTAGTAAAGGCTAGTATTTTTCAGAGTCTTCTTGATTTCCTTTGTTTCTGATATACCAGGGCACACAATATACTAACGGTGCTATGCAAGCTGTTGATTTGTAAAGCAACGCCCGACTCGGGGTACTTTCGACTCTTTTATACGCACAACTTTTACTATGGGACCAACTCTAAAATCCTCAAAACAAAATCATTTGTTCCATTTATTTTGTTTAGTAGGTACAATACGATTAAAATCAGTTAACGATTCGGCTTTTCTCGGATATCATCGCCCAAATCCCGAGACGGAAATGATACGAAATACATTACCACGATTTCTTTTAGGTAGCATTCAATTTGAAGTATCATAAACGCAATGTATAGCACCTGCCAAGATGACATTACTAACCGGTAGACCTAAGAAATTTATTATGCAGAAGTGATCGCAACGTAGGAAGCTCTTTAAATCTTTCATGAAAGTTATATATCATTCGTCGTATCACGCAATAATCAAAATCATCTATTTTTAAACGATATTGTTTGCCGGGCACTTCTTTGGATTGTTGATCTTTAGGTGACTGATCTGAGAGCTTGTCGTTTTCCTTCAAAATTTTTAACACGCTGCTTTTCGAAACTCCGGTTGCTTCACAAACCCTGTCCAAAAATTTTTTATGATAATTACTTTCTTCATTTTTTAATTAATAAATTAGCTTCCTTTCTGAAATAGTTATATACATTATTTACAATTTCACGAGATTGAGCAACAATTTTTTTACCACGCTTTAAATTTCTTGAAGCCATGATACATAACTATTGTAAGTTAATTTAGATAAAATTTGATAGAATCGAATATTTTCACGAATGAAATTAGCGTTCATAAACATAAATGTATCAGATACGTCAAACTGTTTTTATTGACACTAAGAGTCATAGTGTCAAAATAGTCAATTATTTTTCTTGTTTCAATATAAAGGTTGTGTTAGTTTTGAGCTACAAAGGAGGTTTTGTTGCTCATATCGTTCTTGTATTGTATTCAATAAGACAACGAGTAATATAATTAAAGGTCATATCTGTAAATTGATAACTCTATGTGAGAGATGAGGGATTCACGACAATTACCGACGTTGGCCGAATCGTTAACTGATTTTAATCGTACTGTATCAAATTTTACAATGGAACAGCTGTTTTTTTTTTCGTGATTTCGAGTTCGACCTTATAGTAACATTTCTTCGTTTTATATTAATACAAATTAATACTTACAACTTTTACTACCGGACCAACTCTAAAATCCTCAAAACAAAGTCATTTTAAAAACCTATTTAGAGGCTAAAAATTCCACCCAAGCCGGGACTTGCACCCGCGACCTCTGGCTTCAAGTCCCGGCATGGGTGGAAATTTTAGCCTCTAAATAGGTTTTTAAAATTGTCCTCAGCACGGGTTAGTGCAACAAAAAGAATATATAACAAAATAATTTGTTCCATACATTTCAGTAGGTATCAAATTTTAGCATGACACAGGTTTCAAGGACGACCCTATAGTAAAATTTCTTCGTGTTGATGATTAGAAAGTACCCTGAGTCGGGCGTTCAACACGTTGTATAAACACGATTCCTCTGTAACACTCCTCGGAGGCGTTTAAATAATCTGTGGTTACGTCTTTTCCTTTACCATAGACAGTTGTAAATAAGACCTAAGAATAAGTGTTATTTACAAAAACGCGATTTCTTTCAAACAATCCTCAGAGACAATTTCAATAATCTGTGGTTACGTCTTTTGCTTTAACATAGATAATTTAAACGTGTTTTAAAGAATCGTGTTTTTTTTTTTGTAAATAAGACCTAAGAATAAGTGTTAGTTCATCATCAGCCATATGACGCCCACTGCAGGACATAGGCCTCCCTCATGGTTTTCATAACCATGAGTCTTGGTTTTCCATGAGTCCCTCATGGTTTTCATAACCATTGTCTCTGAGGAGTGTTTTAGAGAAATTGCGTTTTTGTAACTAACACTTATAATTACGGCAAAACCCCTCATGGTTATGAAAACCATTTGGTTTTTGCCGTAATTATAAGTGTTAGTTACAAAAACGCAATTTCTCTAAAACACTCCTCAGAGGCGTTTAAATAATCTGTGGTTACGTCTTTTCCTTTACCATAGACAGTTGTAAATAAGACCTAAGAATAAGTGTTATTTACAAAAACGCGTTTTCTTTCAAACAATCCTCAGAGACAATTTCAATAATCTGTGGTTACGTCTTTTCCTTTTCCACAGACTACATTGATAGCGACATTGATAGCGCAGGAACTGATTTTGGGGCGGAAACCGGAACGGAGATTTTGTAAAAGACGAGTTTTACAAAATCTTAAATTAGGTATATTATGTCGCTTCGTTTTTTGATATAAAACGCTAGACGGAATGTATAGCTGGGCTGTACAGACTGGGATGCATGTCAGAGACATGGCAGATAACAGGTTGGAATCGTGTTTTTTTTTATAAATAACACGTAAGTCGACATTGATAGCGCGGGAACTGATTTTGGGGTGGAAACCGGAACGGAGATTTAGAAAGACAATCTGAAATCTTAAATTATATTACGTCGCTTCATTCTCCGATGTAAAACATTCACAACGGAGTTCCGAACGTTTCATATCGTCGAATAAAGCGACTCATATAATTATGACCGAACTTCACTTGCGAAGTTCATTTTAATCTTAAATAGGTTACCAACTTAGTAAGTTCTTAGACTGTCGCTGTATAACACCTCTATGATAATACTAAGCGCCTCCGCTTAAGAGGTGATTTTAAATATAATATGTGTTTTTTGATGTCACTTTGGCGCTCACGGGGAGAGCCCTTCCGAAATCACTCGGTTACTTTTAGATAGAATATTAGATAAACCCTTAGCTCTCTTTTTGTGCAATACTCGTCGTTATGTCAATATCTATAAGAGATCTCTTCAAGTTACAACAAGTTTTTGCTGTTCGTACAAGAATTTGACGTTAGGTTGTGAAAAGATTTCGTGTTAAAAATTAAGCTAGGCTAGTCAGTTACTTAGACCTGAGATTTCCGCGCTTAGCCTCATAGTTGGGCCATTGTAGGTACGTAGCCAGCGGTATGTGAATACCTCAGATGCTAGGGTTTCCTCACGAGGTTTCTACTCCAAGTTTACAAATATACGTACCTTAGGGAACAAAGTCAATGGTACGTGCCGGGATGCGAACCCACGACCGCCCGAATGTGAGGCCGGCGTTCTACCGCTACGCTGCCACCGCTTAAGCTAGGGTAAATATTGAAATAAATTTAAGCACAAGTATGCAGAATCTGGGATGGGGTATAGTCTCCCGCCTCACACGTTTAGGACCAACTATCCATGTGTATTCAACATGAAAACAATCACTGACATAGTACGGCGATGGACGAAAGTTGAATTCGTAACATATATTTCATTAATTTGTACAGTCATCGTTATCATCATTCATCCACAAGAAGTCCACTGCTGAACGTAGGCCTCCTCCATGGATTTCCAAAAAGACCGGTTGGAAGCGGCTTGCATCAGGAATTACGGTTCAACGTGGTACTTTACGAGTCGCGCGTCCGAGTCGTCTTTCTAATCCGAGAATATCTCCAAATAACGGTTGACGCAGACCGTGATACGGATTTAGTACTGTATCGGATTCGGATCGGACGCGGTGTGCAAGCGATGTCCGATCCGTGTTTACGACGGGTGTATTTCTCGGATTTGAATAGGATGCGACGCGCAGAAAGTCCACGGAAACTCATTTAACATCTTTGTACTTCAACTCAACCCAACATTAATTTCAAACTGTAACCATTTTATCTAGTCACAAATATCTGTTACAAGAACTTTCGTCCCAAATCGTACAAGAAACGCATGTAGCCACACTAGTCAGGCGTAGTACCGTCTCTAGCCGCAGCAGGAGTTGTACAGAACGAATTTTCGCGCCTAACGCCCAGTTTCTGATTGGAGAATTTCACCGATCAAATTTTTAAGTGTGGCCCCGTTAAAAACTGTTCCAGATTGAACTCTCAAATTCTCAAATCAAAAACCGTGGTTAGTTACGTTCAGACAGAGACGATTGCTCGACGCGTTGTGTAATCATCTGTGTGTGAACGTGGCGTATAAGTCTTTCTTCAGTAACGTATGTGTTAAGATAAAAGTGTTGTCAATTATATATCGCTCGTTCCTTATGGGTCAGTTTCTTGTCGGTCTTGGTATGCGTAAATAATAGATAGATTGATCTATGTATCTGTCTATGCGTAAACCAGCGAAGGAACAGTTAAGACCTTAAAGCCATAGTTTTTTTATTTTTTTATTTTCATAACTTTTCCTTGACATTGATCACGTCTAATTAATGTTCGAAGTAAAAAAAGGGTTTTCAATTTGTGCTATATTAATATGTCTACATCATGATTAAAATGTCCCGTTAAAATTTTTCCCACCATACTGCAGTGCAAGACCTTCGTTTGTTACGGAAAGGGGATTGGACCTCTGTGGCATATCCACCCGCCGCCATTTTGAATTTTTTCCAAAGTTTCCGCGCATGATGAAAGTGGTATATATGGATAGAGGATATACAAACAAAATTTCTCGTCATATGGTTCCCTAAAGTGTCACGTTTCCGAGATATATTGGGGTAAAGGTCGTCATATGAGATCAATGACGATAATTAAGAATGCAGTAATTATAATTATTTGTACGTACAGTGTTTATTTCTACTTTGGTCGTGCGCGGAAACTTTGAAAAAAATCCAAAATGGCGGCGGGTGGATATGCCAGCTTCCAAAGAAAAATGCGCAAACCCCTTTGCTTACATTACATTTTTTTCGTGCAAAATACCTCCAAAATCGAGCGAGGCGAAATTAAAAAGTACGTAGAGTCGATAGCACATCGACCTTTAACGTAACTGAGTAGAGTGCATGCATGTAAAGGTTTGCTGTCGACTATAGTCCGCACAGGTCTTATTGGCGGTAACGTGAACATAAACACAGATCGTTTGCACATCGCTTCCTGTCTTTACAGTGTATGTGTGAGTAATTGACGTAGTGTGATGCTTAGTAAATTACTATTAGTCAATTACTAAAGTAGTAAAGAATAAAGAATATTCTATCTATCTATGTTCACGTTGCCGCCAAAAAGATTTGTGCGGACTATACATGTAATTTAAGATATTGTGACCTGTGAAACTTACCTTCGATACCGGGAGATATAATGCCCGACAAATGACTTGAGCAAACTTCGACTTTCGACTTCGTATGGACTTCGGGTGTCATTGGTAGGAGACGCGAGATCTGACTAGAACTCTTCGGACATCCGTTTAGTAAAATTAACAAATAGCAAAAAGAAAATTGCTCTTACATGTCCATCGCAAACACGGATTCTTGTTCAAGTTATCTGCCGCGCTTTAGATGACCCACCCAGCACTGACATTTATTTGCTATTTTATTAAGTGCCTTTATGCTCGAGGCCACAAAAAGGTCCTGTATTTATTTTTATGATTCTACGAATGTCGTAAAGAGATTCCGGTAGAGATAAGGAGGATTATTCTACTCCTCAAAACAGACAAGTATTTTTACCATACCCACTATGATATCGGGAAAGGAATATCCGAAATAAAATACTGGCTGATTTCTTTACTTACGTCGTTAAAAATAGTTGAGAAATCTTGACCTTGTTTTAAAAAGTGCTTGAACGATTAGTACCTACCGCCTCTCCGTCTCAGGGCGCTTATACACGGGCGGCACGTGCGTCAACTGCAGCCGTTGACACTTGTCGACGGCAGCCGTTGACGTGTACCAACGGTAGCCGTAAACGCGTCGACGGCATTCGCCGCCATGCCAGCGTCGAATATCCGCGAATATCGACGGCAGCCGTCGACGCGGCTTATTCGACGCTGTGTAAGCGCCCTTAGCCATACATTAATGACATCATTATTTTCGATCCCATAAAAGTGAATACTCAACCTTTTTGAAGTACTCAGAGTACGTATGATCTGTACAAGATTAATTTCTTAGATTTCTTGTAAACAAACTGTCAATGAAACTGTAAAGTACGCAGCTGTTTAAAGGCTCGTATTTGTAAGCATTACGGTAATTGACTTATTACTTGGTCTAATCTAAATATATTCAGTTTGATACATAAAAGTAGAAGATGACTGTGTAAATTCAATTTAAAATCATTATTGCCGAAAATCGCACCATGGTTGTGACGTCACTAAGTAAAAATGCAAATCACCATGGTTACGCCCTAGCCTCTTGTGTGTCTGCAAACTATGTGACGTCATGGCAGAGGTATTCTTAAAGCATCATATGGCTGACAGCGTTTTCATGTGTTCATGAAAAGTTGAATTTAAAACTTTAGTTAGGTATGAGTTTTCAAGCCTCGAAATATTCGATATTTTCAACAAATTATTGTTTTCTAATGTCCAGTAGCGGCGTTTTACCTGAAATAAAACGCTTATTGAATACTTACCTTATTTGAAGCTTTGAGTTTGTGGTAGGCAATCTATTTTTGACGCCGCTGCATTTACAGTGTATGTGTGAGTAATTGACTTCTTTAGTAATTGACTAATAGTAATTTACTACGCATCACACTATGTCAATTACTCACACATATGTACACAGTAAAGACAGTAAGCGATGCGCAAACGATCTGTGACTATGTCCACGCTACCGCTTTTCCCAGGCGGTCACCCATCCAAGTACTGAACACGCCCGATGTTGCTTACTCTAATGGTACCGTTGAAATGATATTGACCCTTAAATAGGTGAGCTTAACTCAGTAATGTTCTGGAATACTTTGCAACAAAAATATAAAGGCCGATCTGTTACTTCGACTTGTATTTGCTGCTACTTTTGGGCGCAAGGAACATAAGACAGGTAAGATTTTTTTTACGGTCACTTTCTTTAGCTTTGGTAGGTAGAGCTACAGGTGACATGCGAATAATAGAGGCAAGTAGGGTTTTCTCACGAATAAAATAGTAATACATAATTATGGTGATATATAGTTGTTAAAAGGAGATTGCCCATCTCAAACTCAAAGCTTCAAATAACGTACAGGATTTTATAGAAAAAACATGATTAACTTAAGACCAATTTAAGGAAAGGTCAAATGTCGTGTTGTTTACGTCTAGGATTAATTAATTTGGTACAGAATAACGCTAATAATTCTTAAAAGTGTATCGGATAGATTTCAGAAGCTTTATAGATGATTTGAATTCTCTAATGAGTATTGTTTTGTGATAACGTTATTTTAGTTTTGAGTAAGTAATTTATCATAATTGATCGCTAGCAAGATATCGTAAATAATAATTAATGTTTAAATAATTCCGGTTCCAAAGTACTAGTAGCTGTTAAGAACGATGTTAACCTTATAAGCAGTAATATAAAAAAAAATATGTCAGTATTACTACGGATTTTTAATCAGTTCTTCACTAGCTTAATAACTGCTGTTTTATTAAAAAAAAAACCGACTTCAAGAAAATAAACAGTAAAAAAAAAATTCGAATATTTTCTCATGAATCTCATCAACAGACATCTGAGGTACCCCAAAAAGCATCAATGAAATCGTTCAACATGGTAACGAATTATAGCTGAAATTGAAAACCTCATTTTAACCGACTTCAAAAAAGGAGGAGGTTATCAATTCGACGCGTATATTAATTTTTTTTTATTTGGCTATGTTCCTCCATAACTCCGTCAAATCTTAACCGATTTCGACAATTCTTCTTTTGTTCGAACAGATATAACGTCCCATTGGTCCCATTTTAATTTGGTGCAGATCTGATGAAGACTTAGACCTAGTCGGTGCCCAGTTTCAAGACCAGCACGTATATTTTGGGCATCGGCTCCAAATTATACTTCTACAATACCTACATGTATAAATACTTCTAATTATTTAAATTATTTCTAACTTTTAGTGCTGTAGTGTTTTGAAGTCGGTTTTATTTTTTATTTAAAAATTTTTACTTTTAATTTTTTGTGGGGGAGCTGGAGAAAAATAAATAATTTTGAAGTCGGTTAAAAGTGATAAGAATATTTCTTGAACAATTTTATTTATTGATACAATAAATTCTTAAGGCCTCGCAAACAATTATTCACAAACCACTCCGCTTTTCATGCCCAAAACATTTAAGATCCGTTTTCCTCTGCCTCCTGCGGTTGACTGGTAGAGAATACTTATAGCATCCAATCGGCCGAATTCTACGATTTTTTTAAAATGCAAGTGCGATAAAAGTATGAAAAAGAAATTTTTTTATTTGCACAATTAAACGTAGATACATAAAACATGAACATAATACAAGAACTTAGTTTGAAAGTCAATAAATAAATAAGAGAATGGAAAATGAAACTTAAGTATTTTGCGCATGAAAACACTAGAAGGACGCGGCTTTATACACACAAACCATTATATAAAAATAACAAATACTTAGTTTAGTTCTGGATCACGCGGAGTCTGTCACCGATGCCTGAAACTGACTTCTTCAGTTTACATAGTCAGTGGAGGTCAGTATATAAGATAGATAGATAGAATATTCTTTATAGGTAAGTTACTCTATGGTTAGTAACCAAGTCAGTACTACGCGAGTACTGAAGTCAGTACTACGCGAGTACAGTACTGAACTGACTTTGAAATACATTTATACGGGTTCAGTGTCAGGTCAGCACTGACTTGGCATTGCACTGACGTCAGTGACTGACTCCGTGTGTTCCAGTCCTCGATTACTTATCGTATTGCATAAGCAGATAGTATATGGTAGAATCTTATTTAATTTTTAATAGTTTCTTAGATTTAATATGACATTTTCTTTGACGAGTTAAGTTTTTCAAACTTGGACTTACTTTACATAATTATTTATTTATAAGAAATACTTCGTTTGGCCCCTATGTTGAGTGACAAAAACTAGCCTTTGCATCTACGTATGAAATGATTTATACCGCGTCCGGTGGCACCTTCACTCACACTAGACGGATGAAGGGACCACTCGGACGCTGCAGTGCCTGGGACATTGTTTTTTAGATGGAGTAGGCTTGCCCAGCAACTATACGATCCTTACAGCTTAGTCGGCCTAGCCCACAGGAAAGTATTGAGTGACAAAGACTGTTTAAAATAAACCTCAGTAAGACATTTAAGAGACTTAACTGATGGAAATAACAACATTATCATTTCTATCTCTGTGGCGCAGCGGTAGCGCATCTGCCTACCATGCGAGAGGTCCCGGGTTCGAATCCCGGCTGGGGACAAAAAAAAACCCCAGGTCTTGGATGTTTACATGTTTGTGATGTCGTTGTTTCTGTATCCCACGACACAGGGTATCCTAGTGTGGGGCCAGACGCAATGTATGTGCCTGTATGTAAATGTTTATGTTATGTTTATCGCTGTATGAGATTGACAGTTAAAATTTAAGGTTTCTGTTACGTGGAGAATGCTGTGTCGCTCTCACAATTTACTCATATTTCGATAAATGTGGTCTGAGCGTTTGATGCGTAATTAAATGACGGACATTTTAAATATATTTTTGTTTTCCGATACGTACTTTTTAATAAATAAAAGTCGTTTCCAAAATTATTCATTTTGGAATCAAATTTTCTCAATGAAAAACTTAGTACGGGATTAGAAAAATATGCCGTGAATACGCGTAATTTAATTACCCGCAAACCCTCGGACCACATTTATCAAAAGTTAACTCATATTATTACAATATTAAAAATGTTATATTGTGCGAGCGATACAGCATGCTCCACGTGACAGCAGCCTAAATAGCTCCTGTATTACGCGCACTAAATTGGCTGACTCGGTGATCCAGCCGTAAAAGCGCTACCAAAACAAAGGTCATGGGTTCGATTCCCACTGGGGCCGCCGTACATTTCTACAGAGGCCTCAGTCTGGGTGTATTTCCATGTTTGTGACCTCGCCTGGTTACCATAGCACAGGGTATCCTAGTTTGGGACCAGGTCTAGGCGTCAGGAATCCTTCAGGATTTGGTGAGCATCATGTAGGGGCTGCTCCACGTTTTTTAATTACCAAAAGGCTCAACTATGGCAGCTAAAAACCTTGTCATGCACGTCCGCTTCAAGTTTTTTTAGCTGATAAAGTTAACCTTTGGTAGCTGAAAGACGTATTCTCATCATCGGATTAATTGGCTAATGGGTGATTTTCAGTAAATGTAATAATTTAAGTTCACATTTTTGTCTGGCCTTTCAAAAGAATCGGTTATTTTGCAGTTATCGGATCCCGTTCATCAGCTATCAAAGGGTTAACTTTTTATTTTTGTCATTTTTTTCTGAAAGACCCTAAAATGATGTATCAAACTAATCATGAGCATCCCTCGCGTACTCTTGCCATAGGCCAGTTCTTTAAGGCTGATCTTACGTGAATCGTGCCGTCTCGCTCGCACAATTTTACATTTTTTTTGTTGTAATAAAATGAGGTAAACTTTTGATGATAGTGCTCTGAGGGTTTGATGCGTAATTAAATTAAGGACATTTAAAACATATTTTGTTTTCCTTTAAGTAGTTTTTAATAAACAAAAGCTTTTTTCCAAAATTATTAATTTTGTAATAAAATTTTCTCAACCAAAAACTTAGTACAGGATAAGATAAATATGCCTTGAATATCCGCAATTTAATTATCCATCAAACCCTCAGACCACATTCATCAAAAATATACTAATTTTGCTACAATAACTAAAAAATTTTCAATTGTGCGAACGGGACAGCATGTTCCACGTAAGAACAGTCTTAACAGCCTGGCGCGACATCAACATTCTCTTATTCTGGAATATAATTACAATACGGTATTTGACACGATCAACAATAATTTATTTCATATGCTCGATTAAACTATATATCCTCACTATACAGATTTCCGTCTAGTGTGAGGTCCAACGGTAACCTCTCTATTGTCAATGGCAACCATTTTCTATACCAATATTAAGATTATCATACTTTTAAGTAATTGATGAAATGTTTATTTATTAGCAAGTGGTTTAAATAAATTTTTTATCATTTATCAAAACAAAAATTACAAAATATCTAGGAAAATGTATCTCTTTTAGTCAATTAATTATTACAATTTTTAAATAGATTAAACATAAAAAGAGTGCTCTGAAATGTGACGTCATAAGCCAGTATTTTCATACAAAATTCCGTTCTAAAAGTAACTCATTTGATATTTTGTCAAATACCCAATTGTTGTACTTTTTTTTTTTGGTTGTTCTCTATAAGGCTAAAATTGCATATTAGAATCGGTTTGTCAAAAATCAACAAAGAAATAATGTTTTTCAGTAGCCAAGTTAACGGCTGACCCACTGTGCATGTGTGCATATATGTACACGAGCCGGTTCGAGCCCTTTTCGAGCCCCCTCTATCTTCGAAGCCAGTTTCGTCACCTTTGCAGACGGACAAACGTTCTACTTTTAGGCTTTCGTACCCGAGAGGTGCCAAATGGGACA
Organism: Yponomeuta malinellus; assembly: GCA_947308005.1. Lineage (NCBI taxonomy): Eukaryota > Metazoa > Arthropoda > Insecta > Lepidoptera > Yponomeutidae > Yponomeuta > Yponomeuta malinellus. The sequence goes on from OX371022.1 coordinate 3,414,344, forward strand.
CTTTTACTTCACTGTCCGTCTGTCTGTCTGTCACCAGGCTGTATCTCATGAACCGTGATACCCGGGCAGTTGAAATTTTCACAGATGATGTATTTCTGTTGCCGCTATAACAACAAATACTAAAAACAATAAAATAAATATTTAAGGGGGCTCCTATACAAAAACCGTATTTTTTGCCTTTTTTGCTTGATATTAAAAGCGGCAATAAGTAGACGCTTGAAATATTTACAGAATATTTAGTTTATTAAATTAAAATAAAATAAATATTTAAGGGGGGGCCCATACAACAAACGTGATTTTTTGCCCGTTTTTCTCGATCTTTGTGTCTAATTTTGTACCTATAGATAATGGTACGGAACCCTTCGTGCGCGAGTCCGACTCGCACTTGGCCCGTTTTTGTTTCTATTCGTACTCCAGTTTCTATTCAGCCCATTTTCCGGTACTGAAAAATCACCACACCACAATAAACATCGTTCTTGCAGTCACAGTGTGTTCCAACGCCATCTATCCAAAGCCGCGTGTATTAGATTAAGCAGCTCTTTGTACAAAACGCAGGAACGGCTTGACGGCTTGCAGATCTCCCTATGGTCCACAGATATACCGCACAGCGCGCCAATCCCAGCGTCTGTGATAAAGATAGTTTTTTTTGTCAAACATGCTACATTCCACGACACGAGCTCCCAAAGAAAATCGTCCATGTGCGCCCATTGGTAAACCTACCCTATGAAGCCGACCGTTGGGTCTGACAACGGTCCGCTTCATAGGGTAGGTTCGGGAATGACAAAATCTTGATATTAATCAAAATCTTTGAAAGAGTACCTTACTAAAACTTATCTCTACTATGAAACTTTCCATATCAAATATACACATCTTTCGGGTATGAACGCTTGAAATTAACTGGATTTAGATGTAACTAAGTGATCAGGAAAATAAGTATTTGATCACCCAATGAAAATCAGCAAATGTGATTTTGGTCAGCAGAATTAATAAATAAGCAGCAAGCCGTGGTCAGTAATTTAATGTATAAAAAATTTAAATACAATTTAAAGGCCCATAGGAATTTTCTGCCGATCAATTCGTAATTTTCTGCTGATCAATTTGTAATTTTCTGCTTATCAATTTTTAATTTACTGCTAATTAATTTTGAAGTTTTTGCTGATCGATTTGGCATTTTCTGCTTTTTCTTTCAAATTTTTCTCATTTTCTGCTCTCGCAGATATCTATAGTGTTAATGCTGACTGAATTTTTTTATTATTGCTGAGCAAAACCGTCTATTTTGTTAACTGACCAAAAGTTCAATAAAAATTCAACAGGGCGATTTCGCTTGTTAGTCACTTATGATTAGTCACTTATGTATGCTAGGGAGACTTCGGTATGGCAAAAGAAGCAAGAAAGTAGGATTAATGCAGTTGAAATGTGGTCCTTGAGAAGTATGTCTGGTGTTACTTTGAATGACAGAATACGCAATAGTTTGATTAGAGAACGGTGTGGACTGAAAGAGGTGTGACTAGAATAACGTAAGCAGCTTATCTTTGTGTGAGTGTGGTCTCGACGAAGGGACCACTGATCATATTTTTTTCAATTGCCCCCGTTTCCCCTCTTTATACCCATTCCTCCCTTGCTTTATCCCTCGCCCCATCAACTTCAAAACCCTCCTTATGTACACCCATACTAAATTCATTAGAATACTATGTAAATATATTAATCATTTCAATATTCGACTTTAACTCCTCATCAAATTATAATATCTCTTTCCTTCTACATTGGTTTCTTGTATATATAAAGTAGCGCGTACCTTTCACAACGTGACACTGGCAAAATCCCTGTGCACCCTAAAGCACGGGGCAAAGACCAAATAAAAAAAAAAAAAAATAAGCAGCTTATATACGTCCCACTGTAGGGCACAGGCCTTCTCTCAGGGAGAGAGTTTGGGCTTAATCACCACGCGTGCCCACCGCGGATTGGTGATTTCAAGCGCTGAGGTATGTGAATAGCTCAGACACTCAGGTTTCCTCACGATGTGTTCCTTCACATTTTCTAGAATATTGACCGTGACTAGTGACTAGAATATGCCTAAACATTTCAAAATCACGCCTTAGAAGGCACTCACCAGCAGACTCGACGCTAACTATCCTCAGCCACAGCACTGCCATCAGGGTTCTGTTGGTCTCCACCAGGCTCCGCACTACAGGCTTGGAGGGTTCCGTCGCGCGCAACCATCTCTCCTGCAGAGAGAGGACTAGGGAGTTGTCTGGAAGTGGAAGAAATTAAAGGATCAACCACAGGCTTGGAGGGTTCCGTCGCGCGCAGCCATGTCTCCTGCAGAGAGAGGTCTAGAAAGTTGTCTGGAAGTGGAAGAAATTGAAGGATCAGCGAGTGGTATTGCTACTACAACTTCACAAATGTACGTAATTCAGAAAACAAAGTCATTAGTACATGCCGGGATTCGAACCCACGACCTCCCTAATGTGAGGTCGGCGTTCTACCGCTCCGCTACCACCGCTCTACGTCTAAAGAATAATATGGAACAAAACGATCTAATCTCAGAACATTACATAAAAAACCGGCCAAGTGCGAGTCTGACTCGCGCACGAGGGGTTCCGTACAGTGATCTATACGACATAAGACACAAAGATCGAGGAAGAACGGCAAAAGATCACTTTTGTTATATGGGAGCCCCCCTTAAATACTTATTTTATTCTGTTTTAGTGTTTTTTGTTATAGTGACAAGGGGCCGTCCATAAATTACGTCATCGATTTTTTCAGATTTTAGGCGCCCCCCCCCCCCCCCTATAATCATCCTATCGTCATTTCTTAATGACCCCCCCCCCCCTTCTCCCAAAATTGACGTCATTACTAGTTTGACATAATAAAACATTGCAGATTTGAGAAAAATAGGGTATTATATGATTAAAACACTTGGTTATAGAATCACCTTTTATTATTTTTACTTTGGCAATAATCATTGATATAATATAACTACTTATTTTTTACTTTTCTTTGGATAGTACCACAGGCGAAGCCGGGGCGGGCAGCTAGTATTTTACTAGGTGTGCTGGAAGAAATTTCTTTTTAGAAATAATCTTTTTGTACGTGAAAAATAAACTATAAATAAATAAATAAGAATGACGTCAATTTCGAAACACCCCCCCCCCCATCTATCATTTACCGTCATCCGCAGACCAACCCCCCCCCCCCCCCCCCTAATTTAGAATGACGTAATATATGGACGGCCCCCAACAGAAAAAAAAACAAAAATCTGTGAAAATTTCAACTGCCTAGGTACCACGGTTCATGAGATACAGCTTGGTGACAGACAGACAGACAGACGGACAGTGAAGTCTTAGTAATAGGGTCCCGTTTGGCACCCTTCGGGTACGGAACCCTAAAAAACACACCTTCTTCTATACATACTTTCTTTTATAGACGGCTTTTGAAAAAATTACTGACTATTGTCTCAATGATGTTAATAGTGTCTGTAGGACGCTAATAAGCGTTTTTCTCTCAAGTTACGTATCGTGGGATGGAATGTTTCTGCGTAATGATTTCAGTTTTAATCAGTTTAACGCTACATATTTCTTACAACTAAAACGTTTACTGAGTCGTAGTTGCTTACTTATTGCATTTAATTATAACGCATTTTCTTTTATTTCTTCCCACAATACAATCACTTGACCTGGTCCCAAAGTACGAGCCTGTGCTATGGTAACCAGGCAAGGACGATTTGAACACAATAATGTCTAAAGTAAAGGGCAGCTGATGCCAAAGGTTTGTGTTCTGAGGTTAAAAACTGTTGGTACCGTTGCCAGTTAGTTGGGAGATTTCTCTCTAACACGTTTATTCCCAGTCTGCTAAAGTTACTTAGGTTGTTTGGAAGAGATCGCTCTAGGCGATGGGACTAATTGTATGCCATTATTTAATATAAGAGATCACGTGTAACTATTTTTTCTTCTTGAGCAAAAAAGTGATCTCTATGTATGTAAATACATATCTAAATTAATTTCCATCCAAATAACTATTTCTAAAATAGTAATATTTTATATTTAGGTTTAGTTTTAAGTCTATTATTTCTTCCTACAAAAATCACACTCAAAAACGGTCCGGTTGATTAGTTACCAACCAACGAAATGAGCGCAAGATGTGTTGCAGGGTAAATCAAAGAGAGTTTAATCAAATCAAAGAAAGCAATACAAGTAAGAAATTTATGAAATGCGTGCGTGCGTGCGTGCGTGCGTGCGTGCGTGCGTGCGTGCGTGCGTGCGTGCGTGCGTGCGTGCGTGCGTGCGTGCGTGCGTGCGTGCGTGCGTGCGTGCGTGCGTGCGTGCGTGTGTGTGTGTGTGTGTGTGAACAATTCTCTTCCGTCCGCGCCTGAACTAGGTTCTAGACCTGTATCTCAGGCATCAGTGCTCTTCTACATTCAACAGCGTACCTAACTGATGGTTGGTTTTACACAAAAACGTCAAACCATTGACTTCATGGATGTACAACCAAGGATGTTGTTGCGTAGGTATAACCCGTCGAAATATCTAGGTACCTTGCAAGATGGCAGTCTGACGTTGGCAGGTTCATAGATATTTTACCGGGTAATAAATAAATCGGACTTTCATACTGAACTCGCTCTGATTGGTGACACAATTTACCAGCAAGCCCCGCCCGCCATCGCTTGTTAGACATCAATGATTTCAACGATCACTGGGGAAACTCAACGTAGGTATGCAACGTGTCCCAAAATTCAACGATAAGCGGGCAACAGACGGTGCACCGCTCATGACTACTCTAGTAAAAAAAGCTCAATTTTTTTTAAAGTTTCAAAAAAGAACCTAAATCCGTCGAAAATGTTTTTATATAGGTACCTAGGTATTTTAACTTCCATGACCACATTTCGTTAAACGTATCTGATTTTTTTTGCATCCTAATTGGCACTGCTGTTCACCACAAGCCTTAAAAATCACAGAATGCCTGCAGTTATAATATACACAAATTTCGTAACAATCCACTTTCACTCATCGTGGTGTAAAAATAGTAGTTTATGCAACTATCATATAATGAAGGGTATTAAACCAGGAGTATGAGTTTATGAAACGAGCGCAGCGAGTTTCATAATAGTAACGAGTGTTTTAATACCCGTGTTATATGCAGTTGCATACACTACTTTATCTTCACTAATGCAATTAAAAATTAAATTCACGCGTACGTGTATAATCACAGTGATTTTGCCGCCATTAAAATTTAACCAATGAGAGCGCAGCTGCGCGCTTCAATAAAACGCGACCAACCTGATTGGCCCTGCAATCAAGTTGGTCGCGTTTTATTGATGTTATAATGAGATTTTACGATATCGATGTGAATATTATACCATCATGTGAAATTGCTTAAATTGAGTGTTTTGTTGTCTGCGCTATAACAGTAGTAATTATAAGTCAAGTATTGAAAACATAAGTAGAATGTTACAACATTAGTGTAAAAAAAGTATGGAAACGACTATGGCAAGTTTTTTAAAAGTTCGCTCTACTAACCAAGATTCCAAAATGGTATAATAAAATAATACACTAGGAAAACTAGCCTACTGAAAGAGTAATAATCCGTAATCTGTAAGGGTTGTCGTCCATTTATTTCGGAAGATTCGAGTCTTATTTTTGGAGTTAATTTTTTTCATAAATAGGGAGAGTCGAATTAAGGCTGATTTTCTCTTAAGCAGAGGGGTGGGGAGGGTATGACAAATAAACAACAGAATAGTCAAATCAAATTGAAAAAATCTGTGAACTTACCTTTGCTAATCTCCAAAAGCTCTATACTTCTCGCAGTGATTGGCGTTTTGATATCAGCCAGCGGTGATCCTCTGTGTGGTACCGAGTAGAACATAAAACCCGTACTTTTGGTCCAAAGACTAGATCTTTCCTTAAAATCATACTTTGACTGTGATGCTTTTGTATCTGAATCAAGTCGTTTTGGTAAGTTTTTTTCTATACTTTGTTCTAAATTTGAATTTTCTAGGTTAGGAATATTGCCGCCATTTTGCTCAGCGCCATTTTGTTTTTGAAGCGTTTCGTTTTTATTTTCTAGTTTATTGTCTTGGTTTGTTTCGCCTTTACTAAAATTAAGTTTGTCTTTTTCTCCTCCGTGAGTGTGTAGAAATGCTGCATATGCTGAAAAATAAAAAAAACATACGCGACGAATTAAGAACCTCTCCTGTTTTGAAGTCGGTTAAAAAACAAACTTATGTCAAAAAAATTATAGCCTCAACTTTACTGAAACCGTGATATAACGCCACGAGCCGTGATATTTCTCTAAAAAATCCTCAAATGCAGTTTAATAGTCTGTGGTAAAGGGAAAGACTTTACCACAGATTATTTAAACTGCATTTGAGGAGTGTTTTAGGAATCGTGTTTTTATCAGCAGGTAAGAGACTGTGGGCCGGTTTCTGAATTGAGAATTTCACCAAGTAAATACTTAAGTAACGCTCTGTCACACTCTTTCCTGAGAAATTCGAAGAGACGGCACTACAGTTAATTATTTACTTAGCGAAATTCTCAATAAAGAAAGTGGAGCTGTACCAGTGTTGTTTATACTAACACGATTTCTTGAAACAGTCCTCAGAGGCAGTTTAAATACTCTGTGGTAAAGGGGAAAACCATGGAACAAACCAAACGTAACCACAGGATATTTAAATTGCCTCTGAGGAGTGTTTTAGAGGAATCGTGTTTTTATAAATAAGGCCATGAGACATATACGGTCACTTAAAACACTTCAAAAACGCCGATTAAAACAGACTGTGGTGGAGATTTTACAAGGCAAAGATGTAGCCACAGACTTAATAAACAACGTTTTAGATTGGTTTTAGAGGAATCGTGTTTATATAAATAAGGTCGTTAATCTTTTTGTAAATAGGCAGGGGAGCTGATCGTACAGCAGAGTGGTCTCACCTTCGCAGTAAATCTGCTTTATGAAAAGGCCTCCCTTGGAATGTCCCACCCACACGATGGGTCTCTGACCCACGCCTAGGTCTAGCAGCTGCTTCGTCATCTGCTCTGCTCTCTCGTGGAGACGGAGCCTGGAATACCATTCATGTTATGAATAAATGTACGTTCGTTGGTCATGTTGAAAAATAAGTATTTTGATCTCATTACACAATAATTATAATATGTATTAGTAAAGGGCAAGATAAAAAGGACCCGAAACCGGCGTGCAACGACTAATGAATATTGAGGAAGCAAAAGTGATCTGACAGGATCGTGGCAAGTGGCAGTCCCTGGCCTCTGCCTACCCCTCTAGGATACAGGCGTGAGTTTATGTATGTATGTATGTATGTTGAACAATAATAATAAAATTGTTCATTTTTTCATTATGTAATAATACTTGACATTACATGGTAAAATCTGGGGGGTTGGAAAGCCGCGTTTATGTAATTATTAATTATATATAAATAGTAATTAAATAATTTAGAAAGTACAGACGTAAAATAATAAAAAAATTGAGTTGAGTAATCTGGTTCTAATAATAATACATACAATGTACTCCATGAATTTTGGGTGATTTGAAAGCCTCAGCAAAATCAACGTACCTTGACAAATAGCTATCGAATACGCTATTTTGCTTTTTAAAAAAGGTACTTTAAAAAAAAATTTTGTAAAGAGTACTTTATTGGATATTTCATATCCGATCTGTGAAAGTGTCTTTGAAAAAAAAAAGTAGCATATTTGATAGCTATTGTTTAGGCATGTTCAATTTGCTATGGCTTTCAGACCACCCAAGATTCATTATGTATTTTACATTTCTAGCATCGACGCCTACCCTTAGGGGCATCATCATCATCATCAACCCATTATGTCCCCACCGAGGGCCATAGGGTATAGGCCATACTCCACCACGGGGGCCAAGTCCGTGTTAGGGGCATATTAACAACAAAAAAAAATAACTAAAACCGGCAGATTTTTTTATATACTAATCATAAAATGACAATAGAGTATTTTGGCTTTCTAGAATCATTATCGCACCAGTAAGGACACAGAAACTACTTCAGTTAATGTAATAAATGCAAAAATAAATGTTGGTTCTGTTTTCTTTTTTATTCGTAGGTTCTGACACTTTTCAAAGCCTCGATAGTTGTAGTCCGCTGTATGAAAGACTAACCCCCAGTTTCTCATACATTAACACGCTGTTAATCTACTGTTAACAGCTGTCAATTGACCAAAGTGCATACAAAAAAAACCACTGACAGCTGTTAACAGTAGATTAACAGCTTGTTAGTGTACGAGAAACCGGGGGGTAAGGCTAACTATGCATCTACGTAATAAGATGATTTATATAGCGTCCAGTGGCACCTTCACTCACACTAGATGGGTGAAGGGATCACTCGGACGCTGCAGTGCCTGGGACATTGTATTTTAGATGGAGTAGGCTTCATCATCATTATTCAGCCACCAGAAGTCCACTGCTGACATAGGCCTCCTCCATGGATTTCCAAAAAGACCGGTTGGAAGCGGCTTGCTTCCAGCGTCTTCCTGGATGAGGTCAGGGATGGAGTAGGCTTGCCCAGCACCTATACCATCCTGAAAGACTACGTAGCTATTAAAATATTGAGGAGCTAAACTTGCCTGAAAACCCTTTAAATATTTTGAGCAATCTTTGGTAACAAGTTTTGTAACATGAAAGTTTCAAAAAAATCTTACCGTTTACTCTCCTTCACCCATAGAGGGCGCCACAGGTACGGATCGCTAGTATAGTTGATGGAAATCACTCTAGCATTGGGGAAGTCTACCTTCAACCAATCCTTAGGCCAACACGGCGAGTAGCACCTGTCACAAACACACCCACACCCGGCTTGGCACGATTTTTCGTTTTCATCTTGACACTCATTACACTCGCATTTGTACTCGCTTTCTTCATTAGACTTCGCTGTCCTATCTCCGTCTTTAGCACTTTTATTGTACATTTCCGTAATATTTTCGCACTCGAATAATTCTCTAACGAACTGAGCTTGCATCTCGAAGTTATCTACGATTTTCACTTGGTCTAAGAGCGTGTTAGTGTAAAACTGTTCAGTCATAAGCATTTCATCGTTTGGTATCACTTTCTCGGATCCCTTGTTGAAGAATTCTCTTTTTGTAAACGTCATGTCTTTCCAGGAGTGGTCGCTGTCGGTTTTCATGTCGATTTTCGAGCTAGTTTCGTCATGATGGCACTCGCGACACAGGCAGGGGTTGGGAATAGACGCTGACCGTTTCAGGGGTACCCGGTTCGGTCCCAGTTTGTACTTGGATCGCCAGTCGCCTTGCCGCCAAGTGTTTTCCAAGGACCCTGAAAGGATGAAGGAAATGCCATTTTAAAACGAGGTTTTGGCTTTTGATAAGCTTTTTGAGTAAAATATGAGATCAAAATAAAATTAAAAATCTGTGTTTGTGAAACTGACTTCATGAACGTTACAAGTAAAACACTTGATGCACTTCAATTTGGCCTTGAAGAACCGTGTTTCCAAAACCTAGAAGTCGTGCATTGAACTGGTTTTAATTCCATACATCTTTGTTATCTAAATAATCTTAATGTTATAGTAGCCCTTTTGGGACAAACTGGCAAGCTTATGAATGAATAAGCCGCAAATTTAGATTGGATTGTCATTGTATTTTTCCCATAAAAGACAGAACAACTGAGAATATTATTTTTCCATTTTGTAGCGTGCTCGCTAGATTGATAATTGCCGTCGACTGTACCATGTATTGAGCACTAGATGACCCCGTGAACTTCGTATCACAATGGTATCACCTACATTTTTTAGTTCAAACTTTCCCTGGACTTCCACAGATATAAAAAATATATATAATTGTCAATTCGGTCCAGCCGTTCTCGAGTTTTAGCGAGACTAAGGAACAGCAATCTATATATATAAAAATCAATTGCTGTTCGTTAGTCTCACTAAAACTCGAGAACGGCTGAACGGATTTATCTTATCTTAGTCTTGAAATGTTCGTGGAGGTCTAGGGAAGGTTTAAAAGCCAAAAAAATCGAATATATTCCGGGAAAACCCTAAAAACCGCTCTTTTCTATTTCCCATACAAACGTTTTCTGTGGCGTTACGAAGTTCGCCGGGACAGCTAGTTCACTTATAATTATATATAAGAAGATAATTATTGTAATTAGTGATAAGAATGACATAACTCGATAAGTCACACGTGTCACGAGCAAATTAAGTATCAAGAGTAAATAAACAGTAGCTAAATGGGTCTAATGTGCGCAGTTATTGCTTATTAATACATACATACAATAAGCAGCCTATATACGTCCCACTGTAGGGCACATGCCTCAGGGAGAGAGGCTTAATCACCACGCATGCCCACCGCGGATTGGCGATTTCAAGCTCTGAGGTATGTGAATGGCTCAGACACTCAGGTTTCCTCACGATGTTTTCCTTCACCGGTAGCGAATGGTATTGCTGCTATAACTTCTCAAATATACATAACTTAGAAAACAAAGTCATAGGTACATGCCCGCACTCGGAATCGAACCTGGGTCTCTCGCTTCCGAGTCCAATGTCTTGCCTGTTAATATTAGTACGTGGTTATCTACAAGTATTACAATCTGCTTTGTCTGTCAGTATATACATTGCATTACAATACATAACGACTGTATCGCGGACGATTCTGACAAACTTCTCGTTTTATTCATTCAGCCGCGTTCACAGGGTCTTAGTACGCTCGGACCGAGTGCCCAAAATGGTCATGAAACTGGGCACTGAGTACAAATGATGCTTCTGCAATACCTAAGTACATGTATACATCATCATCATCAACCCATTATGTCCCCACCGAGGGGCACGGGTCTCTTCCCTGAGAAATGTATAGGCCATACTCCACCACGGGGGCCAAGTCCGGATTGGTGGAGGCTTGTAGACTAGTGGCTCGTCTACTGTCAGCAGTTGTCAAGCCGCCCTAAGGCCTCTGACTTGGCTTAACGACTGCCATCTATCGACGGCAGCCGGCACCAACACCTTAACGTGCCTTGCGAACCCTTGCTTGCGAAGCACGGAACCGCTCGGACAAATGCCACTTGCGTTAGGCTAGTGGCATGTATACATACCTACTTCTAATTTAAAGGTATTCTTTGAAATTCTTTGTATTTTTTCAGTGCTGTAGTATTTTGAAGCCGGTTTTTTTTTATTTAAAACTTGTTATTTTTTAATTTTTAGTGGGGGAGCGGGAGAAATATGAAGAACTCCCTGATAACCATAATTTACCCTACTTAATTCGTTGCTTTAAAATTTAAAGTTCTCTATTTCCATCTTCGAAAGTCTTCACCAGAACATCACCGAATTACCTCGGGACTACTTTTACGCTATTTCATGAAACATACGGATATTACTAAAGGATAGGCCCCATAGGCCTTATTTACTGCTGTCCATTGAAGAGTTCCGTTCTCCATCTCTGAAAGTCTTCATCAGACCTTCACCAAATTAAAATGGGACCAATGGGACGTTAATCGTTAAGCCAAGTCAGAGGCCTTAGGGCGGCTTGACAACTTCTGACAGTAGACGAGCCACTAGTCTACAAGCCTCCACCAGCCACCAATCGAACAAAAAAATTATTGTCGAAATCTGTTAAAATTTGACGCAGTTATGCGAGAACATAGCCATACGCGTCAAATTGATAACCTCCTCCTTTTTTGAAGGCGGTTAAAAAAGGGCCGTGTCTTAACATATATTTAAGTCATGTGCTCTGGCAATAAACCATATTCTTCTTTTTTTAACGTAGCCGACCTCCCACTGCAGGGCACAGGCCTTCTCTCGGCGAGAGAGTAAAAAGGGCAACGCGGATTGGCCATTTAAAGCGCTGAGGTATGTGAACACCTCAGATACTCGGGTTTCCTCACGCCATTACAACTTCCCGAAATGTACGTATCTTAGAAAAAAAATATCATTGCCAATGTACAAATGACGACCTCCGTGGCGCAGCGGTAGCGCATTTGCCTACCGTGGGAGAGGTACCGGGTTCGAATCCCGGCTGGGGGCAAAAAAAAAACCCCAGGTCTTGGTGTTTACATGTTTTTGATGTCGTTATTTCTGGTTCCCACGACACAGGGTATCCTAGTGTGGGGCCAGAAGCAATGTATGTGCCTGTACGTAAATGTTTGTTTATGTTTATGTTTTTATGTTCATGTTCATGTTTGAAAACGACGGAACCTGATGGACTGTATGAATGATCGATAGTAAAATGTAGAAATCCCCGTAATATGATTTTAATTAACTAAAAACATGGGCCGCAAGCCAAAACTACGTGACAGCTCAATCTTTCTTTTTAAAAAACCTAGGAAACCGCAAGGAGTTCGCGACAATGTTTATGTTTATGTTTATGTTTATGTTTATATTTATGTTTATGTTTAATGAGTCTTATCTTAAAACATGCCACTCTATCCTAATTCTTTGGCGTCACCGAAAAACCATGTACCTACGTAATTAAATGTGACCTAGCCCATTTTTTGTCGAGAACGCCACGATCCTAATTTGCGATTCAGTGTTTCCCAAACACATTTTAAGTACAGACGCACTTAGGACACGTTTACAGAACAGCGGGTGAGCTACGCGAATCGTGTCAAGCTACAAACCGTTCTCGGTCCGTGAATATTTTGTAAAATCTCGAATGGTTTATAAAGTTATGAAGTTGAAGTTGACCTATATTACGCGCACACCAAATCCTGAGCGATTCCAATCTTCAATAAATTGCCTAACTGTCAAATTAGAATTGAACTTGACAATTGGAATCGTTCAGGATTTGGTGCGCATAATTGCCCCTGGGGCGAGTTTCATAAAACTACAATTCAGAAATCAGAAATCAATAATTTATTCCAACGTAAAGAATTTACATTCTGTTTGCTGAATGTCAATGTACTATGTTACTATGTTAGCCGCTGTCTTCGGGCCGTATTTGTAGTGGAGAAAAAGGCAGCGGGAAAAAAACTCCACTCTGACCATCTTTTCTCAAATCATCTTAAACTTATACATCAAAGCTTATTTGATATGATTCCGTGATAGCCACCAATAACTTTAAAAGCCAAAATAACACTTCTTGCAAAAGTAGGAAAAACATTAATGCTGCGGCCAGACACACGAACAGCATCCGTTCACGAGCGTAACGCAGGGGTCAGCCATCACCAGTCTCAACCATTTTAGAGGGATAAGTTTATTATTAAGACAATTTAATCTACATTGCGCAGCAGATTACATACTTTGCAATGGACATCGAATTGTCACGGTTAACCATGAATTTATTGTATTTTTATGAAAGAGGTGCCCTCCTAATACGTAACTGTCCAATGTATGGAATTATCCATTTTGACGTGTCGTAATGACGAGTCCATACAGTGAAAAAGTTACGTAGTAAGCACTCGAGTCGCGCGTTTTATCGTCAAGTCACGGCTTTCTAGTACATTAACTGTCCAATTCTGACATTTTGGCGCCATATGACGCGTGAATTGCGCCTTAGTACTCCCCCCGTACGCGAGTGACGCGTTTTGTGGCGCTAGAATGTCAACTAATGTACTGGAAAGCCATGACTTGACTTTTTAGATTTTAAACGCGCGACTCGCGTTGACATGCTTCCTATGCTGCACGGGTAGTACGATGGCGCGAGACACGCGTTTTCGACAATTTTACATTACATTACTTTTACATTAAAACGCACGAAGCGTCGTAGTACCTACTACCTATGCTAGGATATTCAAAAGCTCCTACATTACGCACAACAAATCCTGAACGATTCCAAACGTCTAATTGTCAACTGTCAAATTCAAATTAGTATGGAATTTGACAGTTAGACGATTGGAATCGCTCAGAATTTCGTGCGCGTAATCAGGCCCCGTAGAATAGATAGTATGACGGCGCGAGTCACGAGTACTGTGGCCCTAAATGTAAAAATTTGACAATTAATTTATGGTGGAAAGTCGCGACTTTTAACATTTAAAACGCGCGGCATACTAGGCACCTGCGCTCGGTCCTAATATGAATGGCGCAACTTTGTTATTGTATTCAAAGCAGTGTTGTTAAATAAAGTGTGACAACCTGTTTTACTTTGTGTTACAACTCAGAAGTACCTAATGGTTACTCGTGTATCAAGAACGTTCGCCACTCCAGAGCAAAACACTGAAAATTCATAATATTTTTTTCTTCGCTTATAGAAACTCGTTTGTTTAATTTTCCATTTTTTTCAGATTTTCTTTATGAATCGTTACAACGGACCGGTGACACAATTAAAATCTAAAATAACCCTTATATTAAATTTTTAGTTTATTATTATTTATATTGTGATAACACATCATGTTATTATATTATTTGAAATAAAACCCTTATATTGAATTTAATTTCATTTTATATACCTACTTACCCGTTCCCGTGTCGTGCCCGTCGGATCGCACGTGCTCGGGATTTTTTGCTCTAGTTTTGTACTCTTTGACCCGAAAGTGCGGTGGTAGCCTAGTGGGTAGAACATTGGACTCGGAAGCGGGAGACCCAGGTTCGATTCCCAGTGCGGGCATGTACCTATGACTTTGTTTTCTAAGTTATGTACATTTGTGAAGTAATAGTAGCAATACCACTCGCTAACTGTGAAGGAAAACATCGTGAGGAAACCTGAGTGTCTGAGCTATTCACATAGGTATGTGCTGAGGTCAGCGCTTGAAGTCGCCAATCCGCGGTGGGCACGCGTGGTGATTAAGCCCAACTCTCTCTCTGAGAGAAGGCCTGTGCCCTACAGTGGGACGTATATAGGCTGCTTGTGAACCCGAAAGTGTTTAAGGTCTGTTTTAGTTTGCATCGCTGCGCCCTTGCGTCCCCAGCCCAATTACAAGTGTTATAATAAAGTATTCTCTACATATCTATTAATTCGGCGTATAGCTATTCTACCTATTTGTAGTGGAACTGAGTTGACAGTATCTGATCAAATCTATTGTTTTGCGGGGCATTGTTCTAAGTACTAGATATATCATGAATACTTAAATGCGTTGCTATTCGACGCCTCTGACACCATTTTGATAAGAATATCATTTGCTTTGTGATCGACTTAGCCACCAGGGCGCTGGCGTTGGTACAGTCGACAACAAGTATTTAAATTCATACACCGTACGAGATTATGTATAATCTCTAGTTGATCCACCAAATTTTCCACTAAGGTAATTAAGTACCTACGGTGTATGAATTTAAATAAGTACTATACAATACTCAATTCGTCATTAGCGAGAAATCAGAAATTTATGTTGAATGTTAACGTACCTACTGGTTTAATACAATGTTAGGAGCTGCTCTGCCTTCGTCAGGTTAAGTCTGTAGTGGAGAAAAAGGCAGCAACTAGCTCACCATGTGTCCGTGTGTCCATAGGATAGAATGTCACTTGAGAGATTATGTGTCTGCGTACGTCACTAGAATTTCATTGAAATCGGTCGACCTGCAGCGCTAGATGGTCACTAGAGACCAGCTCACCATAGAGTCCGTGTATGAAGACCAGGTCCTGCTGGGGAATTGCTGGCTCATGCAGCACCACGCAGGAGACCAGCGGCTCTGGATGCAGGTGCCCGGAGGACGCAGGGCGCGGCGGCGGCTTTGGACTCGCAGCTGGCTTAGAGGCTGTGGACGAGACGCGAGGTTAAAAATCTTGACTGCTGAAGCCTTTTATTTGCCATAAATAATAATATGTCTCACTGCAGGGCACAGGCCTTCTCTCAGACAGAGGTAATGGGCACAATTACACTACAATTACAAGCGCTCAGGCATGCGAACACCTCAGACGCTCAGGTTTCCTCATGATGTTTTCCTTGACGGTTAGCGAGTGACATATATTGCTACTATATCTTCACAGAAGTACGTAACTTACAAAACAACGTCATTGGTACATGAAGGGATTTGAACCCACGATTAAGATCTTAAATAGTCATTCAATTTCTCAATGGATAGAATTGTGAGATAGAAAGTTATAGTAGCAATACCACTCGCTAACGGTGAACGAAAATATCGTGAGGAAACCTGAGTGACTGAGCTATTCACATACCTCAGCGCTTGAAATCGCTAATCGCTCTCTCCCTGATAGAAGGCCTGTGGCCCTACAGTGGGGCGTACATAGGCTGCTTATGTAGTTATGTAGCTCACAAATTAGAGATTTTTAGGATAGCTTTATTGTACAAAATACAAAATGTAGAAAGAACAGGACGGTTGACGTCTAATGTGAAACCGACAATGACATTTTAATCTAATCTAATCTGCTTACCCGTGACGGGAGGCAGCTGGGCCGCGAGCAGCCGGTGTAGCAACACGGTGGCCGCGCTCCAGACGCACGAGACGCACCAGCGGCTGTGGAAAGGGAAACTACTGTTAAACCGCAGCCAAAGACCACTGCGAAGGTAGTGATGGACCGGGGTTACTCTCAGGAGAACAAAGACCAATGTATCGAAGATAGGTACAGTGCCGGATTAAGCCAGCGGGAGGCCTGCAGCAAATACTATCACGGGATCCTTAGTTTGCTTTAGGCTATCAAGTTTCATCATCATCATCATCATTCAGCCACAAGAAGTCCACTGCTGGACATAGGCCTCCTCCATGGATTTCCAAAAAGACCGGTTGGAAGCGGCCTGCATCCAGCGTCTTCCTGCCACTTGGATGAGGTCATCTGTCCATCTTCTGGCTATCAAGTTTATTATCATAATATTAAGTAAAATAAAACTGTTACAAATAAACTTTTCACTATTTATTTACGCTAGAAATAGTACTAATATTCATATGGACAACTTTGAGCAAATCGTATCATTATTCATCAAAGTGAAGTGATTAAGATGTTTTGGCTCATCGTGTTCCTTCTTTATTCCGTTACAATGTCGAGAACGAACGGTCACCACTGCAGTTGATGATCATGAGAGACAAATAAATCTTAGAGCAAATTGATAATTTTTTACGGTCGGAAAGCGGTGGTGGTGCGCGGGGGCCTGCACCATTTGCTACTATTGCTGCGTGGCTAATTCGCCTCTGTATAGGTAGATAGAAAGTTATTTTCAACACACCTGCTCGTAAAGTAGGTCTTATTACAGCGTATTTACACTGATAATGCAGAATATTACCCATGTCGTGCCTTTTACATTACATTATCGCACTAGTGCATTTTCATTACATATCTTTTTAAATATTAGCAAGAAGTATTAATGTTTCGAAAACAGCTAAGTAGTTATTTGCGTAAATATAAAATTCAATTCAAAATGTGATAAATAATTAAAGAATTTCATGAAACTGCTTGTTAGCTTGTTGGTATTTATATTTTGACGGTGTATTTTTACCTATAAATACCCAATTTCAAAATTTATAAATATGTGGCTGATTAGCTACTTTGCCGGTGCCCTTATCTCAGACTTGCGCGCGCATGCAGCGCTGAGCGCGCGAAAAAATAAAATTACGGCCGCCATCTTTTAAATGGGTTTCTGTTTGTTAAGTTTAAATAAATGTGAACTTTTATTTACTTTTCCTCGCAAGTGTGTTGAAAAACGTCGTATGAAACACGTGAGCATTGGTCATTACACTTCTCGTCTCCATTAAGCCTTCGACTTCGGCTCAGGCTTAAAAACCGACTCGAGTGTCATTACCAACATACCACACTTGTATCATAATGTACTATTATTTGCCCTTGGCTGGACCAAACCTCATAAAACTACAAGTACAATTGAAAGCTCCAGGGAGTAACACTAACCGAGGAAAAAAAATCCTAATAACTAGGTATCTTTTTTTACAGATCGAAATTGCAAAAAGTGTCTGCACAATATCACAATCATGTTTATAGTGATTTTTAGGACCCACGGCAAAGAACCTAGGATCACGAACCTGGGACTAGATAGCATTATGCCTCTGAGGAGGATGGCCCGATTATGTCCCACCCCTTTAGCTCTCCGCTCCTCCCTGTTCATGGCCACCTCCTGCTAACCCGGTAGACAGGTCGTGAGGTCGTCCCGCCATCTCCGCTTGGGTCGGCCACGTTTGCGATATCCGTCGCGTGGAACCCAGTCAGTGACAATTTTTGCCTGCCTGTCTGGGCCCACGGCTTAAGTGACCCGCCCAATTCCACTTCAACTCAGCAGTTGCAGCTCCAACATCGACAATTTTGGCTCTGGAGCGCAGTGTTGTGTTACGGATTTTGTCAATCCTCTTGCTCCATTCATCATCAGCCATTTGACACCCAATGCAGGACATAGGCCTCCTTCGTGGTTTTCATAACCATGAGGGGTTTTGCCATAATCGCCACGCATTGCGCCTGCCATGGGTTGGCGATCGCAGTATACAGTTGGAATCTCAGGAAGACGCTGCTGCCCGTCTCCTGGTAATTGACTTCCTTAGTCGCCTTCTACGACATCCACGGAAGGAAATGGAGCTCTTGCTCCATTGCCCGCTGGCAAATCTTGAGTCTCGACTTCTGATAATATTCGGACAAAGAGCAGGGTCTGAGCACCGTAAGTTAGAATAGACGGGATGCACAAGTCGACGAGTTTTCGCTTCAGGGTTATGGAAGTGTGGAAAGTAGGGTGCTTTCAGCTTCTTACCAAATTAATAAAGCATCGAAGGTCAATGGCCAAATAGATTATATTTACGGTTCACAAAAGCCAAAAGAAATTAAATAAACACAAAACCAAGATATCGAATTAAATTATTGATCTAACAAGTCATGTCACAGAGTAGGTATCCGAGAGATAGTAACTAACTAAACAGCTCTAAGTATTCTGTGGCGTCTAGATATATACTAATAATAATGTTTGAGCATAGCGTGTCTGTTTGTACCAACATTCTAATATTTTATTATATTTACACAAATACGCACGCCACAGGGTAAGTGGTAACTTCCCCTTCATCGGTGCTTTCACTAAAAGAAGACATGTTTTTTTTTTCATTGGTGGCGCTTGTTAGGCCACTGGATCCCCCTTTCGGTCGGTTGGTCGGTCGATCAGCCGGACCATATTCGTCCACTGCTGAACATAGGTCCTCCCAAGACACGACACTTCCTTATGTAATCAGCCATCCTCATCCAACCGCTGCAAGCCCTTGTATCACGTAACTTTCCAATCTATCGGGTTCAGCATTTTCACGATTCCAAAGTGTAAAACTATGTATGTATTTGACAGTTCGGAGAAGGTAGGCTAACCTCCGGTTTCTCGTACACTAACAAGCTGTTATTGGTTTTTTTTTTATGCACTTTGGTCAATTGACAGCTGTTAACAGTAGATTAACAGCGTGTTATTGTACGAGAAACTGGGGGCAAATCTTACAACTCCATACAGCGGAGGACTTAAGTGTTCGCACCCACAGACAGAATAGATCTTCTGTGGTCGCATCCCAGATCGTCATAGTCAACTTCGCCACTAAACGATTGAATAAAAATGTCTGTTGAATAAGTTAAAACTTTTTTGATAAGAATATCGAGGAGTTTCTCTGTTAGCTTCTTCTCCGCATAATCTAAGTAGGTATTAGATTACCTAATTGTAAAACTAACAACTATGACGTTCATTGAGTAAAAACATTTTGTTATTATATAATGATTAAAAATATTTGAATTGAATTGTTGCAACCCCAGTTGCCAAATCTAAATTTAAAAAAAAATTTACTTTATAAATGCTTACTTAATTAGTTTTAATTTCAAAATCCCAATATAAGAAAATTGCTTCCCAAAAATTTATAGGTAAATTCTCAAAAGAATGTTCTTGAAAATATAATTTTCGTCATTTTCATTTTCGTGAGGAGTTTAAAGTGTTTGGCTCGTATGTATGTATGTATGTCCAATTCTACGTTCCCTCCTAACTCCTTAACCAATCTACCGATTTTGACAAATAATATCTCAATCGATTCGTCGTGTTTGCGCGAGTGCCATAGGCTATATGAATTCACCATAAAGCCAACAAAAAATTAATAAGAAACACTAAAGAGGCACAAGTCAAAAACTTTAATGAAAAATAACCAACAACCCGACTGCTGAGCATTAACTACTGAGCAGGCGAAACCAACCTAGCATACTCGCAATGAGTTTCCCGACCGACTGGTCGGGTTGTTGGTTATTTTTTATTTTAGTTTTTTATAAATAAAAAAAGACCTTAAAGGTACATAGTTTAAGGTTTATTTTAGTTTGTATCGTTGCGCATGCCGCCGGCCCTTTGTAAAGTAGATAGCATTTAAATTGGAGCGTCATGCCTTTTATATTTTTGCACAATACCAGAGGGCACGCCTCGACAAATAACTCCACTCTGCCCCCAATACGATCACGGACGCTCTATATCAGTACAAATTACCGACTTCAATTGACTGAATGGCGCGTAATTGAGCAGTCTTCTTAGATCAATCATGAAAAACGGAAGATACGGCATCAACTCGATAGATCTACCGCACTGATACAGTTTTTCCGAGCCCTATCTCATACCATTCATAGTTTACTATGATGATTCGATGTTGGTACACCGAGTCGATTTAAGTCAAAGTCAAAGTCAAAAAAATTTCACTATAAAAACAAAATGTTTACCTAATGAACGTCAAACCTGTTAGTTTCATAGATTATGCGGAGAAGAAGCTAACAAAGACACTCCACGTTTATTCTTTTCTAAACAGGTTTGCTTAATTAACAGAGTTTTCAACTTAAAGTTAAACTACACTAGATACAATCGTTCCTGTTAACATTATTTAAATACCAGACATCCTTGCCTTCCAAATAATCCTTAATGTTATAATAGGCTTTTTTACACAGAGTACCTAAGCTTAACACATTTTTTAAACCGCGTCGGTGGTAACTCTAATCTATCCTGAGGAATCTTATTGTAGAACCGATTTAAGTCGATTAATCCGCTAATCCGCAGATGAATAAGTAGGGAGATTCGTCTACGCAACGTACGTAGAATTGTCATAGTAAACAACGAGTTGTGGTTTTATGAAACGCAACCCAGTGTGTTAGGTACTACGTAAGTAGCATCTCCAGCGTACAGACTCGTCCGAGTCCGGCGCGGATCCAGCCATCAAAAGAGTTTGTGGTCACAGCCACAAAAATCGGCCAAGTTCGAGGCGGAGTAGCACAAAATGTTTACAAAATAGGTATATAACACCCTGGCTAATATTCGCACAGTGTACAGTTCTACGTGGGCAAAGCCACAGGGCAAACGCTAGTAAATTAACGTCCCTGAATGCATTGGATTTAATATCATCCGAACCGTGAGCTGGCACGGTTAGCCAGAAGTCGCGGTCCAGGGTTCAAGTCCTGGCATGGGAGGAATTTTTAGCCTCTAAATAGGTTTTTAAAATTGTCCTCAGCACGGGTTAGTGCAACAAAAAGAATATAATTATAAAATCATCCGCCTATCGATCTCAACAAACCGTGAAAATGTGACGTCTCTAGTCACTAGGGCTGTGGGCATACCCATCGTGCCCACAACGGTGGATCCGAGCTTGTCCGATGTAACCTACTCCGAACTGTCTTCATCTGAATCTTAATTTGACACTTCGGGTACGTAAAAATGGGTAACCCAATACAGTAGAAAGTTAGGTACGTAATAGGTGGGCTGGACGAACCGATAAAAACGTTAAAATGCGGAATAAAATTGGCCATGCTTACTTAGTTCCTATTTGATTTGTTATTCATTCGTGAATCTCATTGACACTGTTGTCAGCTAGCCCTAACCTAACAAAAGCCGAGGACACGTTAGTGTTTTTCATGAAACATTTCCTTAGACAAGTTGTTTTTTAACACGAAAAACATTATTTTTATTCGATTCCCCTAGCGAGGAATCACGTGCTTTGTTTGTATGTCCGGGCTCAGGGTCAATAATTACAATTCTGCGGGTCCGGAAAATATTTGTATAATTTTATGTCTTTCACCTGCCAAGCGTGGCGATTATGGCAAAACCCCTCATGGTTATGAAAACCCCGAGGGAGGCCTGTGCCCTGCAGTGGGCGTCGAGTGGCTGATGATGATGATGATGATGTCTTTCTCCCACGGTAGGCAGATGCGCTACCGCTGCGCCAGAGAGGTCGTCATTGGTACATGCCGGAATTTGAACCCACTCTACCGCCGCTCTGTGCTATAGTTCATCATCATCATCATCATCATCAGCCATTCGACGCCCACTGCAGGACACAGGCCTCCCTCGTGGTTTTCGTAACAGGCAGGCGGGTTAGCGATCGCAGTATGCGGTTGGAATTTTAGGAAGTCGCTGCTGTCCGTCTCCTGGAAATTGATTTCCTTAGTCGCCTTCTACGACATCCACGGAAGGAAATAGGGTGACGCTATTCTTATTCCGCCGCCACACAGAACATTCTATAGTTAAGGTAGGTAAATAAAAATATACTTATTTAGTTACCAAAATACGTAATAAAAATGTTACGGAACCCTTCGTGCGCGAGTCCGACTCGCACTTTTTTTTTAATAGTGGCAGCTGGCTGCTCTTCATGGACTCACATGAAACATTTATTTTGTACATTTGTTCGAGCTACTTTGGCGAGGTACTGTCTATAAATAGACTCACTAACGCAACTAATCGTACAAGGTTTAATTCCGCAGTCACTATTCTTCGTGAATAGTCTCTACAAGGGCTTTTATTTCGACTCCAGGGACGGATTTGGAAATTAATTCTAGAACACCTCTTAAAATATTTGAAGGAGCACGCTCACGTGGTATTTTGGGTTCAAGATTAGGTACTGATTTAAGGTATTTTAGATATAATATTATGTTACTTCTATGCACCGATATGAAACAGCCTTTACTCCCTAGTTATTACATGCAAATGGTATCGTAATTAAAACGTAATTAATTATTAAATTTCAATTATTACATTACTATTATTTACATATTTTAAATTTCAATTCATATATTGCTGCCATTAATTAGAGAGCACCCATTACTGGGTCTAAGCCTCCTCTATCTCTTTCCGTCTTTCCCTGTCTTGGGCTTCACGAGTCCTTGTTCTCTCAGCCACCGCCACAATGTCGTTGTTGCCATCTCGTGGGTACCATTGGAGGATCTTTACAGCCTCCATCTGTTGTCTTATTGTCGCGCAATGTGCCCAGCCCATTTCTACTTTAGCTTGGCTATCGTTGTGAGAGCGTCTGTTATTTTAGTATGGGGCCCATATGTCGCTGCAACGGACTTTGTCCTATAGTTTGCGCCCCAGCAGGCTTCTTTCAGTGGACTTTTGAAAGCTTCTGATCTTTTTCAAAGTTTCTACCATCGGGGCCCATGTTTGGCATCCGTGGGTGAGACTAGGTAGGACATGCGAGTCCACGACTATCTTTTTAAGATCTATGGGTAGTGACCCTTTGAATATCAGAGACCAATATTTTCGCCACGCGATGGCTATTCGTCTTTCTACTTCTTTTGAGGTACGATCTTTAACAGAAATGTTGGGGCCCAGATATATGTACCTATCCACGTATTCTATTAACTTATTTCCAATACGTAACTCTTTATATTCCCCATAGCTTTTTCCTTTTTATATGAATATGTAGCCCACATTTCCTACTCTTTTCGGCTAGATATTTTAACATTATTTGTAATTGTTCGTGACTCTCTGATAGTACAACTATATCGTCGCCAATTTTAGACATTTATGAAAATCTCCGATGAGTAGGCTATTTATTTCACAGATTTTAATTATAGCTCTTATAAATAGTTATGACCTATTATAACAATAATTTAATGTATCTACTTACAAGATCATCGCTGAACGCCATAATTACGATAAATAAATACCTATGCAGAGTATTTTGCCATAGATCTATGTATCCAGGCCCAATTTATGAACCCCATATTATTATATACCCTGTATAAAATCATTTTCATTGTTCAATTGACGCCTAGAATAGTATGTACAAGTGAAGTCACCACAGATATGGTCTGAGGACGTCATCGACTAACAAAAAAAAAACTGTAGGTGGCAGACAGGCGTGATAAAATCAAACTGGGGCTTTGATTGTTTGATTGACCCACTGTGCCACCCACTAGCGCTTCCCATCATTGCACTGATTGCCATGAACTTGTAAGAAGCATGTGTAGCATAAAGGCTGTAATTAATTTGCCTTTGCATCTACGTTATGAGATGATTTATACAGCGTCCAGTCACAGTACAAATAACGATAGCAAGTAATCTTCGGGCCCGCGCGAAGCATAATAGCGTCCACTAGCTAAAATGGAGGGGGGGTGTGGATCAGCGACACCGGGCGAGCGCGCGAATGCCATGGCACGAGGGGCACCACAAGGTGCAGCGAGGAGCATGAGCCGGCCATTAATAATAACTCTCATACAACACAATCACTTGTCCTGGTCCCAAACTAGAATACCATTTGCTATGGTATCCAGGCAAGGACATCACAAATTAATATTAATATTCGCCATTTTTAAAATAGAGGTTTCCAACTACAACTCGTGATCTTCATAAAAATGATTTGCTCCATAACTTTGCCGATATTAACCATAAATAACCCTTCTATACAAATTTTAACTTAAAACACGTTCTTCTTTAAAATGAATAGTTGGGAACCGAATCTGGATCCGGTCCTTCATATCAGGGCCTCGATTCTGTTAGTGCATTGTAGTATAATGACAGGTACACTGTCGGGTCACGTGACGTGTTTTTTCGTACCATTGACGCCTAGAAGGTTTGATGGGTGTGCCCGCGTAGACTTAAAGCAGCCATGAAATGAAAACCGCCATGTTCATGCAGTTGTCATGTTACTACAATGCATTAACAGAATCTAGGCCCAGGATCTTGGCACAACACCACTGAGATATCCAGACATGAAACTTTTAAGAAATTAAGCAACGCATTTTAGAGCCACTTATAAAAGTGAAAAATTTCGCACTGTGAAAAATTGTTACACTGCAATAAAATAACTTTACAAATAAAATGCATCTCACTTCGAAGTAATTTCCGTTGCTATAATTAAGAGCTCTAATAACAACGCATTCCACTATATAGTGGAATTTTATTTGTAAAGTTATTTTATTGCAGTGTAACAATTTTTCACAGTGCGAAGTATCATTATTTATGTTAGAACCGTTATTTTTATTTGTAGTTTACCGTTAATAACTAGGGAATCTATTTATTTTTACCTTCATGTAGATTACGTTATAAATTTGTTACAAACAACTATCTACGGTACTTACATTTGTCCCCAATGTTATTGGGGTGGGCACAACACGGGCGTTTGACATGACCTTCGTTTTGTCCATGTTCATTTTAAGGCCCACCCGTTGGGAAACTCGACTGAGGTCTTCGAGCATTATGCCCATTTTTATTTACTATTAAATAAATAAGTTAGTCGCCAACCTCTACAATACTTAGCATCAATTCTTTTATCGGCCATCAAGCCCTTATTCACACATTATGTTTTGATGGTATTTGCAACTATACAATACAATGGCGCAATTTTCGGACAAAGATAAGTGGGGCACTGTGATTCCAAAAACAGACCCACCCTTAAGTACGGCCCTGGCCGGGCTGCGCTAGTTCTTTATAAATACCCGTATTAAACTAGGTACTAGGTTGACTAACCCATGCGGGCAAGTGTACCGCCAGTGCCAAGGTTGAGCGAAACCTTACGCGCCCCGTGGTACTGTCCAGTGGCTCTCAATATAATGGCTCGATTGTCATAGGTCGCAGTCATTGTACCACTGGTACAGAAGTTGCCTGTATTCGCGTTGTCGCAAAAAGGGCGACCCTTGGCGACGATACCTGTGGGTATTTATGATAGTTAAGGAAAAAAACCGGCCAAGTGCGAGTCGGGCTCGCGCACGAAGGGTTCCGTACCATTAACTATACAACATTAAACACAAAGATCGAAAAAAAACCATACAACGTGATTTTTTTGCCGTTTTTTAAAATATTTATCTTATTTTAATTTAATTATTCATTTTTGAAGCGAATATATAACTTAATAATCTGTGAATATTTCAAGCGTCTGTCTGTTGCCGTTATTAATATCGAGCAAAAAACGGCAAAATGATTACGTTTGTGGTATGGGAGCCTCCGTTAAATATTTATTTTATTCTGTTTTTAGTATTTGTTGTTATAACGACAACATAAATACATCATCTGCCTAGCTATCACGGTTCATGAGATACAGCCTGGAGACAGACATACAGACAGACAGACGAACTGTGAAGTCTTAGTAATAGGGTCCTGTGTGGTGTGGCACCCTTCGGGTACGGAACCCTAATAACATAACACGGCTTCTGAAATAAGGTTGTTTTAAAGAGGGGGTTATGTTTTTTTTTTCGTTAACTATCATAAAGCCACACGTGGCTTTTCTCTACGCAATTTAGGACAAAATAATCTGTCAAACAGTGCTAAAATGACCGGCTCGTCTAAAATGCTGTCATTTTGTGAATGTCTGCTTATCCAAGTTTGAGAATCAACTACACAACTGGATTACTCAGCCAGTCAGCCTAGTGTCTCTTGTATTTATATGCAGGTGTGTAGGTACTTGTGTAGTGAGCTCGTGGACTCGAACGAGTCTTTATGGAGGCATTAATTGCCTTTTAACCTCTTTAAAGTGATAATATTTACAGTCATAGGGCTGCTGTTAGGTCTCTCATTCTATCTCGCTCGCGCAGTCTAAAATGTTTAGTGATTGTATACAAATATAATTTTGAGAAATTTGGTCTAAGGGTTTGGTAGATCATCAAATTACAAACACTAATATATTTTTGTTTAATTGTATATTAAATTAAAATACCTATGAAATTTTCTTCATTAAAAACTAGGTAGATACAGAATAAGAACAAATAGGTATGTCTTGAATGTCCGTAATTTTATTATCTATCAAACCCTCAGGGACCTACGAGTAAATGTGTGCACCAAATTCTGAGAATTTGACAGTTACACGAGTGGAATCGCTCAGGATTTGGTGCACGTAAGTAAGTAATTTTTCATATAAGAATAAGAATAAGAATAAACTTTATTTGGCAACATTACAAAGAATTACATACAGTAGGCACATAAGCCAATATCCTTACAAAGAATTACAAACAAAAGGTGCATAATTAAGTTAGTAAACCATAGGACACATTTGGCGAAATACCTGTACCTACATGAAACTTAGACACACAAAGTTGCCAAAAATGGGCCAGTCTCAGCATGATGCCAAAGCAGGGCTTTGGCGCTGGTTTTCAGACCGAACCATGAATGAAAAAAGATGGCTTGTTTTACAAATATGTTATATTTTGCAATTACTGGTGTGCAATAAAGTTCAAACAATATAATTCTGAAGTTTCTATTATAGCTGAGCACATTTTAATTTCAGTTAAGTTCTTAATTACCTACTTGATACGTAATGACCTTGAGCAAGCAGGTGAGGGTGTATTAATGTTAATGCTTGATAATACAAAAACTTCATTAAAAAGGGAAATCGCCGCTAATTTGCGCGCTGACAACATATTCTTTAATTTTTTGTCTGAAAGTTCCAATAGAAGTAAGATTACGTAAAGGAGGTGAGATGGTATTCCAAATTTTAGCGGCAGTATATTTAAAACATTCTTTATATGCGGTGGTCCTGTGTGAGGGAATAGCAAGGCGAGCAAGTCGTGTGCGAGAACACCAAGTAAGTTTTTCATAAAGATAAAGGGGTTTGCGACTCTTTATAATGCCAAAAAGAAGTGTAGCAAAATGAGTGAATCTTCTACAATTCATATTTAAAATTTTGGCTTGAATCAGGAAAGGTGATCCGTGCTTATCTTCTGCAATTTATTTAAAACATAATAAATTTTGATGCAAAACCGGCCTGGCCTATCCCTAGTTTCACCCATGGGTGGCGTTGTAGACATTATTTTTGCGCGTATTGTTTTTGCCCACGAAGCAGACTATGTAGGAATTCAAATTCCTGAAAATGTATAGCTCATTATCTCCATACTAACCACAGATACTAACTATGTTAAGCTTAGGCCACTTTTGCGCTGACGGCCTCATTTGTTCTTATTCTGTACCTACCTAGAAAACTTGTCACTAAAATTAACATTTATCAGAAGTATACTTACCTACTAATTTTAATACAATCATTAAAAATGTTACAATGTTAGTGCAGTCCATCCAAAGGTTGTCCGGAAGAGATCACTTTTAGTGCTAAGCCCCTATATTACGCGCACAACTCCTGAGCGATTCCAATCGTCTAACTTTGAAATTAGTATGGGATTGACAGAAATTCGATTGGAATCGCTGTGTAATTTAATTTTTTATGTACAATAAAGTGTTCTCTATATATGCGAGCGAGACAACATGTCAGATGTAACAGCAACTATGTAAGGTTCTTTTTGGAATGAAACCAACATCTTATAAGACATCATCGATAAGACCGCCAATTATATACGGCAAAACTTAGATATGTAGGGCTTTTAATGTATTTTTATTTTCTCTGGTGTGTACATAAAGTGTTCTAATCTAATCTATCACAATTTTATTATAAATATCAATGCTAAAGTTCGCTTGGATGGATTTTTGTTGCTCAATCTCGCCAGAACGACTGCACGGATCTGGATGTTTGGCACAGTGCTACATTAAAGTCTGGAATACCACATAAGCTTCTATCAGCATTTTACTCGTAAAAATACACATAAAATGCCCTAACTTCCCTTTGCAATGCAATGCAATGGTGCATACATAATTATCGTCTTGATTAGAAACACGTAAGTCCAATCCAAGTACAGAAACGACAGACATCCATCCTTGGATCTTGTCTTTAGAAATAACACCAATGATCCTAAAACGAATCATCATCATTCAGCCACAAGAAGTGCACTGCTAGACATAGGCCTCCTCCATGGATTTCCAAAAAGGCCAGCGTCTTCCTGCCACTTGTATGAGGTCAAAGAGGGTTGAGGTGGTCGTAGACGAACGAAAGTCGGCCCAGCGGATTAGTAAGTTGAAGTGACGGTGGGCGGGGCACATAGAGCACGCAGAACTGATAGCCGATGGGGCCGAAAGGTTCTCGAATGGAGACCACATATCGGCCAGCGCAGCGTAGGACGACCAGTCACAGCATGGACAGAAAGTAAATTATGGACTTACGTGCTAGTATGCGTATCTGATCAAAGCGGTATTAGATATTATACGTAACGGCCGTATCGAACGTGTTGCAATGGTAAAGGCTGTGGTAAAGGGCCGAGGTCTCGCCATGACCTTTTAAAGCCTTCCACACACTAGCGCGGTCGCGACACAAACAAAAGGCTAAAAAGGGAAAATCAAAATTAGATTGTCATTAAAATTCTTTATTCAGTTAAACAAAGTTTTGCATACATACAAACGTAATGCTACTAATGGCATATCTAAAAACTAACCTAAGTTTTGGAGACGTCACTTGCAGGAAGTGCAAATTATCTATAAATACTAAAGATAACATAAGAATAAAACATACTAATTTTGAAGAAATTTATTTACAACAATAAACATTATACAGTAATTGTAAACAACTTTTCGGTACAATTGTAATCAAGTCCATTTTGTTAATTTATTTCATAAGCAGCCTATTATTACGTACCACTGTAGGGCACAGGCCTTCTCTCAGAGAGAGGGTATGGGCTTAATCACCACGCGTGCCCACCGCGGATTGGCGATTTCAAGCGCTGAGGAATAGCTCAGACGCTCAGGTTTCCTCACGATGTTTTCCTTCACGGTTAGCGAGTGGTATTGCTACTATAACTTCACAAATGTACATAACTTAGAAAACAAAGTCATAGGTACATGCCCGCACTGGGAATCGAACCTGGGTCTCCCGCTTCCGAGTCCATTGTTCTACCCACTAGGCTACCACAGCTTAACGTATTTATAATGTGTACATTGGTGAGACTTTATTAATTTTATTAATAAAACTAAGCTAAGAGGGGTATCGGGATTATGATCGCGATAGCGACTTTCAAAAGGAGTTGTCTAAGTTTGAGAGGCACAATAGGTACCGATCATCTTCCCAATTGCTTGTCGTTCACTTTAAAACGTTCTGTTCTTCCTTTCGGTCCGCTTTCAAAGATATTCGTAGCTGTCATTTCGATACACAATACCAATTAAACTTCAAGTTCATTCAGATACCCTTCAAAAACGTGTCGCAATCCCTGTCCTTATCACATTCAATGACATCTCGTGTCAAATAAAAGAACTCTGATGTTCGTCAGCACCACAAAGTACTCTATGGTCAGCACCTAACTTACGTCCAATTAAAAGAGATCGCGATAGATTAAAAAGATTGACAATTACCACCATGGCTACCCCTGGCTGCGTGTGCGTCAGTCCACTAGAAGAAGAGTAGAGGGGCCTGCTAGGAGGCCCATGGACTTACCCCCGGTTTCTCGTACACTAACAAGCTGTTAATCTACTGTTAACAGCTGTCAATGGTTTTTTTTTGTATGCACTTTGTTACTTTGTTCAATTGACAGCTGTTAACAGTAGATTAACAGCGTGTATGTTAAAATATAAGACAAATTTTTACACGATGGTGGTAGCACTGTACTCGGTTACACTCCCAAGTAACACACCAACGCCGTATAACGGTCTGTATATGGCATTGCTATATGCTTTAAACATTGTAAGTTAGCCCTATGGTGGTTTTACAAACCGCTAAATAGCTACTATAATGCTAATTTGGGCACAAGTTATACGGCTTCTGGTTTTTGAAAGGATCACACAAGGCTGTTTAATGGCATTATTACAGCATGATATTGGCATTATTATGTCAACAAAAATGCCAATAGCATTACAGTAGCATTACAATAGCATGAAAGTGATGTTAAGGGTGACAAGGCTGTTTAATGACATTACTGCAGCATTATGCTAGCATTAGTATAGCAAATTATAACGTCAATAGCAATACAAGCATTACACTACCATGAAAGTGAAGAAAAGTACCTAAATACTGTATCATTCAAATAACATCCTTAAACACAACGGGACTAATGGACTAACGAAACAAAATCAAACGATATTAATAATTCTGCTCATTCTTATGATCATGTCGCGATTTGTTATTTTAATGGAAGCTACAGGCAGAAAAGTTTAAGTGTATCCTGGGTAAGTTGTTTTCTTTTCCTATGTATTGCTTGTAATTGGGAAATTAAATTTAATGTCAATATATGTATATATTTAATTAAAAAATCCACGCGCCTCATAAT
The DNA here is from genome assembly GCA_947308005.1 of Yponomeuta malinellus. Lineage (NCBI taxonomy): Eukaryota > Metazoa > Arthropoda > Insecta > Lepidoptera > Yponomeutidae > Yponomeuta > Yponomeuta malinellus. The sequence continues at coordinate 3,445,462 of OX371022.1, forward strand.
AACAAAGGTTTTTAGAGAAAATATTATAAAATATAAATATTATTAAGGTTAAAAAAATATATTTTTGTTTAGAAGGATATTTTGCATGGTAAATGTGATAGCCGTTGTTTCGCGGTATTCAATTAAGTTATTTATTCGTAATATGTCTTAAATAATTTGGAATCTTAATATTTTTAGGTTAAGAATATGTTTTCAAAATGGTGTCAGTATAATACAGCTTGGTGAACCATTAGAAGTGGTAATTAGTGCTATCAGTAGTACTAACACTCACACGTGAACAATTACTCAGCTAGAGGCCAGACGGAAGACTTTTGATAAGTCACTGTAGTGCAAGAGGCTGTAAAAAAGTTTAATATGTGTTTAGATAAAGGCTAAAAGATTTATCACGGACTAAATTAGTGTCATTGTAAACAAAACCAAGATTAGGGATCCTTGAAGAAAACCATAAAATCCATTTCATGTGATCAGATTTTTGTCGAGCTTGATGACTTTCAAACTTATTGTTACCTACCTATTTTTTATAGCAATTAGTGCAGAGTAAATTGTAAGTATAAACGCGTTCTGGATTAAACGGGATATCTCGCTAACAAGTATTGATTTTGAAACACATTCGCGCTGGGATTCCCCGTCTAAGAGTTTCATTGTTACCATACATTTTTGCATCTTCATCTACCGATATATTATATTATTTACGTGCTCGCATAGGAAATCCCATTATAAATACTACAAATGGCATATTAGATTGTATTTAAATAATAAAATTATACCGGGTGTTTCTGGAACATTTTTTTTCAGAAATTCCGATCGGGAAAAAACCCGATCAAAGTTAAGGCGGTTATTTTAATAATATAACTTTTATTCAAGGATCAACTCAAAATATCGAAAAAATATCAATGAATGCTCCATTAATTTTGTTGCAATAGGTAACATTGATTAGTATGGAGCATGTAATTTTTTGATATTTTGGAGTTGATCCCATAATAAAAGTTGTTCGTTTTGTTAATTTACCTCCCTTCTAGACTGATTAGACCTATCTGAAACATTTGGTATAAATACATCTAGAGCTGAATGAAAATCTCCCCGTCAAACAAAAAAGCCTTATAATCATCTATACTTAGGTTTTCAAACACTGCCTGGCTACACTTTCCTCACTCACCTGCTCACCAGGTGAGTCAAGGCAGTTCATTATCCTTGTTTTAAGAGCCCTCTTCGTACCTGCGTTTTTACACATACGGAGAAAAGTGTTTGTGATGACTACATCCATCCAAATAATTGCGGATTTGTTTGCACAATTCTCAAACCATATGCCAGGCATTGCTATGTAATGGTTACTTAAATAACCCTTTCTAGGTTTAAGAGTTTTAACTATAGACACTGTATAATTAATTTAGTACACATGCAATACCTATATTATTTTTACAAAGTGTATTTCTAGGGTGGGATGAATTTCGTTTTCCGACAAATTTATAACATTTTCATTGATAAAACTACTCAGATGCTATAAAAAACAAAATTTGTATGGTTCTTGAAATATACAACGAGAAGAATTTTTAATTTAATAAACAAATCGACTGAGGTCGTCAAAAAGAGTTTTCTGCGTTTGTGTGGAACCGCGACCGTGAAGGCTGCTTTAATTCCGGTCTTGGTAAATTGTGTTTATTTTTATTAACCAGATTTTTCTTCTTTTCAGCAATTTAGGTCAACACACACAAACAGTTTAAAATGAGATATAAAATAGTGCAAATTATAGAAAGAGGCAAAAAAACACTAGATATTGTGCCCTCCTTGTGGGAAGACCAAGGAAACTTTAATTAATTCCGACATACCCGGTTGCTGATGATGAATTATCTTTAATGGAAGAAAATTCAGATATAGAAGGTCCAGAAAATAACACAAGTATTGAGGTGCAACCCCGAGAATCGTTTATGATGCCAACAGAAGAAGAAATAAATTAAAAAAAACCGACCATAGTAAAAGTTACTGATTTAGAATTGAGTAGAAACAACATCTTAAGGACCCTATCTTGTTCTTTGTTCCTACGATAAGTATGTTTATCTGATGCGTTTTCAATTCACCATTATAATCATCATCACTATAAGAAAGTACCTACTGGTCCACAAGACCTGTCTTGCCTCATCAACATCATCATCAGGCAGTATCAGCCCACTGCTGGACAGTGGCCTCACTAAGGGCACGCCACAAACTTCTATCCTGAGCCATCCTCATGCAGTCTCCTGTCTTTGTTGAAAGTAAATTTTATTGATGACCACAATTTCTATCAGATATGATTCTTATTTTTCAAAGTTTATTTCTACTACTTCTTTTTTGTATGTACAATAGTTTTCTATGTATCTACTATTAGATAATTGATTCATGAATAAAATCTCCTTTCTCTAGGGTACCAATTTGAAAGCGACAAAAAATCACCTGTTCCATTAAAAAAAAGATCAAACTGAACAAGTGAAAGATTTAAAAAAAAATCTCGATTTCAATATTGGTTTACTTGCTGAATAATTTTGTTTAAATCTTATTTGTGTTAAATGTTAATATAAAGCAGCATTTAATTTCTTTAAAGGTAAAATTAAGATGTTAACAAAATTCGTTATCAAAAAATTTAAATAAATAATAAGAAAAACTTTAAATACAGACTTTTATTTGAAAGTATGTAACAATGGTATGAAATATAAGTAATTATTATGATCCATACATGTAAATTTACAATAGATATCTCTAGGATCTAAAATAATATTATCACTTCTTCGGTCAACATGGATTTTTACTTTGTAAATGTGTAACCGTGACGATTTTATTGGATACACAAAAACATCCTCTTTATTATTTATTTTCAGGCCATTAATATAAATCCAATATTCACCACCATCAATTATTTTATGTTGACACTTCTGGGTGTTTTCAAAATAGTCCTTGGGTCTTTTGGTAATATTTCCGGAATCAACTCATTCATAATTTTTGCGAGATCTTTTAAGGCTATTTGATTAACATTTCTTTCAATAGCCCAACATCTCACTTTTTCACGAAATGAAGATATTTTTACAAAGTTATCAATATCACTATCATTTTCACTCTCTTCAGAGCTCTCTGGTCTCACATTTTCCGAATCCGGTTCAACATTATAAAAGTGATCGCGATGTAGGCTAGACTCTGTTAAATTAGCATGACACTGGCCATCGTGTTTATTATCTAAGTCTATAGGATTTACTTGATTTTGGTAAGAATCTTCAAAATTTACGGAATCCTCTCTATCAACACTAAAACTCACTTTGCACGAATGGTTATATTGTGAGTCATTCTCGTCATTTGATGTATTCAATATTCTTGTATATTCCTTTGATATTTTTCGCCTCATTCCTCCGGTTCTTGCTCTTGATTTAAATGTTTTTTTCATCATTTTGTTGCTTGTGCTTATGCAATCACATTTTTTTTACATACCGAGTAATTTAAGTTAAAATGTTTATACAGTACCTAGTACACAAAAGCACAGTTGAATATAAAATATCACTAGCTGTAAAAATTACCGTTATTATTTTCTGAGATAACTTAACAAATACCTACACAATCCGATAATGGCGGAAAATATGTAGTTTGAAGAACATATTAAAGGGAATGAATATACAGCTTTGCGCATTACAACAAACTTAAAATATTTTATTATGCAACGTTAGGTTTTAAAAAAAGCATTCTGTTGATCTTTAAAAATGTTAGCATTATAATAGTCAAAGTGTATACTATTGAATAGTTTCAGGCCTTTAAATAGCACAAAATAATGTAAATATAAGTCTAATGGTACCAAAAACAGCTTATAGCTGTATAGTGAGCTTACTGTGAATTCTAGATTCACATTTGTGCTATTATGCAGCATTTGGCATTACCGTAGCACTTAAAAATGCTTATATAAATCTCAGGACTCCAATAACAGCTATAAGCTGTAAAGCTGATTTAAGGTGCATTATAATGGTTCAAGTGTTTGCTATTAAACAGCCTTAAGCATTAACATGATACCTAAAGATGCTACTGTAAATCGAAATGCATTATAAACATCTAAAACCTGTAGAGCGTCGTTTCGGTGAACTGTTACAAAACTTAAGGCATTATAAAAGTAATTAGCTAAATTTATATCCAACCTTTAAAAAGTCATTTGCATTAAAGTATCTTTGACATGCTTAAATACGGCTTCAAAATGTTGTGTAATGCTTTATAAGACCTTATACGGACCTTAAGTTCTACATAAGTTCAGGATTAGTTAGTTAAAGTGCTTCTTGTGTTACTTGGGCTGTGACGTTACGGGCGACTATACAATTAAACCGTAAAGGTTAATGCGCTGTCGACCGTATCTACCAGTTGACTGCCTCGTTGGTCTAGCGGAATCACGTGTGATTGCCATGCCGGAGGTCGTGGCTTCGATTCCCACTGGGGACCGCCGCACATTTGACAAATGGGCTCAGTCTTTGTGTGTTTCCATGTTTGTGATGTTCTTGACCGGTTACCGTAGCACAGTGTGTCCTAGTTTGGGATCGGAACAAGTAATTGTGTTGTGTGGAAGTTATTTTCTATTTCGTGCAATTGCTAAGAGTAGGTAGGTATACCGAACACATATAACAGTCACACACATCCTTTTTAAGCACTAAATTGACCTTTAAAATTCATATCTATAACGCTTCTGTTCTGACTCATCAAGCAACGTGAGGTACCCAGAGTAAATTCTGGTCATTGGTGCGTCGTACAAGGAGTATGAAAATCGTAGGTAACCAGTAACAACGTTTCGGCAACCACGTGAATTCTTTGTTTATTTATGCGCACCGATAAAAATACCCTGTTGCCACCGCAATCTCTACGTTAGGTATCTGAATCCCACCAAAACATAAATGTAAAAAAACTGGCCAACTTCTCACCCAAACAATACTTGATATATAAGAACTAAGCAACTCCGCAAAGAAATAGACAACTCCGAAGTAGTAAGTACCTATGTAGTGTTTTTTGTCCATAACAACCTAGATCTTGCTTAAAATCAATTCTTGCTTAGAATGCAGCTACACCTGCGTTCAGGTCACAGTTTCGGTGCTAAGAATAACATTAAATATGTATTTATGTGTTTATTTTAACAGATGATCAGCGTTCGGGAAACCGGAGGTTAGACTAAGCAACGGCTAAAACCCAATAACGCGATCCGCACGCACTGCTATCTATGTGTACCAACCACGAGCTAGAGATAATCATATGATCTCTTAGTCTTACGCAATACCTAGCTGGTGCTCTACCAGGGACTGATCTAGTTAGCAGTGGGGCCCCAGGACTGCGACTCATAAAACTACAATTCAGAGGAGCGAGTGATACGGTAGGGCTTATAATATACTGATTTTTTAACTACTCGAATAACGGTACCTAACAATGGCAATGTCAATGGCAAATTTAACAGAACTTCAAACATAGAGTCACGCCTGTATCCCGGTGGGCTAGGTGGAGACCAGGGATTGCCTTGATCCTAACAAAATAACTCTTTCGCTTTAGTCGTTGCATGCGTGCACGCCGGTTACTTATTATTTAACCCTTCTATTTTATCGATTTTATCTTTGATTCTAGACATTCGATGAAATAACGGTAAAAGAGCGGCTCACGGTAGAGTTAAAAATAATTCGGAAATGTGAATTTATCTAGTCATGTATAGAAAATTCGAATAATGCAGTATACAGTAAACAGAAAAAAAACAAAAAGGTTGATAAAAAATGCCAAACTATGCGGTGAATATTCACATAAAACTATGTAACTTATAAATTTACACGGATAAATAAATTACTTCATTACAATAGTAAATGAGACGAATATTGAAATAAGACGCATATAATAACATCATAAAAGTTCTCAGTCAAAATCTGTGCCTACTGTGGGGCCCCAATTTTACCCTGGATGCGTCACTGGGCAAGTGGGCAGTAAAAAGATTTGTGCCAAGGGCCCCCGCTCAGCAGGGCAAGCTGTCTCTACAAGTCCCTGAATACGGCGTAAATGACCGCCACACGTGCTTGTAATATATGATTATTAATTTATATAATATATATTGATTGACTGAGTCGTTCGTCTAGCGGTATCATTACATTTTTATTATTAATATTAAATACTACACAGCTAAAGAGAATAATATAGCGTAGCAAAAAAGTCTAGTTTACGAGCAACACGCGCTGTATTGTATTAAAAAACCTATTTAGAAGCTAAGAATTCCACCCATGCCGGGACTTGAAACCACGACCTCTGGCTAACCGTGGCAGCGCTCTCTCAACCGTGCCAATGGGTAAGCGAAATTTCGAGTCTCTTTACAACCTTCTCTGTATTACGTACAGGCAGGCTGTTACGTATTGTATTATAATATAATTAATTAATTAATATTTAAATATATATTGATTGACTCCCCCATTGGTCTAGTGTAGCGGTATCACGTCAGATTACCATGCCGGAGGTCGTGGGTGCCGCCATACATTTTGTACAAATGGCCTCAGTCTGGGACTCTGGGTGAATTTTTATGTTTATTATGTCCTTGCCTGATTACCATAGTATAGGGTGTTCTAGTTCGGTACCAGGGAAAAGTGATTGCGTTATGTGGAAGTTATTTGTGTGTCCTTTTTAAGGCCTAATTGATTGTGATATTTTTCGTAAAAAACTTTGGCCTTTGCATCTACGTAATGAGATGGTTTATGCTGCGTCCAGTGGCATCATCACTCACACTAGATGGGTGAAGGGACCCCGCAGACGCTGCAGTGCCTGGGACATTGCGTTTTAGATGGAGTAGGCTTCCCCGGCACCTATACCATTCTGACAGCTTAGTCGTCCTAGCCTACAGGAAAGACAAGTCAATACGTGCGGAGCCAACCAAGCCGCGGGTGTCCCCACGATGTTTTCCTTCACCTTATTTTTTCGTAAAATGGTCATGAATGTACCACTCTTTTTTGGCTTTCCAAGCTGTAATATTAAATAAATTATCATCTAGTTTAGCGGCGGCCATCTTGCCAAGCGGGGTCAATGCACCTTTGATGAATGCGTGCCAGACGAGAGCGGACAATATTATCTAAATGGCAATCCGCCATATTGTATTTCTGAGGATTTTCGTGTGAAATTGAAATTCAAAAATAGAACATCTTTGGCTGACACGTGTCGGGAGCGGGATGTTCCATTGTATATTTTTACCCGACTGCGGAAACAAATTAGGGATGTTTCTCGCACGTGTGTACGTTTGTTTCCTTAAAGCCAAATGGCTTTACCGATCTTTGCAAATGAGATATCAATAGAAAGGTTGGTTAATGGCTCTCAGACGTCAAAATACAGAATAGAGGTGAAAAGCCACTATAAAGTATGTGTTAACAGCAGAGAGGTTTTATCCGCTTTTAACTTTTTCTTATTATTAAAAAATACATCCGTGTCAATGTCTATTCGCCGTTCAATATTCTTAGCTTCTTCTTCAACTGACCGGGCACAAAATCAACATATATATAATAATCGAACGGCCGTTCTTAGGGACTATTAAAACCAAGAAACAATTTAATGTACATTGTGAGTTAATCCCATTCCTCCCGTTGTCAGGAACGCCGCGCCCGTCGCCGCCCCTGAACTCTGTTAGTCTCTATTTTATTTTATTTATTTTAGGGGTTTGAACGAACCCCTTTCCTCATCAGTATGAAAGAAAAAAATATTAAAGAAACAAAAATCTGACTGCTAAACAGTCTCATAACACGAACCGCGCAGGGCGGCTAGGCTTCTTGATATGCCTAGATATTATATCTGCTAAATTTTTAAACTCGGCAAGTGATCAAAGTTTATCCACAAAAAAATCGAAAGTGAGGTCAAGGCTGAAATTTCAACAGACTCATCTAAAGTTTATCTTTTTTTTTTTCATTCTTTAGGTTATCTTTGTGTACACAGAACATATTTGTGTAACTCTTTAGCAGTTGGGTTTTCGTTTTTTGTTCTTTCACGGTTCAATTGGTTCAATGTCAAAACAAATATGTACTTGATTACATAGGTACTTGTTTTTAACTTGCCTACGTATACTCCGCACAGATCTTTTTGGCGGTAACATGAACATAGTCACAGATCGTTTGCACGTCGCTTACTGTCTTTACAGTGTATGCGTGAGTAATTGACGCAGTGTGATGCGTAGTAAATTACTATTAGTCAATTACTAAAGTAGTCAATTACTCACACATAGAGTGTAAAGACAGTAAGCGATCTGCAAACGATCTGTGACTATGTTCACGTTACCGCCAAAAAGATTTGTGCGGACTATAACTCCACTCCGTTTTTAGGGTTCCGTAGTCAACAAGGAACCCGTATAGTTTCGCCATGTCCGTCCGTCTGTCTCTCTGTCCGCGGCTTAGCACGGAGACGTACTAGGTAAGTACTAGAAAGCTGAAAGTCGGCACAGATATACATATTTACGCCGACAAAACGGTAGAATAAAACATCGAAAAAAAAAAATTGGCGTGCCTCCATCTGAATTAGTGATGCAATTATTTGTTCTCGCCTACATCATAGTTTTAACACTGGAATGATATCGCTGTACTTACATGATTATATTCTTTTTGTTGCGCTAACCCGTGCTGAGGACTGAGGACAATTTAAAAAACTATTTAAATTGGAAATTTCGGTGGAATTTTTAGCCTCTAAATAGGTTTTTAAATTGTCCTCAGCACGGGTTCATAATCAGCCTATATACGTCCCACTGTAGGGCACAGGCCTTCTCTCAGAGAGAGAGTATGGGCTTAATCACCACGCGACTTCAAGCGCTGAGGTATGTGAATAGCTCAGACACCCAGGTTTCCTCATGATGTTTTCCCTCACCGCTAGCGAGTGGTATTGCTACTAATCCTGAGCCCTTTATTTCCCTGGTATGTTTCCTTTGGAAGAAATGTAAATTTTTGAGGTTTTGAGAACGGTGTTAGTAAATTAACGAAAGAGAAACTTTTTCTCTGGCTCATTTCCCAACGATAGGCCATCTAACAAAATAATCCGGTTAGACTGACCTTCACAAGTTGGTTAGGTAATAATCACATAATCATTGCCGAACCATGCATGCACCCCTTTCGGTCGCCTACGTTCTCTTTCTAAATGTGAAGAAATGAGACTCACCAGAGTTTCAATAAGTTTCGAGACACCTCTTTTGTAGGACAGTAGACCGTATCGAAATCGGCGTGTGATTATCGCAAAAGGATCCCATTTTGACAAAGAGAAACTTGACAGTTGCGTTTCCTGTGATTTTATGCATAAATTGTCAGTCTTATAGAATCAATTTCCTTAAAATACTCCTGAAATGCAGTTTAAATAGTCTGTCGTAAAAGTAAAGACTGCCACGAAAGACACACACGCTTTTAAAACGAGTATTTGAGGAATCGTGTTTTTTTAAATAGCAAAGTCGTGTTAAAAAAACCGGTACTGTGCGAGTCGAAATCGCGCACGAAGGGTTCCGTGCCATTATCAATAGAACATTAGACACGAAGATTAAGAAAAAACGGCAAAAAATCACTTTTGTTGTAACCCGTTAAATATTTATTTCAATTAAATTATTTATTTTTGAAGCTAATATTGAAATAAATATTCTGTGAATATTTCAAGCGTCTACCTGTTGCCGTTATTAATATCGAGTAAAACACGGCAAAAAAAATACGTTTCTTGTGTGGTAGCCCCCTTAAATATTTATTTTATTATGTTTTTGTCATTTGTTATAGCGGCATCATTAATACATCATCTGTGATGCAAATTGCCGGGCAATTTCAACTGCCTAGCTATCACGGTTCATGAGATACAGCTGGTGACAGACAGACAGACGGACAGTGAAGTCTTAGTGGCACCCGTCGAGTACGGAACCCTAAAAATACCTTATGCCACAGACTATTTCAACTGCATTTAAGGAGTTCCTAAGAGGATTTGTGTTTTTTATAATTTACCCCGTGCACTCAAAGAAGTGGCTTGCCGTGTGCAGTAGATAAATAGGGGCTGTTTGATTGAAGTGCCCCACTTATTCAAAATTGCACTAAATAAATACAATTTAAAAATTAGTTTCTCTCTTCAGAGTTCTTAACCTCCTCAGTCCTGACCTTGAAAATAACAATGGTTTTCAATTGTTATTTTCAAGGTCAGGACTGAGGAGGTAAAAATGAATGAGACATTTTTGCTTGCTTTTGTAAATTATTGTATCATTAAGCGTATTTTTCAATTATGTATTAGTTTTTTTTCTCTGTTATCAAATATGTATATTTGTTCATAGCTCAGCGAATCAGGTGCAGCAGAAAACCAGCGCGGTCACTTTTGACTAGCATTTTGCTGAGCTGCAGCCTTTTTCTACTATTGCATAGCACTTGTGTTCGGCATGATTGTATTGGGTACGCCTCTACGTAAATTTGTTTTATTTTGTGTTACAATGGAAATAAATGCTTTTCACTTTCACTTTAAAATTGACAATTACAACTTACACAAGAGCGACCATGTAGGGGTGCAACTTAGCGCCATCTTGGCTTAATGTGACATCACCGGAAGCCGCCATCTTGTTCTGCCGACTTATGTTTTAAAAACTGTAACAAGAAAAAAATAACGGTCATCACACTTTCGTTCCAATTTTATTTAAAAGATAATATAGGGCTTCTATCTAAATTAAAATCTATGTGATTTATACCTATTAAGCAGCGTAATGAATAACTACTCCTACATAGGTTTCATTCGTCTGTGTGAAACGAACTATACATGGTGCCCCACGGCTATACCACATGGACTAAGAGTACCTACTTCAGAGTAATATGAATGTTGTCCACTACTAAGCCAGCGGCCACAGAAGGGACGTGGGGCAAGGCGCGGAAAAGACGCGACACGTTGTATAGAAATCGCGCCTTCGCCCCGTCTCTTCTGTGTGTCCTGTCCCTTTTCAGTACATTTTGCATGAAAGTAAATTGGTTTAACGACGCTTCCTTTCCGCGCCCTCGCCCCACGTCTCTTCGGTGAGGCCGCTGGCTATGAATGTTGATGAAGCGAAAGAGATCTGTCAGGATCGTGGCAAGTGGCAGACTACCCTGATCGAGCGTGAAGTGGCGGCCCACCCCTCTGGGATACAGGCGTAATTTTGTGCATTGAATTTAAAATTCAACGGTTTATGTTATGTTTATTCTCGAATCTAGAAATGTGAAAATAGTCGTTTTTCAATTTCAAAAGCAGTTACCGAGGATTAAGATGCTCGTCGTAGCCTAGTGGGTAGAACATCGGACTCGGAAGCGAGAGACCCAGGTTCGATCCCCAGTGCGGGCATGCACCTATGACTTGGTTTTCTAAGTTATGTTTATTTGTGAAGTTACAGGAGCAATTACGCTATCTGTGAAGGAAAACATCGTGAGGAAACCTGAGTGTCTGAGCTATACACATACCTCAGCGCTTGAAATCGCCAATCCGCGATGGGCACGCGTGGTGATTAAGCCCATACTCTCTCTCTCTCTCTCTGAGAGAAGGCCTGTGCCCTACAGTGGGACGTATATAGGCTGCTTATGATGATGATGCGTGTAGCTAATGTTATTCATGTACATTGCAGTCGTTGGATAAGTAAACAAGTACATAGGTAGTTGATAGACTTGATATACGATAACAGAGGTGATAAAGGATTCTTTTTAAACAAGTATAATAAATATGTTGGTATGCGATGGTATCGCGGTTGGTAGCTTGCATCATATCAAGTGGTCGTGGGTTCGAACCCCGACATGTACCAATGACAAGCTGTAGCAGCAAAACCATTCGCTAACTGTGAAGGAAAGCATCGTAAGAAAACCTGAGTGCCTGAGGTGCCAATCCGCGGTGGGCACGCGTGGTGATTAATGCCCGGTTCCTATATTCAAGAACGACTCGTTTTGCTTACGGATGGTTAAAATACCTACTCAAGTATTCCTCTTAAAAACGGTTTCGAATAACGTACCGTACGGTAAATGTATGGAGATAACAATTTGTAAAGTTACTGTACATTTTTTTTAAATATCAACCAGCTATTCAAGTTACGGGACGCTTGTTAATGATAAGTTACCGATTACGAATAACCATTCGTTAAATATAGGAACCGGGCATAAGACCATACTCTCTCTTTGAGAGAGGGCCGGTGTCCTACAGTGGGACGTATATACGTTGTATTCTAATAGAGATACCTATTACCGATTCGGAATTTCTAGCAATCAGTTTTTCCCCCAATTTTTTGCCAAATTTTGCAATTCTTTTCCTCTCCTCGACCTAGTTCGGTCTATTACGAAGTTTTATAACAAAAAACCGGCCAAATGCGAGTCGGACTGGCGCACCGAGGGTTCCGTACAAAGGTAGGTACTTACATATTATAAATAGTTCAGGAATCGAGTCTCACGGACTGACGGACGGACGGACAACCTAGCTAGCCGTTCTAAAGTGATGCGCTTTACCAACATAATAATTTAGTTTAATTTGGATTTATGTAGATTGTACAAACATTGACAAACAAAACACAGAAATAGAACCCGAGTCTTACCCTCCAGTCAGTTAGCACTATGACGTCGATAATGGTCATTGTACCGTCTGTTATCGAACTACTGATAACGTGCTAACCCCCGGGTTCTCGTCCACTGTTAACAGCTGTGAGTTCGCCAAAGTGCATGTACAAAAAAAATTGTTAGTGTTTGAGAAACCGGGGGTAATTGTAATGCACGTCATCATCATCATCAGCCTATGCTTGTCCACTGCTGGACATAGGCCTCTCCTATTGCACGCCAATGAGTACGGTCCTCGGCTACTCTCATCCAGCTCTTGCCAGTGTTGTGTAGGACGTCCTCAGACTCGGTGGAGCGATGATCTTCGCAGTGCGGCTGGCAAGAGCTGGATGAGAGTAGCCGAGGACCGTGCTCAGTGGCGTGCGATAGGAGAGGCCTATGCACGTAATATGAGTGCCCAATGCAATCAAAAATCGTTCAGCCGTCCATGCATAATTATGTGACTGACGCTGAAGTTTGTTTGATCAGCTGTGATCTATGTAGGGTTTGCCCCACAGTGATGTTTTAAACTTTAAAGGCGATATTTTACAGAGACGTTTTTTGTTTTTCTTTTCATGCATATATATAAAAGAAAAAAGACATTCTGAACGTACTTTTATTAGGGTTCCGTACCCGAAGGGTGCCAAGCACAGAACATAGGAATAAGGTGCCAAGCGGGACCCTATTACTAAGACTTCACTGTCCGTCTGTCTGTCTGTATGTCTGTCACGCTGTATCTCATGAACCGTGATAGCTAGGCAGTTGAAATTTTCACAGATGATGTATTTCTGTTGCCGCTATAGCAACAAATACTAAAAACAGAATAAATATTTAAGGGGGGCTCCCATACAACAAACGTTGTCTAAGGACAGCGCTCGCCATCTAGCGGCCATCTATGTAACCTTCACACCGCCGATGTCATGTAGTTAACGTTAAATTTCAATGTTAAACGCTTCTTGTTGGTTTCTATAGAACGGCGCTGTTCTCAAATTCGATCTTTGTCTAATGTTGTAGGTATAATGTTACGGAGCCCTTCGTGCGCGAGTCCGACTCGCACTTGGCTGGTTTTTCCAACTTCAACCCCCCGTGTCGTGGGACGTCCTGTAAAATCGGATGTACCAGCCTTGGTATGTTTTATAAACACACTTGTGCCGCAAACAATAAAGACTGACTACAGACAGAGTCAGTGACATCTGAGTAGGTCTACAGTTTCAAACAAAGGGAGAGGTAACGAATGACAAAAGGATGTTTTAAAAACCTACTTAGTGCAACAAAAAAAATATAAGGATGTTTTAATTTTAAACATCCTTCGCTGGCATGTTTGTAAAAAAAAAAATAAAGGAAACAGTATTATTTACTTACCTAGCGACGATATGATCCATTTGTGTCCATCCTACAATTGGTAACTAATTAGATTATTTCTATAAAACACCAACAATGTGATTAGACACGTTTCCTTAGTAACTAACACACGATTTTGTCCAAGTTTACTTTTGTTCATACCGATTTCCGACATATACATGACATTCCGAAAATTTACTTTTCCGAACGGAACTTTTAACTTTTTTAACTAAAAACAAAACTTTTTTCTTTTTAGGGTTCCGTACCCTATTACTAAGACTCCGCTGTCCGTCCGTCCGTCTGTCTGTCTGTCTGTCTGTCTGTCACCAGGCTGTATCTCATGAACCGTCATAGCTAGACAGTGGAAATTTTCACAGATGATGTATTTCTGTTGCCGCTGTACAACAAATAATTTAAATATTTAAGGGGGGCTCCCATAAACAAACGTGAGTTTTTGCCGTTTATAATTATTGCTCGATTACAATAACGGCAACAGGTAGACGCATGAAATATTTACAGAATATTTAGTTGTATGTTCACTTTAGAAATAAATAATGAAATCAAAATAAAATAAATATTTAAGGGGGGCTCCCATAAAAGAAACGTGATTTTTTGCCGTTTTTTTCTCGATCTTTGTGCCTAATGCCAACCCTTCGTGCGCGAGTCCGACTCGCACTTTGCCGGTTTTTTATTTTCGCGCGCCAACGGCCTCCCGCGCCGCTGTTTCCCGCCTGACTGGCGATCTGACAGGCTAGCCATCTTAAATCGATGTCAAAACGTTTACGGCCAACTTCGCATTCAGTCAACCAAAATTAACTCTTATGTCTGAAGAGTTACTGGTTATATTTTATTGAAATAAAAGGAGAAAAAGCATTAAAGACGCAGCGCGCAAAATGTCTGGAAATAAAATATTTGCTGGGAAACGTCGAACGTAGGTGTTGAGCTTGTCGTGCGTGTATCTTTAGCAGTAATCATTTCTTTCTTTTTTGGAGCGGTGGTAGCCTAGAAGTGGAAGCGAGAATTGTTAAAATGTGGTACGATTTATGCTTTCCAAAGAAATACATTAGAATTAACTGTTTAAAAAAACCCAAATGGCTATATCGGGGTATTAAACAATGTAGTAAGAACCAAAGGAAAATTCTCTGGAACTACAGATTGAAACCTAATGTTGCTACAAAATTAGCGCTAACTAATTACTCAAAAAAATATAAAAGAATACAAAAAATGACCCAAAGAGCCCAAAACAATTTCTATATAAATACCGCTGAAAATAAGTCCAAAGCCACTTGGCAAACAATAAATAAATGTAAAAATGGAATGGTCAACGAACCAATACAGAAAATTAAGTATAATGACACTTTTATGATAATGACTACTACATTGATCAGATTAGAAACACCTCAAAAAATCAAACTCTTCCTTGCTCAGATAAAAAAAAGGTAAATATTAACACATCAAGCCAGTCTATGTTTATGCCACCCACGACACCTGTAGAAATTTGCAAAGCCATAAAGTCTTTAAAAAATAAAAAAGTTTTGGATACGATGAAATAACGACGAAATCTATTAAGTTTGTTTCCGAAATTCTTGCACCACCTTTGAGCCATATAATGAATCTTTGCATAAATAACGGCGTATATCCAGAGTAACTAAAACCTGTCATCGTTAAACCACTTTTTAAAAAGGAGGATAGGACAGATCCTAAGTTTTATAGACCGATTGCTCTTATACCAATCTTATCAAAAGTATTCGAGAAAATAATTTATCAAGCCTTGTATCACTATTTAGAAAAGTATAATATATTAGCCACTCAACAAAAAGGGTTTCAAAAAAATAAGACTATAAATTTGGCAATACATGACCTTTTAGAGTCCGTAATAAAAAATATGGATCTTTGTATTCCAGTATGTGCAGTCTATATGGACATGACTAAGGCGTTCGATTATGTTGATCATAGTACTCTATGTAATAAATTATACTCCTACGGTATCCGTGGTAACGTTCTATCATTGATAAAGTCATACCTTAACAATAGACCTCAACGCACACAATTAAGTAGGATATGTCTAAAAAGTAAACGAGAAATTATCTACACATCACATAGTAGAGTTGTAGAGCATGGTGTGCCGTAAGCAGTGTATTGGGCCCTTTGCTTTTCTTGCTCTACATTAACGATTTTCCCCTGAATGTCTCAAATCCTTTAATATTGTTTGCTGACGATAGCACGGTACTAATAAATCAAAAAGATTCATTGACATATGAAAATGATATTAACAACTCTATAAAAGAAATAATAACTTGGCTAGATAATAATAATTTAATAGTAAATTTAGGAAAGACAAATATAATGCATTTTTACCAAAGAATTCCAACGACACCAAATTTAAACATAGTTTATAATGATATAGTAATCAACTATACACAAGCAACAAAATTTTTGGGACTCACAATTGACAACAAACTTACATGGAAAAACCACGCCGACGAAGTTTGTAAAAAACTGAGTAGATGCGCCTACGCTCTTTTTAAATTGGCTAAAATTGTAGAGATCCAGGCAGTGGTAACCGCATGTACCATGGCCTAGTAGCTTCTGTATTGCGGTATGGTATAGTGTTTTGGGGCAATTGCACAGATAGAGATGTCATATTCAAAGCACAAAAGAGATGTGTAAGAGCCATGTGTGGCCTAAAATCTAGAGATAGTTGTAGAGAAGTGTTCAAAAAGTTAAAGATTCTAACCGTTCCGTCGCTCTACATTTACAAAACAGCAGTATTTGTCAAAACTAACCCTAATTTATTTACAACAGCTGGCAGTCTTCATAGCCTGAATCTACGTAATAGAGAGAGACTGACCACACTGCAAAGCAGGACGGCACTCATGCAAAAAAGCCACCTCTGCATGGCGCCGAAAATTTATAATAAAATTCCCAGCAGTATTAAATGCCTTTCGCTTATACCCTTTAAAAGGGAACTAGGAAAGCTCCTAACTGCCCAATGTTTTTATAAAATGGACGACTTCTTCAATGAAAATCTCTAGACTACATTTATGTTATTTCTTATGATTGCACATTGTATTAATTTTATTATTTTATTTCTGACTATTCCTAATTATTTGATTTTTGACATTATTCGAAATACTATTTGAGCTTTGACATCTTAAAAAGTGTATTAAACTGGCTGTATGTAACGCTTCTGCATGGTAGTTTTAAAAATATTTTTGTACACCCAATGGGTATAACATAGAGGCACTTAAAATAAATATAACACCTGTACGACCATTACCTATGTTAAACAAAATAAATTGATTTGATTTGAGAGATACAGGTTCGATTCCCAGTGCGGGCACTTTGTTCTCTAACTTATATGTACATTTGTGAAGTTATAGTAGCAATACCACTCGCTAATTGTGAAGGAAAACATCGTGAGGAAACCAGTGTGTCTGAGCTATTCACATACCTCAGCGCTTGAAATCGCCAATCCACGGTGGGCACGCGTGGTCATTAAGCCCATGCTCTCTCGCTGAGAGAAGGCCTGTGCCCTACAGTGGGACGTATACATATAGGCTGCTTATGTTTATGTTATTTCTTTCTTCTATCTCTTCAACCGAGATAACTGCTATCTTTCCTTACTCAGAAATCTGTGAAATTGTTGCTAACCATCTTAACCCCAGTTTCTCGTATTTTTACTGTAGGATATCTAACCGTTAGCGGATCATTAAATACTTACGCGTAGTTTTTCGGTACCTACCTATTATTAATTTAAAGAATTAGGCCACTTGCGCCACTTCTTAAATGTCACATAGGTTATGTCATTTAAATCGAGTTTTGTATGAAGTATTTTAGTTAAATGCTGTTTAAGACAGATTTAAGGAAGTTGATAAGACAATGAGGTCGGCCTCATTGTCTTATTTGTAAAAAACGCGATTCCTTAAAACACTTCTTAAGTTTAAATAGTTTGTGGGAAATGAAAAGACTGTACCTACCACAAACTATTTCACTGTATTCTATTAGTGTTTTAGAGGATCGGTGTTTTAGGGTAAAAATAATTAAATTAAAATAAAATAAATATTTAAGGGGGACTACCATACGACAAAAGTGATTTTTTCTTCTCCATCTTTGTGTCTAATGTTGTATAGATAATGGTACGGAACCCTCCGTGCGCGATTCCGACTCGCACTTGTCCATTTTGTAGAATTAAAATTATTCTCTACTAGATTTGTGTAGTTTATTTATTTTCGAAAAGCCTCATATCTTTAGATTTTAGTAAATATATTTTGACAAAATGAGTATAATCATCTAGAAACGTTATGAAATACCTACTTGTAGCCGTCATAGGTGTACCCAAAACTATTATTTTTGCTTGGTTACTGTGCGATCTCTACTAGCAGTAACTGTTCGCGAAAACCTAAAATTGACTCAGTTTGATGTAACCACCGCCTTCACGGCAAATCTACATAGAACAGCCCGGAGGCTATAAAGATGGGACGAAACTGCTGTAAGTTAAAACGCAGTCTGCATTGCCTAAAGCAGGCACCACGCTGCTGGAACACATCAATTGCAGGATTCCTTTTAAAATCTGAATTTAAACAGAGCGAGGCGGATCCATGCTTATTCGTCCGAACAAATGACCGATCAAAAGTCATTGTAGCTCTCTACAGCGACGATGGGCTTGTAGCACACAATGTCGACCACCACAGGCGAAGAGTTTTCGAACGAACTTAGATCAAGTTTCAAAATTACAACAAAATCTGCGTCGTGCTTTCTCGGAATGGAAATTAACGTGCGAAGGGACAGCACCACCAACTTGTGCCAAAAGGCATACACAAAGAAAGTCCTAGAAAAATATGGAATGTCCAAATGCAAGTCAGCACAGTCACCAAGAACGTTTTACCCGTCACCCATCATTAAAGATAATGAAACGAGAACGGAAGATACCAATACAAACTTCCCTTATAGGCAAGCTGTGGATAACCATTAAGCATCCAAACCTGGCTTATCTATCAGTAGGTACAAGACCTGACATCTCATACGCTGTTAGTGTCGCATCTAGAAACCTCGCAGTGCCTACAAAAGGCCTATGCTAGCATGAGGTCTATGCTAATCAAGCGCGTCTTTCGATATTTATAAAAGGGACGAAGGGACCCTAGATAATGGGTCTGACATTCACAAAGAAGTCACTGCCACACCTGGTTTGCTACAGCGACGCAGATCATGGAGGAGACCAGACCACTGGAAGATCGACATCTGATATAGAGTGCCTATTCTCTGGTGGCGCCATAAATTGGAGAAGTCAAAAACAGGCAACAGTGTCTATATCTTCAACTGAAGCGGAGATAATAGCAGCAAGTGAATCTGCACAAGAAATTTGAGTCGATTATTCAATGATATGACAAAAGTAGAAAAACCTCTCTTGAACCATTGAATTTCAATGCTTGAACTTAGATAACAAGTCAGCTGTTTATCTCGCACACAATCCGAAGCATCAGTCCGAAGTACGGGTACCACAAGTGTACAAAGCACATCAAGCTAAAACACTTCTTCGTTCGGGAATATGCACGGAATGTGTGTAACTTGGTCTGTAATCTAACTAAAGGTATACATTTTTATCTGTCTGTAATGGAGATTTCAATGTCAATCTAGGAACGTTCTTGGCTGACATGCTAACAAAACCTCTGTTCGGGCCCAGACTGCACGATTTATTAAGTTCCAGAATGGGACCTTGTCTTTTTTCTTTCTAATCTGTGAATGGGACTGAAGAATTTATCTTTAAATTCTTAAAAACTTCCGAGGATGTGAAGTAGATGTGTGGTATACCTCAGAACACTGTGTGGTATACCAACTCTAAATGGATAGTTGAATAGTTTAGAGAACTCAAAGTACTAGTTTGCAATGCTGTGTATACAATAACTATATACTTATGCGAATAATAAATCAGTTATTGTGGGTATTTTGTTTTATTAGTTTGGTAACCCCAGGAAATTTGGTTACGGGTATACGCTGGCCCCTCTAGTATATACTACCCATGGAAGTAGTAGTAGGTATGTAACATACTATTTCCAATTTTTTTTTTGTTCTGTGCATGATGGTTAGGGTTTAGATAAACTGTCATGGTAGACGTCAAAGTTGACATTTCGCGTTCCATTAACGGTAGAGCAGGAAACGGAACGCAATTATGGCGCGAAATTTTCTTCTGTGAAAAACCACTTTTCTCACTTTCGTTCGTTATCGATGACTTTTAAATGTAAATTCGACAATTTTTTTCTCCTAGCGTACTTTCGAATGGTCAATAGGTTCGAATGGCTTAAAAACAGTATTGGCGCACTCATGATTCGGTTGCCGATAGGTTCAAATGCTTTGAAAACAAACTCAGAGCACCCTATTCACATGCAGTGGTGGTGGTTACCTCCCTAGAGTGTATATAAAAATCCGGAGGTATTGCAGAAGTAAATTCAGTCCATCCATTTACAAAGAGGATAACTAAATAGTGCTATTCTAACCTAAAAAAATTAACCATGCATATCTCCATAACCATGAGGTTTCCCGGGGTGGGGATGGTACAGGGGGTACCGCCACACATCCCGTAGTGCCGGAGCTGTTGCAGAAGCAAATTCAGTCCATTTGCAAAGAGAATAACTAAATAGTGCTATACTAACCTAAAAATTTTAATCATGGATATCTCGATAACCACGGGGCACCGATGGTACAGGGGGGTAACCCCCTTCCCCTCCCCTCCCCAACGCCCCAGAAATCGATGGTCCATAAAGGAAAGTTTAACCTTTTTTTCGATTTCGAGGTCGACCGCATAGTATTTGTTGGTGTTGATGAGTAGAACTAGAAAGTAGGTACCTACCCTCCCTGAGTCGGGCGTTGTTTTACAAACCAGCATTCTGTACCTATAGCTCAAAGTTATCTCAGTATCATGAGGCGAATCGAAAAAAAAAATTAATTGATTTAGGAGCCCAAAATAAGCGATCACGAGAATATCATCATTCATCATCTTCATATTATGTATCATCATTTCATCATCATGTCCAGAAATAATTTTAATAAAATTAATGTACATACGTATACGGTATTGGTATAGCTTTCGAAAATATTTTGCCATAGAGGTATTTTGCATAAGATGGAACGTAAGGACATAACGGAAGTAACGTAATGACTCAATATTGCCGAGGTAAGTTTTCCCGCCATTCGGGGTGTTTTCGGCCATTTTGTGTAAGAACCGTAATTGCTACATACCTGTAACAAGAACATCGACTCTTATTATTAGTCCTTACTATATTATCTAAATGTGGTATCCTTATAGCTTGATCCTATATGCATATTTAATTATCTTCTAAAATAAGTCCAGCAACAACGTTAGTCACTCGTTTTAAATGTCAAAAATGTCAAAACTTTCCAATAAGCTGTCAAATTCTTACGTTTTGGTGCCACTAACGCATTTTTTATGTTTATTTCAGCAAATAATAACTTAATTACATTAAAATAGAAATAGTGCTTATCAAACTCTCACAGCGATAAAAATTGTATAAACATAAAATTACTAAATAGCTGGAACTGCAAACAGTTATTACTTATATAGGTTACTCTATGCTGTCTGGCCTCTGCCAAGTAGTTATTCATGGGTGGATTACGTAGTATCCCTATATCGTCTGCTGTGGCTATATTCAACCGGATTAGGAATTTCTGCTTCCTGTGAATGTGAACTGGCAACCCCAATGTTGACGGCCATGAAAAAGAATTCAGTCGTGCGAACGAAAAAATTCTGCATTGATAATTTTGTTTTTAAAGTTTGACACCTTAAAACCAGTGAAATCAACCAAAATATGTGTTCAATGTCTAGTTTGGTGCCCTAAGAATGTCCTTAGGAGTCAGAAACGACAGGATTCTGCTGGAATAGGCCGTAAAAATCGTGAGTAATTAAAAAACTGCCGTGGCGTTTTTTTTGTCATTTGAGGGAAACCTGTCATAGAGGCACAATTTTTTATGCTTATTACCTTTATTGATTACTTTTGTTCGTAGCTGCGCTGCCTTGCTGCTATTGTACCTTCTTTTTCGAACGATATTGTTCGAATATAACAACGCGCGAAAAGTAAACTTGGTTTATTTATAGTTTTAAAAGCAAGTGTTGTGGAGTTAACCAATTTACAAGCGTAACAATAGGACCTGAAAAATATTAACGTTTCGTCGATGATTGAGACCTACATGTTCGTACGTCGCGTTGCAACAAATAGTTTTATAAATATAACCTCTTTGGTGAAGGTTCATTGTGTACAGTGTTAATAAATTGGCCTTTACCCTTGAACAAAGATGATCTGTTTGGAACACACTCGAACAATGTGAATAATTACATACTGATAGACAACAATAATTGTTGGTCCTTTAGTTTTTATCATTTGAACATGGAGAAGTGCTAGTGCGACGGTAAAACCGTATCTTGCATGAGTGACTTCACAGGTTAAAATCCCAGCATACCAATCCAAATACTACAAAAGTATTTTTAGTTGTAAAACCACTTCCTAACTGTTAAGAAAATTATTGTAAGGAAACCTCGGTGTTCTGGCTAAGAAGTAAGGCAGTGCAGAACTCAAGTCGGAACTATTACTACTATTTATAGTGATCACTATCTGTCTGTCTAGTGAATCAGATAAATTATTCGGCTGCTGATAGGTTCAAAACCTCGCACCTATAATCAGCTTACCTCTAGGTTAAAATAGAATAAGAGTAGCGCCGGATTAAGAATAGCGTCACTCCATTTCCTTCCGTGGATGTCGTAGTAGGCGACTAAGGAAATAAATTATCAGGAGATGGGCAGCAGCGTCTTCCTGAGATTCCAACTGCATACTGCGATCGCCAAGATGCCTGCCAAGTGTTGCGATTATGGCAAACCCCTTCATGGTTAGAATACCATGAGGGAGGCCTGTGTCCTGCAGTGGGCATCAAATGGCTGATGATGATGGGGTTAAAATTGTTTGGAACAGTGATTCGGCATAGTCTATGTGAATTAACAACGGATCATCCCAGCCACTTCCCTCACCCCATATGTCCCCCAACACTCCAATTGTAAGGTTGGTTATATGTATGGTTGCCATGTAACATTGTGTTGGTAATTGCAGGTAACATTAAACCTAAAAATGGAGATAGAAATTGATTTGGAACAGTGATTCGGCATAGTCTATGTGAATTAACAACGGATCATCCCAGCCACTTCCCTCACCCCATATGTCCCCCAACACTCCAATTGTAAGGTTGGTTATATGTATGGTTGCCATGTAACATTTTGTTGGTAATTGCAGGTAACATTAAACCTAAAAATGGAGATAGAAATTGATCCTCTAAGCACGGAACTAATAACTTACAATGAACTCCAAGAAAATAACGACAATCAAAGTATAGAAATAAAAGTCGAGAGAATGGTAGAAGACACGCTGGAATATGAATCCATAGTCAAGTCTGAAGTGACAAGCACTGAGACCAACGCAGATATAGTTCAGGATTACCAATTCAACGAACCAGGGTCAACAGCGGTAAAAGAAGTTGGCTTGGATCAAGAAAAAGAAGATAAACCAATTGCAAATGTAAAAGATAAAAAAAGAAAAGAGAAAAAGATTGCACCAAAAAAGAAAAAGAGAGTCTACAATCATAAAATAAACGAAGATATACAAGAGGAGGAAAATCCCAACGGAGTCCTGTACTACGCCTGCTCAGTCTGTGAAGTCAAATACACTACAATAGAAAGATTATACAACCATGTACTCGGACATAAAAACCGTCTAACTAGTTGGGATCTGCGCATCAAGAACCTAAAACAAAAAAAGAAACGTAAAAAAGAATTAAAACGTCTTAAAAAAGCACAAATCAAACAAGAAGACATAAAAATTGAGGTGGAACTGGAGCTAGCGACGACTATATCCGAATTTGTAGAGAATTATACAAAAAACGGTCCTGATTTTGTTAATGCAAACCAAAGTAGCAGTGCACAAGACAATGTTCAAAGCCAAAATACGAGTTTACCAAGTAATGACGGAGGCCAAATTACAAGTTTACCAGGAAACGAAGTAAGCCAAAATACCAGTTCACCACTTAATATTAACCAAACAATGAAGAAAGAAAAACCTCTAACTAAGAAAGAAAAAGATAAAAAGATGAAGGAAGACAAAAACGGTGTTTGCAACACCGAACTGGATGAAACACAACGGGAAGCACTGAATCTGGAGAAGATATTCAAGTGTGGCCACTGCAATAAACAGTTCCACTTAGGATACTACTTAAAACTGCATGTTAGAAGTCATACTGGTATGTTCATCGAGTATTTGTTACCTGTTTCTGCTTCGTTAATTTTTTCTTAAAAAAAAAATTTACTGGCATTCTCATACAAGTTTTCAACAAAAATTTCGATTTTGTGAAGTTTCACTGGTAAAGTATCACAAACTGAGTTTACCTCCTGAGTTATATGGCTTCTGTGATTTGCCATGTTTCACTGTTACAGTAGTAAAAGCCCAGTGGTATAGCACACAGATCTATGCAGTAGGGTTGTTTAAACTCACATGCTAACAATCTGTCAAGAAATATTGCATGGCGGTGAAACTACTGCACCCAGCCTATCCCTCAACAGAAAGCCAGCAGCACTCTAATTTCGCTGATCCCCTAAAGCTCGGCTTTCCGATGGAGATCGTGCACAAAAAATTGTTTCAATCTCGTTGGAGCCTCTCCGATGAGCTTAAAACATTTTTTGTGCAAGTGGTAAAAGACAAATAACACTACATAAAGTCACTATCCCAGATGGGTCTGTCTGTCCACCGCTCCGGAATACTGGCGTGAGTACATGTATCTAACGGTTTTTTTCTTTTCGTTTTTAACGTCTTCTCCACCTTTCGCAGGCGAGAAGCCGTACAGCTGCGAGGAGTGTGGCATCTCCTTCATAACGGCCAGCAAGCTGGGACGGCACCGCAAGCGCACTCACCTCTCCGTGCGGTTCGTGTGCCGCGTTTGCCGCCGCCCCTACACGCGGCTCGAGTTCCTCACGCGGCACTTCAATAAGCAGCACCAGGCTGACAAGATCGAGGGGGAGCCCTACGGTGAGGCTTGTTGACAAATATAAATTACCATATGCAGCCTATAGTATATGTCCCACTGTAGGGCACAGGCCTTCTCTCAGAGAGAGAGAGAGTACATAAATTATATTAGTGGCAAACTTAGGGAACTGACAAACTTAGAAATAAAAGACTCAAATGAGAACAATTGCGGACCAACTTAAATTATGGACGAACTTAAATTACGGAATCGCGAACAAACTTAAATCATGGATGAACTTATTTATTTTTATTTTATTGTATTAAGGATATCAACAGCGAAAACAGATAATTTGATTACAATAATAAAGAAACAGTTCACAAGGCCAATATTAGACATCCACATATAGGCAGTTCATAATTACTAGAAATATACCACGATAGCACTCAGCAATATAAAAATATAACAATTTAAAAGTAATCAAGATTCAAGATTTGCCCATTATGTGAGAGTGAGAGTGAGAGTGAGAGTGAGAGTGAGAGTGAGAGTGAGAGTGAGCGTGAGCGTGAGCGTGAGCGTGAGCGTGAGCGTGAGCGTGAGCGTGCGTGCGTGCGTGTGTGTGTGTGTGTGTGTGTGTGTGTGTGTGTGTGATGAATGAGTGCGAATGGGTGGGGGGGGGGTTTCTCCAATAAATTACGTGTTATCATTGAGTATAGTTAAAATACTATGCTTAAAGGAAGGCTTGGAACCCAGAAAAGGGTCGGCTGAGGAAAATCTTCTATTATAAAGGCGGACTAGACGTATGTGTTGAGTTTTGGGCATAGTGTGTATTTACAGACGAAACGTGAAACATCTTGTTACAAGTATGGCGAGTTCGACGAGCAGGTACGGATAGGGATAGTTCCGAGACAAGCTCGGGAGAGTCAAGTCTGCCTGACAAAAGGTCATGCAGCAAGGACATATCCAGTAGCTTACGGCGGTCTTCGAGGCTCATTAAGCGATGAAATCTGCAAGACGATTCGTAATCTAAGTTGTAGCATTTATTTCTAAAATTAAGATGTTTTATAAAAATTGACTGAACGATCTATTCGATGGACGTGTGTAATGTATTGTGGTGACCAAACAGCACTGGCATATTCCAATATACTTCTGACAAAGGCAAAGTAAACCATATTTAGGCAAGTAATATCTTTAAAAGGCTGACATACGCGCAACACAAATCCAAGGTTGCAATAAGCGCGCTCAATGATACTATCTACGTGTTTTTCAAATGTTAATTTGCTATTCAATATCACTCCTAGGTCGCGTATGGTGTCAACTCGCTGTAATAAAGACCCACTTATATTATAAGTATGGAGGATGGGCTTAGGACTTCTGGTAAAGGAGATTTGTACGCATTTATTAATATTTACATTGATTCTATTATATTCATAGTATTTACTTAGCCGATCCAGATCGTTTTGTATTTTTACGCAGTCTTCTATCCTAGAATTATCAAGAAATACCTTCTTGTCATCAGCATAAAGTAAGAACTTACAATCTTTAAATACGCCGTAGATATCGTATAAATACGCGTTATAAAGCAATTAAGAAAAACTTAAATTACGGAAAAATTTAAATCATGAACTAACTTATATTATGGATGGACTTAATTCACTGACAAACTTAATTCACGGACGAACTTAAATTACTGACGAACTTAAATCGCGGACGAACTTAAATCAAGGAAAAACTTAAATCGTGGACAAACTTCAATTACGGACTGTCTAGTTCGGGGATTTCGTGGTGCGTGACAATTTAAATGGACTGTGTAACGACTGTCAGTAGGTTGTTTATTGAGTGCGATATAAAACGGAGTTTTAGGAAGGCTGACAGACTTACCTGATCTGATAGCGAAGGGGGTAAAGGTCAACATACCTCAGGTGGAAGCGCTTTCATCTCCAGCTTCCAGGGTTGGCTCACGACACGATATAACACGAGAGACGATAGGTGAACGAGATCGGCGGCAAATAACATCGAAAGCCAAAGTGCCGTTGCCACGACAACGACTTCAAACCGACAGAGCAGATTCGAGAAAGCAACGAATCTGAGAATCCCAGCAGTGGGGATAGGGTTGCCAGTGCAACTATCGAAAATTAACATTTATTTTTTATTGAAAACTGAACCAAGACGAACTTAAAATTCTGACAAACAGTAGCGGTGGAAGTAGGGCGTGGCCGGGCGACTGGTAGGAAAGAGCGCAAGTGCAAAAAAAGAAAGTAATAGGGGTTAAAGTATGAAATTGCCGTTTTATTGCAATAGGTTCTTTGAATTGACATAGAATCTTCATGGTTTGAGGTTTTCGAATGAAACTTTTTTCAAATGGTTTCTACGATGTTATTTTTTTAAAAAATGTGAAACATTTGAATATCGACTTTCAATTGTTTTTGTTATTCAATTTAGACAAGAAAGATGGATACTGCGAAAATTCGAGTGATTATGAGGCACCCATTTTTCGTATTTTTTTATTTTATTGATTTGACGCAAGTGAGTCAATATTGTGGGTAAGGTAACGTTTAACCATGCCGCTAATTCCTGGGTAGTTTGACTAGGGTCGGCTTCCACTATCTCTCTTAATTCATCGTTATTCACCTGTGTGGGCGGTCTTCCTCGTGGCTCGTTTTTTAAGTCGAAATTTCCATCACGAAAGCGTTAAAACCAAAATCGCACGGTGCGTTCATTAGTAGACCCCTCTCCAAACGCAGCATTGATATTGCGGGCTGTTTCTGCCGCGTTAGTTCCGCGTCGGAACTCGTATTCAAAAATCACTCGAATTTTCGCAGTATCCATTTTTCTTGTCTAAAATGAATAACAAAAACAATTGAAAGTCGATATTCAAATGTTTCAGATTTTTTAAAAAAAGAACATCATAGAAACCATTTGAAAAAAGTTTCATTCGAAAACCTCAAACCATGAAGATTCTATGTCAATTCAAAGAACCTATTGCAATAAAACGGCAATTTCATACTTTAACCCCTAATATCTTTTAAACCTTAAAATATCCCGGATCTCTCTAAACCGGGAGCCAAATTTGAAGCCAACAGCAAACTAAAAGCACAAATACTCCCCCCCCCCCGCAGACTATAACGCGATCCTGCCGTACCTCAAGGAACTGGAAGAGGAATTGGAGCAGAAGAAAAAGAAAGAGGCTGAAGAGGCTGTGAAGCGTGAAGACGTGAACTTTAGCTCGGCTCTGTTCCACACGGACGGGATTGACCTCAAGCCCAAGGCCGAAGAGCTATGGGGCTTCAACGGGGACGAAATCAAGCAGGAAGATTGTGAGGTTAGTTGAATAGTTAAAATAATAAACGCAGTAAGGGATATTTTTGTTCAAAACCAAGATTTAACCACTAGTTCTACTTCGACTGGAGATTTCCGCACCTAGCCTCATAGCTGGGCCATTGTACGTAGCAAGTGCTGAGGCATGTAAATACTTCAGACACTAGGGTTTCCTCACGATGTTTTCCTTCACCGTTAGCGAGTGGTATTGCTACTATAACTTCACAAATGTATGTAACTTGGAAAACAAAGTCATTGGTACATGGCCGGGATTCGAACCCAAGACCTCCCGAATGAGAAGCCGGCGTTCTACCGCTCCGCTACCACGCCGCTGATGCAACCACTATTGGTTAGTAAGCAACTCGGCTGTCCCCAAAATAAACACAGTAAGGGCCATTTTTTTTTTTCAAAACCGCGATATTGCCACTATTGGTTAGTAACCAGTAACCAATAGCGGTTAGGGGCTGATACGTTAGGGACCGAGGGACAGCTTATTTTTTTATAGTGAATAAAATTTTTTTACTTCGGATTTGACTATTTTGTGCCCCCAGGTCAAAGAGGAAGTGAAGATTGAACTGCCAGACATCCCAGACGAGACGGGCCAGGAGGATAGCTTCACGTACGACGGGTTCGGGGACGTGCCGGCAGACGGGCCGGCTGACGGGCCGACTGACGGGCCGGCTGACGGGCCGGTGGCCAAGGACGGGCCGGCAAAACTCAAGGACGAGGAGTGAGTTATTGTGAAGCTTTTGTGAAGTGGTTTGATTTCTAATTCCTTTATTTAAATAGAGTTATTGGAAAAATATTTAATCTGTTGAAAACTATGACGTCATAAGTGGCTCGTTACGCCTTTTAATGTATATAGTAATATAATGTAATGTATATACAGTATATAGGCTGCTTGTGTATTGCATGAAGTCCGTTCCAAAGGCGAACTTATCTATAAGAGAGATCTCTTCCAGCCAACCCTAGCATAGGGTGCTTAAACCAATGTTATAACGTTAGTTTCTCTTCCCAGTCAAACGGACGACGAGTACTTCCCGTCAGACACATGGCTCCCGTCCCCCTCGCCGCCGCCCTCGCCCCCGCCCAAGCCGGCGAAGGGCAGGCGAAAACGCTCCCTGAAGCCCGGCAACACGGCCGGGAATCCCCTACAGTGCAGCGTCTGCAAGAAAGTCGTCAGTACGGCCTCGTATCTGAGGATCCACATGAGGACCCACACTGGGGATAAACCGTTCAAGTGTTACTTGTGCAGCAAAAGCTTCATCACGTCCAGTAAGAGGAACCGGCACGTGATGACGCACAGTAATTGGGAGGAAGGTGAGTCTCTCTCTATCTCTCTCTCTCTCTCTCTCTCTTCACTCTCTTGCACAAGCAAGAGCAAAAGCTAGAATGCGGAAAAGGTGAGTTCCGTCTCGTCGTTCCAAATTGGCTTTGTTATTTTCTCTATATTACCACATATTTATGTCTTTTTCTTTCTCTATCTCTCTCTTTTTATCTCTGTCTCTTTGTCCGCTATTTCAAAAACCTATTTAGAGGCTAAAAATTCCACCCATGCCGGGACTTGAACCCCCGACCTCTGGCTAACCGTGGCAGCGCTCTCCCAACTGAGCTAATGGGTAAGTGCATTCATCAGTTAAATTTCGAGCCTCTTTACAAACTTCTCTGTATTACGTACAGGCAGCGACATCTGGCCGAAGCAATTTACATCACTTGCAGCCCCGAGTGAATTCCGCTTTGTCGTTCCAATTTATAATCTTTGCTTGTTTCCATGTAATATATATTTTCTGTGTATGTCTGTCTATCTGTCGCTTTCTCAATCTCTCTCTCTCTCTTTCTTCTTATCTCTTTCTGTCTGTGACTCGTACAGCAACTTCAACTGCAAGGAAGGTAAGACAGTCCATTTCCTCTTACTACAGTCAAGTATCCCCTTACCTCACCAATTCCATGCCAATCCCCTTACCCCTCCTCCCACCGCACGCTCTCCCGTCGAGAGATGGAGCCACCACGGCCGGGAATCCCTTGCAGTGCAGCGTCTGCAAGAATGTTGTCAGTACGGCTCATATCTGAGGATTCACATGCGGACCCACACTAGAGATAAACCGTTCGAGTGTTACTGGTCCATCAAGTTCAATGGTAAAAAGGTGAGACAGACCACTTTATCTAAACTGAGTTTGCCGGTTGGTCTAGTTCCTCCGTCTCTTTCTTTTCATTATTGCTCTCTCTGTCGCCTCGTATCTGAGGAGCCACACTGAGGACAAGCCGTTCAAGTGTCACTTGTGCAGCAAAAGCTTCGTCACGGCCACTAAGAGAACACGCGATGACGCACAGTAATTGGGAGGCAGGTGAGTCTTCTTCTTTGTCGTATCCTCATGGCTGAGGGACCTGACTATGGTTTGCCCGATTGGCTCTCCAAGCCACTCTATCTTGAGCTCGATTGAGGGTAGAATAGCATAATCAGCCTATATACGTCCCACTGTAGGGCGCAGGCCTTCTCTCAAGGAGAGAATCGTCGTGAACGCATGGGTCCATCTCGTTGGCGTGATGTCGTTCGTTTTCTCCTTGCACATTTTTTATGCATGTGCATGCAACGACTAATGAATGTTGAGGAAGCAAAGTGATCTGTCGGGATCGTGGCAAGTCGGGGTCCCTGGTCTGTGCCTACACCACTGGGGTACGGGCGTGAGTTTATGTATGTATATTTTTATGTCTGTCTCAATCTTTCCCTCTACTTTTCCTTACGTATATACTGCATTAATTTTTGGTGGTTTGAAAGACATAGCAAAATGAACGACGCCTGACAATAGCTATCGAATGCGCTAGTTTGCTTTTTTTAAAAACGCACTTTTCAAAAATATCTCGACACAAACTCGAATCTATTAGAACCATTAGTAGCCAGCCAGAGCGGTGCGTGCGCGCAGCGGGTCCGCGGGTCATTTGTTATGTTAGACTGAGAGGCGGCAAAATTTTTTTTTTAAATTTACGTCTATACTTAAAAGTAATAGTATAAATAGATGCCATTTTTAATTACTAATAACATAACCGCGGCTTTCAAACCACCCAGATACTAGCTGTCCCGGCGAACTTCGTACCGCCGCCACAGAATCCGTTTATATGATTCTTGCACAACGCCATCTGTTTTTAAAACACAACGTTCGCTCGCACAACGCCATCTATTTTAAATTTAAAATATTATCCCACGGGAACGCATTACCGGGATATCAAGTATGCTATGTCTCAATTCGGCTCTTTGTCTATCTGCACGCCAAGTTTCATGTAAATCCGTTCAGCCGTTATTGCGTGATTGAGTAACAAACATCCAAACATCTTCACAAACTTTCACATTTATAATATTAGTAGGAAACATCATCATCATCAGCCATTTGACGCCCACTGCAGGACATAGGCCTCCCTCGTGGTTTTCATAACCATGAGGGGTTTTGCCATAATCGCCACGCTTGGCAGGCGGGTTGGCGATCGCAGTATGCGGTTGGAATCTCAGGAAGACGCTTCTGCCCGTCTCCTGGTAATTTATTTCCTTAGTCGCCTTTTACGACATCCACGGAAGGAAATGGAGTGACGCTATTCTTAATCCGGCGCCACACGGAATTTCCCACGCAGTAGGAAACATGTATATAATCAGTGTGCATCGTCTTCGTTCGCAGAGTGCAAGGACAAATTGGAAAATGGCGCAAACGCCGAAGTTAAAGAGGAGCCAGACGAAGACGATAAAGTGTTAGTATCACTAGAAAACTCTTTAACCTTTAAGTATTATTATTATTCTTATTAAATCCTTTATTGCATATAAAACAGACAGTTTTGCACATAGGCGAGCTTAATGCTACTTAGCCTTATCTACCAGCTAACCTAAGTTTTGATGAGAACATTATCAGGTATTGCAACTTACTTTATATTAAATATACTTACTAATTATTATTCAGACCTAGATATATAAAATATAATAGGGGGGAAATATTACACAAATACAACATAATAGTAAATAAATACTAGATACAATAAATAAATACATAAACCTACAGATTTAGGAAAGATATTGTGAAATACTTATAATATAATAAATTAAGACAAATGCTGGAGATTTAGGTAGTAGCGATAGACTTTGGTTTTGAATATTTCAAGCGATGGGGCCTGTCGGGCAAGCTATTCCAAAGGCGGATTGCTGTCACAGTGAAGGAGCCTGAATAACCAGCCGTATTATGCTCGGGGGTACGGAGATGCAATGCTCGGGAAGGTCGCAGAAGGCGACCCTCACTGAGGAGGAACTCGAGGGCACAGGCCTTCTCTCAGAGAGAGAGAGAGAGTACGGGCATAACACTGTACTTAAGTGGAGCACGCTGTCTCGTTCGCACAATTTAAAATTTTTAATTATTGTAATATAATGAGTAAACTTTTGATAAATGTGGTCTGAGGGTTTGATGCATAATTGAATTACGGACATTTAAAATATATTTTTGTTACCAGATACATTAATTAATAAAGAAAAGTTGTTTCCAAAATTATTAATTTTGGGATCAAATTTTCTCAAAACAACTTAGACAAGATAAGAAAAATATCCCTTGAATATCCGCAATTTAATTATCCATCCGTCCATCCATAATTGACGCCCACTGCAGGACACAGGCCTCCTTTGTGATTTTCATAACCATGAGGGGTTTCGCCATAATCGCCACGCTCGGCAGGCGGGTTGGCGATCGCAGTATGCGGTTGGAATCTCAGGAAGACGCTGCTGCCCGTCTCCTGGTAATTGATTTCCTTAGTCGCCTTCTACGACATCCGCGGAAGGAAGTGGAGTGACGCTATTCTTAATCCGGCGCCACGCGGAATTACAATTTAAAAAAAAAAGGTTAAATTGTGCGAGCGAGACATGCTCCACATAACAGCAGCCTTCATCACGTGTCCACCGCGGACCGGCAACGTCAAGCGCCGAGGTGCAGGTCCCCCCGCGATGTTTTCCTTCGCCGTATAACACACGATCAACTTGCAAATGTGCAGGCTGCTGAAGCTGGCGAAGAAGTCGCGACTCCCGCGCAGGGCGAAACGGACGCTCGAGAAACTCTCCATGGCGGAGAAACGAGACCGGAAGAAGCCGTTCGCCTGCCGCTGTTGCTGCTCTAGGTAACGAAAGTCGCTGATGAAACATTGACCCTTTGGGGATGGAACGTCGTGAAAGCCATTTTTGGTGAAATTGAATTCGGTCTTACCCCCGGTTTCTCCTACACTAACATGCTGTTAGATACTGTTAACAGCTGTCAGTTTTTTTTTTTTTTTGTATGCACTTTGGTCAATTGACAGCTGTTAACCGTAGATTAGCAGCGTGTTAGTGTACTTGAAACCGGGGGTGACTCGGTTCTTCCAGCTCTTTCGATCTGTATGTTTCGTTTTCTCAAATTCGAAAAAAATGGCTTTTACTACCTTGTTTTTTTTACTGGCTTCACAGTTTTTTTTTTAATAAAGTTGCTTAAAAAACTGACGTATTGCAGGGACGTATAGCGTTCGGGATGTGTGCTGTTACATACTCGAGCTTTTTCTTTACCTTTTCCGAACTCGTGCGTTCTCTTTCCCAACTGTCAAAATAATGTCTATTAAAAAGAAAAAACCCGCCACGAAGTTTTTACTAAAGAAAAATTTAAGAAAGTGGTGCAAGTCGGCCTTACTCTTAATCTTCACCCAACAGATTCGGCTACCCGGAGGCTCTGCAGCTTCACATGCATTCTCACCAGAGCGGGGAGAAGCCAGGCGGCGCTGGTGACCCTCCGAAAGATGGCTACATGTGCCGCTTCTGCCTCGAGGTCTTCGAGCAGGACGACCAAGGTCAGTGGTGCGCGTCGTCTTTTCCGCGTCCTTTCTGTGTGGCCCACGCCTATGTGGTCTGTTGTGCAATAAATAGTTATAATCTAATGTGCTTCTACAGGGCGCCAGCATGAACTGAGCCACGAGGGCCCGAAGCCCTACTTGTGCACCATCTGCGGCCGCACATACAAGAAGAAGGAAACTATGGTGAGCGATGTTTGTTTTTAGGGTTCCGTCCCCAAAAAGGAAAAAACGGAACCCTTATACGATCGCTTTGTTGTCCGTCCGTCCGTCCGTCTGTCTGTCTGTCTGTGTGCCTCGGGAACGCGTGGAGGTATCGAGTTGAAATTAAAACCGTATACTCAGGTCTACAGTCCCTTGAAGCTGTGAAAAAATCAAACTTCTACGTTAACGTAAAAAAAAGATACGGCCGTTTATGTTGCAGAAAAACGTATATTTCAAAACTCAAGTTAATCAAAATACATAAGAGTACTTTCCGTTGACCTAGAACTATGAAATTGACTCGGACTTTTCCGGTTTTTTTTGTTACAAGTTTAGATAGTGACTAGTTTTTGATTAGTTATTTGGATCAGGTTAAAAATTACAAGTGGTGTAAATGCATTAAGGGCCATAGGCTAGATTTGATCCATTATGTATGTAAAGTCATAAAATGTGGACACTGACGGCAGGACGGTTCGGTCAGCGTGCTAACGAACGGGCTGTGCTCGGAATCTCGGAGTTTCTGCAATAAGATCCCTGAAGATATATTAAGCTTGCCAGAAACGCGGTTCGAAAAATGTGTAGAGCACTCTTTGTGTCAAAAGGGCTACTATAGCATTAAAGATTATTGAGATGACAATGATGTCTGGAATTCAAGTCAGTTCAATGCATGAGTTCCAGGTTTTAGAATATTTATATAAACTCTGTTAATGAAGGACTTGAAAAGACTATGTAAGTTTGGAGTTTTTTTGTCCATTTTTTCTCCAAAATGATCTAGATTTTGAAATGGACACCTAGTTTAACTTGTAACGTTCATTAAGTCGCAGTTTCTGTGCTACTTTGAATAAAAAAATGATTTGATTTTATTTGATCGAGGTGCAAAGGTTCTCGAGTGGAGACCACGAACTGGGGAACGCAGCGTAGGACGCCCACCGGCTCGCTGGACCGACGATCTCAGGCAGATTGCTGGCAGCGGCTGGCCGGGGACAAAATGAAGTGTGCTTTGGAGGAGGCCTGCGTCTAGCAGTGGACGCGTACGGGCCGATTGATTGATGATGGCCTTTGTAATGAGATCGAACATTTTTTTGCTTGTCTCCTCCATTTTCTAACTTTCCGTTTTTTGATATTTTCCGTTTTTTAACTTTCCATTCCGTGTGGCGCCGGATTAAGAATAGCGTCACTCCATTTCCTTCCGCGGATGTCGTAGAAGGCGACTAAGGAAATCAATTACCAGGAGACGGGCAGCAGCGTCTTTCTGAGTTTCCAACCGCATACTGCGATCGCCAACCCGCCCGCCAAGCGTGGCGATTATGGCTGATGATGATGAACTTCTCATTTTTGCCAGTTCTCCGTTTTCTATCTTCCGTTTTTTGCTAGTTTCCGTTTTCTAACTTCCGTTTACTGCTAGTTCTCCGTTTTCAACTTCTCTGTCCCCAGGTGTACCACCGGCGTCACCACGATGCACCCAATAAGTACCAGTGCGACGTGTGTCCGAAAACGTTCAACCTACTCTGCAAGCTGCAGAGACACCTCCACAGCCACCGGCCCGGGAAATTTGTCGTCCGGTAAGTGTGCCAGTGTGTCCTAAGATCTTTGTCTTGCCTTGCAAGGTATAGCCTCATCTTTACAGCCACCGCCCCGGGGAAATTCGGCGTCCGGTAAGTGTCCCAGTGTTACCCAAGACGTTTGACCTGCCTTGCAACCTATAGGGTCACTTTTAGCCACCGCGCTCGCTAATTTGTGGTCTGGTGCAGAGAACATATGGCAGTATGTTCTTATTTATCACGCGTGCCCACCGAGCATTGGCAATTTGAAGTGCTGAGGTATGTCAACACGTCAGACACTCAGGATTTCTCACGATGTTTTCCTTCATCGTTAGCGGGTGGTATTGCTACTACAACATTCTACCTATTCTATTAATTTGTACGAATGGCCTCAGTCTGGGTGTATTTCCATGTTTGTGATGTCCTTGTCTGGTTACCATAGCACAGGGTAGCCTAGTTTGAGATCAAGACAAGTGATTGTATTATGTGTAAGTTCAATTCAATTCTGCTTTATGGACTCACTGCACTGATTATCCAGTACAATTTCGCCAATGTCACGTGTTAGGTAAGAAATTGAAATATCAGAAATTAAAATCTGTTAACCCTTAAACGGCCATAGCTAGTATAAATTTTTCTTTGCTTTTGGTCTTTCTCTCAAAGAGGTAAGGTTCAATTTAAAGTGGGAACTGTTATCCCTATGGTCGAATAAGGGTTAATAATATTTTTACAAAATGTCCGAAGTCAAAGAAAACTAAGTTATTTATTTTCATCTGTTCTGTCATATTGTCCGCAGCTACGAATGTCCAGTGTGCGCCCACATCTTCAATACTCGGTACCACATCGAGATGCATCTCACCACGCACGAAAAGGAAGGAGTGTAAGTAATTTAAAGAGTGTGCTATGCGAATCTACTTTTAAACCCCTCGCTCTTCGTACATAACTGGGTTACATTACTGTACTAGCAATGTATAAAGAAAAAAATATTCATCGCACGAAACTGGGTAATGTACCAAGAAACCTACCTCTTTGCACAACGCCAGTTATGTACACTGAGGCAAATATTCGTCCTGCATAACCCGGTTCTGTACAAAGATATAGCTGCTCCTTGTACGAAACCAAGGAGGTTCTTTTACAGGTAAAGTTTTAAATTGTATCCTGAAAACAAAATAAATTAGTTTTTTATCACACCTGCTCTGAAAATACATACTAATTATACCAATTAGAGGGAAGAAACGCCTTTATCCCGCCCTTCAAATCCTTTCATCCCAAGGTATGGAAGTTTGTATGAAAATCCTTCCGACCCAAGGGTGGGAAGTATGTATGAAATTCCATTACATACCCGGTTTTTTTTTTTAATTTGTCAGCAGTCATACTGCAATGAGACTTTAACTGTCTACTAATTAAATTTCAAGTAAATTGTTACTGGCCACATACAGTTTTTTTTACCAGTTACCAACCTCCTTGGTGCATACAGAAAATTAAAAACGAAATTATTTTTGTATATATAACGCGCGGAATCACGGAAGAAGTGGCTGCATGACCTTATGATCTTAGCCTACTCCAGAAACGGGCGAATATACTTTTAACTAAATATAAACATTTCTATGCATTTATGTCTATAATTTTCCTCGTAGGTGTAATAAAGAGCACTATACATACCTCAGGATAAAGTACAGTTCCATACCTCAAATGGTTTGCGCCCCTCGCAAGCTCGTGGCGCAAATGCCATAATCTCGGTATGGAACTGTCACTTTCTTCCCTCTGAAGTAATGTACTATTATTTTATTATTCAGTTTACATGCACGATTCTTATATTTAATTGTCGCCAAATTGCAACAGCAATTTGTAGGCAGCTCGCTCTTATACATTTTTTTTTTGCACATGCATACCTAAGTAACTGTTTATTGTAACATATCCCTCCGGCATACAATGTCTTCATCCTATAATGTCCTCATTCAATATTGTCCTCATCTTATAAAACCATTTCTTAATAAGACTTCATTTTAAAATGTCTGCATCCTATATTGTCTTCATCCTATAATGTCCTCATTTAGTATTGTCCTCATCTTATAAAACCATTTCTTAATAAGACTTCATTTTAAAATGTCTGCATCCTATATTGTCTCCATTTGAAAATGACCTCCCGGTATCGCACAATCAGAACTTGACAATACAGGATGTGCAATACCTTCATGTACCTTCAAACTTCAAACTTTAATAACTCTCTATTAGTCCTAGACAAGTCCTAAAGCACTGGTTTCTACGGAGAAATTATTTGACAGCTGGCACAGTCGGCACCAGCTACAACAAAACTTATAGTGTGAAGAGGTTTGATATGAGAAGATACTGGCCACAAGTGGCCACTGATAAAAACAATTACGCTATAATGACATTGACACATTGAACAAAAAAGCATTTATTTACATAATTTTTACGTAAAACCAATAAAATGGAAATTAAATTTTCGAAAAATCAAAAAGGCGGTGATTTGTTAATATACAGTGAAAATCACTATAATCTATGTTAAATAAGTCTGGCACTTCAAGATGGAGATGTGTATCGAGAGACGATTGCTCCTCAACTGTGACATTAAATTCATTACGAAATGCTGTCTTACGCTCGGATGAACATTCTTGTGTACCTTATACCGAAAAAACACACATATTCCTTTTTATTCATGCTTGTAAACAGGCAGTATGCAATGATTTCAGGCCTATTCAACAGATTTTTGAAGACATGGTAGTTAAGTTCAAGGATGAGAAACGAATTGAAATTTGTGATATACCACTGTTTTCATCAGTAAGAAGTACGCTTTACAAATGCCGTAAGGACTACCTAGGGGTCCAAAAGTTAACGAATAAGTTAGAAGAGACTGTCGTACCAGAATCACTTGGTAAAGAATTGCTTTTAGCCGATGACGGAGGCAAAGATAAAATTTTGATTTTTTGCTCTCAAACTTCAAGGAAAATGCTTAAGACAATGAAAAGTAATTAAGCATCCTTCTATGGCGACGGGACGTTCAAAAGTTGCCCTAAGCCATTCTACCAAATGTTCACTGTGCATTTGGATTATAAATGAAATCAGAACACAACCAATGTTATACCAGTAATTTTTGGTTTATTGCCCAACAAGACTGAAAAGACCTTCACTCGTTTCTTCAAATTAATCAGGGATATTCTGCATATTAATATTTCCCATTACACGTGCGATTTTGAAACAGCTCAAAGTAATGGAGTCAAAAACGTATTTCCGGAGGTAAAGATACATGGCTGTTTCTTCCACTACAATAGAGCTATCTGGAAAAGGGTAGCCGATTTGGAAATAGAACGAAGTCGGGAGGGGAGAAATGTTGCTAGACTGACCTCTATTTTGCCACTCCTGCCAGAAAAACATATTTCTGAGACATGGAAACGTTTAAAGAACAGTTTTCCGTCCGAAGCAAAAGAAATAAAAGAGTTTATAGAATACTTTGAGAAGCAGTGGCTTACGAAGGATCACTCAATGTTGAGTTGTTCAGGAACGAAGCACCGAACCAACAATGCCGTTGAGGGTTGGCATCGTCGTGTAAATGCCACAGCATCCGAATTTATATCAATTTTTATACTTTTTACGCAAGGAAGCCAAACATTGTGACATAAGATTCACGAAATGTTTATTCCAAAATCTGAAGAAAAACAGAAGAAACCGAGATATTAATTTTGATAAAGCGTACATACACCAAGCTATTAAAAAAACTAAATAATAAGAAAATTGAACCTTTAGATTTTTTGAAGCGTATAATTTATAAAAAGATGTTCCGCTAAATACCTATTACCTAATTAGTTGTTAAGAGTTAACGTATTTTTTATTTTACGGTAAGGAATAATTCACTGTTTTTTTTTCATCTGACAAAAATGTTTTTTCTAATTTTATGTTTGCTCATTTAAAATAAATTAAATGTGTTAAGAAAATGGGAGTATTTGAGTTATTTATCTTGTTAGTTGAGTTATTGACAATGTAGGATTAGGACTGTTTAGGATGAAGACATTGTAATATAGAGACAATATAGGAAGGAGAAATTTTTAGGATGCAGGCTTTTTAGGATCAGGACAATATTGAATGAGGACATTATAGGATGAAGACATTGTAATATAGAGACAATATAGGAAGGAGACATTTTTAGGATGCAGGCTTTTTAGGATCAGGACAATATTGAATGAGGACATTATAGGATGAAGACATTGTATGCCGGAGGGAACATATCTAACTTAAGTTTACCTTTTATAGTCTTTTACTGTATGCCCCAGAAGAGTAATTTTTTTAGCTATAACTTACGCTAAGATCTTATATTACTGATATGAAGGCAAATGTTGTTGGCGCCTGTCATCATCATCATCATCAGCCGGTGTCAGTCCACTGCTGGACATAGGCCTCTCCCAAGACACGCCACTGAGCTCGATCTAAGGCTCTTCTTTCCCAGTCACTGCCCACCGCTTTGCGAATGTCGTCGCTCCACCTGGTCACAGGGCGTCCTACGCTACGTTTGCCGATTCGCGGTCTCCACTCTAGGACCAGTCTTCCCCAACGGTTATCGGTCCTGCGGCAGATATGACCAGCCCACTGCCACTTCAGTTTGCTAATCCGTTCAGCTATGTCGATCACTTTGGTTCTCTGGCGAATTACTTCGTTTCGGATTCGATCCCGCAGAGAAACACCTAGCATAGCTCTCTCCATAGCTCGCTGAGCGACTTTAAATTGGTGGACTAGTCGAACCGTGAGTGTCCACGTCTCGGCCCCGTATGTCATGACGGGTAGGACGCACTGATTAAAGACTTTTGTCTTTAGAGACTGCGGTATAGGCGACGAGAAGACTCGACGGAGTTTCCTGAATGCTGCCCAGCCCAGCTGAATTCTTCTCTGGATTTCCTTCTCGAAGTTATGTCTGCCTAGTTGGAACGTCTGCCCTAGGTAAACATACTGCGAAACAACTTCGAGTGGGATTCCATTTACGGCAATCGGTTCCGGAACAACGTGCTCGTTGTACATAACTTTGGTTTTATCCAAATTGATCCGGAGACCGATGCGACGAGAAGAATCAGCTAGGCCATTCAGCATATTTTGTAGGTCTTGCAGCGTCTCTGCCATAATAACTATGTCATCTGCGAATCGTAAGTGAGAGATGTACTTGCCGTTAATATTGATGCCACATTCGTTCCAGTCCAGCGTCTTAAACACATCCTCCAAGGCGTTAGTGAACAGTTTCGGGGATATGACGTCCCCCTGTCTCACTCCTCGACGCAGGTGGATATGGATAGGTGGCGCCTGTCATGGGGGTCCATATAAGAATGATAAGTTATTTTAGTATCCATGTAAAAGTTGTATGTGGGTGCACATGTTTACCAAAATTTTTAGACTGGCAAAGGTTAATACATCCTTTATGGGGCATTGTATACGTTTCTACAATAAAATCCCTATAATAAGCTTGCCAGAAACGCGGTTCAAAAAATGTGTAAAGCACACTTTGTGCCACTTTTGGCATTACTTTAACATTAAAGATTATTCAGATGTCAATGATGTCTGGAATTAAAGCCAGTTCAATGCATGAGTTCTAGGTTTTAGAATAATTATGTAAACACTGTTAATTGAGGACTTTGAAAAGACTAAGATTGGAGTTTCTTTGGCCAATTTTCCTCCAAAATGATGTAGATTTTGGAAATGGACACCTAGTTTATTAGTTACCACACTGTAACATTTATTAAGTCGCAAGTGTGCTACTTTGAATAAAACCGTTTTGAATTTTAATTTGTTGGTGTTGAAACCAATGAAAAAAAAAA
Organism: Yponomeuta malinellus; assembly: GCA_947308005.1. Taxonomy (NCBI): domain Eukaryota; kingdom Metazoa; phylum Arthropoda; class Insecta; order Lepidoptera; family Yponomeutidae; genus Yponomeuta; species Yponomeuta malinellus. The sequence continues at coordinate 3,487,036 of OX371022.1, forward strand.
ACGTTTTTGCAAAAAGTGTCAGATTAATCTCTCAATCATGTTGGTAGTGATTTCTATCACCAATGGCCGTAAACCTAAGGCAAAAAACCTAGGACTGGACAGGACAGCATTAACGCCAGAAACCACCGTTTTTGGCATAAAGTTATCTAGCGCATCTGCATACCATGCGAGAGGTCCCGGGTTCGAATACCGGCTGGGGACAAATAACCTTGGATGTTTACATGTTTGTGATGTCGCCGTATCTGGTTCCCACGACACAGGGTATCCTAGTGTGGGGACAGAAGCAATGTATGTGCCTGCATGTAAATGTTTATGTTAGTCCCAGTTCCGTGATCCTAGGTTCTCAGTCGTGAGTCACTATGGGCCAGTTTCTGAATTGAGACGTTCGCTAAAGTAAATAGTTAACTGTAGCGCTGTCTCTTCGAATTTCTCGGAGAAGAGCGTGACAGAACGTTACTTAAGTATTTACTTAGTGAAATTCTCAATTCAGAAACCGGCCCTATTACTATTTCACTATCACTATTAAGCACTATTAACATGATTGAGCGATTGATCTGACAAAATCTCTATTATATTTCGTCACCCAAACATAACACAGCACACCTCTGCCTCACACAGAATCCTGCAAGAGAACCGCGGTCAGATCATAGCCATGGTGATGCAGAACGCGCGAAAGATCCCCCTGGAGACGGACAAAGCCACAAGCAGCCTCAAAAACCTAGTGCCCACGGACGAGCGATCGCGAATCTGCAACATCTGCGGCGAGATATTCAGCCACTTCTACGACTTAGAGCAGCACCTGAAGACCCACGGATCCACATTCTCCGTAACAGGTCACGAGGACATGGACGAGCGGAAGTACATATGCCAGATCTGCAACAAAGGCTTCAAGCTCAGCTACTACTTGAAGCTACACAGTTACACTCACACGAAGGAGAAACCGTTCGTATGTCAGCAGTGCGGCAAAGGTTTCATCACTAGAGGTAAGCTGAAGCGCCACTTGGAGACGCACACAGGTCTGAAGAAGTTTCAGTGTCACATATGCTGCAAGTACTTCACTAGACCGAGTTATCTCAGGATACACGTGAGGACGATACACGGGAATCAGGACTATAATTTTAAGCAGGATGTCGACTACGAGATGGGGCATCTGGCTATGGGCGACGATGATGGTATGCAGGTCGAGTCGCACGGCCACCTCTAATGTGGGTCGCGGGAGACGGAAACTTAATTGGGAGATATGGCGCTAGATTCACTTAAGGTGACAGGAGTTCAGTCGGTAACAGGAGGTCTACCTTAATATTTTTGCTGCAAAGTCGCCCTTAAGGCCCGATATAATGTTAACTGCGCGCAACTTCAAACACTTACGGTCTTGTCTATAAAAACACGATTCCTTAAAACACTCGATAAACGCCGATTAAAATAGTCTGTGGTGAAGGTTTTACAACGAAAAGACGTAACCACACAGTTAATAAACTACCTCTGAGTTGTGCTTTAGAGGAATCGTGTTTTTATGAAATGAGCCATTTTCTGACAGCTCCTAAAAATGGTTCCAATCTTGCTACTAGATGGCGGTGGTGTCTACGTACGTAGTTTTTTTTTTAATACAGCTGAGAGCCCTTCATTGATCTGTGTTGGTTCGTCACTGTCATCGTCATCTGTCATGAAGGTACTGGTAACTGGACTTCGAAACTTATACAAATACGATCGGCACTAAGAAATTTTAACAAATTTTAAACAGTACATTCGCGTAACCACAGGAGAAACGGAATGATGACTAGTGATTATTTTCTCTGTGATGATGACGATGACGGAGTTGGACATGTGTCTAGACCACAGACTATATAGAGTGGTCTAGACGGAATGACGGAACGTTCACAGGTTACAGATTGTGAAAAAAATTCAAGCTGCCTGAGTGATCTTAAACGATCACTAAGGTTAAGCAACACAGGGCGCGTTCAGTGCATGGATGGGTCGCCGTCTATGCCTAACGCTAGTGGCATTTTTCCGAGCGGTTCCGTGCTTCGCAAGGCACGTTAAGCTGTTGTTGCCGGCTGCCGTCGATAGATGGCAGTCGTTAAGCCAAGTCAGAGGCCTTAGGGCGGCTTGACAACTTCTGACAGTAGACGAGCCACTAGTCTACAAGCCTCCACCAATCCGGACTTGGCCCTCGTGGTGGAGTATGGCCTATACCTTCCTCAGGGAAGAGACCCGTGCCCCTCGGTGGGGATATAATGGCTTGATGATGATGATTGATAGTTAAAAACATAGATGTCTAACTAGCGCTAAAAAAAATACATGTTCAATTGTGGAATGGTGGGCGGAGCTTGTCAATTGTGTTACCAGTCAGAGCGAATTTCGTATTACCCGGCAAAATATCTATGAACCTGCCACCGTCAGACCGCCATCTTGCGAGATACCTAGATATTTCGACGGGTTATTAAACCAATCACAGAGTGATTTACTCCGCAACGCATGATGCGCTCATTTCATTGGTAATGACTTATCGAGAGTACTGGGGGCCGGTGTTTAGTGTGAATTTTGTTGGAAGAAATACTTGTGTGGTCCTCTTATTCGTAGGTATAGCGAGGCATGGAGCCCCTTAAAGAAGGGGCTCCACGCAGTAACACTACGCAGTAACCAATGGAAAAAATCAAATCTTTTTTGCAAAAAAGTGTCAGTACAATCTCTCAGTCACTTCTATAGTGATTTTCAGGACCCAAACTTTGTCACGACCGAAACTGTCGCCATGTGTTTTTAAACTCCTAAATCTTTGGGCTTGTTGTACCCACATTTTGTGGTGTCGGTTACTTTTGTATTGGTGTTTTGTTAATAAGTGTCGAGCTGTGAATATCTTTTAAATGTTCGTTAAGGTTACTTAAATCTTCAGTGCTTTTTTAAGGATTTTGGGCCGGTTACTGAATTGAGAATTTCACCATGTAAATACTTAAGTAACGTTCTCTCACGCTCCTTTCTGAGAAATTCGACGAGACAGCACTACAGTTAACCATTTACTTAGCGAAATTCTCAATTCAGCAACTGGCCATTAATTAGGTATTATGTCAACGTTCTTGTTGATTTTGTCGGCTTGTGTCCATTTCTTGGTCAATTCTTTACCGACTGCACCAAAATATGCCTCCACAACTTTTTGAAGCTAATATTGCTACACGGCACGGAGGGAAATAATTTTTCTTTATACTTTTTGTAGTCTAACGAAATCACAAAAAACAAAAAGGTTTAGATCTCCGGATCTCCGGCCTGGGGCATATAAGAAGGACGAGGGACGAGGGTGCGGAAACGACGCGGCGTCCTTTCAATTCTCTCATACAAAATGTAGTGAAGGGGCGGAGGACACAGAGGACATGGCGCGGGCGCTGCATAGAGTCACAGATAAAAGAGCGACCACAGAGCAATGACTGTGGTCTGTGACTATACAAAGCGACGCGTCTGTTCCGCGCCCTCGCCCCACGTCCTTTCTGTGTGGCCCATGACCTATGTGTCCCACGCCTTATTCTATCGTTTTGTTACGTCAAATCTACATATAGCTAACCCCCTGTTTCTCGTACAATAACAACCTAATAATCTACTGATAATCTACATCTATCAGCTAGACTGCCTCGTTGGTCTTGCGGTACGACGTCTGATTACCAAGCCGGAGGTCGTGGGTTCGATATCCACACTAGGGGCCGACGTAAATTTTATGTGAATGGCCCGAGTCTGGATGTATTTCCATGTTTGTGATATCCTTGCCTGGTTACCATAGCGCAGAGTATCCCAGGAGCTCTATTTTTGAATCACTCGTATGAAATTGTATCGTCGAATGCGACTTAAGTCACACTCTTCTTCTAAGTCGCATGATGTCGTTTTTCCGTATTTTTGAATCGTTCGCCTGAAGTGTTGCCAGTACAATTTGAAGTATTGTATTTTATCCATTCCACGCAGAAATTAAAAAAACCGGAAACTACCGTAACAGAAACGGAACGTAAAACACTGTTTTATTGGCTGTTTAAATAAAAAAATCTTTGTCTTTTGATACAAACAAAACACTACTACTGTCATTTTGGTTTGTGTTCTAACGAAATTTCGAAATCGTTTTTTGACAATTAATCTACCGATCGCCATGCGAGACGAGTGGTAAGGACCATTCGTTGCAGTTCGAGTGATTAAAAAATACGGAATTTCAGATGTCGAACGAAAATCAGTAGAAATCGAGCGCTCGACGCGATACGAGTGATTAAAAAATAGAGCTCCAGGAGAAGTGATTGTGTTGCGTGGAAGTTATTATTATCGGTTTGCCAAAGCGCATACAAAAAAAAGAACTGACAGCTATTAAACGTAGATTAATACATTTTTATTGTACGAAAATCGGGGGTAGGTTTTCTATTGGGTGTGGGCTGATATTTAAGTTTGTTTATAATTGCTATTGAATATCGTCGGTCGGAATCATTACCGGAACACCTCCTAAATCACGAGTTAAGTATGCAGAATTATTAAGAATTTGAGAATTTATCCTGATCGCTAATGGTACAAGTCAAACGTTAATTACATACAACTATTTTAAAACGACTTCGACCCGTAAAGAAACAATGATTTTTTTCTATGAATTTTAAAATTGTACAGATTCGTAAACGCCAATTGGAGTAATTACTCAAAACTAAGAAATGTTCCAATAATTAATTCGACCGACGAGGGTTAGGGCGCTTATTCGCGGGCGGCACGTTTGCCAACTGCAGCCGTTGTGTGCCGACGCGGATATTCGACGCTGACATGTCGAGGGCAGCATTTAGCAAACGTGCCGCCCGTGTATAAACGCCATTAGTTTACTTAAAAATATATCTTGTAATGTTTTTTGTTACTTTACTATATTCTAACAAGTGTCTCAAAATTCCCTTAGTTTTCCTAAAAGGAACTAATTTAACTTTTTTCTTTCTTATAGACATCAGAAATAAAAAAATCATTTCAACGCATAGAATTTACATTCTGCTTGTTGAATGTCAATTACAATATTATCCGCTGTCTTCGGGTCGAGTTCTAGTGGAGAAAAAGACAGCGTATCCTTTCTGACTATCATTGCTCAAATCATCTGAAGTATGAATTTCATTATCGTCAATACAAACGAATTTCACTATGAAAAAAAACTTCGAAATCGTAAAAAATAACTGTTTCGTTTAACATGTAATAATTGATATTTTTGCGACTTCGAAGTATAATTATTACGATTAGCAGAAACCAGATTTGGTTACACCTTGTATTATGTATACATTTCTAGTTATTTTTAATGATCATTGTTAACAAATATAAAGGACCAGCTCGGGTGTAAATTGTAAATTAAATAAATTTTAAAAGGCGCAAATAAATTAATTTATATTTAATTTGCGTTTTTTAAAAGAAGATGTCTTAAGATTAGAATGGGAAGCTTGGAAAACCACGAGGGAGGCCTATGTCCTGCAGTGGGCGTCAAATGGCTGATGATGATGATCTTAATTAAGATTAGAATAAGTATCGGTATGATACATGAAACGAAGAATCGTTTTATGTCGCCAAAAACAAGAACCGTTAAAATATCTTATGTTAATTTTCTACGATGTCTGGGTGTTGTAAGATTATGGAATTAAGAATTACTTGTTGATAAGTTTTAAATTAAAAATCTTCTGAAAATAACTTGTTTTTCCTTTTACACTATTTACACATTCAACACTGGCTGTTCAATCCAGACTGTTGGAGACAAGCAGCGGCCCTGCGGAGCGGGCTCGTCTACTAGCAACAGCAAAATATGAGTCGGGGCTGTGGCTGCAGGCACTCCCATCAGCGAACGTAGGCACGCTGGAGGCAGGCGGAGACCAAGTCGACGAGTTGGGACACCATGGCCTATCCTGCCAACGCAGCGTAGGCCGACTGTCGCGTCATGCGTCCCTGAATGATATAATCCGCAGGGCTCTTTCCAGCGTCGCCGTGCCGGCCATCCTTGAGCCTAACGGTATAGTACGGGACGATGGAAGGAGACCGGACGGTATGTCGCTGGTGCCGTGGCAGAACGGGAGGCCGCTGGTGTGGGACGCAACCTGCGTTGACACACTGGCGCCTTCCCATGTCACGCACACCAGCAGGGCGGCGGGCGCGGCGGCGGCTATGGCAGAAGGCCTCAAGCGGCGCAAATACTCTATCCTTGGGGACAGCTACTTATTTGCGCCGTTTGGGGTCGAGACGATGGGTCCGTGGGGCCCTGAGGCGCGTAATCTTTATAAACAAATATCTATGCGCCTCATCGACTTGTCAGGCGACCCTAGAGCTGGTAGCTACCTCGGTCAGCGTATCAGCATGGCCATCCAGAGGGGTAATGCTGCCAGTATCTTGGGAACTCTCCCCAACGGCAGCAGTCTAGAGACAATCTTTTATATATAGATAACATTTATTGTAAATATGTAAATAGTAACACTGCCTTAAAATTCCTAATCACAAAAGGATCCCGTTTTCAAATAATTTACCTTTGTGCTTAGTGTTTTCTGTTTTCCAGTAGACCTTCGGATAAAATCATAAACTAGAAATTCGCACTGGGTAAGTTACTCTGAAGCAATCCCTAAGGTTGAACAATCTAATTTAATATGAAGCTAATTTATATTTAGACAACAGCTACTTAATATTTACACAACAACTTTATTAATTCATATTTACATAACAGATAATTTATATTTACAGACATTACACTTTCATGATGCAGTTACAAAACCCAGGCGCCAGGCTCTCCCTTCTTTATCCGAGTGATTCTGAAACAATAAAACAAAATAAGTATAGAATTGAAGTCAAAAGTAGAAAAAGAACTGCCAACTGCGAGTCGAATTCGCGTACCAAGGGTTTCGTAGCACCTTTTCTTTAATCAATTTCCGTTCGGGATAATTAAACCGTTGCGGTCTTATTTATAAAAAGTCGATTTCACTAAAACACTCTTAACACGGAGTTAAAGTCTGTTTATAACAGGAACTTCTCTCAAACTGGCTTTAACTCCGTCTTGTGTATTAGTGGAATCGAGGAATCGTTTTGAAGTAAACTGAATTTTTTATTTAATGAAACTTATTCACTTGTGTATTTTACTATAAGATTATGACATGTGTAACTCATCCTGTCCCCAACGAATAAAATAAATAATTACTTCATTTCCACAGTCAGGGTATTCTAGTTTGGGACGAGGACAAGTCATTGTGTTGCGTGGAAGTTATTTATTTTATTCTGCAACCGGCCGCACATGTACCGTGCCTTTGGGGAAGTCCCGTCACAGCACGAACACGTAATGGGCCGAGTGCACGTTGTGGGTCGGGGAGGCACTCGTCAGTTTCCTCAACTCGACAGTTTCCTTAATTCGTCATTTTACATGGTTCGTCAGTTTCGAGTTGTTCGTTAACTGGTCAGTTTCCTCACTCGGCAGTTTTCATAATTCGTCATTTTACATAGCTCGTCAGTCTAGGCTATTGACAGGGTACCGCCGGGGGTACAGGGAGTAACTAGCACCACCGAGGAAAACAAATCATATCTTTTTTTACAGATCAAATGTGCAAAAAGTGTCAGTACAATCTCTCAGTCACGTTTAAAAGTGATTTTTATGACCCACGACAAAGAACCTACTATCACGAACCCGAGACTAGATAGCATTTTGTAACAAAAACGGCCGTTTCTGGCGTTAACGCTATCTAGTCCTAGGTTTTTTGCCTTAGGTTCAGGGCCATGGGTCCTAAAAATCACTATTAAATATTAGGGGTTAAAGTATGAAATTGCCGTTTTATTGCAATAGGTTCTTTGAATTGACATAGAATCTTCATGGTTTGAGGTTTTCGAATGAAACTTTTTTCAAATGGTTTCTATGATGTTCTTTTTTTAAAAAATGTGAAACATTTGAATATCGACTTTCAATTGTTTTTGTTATTCAATTTAGACAAGAAAGATGGATACTGCGAAAATTCGAGTGATTATGAGGCACCCATTTTTCGTATTTTTTTATTTTATTGATTTGACGCAAGTGAGTCAATATTGTGGGTAAGGTAACGTTAAACCATGCCGCTAATTCCTGGGTAGTTTGACTAGGGTCGGCTTCCACTATCTCTCTTAATTCATCGTTATTCACCTGTGTGGGCGGTCTTCCTCGTGGCTCGTTCTTTAAGTCGAAATTTCCATCACGAAAGCGTTTAAACCAAAATCGCACGGTGCGTTCATTAGTAGACCCCTCTCCAAACGCAGCATTGATATTGCGGGCTGTTTCTGCCGCGTTAGTTCCGCGTCGGAACTCGTATTCAAAAATCACTCGAATTTTCGCAGTATCCATTTTTCTTGTCTAAATTGAGTAACAAAAACAATTGAAAGTCGATATTCAAATGTTTCACATTTTTTAAAAAAAGAACATCATAGAAACCATTTGAAAAAAGTTTCATTCGAAAACCTCAAACCATGAAGATTCTATGTCAATTCAAAGAACCTATTGCAATAAAACGGCAATTTCATACTTTAACCCCTATTATTATTGAGAGATTGTACTGACACTGCAGATCCGGAAAGAAAGTTTTTTTTTTCCTCAGTGACGCTAATGTTACTCCCTGTACCCCCTTAAGAGTACTAATACGCTCGCGATGTAAAAACTGTTTATCCGTTGCTTTCTGAACTGAGAGTTTCACTTAGTTCCGCCCTGTTCCTTTGTGAGAATTTTGAAGCCACAGAACCATATTTGGTATTAAATCACAGATTTTTTTATTCGGAAACAGAGTAATGCATTTAATTACAGAAATTCAGAATCCGGCCGCATCTGTTATTGTGTAATTTTAATCACTTCCCCTGCTCCTCTATCAGCACGCCGTGTTCGTTGTCTCCAACAGATAGCACTCCGCACCGACCCGACCTTGGTTTAAATCCCGTCGCAGCGCGAACACGCAAACGCGTACTGGCATGCGTGCTCGAGGAAGTTTATCTGTACATCAGTGGCGTAACTATAGGTGGCAGGGCTGGCAAAATGCCACGGGCCCCCGACCTGAGGGGGCCCCCGAACTGCGAGGTAACTTAACAGTTTTAACAAAAAAAATTAACAATTATAACGTTTATGTATGAGTGAATCAAATCAATTAAAGTTGGGCCATATATACTATAACTAAAGACCCTATATATTTTTTTTACATACGTATATATTTTTATTATTCCGATTACATTATTATCACAATTATTATTATTATTTTATTTTTTAAAGGACACAATTATTGTGCATTACTTCGTTATCACGAAGCAACACATAAATATTATGCTACAATTTAAATTATTATAATTATCTTTACAATGACATTTATTTGATTACAATCCAATCTACGTATTTACTCAATATAATATTACATACACACATAATAATATAATGCAATAATAATTTAATTTATGCTTATTTTGACATTGAAATACCAAATTACTGCCAATTTATTCGTTTTTCCGAGTGCTGCACGTCGGTACACTACCGGGTACTGACGGAAGACCAGCGCTGGAGTGGTCTGCCTCTCCAGCATATGCTGAGTCAGAGCCCCTTTGCTTTTACCACACCCACAACATGCTCTCTCGTATTGTCTATTGATTTGTGTTTGCTTATTTCTGTTACTCTTTTTGTGTGCTTACTTGCCGTACGATTTTGGTTTGTAATTTTCTTTATATGTTCTGTATCTATGTGTGTGTGGAAATGCAAATAAATGGTTTTATCTATCTATCTTTTTTTATTTTGAAGGGGGGGGGGGGTCCAATGAATTTGCCACGGGCCTCAGATGGTACAGTTGCGCCATTGCCGCACATACCGAAGTCAGTATACTCACTTCCCCTGCTCCTCTATCAGCACGCCGTGTCTTCTCCAACAGATAGCGCTCCGCACCGACCCGACCTTGGTTTAAATCCCGTCGCAGCGCGAACACGCAAACGCGTACTGGCGTGCGTGCTCAAGGAAGTTTATCTGTACATATCAATTGTCAGTTTACTCACTTGCCCTGCTCCTCTCTCGGCACGCCGTGCTTCTCCAACAGATGCCGCCGCACCGTGCCGGCCTTGGCGTAGGTCCCGTCGCAGCGCGAACACGCGAACACGTACTGGCGCGCATGCACATTGTTGCTGTGGGCACTCATGTGCTCGCGGAAGTGGAAGCGGCGCGGGCACAGAGGGCACTGGAGGAGAGAAGATTAACATGTCGAAAGTGAAAAGCGTTCGACATTACGAAATAAAAACATGACAAAAAGTAAAAATCCTATTTAGGGGCTTGACTTGCCCATGCCGGGACTTGAACCCGCGACCTCACCGTGCCAGATACACGGTACTTATGTTTGGACCAATAAATGTATTGATTGATTGATTTCTAGATTGTTTTGTTTTTCTGTTGGTTTTAGTGTATTTTGCTTCATCGTCATCATCATCATCAGCCATTTGACGCCCACTGTAGGACATAGGCCTTCATAGTTTTCATAACCGTGAGGAGTTTCGCCATAATCGCCACGCTTGGCAGCGGGTTGGCGATCGCAGTATGCGGTTGGAATCTCAGGAAGACGCTGCTGCCCGTCTCCTGGTAATTTTTTTCCTAAGTCGCCTTCTACAACATCCACGGAAGGAAATGGAGTGACGCTATTCTTAATCCGGCGGAATTTTTATTAATATTTTGCTTGTTTACTTGTAAAGTTTGCCTTTTTAGGTAAATCATAAGTAGTAAAGTTGTAGCACCAATACCACTCTGAAGGAAAACATCGTGAGGAAACCTGAGTGTCTGAGATATTCACACACCTCAGCGCTTGAAATTGCCAATCCGCGGTGGGAAAGCGTGGTGATTAAACCCATACTCTCTCTCTCTTTCTCTCTCTCTCTCTCTTTCTCTCTCTCTCTCTCTCTTTCTCTCTCTCTCTCTCTTTCTCTCTCTCTCTCTCTTTCTCTCTCTCTCTCTTTCTCTCTCTCTCTTTCTCTCTCTCTTTCTCTCTCTCTCTTTCTCTTTCTCTCTCTCTCTTTCTCTCTCTCTCTCTCTCTCTTTCTCTCTCTCTAAGAGAAGGCCTTTGCCCTGCAGTGGGACGTATATAGGTTACATAAAAAAATTATCAAGTGTAACTAACAGAAACGAGTATTATCATTTCTTTACGTTATCTCTGTAAATCACTGGCGTACAATAAAGATTCGTCTATCCTCGTACATTGGTCAAACTAAGCGTACCATAGCTGAGCGGATGAAGGAACATATCGCGGACGTGAAACGTAAGCGCTCTGGTAGCTCTGCAGTCAGTGAACATACACAACGGTGCCAACCACTGCATTCATTCTGATAAAGTTCAAGTTCTAGCCCGAGAGGACCGTTTCTTACTGAATGATACGCGAGGCAATAGAGATCCGCCGGCATCCAAATTTCAATAGAGATCGTGGTTGGAACATAGCTACAGCATGGGAACCAGTGCTTAAGTGCATGAGACCCCCTTGCTAGAAGTCTGACTGTAGATTTAATTTCAATAACTAATAATCAGTATTTTTGAGTTTATATAAAATTATTGTAGTGTCAATTTCAAATAAAAAATTTGCCAAAATATTTTTGGAACATAACTTAATAATTTTTTCCGAGGGTAGTGAACTATCAGTTAATGCTTTCAAAAAGACGCCTGTCACCTCAGTCTACCGAGACCACGGCACTTGCAAAAGTACCGAAACGTCGGCAAATTGTGAAATGGAAAAGTAAACGAGTAAATAAATATCCGTTAAAATTAAGTTTTATTATATCTATTTTCTACTACACAAGTTACCTGGAACCGCTTCTCCTGGTGGTACCGGCGATGGCGCCGCCACACGCTCTGCCGCGTGAACGTGATCCCGCACTTCTCGCAGGAGAAGGGCCGCTCGCCGGTGTGCGTGCGCGCATGCTCGTTCATGTCGTAGTTGCGGAACGCCTGCAGAGTTTTTTTTTTTATTTGCTTAACGCGACAGAATAGCCTGTGGCAGGAAAAAATATGTGTGGCACCGGATTAAGAATAGCGTCACTCCACTTCCTTCCGTGGATGTCGTTGAAGGCGACTAAGGAAATAAATTACCAGGAGACGGGCAGCGGCGTCTTCCTGAGATTCCAAGCGCATACTGCGATCGCCAACCCGCCTGCCAAGCGTGGCGATAATGGCAAAACCCCTCACGGTGGAAAACCACGAAGGAGGCCTATGTCCTGCAGTGGGCGTTAAATGGCTGATGATGATGATGAAGGAAAAAATAAAATATTGGTCTCTTAAAGAAAAAAAGCAGCTGTATCCTAGGCGCAGCGGTAGAACGCCCGGCCTTCAGGAGGTCGTGGGTTCCAATGACTTTGTTTTTTAACTTATGTCATTGAATGTTAAGTAGGGAACTTGAAATTAAAATTCAATGGTTATGTACATTTAGGGCGGCACGTGCGCCAACTGCAGCCGCCGGCAGGCGTCGAATATCCAAAAAGTGTCAGTACAATCCAAAGAGTATATAAGTACAATCTGTCAATCATGTTAAGGCGGAACATTTCCAAGTATGTTAAAAAAAATACATAGTTATACACTGGATTTATGTCTGTCTGCATTAATTAAGATTTTTATTAACATGCAGTTTCTAAAAAAAAACACTGGTTTAATAGCTTAAATGAGTTCGACAATTTAGTCCATACAAACATTATAGATCTTATTTAACCTATTTAACTACAGTTTTATTCAAGGAAATATGTGTTGGTGCAAATAAAAATCTTAATTTATGCAGGTAGACATAATTCCAGTGCATAATTATCTAATTTTTTTAATAAATTTGGAAATAATCATTTGTATAGGAAACGTTCCACCTAACAGTGATTCTTAGGACCCACGACAAAGAACCTACGATCACGAACCTGGGACTAGATAGCATTTATGCCAAAAACGGCCGTCTCTGGCGTTAGTGCTATCCAGTCCTAGGTTTTTTGCCTTAGGTTCAGGGCCATGGGTCCTAAAAATCACTATTAACATGATTGAGAGATTGTACTGACACTTTTTGCTAATTTGATCTGAAAAAAAAAGATATGATTTGTTTGTCCTCGGTGGCACCAGTATTTACTCCCTGGACCCCCTAAAACTCAAATTGGGATTATATTCTTTTTGTTGCGCTAACCCGTGCTGAGGAAAATTTTAAAAACCTATTTAGAGGCTAAAAGGCCTGTACGTAATACAGAGTAGTTTGTAAGGAGGCTCGAAATTTCACTGATGCCTGCACTTGCCCATTAGCTCAGTGGGGAGAGCGCTGGCACGGTTAGCCAGAGGTCGCGGGTTCAAGTCCCAGCATGGATGGAATTGTTAGCCTCTAAATAGGTTTTCAAATTGGGATGTTTCGGGTCTTGTACTGTTATGACCTTAGGTAACTGTGTATAAAGAAGATATGGCTTGTGGACTAAACTGACCTTGAAATCGCAAAGGGGGCACTTCTTGACCTTGCCGGCGCCATGTCTGGCCACCAGATGCGCTTGAAGCTCCGAGTAGGTGGTCGTCGAATGGCCGCAGTGCTATAACAATGAAACGTCATCATCATCATCATCATCATCATCAAATTCGTTCATCCGTCACACAGAGCTGGTAAAATAGAATTTCATCGTGGCCGATTTTCATCACCCATACCAGCGCATCGAGATTTTGGGATTTTAGCAGTACGTATATGTTACACTTTAGCACCGAATAGTAAACTGTTAATGAAAGCCAAATTTGAAACGACTAACGGACTTATTTACAAAAAGACGATTCCTCTAAAGCACTCCTAAGAGGCAGTTTATTTAATCTGTGGTTACGACTTTTATTTGTAAAATCTCCGCCGCAGACTATTTTAGTCGGCGTTTTAAGGAATCGTGTTTTTAAGCCCAAATGGGACCCTATTACTAAGACTTCACCGTCCGTCTGTCTGTCTGTCTGTCCGTCTGTCTGTCTGTCTGTCACCAGGCTGTATCTCATACCGTGATAGCTAGGCAATTGAACTTTTCACAGATGACGTATTTCTGTTGCCGCTATAACAAAAATACTAAAAACAGTATAAAAAAAGTATTTAAGGGGGTATACAACATACTTTTTTTTTTGCCGTTTTTTGCTCGATATTGATAACGGCAACAAGTAGACGCTTGAAATACTCACAGAATAGTTTAGTTCTATACTCGCCTCAAAACTAATAATTATAATACAACAAACGTGATTTTTTGCCGCTTTTTCTCGATCTTTGTGTCTAATGTTGTATAGATAATGGTACGGAACCCTTCGTGCGCGAGTCCGAATCGCATTTGGACGGTTTTTTATCAATAAGTTATGAGTTGTTTTGTAATTTTTTCTCCAAAATTATCTAGATTTTGAAATAACTTGTAATGTTCATTGAATCACAGTTTCTGTCTTATTTTGAATAAAAATACTTTGATTTAAATTTTTCGTTTTGAAGTGGAAGAGATACTGCTTTCACTTCGTTTATCACCTAGTAACCATATGCGGAAAAAAAGCTGCAAGTTTCCCTAAAATGTAATAAACAAATTAAAATAAGGGTAAGGGACCCTCATTTTAATTTGTTTAATTTGTTAGGGTACCCTTCTAGTCGCGCGATAATTTGGGCTGAATTACAGTACGTACTAATATACAGACACATAAATACATAAACTTACGCTTGTATCACAGAGGGGTAGGCTGCGACAAGGGTTTGCCCCTTGCTACAATCCTAACAAACCAAACTTCGCATATTTCTTGACTGCTTGCAATATTAATCAAGCGCGGATCCACCGTTGTGGGCACGATGGACATCCCTCAACCCTAATCAATCAATCACAACCCTAATAGAATTGTGACGTGACATTTCGACGCTTTATTGAGGTCGATAGGCTGATGCTATCGATCTCATTGGCATTATATGCGACGCCTACAGGGATATTAATTTACTAGTGTATGTGGGGCTTTGCCCACGTCCACTATAATACACTTTAAAAAATCTCGGTTAGAGCATGTAATATTTTCCAAACATCTCCTTTGTAGGAATGCACTACATCGACCCGACATCGTACTTTGACCCGAATTTGGCCGATTATTGGGTGGCTGTGACCACAAATTAATTAATTGAGGGCTGAATCCGCGCCACATATTAATTGTTTGTTTGTATCTAGAGAATTTGCGCCGATCAGTTACGTCAGAGGCGAAAACGCTTGGGTTGGGATGGGAAGACCTCGAAGTCGCCGCTCAAGACCTACTTACAGACTGCGCCGCGCTAACAATGGCTAGCTTAAATTGGCCTAGAAATTTACGTTAGATTTTTTCATTGATTATTTTCAACACTATTTTCATGTACTCAGGCATTCATTTTGGTTTCGGACTGTTGGTCCCATTGGAAAGTTCGATTGATGTGTCCAATAGGTTTCTCAAGTTTTCATGGCTCCATTGATGGGTCCAACAGGATTTACAAATTCCGATGGTCCCATTTAGATGGTGGAGTCAATAATCGAAATTTTAATTTTTGGTTTTTGTTCGTCCGTTACTTACTTAGGTTCTGACAGAATACCAGCGTCACGGGTTGTCAACCGGAAACTTGTGACATAAATGCTGAGTCAAGAACATTTTCTTGTACCATGAATGACACATAGCGTCTCCATCATAATCACTTCACCACTGTATGAATGTTTAGAATTAGTTTATTATTACTTTTTACTTTAAGGGAGCTTTCTGGTTTTTTATTTTATTATTTGTAAGAATTTATGTGTGTTGTGGTATCTGAATAAACGTTTTTCAATTTGAAAAAACTAGTACAAAGGATACAGGCGTGAGTTTATGTTATGTTATGTTAGTACAACCTATAGCTCCAAAACTGACGATCACACAAAAAAATCCTAACTACAGATATGTAACAGTTTATAACAAACTACCTGACTCCTTTAAAACTGACACTAACCATCAAATTTTCACCAATATTAATAGAAAAAATTAAACGAATTTTTTTTCCAACATTTTAATCCTTAATTTTGTCGACGTGATAAATATGTATATGTTACAGTCAGAAGTCTTAAACGGTCAAAACTAGTTTTGACTGTTAAATTCAGTCAAAACTATTTTTGACTGCAGAGATTGGTTAAAATAAGTTTTGACTGAAAATTATTAGTCAATAGTACTTATGACTGATGTTTTTCTCAGAACTAGTGTTAACTAAATCTTGAGGTCAAAACAATTTTTGACTACAAATGTTTAGTCAAAACTTCTTTTGGCTATAAAATTATCAAGTTTCAATTCACGCTTATAACTACCCAGCCACAATCAAAATGAAACTACAATTTATCAAATACAAAAATGTTAATGAGAAACTTACAAAAAAAGGTTTTATAAAGTAGATATTAAAATATTAGTTAATGTAATACAGTGAACTATCACTTAAGTTGATACCTACTATAAATTGGTATTTATTGGCACAACTTAAACTATTATGGCATTTGGAATTACACAGTAATGCTTTCTTCTTGCAAAGACATTTATTGTTCTTGCAGCCCGTGGAGCACACACAGTCATCTCGCATTAGCATATTTCTTTGCTGTTTCAACCTTGAGTCTATCGCGGCCACCATGCCCAATAGAGATATGAGCAGCATCGATGATATCATGAATCTCTTCAGCCGGCAAAAAATACTTAATAGGCTCTGTGTTTGTAACTAACTTTTGCATACCGCAGACTTCAATTATAGCAAATCGTTTCAATCGTGCATATTGTAATGGCGTCTTTTTCTCTTCAAATTTAGCATCCTCCACTTCCATAACAAATTCATCAAATTTTTCTTTCGTCATCACATTAAAATGACTGTCTTTCATGTCTTCTATTGCTAATATTCTTTGCAAGAAGCGTTCCGTCCTTTCCTGGTCACTAATTGCATCGAAAATTTCCACAATTCTTTATTACTTTTATAATTATAAAAAATATAAGCGTTTTCTACCTAATTTTACTCGACCTTATTAACTTTTTAAGAGATTTGACTGAAATATCAGTCAAAACTAGTTTAGACCAATAAAGCTAGTCAAAACTACTTTTGACCGATGCGATCAGTTAAAAGTAGTTTTGACTAGCTTCATTGGTCTAAACTAGTTTTGACTGAAATATCAGTCAAAACCACTACTGACCAGAAGCTTTGGACAAAAGTACTTTTGACTGATTTTAGCAGTCAAAACTAGTTTTGACCGTCTAAGAGTTTTGACTGTAACATATACAAATACCAAATTACAGCTTTCTAGTACCACCGGTCTTGCGCTAGGCCACGGACGGACAGACAGACAAACAGACAGACTGAACGGATATGGCGAAACTATAAGGGTTCGTTGTCGGACTTACCTCACAAATATACTTATGTGTCTCATGTCGCTGCATATGCGCTTTGAGGGAACTTGCATTGGCCAACATTTTGTTACACTGCTTGCACTGTTTAGGAGTATTTTTAGATTTTGCCACCTCCTTCGCAAGGATCCAATCTTTCTGTCGCCTCAAGGCCAGTTTTTGCCTGTACCGCTGAGCCATAGACATGTTTTCCGAAGCTGTCCGGTCTCCGGTTACTTCTGAATTGTTCCTCCGTTGTTTGCTTGCACGCCAAGTTCTTTGTCGTGTTCTGCTAGTCGGTATCTGTGGCGGAATGTCCATATTTGCTTCCTTTGTACTGACTAATAGTTCTATTGCATCTAGTAGGCTGTCTTCTGAGGATTTTTGAGGTTCGTCTTTTGGCTGTTTCAAGGGTTCCGAAACTTCTCTATGCCGTAGATTTTTTTTACTTCGACGTTTTTCTGCCTTTACCTGTTTTGACATATAGCGTTTTTGGTCCGAATTTTCATTACTTTTCCTATCCTCAATTTGAGTGATTTGGTTGACGTCTATACCCATTCTTTTTAATTCTTGTGCATGTATTACCATTTCCATTTTTTCTAACAAATCATCGTAATCCACTGTTTTGTTTTTTTTCGAGACACTTTCTTTCTTCGAGTTAAAACTATCATCATCGCTGAAATTATCGTCCGAAACGTCGTCATCTGAATTCACGGGTGAATCCCAATTGGAAGCGACATCATCATTCATATTATCATCAATATGATTAGCGACTGATTCTTTGTCTTTAGCTGCCTCCGTTATATCGATATTTTTTTCCATTGCATCGAAAAGATTATCATCTGAATGTTGTTCTGGTTCATCTTTTGGATGTACATCTCTATTTTTTGTAACTTTTCTATTGTCTGGGACGATTTTGTTTCTAACTTTTTCTGCATTTACTTGCTTCGGTACGTAGTTGTGAAAGATTAGTTTTTTCTGGCCAGTTTTTTTCAAATACTTCACTGTTTGTACACTTATCCTTTCCTCTAATGCTGTTGTTAAATTGAGATTTACACCCTGTCTTTTCATTTCTTGTGCCTCTATTACCAATTCCATTTTGCGCAATAAATCGTCGTAATCCACTGTTTTATTTTTTTTCAAGATGCCTTTGTTCTTTTTTTTAAAACTGTCATGTTCGCCGAAATTGTCCTCAGAAGCATCACCAGAATTAGAGGCTGCATCGCAAATGAACAAATCATCATTCAAATTATCATTAACATAAACAGAGTTTGGTTCTTCTTTTGAGGTTGTGAAGACTGTTACAGGTTTAATAGTCTGATTTGTGTCAAAATTTTCGGAGCTGCCTACAAGTGACTCATGGTAAAGAGAATGTTCAACTCTATTGCTATTAGAATCTCCACTGAAGGCCCTCTTGGTAAGTTGTCTGTGGCTCTGTTCACAAGTGAACTTGAATTTAATGGCTTGTTTGAGAAGGAATAGGCAGTTGTAACACATCTGCTCTGGCAGGCCATCTTGTGGCGAGATCTGTAAGAATAAATTAAAAACTAGACATCCAACTTTAACTATAACTTTAAAACAGCAAACAAAATATCAGTTGCTACCACCTACGACAACGGCCTACCTACTGGCATTAAAATACATGGAAAAGAATTAATTATGGATGGATTATGAATTTACAGAAAAGTGAAATAAAATCATCATTGCACCATAAAACAATACCGTGCAAAATTGAATTTAATACTAACTAAAACAGTTATGCCATGGTGAGAATCCACTCCACTGTCCACTCTTCTATGTGTAAAAACTCTCAAACCACATTTTTGAATAGTTTCTAACACTTTAAGATGGTCTGTATGTAATTTTTTTGCAATATTAAGTACTTATATATGCTACATAAAATCTGTGATATTTGCCTGCAAGTTTTTCTTACCGAAAAGGACAGAGAACTTTGTCAATGTATACAATTAGCTCAGGTGAATTAGGTTTACGCCAGGACTATTTAGTTGTCCATGCTGGTGCATGCAAATACACAAAAGAAAGGAATGGTATATGAGCCGGAAGCAAACATAAGCACTGCTATCTTTATTGGGGCTGTTCTAACTTTCACATATTACATAAGCAGATTTATTACAATTATGTACCCCGCTTCCCCACGTCAGCAAAAATAAGCAAAGCTCTTACCCTCCCGTCCCATGCTTATGTAAACAATAGTATATGCATTTTTTTATGTATTCTGATTTTTTTTATTGATTCATGAGCAGCAGTTACAAGTACAGAAATAAGAAATAGGCAGAATAGAGAACTTTAACGCACATAATATTTCTAACTGTCACATAATTTGTAAAACTTGGATTTGTCTATTTGAAACGACATCTCGTAGAAAAGCCGAAAAGTAAAAAAAAAAAAACCTACTGCTGAGGTAATCACCACCCAGACCCCCCCCCCCCCCCCTCCCATGTCACAAAACACCAGCAAAGCAAAGACCCCGCATAGTGCTCATGTAGGTAATACTTGAATGGACCCATTCTCCAAATCAACCTATAATTGGGCCTTATATTTAACCTTTATTATGTATTTTTTATGTTTTATCGTGTCTGTTGGTTTTCTAATAAATAAATAAATAAAACCTGATGGGACTATAACAACTCTACCTGCATGGTTCTAAAAAAACCTATTAAATTAGTTTGAATTTTAAATCATCATCAGCCTACGCATGTCCACTGCTGGACATAGGCCTCTCCTATAGCACGCCACTGAGCACGGTCCTCGGCTACTCTCATCCAGCTCTTGCCAGCCGCCCAGTGAAGATCATCGCTCCACCGAGTCTGAATGTAGAATTTCAAATGTAACATTCCATTTAATCAAAGCGCACTGAAATAAATTTATGGAATACCTAATTATGCTGTAAAATAATAACCGTTACATTCAGTTACTACTACCAAAAACTATCTGGGTATTTTAGTCATTAAGCTTTTATCTATCCGTGAGGAACGTTTAGGAGTTAACAAAATGTATTAAGCTAACTCATTTTCTCTATTTAACTAATTTTTGTTTACTTCTGTTTTTCCTCCTTTATAAAATAAAATAAAATAGGGATATGATAGCAGAAGTACCACAATAGCTGGCCTCAAATTTAAGGGTTCAAATCCCGCCATGTACCAACCACTTTTATTTTAGCAATATACTGGGTTGGCATTTGAAAGATAGTTACAGGGCTGTTGCTGGGGTTCAGCTTGACCCACTCATCCTCTTTTTCGGACTAGGAAACGAGAAGAGAATAGAAAAAAGTGTGAAATGGAACGCGTTTCGTCGGTTTTTACAAATACATTTTCCATGATTGAAACGGAACACAGTGTCGACGGCGTGCCGTGCGGCCGCTATGGAAAAATTGTACAAATTGACGAGTCCAAATTCGGAAAACGAAAATATAATAAAGGTACGTAATGTATATTAATTCAGTCTTGTAACCAATCTAAGGTTACAAAACAGTTAAGTTCTACATTAGGATCAATGGGTTATGTCCCAACTCAGTGCACCCAACTTCCACAGTGGTTCCACAGTGGTTGTGGTTACCTCCCTAGAGTGTCTATGAAAAGCAGCACGGAGAAAGCCGCCTTTTATAATAAAACTGCGGAGGTGAACATGTGTGGATATGTTTTGCCACTCAAGGACGAAGAGGCTGCACTTCCCACAGTGCTGGAGCAGATGCATAGTACTTTGAGCCCATGACTAAACATAACTTAAAAAGTAGGTATAAAATTTCCTAGCCTACAAAATTTTGAAGGGAGGTACCCTCTCCTCCCCCTCTCTCAACCCTATATGCAACGATCTTATTTAAAAAAAAAATCCATTCACTAATTGTAAAGGAAAACATTGTGATGAAACGCAAGCATCTAAGGTGATTACATACCTTAGTGCTTCAAATCGCCAATCTGCGGTGGGCACGGGTGGTGATAAACCTCTATCTCTGAGAGAAGGGCTGTAGTCTGCAGTGGGACGTATAAAACTGAATTGAATATTTAAGTTTCGGTATATCCAAGTGAAAACCAAAAAATGCATTTTTGTCTAAATATATCCCACTGAAAAACAGAATTCATATTACATATTACGACCATGAATTCTTAACGTAATGGCTGAAATCCATTCCATCGTCCAATTATTGCTATCCATCAAGAAAAACTTACAGAAACTTCGGCGAAAACCAGAACGGACTGTCCATAGCAACTCAGTTTGGAAGTGCTCTTTTCATCAAGTAAAGAGACTGTATTATGGTCGCAGAAAGCCAGACAAATGCGGCAGATTACTCGGAAATCACCATCGTGATCAACCATGGCGGAAAATTATGAAAACAAATAAAATTTGCGAAAACTAAAAATCCTCATCCAAAACAAGACCAGTGTTTTTTTGACTGATACGATCACAGTAAGGATGTGAAAAAATAATTGATTTAAAAAAAAAATTTTCGAAAAAAGTCGATTTTGTTTTGGACGATTTATTTTTAATATTAATTTTTGTTTATTACAAGCGTCTTTTCGATTTTTTTTTTAGCCAACACTTACAACTTCTTAGAATTTTCGCGCCCCGCTCGGTTCTGAAATGTGGGTAGAGCAGCAGTATTCTTATCTGCACATAAAAAAAGGTTTTGCTTTACCTACATTTATTACTCGTTTCATTTCATACGACGTTTCATTTTAATTACAAAGATTCAACAAAAACTAAATTAACTGCAAAATAAGACCACAAATGTATTACTTACGTAAGTATACACGTAAAATAGATAAACAATGTAATCAAACGTTTTGGGAAGTTATGTTTGACTACCGACGCTGATGCTTGCAAAGACGCTTAAAGCTGACTACCGAATTCGTGGACAGAATTCTCGAATAGCCCAGGTATTCAAAATATACCTGGGTTACTCGAGAACTCTGCCTAAAATGCTTAGTAATTAAACACGTAGATTCTATTCAACTTTTTTGTTTTTGGGTCACATAAATCGATTTTTTTATAAAATCTATTATATTTCTAACAAAAATCACTTTTAAAAAATCGATTTAGAGCAGACTTAATCGATCATTATACAAACGATTTTTTATGAGCAATATCACATCCCTAGATCACAGACTAAACAGATCTAAGTGATGCACAAAGCACAGAGAAGTGACAGTAGTTGCGTTTTACTCACGATGACGTTTAGATTTTGCTAAACACTTTCAACAAACTGGAAATATTAGCAAGCCGGCTTGGTTCAGTCTACCACTATTTTATAGTATTTTTGCTCTTCGATATCTGACTGCAAAAGCAGTTTTTATCCCCTAGAGGATAAAGTAAATTGAATTTAGAACGTCGTGTGCACGAAGTTTGTAAATTCAAAACTTCTAGCTCCATGGTGCCGAATTTATCATACAATTTTTTTTTAATTTGTTTAAAGCTGACTCGGAATCTCCTTTGTTTTTTTTTTGCATTTAGTCATTTTCTCGCTGAGGTGGGATGAAAAGTTACGTATTGCACTCGAGTGTAAAGATTGTTCACCTCGTGCTCTTTTCATTCCCTCGCTGAAGCTCAGAGTTCTACTTTTTGAATCCTTCGCTTGCTCGGTCATAAAAATTGAGCACGGTTAAAAAGCAACTTTGTACTCTACTCACTCATGATGACCAAAATATTTTTCAGCAAGTCAGTTCCAATAATTTAGCAAATCATACATTTTAAAGATCAACATGTATCTAGCTGGTGGAAACCTCAATTATTATCTAGGTAATACTAACTGAACTGGCAAACGTTGTTTAGCCATATTAATTTAGCCTACGACCTATTCTAAGATAGGTCTTTCTTTCTTTAAATTTTTTGTGAATGTATGGCTTACCCTACATACAAAAAAAAGAACGAAAGACATTTATTGGGACAAAAAAAAGGCAAAACAAAAACATGTTTCACAAAAATCGAGTTCGATTACAAGCACTGTGACACGAGATTTTTAATATTAGACTAGCTGCTGTCTCGGCTATATTAGATACCTACTATAAAAATGTCGTGTCAGTGTCTGTTATCGAACTCGATTTTTATTAAGTTTTTTGGTAATAGGTCGTAATTAATATGGCAAAACAAGATTTCACAGCATATCAGCCAGTTTATGTATAATATAATAACTTCCTCACAACACAATCACTTCTCCTGTTCTCAAACTAGGATACCCAGTGCTATGGTAACCAGGAACATCACCACCCAGACTGAGGCCATTTGCACAAATGTACGGCGGTCCCCGGGAATGGAAATCAGACGTGGTACCGCTAGACAAATGAGGCGGTCGGTGTATGTACGGTGTGCAAAAAAATGTTTTAATCTAATCTATTTTAAAGGACATTTAAATACACCATTTTTAAAGACTTATAAATAAGTGTGCAGTGTCAGTTATATTCAAACTTCATAGGGCAACCTAAACTCGCAGTACCTAATAAGTTGTGGTTTTATAGGGTTTTACACATAAGAAAAACACAATCAACTTTTCCTTACGAACTTTATTGCGTTTCAAGCCTGCGTGTCTATTCAATATCGATTTGTAAAGGCTACTTTACACCGTGGATTGGAATAATTATTTTTAATCAACGGCGTGCGACACAAGGGCGTGGGGCGAGGGCGCAGAAAAGACGCGTCGTCCTTTCGTACAAACTGTACCTACCGAAAGGACGGGATGAAGGCCACACAGAAGAGACGGGGTGTAGCCGCGAACTCTATACAACGCGTCGCGTCTTTTCTGCACCCTCGCCCCACGCCTTTTCTGTGTTTCACGCCAACAAGATTCCCAAACTGATAAACTTGAGACCGACTCAAAATGTATTTTAGCAGCTTGCCTGGGCCTTTACCTTTGAAACGCGATAGCGAATTCAATAGATCAAACCAAACCCAGAGGCCGCGTTTCATAAAACTACAATTCAATAGTTTATTATGACAATTCGTATGTACATTGCGTAGCAGAGACTTTCTGCCTGGATTAATGGACTTTACAATGCGCATCGAATTGTCATAGTAAACCATGAATTGTAGTTTTATGAAACAGTCCCCTCTACTCTAAGTCAATATTGCCATACTGAGCTCCAATTGATTGCAGATTGTAAGATGGCGTCCAATTGCTCTGGGCAAAGACCTCTCCTTTCTCAGGCCAGAACCTCTACTTTCAACGCAAATTTAGCCAACTAGCGTTACAATTGCATGCATTTATTTAATAATTTTGCCAAAATAACTTTCAGTTTATGTTGCTCTGTGAAGTTTAACGCTATCTCTTACAAATAAAACGTTTACTAAGTCGGTATTTCTGACTTATTGTACTTAATTGTGACGCAATTTGAATGCAAGACGGGCAGCGGGGTGAGATTAAAATGCACAATTTTTCAACTGAGTCATATTAGTACCTATGGTAATGGTTGTTTCATTGACACCATCGGTAGTCTAGTAACCAATCGCATTCCAATGGTATAACCCGGGCAACTTAACTCGGCGCCTCGCGCGAGTCGATCTTCTTTGCGCGTGTTATGGGTACCTACTTACGTTTCCTTATCGCGGAAAAAATACTTTATTGCTGACCAAACCGTGTTTTTTTAGGGTTGAGAGTTGGAAGGGTGCCAAACGGGACCCTATTACTAAGACTTCACTGTCCGTCTGTCTGTCTGTCTGTCTGTCACCAGGCTCTCATGAACCGTGATAGCTAGGCAGTTGAAATTTTCACAGACGATGTATTTCTGTTGCCGCTATAACAACAAACACTAAAAACAAATCCCAATAATAATCCCATACAAGAAACGTAATTTTTTTGCCGCTTTTTGCTCGATCTTTGTGTCTAATGTTGCATAGATAATGGTACGGAACCCTTCGTGCGCGAGTCCGACTCGCACTTGGCCGGTTTTTTTTAATGATTGTTTAAAGACTTTCCCCGTGTCGAGAGATTACATAGCCTATCTTAATAGTAAAAATCATGCCGAGTATTGGATTCGTCTGTTCGTTTCAAAAGAACAAGGCCTTGGTCCGTACCCAAACGACAAGCTACTAAAATAACACATAATGTTATGATTCGTACATATTTTAGATTGCATTAACTGAGCTGAATGAGCAGTCTGGAATTAAAGTTATAATTTAAAAATTATAATTTCAGTAAAACGATTTAAGGAATCAACAACTTTTTCGTTACAATATTTTGAAAGATTTTATTTATACTTGGACATCATTATACAAGGTTATTCTTTTATACAGGATTACATTTTGACCTCTAGCCAATATTTGATATATGGTTCAGGAAGGGCATTGTAAACACGTAACATAGAAAAAACTCAATATATTTAACAAAAATAAAATCTTAGATAATTTTACATTTACAAATGTAACCAAACACGCCTTACGAGTTGAACGTTCACGTCTACCAAATAACCGCTCTAAGTTCAGGGAAAATAAGAAAAGGTCATCAATGCTGGATTGAAATTATTGTAAAAAATGCACTGTGTGGTTACACAAGATGATTTAAATTCCAAAAATCCAAAATTAATTCCAAAAATAAAATTCTTCTTGAATTTCGTATTGAAATTTGGCGTGAGGTCCAAATGTAGTCCTGTATTTGTTATGAACAAAATAAAAAGAAAAATCCCACTTCACTTCGAAAATCCTGTTTCCCAGCACACACAATACACATTTTTCTGGCAGTGTATTTTTTATTAAGTAATATAATTTATATTTTTGATAAATTTAAACTTTTCGGGACCCGCTTTTAGCATCAACATCCTGCCGTTAAAACGGAATTTAAGCTATTCGGAAACTAGCTTTAAAAAGCGACACTTAATTTCAATGACGTTAAAATCAAAGTAAAACATTGCCTGCCGAAGGTTACTTAAAATCGTGCATTACATTTTTCGTGACACATAAATATAGCACCTAAACAGGCATTCCAGTTAACCTCTAGTAAAGATTTTAAAGCAAATAATTACTAAATATTATACTGGGTATCCCAACCTTCCGACGGAAAATCGTAGTTTCTTTTATCCGCGGCTTTCCATAGAAAAGTTTTGGGACACCCTGTATATTCGATCTCAAAGCACCATCTCTTTGATGCCACATTGTTTTTGTAGTTTTATTTTTAATTATCCATCGAAAGCCACGCGACATTCACTTCTTAAACTCACTTAAATACAAATATATTCTAAAAACTTACAACAATACTACACAAAAAATAAAACAACTTTTTTATCAATATTAAATTTTTAGAATAGCATATATTTAAAAAAAAATAAGATACAAATCAATATAACTTTACTTATGCTTAAAGAAGTAGGTATATTAGCTTACACACTATGCAAGTAAAATAAAAAATATTGCCACTACGGTTTTCCTTTTTGCTTTTTTTTATTTTGCTTACGATGGCAACACTTTGTGACGACAAAGAAAGGCTCAAAAGGGCTTTTGTAAAAAAAACTGATAATTTATTTCTGAAATACAATTTACTACGCTGTGTCAATTGATTCATTGCTAATAATAAAAAGGACATAATTGTCTGTGTCATAGGCTTTTTGTAGAATACAATAAAAGTACATACGAGCTTAAAAGTAAGAAATACGTAGCTTGCTAAATATCAGAGCTGTTCGACACTATTTTGGCGCCAAAACAGTCTTTCTCTCAAGCGTAACGTACTGGCCGATTTCTTAAAGAATGGAATACAAAAAGGAAAATATCTCACAGTAGGAACACGATTTTTGAAAATAGAAATCGAATAAGAATCCAAAGTTTATTGTTAAAAAGAAAACTCATTTTCTATCCCATTCTCACGGAACATCGCCAGTATAACATATCAATATAGAAAAAAAATATCAACTTGTCATTTTAAACAACTCTAGACCTTATTCTAGGTAATGTCAAATTGATTAGGGCCCTACTCCAAAGACACCGATACTTTACAGAACATTATTGTTTGTAACATTAAAAAAAACTGTGGACCCTATATTTTTTTCTAAATAAAGTAATTCTGTGCTATAGTTAAATTTTTAAACAAAAAAATTAAAACAATGCTGCAAGCTTGATTGTCTAAGGCAATACATACCGCCAATAAAAAAAAAAAAAGATTTTTTCGTACTGGCCCCCTAATCTTAAAGCATCTAATGCGTTTATAAAACAGATTTTTAAGTATTATACGAATGCACCAGTAGAGTATATTTTATGTAAAAAAAATGGGATATCGTCACGGTACAAGGTAAATAATGTACATTACTAAAAAAACTGGAACTCCCATTCGGACGAACCAATCAGGGCTGAGTTTCATAAAACTACAATTCGTAGTTCATTATGACGATTCCATGACCAGTATTTCTACTTGTACATCGAACTGTCTTACACTCGGTTTCTGAATTGAGAATTTCACTAAGTAAATAATTAAGTAATGTTCTGTCACGCTCTTTTCCGAGAAATTCGAAACAGTTAACCATTTACTTAGCGAAATTCTCAATTCAGAAACTGGCCAATAGTAAACCAAGAATTGTAGTACCATGGAACAGGCCCTAGGGTATTTTATTTGGAAAATTCATGCATGTCAAATAAATAAAAATAAAAAAAAACGTTTACGAAATATGTAGGACTGCCAATTCCTAAATCAAGGTACCTTACGCCGGCACCACACTTGGCCACTCATATTTGCGTATTTGGAAAATATTAACCATCCACTGCCGGGTAAACTGACGAATCCTTAGCGCTGATTTTTGTTAAACCTGCAAACCTAAATCGTCCGCAAATACTCGAATACAAATAGCCAAGTGTAGTGTCAGCTACAATTAGAACGTATTTTCTCGCACCAAATCGATAGCATCAACATCGTCTTCGCGTTTCGATCACCATAAAATGGATTTAAATCGTACTTTTAACCATAATCTTGTTATTACCGCCAATATACTATTACCGAATAATAGAAAACGATTAAGGTTGCTATTAAGACTAGCTTGCTGTATCGCTTGCACAATGTAATATTTTTAGTAATTTTAATAAAATTTAATTAGTACACTTTTGATTAAGGTGGCCTGCGTTTGATAGATAATAAAATTACGGACATTTGAAACACATTTTTGTTTCCCTATACTTAGGTTTTAATAAAGAAAAGTTCCAAAATTATAAATTTTAGTATCAAATTTTCTCAATCAACAACTAAGTACAGGATAAAAAAGTATGTCTTAAATGTCCGTAATTTTATTATCGTTTCATTACAATAATTAAAAATGTTACAGTGTGCGAGCGAGACAGCACTCTTATATATTGTCAAAGCCGCGGCTGTATATACTCCGTTCCACGAGTCGAACTCCTAGGGATCAAAACAGTCGCATCTCATTGGTCAATGCGCGCGGCTAGAGATAAGCAAAGACGGTCGGCTTCATGGGGTACATTTACGTCCATTGAAGGTCACACGCATTAACCCATGGGCGCACATAGACGATTTTCTTTGGGAGCTCGTTTCGTGGAATGGCAAAAAATTGGCTGTAATAAAGGCGTGTCACTAAAATTACATGAAAATAACCAAAGTAATAAGTTATGGCGGTAAAATTTAACATGGGCGAAAATTGTTCATGCATATTTTGTAAATGTAAATAATGAAGCTAAAGATGGGATAAAATCGGCTATTTTATTGAGTTCTCTTACTTTTACAATATTATTACAAGTACTGAAAGCGAGATGGCAGTGTTCATATGTTGTTTTATCTGAAAAGAACGAACAAGTAATTAAACAGGATTTTTTATTCACATATTTTCTTCCGGTCGATCCTAATAGACCGTTTCAGACTACGGGAGCAGAATTTAAGTAATTATTTATTCATCGAACCCACGACCTCTGTTTCTGTAGTCAAGCATGTTAACTGCTAAACCGACCGAGTCGGCCAAAAGTTGTGCGCAAAAACTTTTAATAAAAAAATAGGTAATCAAATAATGAATTTAAAATATTAATAACTTATTTAATTTATTACTATTATGTTATAAATTATAGTTATTTATTTCATGGAAATATTTCTTTAAATAATGATTATTTATATATGGAATGAATTAATTTTATTAAAATAATATTTTTTCCATTAAGTAATTATACTAAATTCAATAAATTAGAATTATAATAATTATTTAATTAAATAATTATTACCACTTATAAATTAATTCATATTTGTTTTTCTATTGAATTCAAACAATAGACAAAGAAGAACCGTGTAGATGCTCTAAAATACTGATAAAAACCTCGTTAACTTTACCTCTAGGCGGGCTGGGGCGTGCTGGACTTGTCCTTCTTCTTCTCCTTTCGCTTCTTGAGGAACGAGGGCGTCCGCAGCCCCTTCTTCTTCTTCTTGTCCTTCTTGGGCGAGTCCTCCATTGACACCTCCTTGGATGGGGAGCCCTGGCGCCGAAATTGGTAACGGTTAGTCTTTCGATGGACATAGGACCTTGTTTCTAGGGTTGGCAGACTATAGCGCGTAAGTCCAAAACACAAATTATTGATGCAGTGAAAAAATAGTACATTACATAACTAGGGCCGTAAAATAAAGAAAGGCCGATATCGCAGAAGTTTTAAGGCCCGAGCCGCAGGCGAGGGTCATAAGTATGCGATAGAGGGTTTTCCATTTTGCAACCGGTGTTGTGTACACAATTTTATGTCGTCACTTGGCCTCACACCTGTACGCGTAGCGTGCGGAAAATCCCGCTTTTTGGCCAGGTGTGGCATAAAAAATATTATAAAATTACTCTATGACATTTTCATTGTATTTATTACGTTAACGGAGAGCTGTCACGGAACAATGCATTGAACATAAAAGTTTTCTTTTTTTTACAAAATTGAAGCAAACTGTTATTTTAATTATTTATTTTGCACAGAACAATAATTTAACGACAATTTGACTTATGTGCTTCAGTCCGCCGACCCTAGGTTAATTTGTTACTCTTCATTGCACAATAAAAACATTAACAAAATCTTATTATCCTTTTCACAGAGATAGATATTGCCAATAGTGAACTCTTGAGTTTTTCTAAAATACGCAATTCCAGAAACACCCCAATAGGCTGTGTTTTACAACAACTATTGCTCGATAAGTTTTTTTACAGATCTATATTTTTCTGATACATCTGTGGAAAAATTTATAAAATAAATTTTATTCTATGAAACACACATACGGTTTTAAGCACTATCAATCAAATAGCGCCGTAATAAGACAGAAAAAAATGCGAAACTGAGACATGAGTACACATGACAGGAATAGACTCGAAAAGCCATGTAAAACTGATTGCTGACTCTGCTTACGCTTTTAGGCTTAAGGATTTAACATAACATAATCATAACTTCCGCACACTGCAATCACTTGTCCTGGTCCCAAACTAAGATACACTGTGAATGGGTCACCAGGCAAAGACATCACCAACATGAAAGACACCCGGACTGTACAAAGGTCGTCGGTTTGATTGCGCCAGCGGCAATCAACCCATGACCTCTCTCGTGGCAGTCAAACGTATTACCGCTAGACTAGACTAACGAATCAGACAGACATTTTATGCAACAAGGTTTTAAATACAAAAAAAATGTAATCAAATCATTAATTGTTAATATTAATAATTAATTAACCACATAATTATAATTAATAACTTAAAGCAAGTAAGTTAATCCGGAATGAAGTTAATAATATTTAGTTATTTATTTTATTATTAATTTATTTGTGTTTTAATAATTTATTATCTAAACTCAATTAAAACTCAAATACAAATTAATTAATTAATTAATTATCAAATTTATTAATAGTTCAATTAATTTCTTTGTATTTAAATTTTTATTGAATTTGCTCAGTACTCACCTCTTTACTGCTATGCGAGAAAGTGCTCTGATGTGCGTCGGAGTGATCACCGTTCACGGTATGTTCACCTGCAAACAAGGTTCGCATGTTCATTCCATTCCAGTCAGAAATTACCAGTTGTGAATAAAATTACGCAAGATTTCTAGAACTTGCAGGTTCAACAACGTAAGTACCCTTAATTTATGTTTGTTTTCTTAAGCCTCGGTTGCTGGTACACTAACAACTGTCAGTTGGTTTTTGTATGAACTTTGGCCACCTGAAAGCTGGGAACAGGAGATGTTAATATTGTTAGTGTACGAGAAACTGGGGGTTAGTTACACAGGTAACTAAAAGAAACGCCAATTTGATTAATAATTTAAGAAAAAAAGTTTTAAAAATTAATTTTATATTTTGCGATATTTCATTCACATGTCCTTACAATAAATTTTATTATTAAAATGTAATTGCATTGAAATTTGTGAACTGTAAAGTTAAACATTATTCTATAAAAAATATATCGTGAATATCAATGCAAATAAAGATAAAGCAGAAAAGTAAATGCCATTAAAAGTGCAAATTCAACGAGCTCCAGTTTTTAAAATGTACTTTTTTGACAAAAAGAGGTAAGTCGAAGATTTGACGAGACTTTATCTAATGTCGAATAATATTAAAACAATCGAAAATCACATTTCAAAAACTGGATACAGGGAGCCAACAGAAAAAAATCTTATCTTCTTTCATAAAACGCTTTTGCAAAAAGTGAACATCGTTGATCTTAATAATGGGGAACTTGCAGAAAAAAATGTTTTAACATAATCGGAGAAGCCATATTCGATATCAATATTCGATTTATGTAATTTGGTAAAGGGAAAGACGTTACCACAGATCAAATACAGCCTCTGAACAGTGTTTTAAAGGAATCTTGTTTTTATAAATAAGACCGTTAGGCATTCGCATTAGGTTCTAAGCTAAGGTCAAAACCCGAAGTCTACGGGTTCGAATGGTGCAAGTCCGGGCTCCAGGTTAAAATTATAATTCTCCGGGTCCACAGAATATTTTTGGTCCCGCGCATAGTTACGGTAGGTAAATAAAAACATATTAGACTAAAATACATATTATATTCTTTTTGTTGCACTAATCCGTGCCTAGGACAATTTGAAAGACCTATTTAGAGGCTAAAAATTCCACCCACAGGTCGCGGGTTCAAGTCCCGGCATGGGTGGAATTTTTAGCCTCTAAATAGGTTTTAAAAATACATATTTCAAAAAGTGAAATACATATTCAATTCGAACTCGACACGTGTCTTACTTGCATACGGTTCTTATATGATTTTGGTGTTTATTTTTATTTAAAATGAAAAAATATGTATATTTAAGGATTTTTCAGCATTTTTTTGTCTCGGTATAATAAAAGTAATTTGCGGCGAAAATAAAAACTACCTTTTCGAAATCTCCGGGCCTGTGTTTTTTTAAATGTGGCAGCCCTATTCTAGGCTGTAGGTCCTTAAATAGCGATCATAGTTATTAAGATATATGATGGTCACTTTTTGCA
The DNA here is from genome assembly GCA_947308005.1 of Yponomeuta malinellus. Taxonomy (NCBI): domain Eukaryota; kingdom Metazoa; phylum Arthropoda; class Insecta; order Lepidoptera; family Yponomeutidae; genus Yponomeuta; species Yponomeuta malinellus. The sequence continues at coordinate 3,519,699 of OX371022.1, forward strand.
AAATACGTATTACAAAAATTGATTTTATTTCCTTTGGTGGCACTACAGGTGATTTTGAAATCGTCAGCTATATTTTGAGAGAATGTTCCATTCAAAGTGAGAAACAGTATTATTAATGATTTATCGGTAATTGTATAATTTTTTTGTAAATATTTGTGATTTCAGACCTTTTGCTCGAAACTGTAAAACCAAAGTCAAAGTGGTAGGACACACAATTAAAAGAACAACTGAGTTGGCCGGCACCGACCATAAGACGCTCGACCCAGTTCTTTTTCGATTTTTTATAACTTTTATAACGTTTATGATATTGTTTGTCTATGCTGAAGTAAAGTAATTTTGAGTATCAAAAAAAATTTTACAACAACCCATTTTTTTCAAAACTAGCGCCATATTTTTCTAAATATTCTATGTCCCCTTAAAATTTGTCAATCGAATCCAAAGTCACCCTGTAGTTAGCACCGCATCGCTCTTGAGGTAAGCGCGCTTACACACGGGGGCGGCACGTGTGAAAACTGCAGCCGTCGACGCGCTGACGCGGGACATTCGACGCAGACATGTCGGCGACTGCCGTCGGCGCGTCGACGGCTGCAGTTAGGGTTGCCAACTTTTTTTCTAACAAATATAGTATTTTCGAAGCTATTACCTCTAAAAATATAGTAGATGGCAAAATGGTAAAAAAATAGTAAAAAATAGCGGCAGTCATGCCGCGCGATTCGCGGACTTAGACTTGAAGAGCGAGCTTTAAAAAAAGATTAAGGCTGGGTTCCGCTCTACGTAAAATATAGTAGTTTCGCCAACTATATCTTTTTTTTACAAATATAGTATTTGAGCCCCTAATATAGCAGAATACTATATTATATAGTAGGGTTGGCAACCCTAGCTGCAGTTAGCAGACGTGCCGCCCGTGTCTAAGCGCCCTGAGGGGCTACATGCAGTGACACTAGCGCCCCCAATGGCAAAATCATATCTTTATTTACATATTGTTTTTGGTAAAAGGGTCGGACCCATTTTTGGACCCGCGGCCACGAACCTGAGGCAAAACGGCCGTTTTTGGCATAAATGCTATCTAGTCTCAGGTCGGTGCTCCTAGGTTCCTCGGTAGTAGGCAGGGCCGGATTTAGGGGAGGGCAGGCGGGGCTACTGCCCTGGGGCCTCCACAAGGAAAGGGCCCCCACAAAAGGCTAATATGTACTATCATTAAATGCCAATTTTTTATGAGTACTTATAACGTGTGTTTTTTTTCAAATTAAAAAAAAATCGTCGTATTCATTGTTGTTTTTGTTTCGTATTTTTTATTTGGGAATAATCAGGGGCCTCCGCTCCTTCGTTGCCCTAGGGCCTCCAGACCTCAAAATCCGGCTCTGGTAGTAGGTCCTAAGTATTACTAATATTATGATTGAGAGATTGTACCGACACTGTTTCCAAAGAAAAAAAAGATACGTTTTATTTCCATTGGCGCGCTTCTCTAGTGTTACTGTATAGAGCCCCTTGAGAAATAAAAATGCGCTTAAAAGAAAAGTAAAAAGCACTCACCGGTTCTGACGGCAGTTAGTAAAATAAAGCTCCTCTCCCGAAACCATCCGAAAGCTTAAGTTAGCCATGCGAGTGTAAAGATTTGTCTGTTTTAAGGCGAAACCAGACGGTAAATTTTTCGTATATTTCCTCTTTCACTCAGAACGAAATGTGTTAGAGCTGCTTTGACGTCTGGCATTGGGCCTCTATCATTCAGAATTCATAAGCAGTCTATATACGTCCCACTGTAGGGCACAGGCCTTCTCTCAGACAGAGAGTATGGGCGTAATCACCACGCGTGCTCACCGCGGATTGGCGATTTCAAGCGCTGAGGTATGTGAATAGCTCAGACACTCAGGTTTCCTCACGATGTTTTCCTTGAATGATAGCGAGTGGTATTGCTAGTATAACTTCACAAATGTACATAACTCAGAAAACAAAGTCATAGATAGATAGATAGTCACATGCCCGCACTGGGAATCGAACCTGGGTCTCTCGCTTCCAATTCCAATGTACCCATCACGTCTAGTGATTACAAAAAAAATGTTTAATTTTGCTAATAGGATTGGAGACTTTGTTAGATATAAAATAACGGACATTTAAATACATTTTTGTTTTCCTATTCTAGGTTACTGTAAAAAAAAGTAAGTTGCAAAAGTTTTTCAGTAGCAAACTTTGACAATCATTACTAACTAAAATAACCCTAAAATGTCCGTAATATAATAATATCTAGCAAAAATCTATAAAAATATACTCTTTTTTTAGCACTTATCCCGCGCGCGAGACAAATACTCGCGCCATCTCGCTCTCATCCGCTGCGTGAGCGCGCGGAATATGGGCCGCAACTTTAATTTTCACAGAATAGAAATTGAGTGAAATGTTAAAAAAACGAAATGAGCATTTATTCGAATGCGGTCAAATGCGGTCATTCCGTGCGCAGCACTTTTGTTGACAAAATCGTTATTTTTACACTTTAATTTTTTGTCGTTGTGAACGAGGAAGGAAAAAGTTCACTCGAGTGAAAGTTCATCCGAGTGAATCGTCTGATGTTGCCTTAAGGCTGTATTCCGTACTCTCTTTAATACAACTTTAGCAGGTTATAAGTAAGTTATATTACATAAGTGTTCTCTATCTACAATATCTACATACATGGTAGAGATGACATTGACAGAGAAATGTAATTTAATATATCTATATTTTTTAATAGCAAGTCGCAATTTTATTTCAAAACCCCTCACGGTTATAAAAACCACGAGGGAGGCCTATGTCCTGCAGTGGGCGTCAAATGGCTGATGATGATGATGATGATGATGAAATCAATTTTAATCAACATAATCGCTTCTCGACAAAAGGTTTTTTGTAGTCACAGTACAATAAGTTAATTACCCTCAGACGTACGACAATATTTTCTTTTACATTTCTAAGTATATTTCAGTATTTATCTGTAGATACCAAGACGGAATACAGCCTTCGATTGATAATAGTAATAGAAGGTTTAAAACAAGAAATGTTAAGAAGCGTAACATAAAAAAACAAAACACGTTTCGGCCATTTTAATAGTTAATCAAAACACACATCAAGCACAACAAAGTTAAAAAACTTCTTATAACCTAATCAGAAAAAAGCGTTCATACAAATTATCAATTTCAATGAAACTAAATAATTTCTTTAATTTGTCACGATTATAACACAATTTGTACAAACGCTTGGAACAGAAAAATACAAAAACAAGGAAACACAATAAAAAGAGGTCAATATAATCAAGCAAGTAAAATTAAAAACACAGTTACTCCCAGTAATGCCACACTTTTGAAAATGTACTAATTAAAAATTCGTAAAATACCATTTATTTATTAATGTCGCTTAATCTATTCATAGGGCGCCAGCATTTTATTCATGCATATTTTAAAACTTGATTCATTTATTAACAGCAGGCAAACCGGATTTACTGAAATCTAGATAATCTGAAAAAACACTGCATTTTCTACAGATACACGGTCTTATTTATGAAAAGTCGCTTTCACTAAAAACACTCTTAAACCCAGTTTTTGGCACGATTTCTTCTTACAAACCAGCTTTACCTCCGTCTTAAGAGTGGTTTTAGTGGAATCGAGTCTTTATAATACGACTGTTACTTTATAAATCGGTTTATAAATCCAAAAGTACTTGAGTCGGTTCCATTCGCTAACAATTACAGGACCGCGGTGAACCACCTTTTCTCTTATCTAGGTACAAGATCATTTTAACATCTTTACGAGCCACTGTCACCATTTTCCAAATCACTTGGATCAAAACTCTCTGACATTCTGAATTTAGAAAGGAGTCGGTAAAATAGAGTCTCCTCAAAGGGAGGCCAGCTTGAATACTGTCTTCTGTATGGCCTCGCTGTGAGATGGTCTTTTGACGTATCGTACAGTAAAACTTTATGCGGAATCTCTTCAGGTGTCGTCAGTTTAGTTTTCGACTCTTCGACGGGAGTACTAGAACTTTCGCAGGTTTTAAAGCTGTCAGTTTTTGACGCGCATGCCGTGTGATAACTCTCCTTGGCCACCATTGAATAGAGTGATGTGTTCGCATCGCTTATGTTCTTTGAATCCGTGAGACTCTCGCACAATATCCCTGTTCGTTTAACTGCCTGTTCATCCCAAGAGCTCCTTGATATATTCTCGGAACTATCAGGCGTTTCGAAGTTTATAGCGATGAAACTTGGCATCGAGTTCTCGCTGAACCTTTTCATAGGCCCTTTCAGAGATTTCTCTTGATATTCAGCGAGATGTTCGTCAAAGGAAACCCAGTATTTCATGCCGCCACTATGAACGGATTGTGACATGGAAATTACGGAGGTCCGTTTGACGACTGGCGATTCTGATACAAGATCCTCTTTATCGTATAGAATTCGCAAATCCTCTCCTGAAATAGCATCACTTGTATTGGCTATAGGGGATTCGTCGCATGTGTCGAATATTTTTGAGTTCCCTCGTACAGGAGACGAGAATCTGCTATTGAGGTAATCTGTTGCGTCTTCTACGAACGCTGTATTCATGTCTTCATTCTGACCGTGGGTTTCTAAGACAGACGTTTCATCCATCCACTTCTGTACGCCGGAAAATTCTTCAGTATCATCGAAACTCATTTCGTTCGCCACAAAGGAGTTTTCGAAAATATCGTTGACTATGTGTTGAACAACCATTATGCCGTTTTGTTCAACATCTTCGTAAATCTCTAATTCCTGGTACGATTGATCGTATTTAACGAAGGTTTTGTTCAGTTGGTGTGTCAGCGTTTCTTGGTCTGTATACCAACTATCATCATCTGATAAGTTATCCTCGGTTATTTTATCCAGTATCTCTTCCAAAATACTGTACGCGCATTCTATGAACGCTTGCCTTTGATCATCGTAAATTTCATCCTTGTTGAAGAACACTGGCCTCATGTTTTCAAAACTGAACGGTAATGTTATCTCAGCTCTAAATTCTGTCTGTCTTAATTGAACAGCAGTATTATCAGGATTACGTAACTCTTTGAGCATCTTTTGCAGAGCTTGGTCGTCCACTTCCTCGTCTAAGACTGAACTTACGACACTTTTTACGCTTTCCGGTACTATTTCGTCAATGTCTGGTTCTCTTGGTAATATTTCTATTCTAGAGTCTGTAATACGGCTAGAGTATTCTCTTATTTCTTTATTTGATGTTTTTTGGGTCAGCGATTCTTCAATTTGAGCGATGATATCCGAAGAACCGGCCAAAATATCATGATTGGGTTGTGCAGTGACAACCAACGATGTGTCTTCGACATTTCTTGCTAAATTTGATGCCATGTCAAGATTTTTTTTTTCTACTAACATGTCCTCAGTTTCTTCGTTAGCTTCTTTAACATTAACAACTGCTATGTCAAAGTTTGACTCTAAATATTTCCCCGGGATGTAAACATCCTTTGCGTCATCAATTTGAATATTTTCTTCATGAAACATCATATCATGATCTGGTTCCTGTTTTGACACATTTGTATCAACAGTTGGATCTGTTTCTTTATTGAAATTTTGAATATTTTCTGCAATATTCACTGTAATTTCAAAATGAGATCTATTAGTATTCACGACTGGGATAACGGGTGTAGTTTCTTCGTGTTCTTTCATCTCACCATCGATTGGTTCACCACTTTTCAATGTTTCCGAAACATCAGCTTTATCTTTTAACCTTGCAGTAGCTGCGGTTTCAGAAAAACAATGCTCTACATCGTCCAGACCCACTTTAGTATTCTCTTCACAATTCAACTCTTCTCTTCCAATCCAATCCTTCTCTTCAGTTGATTCAACTATTTCCATTTCTATAACTTCATTGTTACCAATAAGACCAGAGGTTTCAGTTTTTATTAAATAATTTTCACTGGTTTTTTCACTTTTTAAGGGCTCAATAACATGATTATCCTTGTCGAGAGACGACTCTCGATTGGTTTCATTTTCGGGCTGTTTGAACACATTTGATGCATAATTTTCCTGAAATCCAGGTTCACTGCTAGTTTCTACTACTACATTCAATCCCCATAAGGGCTTTGCTGTAAATAAAATATCTTCAACGTCAACAACTGTTACTACTTTCTTTGTGCTCTTGCCATTGTTAGCCTTAGCTTTATTCACGATCAGTGAAAATGTTCGTTCAAATATGTAGTAAATAATAGCTTCAATTATTGTCTCATTTTCTGACGTTTGAGAGCTATCAGTGATTTCGGTGTCATTTAGGTCAATAATTTGTTTGTCTAGGTGCTGTACTATCTTTGCTATTGAAAATGTCTCTTGATCATTTCCTGGCAGTGGATTTTCAAAACTTTGTTCAGAGTTCTCTTCATTAAACTTTTCTGTCAATTGTAAAGTTATGTTGTAAATTCCGGGGGTGAATGTTAAGCGCATTTCTGTTTGTTCAGAAGATTCTTCTTCGTTTTTTTCATTCAATTTACTTTTTTCAGTGCAATTTTCAAGGTTTTGTAAATTCATCACATTCAATGAGTCTTTTTCACTCACATCAAACTTGATATCATAAATATCATCTAATTGCATGACATTTTCCTCAGCATTCGGGTCAAACAATTTAATGTTTCGTCCTTGTTTTAAGAATTCAACGTCTCTAACTACATCAATATCGGTGCACTCACTGAAGTCAATGTTAGCCAAAAGGAGACCAATAATTTCAGAAACAGCTTCATATTTCTCAAATTCAAGTGTGGTGTTGAAGCTTGGGACCTCAGGAATGGTACTACCTAAGCTGTACTCTCTTGAACTAGACAGTGACACTTTTGAATTAACTTCCGTTGTGTCATTTTGACGTTCAGTATCTTGGGATTCAAAGATTTTACATGATGACATTTCTTGACCTACGTTTGATTCCGTTCCAGTAGTGTTTGTAATTTCGTACGGCTCTGGTTCAATCATTTCAGATTTGAGTTCCAATATTTGGGGCTTTGTATTGTTAGGATTTGTATTCTCAGATGTTTGAAGTACAAACATTTTGAGTTCTTTGCGATTGTGGTTTAGTTCTAGTTCTGCTGCTAAGTTGTTTTTTTTGTTGCTTTCTTTTGTTTCAACAAGCGTGACATTAAATTCTGATATTCCTTCATCTGCCTGCACAAGAGGCTCATCAATCTGTGGTCCTTGTGGAAACTTATCATAAGCGATTACTGAATCAGATGACGATTTTCCAGCACTCAAGCCTATGGACGCAGATCTTATAGCATCGTTGGAGAATATCTCAAAGATGTTCTCGTAAACTGAATCTATGATCGACTCTTGATCCTCCATAACTTCTGCTTCGGTGCAAACAGCCTCTTCCAAATACATCTCCATGGCGGTTTCTACAGCTGTATTAGTTACGTTTTCTAGATAGAACGTCGTGACGTCAGAACCTTCTTCTAGAACAATATAGTCAGGTGTTCTATTGTAAACATAAGCCGTTTCCAGTATGTGGCTTGTCAGTTTTGTAGTTTCGGCAGATTTGACCAGTTCTTGTTGCAGCTGAGAGACGTTTACCACCTTATCAAAAATATAATTTACGATATTTTTCGAGATACTTTCGTTTTCGGTGTCTGGGTCTCGGTGATAGATGTCCTCAATTATTTCTTCTACTATGCACTTAGAAACCTGGTCTGTAGTTTCCTTTGGTACTTGTAACGGTTCTGTCACTTTTGTAATTACTTCGTGGTCTGTAGTCTCACTTATATCATTGAGCAATACATCTACTTTAAAATCACAATGTTCGCCAAATATTTTCACACTCTCCTTTCCGCTTTCGTTGCCTTGAGTGACATTAGACTCGTCACCATAAGAACTCTTTGACTCCTCCAAAATCGGTTCCAAAATAGTAGTCATCACTGGCTCTCTCTTTTTTCTTGGCGATCTCTTCGAGTTTTCATTTCCATAACCCTCGTAGTAAAAGTGTATAGGGACAGAATAGTCTCTTATGTCTTTCTCTACGAGATCTTTGACGGGACTCTCGTACACGGCTTGCGTGAAGTCCATATCATCGCTGAAGTTCAGATAGTCTCCATGCATTGTCTCCATGGAGTCGATTTTGTCAATGTCAGTTTCTTCTGTACCACTTCTGTCTACTACCATAGAGCTCCATTTAGCAATATCTGTTTTCATGACCTTTTCTGACCCTTTATGACCTAAGTGATCATTAACAATTTCCGGATCAGCTACAGCTACTTCTGCTCTATGCACATCGTGGTTTCCGTCAAATTTCTCCTTGAGTTGTATCACGACTTTGTTGTAGACCTTTTTCGACTCCTCATCAACTGGCGACAGCTTCTCCAGTTGCTCTCTTAAGCCGTCAACTTTGGCCGGAGTTTTCTCTATCACCGTTAGGTTATCAGAAGAGTAGCTTGTCTGCATATCGCCCAAGTAGCAATCCTCAGTAAACTCTTGGCTCTCCACGAATTCACTGTCACTCTCCTTAATGGCGTCAGCGACTTTATAAACCGGTAGCTCCATTTGTATCACATTAACCACGTCAAATTCTTTTGTGGTCTCCTGTATATACTTCTGCGAGACGTTATCGACGGTGGAGCTAGACTCTCCGCTTCGTTTCTCCACAAAACTTCTCGAGAGCTCCCAAGCATAAGAATTATTAGACGCACCACACGATCTGCACCTTGGCAAGTGGAAATGCGGTGGCTCCGGGTCTTTGATGAACGAGTTGATGAACCCTGCATGCGAGTTGGTCCTGAAAAGCCTGGCCTTATTCGTCTTGCGGCTCTGTCTAGGTAGCGAGCGGGTTCTGAACGTAAATTCCGACTTATACCTGCCATCCCATTCGAGAGAAGGAATAGAATACAGACTAGAGCGGCTGCTAGCCTGCCCTGGCTGGTAAAGCTCCAAAGCGTCAGCTCCGACGCTGTCGTTGGAGCTTAGCAAACGCGAGTTCAAGCTAACTTTGCACTTAGGGTGCCCTGTCTTTTTATCTTCTAAGGGGGAACTCTCTGGAGTGTCGTATATTTTGACGATGCTGTCAAAGTTGGTATTACGGGAGTAGTTGCGTTGGGTGCGTTTGTTGGTGGACAATGTTGGGTTCGGGGTTAGTTTTGGGGTGGGCGCCCTGGGGCGGACTGGTGCGTTAGAGGCCTGGATTGTACCTGTGGGAATGGAAGAGGGCGTGCAACACACAAGCGAGTTAGGGTGAAAATACAGCGACTAGCAATAGTTTTTTTTATCTTGTATGTCTGATTCACGATTCTCGTTCACATTTAATTGGATTTATTATTGCGGTATCTTATTGTGATAAAATCCATGTGTCTCTTTTAAATATACGTCAGTTTACAAGACGAAAAACAAATTCTTAGCCTCTGTAAGCAGTGCAAAACAGTTCGACACACATTAAGTTAGTGGGGACATTTGCAACGAATAACGAAGCGTTTGATGATATTGTATTCGGAAGAAATAAATAATAATAATATGCTAGGCTTTCATAGTGTATACTAGGCGTCGTCTTAAATACAGATGTCATGTGCAGATATACGAGTACCAAGTTATCTAAGAAGAAAAACTAAAGACAGTGTGTAAGGTATTTGTTAATTAACATTAACAAATTCAGAAATTTACAGAGATAAGGTACTCAATATCTAGTTCTATTCTATTCTAGTTAGTACAATCGGCGGTCTTATCGCTAAGAGCGATCCCTTCCGGACAACCTATTTAAGGGATGATACATAATAAACAATAAGACGGCACGATTTTTGTCTCAACAATGAAAAAAAAGCACAAAAAATGTTTCAATAATCAAGATAGGTAGATACATAGAATATTCTTTATTGTATGTACACCAGGAATAACATGTGAGAATTAAACAATAATATACTACAGTACAATTGGCGGCTTTACTACCTAAAGTAATTTCTTCCAGACAACCATTGACGGAAAGAAATTGGGTATTTGACAAAATATCAAACGAGTTACTTTTAAAACGGAATTTTGTATGAAAATACTTGCTTATGACGTCACATTTCAGAGCACTCTTTCTATGTTTAATCTATTTAAAAATTGTAATAACTAGTAATCGACTAAAAGAGATACATTTTCCGAGATATTTTGTAATTTTTGTTTTAATCAAGCATATGAAATTTTTGAGCCCGTCTTGTATGGCGCGTTTTTGTACCACGTGACTAGAATTAGTTATAACACGAAAAATATTAGAAGAAAAAACAAACCACGTTTATTTATCTTTTAACATGGCCTCTTCTTGCATATTTTGCTTAAATGCACCGACTACCCGTCATTTAGCTTCTAGATTTTTTTCCGTCAATGCTTGTCTGGAAGAAATTACTTTAAGTAATAAGGCCGCCAATTGTACTGTACTATATTATTGTTTAATTCTCATATGTCATTCCTGGTGTACATACAAAAACAATATTCTATTTATACGTTCTTCGATTATTTAAAACATTTTTTGTACTAATTCTCCATTGTTGAAACAAAAATCGTGCCGTCTTATCATTTATTATGTATCAACCCTTAAATAGGTTGTCTGGAAGAGATCGCTTTTAGCGATAAGACCGCCGAATGTACTAAGAACTAGATATTAAGTACGTGTGAATTACTGGTGTGCAATAAAGTGTTATCTATCCATCTACCTAAATATAGGACTATTTAGTGACAACGTATGTTTTAACAGACTTTGGCGTGTTTACAGTGTATGCAAGAAGAGAAACAATGTCAATTGGCAAAATCTCCAAGTCATATTAAATCTTAGACGCTTCAAGGAATCGTTTTTATGTTTTTTTTTTTGAGAAGTGTCTTTAAGACAGAATATCTTTTGGGAGAAATTTACAAGTGGCGGGAAGATGCTGGATGCAGGCCGCTTCCAACCGGTCTTTTTGGAAATCCATGGACGAGGCCTATGTCCAGCAGTGGACTTCTTGTGGCTGACTGATGATGATAATGATCTATTGCAAAAGTGGCATTGGATAGGACATGCAATGAGGAGATCCGATAGCCACCCATCCAAAATTGTTCTACAATGGTGCTCCACTGGAACATGAAAGAGAGGACGCCCTAAAACCACCTGGGGACGTCCAGTCCAGCAGGAAGCCACTACTACCGGGACAAATATGGATGAGCTTGAACTAAAGGCGCAAAATCCGCTATGGAAGTCTGTTTTGAGAGCCCTATGTCCCTAATGACGGATAACAGGAACTGACGACGATGATGACCTATTACTGCGATAGGTAACTTGGTACTTTACGATTTGCCGATAACGTAGATGACATGGAGCTCAAACACCTTTTTTTTATTTATTCAGGGAGAAAAATCAGAATTGACAAACTTATAAGATAAAAAAATATTGGTGTCAATATAGTACATTTTGCCAATTCCTCAGCATTTCCCGCAGATAGGTAATACTTAATATCATGAATAAGAGGCGCGATACACGATGTAATTTAGTTCTAAAATTAAAATAAACAAATAATAAAGATATAATAAATACATATATACATCAAATAACACATAAATGAGCGACAATGTTGGCGGAACAGACACAAATGACGAGCCAGTAATAAACACTTCACCAGAAAATAACAGTGAACGTATAACAAGTTTCATTTGATGTTATAAAAACGGAGCTACATTTATCACAAAATCATGAACCCACATATTTAGACGAACAATACGAAGGGTTAAGGTACAAACAACAGGTCAAAGAGACGGACAAAACAATTAGCCCAAAGACAAAACAGTTTCTGAAAAATTCCAGTAAACTTTTGTCGACGTCACTCCAAATTTATCTCCACACATATTACACTGAACGATCACAGATTACACTACAGACAAAACGTTATAAAATACGAGACAGAAAAACAGGACACTAAGACTAGCCCAAAGCCTGTAAAAAAGTAAAAGAGCCCTTAGAGTCTCCATTCATGAACTTTCGCCAAAACAAGATTAATCTAACTTTCATACCAACACATTTTACACTATAGTTTCGCATAATCTCCCATCTCGTTTATCATTTATTCTCATGGATTGTCTTATCCATTTTAGATAGTTTATACAACCACTAAAGGCCATTACGACTCAAGCGACAACTCCTAGTACTTTTCTTTTTAATCGACCAGACTGTATTAACTTGTCAGTGGCCTGATTTATTATGCACACCAGATCCTGTCAGAATCCGGACCTTTGCGATAGCATTTACTATGGCATTTGACAGTTAGACGATTGGAATCATACAGGATTTGGTACGCGTCATATGGGAGCTGATCAAAACACCACAAACAAACAGCGTTTCTAACAAAACATCTCCAGCTTCTCAGATCCAAACACACAACCACTCAAGCCAACGACAACATTGTGCCGCAACGGCTTTATCATATTACATGATTTATACAACGACAGCATATGCAATAGAGCGCCCTAGTCTTTCTGAAGACCACTTTAAAGGTCCAATCAGGGCCGCGTTTCACAGAACTACAAGTCATAGTTTATTATGACAATTCGATGTACACTGTGTAGCCGTGTCTACCTACTTGTTAATCCGTGAGTTAATCGACTTTGCAGTGTACATCGAAATATCACAGTAAACCATGAATTTTAGTTTTATGAAATAGGGCTCAGCCGCTAAATTACGCGCACCACATCCCGAACGATTCCAAACGTCTGTTAAATTCCATACAAATTGCTCGCGTAAACGTCAGGATTACGACAGGATTTGGTGCGCATAATAAGGCCCCACATTCCTTCCAAAACGACACTAGGCCCAATAACCCAGCCACCATCGCTCTGACACCGGCGACAATACCTCTAACGACATTCTGCTGTACGGCGACCCGACTGTGCCGCACGACGACCGGCGGCGACGTCACGGGCGACGTGGGCAGTGACGTCACGGGCGACATGACCGAGGAGGCAGTCGACGCGGCCGAGTCGAGGAATACCTCGTCGTCGGACAGTAGGTTCGGGTCCCGGAACGCGTCTTGCGACGGAAGCAGGGTTAGGGATGCAATTCGCAACGACGAGATTTTGAAGTGCAATTTGTGATTTCATGAATTTAGTGCTGAATCAATGGTGAGATTTTCTTATTGTGTTGGATCAATGATGCGAAATTCCTATTGTAAATTGTGATATGATAAATATAGTTTCGAAACAATCACGAAATTCTCTATGAAAATTGTGATTTTTAAAAGTGATCGATCAATGACGAGATTTTTTCGAGAAAATGGTGATTTGATCACGTTAGTCCTACACTAATGACGATATTTCTCCGTGTAAAGTGAAATTTGATGAGTTCAGTGTGGGACCAGTGACAGGATTTGAACGTGTAAATTGTGATTCGATGAATTTAGTGGTGCTGAAAACTTCCGTACTCTATATTAAAATAACCTACGTATATCAGCATCATATTTTTGAAGAGAATTCAAGCGAAGGAGGAGTCATGCCACCGTTAGAAAATAAGTCAGTTGAAAAGGGAAATAACATGCAAGGTTACTTTTATTTCATTTTATTCAGCTTTTTCTGGATGTTAACAAAAACCTACAGCCTAGTGTTGAGACACGGCCACCACTACCTTTAAATATTATTGTTAATTATGTTTTAAATTGAATCTAAGATTAATAATTATTAATACTCATGCATGTAACATAAATCTTTTGGTAATAAATAATTTTTTATTACACCGTATATACGTCCCACTATAGGTCACAGGCCTTCTCTCGGGGAGAGAGTATGGGCTTAATCACCACGCGTGCCCACTGCGAATTGGCGATTTCAAGCGCTGAGACACACAGGTTTCCTCACGATTTCTTCCTTCACCGTTAGCGAGTGGTATTGCTACTATAACCTCACAAATGTAAATAACTTAGAAAATAAAGTCATAGGCACATGCCCGCACTGAAAATCGAACCTAGAAGTCTCTCGCTTCCGAGTCCAATGTTCTACACACTAGGCTACCACCGCACTTTAACAAATGGTTGATAGATATCGCCGAAATACGGTGTTTACTCATCCTAGGTCATTCATCCATCTCATTAATGAAAGAAATATCAAATTATATTATCAATATCGTAACTTGCCAAAAATTTGTTTGTTTGCATTCAGTGAACAGCTGAATAAAATGAAACATACGTACTTACACATTCGCTGCATTCAAGCGTAACGGACAAGAAATGTAGGTATTAAACAAAAATGTACTTTCTTTTCTCTTAGAATCGTTCACTGCGAGTGTGTACGCGCACCCAAACTATTATTTTGTAGACTAATTTGACAGTTCACACAACAGAAACACTAACGTTTGAGACGGACCCCGTCAAGGAGCAATTCCCATACAAAAAAAATTGTTTGGTTTTATTTACAAACGACATGCGGATCGCAATGTAACTTTACCAACACGTTCAGCTCACAACTCGATTTGAGTCCAATCGAGGTTCGTTCATGCTTACAATTGGAAATAAACTTATCAAAAAGAAATTATACCCACGAGAATAGTTTCCATCAAGTCTCTTCAGGCTATAATTTATAGTTTATTTTTCAATGCAGTTGCTCGTAAAGTTTTCTTTTTTGTGTAACAAAATTATGCGGAAACAGACTCTTTATTTCACACGTGAAATAAAACAGTACTGAAATCCTTTATCACGCAAGTCATAAAATTTAAAAAAATACAAAGATGCAAGGAGGTTTTGCTGTCCAAAAAAAAAAACAATTATTTATAAGTATGCGCGCTCTAGCAATAATTGAATGATGATAAACACCATAAAACATAAGATTCTTGATTATCTCACGAAAAAAAACTGTATGAAACGCGCGCTCTGCAAAGAAAGCACGCAATTTTGTTGTAAATAGGCTTTGGTGAAATAAAATTACTTTATTATACTTATTTTTTTATTGTATTTCCTCGCAAAATGCATTGAAAAATGTTGTAAGATACTTGAGCGTAAAAGGTTTTTAGCCGAATGCGTTGTTTTCAATTTGGCACTTATTCGTATACAACCTTACTTTCCGCACGTGTATCTTAAATAACTATTATATTCTCAGTTGTAAGCACGATTAAACTTCGATTTGTGTCCTCTAAACGTATTGGCAAAGTTTCAATGCCATCCGGCATGTAATTTGTAAATAAAAATCAAACTACGTTTGTATGGGTATTGCTCCTTGAAGGGCCGCCTTAAGGACTATCCAGGTTACAACGGGCCGGCGACGTTGGGGGCGCAACGATACAAACCAAAATTAACGTTAAATGCTTTAGGATAGAGACTAAAATAAGATAATAAAAAACCGGCCGTCGAGCACGTCAACGGGCTTCTTTTGCACTTGTATAATAGTCTCTAACTTCAGAAGTATTTAAGGATTATTTTGGATTGAAATCGTGCCACCGTAGTAACATGGATAGACCTATATTATGTCGTCTGAACAGTTACGTAAAACGCGCGCAAACTGCCAAATCAGCCTACTGAACCAATCACAAGACACAGGAATATGTACAGTCGCCAACACAAGGACCTTTACCAGACGTGCACTCTAGTTCCGTCCACACACGAGTGATTATGCAACAAAAAAGTACAGGTCGAAGTGTTGGAGATTGTACAGTGTACCTAACATGTCAAACTACGTACCTTTCGTCCTCTCAGCATGGATGCGCTCTGCGTGCAAGAAATCTGTGGTGTCCACTACGAGAGAAAGAGAAAACATGTGTAACCGGAGCATTCCTCGACAAAAGACAGGTTCATTCATTAGGTGCGTTCACACCACAAGAGATTGCGCGCCGGACCGCGCGGCCACGAGAATGGCGGCGCGCGCGTAATGCTTTAACTAATTTTTATCCTTTATAATGATCGATGTATAAATCGATGTAAATAAAATAAAAAAATGTGTGTGTGTCTCAAAGCACAAATTTCTCAAAGATTCATCTATACATTACATTACATAAACGCACGCCTGTATCCCAAAAGAGCAGGCAGAGCCCGGGGTTTGTCATTTGCCACGATCCTGACAAACATGGTAATCTATCGAAAAAGCAAAGAAGTACGATAAAATAACGTGGAGCGGATACGCAATCTCTTGTGGTCTGACCGCAGTCAGAGTCTGTTTACAGGAATCAAAAGTATGCAACATACTGCATGCAGTATTTTCCATAAAAATTAAAAGAGACAAGCAAACATAATATACAATACATTATGATTCTTGAAAAAGTATAAAGGTAGAGACTAATTTCGTGTTGCTATTCTATTTAAAAAAAAAATACCTTATACTTCTTTCAATCATCATTTCAAAATTGCCTAGATTTTTTTTTTAATAAAACCTAAAAAGGTTGACTCAACGTGCAAAACCTTCCTCAGGGAAGAGACCCGTGCCCCTCGGTGGGGACATAATGGGTTGATGATGATGAACGTGCAAAAATGTTTTGTAATTTCGAACGTGCAAATGAACAAATAAAACCAAAACTTTAGGGAAAGAAATAAAAACGTGCCAAAACTAACAGAAAAAAACACTTCAGGTGGTTTCGAAACACTGACCTCAAACTATCAGTTTAATTTAACGAAGTATTCGCACCCTTATGCTCGTAATCGTAAGGGAGTATAAGATAAGATGTGGTTAGTTTGTTTTATGTTAAAGTTTGACTCAAAATGTCCTGGGCCACATTCCATAAAACTACAATTCATAGTTTATTACGACAATTCGATCTTTACGGCGAAGTAGTCTACTTGTTAATGTGGGATTCTATTAACTTTGCAACGTACATCGAATGGGGAACTTGCGTCTAACTTAAATTGGAGTGACATTGCCTTTATACCATAGAAGACATATAAAATTTAGGAAAAATAAAACAAAATAATCTTTTTTTAGGGTATTTCGGGATCACAAAACATTCGAAAAATAAAGTTACTAAATAAAAACTTAGTTTAAAATTTAGTTTTTTCATTTAATTCTAATCGTTTCTCTTATAAGGGTGTAGATGCATAAAACATTATTTTACGAGATGACTCAAATATTGACCAACGCTTCAGACATTATAAGGCGTTACATGCAAGTTGTGATGTCAAAGTTTAAGCCCGATTTGTATGGCGCGTTGTTGTACCACGTGACTACATTGACTTTTCGACAGGTTACATTATGAAAAGTATTAGTCGCAGAGAAAAAAAAAATCACCTACGTTATTTACTTTTAAATATGGCCTCTCCCACTATATTAAAATATTTTGTTAAGTGTAACTTCTCCACTGTCATAGCAGACCAGGAATTGTAGATCTACGAAATAGGGCCCCGCGCAGCGGGCTCGCGGACCGTCGCGCAATCCTTTGCAATCTAACCGGACCTTCACTCAAGTCGAACCTTGACATGAGTTGCAACAAACTTAAAATAAGTTGTACGATAGAACACTCACCATCGCTAAGCACCACTTCAGGCTGGCTGCGTACAGGCGCCTGTTTTGTTTCTATTCTCAGCACGCGGTGCTCTGGAAACAAGAGCGAAGCATTATTAATCTGCAGAATTCTAAATTATCGTTAACCGCCTAGGACATAAGACTCACCATCGCGCGACTCCTCCTCAGTTTCGGACACAGGCGAGGTGACTTGCGCAGCGCTTATGGCCTCAGACTCCGACAGGTCAGTGTCGTCTGCGGAGTTTTATGGAGTGTTAAAGTTGATAATACACCTTAGTTAAAACGTTCACAAACTTGGGGAGCTTGCCTTAAACATAGATTAGAGTGGCATTGTTTTTGACGCGAAGCGTCTTTCAGTTCGGTAGAAAACGAGCACGCAACGAAAACATGTCGCCTCGGCGAGAGCTGTAACTCTGTAACAACGTGTCGTGTGCAATTCATTTATACAGGGCGTCCCAAAATTATGGGCCATGAAGGGAAAGTACCTTAAATATCGTAGATAGGGTATTTTGCTGAAAGAAGACTTTATGTTATTTTTAAAAGTTAGTAATTCTGCATTCAAAGATTTTCTAAAAATTACTTGCCTCCTCTGGGAATCGAACCGACTTAAATGTAAAAAAAACACCCCTACTTTTATGATGCCAATCGAAAGTATGGCCAAAAACTAATAACTCTTCTTAAGTAACATAGTATTTTAAAAGAAAGGAACAGAGTGAAATTAATCATTTTAATCAAATTAAAAACATACATGAAACTGCCGTAGTGAATTAAGTGGGTATTTTTTTGTAAATTAATTAATTAAATGCTCAAAATGTGATCTCTCTCGTCTTACGCAAATCGCCTATCTTTTAATGAGTCCGCTGCCTTTTTGTTGATTTTCTCATCTTTTTATGGTGAATACTCGATATGATATGACACATTTCTGTTTGTAACTCGCCCACGTTCTCGTATCGCTTTTTGTATAGCATATCTTTTTCACGTATCCCCAAAAGAAGAAATCTAATAGTGTAAGGTCCGGGGATCTGGCCGGCCATCTAATCATTCCATTCGTACCAATCCAAGTAGGAAAACATTCATTTAGAAAATCTCAAGAAGAGTTATTAGTTTTTTGCCATTCTTTCGATTAGCATCATAAAAGTAGGGGTGTTATTTTTTTACATTTAAAGCGGTTCGATTCCCAGATGAAGCAAGTAATTTTTATAAAATCTTTGAATGCAGAATTACTAACTTTTAAAAATAACATAAAGTCTTCTTTCAGCAAAATACCCTATATCTACGATATTTAAGGTACTTCCCCTTCATGTCCCATAACTTTGGGACGCCCTGTATATCGTTGAGAAGAGCAAAGTAGCCATTGCTCAGGTCCTCTTGACTCGTGGCCGCTAGATGGCGTCAGTGCCGCGTAACACATTGCGCAGTTTGGGACAAAAGTTTACGCTTACATATCCAAGACGTTTCACGCTAAAACAACTGCCGTGTAACCCGAAGCCGCCCCACTCGCTTTTATACAATAGCATACAGAAGAAAACTCAGAAAAAAATTAAAGCATAATATTTTTTTCGGTGCTACATAGATATCTTATTAGATTTAGTTTTTCATTGAATTGTCAACTGAGTGACTGGCTAAGTGACTCACAGTGCCACCTTTCCTCCACGTCGGTGCCGTGATCGAACGGGTTACGGGCGTATGGTACTGTATGCTATTGATTGTGATTAACTGACCGATTCAATGACTAAGCGAGTGACTCAATGATTGACGGACTGTCTCAATGATTGACCGAGTGACTCACAGTCGCCGGTGCGCTGCCTTTCTTCCACGGGGCGGCGGTACTCATCGATCTCGCGGTCGGTGACATGATCGAACGGGTTGCGGGCGTATGGTACTGATTCCTATTAATTGTAATTAACTGACCAATTCAATGACTAAGCGAGTGATTCAATGATTGACTGATTGTCTCAACGATTGACTGAGTGACTCACAGTCGCCGGTGCGCTGCCTTCGCTCCACGGTGCGGCGGTACTCGTCGATCTCGCGGTCGGTGACGTGGTCGAACGGGTTACGGGCGTAGGGCGCCGAGTAGACGGTGGCGTTGTGCTGGTAGCCGCGCTGGATGATGCCCTTAGAGGCTGCGCCCATCAGGACCTAGGAGGGCGTAATTATGACTATATAAAATTATGTCTAAATAAATAAATGTCTATGAAAGCCTGAGAGCAGCCGGAGTGTCTGAGAGCCTTGAAGCGCGCCTGAATGAGTCCAAAATAATCTTTCAAGAGTCCGAGAGCTTATGACAGTCCAAAAGTCTATGTCAGTCCAAAAGTATCATTACAGTCCAAAAGCGTCTATGACAGTCCAAAAGCGCCTATGACAGTCCAAGAGTGTCTACGACAGTCAAAAAGTGTCTATAATACTCCAAAAGTGTCTATGACAGTATTGACAGTCCAAAACCGTCCGTAGGTGTGGAGTACTGTCCAAAATGTATGGAGCGTCGTCTTACCACGTGGTCGCCAGTGTGAGTGTGGCTGGCATCCTCAGCAGCCTGGTTCAACTTGTTGGCCTCGTCCCAAGTCACACCCTCGAGGATATGGGACTGAGGACCGGCGCTGATTTTGTCGGCGCGTCGGTTGTCCTTGATCTGCGGGGGGTTGGGTTTCGAGGTCATGCTTGTGTTTTTTCTTAAATGCGATTTTTTGTTGAATGACCGTAAAAACCTCGATGATTCTTGGGGAGCTAGATCACGTTAACTAATCTGAACGGAAGAGCAATGTTTCGTGGTTGAAACATATTCAACAGAAAGCGTTATTCTCTGTGACCGTAATCAAGGTCAAGGGCTGGAAATCAATGATTTGCTAAGCCGTCGAACTTTCTATAAAACATACAATATTTAGTTAATTGTATAACAATTGAAATTCCCTACCGCGGTGGTAATCAAGCCCACACACTCTCTCTCTCTCTCTCTCTGAGAGAAGGTATGTACAATAAACCAAAGATATTGGGATACCCAGATATGGTAACCAGGCAAGGACATCACAAAAATGGATAATCACCAAGTCCAAGGCGAAATCAAAGTACGCTGGCCCAATTAGGGAATCGAACCCACGATCTCCGCCATGGTTATCAAACCAGTTACTAGAGACAAACGAGGTAGTTTTTGAATAAGACTCTCACAGTGTTTTCAACTTTCTTAGCGGTCTTAAAAATTGAATAGAAAATTTATCCATACCTGCTGCTGCAGAGCCTTGAATTCCTTCGGATTGGTCTTCATCGGCACAAACTGGAGAGTATCAATCTTCACAGGGGTGCTGGAGTGCGCTGGTGAGCCATCTTGCACCCACTGTCGTCGGTAATAAGGTCCACGATCCAATTGTCGAAGGTTCCAGAAGTACGGTCGTCCAATCACGTCACGAGTGTAGAGTGAGTTTGTCGTTTTCAGAAGGAGAAAAAATTGTTTAAATTAGTAAAAATGTTGCCAGCATGTCGTACTTTTTTGTGAGATTTCATACGAATACTTTTTTTATGTAATGCAGTTTTTATTATAGAAAGTATTCATATGACGTCCCGTACGTTTTCAGTTAGGATCAGGTCAGTAACAAAAGAATAAAAAAGAAAAGAAATAATATAGTGTGTTCATAAAAGTGGCATCTTTTTAATTACAAATATAAATAAGAAAAAGTTGTGCTCAGGAAGCTAAGATTATTTGGCTCTCAAATAATATTAAAAAAAAAAAAAAATCCTGGCTCAAAGCCCATCGAGATTGTACAGTACTTTATATTTTTTTCGGGTCGGACGATCAATAATTAATTTTTCCCATGCTTAGGTACGCCCACAAGCGAATGAAAAAAAATCTCTTGACAATTCCAAAAGCTACTGGCCACTTATGCATGCATTAATAACATAAAAAGTAAAACAAAACAAGGTTTGTTCCGGAACAAGTTAAGTCATGACGTACATACACTTAAACGTCAATGGTTGTAACCAGTGGCGTCCAATGAGCAATCAGACGTGCACAACAGTGGGTGACGACCAATGAGAGCTTTGCAAATGTAAGTCAGAACCAATAACGTGTTCCAGGTTCACTTTGCAACAAAAAGGACGAAAGAAAAAAGGTTGTTGTGCAAGGAAGGATTTACTGATTTTTTTCATGTGGCAACGTTTTTTACCAATTTCTCTAGTCTTATTCTCAACTGTACAGACTCGATGTCTTTCCGTAGTAAAATCATTGACAGTTCTGTCATGACATTTCTGTCAATAATAATACTGTAAAACCAGGGTAGTTGCAGTGAAATGCCATTGAAACACCTTTATATTTTTATAAACAATAAATAAACTATGTCAATACGTACATACAGTATAAGCTTGTAACAAGCGTCATTATAAAGTGAGGTGCTGATACAAATTACCCTGAGTCCTGAATGAAAAGAAACCTATACCTTGAAATATAAACCCAGTGGAAAAATGGTAAGTATTCCAGTTACCAAATTTAAAAGAAAAAACCAATAGCCATAAGCAAAACATATACTACTACGTTTTTTAAGAAACAAACTCACCAAAATTATGAGTTTACCGTTACGTCAATGTCTAATCGGATTCATCGTACCGACCGACGAAACGTCAAACCGATGATTCCGATTTAAAGTAAGCATAAGATTTATCCGTTACGAACATATAATTATAGAGAAACTGGTGCACAGTGTGTTCTGAGACCCGATTTTCGGACGTGTCCATTTTTATTGCATAAACCGAAATGCCATTTCAAACAGCAGACGAGAACGCCCGAATGCCAAATATGTTTAATTACGAACATATGAGTATTTGAAAATCGGACTTTATTTCTTCTCGTGAAACAGAAAAAATATTCCTTTAGTTAGTAAGTTGAATTTTTTTTTTTTATTTTCTACGCCAAGTTTCGTAGTTTTTCCAGAGGATGAACACTCAAAAAAAGTAAAAGTATTCCCATAAGAAAGTAGGCCATTGTAAGAACCAAAGACGTAGACCGAAAACCGATAGAAAGGGCCCAATAATAAGAGAAATAATACTGTACCGTTTACTCCTTTTTCAAAGGTCAACTGAAGGTTTTGGGACAGCAAAATTTATTCAGGTTTTTTTCTTAAATTACATATATAAACTCACGCCCGTTTCCCGGAGGGGAAGGCAGAGACCAGGGTTTGTCATTTACCACGATCCTGACAGACCTTGCCATTATAGTTCATAATCAAATAATTAATAAGATGGACAGATGACCTCATCCAAGTGGCAGGAAGACGCTGGATGCAAGCCGCTTCCAACCGGTCTTTTTGGAAATCCATGGAGGAGGCCTATGTCCAGCAGTGGACTTCTTGTGGCTGAATGATGATGATGAATCTATTAGTAGCTGCTTTTTGCGGTTTTTATACTTTTCACTATCTCTCGCCATCAAATGAAACAGTTTGGCGAGTTTTATACATTTATTGTATTTGTTTGTATATTATTACTAGCTGACTCCGCAAACGTTGTTTTGCCATATTAATTAGTCTACGACCTATTCGTAGACCTACGAAATATACACAATAAACTTCAGAAAAATCGGCGAAGCCGTTTCGGAGGAGTTCGATAACAAACACTGTGACACGAGATTTTTATAATTCGATATTGTATTGTATGTATGCATTTCAACAAGTAAAAAATTATTTGTAATTCTTTCTTCTGGTTGTGTTTTCTATCTTTATCTAGTCATCATCATCATCATCAGCCATTTGACGCCCACTGCAGGACATAGGCCTCCTTCGTGGTTTTCATAACGCCACGCTTAGCAGGCGGGTTGGCGATCGCAGTATGCGGTTGGGATCTCAGGACGACGCTGCTGCCCGTCTCTTGGTAATTGATTTCCTTAGTCGCCTTCTACGACATCCCCGGAAGGAAATGAAGTGACGCTATTATTAATCCGGCGCCACACGGACTTTATCTAGTGAATAGTGAAAATTATATAGAAGACCTAAATTCAGCCACTTTGGTTTGAAAAATGATAAATATTTTAAATTTTTAATAAAAAATCTTTTACCCTGATTTTTTTTATATTTAGTCCCAAAACATTTCAAGTCCCTTTCAAAAGGCTTCAGCGGCAGAAGAAAAATAAAAATGGAACCAAATAGAAGTAGCCGAAGTCAAAGGAAAAAGAGTGTTAATCGTTAGGAAATAAGGCACAAGTTTATTTACCTCCTCGTTGTTAGCGTCCACCCACTGCAAAACATTATTATATTAGTCAAAACGTAAAAAAAACAAACTAAATAAAAAATACACTAATTATTATCATATTAAGTGCTCTGATTTTAGCCACTGTCATTTAGAGAATAAAGATAATCTCGCTACCAATTCACTCAGTTAAAATGGTTACATAATTTAACACTGGCAAAAAACCAGAGCACTAACCATAAAAAATAAAAAGTAATCTCAAAAGCATTTCATCGCATCATTTGTGAGTGAAGCGAAAAATTTAAAAACTCGTTCTTTTAGTATATTTTTAAATATATTTATTTTGTAAACATATAACTCTATAAGCATATTACGTGAAGCATATCCAAGATTTTGTTTTCACTTCAAATAGAAAACTGAATCACTGTCAATGGAGAATAGTTTGGATTTGGCTTGATAAACTTTATTAATTAATTCGATATTAATAAGTTATTATCATGAAGCCACATAAAATAATTACAACAATAATAATAAGGACATAAATGATACAAACCTACAGTAAAATTTAGTCAACTAAGTTTCTATACCATGTTTACAAAGTTTCGAAACATCGGTGCCGTTTGAGAATCCATTTTTTTCTATTTGAAGTAAAATAAAATATAAATTTTAAGGACTCATATACACAATAAACGGCGACAAGCATTTTTTTTAATATTTTTCATCATTTTTAATAGTAAAGATGAAAAAAGAATAAACACATCAGAAAGTGACTTGAGTATAAAATATTTTGAGCCTTCAAAATAATACGTAAGTATTTAAAATATCAAAAAACAATGAGTAGAATTTTTTCGCAAACTTAAATATATTAAAATTACCTTGATAGATCTTAAAATTATCTGCTCTAAGGAATGTTAAGACTTGTAGCATATTCTGGATAGTTTACACATTGCAAGATTGATTTGTTTTTTCGTTTACACAATTCTACCCTTATAGGATCTTATAGCATCGCCAGTTATCTTAAAATAGGTATTCGGGTGGTAACACTATGCGAAACTGTTAGAGAACTGTTTGTTTAGCGTACAGAAGTAAAAAAAAAACTCAACTCCATTGCAGTTTCCAATATCAACTGACTGTTTGCCCAACGATACAAAAACACCCGTAAAAATACAAATTATTAATTGTATCTTTTTCTTATTATTGCAAAAAATGCCACTTTAAAACTTAAATAAAACTATTGTGATGTTCCCCGTTAAAAAACACTGTCACGTATAATAATTAAAAAAATGTGAATACGAAAACTTAATTGAACAATAACCCGGTGAAAAGTATGTTTAAAAACGTATATTTAACTCTAAAATATAAGCCATAATTTAGAAAAACGAATTTATAGGGCTCGTTCCAAGTAAGCCGCACACTCAGCAAGCAATCATGTAAACACTGTTAAGAATAGAATAAGAATAATCATTCATTCTTATTCTGAAGGAGTAAAAGCCCTGAAGCCCTATGATAATGGATAGCATTCCGATGGCAATAATTCCGATGCCATGAGTTAAAAGCGTCCACTTCACTACTCGCAAACTAATGGGGATTTTTCCTTGTGTCAAATATAGTTGCAATCACTGTCAAACTCAGTGTATTGCTCTGTGGTTTCTATGGAAACCACAGATAACAGATCGAATTTGACAGTTGTTGCTACAGAATTTATCTGTGAGGAAAAACGCCCATTCGACGAGACAGTGTTCATTTTGTCCTATGCAACGACTTTTGGACTGTCAAAAACGACAACTTGAACACTGTGCCTCTCCCAACTTAAATCAACTTCGCGAGTAGTGTACGCTTTAATCCCTAAGACGCAATGTCCTAGACAGGACTACTTTAAGATGAATTTACTTATTACCTTAAAATAAACACAAAAAAAAATGAAAATTCTTGCTAGCCATGCCCTTTTAAGGATTATTCCTTTGCTCACTGATAAAGACCAATTTTTCGCGTCGGAACGAACAGTCGACAGCACATAAACCTTTACAAACGTGCACTCTAATGAGTTACATTAAGGACGACATTGCAACAAGAATGTTAAGTTTCACGCGCTGTCGACTGGTATAAGTTTTAATAACGGTTTAGGTGCGTTTTTTCACACGGATTTTTCCCAGACGCGTCGCGCGCCCTTCCGCTGTAAGCGAGTTCTGGCCCGCGTAATATTATAATGTACTAGCTGACTCGGCCAGACCTACTCTCAGACCCACCAAACATACACAAAAAAAAACATAAAAATCGGTGAAGCAGTTTCGGCGGAGTTCTATAACAAACACTGTGACACGAGATGTTTACATATTAGATTTAGCTGCCAAAGAATTACGTGCCTGCCTGTACCGAGTGACAAATACCTTCATGCCCAAAAGGTCGTTCGCGCAAACGTATGTGTCGTTGATTTTTTGAAAAAGACTATGTATTTGTTTTTATTCTGATATCTAGTTTATGCAGCTTTTGTTTTTTTACTTTGTGTAAATAGATTGTTATTTAGGCCTTTTGTAGTTTATGTGAGCAATAAAGTATGATAATAAAGACTATTTATCTAAAATTAAAATGAATCCAATTTCACTTTTTAACTTATGTACCTACGATTTCGTTTTATTTCTCGATGAACAATAAATAATTTATTAATTAGAGACTGTACTGAAACATATGGATGCAATGCATACGGAAACACAACAAAAACGAGTCTGATAATTTTTAAACTCCTACAACACCGTTATTCGAAGGTTGGACATTTTGCGTAGTGTACCTTTTGAGAATTGGACATCTTGCGACTTGGTCATTATTTATTTACACTTTTATTGCACTCAAAAAAAAATCGTACAATGCGGCCATTATGAGAGTTGGACCTTACGCGAATTGGACGTTTTGGGTACGCTGGACATTTCGCGAATTGGACCTTTTGCGCACGAAGGGTCCTTTCGGATGACTAAAAAGTCAGGTGGTATCGTTATTCTCTTAAGGACTGAAAGCTGAGCTGGATACCATAAAATTTAAAACAATATAATTAAAAGTGCGTTTTGGCAAAAAGTTGCTTCGTTGGGTCAGGATTGGAACACGAACTCTTTCTTCAGACCAAAGCGACATTTTATCGGCGACCAAATTAATAAGTCTTAACAGGAGGTTCGCATCGTCCGTATGTATATATTTTTTATGTATGTCCAACGGTAATTCTTTACCACACTGTTTAATTTTATAAATTCTTTTTTTGTTAAAGCGGGCACCTTAACGGTGCTCCCAGATAAATTTGGTGAAGATGATGTTGTTGATGAGATCCTTCAGAAAATCATCAAACTCTTCTTTTTAATGCGTGTTTTTCATGAAGTCGGTTTCTCTATCAAACAAGTAGGAATAATCACGTTCATACGGTACCCCTTCCCCCTAGAGAAGAGTAACTCTCTACTTCATATAACCTAGTAACTCTCGCCCGCTTCTCAGCCTCCTTCCCAGTGATGCACGAAATATTACAGATGTAATGTCACACGATTATGTCATACCATATCAATTATCAGTGAGTAGAAAGAACCCTAGTCACCCTAGAGAATAGTACCTCTCGCCCACCACTCGGCCTCCCCTCTAGTACATATGTTTAGGTGATGCAAGAAATATTACATAATGTAATATCATGTCACACCATATCAAATATCATTCAAGAGGATCAAGCATTGAACCCTGGATTGCATACTACTTGTTCAGATTAGATTAGAGCTCTTTATTGCACACCAATCAAACCAAACCATGAGGCAGGACCATGTCCTGCAGTGGGCATCAAATGGCTGATGATGAGTGACAAAGATGTGATATTTCATTCAGATGTAATGTCTCTTAGTTACCCTATCACCCTCGACCACTACTCAGCCTCGACACGCAAGTATTCTACCTTGGTGGTCTTCTTGGGATCGTTGATAACCATCTCCACGACTTCCACCTTCTGATACAAGTTGGGCGAGTTCAGCCACGGAGGAAGGCCCCCTACGATCCTCACGTGATAATGACATAGATATAACATATTATCACATCCTCAATGTAGTATTTCGTGTGATGTGATATCGTTTTGTATTATATCATTTCCACGAACGATAGATGATGTTCATTTTGATGTAATGTTTTACACATGAAAGATATATTAATATAGATGATGTGATATTTCATTTTGACGTAATGTTTCGCGCATAACCAGCTCTAACTCTTAGTCGCCATAACCCTCGCCCCCTACTCAGCCTCGACTCGCAAGTATTCTACCTTGGTGATCTTTTTGGGGTCGTTGGTGCCAGTCTCCAGGACTTCCACCTTCTGGTACACGTTGGGCGAGTTGAGCCAGCGCGTGCGCTCTCCCGTCTTGCCTTGGCCCTTCTTCCACAGCCTGTCGGGAAAAATTGCTTTGTT
The DNA here is from genome assembly GCA_947308005.1 of Yponomeuta malinellus. NCBI lineage: Eukaryota > Metazoa > Arthropoda > Insecta > Lepidoptera > Yponomeutidae > Yponomeuta > Yponomeuta malinellus. Next base: position 3,547,654 of record OX371022.1, read on the forward strand.
AGTCACATGTTCAAATATGTAGTCTTATTTTATTTTCTCTTTTATTTATTTAGGTTCAGTTAATATCGGTATAGTGCGGTGATGTCGGATAAACAATAGCGTCACTCCATTTCCTCCCGTGGATGTCGAAGAAGGCGACTAAGGAAGTATATTACCAGGAGACGGGCAGCAGCCTCTTCCTGAGATTCCAACCGCACACTGCGATCGCCAACCCGCCTGCCAAGCGTGGCGATTATGGCAAAACCCCTCATGGTGGGCAGTGGGCGTCAAAGGGCTGATGATGATGATGATTTAAGGTGGAATTAAATACACTTACACATAATGTAAAATGGGTTTACTAATGTATTGCCAAAAATCGTTTCCCAAAGTATTACTTCCCAAACTATTTTCCGCAAATTATCACTTATCTGCATACTGCGATCGCCAACCCGCCTGCCAAGCGTGGCGATTACGGCAAAACCCCTCATGGTTATGAAAACCATGAGGGAGGCCTATGTCCTGCAGTGGGCGCCATATGGCTGATGATGATGATGATCACTTGGCAAAAAAACATTTCTCAAAACAACTTAAAGCAAATAAACAGTTAGCAAAAGTTATTATGGCAAGTTATTGTTTACCAAATAAATACTTGGTCAAAATTTTCTTACTTAACCTACTTTCGTCGCAGTTCGTTTTTGTGGGGTCGCAGTTCTAATCTAACTTAACCCACTTTTCTGGTAACAGTTGGTGTCTGTGGGGGGTCACAGTTCTAACCTAACCTAACCCACTTTTCTGGTAGCAGTTCGTGTCTGTGGGGGTCGCAGTTCTAACCTAACCTAACCCACTTTTCTGGTAACAGTTGGTGTCTGTGGGGGGTCACAGTTCTAACCTAACCTATTCCACTTTTTTGTCTTAATAAAACTTAACGCAGTAAAATTATGCGAAATGATAATTTGACCAAATGAATAAAATGCGAAATGAAAACTTGCTAAAGTTTCATTTGGGAAATGAAACTGATGCCATAAGTTTATTGGGAAGTAAAATTTGGCGAAAAATACCTTGGCTAAACGGCGGTATCCCTGTAAAATGTCAACGTAAAGAATTTACATTCTGTTTGTTGAATGTCAAGGTACAATGTTAGCTGCCTGCCGCTGCCTTCGGGTCGAGTTGTATTGGGGAAAAAGGCGACGAAAAAAAAAAAACTCCACTCTGACCATCTTTTCTTAAATCATCTTAAATCTAATACATAAGTTGGTACGTGCTATCAACAACTAGCAATTAATTTTCTTATTTTTTTTTACGATAGTTTAGTTGCAAATTCGCCCGCAACGTAACCGAGAAGAGTGGCACGGTTTTAAGCTTCGATTTGTAGGGAGAAAATTACAAAAGAAAAATGTTAAAAAAATTTGTTAGAAAAATCATCCGTCCGTATCTGCTTCAACTTCTGTTAGGCGCAGCTGATCAGAATAGAACGTAAACTTTTGGATTCATCATCATCAACCCATTATGTCCCCACCGAGGGGCACGGGTCTCTTCCCTGAGGAAGGTATAGGCCATACTCCACCACGGGGGCCAAGTCCGGATTGGTGGAGGCTTGTAGACTAGTGGCTCGTCTACTGTCAGAAGTTGTCAAGCCGCCCTAAGGCCTCTGACTTGGCTTAACGACTGCCATCTATCGACGGCAGCCGGCACCAACAGCTTAACGTGCCTTGCGAAGCACGGAACCGCTCGGAAAAATGCCACTAGCGTTAGGCATAGACGGCGACCCATCCATGCACTGAACGCGCCCTGTGTTGCTTAACCTTCGTGATCGTTTAAGATCACTCAGGCAGCCGGGGCTACGAGCGATCACTTTTGGATTATTATTAATTTATTTTAGGCAATAGAACCTTAACCTAATGGGGAACTTACGTCTAACTTAGATTGGAGTGACATTGCTTTTATACCACGGGTTACGACCCGGAGCACCACCTTAAATAAATAAATGTTTTAAACTTTACTTATTTTTTTTTTGCACGCCTACCAAACTTTCTCTTCTAACTGCTGCGGCTGACTGGTGGAAAACGTTTATGTATTGTACCTACCATTTTTTTTTATTTCCAATAAAAGTATCAACAAAAAAATATATTTTTTTTTATTTCTGACTATACGAGCACGGTTTCTTGCCTGTGTGGGTGCATATTTTTTAATATTTTTCTTTCACAAAATTATCGATATACCAGCTAGACATACCCCTGTTTGTACATCTCCTCTTCCTCAAGGAGATAGCCCAACGAGGATACTGCCGGCGGCACTTCCACGTCGCTCTTAGGCTTCGGTACGTCGTTCTGTGGAGGAATAAATAAATGAATCACTCAATCAGTCGATCAGTGGATCATTCGATCAGTAACGAAACTATAAAAACATGTTTAACGTTGTCTCCATTCCAGAGCTCCATTGATTTGCTAGAATTCTTGATTGGTTTATTGGTCGATTCATTGATCAATCAGTGAATCAATCAATAATTCTCAGAATCAATCAAAATTTTATATACTTTCGGTAAAAGTGATCTGAGAGTTTGATAGATATTAAAGTTACGCTCATTCAAGACATATTTTTCTTATCCTATAAGTAGTTTTTCATCGACAAAGTTTCATAATAAAATTAATAATTTTGGAAACAAGTTCTCTTTATAAAAAACAATCCACAGAAAAACAAAAATCCGTAACTTTATCACCTATCAAACCCTCTGACCATATTTATTAAAATAACTGAAAATATTAGATTTTGCGAGCGAGACAGCAGGTCCGACGTAAAAGCAGCGTTAACCTTGCCTCGATGGACGGATGGCGGTAGATGCGGAAGCCAGCAGCGTTGTCTAACATCCGCGAACTCGTCGCCCACACTGCACTCTGACGCACTGACTTTGTCTCGTATTATGTTGTATTTATGTGACTTGTTTTTCCTTTGCACTTGTTTATGTTACTTGTACTTTCTTTCGTGTGAGGTGTTACTTTGTCCCAATAAAAGTCTTTCTTTCTTCTTTCTTTCACACGCCACTTGGCGCACACTAGCGGCGTTGACCTCGTAGCCCCGTGGCGGGACGTGTCGTAGATCTTAACTGTTTATCTTTACGGCCCCATCACATCGGCGGCATGTGGCCGATTTGAAAGCGAGGCGATCCACGTATTGGACACTCGGCAGCAAAACGGATCGATCTGACGAGGAGACACTACTGCTGGCTTTGTCACTTCGGAGACGCAGGAGACGAAAGCGAAAGCAGATACAAATCAACGGGGAATCTGGAGGATCCATTATTAAGTAATCGACTGAGAGTGAGCGATAGTAATCTATCCCATATAAAGGGACGATTTTGAATTTTTGTTACAAATAACTCTGTGTAATGCCGTGTGGCGCCGGATTAAGAATAGCGTCACTCCATTTCCTTCCGTGGATGTCGTAGAAGGCGACAAAGGAAATAAATTACCAGGAGACGCGCAGCAGCGTCTTCCTGAGATTCCAACCGCATACTGCGATCGCCAACCCGCCTGCCAAGCGTGGCGATTATGGCAAAACCCTTCATGGTTATGAAAACTACGAGGGAGGCCTGTGTCCTGCAGTGGGCGTCAAATGGCTGATGATGATGATGAACTCTGTATAAACGACTTTGAACCTCTAAAAACTAAACGATGCTACGCCTGCTTAAACTCGTACTTTGATATGACTGAAGTGTGGCGGGACGTACCGTCGAACGCGATTGTACAAAATGGCGTCGAGGGTGGGTAGTCGCGGCGCAGCGTCATAGCGGCCTGTACGTCACGCAATCGCCTCGCTTTGAAATCGCCCACAAATCGCTAGTGTGATAGTGCACTCAGGTGTGTTTTTGTGACGCGTCATGTTGCTAAGTAGAGTAAACGTGTCTCCATGTTGTGGACTGAAAGAGGATATAGTGACTAGAATTGAGAAAGCAACGTTGCGTTGGTTTGGACATGTGGAGAGGATGAAGGAAGAAAGATTGACGAAACAAATATATAGCGCGAATGTGGGCGGAAGGACCGGGAAGGGACGACCTAGGCGGACATACTGTGACCAAATAGAGGATGTATTAGCAAAGGGCAAGATAAAAAGTACCCGAAACCGGCGTGCGTGCATGCAACGGCCAATGAATGTTCAGGAACCAAAAGTGATCTGCCAGGATCGTGGCAAGTGGCAGTCCCTGGTCTCTGCCTACCCCTCTTGGATACAGGCGCGAGTTTATGTATGTATGTACGTGTTTCCTTCCTAACCTTGATGAGCGGATGGCGGTATATGTATCCGGTGCGGAAGCCGGCGTTGTCCAGCATCCGCATGAGAGCCTCGAACTCCTCGCCGCCCACGCGCCACTTGGCGCCCTCTAGCGGCGGCTTGCGGGACGCCTCGTAGATCTGTCGGGGAACGGACGCCGTATGAGACACTTGCATCAAACTTACAGTGCAAGGGCGACTTTTTGGTATAGAAAAACTATAAAGACTTCTTACGTAGAGCAGCATGATTCTCGCTCGCACGATTAATTTTTTTTTTTGTGATTGTAATAAAATGGGTATACTCGTGATAACTGTGGTCTGAGGGTTTGATGGATAATTAAATTGCGGATATTCAAGGCATATTTTTCTTATACTGTACTGTGTTTGATTGAGATAATTCGATTCCAAAATTAATAGTTTTGGAAACATCTTTTCTTTGCTGAACACTACGTACAAGAAAACGAAAAGTGTTTGATTGAGATAATTCGATTCCAAAATTAATTGTTTTGGGAACATCTTTTCTTTGTTAAACACTACGTACAGAAAAACGAAAATGTAATTAAAATGTCCGTAATTAATTATGCATCTAACCCTCAGACCACATTTATCAAAAGTCAGTAAGTAGTAAACTCATCGTATCACAATAATTAAAAATGTAAAATTGTTCGAGCGAGAAAGCGTGCTCCACGTAAGAGTAGCCTTAACAAACTAGCAGATCCGGCAAACGTAGTTTTACCATATTAATTAGCGTACGACCTATTGTCAGACCAACCAAATATACACAAAAAAAAAATCATAAAAACCGGTTAAGCCGTATCGGACGTGGCCGATAACAAACACTGTGACACGAGACTCTTATACTGCAATGTACGTTCCCGAGTCTTAGCGAGACTTTCTAAGTTTTCTAAGTTACGTACACAAAGGTACGTAACTTAGAAAACAAAGTCGTCGGTACATGCCGGGATTCACATCCACGACCTCCTGTCTCGGTCTACCGCTGCGCTGACACTGCCAATTTCGTGTATAATCTAATATATAAAAATCTCGAGTGTGATGTGTTTGCGGATGGCATTGGAAGTGTGATGAAGTAAGAGAATGCTAGAAGATGTTTGATAGGAATACCTATACCGAGCAATTATAGCTCAGTTAAAATATTGTAACGCTTTGGTGTAATTACTATTATGTTGCAATATTTATGTAAATAAAATAAATAAAAATAAATAAATCTCTTGCCACAGTGTTTGTTTACGAACTCCTCCGAAACGGCTTCACCGATTTTTATGATATTTTTGTGTATACTTGGTAGGTCTGAGAATAGGTCGCAGGCTGATTAATATGGCAAAACAACGCTTGCCAGATCAGGCAGTAAAGTGTAAATGTTCTAATATTAACAAATAAGCACAGGTACCTGCTTCCTGGTCTCGTCATCGATCAGGATCAGTGAGTCCAGCGGCAGGGAAGCCAGGCGAAGCTGCACCTCGCAAGCGGCTACCAGGTTCTTGGCCTGGAAAGGGGAAACACATCAGTATTTACACACATCACATGATATGCATATAAAAAGATTTGGCCTTGACATCTACGTAATGAGAATTTATACAGCGTCCAGTCCCACCTCCACTCACACTAGATAGGTCGGACGCCGCCGCAACGCCTGGGACACTGTTTTTCAGATGAAGTTGGCTTGCCCAGCAACTATACCTTTCTGACAGCTCAGTCGGCCTGGCCCACAGGAAAGGCAAGTCAATACGTTCTATTTTTGTTTATGAACAGAATATTAAGTATACATATTTTGTATTGTATTTATTACTTTTTATCGTTATTGCCAAGGTCGGGACTTAGGAGGGTTTACACAAATGTGGAAGATTTTATTTTTTTTGTTATTTTATGGCCTGGTTACACGACCTTTGAGCCATTGTGGAAGATGGCTGTAGAAATTAAATTTAAAAAAATCTTGTTTCTAATCTTTGATTTGAAACAGTGAACGTTATTACAATGCACGGTCGTGACGTCAGTAAGTTAGTAAATAGCGCCTCCAGCGTATCCCCGTTAGGATTTAGGAACAGCAAGTTGCATGCACACTGTCCTCTCTCTGTCTGTCTCGTCTCCCCCCCCCCCCCAATGTCTCTCCAACGCCGTACCTGGTAGAAGGCCTCCTCCAGCGTCTCCCCGCAGCAGAGAGCTCCGTTGCTAGTCAGGAACAGCAGCTTGCACGTCGGTCCGAGCACGCGCACCATCTTGTCACGCTCCTCGTTATCCAGGACACCTGGGAATTGGACACAGTGATAAATGATCTGTGACAAGGACGGATGGGAGTCCAAAAAAATCATGAAATTCCTGTGACGTCATTTAAAGATGGCCCCTAAATTGGCAAAACCATATTGAGAATCACATCACCAAGCAACGCTGCTTCGTTCCCAAGCGGACACCTGTACCCTCAGAAATGTGACCTACCTGGCGGCACCTGATGATAAGCAACGTCACCAAGCAACGCGACCTCGTTGGTAAGCGGCAACAGAACTTACCCAGTGGATGAGACAGCCAGCGCTGCAGCAGAGAGCACGTTTGGCTAAAGCTGTCTGTACTGGCTCCGAAGATTAGTTCTAACTACAACTAGTTCTGCACCCAACATCTAATCCTGACACCAGTAGCTAGAGCTAGCTCCAGCTGCTAGTTATCCAGAAGTGACAGGATCTTGCGGAAAGGTCGCCGAATCAGTTTTCAGAACCGCAGCTTTGGATACCACTATGTCTCAAAGTAGCAAAGAACCTGTAGCACAGGTTTCAGTAGAGGTACAGGTCCTGTGACCTCAGAAATGTGACTTACCGGGCGGCACCTGATGATAAGCGACGTCACCAAGCAGAGCGGCCTCGTTGCTAAGCGGCAGCAGACCTTGCCGCGTGGAGGACACGGCCAACGCCGCCGCAGAGCGTACGTGCAGCACGCAGCGGATGTCGGGACGTGCCGCGTGGACCGAGGCGTGGACTGAGAAGCCTGGCGGAGACAAGGAAGCTGGGTTAGGCCAATGCTGGTAAATATCTGTAGGAATCTTTAATCTATCTATTAGTCGTTCGGGTTCTAGCGCCTGCGTAGAACTCTAGTGACACTCACCAGCAACGTTGACAGTCGATTGTCTCTAGTGACATTCAAAGGCCTTCGGCCAACTCTCTCCAGTGACATTCTAGCGCCGCAGGCAGACTCTTCTAGTGACAGTCTAAAACCGACGGCCGGCTCCCCTTACTGACATTCTAGCGCCGTAGTCTGACTCTCTCTAATGGCAATTTAACGACTGCGACCAACTCTCTCTAGTGTCATTCTAGCGCCGTAGGCCGACTCTAGTGATATTTAGCGTCGCAATCCATCCTTCCAGAGACACTCACCAGCGACGTTGACGGGGAAGTTGGTGGTACCCTGGTCCTGCACCACACCCTGCATGTCCACCTTCACGAGCGAGGAGGCGGTGAGCTCGTGCGGCAGCAGGCCACGAGGAGTCGTCAGCACCTGCTCCACAGCCGTGTTGAGCCGGGCGGTGATCTGACCGCCTTGGCCGGCTGCGGGGGAAGATTACACTTATTCATAAGCAGCCTATATACGTCCCACTGTAGGGCTCAGGCCTCCTCTCGGGGAGAGAGTGTGGGCTTAATCACCACGCGTGCCCATCTCGGATAGGCGATTACAAGCGCTGAGGTATGTGAATAGCTCAGACACTCAGGTTTCCTCACGATTTTTTGCTTCACAATTAGCAAGTGATATTGCTGCTATAACTTCACAAATGTCCATAACTTAGAAAACAAAGTCATAGGTACATACCCGCACTGGGAATCGAACCTGAGTTTCTCGCTTCCGAATCCAATGTTCTACCCACTAGGCTACCACCGCTTACACTTATTACTATTAGTGGAAAACCCTGGTCTGTGCACACCAGTACGGGATACAGACGTAGTTTCATGTAATGTGTAATGTTTTATTTATTACAGAAAACAAATAATAATAGAGTTGCCAATTGTACTGTAATCTTTATTTAAATAAGTACTGTAATCTTTTCCTGGTGTACAATAAATAATTTTAAATTTATCCATCAAAAAGTTGCACAAAAAATATTAGTGCAACGTGTCAACAGTATAAACAGTAAATAAATGGATTATTAAGTTGAAGTGGCAGTGGGCGTGGTACATAGATGGCCGATGGGGCCGAAAAGTTCTCGAATGGAGACCATATATCGGCAAGCGCAGCGTAGGACGACCAGCCACAAGATGGACAGATGACCTCATCCAAGTGGCAGGAAGACGCTGGATGCAGGCCGCTTCCAACCGGTCTTTTTGGAAATCCATGGAGGAGGCCTATGTCCAGCAGTGGACTTCTTGTGGCTGAATGATGATGATGAAATGCACAAAAAGCAGCGTTTTCAACAGTTTACAGAAGTACAAATCTTCCCTCCCTAGTAAACCATGCCCTAGTGAACAGGTCGTGAAACTCACTCAGGGATCAACCCAACACAAATGAACGACTAACATGCAGCGCAGTATCTTTTCTCCTTTCTAACCCCTACACTAGTATTAACGGGTCGGAAAACTCACTCTGAGTCCAGCCGAAGAGGTCGACCAACCGGTAGACGGCGGCCAGCTTGCAGCGCAGTATCTTCTCGCCCTTCTCATAGCCGATGCCCTCGATGCCACGGATGTCATTGATTGGCAGAACGCAGCTTGGGCCCTGGAAACCAGAGGGAGTCAGTTAGGGGATGGCGCAGACAGTGTTGGAATATTATGAGCCAAAAGAATAACAATACAATAACAATAATAAAACAACACAATCACTTGTCCTGGTCCTAAACTAGGATGCCCTGAGCTATGGTAACCGGGCAAGGACATCACAAACTTGGAAATACACCCAAACTGAGGCCATTTGTACAAATACAGTACGGCGGCCTCCCGTGGGAATCGAACCCACGACCTCTGGTTTGGTGGTCAAGTGTGTTTACCGCTAGACCAGCAATCTTCATCCTCATCATCATCATCAGCAGCAGCAGCCATTTGCCGCCCACTGCAGGACATAGGCCTCCTTCGTGGTTTTCATAACCGTGAGGGGCTTTGCCCAGGGTTTTGACCATTCAGACCAGCGAGGCAGTCGAAAATTTTTCGCTAAGTCTGTATCGTTTGCTGTTGATGCGAAAAAAGGGGGAGTTGTTCAGATGTGTGCAATGATTTTGTCTTCAAAACCCGTAGGCTAAGAATAGAATACCGGTATAGACACATAATCAAAAGTAGAGATAGGTGAATCCGTATCAAATAAATATAAACAAACTTCGTCATGCCTCAACCCTAAAATTGTAAGTCTTTGCCAGCACTTTAGCACAAACGCATTCTGCAAACATTATATACCAGCAAACTTAAGTGATTTGTCATCTTAGCAGTGAACGAGTAGTCACTGCAGATAGGGCACGGAAAAACAAGACGTTTTGCAAAACATGTCCTTATCTTATCTTTTCAAGGCACCCATAGTTTTGGTTAAATTTTGCCCTTATCTTAGGACAGCTACGATAAGGATACACTTTGCGTGCCGTGCCCCTGGCTTGGAATAAAATATTCTAGAATGCAGTTTTTCATCTGTTCGTTTAGGAAGGCGTTTGGAGACCCATTTGCGAAAACTATCCCTTAGCAGTTAGCATGGGCTCAGTTCAAGAGCTGAAGTAAAAGAAGAAATCGCTGAAGGCCCATTACCCCTATAGCCCGTGTCCGTCCATCATTTTCTTGATGCGTTGCAAAAGGGGCGCATCTGCACCTTGCTAGTCTGTTAATCAAAGACGCGATTCGGCACCAAAACTCATTATGATAGTAGTACTTAGTGACTATTATACTACAGTTTTGTGTCAGAATGAATGAAAATATTTAATTCCTGAGGTTTGTCCTTCACCATCTAGCAAAGAAAAGTTTTCCTTTTACCCGCATGCTATACTTGTATGTGCAGACTCTCGTCCACCAGCTGCTCGATACGCTCCAGGAGGGGCGCATCAGCGCGCTCATTCATCTTTTAGTCGCGAACGCGCTCCGACTCTAAGCACGGCAGCAGGCTTAACAGATATAACAATAATAACTTCCACACAACACAATCACTTGACCTGGTCCCAAACTAGAATACCCTGCGCTATGGTAACCAGGCAAGGACATCACACATATGGAAATACACCCACACTGAGGCCGTTTGTATGTACGGTGGCCCCCAGTGGGAATCGCACCCACGACCTCTGCCGTGGTAGTAAGCGCCTTAACGGCTAGTCCAACGAGGCAGTCAAATTATGAGATAGATAGACAGTGTCATCTTACCCGCATGCTACCGGTGTGCAGGCGGCCGCCCACCATCTCCTTAATGCGCTGCAAAAGGGGCGCATCGGCGCCCTCGTTCATCTGCTGGTCGAGGACACGCTCAAGCTCCTCGCGGAACAGCTTGGAGGACATGAGCGCCTCCACGCGCTTGCGGCGCTCCATTTCGCGGACGTCCTGCGGCATAGTGAAAGAGATTTAGTATATTATTATGTCCCAGGCACTGCAGCGTCCGAGTGATCCCTTCACTCATCTAGTCTGAGTGAAGGTGCCACTGGACGCTGTAGAAATCATTTCGTCGCGTAGATGCAAAGGAAAGTATGTTATTATCACATTCGTCAGTTTTCCAATTCTAGCGTGACTCGTGAAAGAGCCACCTATACTATGCGGCGCGATGGAAGCACGGAGCGGACGCAGTCGTTTATGGTCTTAATAGGTAAAACGACGCTCATTCCTCTGAAGGTAGGTATCCCACTTCTGATATCAGTTCTTCACTTGACTCGAATCACATAAACAGACGTTTACACCTGTCCAAATTTTATAATTTTCTCCGAAAAGTAATCATTTTTGTACTCACAGCATCGATGTCCGCCGGACGCTGCTTGAGACGCTCGTCTTCCTCCTCGGCCGCCGAGAGCCCCCCGGTGCCGTTGGGGAGCGTCTCCGTGTCTGTGTCCGCCATTGTTCGCTTCCGGGATTAATCTGTGGACAAAGCAGAGGGGAGAGTCAGATAGGTGAAGAGTGAATCGTCCAAGTGCGGACCGGACAAATGCGAGTCAGACTCGCCCACCGAGGGTTTCGTACAAATTTGTAGGTACCGCTAGGTACAGGTTTTCTCGAACTTCAGACGATTTTTTTATGATTTAATTAAAAATGGATAGTTTTTACATTTTTCCCTGTACTTGTAGTATAACACGATCATCATCATCATCATTCAGCCACAAGAGGTCCACTGCCGGACATAGGCCTCCTCCGTGGCCATATCACTAGAAACTGACAGGTCGCAGGATCTCAGTTGATGACGTATTTCCGTGCATGACGTACTTCCGCTTCGTAGACTCTGGTTCTATTTTTTCGCTTTAAAAAATAATTAAAGCAGCCCGAAGCGAAGAATTTAGCACAGGCTCCTCAAAATGACCTATTTGCTTGAAAAAAGTAAAATAAAAACAGAACTAATTTTTTTAGACAATGCCTTTAAAGCGTGGTGGCTACGTTACATTTTTTGCAACTTTTCAATAAACGTTGACGACCACCAGGCCCCTACAAAGGCCTCATTACGTTGGCGCAGCGCAGTAGATCCATCACAGTTGTGATTGCGCCTGCGCAGCTCTACGGCTGCTGCTCGAGCGCTCAAATTTTAATTGTTTTTATGGACGCTTGCAGGAACCGTGGTTTGGTTTGGGGAACTAACTTTTGCTGTTGTTTTATGTAGTATGTTTCGTCTTAGAAATAAACATTTTTACATCTTTATTGTGTACTGTTGACTGCACTACGTCAAAATCGTGGTACGATCGTACACCATTAACTGTTGAGTTACGGACCATATTATTAAGGACGGTATTGAACACTCAATAATATGCAGCAGTGAACACAAATAAGGCTAGCCAAAAACAAAGACAAATAAAACCGCCTTCAAACATGTACAAAATAAGAAATATATTCTTTATCGCGGTATGGTTGTGTGAATAATACCTTTGTTTGATGATGTTATCATGGATTCCTTCGAACAAATGGGGGATGTTTTAGCGAAGGACAAGATAAAACTGAACAAGTGCGAGTCGGACTCGCCCACCGAGGGTTCCGTACAAATTTGTAGGTACTTAGGCACATATTATAAATAGTTCAGGAATCGAGTCTCGCAGGTTTTTTGGAGCTTCTCCCGAACTTCAAAGACTGTTTTAATGAAAACTATACATTTGTGTATAGTTTTCCGATTTTTTTCCTATACTTGTAGTATAAGAAGATATTACTTGCCAAATATAGTTAATAGTTCTAGGTCAACGGAAAGTATCCTATAAATTTTGATTCCCATGAGTGTCGAAATTTACGCTTTTTGCGGCATAAACGGCCGTATGTTTTCTTACGTTAACTTAGAAGTCTGATTTTTTCACAGCTTCAAGGGACTGTAGAACTGAGTATATATTTTTAATTTCAACTCGATACCTCCACGCGTTACCGAGATAAGGGGTCTGACGACAGTCGGACGGACAACCAAGTGATTAGATTAGATTAACTATATACCTACTTAGGTATGTATGGTTTCAATTTCAATACGAAAAATGTTGAGGTATCGAGTTGAAATTAAAACCATTCCTGAGTTTGTTCCCGAGATAAAAGGTATTGACAGACAGACGTACGGACGGACAGACGGACAACAAAGTGATCCTATAAGGATTCCGTTTATTCCTTTTGAGGTACGGAACCCTAAAAAGTAAACCCGAAACCAGCGTGCGTGCGTGCATGCAACGACCGATATGATGAATGTTGATGAAGCGAAAGACATTTGTCTCTATCACGGCAAGTGGCAAACCCTGTTCCCTGCCTATCCCTCCGAGATACAGGAGTGAGTTTATGTTATTCCTTCGACAAATCTTAACCAAATTTATATGGGACCGGTATGGAAGCGGTAGCAGCGGTGGTAGCCTAGTGGGTAGAACATTGGACTCGGAAACGAGACCCAGATTCGATTCCCAGTGCGGGCATGTACCTATGACTTGGTTTTCTAAGTTATGTACATTTGTGAAATTATAGTAGCAATACCACTCGCTAACTGTGAAGGAAAACATCGTGAGGAAACCTGAGTGTGAGCTATTCACATACCTCAGCGCTTGAAATCGCCAATACGCGGAGGGCACGCGTGGTGATTAAGCCCATACTCTCTCCCTGAAAGAAGGCCTGCGCTCTACAGTGGGACGTATATAGGCTGCTTGTGATATTATATGGTAACACCTCTGAGATACCGTCTTACTAACAATGAAAAAAAAAATTAAATCCGCTTAAATATAAATAAAATCTTTGGTTCGAGCGCCCAACCCAGCGCATGGCGTTGGTCACAGGCATTATGTAATAATGGTCAGCACGGTGTGTGTAGTTTTTTTTTCGCTCCGTAGACACGCCAACATCATCGGCAAACGAGGCCACGATGAATGGCCTGTCCGAACCAAACTGGCGAAGCGGGCCACGCCTTTTTTGCGCCGATTGCTGAATCACATCATAGTGGTCTTGATTAGCAAAGACAAACGTTGCACACACCACAATCGTCTTCGTATCGTGTCGGTGACAAAACCATTAACATTTTATTGGCCCAGAACTCAAGCGTCTGTGGCCTCCAGCGAGTCTTCTCGAGTGCATGTGGACGGGCACAAGGTACACACAGAGAGGTGCACCAGAGTCTGAAGGGATACTCCGCAACAGCGCAATCTAAAATCTAATCGCGGTTAATATGCTTGACTACAAAACCAGAGGGTTCGATTCCTACAGTGGCCACCGTCCTTGATTTGTACAAGTGGCCTCAGTCTAGGGCCGATATTCAGAAACACAGCGTTGAGCTACACTTAACGTGCACTAAGCTGAGCATCGGTTGAGCAATCTCAACAAAGACTCAAGAATTTTGTATTCACAGTCAATATCTCGACTCGAACTCAGCTAAGCCACAGCTCAAGCTGAACTTAGGTACTCGAGCGTGTAATCTGTGGTACAGTTTTTGACGTTACCGGTTTATATTATCTGTTAACGCTACATGAAAGGCATACAATAATCCACAGGAGTGAATGAGATGGCAACAAATGTCAAAACTTTTTACGCGCGGTTATACTTTATTTTGACTTCTCATTACTCTAAAAACACAATTTAACTTTTCGAAGGAAAATGAGCATGCAAAATGTCAAATTGTGAATAAAAAAAAGCTTACTTCACCACAGGTTAGTTAGATTTCTCGAATTGCCTACAGGTGTCGCTACTTTCTTCGTCATTGCCACCTTGAGTCTGAGCTAAGTCGCCGAAATCCACTACTCAGTCTCAGCTTAGCTTGCGCTCAATTTTTGTTATCTCAAACTCAACTGTGAATACAAAATATCCCTGAGACTTTCATTTTGACAGTTGGAAGACCCGGACTCACATTGAGCTCACGCTCAAAATCGTTTCTGAATATCAGCCTTAGTGTATTGAGTTATTTTTGACGTCCTTGCCTGGTTACCATAGCACAGAGTAGGTATCCTATTTTGAGTCCAGGACAAGTGATTGTATTGTGTGGAAGTTATTATTGTTATTTCCATGAATGTGACGTCCTTGCCTGGTAACCATAGCACTGGGTATCCTTGCTTGGCTCCAGAACCAGTCATTGTGTCGTGTGGAAGATATTACTGTCGTTATTTTTGGACGCACGTTAGCCAATACGGCTGGACTCTGATAAACGAGGTGCCCAATCTAACAGTTGCTCAACCGAGTCAATGCTACTATTCTAACGCAATCGTCTCGACAAAGAACCACCGGCGGACCATTGTTGAAACTCTTACAGATATTCTCGTGGGCGGACGATTTGAATTTTAGATTATTACATCCTACCGGAGACAGCGGCGCGGTAGTCTAGTGGGTAGAACATTGGACTCGGAAGCGGGAGACCCAATTTCGATTCCCAGTGCGCGCATGTACCTATGAGTTATTAGTTATCGTAGCCATACAACTCGGTAACGGTGAAGGAAAACATCGTGATGAAACCAGAGTGTCTGAGCTATTCACTCAGCGCTTGAAAACGCAAATCCGCGTTGGGCACGCGTCGTGGTTAAGCCCATACTCTCTCTCTGACAGAAGGGCTTCTTATGGTCCCTACCGCTGGTTTCCCATTGGTCATCGTTGGACTAGTATTCTTGCAACATTCCACTGCGGCAATGGAACCCTCGTACTTCCACACCACAGTCATATTCAAGTTACCGGTAGACTGTTCTGTTGCCACCTGTTACATTTCACTTATACTTATTTGGCACAATTTGTCACAGCATCGAATTACTTGACCGAACTACTTAAAAAAAGCTGCACACGTGCGCACGATTTGAAGTATAAAAAAGAATGGCCGATGTCAACCTCGCCTCGGCTGGCTGTTCAACGCAGCCTATTTCTTGTCAAATTTTAAATAAGTCGCTCGGTTAAAGAATAGTTTTTTAAGCCGAGCTCATAGATAAGGAACTTGTTTGTTTTCATTAAGTAACACGGCTATTTGCATCAAAGCAACTTATCTTATTTAGCCAAGTAATACTTGTCTAAAATTAAATAACATATGTACGTACTTGCCAGTAGCTAAGTAGGCTTGTCTATTTCTAGCCAAATTCGGTTTGCCGAGACACTTGTTTGTAAATAAAAATTACTTCTTAGGGTTCCGTACCCAAAGGGTAAGGGACCCTATTACTAAGACTCCGCTGTCCGTCCGTCCGTCTGTCACCACGCTGTATCTCATGAACCGTGATAGTTAGACAGTTGAAATTTTCACACGTGATATATTATGTCTGTTGCCGCTATAACAACAAATACTAAAAACAGAATAAAATAAATATTTAAGGGGGCTCCCATCCAACAAACATCATGTTTTTGCCGTTTGAAATATTTAACTGTTGTATACATAATGGTACGGAACCCTTCGTGCGCGAGTCCGACTCGCACTTGGGCGGTTTTTCTTCATCGTCACTCGAAGATTATTCTCGGTATGACTTTTAAATGTAATTTATTCGCATTGTTTATTCTACGCATTAGGCGCAGACGAAGAACATTTTAGCAAAACCTGCTTCTCTAAAATTGACAAAGCTTTATTCCACGTTTTGAATGTTTCTTGGTTGTATGTAGTGAAGTTATTTTTAACCAAGGCAAATTAGTACTTTGCTGAAGCTTCGTTTTTTTCCGTGTACTAGACAGGCAGTCGAAAGAAGCAGTCACAAAACATTATAAACTGTTCATAATGTCCCATTGAAGACGAGACGCAAGCCTTCCCTCGGCGAGTGAGAAGAGAGAGAAAGAGAATTGGTATAATCACCACGGTGCTCACCGCGGATCGTCTGCTAGGCTTGTTTGTTTTAGTTACTTCCACAGTATTACGTCCTACGGCATACTCTTGTGGGGTCGGGCAGCAGACATTGAGACCATCTTTGTCTTACAGAAGAGAGCGATCAGATTCATTTAAAAGCTAGGCAGTAGAGATTCGTTAAGAGATTTCTTTAAAGAACTAACATCCTAACAGTTGCTAGTCAGTATATCTATGAAAATGTTATGTACGTTAGGAAAAATATCAGTGACTTTAAAACTGTAGGTAGCCAACACAATGTTAATACTAGAAATAGATATAAACTTTCGTTCCCAAAATTTAGGCTGGCAAAGGTTAATACATCCTTTATGGGGCATTGTATACGTTTCTACAATAAGATCCCTGAGGATACAATAAGCTTGCCAGAAACGCGGTTCAAAAAATGTGTGAAGCACACTTTGTGCCAAAAAAGCTACTATAACATTAAAGATTATTTAGATGACAATGATGTCTGGAATTAAAGCCAGTTCAATGCATGAGTTTTAGAACATTTATATAAATCCTGTAAATTAAGGACTTGAAAAGACTAAGTTTGGAGTTTTTTTGTCCATTTTTTCTCCAAAACGATCTAGATTTTGAAATGGACACCTAGTTTAACTTGTAACGTTCATTAAGTTGCAGTTTCTGTGCTACTTTAAATAAAAAAAATTGATTTTGATTTTGTCGATTTCAAGCGCCGAGGTAAGTAAACACTCTACTCACTCTCTCACGATATGTCTTCTTTCACACGGTATTAGCGAGTGGTATTCCGCTACAAATTTACAAATGTACACAACTGAGACAAAAGTCATTGGCACATGCCGGCATTCGAACCCGCCGACCTCTCGATTATGTGGCCGGCGTTCTACCGCTGCGTTGGTAGCGCAGCCTCATAAAACATGCAACCGAAGAAAATCCAGTGAAAGTAACGGCGACACGGCGACACGATGACAAGATCATTTACAATTAGAACGCGACAGTGACAAATTGATCGACATTCGGCGGGGCAACCATGGCCATCGGCAGTTAACCGATGACTCCCGTGTCAGTTATTACAGCTGTCAGACGACCAATATCGCGGGTCAATGAGCCGACCTGGTCTGTAATTAAACTGACGCTGTACAGGGTGAAAATAAAAACACACAACATAAACTCGCACCTGTATCCCGGAGAGGTAGGGAGAGACCAGAGACTGCCACATGCCACGATCCTGACAGATCACTTTCGCTTCCTCAACAGTCATTAGTCGTTACACGCACGCAATAAAATTCCACCCTTCCGATTGAAAGGTACGTTATACGATTAATTAAAAAAAAAAAACCGAACAAGTGCGAGTCGGACTCGCCCACCGAGAGGGTTCCGTACAAATTTGTAGGTACTTAAATACTGTAAGTAGTTCATGAATCGAGTCTCGCATTTTTTTTCGAGCTTTTCCCGAACTTGAAAGACAATTTTTTTTATATGATTTAATTACAAATGTATAGTTTTCAGATTTTTTTCTGGGCTTGTAGTATAAGACGATATTACTTCCCAAATTTCACAGTTCTAGTTCAACGAATAGTACCCTATAAATTTTTATTCCCTTGAGTGTCGAAATATACGTTTTTTGCAACATAAACGGCCGTATCTTTTTTCACGTTAACTTAGAAGTTTGATTTTTTCACTACTTCAAGGGACTGTAGACCTGAGTATACGGTTTTAATTTCAACTCGACACCTCCACGCGTTTCCGAGATAAATCCGAGACAGACAGACGGACGGACGGACAGCAAAGTGATCCTATACCTATTTTTCTTTATGAGGAACCCTAAAAAGGGGCTGAGTATCTATTTGCTTCTCGCTCACACAAACAATGTGGATAACCATATTGTTTGAGCGTGAAGCAAATAGTTCTCAGTGTTATACACGAATGGGCGTACAGTGTTATCCGCGGTGGGCACGCGTGGTGATTAAGCCCACACTCTCTCCCTGAGAGAAGGCCTGTGCCCTACAGTGGGACGTATATAGGCTGCATAATATGTATGTTATACACGAAATGTCTTGACGTCATAATCACATCATCGAAACAATAACAAAGCTCTACCATTCGACATCGGGTCGTTGACCCGATATCCAATATTCAATATTCTTCAATTACGTACGATTTAAAAACAATACAGGTATGTCCTACTTTCTATCACAGAAAGACAGGGCCCTAAGACTATGCACGCGACGTCTGTCGGTCTGTCTGACCTATCATACACCAAAACAAACTGCCTCGTTGGTCTAGCCGTTAAGGCGCTTAGCTACCAAAACAGAGGTCGTGGGTTTGATTCCCACTGGGGGTCGCTGTACATTCGTACCAATAGCCTCAGTCTGGGTGTATTTTCATGTTTGTGACGCCCTTGCCTAGTTACCATAGCACAGGGTATCCTAGTTTGGGACCAGGTCAAGTGATTGTATGGTGTGGAAGTTATTATTATAATTATTATAAAATAATACCTGACATATCCGTCATACTGATCTATCTAATGAGCCCATCAATATAGCCCACTGTTGGGCATAAGCCAAAGGGAAGATCTATCACTCCAACCCATTCGATCCTTTGCTAGTCTCGTTCAGTGTTTCCCAGCCGCTTTCACAATGTCGTCGGCCCACCACTGGGCTAGTGGTCGGCCCGCCACCGGGCTGGTGGTCGGCCCGCCACCGGGCTGGTGGTCGGCCCGCCACCGGGCTGGTGGGGCGCGCCACGGGGCTGGTGGTCTGCCCGCCACCGGGCTGGTGGTCTGCCCACCGGCCGTCGACCCGTTCTTGACCACCATACGGTAGCACCATTGTCCACCGGCCGTCCGTCTGCCCGTCTAACCAAATGCTCCACCCATCTCCGTAGACTGATGACGTAGACTTTTTTTGCCGAATACTGATATTTTATTCAAATTACCGTGTTCCGTGTGGCGCCGGATTAAGAATAGCGTCACTCCCTTTCCTTCCATGGATGTCGATTACCAGGAGGCGGGTAGCAGCGTCTTCCTGAGCTTCCAACGGTATACTGCGATCGCCAACCCGCCTGCCAAGCGTGGCGATTATGGCGAAACTCCTCACGGTTATGAAAACTATGAAGGAGGCCTATGTCCTGCAGTGGGCGTCAAATGGCTGATGATGATGATGATTCAAATTACGTACGTCATGTACAAAGGAAACGCCTCATTGAGGTAACCTAATAAGTATGCGCATCGGCAAACAGTGATCGATTCTGTTCTGTGGAGTAATTTTAAAACAATAAGCTCGCGTCGCACACGCATTAGGCTTGGGTAAAAAAAATCGATACATCGAACTATCGATATTCTAGCTGAAAATTATCGGTATACAATATGTATATAGATTTTCGTTACTTATTTTGGATTATCAAAATCGATATTCTTGTAATAGCTCTGCTTAAGCTTTGTATCATGAATACGACCAACCCGATCTTTAAAGAAAAGACGACTTGATTTCAAAACACTGTTGATCAAAGGGACTGGAATTCTTTTGCAATCGTTATGTTTAATGGGCAAAAATATCGACTTATTATCGATATTTTTTTGTCGATATACCTAATATAGTTCTAGTTAGAACTGAGATGTTACGCACTTAGCCTTATACGTAGGAAGCGCCAAGGTATGTAAATACCTCAGACACTAGGGTTTCCTCACAATGTTTTCCGTCACTGTTAGCGATTATTATTGCTACGCTACTTCACAAAAGTACGTAACTTAGAAAACGAAGTCATTGGTATTGGTTGTCGATATATATCGAGACATTTGTTTCCATTTTTTTTTCCATCCCTAACATGATAACACTCATGCGTGGCTGATGGGTGTCAGTCACTGCGCATGCACAGGTGTTTCTACGAACACTTTCTGTGGTGCATCTGTAATAACAAACTTTTAATAGGCGTGTGTGTTGTAATTGAATTCCGAATTCAATTGTAGTATAGACAACATGGAGGTTATAAACAAGGATTAACAATATATAAACGAGTATAGACAAGGTTATAAAAACCACGAAGGAGGCCTATGTCCTGCAGTAGGCGTTAAATGGCTGATGATGATGATGATAGACAATATGCGATGAGATATTTGACAGACTTTTACGGTACAGCCGATGGCATGTTCACCTTTACTAACTATTAATTAATTCTCATAAGCAGCCTATATACGTCCCACTGCAGGGCACAGGCCTTCTCTCAGAGAGAGAGTATGGGCTTAACCACCATGCGTGCCCACCGCGAATTGGCGATTTCAAGCGCTGAGTATGTGAATAGCTCAGACACTCAGGTTTCCTCACGATGTTTCCCTTCACAGTTAGCGAGTGTTATTGCTACTATAACTTCACAAATGTACATGACTTAGAAAACAAAGTCGCACTGGGAATCCAACCTGGGTCTCTCGCTTCCTAGTGCAATGTTGTACCCACTAGGCTACCACCGCTCTTTAATAGACAATAAATAAATAGATAATAAATTAATTTTTGAATAAAACTTATTATTTCTATTCTAATATATTATTGGTCCGTCCGTCCGTCAGTCCGTCTGTCCGTCAGTCCGTGTATGCGTCAGTCTGTCTGAAGCCCCTAAAGTAGGGACTAATAAATGTGTAAAAGTATACCCAGTAAAAGATCGGCATAAGCACTTTTTTCTTAATCGTCACACGAAGATTATTCTCGGTATGACTTTTAAATCGAATTTATTCGCATTGTTTATTCTACGCTTTAGGCTAGGACTCGTTACGTACACCAGTGGGCTTTATTTATATCTCCACTACACGACCATTTGATACTCGGTTTGTTAGGGCAGGTCAAACAACTGTCGAAGTACAAAGCCACTGACTTCTATTATTGTCTACTCAAGTCAGTTAAAGACAATTTCCTAGCGCGGAAAGCCCCAATCGATGGAGTCTCTGTTAATCTACCGTTTACAATGTACATCTACTTCAGTATTTCCTCTAAAACACTCCTTAACAGCAGTCTATTTAGTCTGTCGTAAAGGAAAAGACCAATTTAAGGCTGGGTTCTCCGACATTACCCCTAAATCAGGTGTTTTAAAATACATTTCACTCTCTAATGGTCAGTATTTAAAATCTACAAAAAAAAATCTTTTGATGTAACAGCTATCTAGGGCCATCGGTCGTTATTTTTATGATTTTTTTAAACTTTATAGCATCATAAAAAAAATGGCGAACGTGAGTCTAAATAATTATCACTAGATATGGTTTTATTTGAGTTGTACTGAGTTTTGGATAATAAAAAATATAGCAAAACGACTATCACTGAATGTTTTAGTGACGTCGGTCGTCATTTCTGTGATTTAATTTTTTTTAGTGATCTATCAGGATCTTGGCAAATGGCAGACCCTGGTCTCTGCCTCCCCCTGTGGGGTACAGGCGTGAGTTAATGTATGGATGTAATTTTATTCAAAAATGCGTACTTTTCCCTTAACCCAGCCTTAAAAAGCATTAGAAGCGTGTTTTAAGGAATCGTTTTGGTTTCTAAATAAGACTTAGATTTTAACCAAGGATCGGTTGAATTTTCGTCAAAAAAACGGTTACTCCATAAAAAAAAATTAAAAATGGATGAGAACTGAAGAAACGGTATTCAGGCTTTACGTTATTTCAATAACGCGTTGTATTGATATAATAGGAAGAACAGTGGCAATACAATCATCACACAAATCGTAAATAAAATAGACTCATTAATGAAAATAACCTTCCTCCCATAACTCGGCGAGACGGCGCTGTCAAAACAATCGAGGCTAATCTAAAAACATCCCTTGAAAGGAGAAGTGGTTTTATTACGTGATCAAAAATAGCAATCAAACCAAGACAGCCGTACGATCATTTCAAGTTTTCTCAAAATGCTGTTACCTAAGGTTTTAAGCTGAGTAGCGGAGATACAAGGCAATATTCGTAGAGACAAGGAAAGTATTTTTTATGAAGTCATTATTGGCCTTCCCTATAATTAATTATAAACAGTAAATTCGCAAAAACACTTGATTTCATTTTATAAATTCATTTGTGAATAATTGAATGAGCACTGTTGACGTAAGGAATGCGCGCCATCTTGCCCCCGCCATCTTTGTACTTTTTCTTTTTTCACATTTTGTTTTTTAATGGAACGCGCGCGTGTTAGACCGAAAATAGTGGCCAGGCCTGGAATGCGCTTCCGCGCGTTCCAAATATTTCGAATTTCACCTATTTTCTTTTCTTTTGAATTTTCGCTTGTCGCCTGTATCGCCTGGGTTTCTGTGCCAGCCAGTACTTCGACCCCTATTTGGCAAAACAATCGTAAGCGACAAAAAACAAATTCCACTGTAGACGATTTTTTTCAATTTACTTGAAATCTAGTGAAGCTACTTTTCGATGCGTTAATCCATTAAAAATTAAGAAAACAATGAAACTACACGATTTAAGTAAATAACAGTTTTCTAGTTTTCGACATTAAAATTTGAGGCGATTTTGTGTAAAGTCGCATACGATGTCATTAACGATAAAATTATATTCATTAAAATCTGTATCGTATAATTCTAAAAAAAAACGAAATACTAAATCGCTTATAACTTTTTTCTGATTGAAAAACCGTTACAATTTTAACATATTTTGTAGACTGCATCAAACTGAGTCGCGGTTACGACCAAAAAGATTTTTCTTAAAATTGGCGCTTACGATGGTTTGCCGAATAGGGGTCGATCGATAGTTTTTTTTTGTATGTTTACCAAATGTTTACTCGAAACTTTAGTATGAATTTATTTACTTTTTTTTTTTAATAGAAAACCAATGATAACTTCGGCTGTCGCCAAGATAAATATTTTGTTTCTCTATCTATAGAATGAGCAAGATTTAGAAAGGCCACAGGTCGACGTATCCAAATATCCTTACTGTAACATTCCTAGGCGACTTCGGTTACGGTCAATGTCATTATGAATAATTTCGTCGCCATAACAAAGGACAATGGGTGTATTTAAATTGTTTTGTGTACTCTAGCTCGGTTCTCTTCTACGACTTCGCTTTTAAAAGGTGTGAAATAAATTTTGTAATTTAATAACCTTTTTGGAACGGTTTTTGAAAGACGTTTCTAAACGAACGTAACATAATACCTACGTTTTTTTAATTTTGATTTTGAATCAAATCTCAAAATGTGAAATGGCTAATTCGCCATACGATTTAAGCCCCCGGTTTCTCGTACACTAAAAATCTATTAATTAACTGTTAACAACTGTCAATGCGAATGAAAAAACCGACTGACAGCTGTGAACAGAAGTTTAACTAAGTTAGTGTATATGCGAGAAACCGGATTAAAGATTACTTTGCCATCTCAAACTTACTGTCATCCTACTGCGTGGGGTTACAAATAGGCTTTCAAACAGATTCGTCACCAAATAAACGAAAAGATAATAATTGCACACAACACAATCTCACTTGTCGTGGTCGCAAAGCAGGTACCCTACCCTTTGCTATGGTAACATGGAAATACACTGAGGTCATTTGTACAAATGTACGGCGGCCCCCAGTGGGAATCGAACCCACGACCGGCATAGTGATCAGACGTGATAGTAGACCAACGAGGCAGTCACAATGTCCACTGATTGTTTAGTTTAGGCCGTTAGGACGGGGCGACCAGAAGTGCATTTAGGTACCGTTATCTTAAACTGTAACTTCGGAAAATGACCACAGAAAAGATTACTTCGGAAATTGGTGTTAAATAAAAAAACAAACTTGCGCTTGTCAAACAGTTTTAACGCAAAATTGCCTCCAAATAGAAAAAAAAAATACAAGTTGATGAACTGCCAGCCAAAAATCTTGGTTCTGTGGCCATTTTGTTAATCATGTACGACGAAAATGTTTCATAAATAAGTAGAGGAACTAAAAGCAGGAAAAAAAGTGTTAATTTGATTAAATATTTAAAACCAATCAAATTTTCTGTGATTCCAATGGATTGAAATAATAACTTTTAGTGATATTTTAGCGCCCGGGCAGTTTTTTCAATCTAAAACCGTCGAAAGGTACTTTGTGCGATTATATTTACTAAAAGTAAAACAAATATCGTCGTTCGGCCTAAAAAAACCGCGAACGTGAATTCTATAAATTTTTACAGGAGACACTAAAAACTTTAGAAATCATACCGTGGTGCCCATACAAAAATATCGAAATAATGGTTTTTAGACTAACATGGTTTAAGTTAGTCTAAAAACCATTATTTCGAATTTATAGTAGGCGTACGACGGTATGATTTCTAAAGTTATTAGTGTCTCCTATAAGATCACGTTCGCGGTTTAGTATGTCGAAAACCTTTGAAGCGAAAATCGCGGTCGGATTTCTACATTAGTCGTATTTAACCATTATGTACTCACCAAGGCACACAGTACTAATGTCACACACACACACACACACACACACACACACGCACGCACGCACGCACGCACGCACTCACGCACGCACGCACGCACGCACGCACGCACGCACGCACGCACGCACGCACACACACACACACACACACACACACACACACACACACACACACACACACACACAAACACATACACTGAATGTGCGTGCTACGTCATGTGGACCAGTCTAAACGAGATATTCCATCTGTATGACGTAATGTATAATGTATGGAGATAGCAGGGGGCTATAGTTATTATGTAAATGAATAAATTGTAATGGCGATGGCGGCATAATTCGTCACAATCACCCGAGACTGGTTCGAAGGAGGAGATGATTAGAAGGGCGACCATGGCATTGAATTTAGAGGGTCGATTGAATTATGATACTTTTTTTTTTCAAAATACATAACTTACTTTGGCCAACAGACAGCTGTTTATAATAGATCAACTCTTTTTTAGTGTAGGAAACACAGAAGAATAATCGTGAAAATGACAATTTCGCGATATTTCTGCAATTAAAGCTGAGTTCTCCGACATAACCCCGAAATCAGGTGGTTTAATAGTAGATTATGCATTAAGGGGATAAAGCAGTGTATTATGTCTCGGGCGATATTTTGAACCCCAAGGACGAGGGATCCTAGGGTTAACTCACGAGTGAAGCGAAGGAGTTACAGAGTTAACTCCCGAGCGAAGCGAGGGAGTTAAAGCTAGAAT
The DNA here is from genome assembly GCA_947308005.1 of Yponomeuta malinellus. Classification (NCBI taxonomy): domain Eukaryota; kingdom Metazoa; phylum Arthropoda; class Insecta; order Lepidoptera; family Yponomeutidae; genus Yponomeuta; species Yponomeuta malinellus. The sequence continues at coordinate 3,573,366 of OX371022.1, forward strand.
CCCGAGGCCGAGGGGTTCAAAAACGCCCGAGACAAATACACTGCTCTATCCCCAAAATGCATACTATACTTTATATAAACACTGCGAGGCAATAAAACATAATACAATTAAAAAGAATTCTCCTTGATTTAGGGCTCTATAAAAAGTTTATATTCTAATTTTGACGTTTGGTCATGGATTGCAAGGAGCTCGTATATTCAATGTTGATTGCATTCCAAATTCAAATGTCATAATTCCCTAGGGGATTATGAAATTCAGTACATTTATAATGACCCGGCTAGACCATAGGACACAAATGACTTGCTTTAAGTTGAGTTTGCATGACACATAATATGCCATTGACGAGCAGGTGTTATATAAAATACATTTTACTCTCTAATGGTTAATGTTTAAAATCTGAAAATAATAGTTATATATTACTTTTCAATGTCCTGTCTAAGGCCGTCGGTCATTATTTTTTACTTTAAAGCATAAAAAAAAATCGTGAAAATGAGTCTAAATTATCACTAGATGTGGTTTTATTTGAGCTTTACTGAGTTTTGGATAATAAAAAATATACCAAAATGACAATCATTGAATGTGTTAGTGACGTCAGTCGTCATCAAAATAGTATTAATATGATTTGTATTTGTGTAATTTCAAAAATGCCTACTGATCCCCCCAACTATTCGCTCGCGCAGCGCGATAAGTCCCATACAAATCCGTGCGCTCCGAGAACCCAGCCTTAACTGTACGATGGCTACCAATATTTTCTAAATTTCTTATATTTTCGGCGTTCCTTACATTACGTACATTACATATCGGCAAGCGCAGCGTAGAACGACCAGCCACAAGATGGACAGATAACCTCATCCAAGTGGCAGGAAGTCGCTGGATGCAGGCCGCTTCCAACCGGTCTTTTTGGAAACCCATGGAGGAGGCCTATGTCCAGCAGTGGGCTTCTTGTGGCTGAGTGATGATGATAGGCGTTCCCCGCTTTCAAATCAAGATTTGAAGTGGGACTTGAGTTTTTTTTTAAATCTTTTAAACACCCCGTAGAGTACAGTAACAGATTACCCCGTACCCCAATTGCCCTCCGCAGGTGGCCCGTGGAAGTGGGGCGCGTGGGGCTTCATCGGTCACGTGACACTCGGTAGCAGCGGTGATTATATTACACGGTCATTTGCTTTCAGGGGGACTAGCCTCGTAGATGGAGATGGGCGGTGGATTTGGTTAGGCGTGAAGACGGTGGACCAAGGTAGCCACGTAGTGGTGGTCAAGAGCGGGTCGACGGTCGGTGGGCAGATCACTAGTAGCCATAGAATAGGCACACATGTTAAGCTACATAATCATCTGAATCTAGTGGTTCAGTTTAACATGATCTTTCCGCACTTTACGTTGGCGTCTGTACTAGTTCTTTATTAGAACTACGTAGATTTTTTCTTTGGACAAAAGAAGAAGAAGAAGAAAGACATTTATTATACCAACAAGATACATCACAGAAACAAAATAAGCAGAAAAGTAACATAATATGCACAACAACAGAAAGAAAACTAAAGACACTGAACTGTATCTTTTCTGAAATAAACGATAAAATCCCGGCCATGTGCGAGTCGGACTCGCGCACGAAGGGTTCCGTACCATTATCTATGCAACATTTCAATATTTCATGCGTCTACCTGTTGCCGTTATTAATATCGAGACAAAAACGGAAAAAAAATCACGGTTTTTGTATTTATTTTATTCTGTTTTTAGTATTTGCTGTTATAGCGGCAACAGAAATTCATCATCTGTGAAAATTTTAACTGCCATATCACGGTTCATGAGATACAGCCTGGTGACAGACGGACGGACAGCGGAGTCTTAGTAATAGGGTCCCTAACCCTTTGGGTACGGAACCCTAAAAAAGAACTGTGTGTATTACAGTCACCAGTGTTACAGGATACTCAGTGTGGAGCCGGATTAAGAAAGGCGTCACTCGATTTCCTTCCGTGGATGTCGTAGAAGGCAGCAGCGTCTTCCTGAGGTTCCAACCGCGTACTGCGATCGCCAACCCGCCTGCCAAGCGTGGCGATTATGGCAAAACCCCTCATGGTTATGAAAACCACGAGGGAGACCTTTGTCCTGCAGTGTGCATCAAATGGCTGATGATTATGATGTATATTAAAAGCGATTAGTCCTTCGAGCCCCAAACCCATGGTCACAGCAGCGGGTCGACGACCCGCGTCGCCTCGAATTTCTCACACAATTGGCCCGTGTGATCTTTGATTTACGTCCGCGTCTAGGCTTACGAGTTACGACCATTGTCTCAATGGGTAACGGTGGAAAGCCATAACAGCGCAGTGGATAGACCAGCGTGTAACTTTATCCGTTCTGTAACATTCGTCTGGGTGGATTTTCCTGTCTACTAGCTGTTGGCCGTGACTTCGTAAAGCTAAAGCTCCGCGCGGCTAAACCTACTTAACAAAATATACATCTATGAAACATACCCCCCTTTCCTACTTCTTTTCGAACAATACTGATTTTCGACGGTGGCTAGGGCCCATGAATTTGAACGAGATATGATAAGGAGATCGATGGGTAAGTAAGCAAACTCTTTCTTAGTGCGTTTTTCTTGAAGTCCTTTTTGTTGTTATGAAATAAGTACTTATAAGGTGTAGAATGTTTGAAAAGGGGCTTTCAAGTGTTACGTCAGCAGAATTATTATAATTATTTAAAAAAATACCTACTGCTGACGTAATCACCATCCAGACCCCTCCTTCTCCATGTCATCGAAACTAAGCAAAGCAAAGACCCCCCGCCCCCCTGTAGTGCTTACGTAAAACGTTATTTTATATAAGGAAGGATATTACTCAGAAATTTCTTAACCTAAGAGTACAGGTGGCCTTATCACTCTGATCTATTCTGATCTCTTCCAGATAACCTTTGGACTGGCTGGGCTAATACTTTGGACAGGGAAGTCGATGTACAAACATACAAAAAGTTCATTACTTTTAAAATGTAACGAGAAATAACAAAATCAAAGTTCTTTTTAATTTTGTAGTACCTACCTTGATAAAAGTGTCATTGCTTTTATCAACTATTTGTCTAGTTAAACTGTCACAGGGTGTGCTAGTTTGGGGCCAGAAAGAATGATCCGTTTATATTTCCATAAAAAAAAAACTTTGAAGAAGAAGAAGAAAAACAATTATTATACCAACAAGATACATCACAGAAACAAAATAAGCAGATAAGTAACATAGGTAATATGCACAAAAACAGAAAGAAAACTAAATACACCGCTACACGGCTGCCAGGCTTTTATGGGCTAGCATTGCAGTCCCTAACCTAAAGTATTTAAGGTTTACTTCAGTTTGTATCGTTGCGCCCGCACGCCACCGGCCCGTTGCAGTGTGAATAGTCATTTAGAACCCGTGCGTTGCACAACGCATTTCTTTGAACGACATGTCTTATTTCTATGTATTTTTAGGGTTCCGTACCTAAAGAGATACAAACGGAACCCCTAAGTCCGTCCGTCTGTCTGTCAGTCAAGACCTTTTATCTCGGGAACGCGTGCAGGTATCGAGTTGAAAATTAAAACCATATACAAAACAGGTCTACATTCCCTTGAAGCTGTGAAAAAGTCAAACTTAAGCTAACGCAAAAAAGAATACGGTCGTTCATGCCGCAAAAAACTTATGTATGTCGACACTCATGGGAATCAACATTTATAGGGTACTTTCCGTTGACCTAGAACTATGAAATTTGGCAAGTAATATCGTCTTATACTACAAGTGCAGGGAAAAATGTGAAAACAATACATTTGAAATTAAATCACAAAACAAATTGTCCTTCAAGTTCGGGAAAAGCTCGGAAAAAAACGGCGAGACGCGATTCCTGAAGTATTTATAATATAATACAAATTTGTACGGAACCCGCGGGGATGAATCCGGACTTTTATTATATAACTTACTATTAATTGTAATTCAATATGACTTTTGTTGTTTCAAGTAACCATAGCACAGGTTCATCCTAGTTTGGTTACTTCTGTGATCCATCTCGTGTAACTTCATATTGATAAAGATATTTGTACGTACAAGTTCAATATGACTTTTGTTGTTTCAAGTAAACATAGCACAGGTTCATTATCATCCTAGTTTGGTTACTTCTGTGATCCATCTTGTGTAACTTCATATTGATAAAGATATTTGTACGTACAAGTTATCTGCAACCAATACGATCGTGTTGTTTTTGATAAGGCGGTCCACATTCTCAAATAGCCATCGCGTATCGCCTTCTCGGCTCTTATCAGGCGTGCAACGTTGTCGACTGCGATAAACGGCCAAGCCTGCACCCCTGTATGACAAGTGTCAACAGGATATCGGAAAATTAGACTCATTGAGACAGATTAGCGTATGATAATGCAGCCTATTGCTGTAAGTGTGAACCTGTAATTGGCTTTATGTTTCCCTATGTCATTATATGATTGATGATTATATGTTGTTGGTTCACCACAGACCTCTAAAACAAATTAAAAAATAAGTCTTACTGGTGGGGCACAGGCACAGGGCAAAATCCAGGGACGAAAGAGACCTGCCCGCAGAAAAACATCGTGGCTCCAAAACCTTGCGGAATGGTTCAACACGACAAATATAGAACTCTTCCGAGCCGCAACATCACGGGACAAAGTAGCCTCTTCAATTTAAGGCAAGTGTCCTACAGCTCTACCACCGCTTTTATAATAAACGACGGTTTTTAGGGTTCCGTATCCAAAGGGTAAGGGACCCTATTACTAAGACTCCGCTGTCCGTCCGTCCGTCCCTCTGTCAAAAGGCTGTATCTCATGAACCGTGATATTTAGACCGTTGAAATGTTTCGACAATGATGTATTTCTGTTGCCGCTATAATAACTGTACTAAAAACAGAATAAAACATAGGGGGCTCCCAAACAACACACATGATTTTTTTGCCGTTTTTTGCTCGATATTGATAACGGCAACCGATAGACGCTTAAAATATTCAAATTTTGTATAGATAATGGCACGCTTCCCTTTGGACGCGAGTCTGGCTCGCACTCGGCCGGTTTTTTTTTTAAATTTCTACTCTATCTAGACAAATATAGTATTGTAACAGGCAAAATACCGAAATAAGCTTTTAGGATAGATAAACATTTAATAAATTGCCACACCCAAGACATAAATATAAACATATGGGCATCGCATACCTACTTATAAATATATAAAGTAATGATAGCAAAAGAAATTTTTAAATAAAAATTAAAAGCCGACTTCAAAACACTACAGCACTAAAAAGGTAGAAACAATTTAAAAGAATACCTATAAATTAGAAGTCTGTATACATGAAGGTATTTTAGAAGTATAATTTGGAGTCGGTGCCCAAAATATGTGCTGGTCACGAAACTGAGCACCAACTACAAATTGTACAAAACCACAAAGTGGAGAAGAGGTAGGAAAATAAATAAATAAATATGCATATTTTACTACAGAATGGGCCCCATTGGGCCTTATTTACTGCTGCCCATTGAAGAGTTCCGTTCTCCATCTCTGAAAGTCTTCATCAGGATCTTCATCAAATTATTAAATTTCTTCCTGAGATTCCAACCGCATACTCCGATCGCCAACCCGCCTGCCAAGCGTGGCGATTATGTCAAACCCCCTTATGGTTATGAAAACCACGAAGGAGGCCTACGTCCTGCAGTGGGCGTTGAATGGCTGATGATGATGATGATGCGAGGACATAGCCAAACAAAAAGTAAAGGAAGATACGCGTCGAATTGAGAACCTTCTCCATTTTTCAAGTCGGTTAATTAAAACAATAATATCAATCAGAACAGGGAAGAGATTCATTTTATAACGGTACATGCACGGACATATTTTTAGACGGAAAGAAACGATTTCAAACGAAGCAGATGCTCTTCCATCCTCTCAGCTTTGACGGCCATCTGATAAAGTGTTAAGCGAATAGCACACGATATTTACAACTCAATCCGCGCCATTGCACATTGTGCATCGCACGTGAAACTATAAAACTGGCTCCGATCGTAAACCCACTTCTGGTGCACAAGCTAACGCTGTGGAACTATCCTCATCACATAATAATAATTAATAACTTCCACACATAATATTCTTCTTTTTTTTTTCTTTTTGTTGCACTAATCCGTGCTGAGGACAATTTTAAAACCTATTTAGAGGCAAAAACTCCTGAGGAACTGCAAGGGCTTTAAGATGGCTTCAACTAAAATATCTATTTATAATTCGCTTGTACGAAGTGGTTTGGAATACTGCAGTGTTCTCTGGAACCGGCACTATGATATATACGTAAAGCGGCTTGAAACTCTTGAAAGAGTCCAAAAGGGATTTTTGTGGCATCTTTCTTTTAGTTGCAACTTGCAAAAAAACTTCCTTCCTATAAGGACCGTCTCAAATATTTCAAGTTAAACAACCTTTGTGACCGCAGAAAATTGCTTGAACAAATGTTTCTTTTCAAAATTACTTAATAACAGGACTGATTGCCCGCAACTTCTGTCGAAAATCAGGTTCAGTGGTCCGTTCAACTACCTCGTCGGTCTAAATCAATAATGCAATAACTCTATCAAAAAGTAATCTTGGTTATAAAAACCTATTTAGAGGCTAAAAATTCCACCCACGCCGGGACTTGAACCCGCGACCTCTGGCTAACCATGCCAGCGCTCTCCCAACTGAGCTAATGGGCAAGTGCAGGCATCGGCGAAATTTCAAGCCTCTTTCAAACTTCTCTGTATTACGTACAGGCAGCGACATCTGGCCGAAGTAATTTACATCACTTGCAGCCCCGAGTAACCCACTTTGCAGTTAGGTTTTTACATCGCAATGATATTGCTGTCATCTTATACAGCCTATATACGTCCCACTGTAGGGCACAGGCCTTCTCTCAGAGAGAGTAGTATAGATATCGCTATACCTACATGATTATATTCTTTTTGTTGCACTTACCCGTGCTAAGGACAATTTACTGGGGGCTGCAAGTGATGTAAATTACTTCGGCCAGATGTCGCTGCCTGTACGTAATACAAATACCTATCGAGTTCAAATTTATAGGTCAAAATCGTTTAAATTATTTCTGTGTTTTTAGTTCTGTAGTGTTTTGGAGTCGGTTTTTTATTTTTTATTAAAAAAAAATGATTTTAAGATTTTTCGTGAATATTACTGTCTCCACCACATTTTGTTTTACGAGTGGAAACGCACAAAAAACACCCAAATCGCTTCAAGTGCGCCTTTAAAATTTGAAGAGTTCCCTCGATTTCTCCAGGATCCCATCATCAGATACTGACTTGTTGACCATGGGACCACCTGTGAAGTCTACCCTTTCAAACAAAAAAAAAAGAATTTTTCAAATCGGTCCAGGCGTCTTCGAGTAATCGGGGAACATACATAAAAAAAAAGATTCCGACGAATTGAGAACCTCCTCCTTTTTTGGCAATATCACTTGAAGGAAAACATCGTGAGGAAACCTGAATGCCGGTTCACAGTTCCAAACACAATCCGCGATGGGCACGCTCTCTAATAGTGTTAGTGTTTCCGAGGGAAGGTCTGTGCTCTACAGGGGGATGTATAAAGGCATATTATTTGAATTAACATAAAAAATGCGGCAGAAAGATTGCAGAGTAGGCGTACTTCAGCGCGATGCGATGACAAATTAATATCAACAATGTACAAATTGTCTTGAGTAAAAGCGGAAAATAGGAGAGATAGCCAAGATGCACGGTAGTTTAGGTAGCCAGGTACAATGTAAATTCGACTGTATTGTATAATTTTGAATAATTTCAGTCAAAATGTTTTACTATTCTGATAATCATATCAATACTCATCATAAGCAGCCTATATACGTCCCACTGTAGGGCACAGGCCTTCTCTCAGAGAGAGAGAGACCATGACATTCATGGAATAAATTTGTGTCATGATACCTTCAAAATCGGAAAGGTCGTTGTTACAATTAAAAAATAGGTGTCCTGTCATTTGACAGAAAACAAATTACAAATTTTTATCTGACAAATAACGATTGACAAAATTATGCTTCTCAAATTGATCTTTATACAAAGTATTGTTTCTGTAAATAATTATCAAACAAATTATTATACGGGTGATCGTGCTCTTCCACTATAAAGGGAAATTTCCCGCCAGGCAGATCGTATGCCTGGGGACGGCCGGCCGGTCCGACTGATGTTCGTCGGACGTTATATTTATGGTATGTCATGTGAAACGTTTTGCTTGCGCGATGCAGGAATGTTGGAGTTTATAGTGCGCGCGCAGAATTGACATATGCTCGTATTATAAAACATCATTTGACGTACAAATAATTTATTATACACGTGAATTGATAAAACAACGCAAGGTATATACAACTTTTGACAAAATGCATTATGCGGAAATCCTTCCTACACAGTTGAAGATCTCTTAAGGCGAATAGAGTAATATAGGTGCGACGTTGAGCGCAGCGAGGTGGAGTGTGAGGTTCCATGATGATAAAAAAAACCCAAAGCCGAGCGAAGCGGAGCTAAGCGTCCCGGAATGTTAAACTACACAAATGTATACAATCTAAGTTCGTCATTATGTAAAACATAGTTGAAACATCCAATATCTTAACAATTTATAAAATCACGAATTTGACAAACGAAATAATTATGTGGTCAAATAAAAAGTTACAAATTACAGTTTTAAAAGCCAACTCAACTCATTTGCAGAGTGAAACATTGGGAAATGTGTATTTGTTTTATAAAATGATACGTTTGGGAAATTAGATATTTGCCGAGTGACAATTTTTTAAAACATTATTTGTAAAAATTATCATTTGTCATACGTTTTTTTGTCAAAAACTAACCAATCGTTAGGTTGGCACCACTGCGACAAAATATGGCGCTGCGTATGAGTTAGTTGGGGAGGTCAGAAGGGCGAGCAGGATCACTTTTACTGTATTCTTAGTGAACGAAACAGTTTACCACACTATTCTGTCGTCCAAAGTCGAAAATGTACCTATCAATTGATCAGCTGTCAACAGCACATTATTTCGCAACACTACCGTCAAATCAGTCCGTCATCCGCGTTTCTGTGGCGCCGTCTGTCATTCTTCTGTTGTTTATTTACAAGAACGTCAACGGTCTAACATCTACCCGTCCTGCGTGTACCTGACAAAAGCAACGGGTTCAGAGAATTTCCATTTAAAACACAGGTCAAGTCGTCACTAGCAATCCATGAGGTAGTTGACTGAATTGGAAAACTGGAAAATTAAATAACGTTCAATGAGACTCACGACATTTTCTTGGTACTTTCTCTCAAGAGAAGGAAACAGAGAGGAAAACAGATGATGATTAGAGGGAAACAGACACTAGATTTATAGTTCTTAACTTGGACCAAAAGAAAAACCTTCGTTCATAACGCGACCTTAAATCCGTCTTTACATTGATTTGCATTTAAAAGGTTTATTTTGTCTTGGATGAGTAGACACTTTATTTTCAGTTCTTAAGTTTGACCTAATGAAACCTTTACGTTCGTTGACCACGTCACATTAGAGCCTACTTTTTCAGACATCTTCTAGGAACTCGTGACAATAAGAACTCTCAGAATTGAATTATGGCATTCCATTAGATTGGTTTATTTAGATAGTACGCGAAAATCGAGCTGAAGTGTCATTAATTACACATCTGCACAAACTTTGTGCACACTATGAAAATTTCAAGTGACTTATTCCTACAAGTGCGCGTGTGCTTATGACCAAACGATAGAAGTGAAAACTGATGTTTTGATTATGCTGATGCGCTACCGACCGTTTGGAGCCGAGTATAACCGATTCAGACACATTTCCCAACACATTTGTTAAATGTGTAACTCATGTCTAAGCTTCTCCTTCCTGAAAGAGTGCAAAATGCGCGACGTGGTTTTCACTTCAAAAATGTTACATTGCCTTGTAGAAGGGTAAAAAGAAGGAACTAGATCGCATCACCTCCAACAAAAGGCCGTCCCATATCCTGAACGCTCCCAGGGATGTGTCCCAATTCAGTCCTTTCACATCCGTAGGATGGCCGGTTTAGAATTCCTTTCAGCTGGAATCTTTTTGACTTTTTTTGAGGCTAGTACCTACTTGAACAAGCTACTGGGCACCGTCTGCAAGCGTTATCATAGCGTAAAAAGCTCGCGAATTAAGGACACAAGAATATATCACGAAAATTTACACGAAAAAAAATGTCAAGGTTAAGTAACTTAAGTAACTTAGGCGAGGCTTTCAGTGCATCCCACCAACATAGCCGCCCCACGTCGCACACACGGCAAATGAGACTATACAGCGTGACAAAAAGAATAAAATACTTTTCTTCTTTCAATACAAACCTATGTAGATTATCATTCACAATGAACCACTCCACTAACTACCGACGTGCAATATTTTTTTTTGTGGGTAGGAAAATAATAAGCGACCGTCACAGACGACAATTATTTCGCACAATAGTTACACCCGAAAGTGCGCCAGGTTAACAGTCGATTATCAGAGATTTAAACTCAAAGTTTAACAAGTTTTAGTGATGAATATTGGAGGGTCAGGTATGTACGTTATATTAAGACTATTTCTCATGAGTATCTGTCACGTTTTCATACCGAATACATTTAAAAAGAAATTATGACTTTTGTGTTAATCTACAACTTTGATTGAGACTTTCAAAAAAACTTCCAGCAGATACCGCTATGTTTCGAATCCTAAGTTGGACTTTAGTATTTAGAGGACTTGTAAAAAAAAAAACAGCTATCCCAAAGAATCCTTTTTTGAGATATGTCCACATCTTTGCAGGAAGTCGTGACAGTGAAAATGAAGGCGCAAAATCTATTATTAGAATGGATACAAATACAGATATATTAAACTGGATGCTTATTTCATCGGACCCAGTTATATCATCGCTACGAATAATAAAAAAAAGAAAAAGGAAACCCTTTGCAGCGGAAGTTATCGAGATGTTGGATATCCCAGAGTTTGTCAAAACTTTTAATGTTGTAGACCATGAGAATGCAGCTATTCAAAGGTCAGATGATGATGATGAAGATGATGATGAATAATCGAAAATAATATTTAATAATAATTTTCAGAAAAAAGTAATCATATTTCACTTTTTGTAATATTTTTTTTAATATTTTTTTTATATAATATATTATATTAGAAAAAACAAGTATATTACTTCAAATGGTACATATTAATAATAAAAAAGCAAGTAAGTAGCGGAAAACTCAGTTAATATTGTACAATTATTTTTGTCGTGCTGGTTGGTCTTATTTGCCGTGTGTGCGTCGGGCGCCAACTAAGCTGAGATCGAAGTACATAAGAATAATCTTAAGTTAATTTTACATTTGCAGATATTACTCGTATATGGAGCACTTTTTAATATGTAATAAATGGTTATATTATGTTAATGTGTTTGTATATAAGTTAGTTTAATAGTTAGTGTATTATATTAGAATTAAGATAGCATTGTAAGTAAATTGTAAGTAGCTTAAATATCAAAATAGGCAAAGTCTGTAATGATACGTATTTGTGGAAATAAATAAAATTAAGAAAACGTCAGAAAACGTCAACTTTCAGTGACCGGGGCTAGCGACAAAAAGGTTTTCCGTGCAGCCTGCCAACCACCGCCTCACGTCGGGGGCCAACTAGGCTGAGGTCGAACTAAGAATATCTAATATAATTTTACAATTGCACGCATGTCAAAAAGAATCCGTCAAGGTTCAGTGACCCGGGCCAGCGACAGAAAGGATTTCCGTGCAGCCCGCCGACCGCCGCCCCACGTCGGGCGCCAACTAGGCTGAGGTCGCGCGAATCGATACCGCTCGCACGCACGAGCCCTTTGTTCGCCACTGGGACTCTTCCAGTAGGCAGTGATGACGCAGTGGATAGACTAGTTGCTTCACAAACTTTATGGGTTCGTATCCCGGCGCATATCAATTAATATTTTAAGTAAGGTACATTTCTGAATTTGTAATAGGGATATCGCTTTTAATGTAAACATACCGTGATTTACATACCTTGGTGATTAAGCTCCTACCTTGTCGATCTCTCTATATCTCTCTGAGAGAATGTATGTGCCCTGCAGTGGGACGTATTAAAGTAAAGGAAAAATGCGTTTATTGCGGCTGCTAATGCATAAATGCTGATTATTCAACCTCTGTCGTGGTTTACTGTTTTTTTCTTGTGAGAATAGGTTGTTTCATTTTTTTCATTGCCAAATTTAATATATCAATCTCCTGTCATAGTGTCTGTTATCGAACTCCTCCGAAACGGCTTCACCTATATTTTTTTTGTGTATATTTGGTAGGTCTGAGACTAGGTCGTAGGCTAATTAATATGACAAAAGAACGTTTGCCAGGTCAGCTAGTGTGCATAATTAAACTCACGCCTGTATCCCGGAGGGGTAGACGAGGCCACTCCCCACGATCCTAACGAACCGCTTTTGCTTCATAAACAGTTTTAAGGTACTTTTTTAATGCCCTTCCCTAGTCTGAATCTAAGTATCTCTCAATAATAAAACCGATACAACTGGGTATACTGACGTCACGCGAATCAATAGTGGCCGCACGCATTCTTTATTTTTTTTTTTTTTTTTTTTATTTATTTATTTTAAGTCGCTCAAACAACGGGGTCATTAGCGACTATACAATTAGGTTTACAATTTAAATATCCTTATAGTGGTTAATCAATTTAAGAAACTCAATAGTAGCTTTAGGATTGTTTAGACAATCTTTTAAGGATGATGGGAGGGCTACCTTTAACCTTTCTGGATTAAACATTGGGCATTCTATGAGAAGGTGACTTATACTTATATCGTTATTACATTTTATACATTTGTTTTTGTCTTTTTTTGTAATAAGATGTATAGCACGCATTCTTTGTTCACTCGCTTTCTCATCTATTGAGGAGTCCCGAATGAGAACATCCGAGAATGCGGAATCCGTCCGGGTTCGATTGCCATTGACGGCTGCCGTACTTACTTAATTTGTACAAATGGCCTCAGTCTGGGTATATTTCCATGTTTGTGCGATCCTTGTCTGGTTACCATAACACAGGGGGGCCCTAGTTTGGGACCAGCCTTTCTAACACTCTATTGGGTTAACCATTTTGATGACTCCAAAGTTTAAAATATGTATGTATTTGACAGTTCCGAGTAAAAAAAAAACTAATCTACCAAACTAACTAAAATCTCAACTGCTAGGATTGTTTGTTTTAGTTACTCCTGTAGTATTGTGTCCTGTCCATGTGTTTAACTTCTAAATTTATGTATATATAAATAAAATAATATGTATTTTCATATAATTTTTTATTTGTGTATATTATTTGTATGTATCTGTTGATATTTTATATATAGGTACATTTAATTTATGATTGAACATTTACATTAAATTTTTCCCTTTCCCTAATTAATAAAAATGTCTTTCACAGAACACAATCACTTGTCCATTACGTAACTGTCCACTGCTTAAGATTATCCATTTCCACGGTTCCGAAGTGTCAAAACACGATGTACTTTATGATAATGGAATTCATGCCAATTATTAATTAACTTTCTTAATCAGACATGTATAATTCATATACCTCAGAAATTGTTATTTTTCTTTCTTTGTACATCTACTTCCTTCTCCATGTAGTGGTCCAGTCCATCCAAAGGTTTTCTGGAAGAGATCACTTTTAGTGATAAGGCCGCCGTCTGTACTATTAGGTTAAAAAATATCTGTGTAATTCCCTTTTTTATCTACAACAAAGTGTTCTCTATCTATCTATCTATGTTCTATGTCATAATAGAAGCGTAGATGCAAAAAAAAATTGGCAAATATTATGCCGAAAGAGACTAGCCTTTAATAAATTGGGTGTCCACAACCCCAATTACTTTTTCTGCTTTTTTGGACCCCTTGTAGGTTTCTAGACTACATACACACTACACAAACTCACGCCAGTATCCCGGAGTGGCAGGCAAAGAGAAGGGATTGCCACTTCCTACGATCCCGAAAAAAACTCTTTCGCTTCATCAACATTTATGATGTTTCTACGGGACCCTAAAAACATTAGCTATCAATACAATATTAAGGTCATAAGTTAACTGTGGTATCTTCAATCCGCGATCTTGGCGTTGAATTGGACAATAAACTGCAGTTAAACATTCACATCGACAAATTGGTTGCAAAAAGTTTTAAGATGTTGGGATTTGTCCTGAGGAACTGCAAGGTATCTAAGATGACTTCAACTAAAAGATCTATTTATAATTCGCTTGTAAGAAGTGGTTTGGAATACTGCAGTGTTCTCTGGAACCCGCACTATGATATATACGTGAAGCGGCTTGAAGGAGTCCAAAAGCGATTTTCGTGGCATCTTTCTTTTAGTAGCAACTTAGCAAAAAAAACTTCCTTCCTATAACGACCGTCTCAAATATTTCAAGTTAAACAACCTTTGTGACCGCAGAAAATTGCTTGAACAAATGTTTCTTTTCAAATTACTTAATAACAGTACTGACTGCCGGCAACTTCTGTCGAAAATCAGGTTCAGTGCAAAAAGTAATCTTTGTTATAAAAACCTATTTAGAGGCTAAAAATTCCACCCACGCCGGGACTTGAACCCGCGACCTCTGGCTAACCGTGCCAGCGCTCTCCCAACTCAGCTAATGGGCAAGTGCAGCCATAGGCGAAATTTCGAACCTCTTTACAAACTTCTCTATATTACGTAATCTTGGTTGTTTTTGTACTATGCAAAGGCTCATATCGCAACATAACGCCCCAGCCAAGTCTCACAACACTGAAGTATTCTCAGACTCCTGTGCAAAGTTTAAAAGGAGTATCTTGTCATCCCTCTGAAATTTGGACCCATTTTTAAAATTGTATAATGTTAAATTATATATGTAGGGTTAATTATTTAAACTATAATTAAATGTCGTGGCTGCCTGTAAGATAAAACTCAGCTTATTTTTAGTTTTATTGTCTATTGTATTGTATTGGTGTATATCTTGTTGGTAGTCCTGATAAATAAAAATATATATAATAGTTGTTTTATGCACGTACGCCCGATTCGGGTATTTTTACACGACTGCGCCAGAAGGATGGTTATTTTTTTTCCATACATACGATGTATGTATATTTCTTTGACGCGCTCTGTAGCCTAAACGGCTTGATGGAATTTTGCAGTCAAATCTAGACACCTCTTGTCTCTAGATTTGACTGAACTGTGAGAATATTTAAATAGCCGCTTACATTTTTTCACGCAGCCGGGTTTTTTGTTTATCTTGCCTTCTTATCTTGAGTTTCGACAAACTACCTTATGCTACAAAATGAACTATTAAACAGTCTCTCTATAAAGTAGTCTAACCTACAAGGAGTCCACATTAAGTTAATACACATAGGGACCACATTGAGAACAAATTATTTACACATTGTTTAAGTCTTAGCCTTTAGAAGCGAGGGGATGGGCGCGGTCGATATGATACGTTAACTCATTTTTGGCGCCCCAACAGGGACTAGTGTTTGTCTAGAAAAGGGAATCTAAGCAGCTCTTATAACGCGCTTATAAGAGCGAGAGTTGAAAAAACATTTACATTACATTAGGATGGATAGGACGGATAGATAGATATTATTTTCCTACAACATATGGGAATAATTACTCAGGGAAGGAGTTATTATTTTTATGTGATATTCCTAGATAGAAAGATTTATCTTTCTTTAGAAAGCGGTTCGATGTTTGATAAAAATATTAGCAGAGGAGATAGCATAACATGATTAAGTTGTCCATACAGGGTTACTTCTAAAATGCGTAAACAAACAAAATTCCATTACGAAAAAATAAAAACAGTCTGACAGGTATTTCATAAATAGAAAGTTGTCTAAATAATGCCTGTTTCTTTGTAGACCAATAAATACTTTGCAGATCAAACCGGGGGGGGGGGGGTTTGATATTCTACATAATGCCTAAATAATGCCTGTTTCTTTGCAGACCAATAAAAACTCTGCAGATCAAAACCCCCCCTTATATATTCTACTAACCAAATTGACCACAGTTGTCTACGGAAAACTAGGGATCACCATCGGCAGTGACTTACGACAACTATCACCAATTCCCCATTGTACCAATTACATAAAGACCTACACACACCCCACAGCCAGAAACCTTCAGAAACAAAAAATCAAGCCTCGAATTCCTCCGTAGATATAGGTCTACGGGAACTTAGGGTTCAAGGTTAGCTATTGACCACTATAGTTAGTGACCCCTGAAAACTATCACTACGCCCACAGCAAGCCGTTAGGTACATACCAACACGCACAACCCACGACTAGAAAACAACGTACAGACATATCCCGTGCCCTTTCACGAGCACAGAATTCCTCCACTCAAAAACACAGGCCATCCCATGCAAGTGGTGCTAATTGCTGTAATCAGGGTTAATGCGCCGCCGGGAACGATGCAGCTACCACAGAAGGACTGCTAGACTTCAGGCGTCATCGTCAAGAAAGAACATCACAAGAAAAGAACAGGCGTACTACCACTCATAGTTACATAGAAGGAAAAAAACTGCAGAAAAGAGCATACATCCTGCGATGTTACAAAGTTGGAACCTCGAAATAAAGACCAAATCCAATAAAATCATACTACCCATACTCCGTGTGGCCTTAGGTCCGTGTGGCGCCGGATGAAGAATAACGTCACTCCATTTCCTTCCGTGGATGTCGTAGAAGGCGACTAAGGTAATCAATTACCAGGAGACGGGCAACAGCGTGTTTCTGAGATTCCAACCGCATACTGCAATCGCCAACCCGCCTGCCAAGCGTGGCGATTATGTTAGGAAAACCATGAGGGAGGCCTGTGTCCTGCAGTGGGCGTCGATTGGCTGATTATGATGATGGTGATGAAAGTGGCCAAAAGTGGAAATCTGGGCCCTAATAATTCCTAGTTTACTTTGACAATTCGACGTAAATTGCAAAGTCGATTAACCCACAGATTAACAAGTAGGATGAAGCAATGTACATTGAATTTTCATAACAAACTACGAATTGTAGTTTTACGAAACACGGCCCAGGCCGTGCTTCTGACCGACAACTTTTTGTGCCGCGACGTTCCGTGGAGAAGCACAGAGTACAGAGGTACTATTATGATGTGTGCCCCAGTTTAGGCCATGCGTCATGGATTTTTCGAAAGTGCCGAATGAGAGATGAAAACGGGGTATTCAGAACGCAAATGGGTCGAATTGGCTTAATAATGTTCGGAAAAATCAACGAGAACATACCTATGCTCTTGGAGGTAAGATCACTCTGAATTTTCTGAAACTACTTAGATATATAAGAAAATATTTTGTCAAAAAAAAATTGAAAAGACATTAGACTGGGGGCCGGTTTCTGAGTTGAGAGTTTCGCTAAGTAAATACTTGAGTAACGTTCTGTCACGCACTTTTCTGAAAAAATCGAAGAGACAGCACTACAGTTAACCATTTGCTAGCGAAACTCTCAATTAAGAAACTGGCTATTAGACCAGTACGTTTCCAAGATTGGGTGTGAATTAAGAAAGTTAAAGATAATGTCCTACGTATAGGACGGCAGGACTCAGGAGGTTAAAATTATTATTTTCTTATCGCTTTTTACTCGCTAACTGTGAAGGAAAACATCGTGAGGAAACCTGAGTGTCTGAGGTGTTCACATACTTCAGCGCTTGTAATTGGTAATTCGCGGTGGGCACGCGTGGTAATTAACCCCATTCTCCCTCTCAGAGAGAAGGCCTGTGCCTCCATAATAATAATAATAAAAGAATACTAAATTTCTTCAAAATATTGCTAACTATTTCAAAATCACGCTGTGAGTAACACGCGGAATTATTTCCCGGAAGATTAATCCGAGTAGGCGACTCGAGCTAACTCACTGAAGAAAGCACTTACAATTTCAAACTTATAATTTGAATCACTCAATGCTATTTTGCTCTCGACTTCTCCGAAACACAAACTCATCGAGTGAAGTGCGAATGTATACTTATTGATTTAATCAAAGTTCAACGCTGGAGAATTGAAACGTCCATAGACAAGACATCATGTCAGACTCATAGACATCTCAGGTATCTATGGTCATTGGTCAGACTCGAAGGAGAACTCTGATCTCATTTTCATGTTTGTGATATCCTTGCCTGGTTACAAT
Organism: Yponomeuta malinellus; assembly: GCA_947308005.1. NCBI lineage: Eukaryota > Metazoa > Arthropoda > Insecta > Lepidoptera > Yponomeutidae > Yponomeuta > Yponomeuta malinellus. The sequence continues at coordinate 3,591,506 of OX371022.1, forward strand.
AGCACAACGTCCGACCTCCTCGGCATCGAGGTGGGTCGCTCCCGATGTCGGTTTAGGGGTCCTTAGGACGAAAACCAGCCCCAGGTGGTGTTTAGTTGGTAGGCGCACTTCTTGTGAGTCCCACATTGACAGCACGGCCGGGCCCGTGCTGTTATGCATGAGCATTCACCACCTCACTCCCCCGTGTCCTACGGAGGGTGCCCTTTTAAGGGCTAAAAAAAAACCCGAAATAAACACACTCGTGTCTTCTTTTCGATCAAGAACCGGCCTTTTAATTATCTCACTACCTCAAGAAATCCCTTATGTGCTTGGGTAGAGTCAAGATAGCACATTTTTGATATTATTTTGTTCAATCAAACAGCTCGCATACGTCCTCAGCTGGAAGGCATGCCACTTCTATCAGTCCTCGGCCATCCTTATCCTGAGCCAGCAACCACCTCGGAGGCCTAATTACGAGACATAGAAGCAACTCCTATATTAAGCGCACCAAATCTTGAACGATTCCAAACGTCGAACTCGAACGCACAACGCACCATTTTTATTACCTGGTTATAACCTCATTTAAGTTTTTTTCATTAAATATAAACTTTCGTGTCAAAAGCACAATATATTAACAAGGTACATTAATTGTGTAAATTAGTGTATTGAAGTCTGTTGACCTTGAAAATGTAAAATGTTTTTCGGAGGAGCACTGCTTATCCTAAACCACAGGTTTTAACCCTTTTTAGGGAGCAGGGTACCACTGCCTTAGTGATAAGGTCACTGTAAAATGTTCCTTGAATAAATTATCTTATCTAACTGTCAAATTCTATAGGCGCGAGACACACAGATGGGACGTGGGGCGAGGGCGCGGTAATATGTATAGAGTCACAGACCACAGTCCTTGCTCGCGGTTGCTCTTGGCATGTGACTCTATACCAGAGATGTTACGAATGTCGTATTTTTCACATTCGCGAATGCGAATGCGAATGTTAGGAATGCGAATGTGCGAATGCGAATGTTGAGTGAGAAATAGTACTAAAACACCTTAAAGTCAATATATTTCATAGTTTTATTCGTTTATTACTCAGGGGTAATAATAATAATGATAGTATCTATCATTATGATACAAAATGGAAACACTATTTAAATGGAAATATTATTTCTATTCTATTATATACTTTACCACGCATGCGCGGAAGGACCAACAAACAAGAGACGCGCGGCCGCCGAACGGGCGGCGGCGGCGGCGCATCGCGGCGGGCGAGACCCGACGCGACACGACTTGTACACATTCGCATTCGCAAAACATTCGCATCGATTTATGCGAATGTCTATCCAAATGTTTAAAATTATGCGAATCATTCGCATAAGCGAATGCGAATGTTCGTAACATCTCTGCTCTAGACATCTTACCGCGCCCTCGCCCTACGTCCCATCTGTGTGTCTCGCGCCATTCTCATTGCTATGGCAACCGTCAGAATTCAGACAGGTTTTTGTACGCATAATTAGACCTCAGCCCCTATACTACGCATACCAAATCCCGAACGATTCCAATCAAGTTGAACAATCAAATTCCAAACTAATTGCTATCGCAAACGGCAGGATTGCGGCAGGATTTGGTAGTTAGGACCCTGATCGTCGGTCCAACGAGCTGGTTGTGGTTATTCTGTTCACCGCGTCCTTCTGAACGGTGAGGGGAATGCTTTTATCGTATCGACTCATCTAGATGGCCGTCTAGACTGAGTTTCAAACCTAGACCTAGGCCCCATTATTCATAATTCGGCATTGTTCTTGTGGATCGATAGTGGGGTCAACGCCCCGCAGGGCTGGCGGCCGAAAACGTGACGTCACCGTGTCGACAGTGTGTTCAGGAGGCCCCGATGGTGCTGAGCATGTGCTGAGATTACCGGTAGGTTTAATTGAGGCCGACAACGCAAAAGTGGCCTAACCCACAATTTTTCATATTCGTACTTATCTATTGCAATTTGTTTAAAACATAATAAATTTTGATGCTAAACCGGCCTATCCCCAGTTTCACCTACGGACGAGCGTATTGTTTTTGCCCACGAAGCAGACTATGTATTCAATTTAAATTCATGACAATTTATAGATAGATAGATAGATAGAATATTCTTTATTGTATGTACACCAGGAATTACATATGAGTACCTCATTATCTCCATACTATGTTAAGCTTAGGACACTTGTGCTGACGGCCTCAATTCTAGTATTACTTTTGTTGAAAATATCGAAACATATGTATTTTTTATGGACAAAACTTACTCGAAACCGGCGAGCGTGCATGGAGCGACTAAAGAATGTTGAATTGTTTGACCAAGAGAAAGAGGTTTGTCAGGATAGTTTCAAGTGGCACACCCCGGTCTCCACCTACCCCTCCGGGGTACAAGCGTGAGTAAATATGTATGTAAAAACTAATACCCAATGCAACAGTTTCTAGATTTTAGTTAATCTTAGCTAAAAGATAATTTCATTAATTAGACTAAGGTTAATGCTGTAAAATTGTATTGTGTTCATCCACTATTTTGCAACACCATTCTAGATGTGGAAGACCGGTGTCTACTGCTACAGGTATTTTTGTACTTACAAGTAGATACCGTCAATGTACGTAGCCTAAGATGTAGTGGATAACGAATAAAGAATTTTTGTATTTGTATTTTGTATATAAGAGCAAATTGAACGCAGTGCAGTCTGAAATGAGTAAATTTCAGTGGAATGTGTTGCCCGTTACGTCCTTTACTGAATTAACCAGTAAAAAAATCTAGACAGACAGACTTTCCCGGTAACAAATAGACTAGACGGCGCGCCAACAGTCTGCCTTAGTTCGAAACAACACTTACATTATACGTAATAATAATGGAGTACAATTTGGCTTGAAAAAAGCGCTGCTTTTCTACTTTTTCAGACTTTACCATATAGGAACTGTTTTTCTTGCTTACGCATCGCTTATACGCAAACATAATAAGCCTTTTATTTCAAGTTAAACGCGGCTATTATTAGAAATACATGACCGTTATTCGAAGTTTATTAACTGAGAGGGGCACGTCCGTTTCCCGTAGATTTGTACCAATTGACGTACTTTTTAACATGTCATGCATGATACTTGAGCTACTTCGCGTGACGTTATCAGGTTGTGGAGCCATATTTTGTGACCGCATTAATACATAATTATATACATAATGTAGCTGAATCGGCAAATGTTGATTTGCCATACTAATTAGCCTACGACCTATTCTTAGACCTACCGAATATACTAAAAAAGTTTCATAAAAATCGGTGAAGCCGTTTTGGAGGAGTTCGATAACATACACTGTGATGCGAGATTTATATATATTAGATTTGCCAATGTAATAAATGAAACAACGTATTCTCAGAAGAAAAAAATAGTAAACCACGACACGAGATTTTTATATATCATCATCAGCCACAAGAAGTCCACTGCTGGACATAGGCCTCCTGCATGGATTTCCAAAAAGACCGGTTGGAAGCGGCCTGCATGCAGCGTCTTCCCGCCACTTATACCTCATTCAAGAAATTAATATTAGCTTAGGACAGTGTCAATCGCTAGACACATGGAGCGCTAAAAAACCGAACGGGGTGGCTGGTAGCCAATGAGCGCTATGGAAAATGGAAAACACGGGATAGGCTGCCGATGGCGTTCTGGGAACGCAATTAGTTTAATGGAAAACCCGGCCCAGTTTATGGATTTGCACGGAATCCGGAGTTATGCTATACCTAGAGTGCATGCAGTACGTTGTTGTTTAATAGTTATGTAATCAGAATATGTATTTCATTACAAGGGACTTCACACACGGCAGCTATAATGTAAAGATGTATAGTTATTATAGCACGATACATCTCATTACATCTTTCCATAGAAATCATCAGGAGACCACACACGACAGCATATTATAATGTATATTTTTACATCTTCATATCTTAAGATACAGAACGATACAAAAACATGCATTTATACCTTCATCATCATAATCATCATCAGCCACTCGACACCCACTGCAGGACACAGGCCTCTTTTGCCATAATCGCCACGCTTGGCAGGCGGGTTGGCGATCGCAGTATGCTGTCAGAATCTCAGGGAGACGCTGCTGCCCGTCTCCTGTCTCCACATCCACGGAGGGAAATGGAGTGACGCTATTCTTAATCCCACGCCACACCGAAATTTATAACTTATTAAATTTAAATTTACACGCATTTATACCTTAGCAGCTGGAAAGTGAGACGTATATCAATGGAATTAAGGGAAATATACATTACATTACCTGTTGTGTGTGATACTTTAAGATAATGTAAAACTTTACATCCCGGGATGTAATGTACATTATAGCTGCCGTGTGTAAAGTCCTTAACTCAATGCACCTTTCACGACCAGGGTTTGCCACTTGCCACGATCCTAACGGACCTCTTTCGCTTCAACAACATTCGTTAGTCGTTGTATGCACGCTCGCCGGTTTCGGGTACTTTTTATCTCGCCCTTTGCTACTACATCTCCTATTCGGTCGAAGTATGTCTGCCTCACACACCCAGATTCGCTCGAAATATTTCTTTCGTCATTCTGAAGGTAGGTGGCAAACCCCGGCCTCTGTCCACCCCTCCGGGTACAGAAATGAGTTTATGTACTGTAACTTTCACTCGATAAGTCATTTATTTCATTTATTTATGTGACTGCCTCGTTGGTCTAGCCGTTAAGGCGCTTACCTACCAAAACAGAGGTCGTGGGTTCGATTCCCACTGGGGGCCGCCGTACATTTTTACAAATGGCCTCAGTCTGGGTGTGTTTTCATGTTTGTGACGTCCTTGCCTGGTTACCATAGCACAGGGTATCCCAAGGACCAGTTCAAGTGATTGTATTGTGTGAAAGATTTTTTTTTCGATTTTATTTCACGTAAATGCGCATTTCAACACATATTCTTAAGAATTGTTTTGAAGAAGTTGTTTTAACACGCATCAGTGATTATATTTAAGTTCGAATTCATCATCATCAGACATTCGACGCCCACTGCAGGACATAGGCCTCCCTCGTGGTTTTCTAACCATGAAGGGGTTTGCCATAATCGCCACGCTTGGCAGGCGGGTTGGCGATCGCAGTATGCGGTCGGAATCTCAGGAAGACGCTGCTGCCCGTCTCCTGGTAATTAATTTCCTTAGTCGCCTTCTACGACATCCACGGAACGAAATGGAGTTCGCATTCGCTTACTTCAAATTTTGACGAAAGAGCTCCTCCCGAGGCACCGACTGAACATCAGCGCTGAGGCGTCACTTCCTCAGCACAACGCTGAGTCAGCTGCCTTTTGTGGCAACTTAGACACACCACAGGCTACATTATGGTCCTGTTTTATTTATTCGTTTTCAAATGTCAAATTGTTTATTTCATTACAATTTTATAAATAAAATACCGGGGCTGGACCCTCCTAGTAAGTATAGAAATACCCGTGTCAGGAGGGCCCGGATTTGTCTGTTGTGTATTTAGTTTTCTTTCTGTTGTTGTGCATATTATGTTACTTATCTGCTTATTTTGTTTCTGTGATGTATCTTGTTGGTATATTAAATGTCTTTCTTCTTCTTCTTCAGGGCGGTCTGAGAGGCCAAATCGTGCGCACCAAATCCTGAGCGATTCCAATCGACTGTCAAATTCCATACTAATTTGACGTAATTCCATACTTGTGTAACGTAGTAACTAGTCAAGAGAATTGCTACTTAAATAATTGAAGTCCGAAATATCAATTTAAGATTAGGACTTATTTCATAAACAGCCTATATACGTCCCACTGTAGGGCTTAATCACCACGCGTGCCCACCGCGGATTGGCGATTTCAAGCGCTGAGGTATGTGAATAGCTCAGACACCCAGGTTTCCTCACGATGTTTTCCTTCACGGTTAGCGAGTGGTATTGCTACTTTAACTTCACAAATGTAAATAACTTAGAAAGAAAAGTCATAGGTACATGCCCGCACTGGGAATCGAACCTGGGTCTCCCGCTTCAGAGTCCAATGTTCTACCCACTAGGCTACCACCGCTTAGGACTTATGTCTGATCTCAATTAGAAACAACAGGTTTAACCATCCAATACCAGTTTATCGACAGAACAGATCAGGACCTAGGCTTCAATACGATCGGTACCCAGTCCTGCCCACGTCTCGAGGCGCGAAGGGCTGACTCATCGGTCGCTGACCCCGTCGGACGCGTGGGCGCGGACCGAGCCTGCGCTCACGTCGAAGGCTGCGCCGATCGGCACTCTCGGAAGGGATTGCAATCATCTGTTGTCAGACTTGTAGCAAAAATATAGATTTTTTTTCAAGGGTCGTCGCAGGCCTTGGCCACACATATGGGACGTGGGGCGAGGGCGCGGAAAAGACGCGACGAGTTGTAGAGTTCGCGCCCTCGCCCTCGTCACGTCCCTTCAGTACGTTTTGTATGCAAGTTAATTAGAAAGTCGAAGCTTGTTTTGCCGCGCCCTCACCCCACGTCCTTTCTGTGTAACTCAGGCCGTAGTAAAGTTATGTAATATTTTGTCCTTCACACAGAAAACGTCAACGCCATCAATTAAAATGTAACGCACACACAGCATTATGGCGCGCTGCGACATATACTCCATTCCACGAAACGACCTGCGAAAGGAAATCGTCGCCCATCGGTTAATGCGCGTGACCCTCATTATTGCCGCGTGACGCGTATTTTTTAAGGACTCGCGGTACTCAGACCTAGTCAAACATTAAAACGCAGCTTTAATAAACAATCACGATTAGACCCGCTAAATGTATAACTTAAGAAAATATGGTGAAAGATGCCCAGATATTTGATACACAATCAGTAATAAACGGCATCTTCTTATTTTGTACTCTACTGGACACTACTCATCGTCATCAACATCACCATGATACTGAGCCACCGCAGTCACCTGCCATACTCGCCCACGATCAATAACAAGCACTCGACACACCAGCCACCACCGGAACAAAAACATTAGGCCCGATCGCATCACCGACGCTCGAAATAACACCGCGCCTTGACTTAGATTTGCATGCGAGTGGTATAATGCGCCGCATAGAGCGATAAGGCACAGAAATGATGTGCGGACTCTTCTCAAAATTACAGACAATTCGGCCATCTTTGCAGCGAGAGATGTGCTAGACGTCAATAAATAACCAATACCTGATACACCAGCCACCGGAACAAAAACATTAGGCCCGATCGCATCACCGACGCTCGATAACACCGCGCCTTGACTTAGATTTGCATGCGAGTGGTATAATGCGCCGCATAGAGCGATAAGGCGCAGAAATGATGTGCGGACTCTTCTCAAAATTACAGACAATTCGGCCATATTTGCAGCGAGAGATGTGCTAGACGTCAATAAATTACCAATACCTGATACACCAGCCACCGGAACAAAAACATTAGGCCCGATCGCATCACCGACGCTCGAAATAACACTGCGCCTTGAGTTAGATTTGCACGCGAGTGGCATAACGCGCCGCCTAGGGCGACAAGGAATAGAAATGATGTGCGTACTCGCCTTAGAATTAGACAATTCGGCCATCTACCAGGACTTTAAAGATCGATTGAAGTTCTACGTTGTTAACCCTTAGGTTCTAGACCATAGGTTCTAATTAGTCTGTAAGTTAAGTGTAACACATCTGTCTTATTGGCAATAAATGGTTATTCATTCATTCATTCATGGTTAATAATAGGTATCACAGTTGTTAAGATTTATGATCAGATATCATCATCAGTATCATTCAGCCACAAGAAGTCCACTGCTGGACATAGGCCTCCTCCATGGATTTCCAAAAAGACCGGTTTGAAGCGGCCTGCATCCAGCGTCTTCCTGCCACTTGGATGAGGTCATCTGTCCATCTTGTGGCTGGTCGTCCTACGCTGCGCTTGCCGATATGTGGTCTCCATTCGAGAACTTTTCGGCCCCATCGGCCATCAGTTCTGCGTGCTATGTGCCCCGCCCACTGCCACTTCAACTTACTAATCCGCTGGGCTATGTCGACGACTTTCGTTCGTCTACGGATCTCATCATTTCTGATTCGATCTCGTAGAGAAATTCCGAGCATAGCCCTTTCCATAGCTCGTTGCGTGACCTTGAGCTTTCTTATGAGGCCCATAGTGAGAGACCACGTTTCAGTGCCATAAGTCATCACTGGTAACACACACTGGTTGTATAATTTTGTCTTGAGCGATTGAGGTATATTAGACGAAAATACTTTTCTAAGTTTCCCGAATGCTGCCCAGCCGAGTTGGATTCGACGATTGACCTCTTTCACGAAGTTGGACCGGCCTAGTCAGATCAGATATATGATGTTTGAAAAAACCTATTATAAAATAAGTTACTATTTATTTCCATTGGTGAAACTAGTTAGCACTAGAGGTTTTTACTAAGGTGTTTGACACTCTCCGTCTGTGTGTTATTGATCTATATCACGCGTCTAGAGTGACGTGAGACGAGCCAGGTCGGTGTGTTAATTTTATTGGTTAAACGGGCGTAGTCTGGTGACATAATAACTTGACCCCCAATTCAAATTGTAACCTTGGAAAACTTTTTCAACCTCCGACGAACTAAAAGACCGGATACAGCCTCAAACGCGAATGAAATCGCCATAAGTGTGTATGGTTTCATCAGTCTTATAATATGAAAAGTCGATTTTACTAAAAACACTCTTAGCGGAATCGACTAAATAAGACCCTACAGATATACATGCAATTTATAACCGGTGTGAAGTTAGCTGACAAACTTAGCTGACAAACATAGCTGACACTATTACACGACCAAATAAAATGGTCGTTTTTAAAAAAGGCTTTCATAAGCCAGTAGGTACGATAAAATGCCTATGGCAATAATAAATTTATAATGGTATTAAACGGTCAAGACCGAAGACCAAATGTTATATTTAGAATTAAGAAATACTGTCCCATCAAAAAATATTCTGAGATAAGCTCCTCACAACTAAGCTATTTTGGGGAACATTCTGACCGTAAGTAATTGTGACAATAAAAGATGTTAAAACATATCTTAATTATGGCACAATACCGTGGCATAGCAGTGAAAACGTGAAGAAATAAAAAATATTCGCAAAATTTTCAGTACGCGTTTATGTTTCTTATTGGGATACGAAAAAAATTAGAATTTTTAGAAGGCTGGATCTTAGTTATTACGGTTCCTTAGATACTAAGGAAACTGTTAAGGTATAAATAGAAGCATCAAACCCTTCAGTTTTTGTGATAAAGCGGAGCTGACAAATAATTTGTGAGAAAAATCTCTCCAGAGTTTCTTTCTGGGCGTCGTATTGCAGCAAAACGAATTTCTAACACTTTAGCAATGCAAAATTATGATTGCATAGACTCTAAAGTATTTTAAATAAATCAATTTATACCTTCAGACCATTCAGTTTTTCTGAAATCGGGCGATAGACAAAAATAATAGAGAAAATTTAAAATAACCTTTGTGTTTTTCTTGGGATATACCAAAATAACGAATTTCTAACAGGCTGGATTTATGTTATTTCGGTTCCTTAGATACTACTTAAACTACTTAACTATAAATTGAGACATGAAACCATTCAGTTTTTGTGACAAAGCGGAGCTGACAAATAATTTGTGAGAAAAATCTCTCCAGAGTTTCTTTGTGGGCGACGTATTGCAGCAAAACGAATTTCTAACACTTTGGCAATGCAAAATTATGATTGCATAGACACTAAAGTATTTTAAATAAATCAATTTATACCTTCAGACCATTCAGTTTCTCTGAAATCGGGCGATAGACAAAAATAATGGAGAAAATTTAAAATAACCTTTGTGTTTTTCTTGAGATATACAAAAAAAAACGAATTTCTAACAGGCTGGATTTATGTTATTTCGGTTCCTTAGATACTACTTAAACTACTTAACTATAAATTGAGACATGAAACCATTCAGTTTTTGTGACAAAGCGGAGCTGACAAATAATTTGTGAGAAAAATCTCTCCAGAGTTTCTTTCTGGGCGACGTATTGCAGCAAAACGAATTTCTAACACTTTAGCAATGAAAAATTATGATTGCATAGACTCTAAAGTATTTTAAATAAATCAATTTATACCTTCAGACCATTCAGTTTTTCTGAAATCGGGCGATAGACAAAAATAATGGAGAAAATTTAAAATAACCTTTGTGTTTTTCTTGGGATATACCAAAATAACGAATTTCTAACATGCTGGATTTATGTTATTTCGGTTCCTTAGATACTACTTAAACTACTTAACTATAAATTGAGAAATGAAAACATTCAGTTTTTGTGACAAAGCGGAGCTGACAAATAATTTGTGAGAAAAATCTCTCCAGAGTTTCTTTGTGGGCGACGTATTGCAGCAAAACGAATTTCTAACACTTTAGCAATGCAAAATTATGATTGCATAGACACTAAAGTATTTTAAATAAATCAATTTATAACTTCAGACCATTCAGTTTCTCTGAAATCGGGCGATAGACAAAAATAATGGAGAAAATTTAAAATAACCTTTGTGTTTTTCTTGAGATATACAAAAAAAAAACGAATTTCTAACAGGCTGGATTTATGTTATTTCGGTTCCTTAGATACTACTTGAACTACTTAACTATAAATTGAGACATGAAACCATTCAGTTTTTGTGACAAAGCGGAGCTGACAAATAATTTGTGAGAAAAATCTCTCCAGAGTTTATTTCTGGGCGACGTATTGCAGCAAAACGAATTTCTAACACGTTAGCAATGCAAAATTATGATTGCATAGACTCTAAAGTATTTTAAATAAATCAATTTATACCTTCAGACCATTCAATTTTTCTGAAATCGGGCGATAGACAAAAATAATGGAGAAAATTTAAAATAACCTTTGTGTTTTTCTTGAGATATACAAAAAAAACGAATTTCTAACAGGCTGGATTTATGTTATTTCGGTTCCTTAGATACTACTTAAACTACTTAACTATAAATTGAGACATGAAACCATTCAGTTTTTGTGACAAAGCGGAGCTGACAAATAATTTGTGAGAAAAATCTCTCCAGAGTTTCTTTCTGGGCGACGTATTGCAGCAAAACGAATTTCTAACACTTTAGCAATGCAAAATTATAATTGCATAGACTCTAAAGTATTTTAAATAAATCAATTTATACCTTCAGACCATTCAGTTTTTCTGAAATCGGGCGATAGACAAAAATAACGGAGAAAATTTAAAATAACCTTTGTGTTTTTCTTGAGATATACAAAAAAAACGAATTTCTAACAGGCTGGATTTATATTATTTCGGTTCCTTAGATACTACTTAAACTACTTAACTATAAATTGAGACATGAAACCATTCAGTTTTTGTGACAAAGCGGAGCTGACAAATAATTTGTGAGAAAAATCTCTCCAGAGTTTCTTTCTGGGCGACGTGTTGCAGCAAAACGAATTTCTAACACTTTAGCAATGCAAAATTATGATTGCATAGACTCTAAAGTATTTTAAATAAATCAATTTATACCCTCAGACCATTCAGTTTTTCTGAAATCGGGCGATAGACAAAAATAATGGAGAAAATTTAAAATAACCTTTGTGTTTTTCTTGAGATATACAAAAAAAACGAATTTCTAACAGGCTGGATTTATGTTATTTTGGTTCCTTAGATACTACTTAAACTACTTAACTATAAATTGAGACATGAAACCATTCAGTTTTTGTGACAAAGCGGAGCTGACAAATAATTTGTGAGAAAAATCTCTCCAGAGTTTCTTTCTGGGCGACGTATTGCAGCAAAACGAATTTCTAACACTTTAGCAATGCAAAATTATGATTGCATAGACTTTAAAGTATTTTAAATAAATCAATTTATACCTTCAGACCATTCAGTTTTTCTGAAATCGGGCGATAGACAAAAATAATGGAGAAAATTTAAAATAACCTTTGTGTTTTTCTTGAGATATAAAAAAAAAACTAATTTCTAACAGGCTGAATTTATGTTATTTCGGTTCCTTAGATACTACTTAAACTACTTAACTATAAATTGAGACATGAAACCATTCAGTTTTTGTGACAAAGCGGAGCTGACAAATAATTTGTGAGAAAAATCTCTCCAGAGTTTCTTTCTGGGCGACGTATTGCAGCAAAACGAATTTCTAACACTTTAGCAATGCAAAATTATGATTGCATAGACTCTAAAGTATTTTAAATAAATCAATTTATACCTTCAGACCATTCAGTTTTTCTGAAATCGGGCGATAGACAAAAATAATGGAGAAAATTTAAAATAACCTTTGTGTTTTTCTTGAGATACACAAAAAAAACGAATTTCTAACAGGCTGGATTTATGTTATTTCGGTTCCTTAGATACTACTTAAACTACTTAACTATAAATTGGGACATGAAACCATTCAGTTTTTGTGACAAAGCGGAGCTGACAAATAATTTGTGAGAAAAATCTCTCCAGAGTTTCTTTCTGGGCGACGTATTGCAGCAAAACGAATTTCTAACACTTTAGCAATGCAAAATTATAATTGCATAGACTCTAAAGTATTTTAAATAAATCAATTTATACCTTCAGACCATTCAGTTTTTCTGAAATCGGGCGATAGACAAAAATAACGGAGAAAATTTAAAATAACCTTTGTGTTTTTCTTGAGATATACAAAAAAAACTAATTTCTAACAGGCTGGATTTATATTATTTCGGTTCCTTAGATACTACTTAAACTACTTAACTATAAATTGAGACATGAAACCATTCAGTTTTTGTGACAAAGCGGAGCTGACAAATAATTTGTGAGAAAAATCTCTCCAGAGTTTCTTTCTGGGCGACCTATTGCAGCAAAACGAATTTCTAACACTTTAGCAATGCAAAATTATGATTGCATAGACTCTAAAGTATTTTAAATAAATCAATTTATACCTTCAGACCATTCAGTTTTTCTGAAATCGGGCGATAGACAAAAATAATGGAGAAAATTTAAAATAACCTTTGTGTTTTTCTTGAGATATACAAAAAAAACGAATTTCTAACAGGCTGGATTTATGTTATTTCGGTTCCTTAGATACTACTTAAACTACTTAACTATAAATTGAGACATGAAACCATTAAGTTTTTGTGACAAAGCGGAGCTGACAAATAATTTGTGAGAAAAATCTCTCCAGAGTTTCTTTCTGGGCGACGTATTGCAGCAAAACGAATTTCTAACACTTCAGCAATGCAAAATTATGATTGCATAGACTCTAAAGTATTTTAAATAAATCAATTTATAACTTCAGACCATTCAGTTTCTCTGAAATCGGGCGATAGACAAAAATAATGGAGAAAATTTAAAATAACCTTTGTGTTTTTCTTGAGATATACAAAAAAAAAACGAATTTCTAACAGGCTGGATTTATGTTATTTCGGTTCCTTAGATACTACTTGAACTACTTAACTATAAATTGAGACATGAAACCATTCAGTTTTTGTGACAAAGCGGAGCTGACAAATAATTTGTGAGAAAAATCTCTCCAGAGTTTATTTCTGGGCGACGTATTGCAGCAAAACGAATTTCTAACACGTTAGCAATGCAAAATTATGATTGCATAGACTCTAAAGTATTTTAAATAAATCAATTTATACCTACAGACCATTCAATTTTTCTGAAATCGGGCGATAGACAAAAATAATGGAGAAAATTTAAAATAACCTTTGTGTTTTTCTTGAGATATACAAAAAAAACGAATTTCTAACAGGCTGGATTTATGTTATTTCGGTTCCTTAGATACTACTTAAACTACTTAACTATAAATTGGGACATGAAACCATTCAGTTTTTGTGACAAAGCGGAGCTGACAAATAATTTGTGAGAAAAATCTCTCCAGAGTTTCTTTCTGGGCGACGTATTGCAGCAAAACGAATTTCTAACACTTAAGCAATGCAAAATTATAATTGCATAGACTCTAAAGTATTTTAAATAAATCAATTTATACCTTCAGACCATTCAGTTTTTCTGAAATCGGGCGATAGACAAAAATAACGGAGAAAATTTAAAATAACCTTTGTGTTTTTCTTGAGATATACAAAAAAAACGAATTTCTAACAGGCTGGATTTATATTATTTCGGTTCCTTAGATACTACTTAAACTACTTAACTATAAATTGAGACATGAAACCATTCAGTTTTTGTGACAAAGCGGAGCTGACAAATAATTTGTGAGAAAAATCTCTCCAGAGTTTCTTTCTGGGCGACCTATTGCAGCAAAACGAATTTCTAACACTTTAGCAATGCAAAATTATGATTGCATAGACTCTAAAGTATTTTAAATAAATCAATTTATACCTTCAGACCATTCAGTTTTTCTGAAATCGGGCGATAGACAAAAATAATGGAGAAAATTTAAAATAACCTTTGTGTTTTTCTTGAGATATACAAAAAAAACGAATTTCTAACAGGCTGGATTTATGTTATTTCGGTTCCTTAGATACTACTTAAACTACTTAACTATAAATTGAGACATGAAACCATTAAGTTTTTGTGACAAAGCGGAGCTGACAAATAATTTGTGAGAAAAATCTCTCCAGAGTTTCTTTCTGGGCGACGTATTGCAGCAAAACGAATTTCTAACACTTCAGCAATGCAAAATTATGATTGCATAGACTCTAAAGTATTTTAAATAAATCAATTTATACCTTCAGACCATTCAGTTTTTCTGAAATCGGGCGATAGACAAAAATAATGGAGAAAATTTAAAATAACCTTTGTGTTTTTCTTGAGATATAAAAAAAAACGAATTTCTAACAGGCTGGATTTATGTTATTTCGGTTCCTTAGATACTACTTAAACTACTTAACTATAAATTGAGACATGAAACCATTCAGTTTTTGTGACAAAGCGGAGCTGACAAATAATTTGTGAGAAAAATCTCTCCAGAGTTTCTTTCTGGGCGAAGTATTGCAGTAAAACGAATTTCTAACACTTTAGCAATGCAAAATTATGATTGCATAGACACTAAAGTATTTTAAATAAATCAATTTATACCTTCAGACCATTCAGTTTTTCTGAAATCGGGCGATAGACAAAAATAATGGAGAAAATTTAAAATAACCTTTGTGTTTTTCTTGAGATATAAAAAAAAAACTAATTTCTAACAGGCTGAATTTATGTTATTTCGGTTCCTTAGATACTACTTAAACTACTTAACTATAAATTGAGACATGAAACCATTCAGTTTTTGTGACAAAGCGGAGCTGACAAATAATTTGTGAGAAAAATCTCTCCAGAGTTTCTTTCTGGGCGAAGTATTGCAGCAAAACGAATTTCTAACACTTTAGCAATGCAAAATTATGATTGCATAGACTCTAAAGTATTTTAAATAAATCAATTTATACCTTCAGACCATTCAGTTTTTCTGAAATCGGGCGATAGACAAAAATAATGGAAAAAATTTAAAATAACCTTTGTGTTTTTCTTGAGATATAAAAAAAAAACGAATTTCTAACAGGCTGGATTTATGTTATTTCGGTTCCTTAGATACTACTTAAACTACTTAACTATAAATTGAGACATGAAACCATTCAGTTTTTGTGACAAAGCGGAGCTGACAAATAATTTGTGAGAAAAATCTCTCCAGAGTTTCTTTCTGGGCGACGTATTGCAGCAAAACGAATTTCTAACACTTTAGCAATGCAAAATTATGATTGCATAGACTCTAAAGTATTTTAAATAAATCAATTTATACCTTCAGACCATTCAGTTTTTCTGAAATCGGGCGATAGACAAAAATAATGGAGAAAATTTAAAATAACCTTTGTGTTTTTCTTGAGATACACAAAAAAAAACGAATTTCTAACAGGCTGGATTTATGTTATTTCGGTTCCTTAGATACTACTTAAACTACTTAACTATAAATTGGGACATGAAACCATTCAGTTTTTGTGACAAAGCGGAGCTGACAAATAATTTGTGAGAAAAATCTCTCCAGAGTTTCTTTCTGGGCGACGTATTGCAGCAAAACGAATTTCTAACACTTTAGCAATGCAAAATTATAATTGCATAGACTCTAAAGTATTTTAAATAAATCAATTTATACCTTCAGACCATTCAGTTTTTCTGAAATCGGGCGATAGACAAAAATAACGGAGAAAATTTAAAATAACCTTTGTGTTTTTCTTGAGATATACAAAAAAAACGAATTTCTAACAGGCTGGATTTATATTATTTCGGTTCCTTAGATACTACTTAAACTACTTAACTATAAATTGAGACATGAAACCATTCAGTTTTTGTGACAAAGCGGAGCTGACAAATAATTTGTGAGAAAAATCTCTCCAGAGTTTCTTTCTGGGCGACGTATTGCAGCAAAACGAATTTCTAACACTTTAGCAATACAAAATTATGATTGCATAGACTCTAAAGTATTTTAAATAAATCAATTTATACCCTCATACCATTCAGTTTTTCTGAAATCGGGCGATAGACAAAAATAATGGAGAAAATTTAAAATAACCTTTGTGTTTTTCTTGAGATATACAAAAAAAACGAATTTCTAACAGGCTGGATTTATGTTATTTCGGTTCCTTAGATACTACTTAAACTACTTAACTATAAATTGAGACATGAAACCATTCAGTTTTTGTGACAAAGCGGAGCTGACAAATAATTTGTGAGAAAAATCTCTCCAGAGTTTCTTTGTGGGCGACGTATTGCAGCAAAACGAATTTCTAACACTTTACCAATGCAAAATTATGATTGCATAGACTCTAAAGTATTTTAAATAAATCAATTTATACCTTCAGACCATTCAGTTTTTCTGAAATCGGGCGATAGACAAAAATAATGGAGAAAATTTAAAATAACCTTTGTGTTTTTCTTGAGATATAAAAAAAAAACTAATTTCTAACAGGCTGAATTTATGTTATTTCGGTTCCTTAGATACTACTTAAACTACTTAACTATAAATTGAGACATGAAACCATTCAGTTTTTGTGACAAAGCGGAGCTGACAAATAATTTGTGAGAAAAATCTCTCCAGAGTTTCTTTCTGGGCGACGTATTGCAGCAAAACGAATTTCTAACACTTTAGCAATGCAAAATTATGATTGCATAGACTCTAAAGTATTTTAAATAAATCAATTTATACCTTCAGACCATTCAGTTTTTCTGAAATCGGGCGATAGACAAAAATAATGGAGAAAATTTAAAATAACCTTTGTGTTTTTCTTGAGATACACAAAAAAAACGAATTTCTAACAGGCTGGATTTATGTTATTTCGGTTCCTTAGATACTACTTAAACTACTTAACTATAAATTGGGACATGAAACCATTCAGTTTTTGTGACAAAGCGGAGCTGACAAATAATTTGTGAGAAAAATCTCTCCAGAGTTTCTTTCTGGGCGACGTATTGCAGCAAAACGAATTTCTAACACTTTAGCAATGCAAAATTATAATTGCATAGACTCTAAAGTATTTTAAATAAATCAATTTATACCTTCAGACCATTCAGTTTTTCTGAAATCGGGCGATAGACAAAAATAACGGAGAAAATTTAAAATAACCTTTGTGTTTTTCTTGAGATATACAAAAAAAACTAATTTCTAACAGGCTGGATTTATATTATTTCGGTTCCTTAGATACTACTTAAACTACTTAACTATAAATTGAGACATGAAACCATTCAGTTTTTGTGACAAAGCGGAGCTGACAAATAATTTGTGAGAAAAATCTCTCCAGAGTTTCTTTCTGGGCGACCTATTGCAGCAAAACGAATTTCTAACACTTTAGCAATGCAAAATTATGATTGCATAGACTCTAAAGTATTTTAAATAAATCAATTTATACCTTCAGACCATTCAGTTTTTCTGAAATCGGGCGATAGACAAAAATAATGGAGAAAATTTAAAATAACCTTTGTGTTTTTCTTGAGATATACAAAAAAAACGAATTTCTAACAGGCTGGATTTATGTTATTTCGGTTCCTTAGATACTACTTAAACTACTTAACTATAAATTGAGACATGAAACCATTAAGTTTTTGTGACAAAGCGGAGCTGACAAATAATTTGTGAGAAAAATCTCTCCAGAGTTTCTTTCTGGGCGACGTATTGCAGCAAAACGAATTTCTAACACTTCAGCAATGCAAAATTATGATTGCATAGACTCTAAAGTATTTTAAATAAATCAATTTATACCTTCAGACCATTCAGTTTTTCTGAAATCGGGCGATAGACAAAAATAATGGAGAAAATTTAAAATAACCTTTGTGTTTTTCTTGAGATACACAAAAAAAACGAATTTCTAACAGGCTGGATTTATGTTATTTCGGTTCCTTAGATACTACTTAAACTACTTAACTATAAATTGGGACATGAAACCATTCAGTTTTTGTGACAAAGCGGAGCTGACAAATAATTTGTGAGAAAAATCTCTCCAGAGTTTCTTTCTGGGCGACGTATTGCAGCAAAACGAATTTCTAACACTTAAGCAATGCAAAATTATAATTGCATAGACTCTAAAGTATTTTAAATAAATCAATTTATACCTTCAGACCATTCAGTTTTTCTGAAATCGGGCGATAGACAAAAATAACGGAGAAAATTTAAAATAACCTTTGTGTTTTTCTTGAGATATACAAAAAAAACGAATTTCTAACAGGCTGGATTTATATTATTTCGGTTCCTTAGATACTACTTAAACTACTTAACTATAAATTGAGACATGAAACCATTCAGTTTTTGTGACAAAGCGGAGCTGACAAATAATTTGTGAGAAAAATCTCTCCAGAGTTTCTTTCTGGGCGACCTATTGCAGCAAAACGAATTTCTAACACTTTAGCAATGCAAAATTATGATTGCATAGACTCTAAAGTATTTTAAATAAATCAATTTATACCTTCAGACCATTCAGTTTTTCTGAAATCGGGCGATAGACAAAAATAATGGAGAAAATTTAAAATAACCTTTGTGTTTTTCTTGAGATATACAAAAAAAACGAATTTCTAACAGGCTGGATTTATGTTATTTCGGTTCCTTAGATACTACTTAAACTACTTAACTATAAATTGAGACATGAAACCATTAAGTTTTTGTGACAAAGCGGAGCTGACAAATAATTTGTGAGAAAAATCTCTCCAGAGTTTCTTTCTGGGCGACGTATTGCAGCAAAACGAATTTCTAACACTTCAGCAATGCAAAATTATGATTGCATAGACTCTAAAGTATTTTAAATAAATCAATTTATACCTTCAGACCATTCAGTTTTTCTGAAATCGGGCGATAGACAAAAATAATGGAGAAAATTTAAAATAACCTTTGTGTTTTTCTTGAGATATAAAAAAAAACGAATTTCTAACAGGCTGGATTTATGTTATTTCGGTTCCTTAGATACTACTTAAACTACTTAACTATAAATTGAGACATGAAACCATTCAGTTTTTGTGACAAAGCGGAGCTGACAAATAATTTGTGAGAAAAATCTCTCCAGAGTTTCTTTCTGGGCGAAGTATTGCAGTAAAACGAATTTCTAACACTTTAGCAATGCAAAATTATGATTGCATAGACACTAAAGTATTTTAAATAAATCAATTTATACCTTCAGACCATTCAGTTTTTCTGAAATCGGGCGATAGACAAAAATAATGGAGAAAATTTAAAATAACCTTTGTGTTTTTCTTGAGATATAAAAAAAAAACTAATTTCTAACAGGCTGAATTTATGTTATTTCGGTTCCTTAGATACTACTTAAACTACTTAACTATAAATTGAGACATGAAACCATTCAGTTTTTGTGACAAAGCGGAGCTGACAAATAATTTGTGAGAAAAATCTCTCCAGAGTTTCTTTCTGGGCGAAGTATTGCAGCAAAACGAATTTCTAACACTTTAGCAATGCAAAATTATGATTGCATAGACTCTAAAGTATTTTAAATAAATCAATTTATACCTTCAGACCATTCAGTTTTTCTGAAATCGGGCGATAGACAAAAATAATGGAAAAAATTTAAAATAACCTTTGTGTTTTTCTTGAGATATAAAAAAAAAACGAATTTCTAACAGGCTGGATTTATGTTATTTCGGTTCCTTAGATACTACTTAAACTACTTAACTATAAATTGAGACATGAAACCATTCAGTTTTTGTGACAAAGCGGAGCTGACAAATAATTTGTGAGAAAAATCTCTCCAGAGTTTCTTTCTGGGCGACGTATTGCAGCAAAACGAATTTCTAACACTTTAGCAATGCAAAATTATGATTGCATAGACTCTAAAGTATTTTAAATAAATCAATTTATACCTTCAGACCATTCAGTTTTTCTGAAATCGGGCGATAGACAAAAATAATGGAGAAAATTTAAAATAACCTTTGTGTTTTTCTTGAGATACACAAAAAAAAACGAATTTCTAACAGGCTGGATTTATGTTATTTCGGTTCCTTAGATACTACTTAAACTACTTAACTATAAATTGGGACATGAAACCATTCAGTTTTTGTGACAAAGCGGAGCTGACAAATAATTTGTGAGAAAAATCTCTCCAGAGTTTCTTTCTGGGCGACGTATTGCAGCAAAACGAATTTCTAACACTTTAGCAATGCAAAATTATGATTGCATAGACTCTAAAGTATTTTAAATAAATCAATTTATACCCTCAGACCATTCAGTTTTTCTGAAATCGGGCGATAGACAAAAATAATGGAGAAAATTTAAAATAACCTTTGTGTTTTTCTTGAGATATAAAAAAAAACGAATTTCTAACAGGCTGGATTTATGTTATTTCGGTTCCTTAGATACTACTTAAACTACTTAACTATAAATTGAGACATGAAACCATTCAGTTTTTGTGACAAAGCGGAGCTGACAAATAATTTGTGAGAAAAATCTCTCCAGAGTTTCTTTCTGGGCGACCTATTGCAGCAAAACGAATTTCTAACACTTTAGCAATGCAAAATTATGATTGCATAGACTCTAAAGTATTTTAAATAAATCAATTTATACCCTCAGACCATTCAGTTTTTCTGAAATCGGGCGATAGACAAAAATAATGGAGAAAATTTAAAATAACCTTTGTGTTTTTCTTGAGATATAAAAAAAAAACGAATTTCTAACAGGCTGGATTTATGTTATTTCGGTTCCTTAGATACTACTTAAACTACTTAACTATAAATTGAGACATGAAACCATTCAGTTTTTGTGACAAAGCGGAGCTGTCTATGCAATCATAATTTTGCATTGCTAAAGTGTTAGAAATTCGTTTTGCTGCAATACGTCGCCCAGAAAGAAACTCTGGAGAGATTTTTCTCACAAATTATTTGTCAGCTCCGCTTTGTCACAAAAACTGAATGGTTTCATGTCTCAATTTATAGTTAAGTAGTTTAAGTAGTATCTAAGGAACCGAAATAACATAAATCCAGCCTGTTAGAAATTCGTTTTTTTTTATATCTCAAGAAAAACACAAAGGTTATTTTAAATTTTCTCCATTATTTTTGTCTATCGCCCGATTTCAGAGAAACTGAATGGTCTGAAGGTATAAATTGATTTATTTAAAATACTTTAGAGTCTATGCAATCATAATTTTGCATTGCTAAAGTGTTAGAAATTCGTTTTGCTGCAATACGTCGCCCACAAAGAAACTCTGGAGAGATTTTTCTCACAAATTATTTGTCAGCTCCGCTTTGTCACAAAAACTGAATGGTTTCATGTCTCAATTTATAGTTAAGTAGTTTAAGTAGTATCTAAGGAACCGAAATAATATAAATCCAGCCTGTTAGAAATTCGTTTTTTTTGTATATCTCAAGAAAAACACAAAGGTTATTTTAAATTTTCTCCGTTATTTTTGTCTATCGCCCGAGTTCAGAAAAACTGAATGGTCTGAAGGTATAAATTGATTTATTTAAAATACTTTAGAGTCTATGCAATCATAATTTTGCATTGCTAAAGTGTTAGAAATTCGTTTTGCTGCAATACGTCGCCCAGAAAGAAACTCTGGAGAGATTTTTCTCACAAATTATTTGTCAGCTCCGCTTTGTCACAAAAACTGAATGGTTTCATGTCCCAATTTATAGTTAAGTAGTTTAAGTAGTATCTAAGGAACCGAAATAACATAAATCCAGCCTGTTAGAAATTCGTTTTTTTTTGTGTATCTCAAGAAAAACACAAAGGTTATTTTAAATTTTCTCCATTATTTTTGTCTATCGCCCGATTTCAGATAAACTGAATGGTCTGAAGGTATAAATTGATTTATTTAAAATACTTTAGAGTCTATGCAATCATAATTTTGCATTGCTAAAGTGTTAGAAATTCGTTTTGCTGCAATACGTCGCCCAGAAAGAAACTCTGGAGAGATTTTTCTCACAAATTATTTGTCAGCTCCGCTTTGTCACAAAAACTGAATGGTTTCATGTCTCAATTTATAGTTAAGTAGTTTAAGTAGTATCTAAGGAACCGAAATAACATAAATCCAGCCTGTTAGAAATTCGTTTTTTTTGTATATCTCAAGAAAAACACAAAGGTTATTTTAAATTTTCTCCATTATTTTTGTCTATCGCCCGATTTCAGAAAAACTGAATGGTCTGAGGGTATAAATTGATTTATTTAAAATACTTTAGAGTCTATGCAATCATAATTTTGCATTGCTAAAGTGTTAGAAATTCGTTTTGCTGCAATACGTCGCCCAGAAAGAAACTCTGGAGAGATTTTTCTCACAAATTATTTGTCAGCTCCGCTTTGTCACAAAAACTGAATGGTTTCATGTCTCAATTTATAGTTAAGTAGTTTAAGTAGTATCTAAGGAACCGAAATAACATAAATCCAGCCTGTTAGAAATTCGTTTTTTTTTATATCTCAAGAAAAACACAAAGGTTATTTTAAATTTTCTCCATTATTTTTGTCTATCGCCCGATTTCAGAGAAACTGAATGGTCTGACGGTATAAATTGATTTATTTAAAATACTTTAGAGTCTATGCAATTATAATTTTGCATTGCTAAAGTGTTAGAAATTCGTTTTGCTGCAATACGTCGCCCAGAAAGAAACTCTGGAGAGATTTTTCTCACAAATTATTTGTCAGCTCCGCTTTGTCACAAAAACTGAATGGTTTCATGTCTCAATTTATAGTTAAGTCGTTTAAGTAGTATCTAAGGAACCGAAATAACATAAATCCAGCCTGTTAGAAATTCGTTTTTTTTTTGTATATCTCAAGAAAAACACAAAGGTTATTTTAAATTTTCTCCATTATTTTTGTCTATCGCCCGATTTCAGAAAAACTGAATGGTCTGAAGGTATAAATTTATTTATTTAAAATACTTTAGAGTCTATGCAATCATAATTTTGCATTGCTAAAGTGTTAGAAATTCGTTTTTCTGCAATACGACGCCCAGAAAGAAACTCTGGAGAGATTTTTCTCACAAATTATTTGTCAGCTCCGCTTTATCACAAAAACTGAAGGGTTTGATGCTTCTATTTATACCTTAACAGTTTCCTTAGTATCTAAGGAACCGTAATAACTAAGATCCAGCCTTCTAAAAATTCTAATTTTTTTAGTATCCCAATAAGAAACATAAACGCGTACTGAAAATTTTGCGAATATTTTTTATTTCTTCACGTTTTCACTGCTATGCCACGGTATTGAGCCATAATTAAGATATGTTTTAACATCTTTTATTGTCACAATTACTTACGGTCAGAATGTTCCCCAAAATAGCTTAGTTGTGAGGAGCTTATCTCAGAATATTTTTTGATGGGACAGTATTTCTTAATTCTAAATATAACATTTGGTCTTCGGTCTTGACCGTTTAATACCATTATAAATTTATTATTGCCATAGGTATTTTATCGTACCTACTGGCTTATGAAAGCCTTTTTTAAAAACGACCATTTTATTTGGTCGTGTAATAGTGTCAGCTATGTTTGTCAGCTAAGTTTGTCAGCTAACTTCACACCGGTCAATTTATAGCATATCCAGGGCGAAAAAAATCCCCAATATCCAAATGTATTGCAATATCCAATATCATATTGGATATTATGCATTTGACTGCCTCGTTGGTCTAGCGGTGTCACATCTGATTGCCATGCCGGAGGTCGTGGGTTCGATTCCTACTGGGGGCCACGTGTACAAACGGCCTCAGTCTGGGTGTACTCCATGTTTGTGATGTCCTTGCCTGGTTACCACAGCACAGGGAATTGTTCGAATGGGCATTGTCCTAATTATTGACAATAGTTACAAAAGATAATCATCATCAGCCATTTGACGCCCACTGCAGGACACAGGCCTCCTCCGTCGTTTGAATAACCACGAAGGGTTTTGCCATAATCGCCACGCTTGGCAGGCGGGTTGGCGATCGCAGTAAGCGGCTGGAATCTCAGGAAGACGCTGCTGCCCGTCTTATGGTAACGTATTTCCTTAGTCGCCTTCTACGACATCCACGAAAGGAAATGGAGTGACGGTATTCTTAATCCGGTGCCACACGAAACCTTCATTTTAAAGGGAGAGGATTAGTAAATATAGTGCTACAATTATAAATTATTAATATTCCCTTGTTTCTTGTATTTTTGTAAATAAATGTTGCCTTCTAACGTTCGTTTCAAACGTGAATGAAAGAAAGTTTATTATTTTTAAAAAAACCTTGATAAGATAAGAAATTTCTTTATTGTAGCATCAAAAACACAAACATGAAATATTTACAAAAATGCAGTACAATTGGCGGCCTTATTACTTGGAGAAATCTTATAGATATTGACATCTTGGTATTGCATAAAAAAAAAAAACCGGCCAAGTGCGAGTCGGACTCGCGCACCGAGGGTTCCGTACAAACCTGCAAGTTTCGAGATTTTATTTGATTAAAACCAAATTTCGAGATTCTATGTCAACGGGAAGTGGTCTTTAGGTTTTAATTCCCTTGCGTGTAGTTGCGTGTTTCAAAATATGCGGTATCAATGGTTGTACTTTTGCGTTTTGCGTTTTTGCGTTGACTTAGAATTTTTTTTTTTTCACGGGTTAAAGGCAATCAGATCTAAGTATTTGATATGAATTTCAACTTGATAGCTCTACGCGTTCATGAGGAAAAAAGTAATAAGTTTATATTTATTAAAAAATATATATTTTGTAATGTAACTAAAAATTTAAGGTTTTCGGAATTTTTCCTTTATGTGTGCTATAAAACGTTGCTTCATGCCAAATTTCAAGATTCTAGGTCGACTGGAAGTACCCTTTAGGTTTTGATTCCCTTGCGAGTACTTGCGAGTTTCAAAATATGCAGCTTAAATTGCTGTTTCTTTTGATTGCGTTGACATAGAAGTTAGATTTTGTTACAGCTTAAAGGTATTATAGACCTGAGTATTTGGTATGAATTTCAATTTAATACCTCTACGCGTTTATGAGGAAATGGGTAGTAAGTTTAAAATTATTAAAAAAAAATATATTATGTGATGTAACTAAAAATTTATGGTTTTCGTAATTTTTCCTTTATCTATGCTATAAGACGTTGCTTCGTACCAAATTTCAAGATTCTGAGTTCACGGGAAGCACCCTGTAGGTTTTGATTCCCTTGCAAGTGTCGAAAATTTGCGGCATAAACGGCTGTATCTTTTGATTGCGTTGGCTTAGAAGTTTGATTTTTTCACAGCTTCAAGGGACAGTAGACCTGAGTAATTGATATAAATTTCAGCTTCATACCTCCACGCGTTCCTGAGAAAAAGGGTCTTGACAGACGGACGGACGGACGGACAGACGGACAACAAAGTGATCCTATAAGGGTTCCGTTTTTTCCTTTTGAGGTACGGAACCCTAAAAAAACAAAAATAATATATCTTTTACGTTTACACAGATTAAGAGTCATTTTCGTTTCGTTTATCACTAGAAACTGATCGCTCGTAGGATCTCAGTTGATGACGTACTTCCGTGCATGTCGTACTTCCGGTTTTGTAGACTCTGGTTCTTTTTTGTCGCTTTAAAAAATAATTAAAGCAGGCCAAATCGAAATATTCAGCACAGGCTACGAAAATTACATATTTTCTCGAAAAAAAAAAACAGTACTAAATTTTTTTAGGAGAATGCCAATTGACGAATGGAATACCACTTTTTCGGATACATATAGGGACACATTGTTACACCTTATGTTTCACTATTGTATATAACAGAAATGAATATTCTAAATCACTCTAAAAAAGTATATATATTCATTGTAAAGTGATATCAACTTAGTGCAGATAATTTACCTTTGCCTATTACTAAACTATTACTCGCACGGGCGTTGTGTTCCTACTAAGGGTGCTTATACACGGGCGGCACGTGTGCCAACTGCAGCCGTCGACAGTCGTCAAGAGTCGACACACGTCGACGGCCGCCGTTAACACAAGTCGACGGCTGCAGTTGGCACACGAGCCGCCCGTGTATAACCGCCCTAATATTTTTATTTTCATTTTATTGTTAAGTTATGTTATGTGTTTCTCAACATAGAAGCGAACAAAATTTGTTTCTCAATAGAACAACATTTAATGTTGTTCTATTGAGAAATAAAATTCTTAAACCTTAAACTTATGTACCATTGCCACACCTCACACACAGGTTCCATAGAAACGTGAACAAACAGTACAGTCAGCTATCCAACTCTAAGTCATAATAATATCCATTCCAATCAGTCGGTCGCTCAATGCTGAGGATCGTTGCCGCTATGACAAGGATGGGTGTAGAGCATTCTCTATCTGGACCTGTCGTTCGCTGTGTGGACTGCCTGGTGCAACTTAAGTTTTGTTTCCTTGGTGATAGGCTCCTGTTTTACGCTCACAAAATCCTAAAAGATTCCAACCATGTACCTGTCATACCGTCGGTTGAATTCATTATTGGAACATTTCCGAATATGTTTTGAGTAATTGACGTTTAAAATCTGTATTTTAAATGTAGAGTAAAATCATTGTTCCTTTACTGGCCGAAGCCGTTTTATAATATGTAGTTACAATTAACGTTCACTTGTACCATCACTTCACGTTTCACTTGTACTATCAATTAACGTTTATTTTGTGGTGATTAGGGAAAAATCTTCAATTCTTAATAATTCTGCATACCTAACTCAAAACACGTGATCCTGGAAATGTTCCAGTAATGATTCCGACCGACGAAATGTGTATGGAATTTGACAGTTAGACGATTGGAATCGTTCCGGGTTTAGTGCGCATTATCAGGCCCCTGGTCACTCCATTGAGCGGGTGGTCTGCCTCGAGCTCTCTACCCCTAACTCCTACAGCATGCCTCATAAACGCAAATATCCAGCCAAAAGAGGCACCGCGGCGTGTCTCAGACTGTACAACTTCGCTGTGTGCGTTATTGAGTACATAATGACCAGTGCTTCGTGTACATAATGCAATGTGCGAGCTCGCCTCGGGTTGTTTACAGAATCCATCTGAACGGCAACACGTTTGACGATTCGACCTCGGACGTCGAAAGAGGGAGCACATTGTACGGTGTTCTGTGTTTAAAATGGCTAAGAACCAACCAAAGAACTTTATCAATAGTTAAGTTCTCGTGTTTCTCTCGTTTTCAGTCTCCTCTCATTCCTTCTGTCCTCTTATAATATTGAAGTGTAGGGCGACTTCAGGGCAAAAGAATGCTTCTATTTTCTCTTCAAAAAATGTCTATTACTCGACAATAACCAAGATGCGAACGAAAGAATAATACTTAAAAACTAAAAACTAGTACAGGTGGCAGCACCATCTCCACAGCGCCACCTGGTGACATAGGCCGGAACTTCTTATGTCTTTAAGGGTCATGGGTGCAATGACCAATGAGGGCTTGGGATTGTTATGGTGGAAATGATCGTGCGATTACAGGGAATAAAAACATGGCGTCAGTCTGGATGTATTTCCACGTTTGTGCTGTCCTTGTCTCGTTACCATACATAAGCAGCCTATATACGAGTACGTCCCACTGTAAGGCACAGGCACGCGTGTCCACCGCGGAGTGGCGATTTTAAGCGCTCAGGTCCATGAATAGCTCAGTTACCATAGCACAGGGTATCCTAGTTTGGGACCAGGAACTTATCCTGTGTTTTGTGAAAGTAATTTTATCCATCTAAAAGCTCGTTGGGCGGTAGAAGCTGAGTGAGGATGGCCAAGGAGAGAATGTTATGGCGTGCCTTAACTTCCTTTTACGAGTTACACACAACACAATCACCTGTCCTGGTTCCAAACTAGGATACTACTCTTATGGTAACCAGGTAAAGACCCGAAGCCAATATTACAAATTAGCTCCAGCGGGAATCGAATTCACGACCTCTGTTTTGGTGGACAAGCGTATTGCCGCTAGACCGACGCGACGTCGCAGTCATGCAGGAGGCCTACGTCTAGCAGTGGACGAATGTGGCCTGGACGGCTTGGGTTACATTGATTGTCAAATTGTGACACTTTAGCGTGACTCGCGCAGTCTCTGTCCGTTGGTTATGGCATCGCGCTTTACCCCACGAATCAGACTTTTATCAGCCCCTCAAGAAGCAATTCCCATACAAACGTAGTCTGGCTTTTATTTGGAAACCACATGCCGATTCGCAATTCAACTTTACCAATACGTTTAGGCATGCATGCATAATTCATATACCTCCGAAACTATAATTTTGTTTGTTTGTTTGTGCATCTACTTCCTTCTCCAATGTAGGTATTAGTCCAGTCCATCCAAAGGTTGTCCGGAAGAGATCACTTTTAGGGATAAGGCCGCCATCTGTACTCTTAGGTTAAGAAATATCTGTGTAATTTCAATTTTTATGTACAATAAAGTGTTCTCTATCTATCTATCTATACGTTTAGAGGCCACAAATCGAGGTTTGATCGTGCTTAGAATTGGAAATAGACTACAAATAGTAGATTGTACAACAAGTGCATAAAACGCACCATTTTACTCGAGACGTTTATCCATCCGAGCGAGCTTGCGAGCGAGGATAGATATAAAGTCGAGTGTAAAATGGGTTTTATGGACGAGTTGTACACTCTACTTTTCACTTCGATTGCGAGGAAATGAAACAGCAACATGTAAATCGTATTTGCAATTCGCGCCTTTTTTTCTTTTTTTTGTTGGTGTTTCGCGCGGTCACAGGACACAGTATTTCAGAAAAAAAAGAAAAAAAAAGAGGTGAGTTTCGAACAACAATTCGAATTTCGAATTGCAATGCGGGGCTTCTCCATAGTTTTCATGCGAATTTTGACATTCTAAATTCAAATCACTTGGTCTTCGACGAAGATTTTACTTTATGCTCTAGAGCATAAAAAGCGACTTTATGTCGCCTACGCACGACATAAAGACGAACTTTTAGAGCATGAGAAGTGAAATAGTAGATTGTACAACAAGTGCATAAAACGCACCATTTTACTCGAGACGTTTATCCATCCGAGCGAGCTTGCGAGCGAGGATAGATATAAAGTCGAGTGTAAAATGGGTTTTATGGACGAGTTGTACACTCTACTTTTCACTTCGATTGCGAGGAAATGAAACAGCAACATGTAAATACGAAATACAAATTATAAGTTTATTTCATGAAGTTTTATTGTGTACTTTGGCTGTTGGTATCTTTGCCTTGGTCTTAGAATACGAACGAAACGAAATAAAATAAAGAGGTTGTTGTATGAAGTTAAAGATGTTCGTGTGGCTGTTGCAGCGATTGCCTTGGTCTTCGACGAAGATTTTACTTTATGCTCTAGAGCATAAAAAGCGACTTTATGTCGCCTACGCACGACATAAAGACGAACTTTTAGAGCATGAGAAGTGAAAAAGAAATTATACCATTGTGAATAGTTTCTATGTGTCTTATGAGGTTATAATTTCTTTTTTATTCTGTTGTTCACAGTTGGAAACACGAGCAAACGTTGATTTGTGTCCTCTAAATATATTGGTAAATTGTCATTAAGTGTCAAGCGGATGTGGGTGGAAGGGCCGGTAAAGGACGTCCCAGGCGAATATACTTCGACCAAATAGGGCCTGTATTAGCAAAGGGCAAGATAAAAAGTACCCGAAACCGGCGGGCGTGCATGAATGTTGAGGAAGCGAAAGTGATCTGTCAGGATCGTGGCGCGTGGCTGTCCCTGATCTCTGCCTACCACTTTGGGATACAGGCGTGAGTTTATGTATGTATGTATGTCATTAAGATTCAGCATGTCGCTTGCGATTAAAACTAAACTACGTTTGTATGGGAATTGCTCCTTGCGGGGCCGTTAAGTTGGATTCGTGGTGCGTGTCCTGCCCATTGGCACATTTTTACCGTTCTCCAGACGCAATTAGACCGTTTCCTTTTGCCAATATCGGAATCCCGACCGTGCATTCCCCGCTCCACCTGGTGTTGCCAGTTTAGCTAGCCGGTTACGGCAACCCCGCTTCCGGTAGCTTTACGCAGGACGCGATTCCTCCCGCCCCAACATGGGCTCGATTCTGTCAGTGCAGTATAGATAGAATATTTTCGATAGAATATTCTTTATTGTACACAGAAATTGCAACCCGCCTGCCAAGCGTGGCGATTATGGCAAAACCCTTTATGGTTGGGGAAAACCATGAGGGAGGCCTATGTCCTGCAGTGGGCGTAAAAATGGCTGATGATGATGATGATGACACAGAAATTACATTAACGAACATTATAGTACAATGAAACGTTCACGCTCAGGCCAAATGACATATTGTTTGTGCTCGCATGTCTGCAATGTAGGCAGAACTTTTACAAAAAAGTTTTCTTATGCGAGCCACCAACACAGCAGTTGAAGTAGTCGCCGTGACTGAAATAGGTCGGGACCACTACCTACCTATTATATTTTGATCATTCCATCGAACGTCTAAAAGTTTTGATACGTGTGCGCGCGTAGACTTCAAGCGGCAATGAAACAAAATCGACTCGTTCATGCAATTCTCATTATAATGCACTACAATGTATTAACAGAATTTAGGCCCTAGGCGAAGTCTACTAAGCGCACACTTGTTCAATAAAGTGCTAATAGCATTGGAATAACATGTTTTTTGCAATATTTACATGGCATTCCAATCGGATCACCCGTGCTTCTCATACCAGCGTCCAGCGCAGTTTGATTTTAATTTACAATGATTGTGATTAGAATTGCAAACAAACCAATCTAAAAGAAGTTAAAGCGTTTTGAAAAGTTCTATGTGAAAGCTCTACAACTTTTTGTTGGCTCTATTTTTGTACTCCTTGGGAAAAACATTGAAATCGCGAAATGTCAGATGTTCTATACATTTTCTAGTTCTAATTCGACGGGATATTTCCGCACATAGTCGGGCTATTGTAGGTAGCAAGTGCTGAGGGGTATGTAAATACCTCAGACACTAGGGTGTCCTCACGATGTTTCCCTTCACGTTAGCTAGTGGTATTACTACTGGAATGGAGACTACATATCGGCAAGCGCAGCGTAGGACGACCAGCCACAAGATGGACAGATGACCTCATCCAAGTGGCAGGAAGGCGCTGGATACAGGCCGCTTCCAACCGGTCTTTTTGGAAATCCATGGAGGAGGCCTATGTCCAGCAGTGGACTTCTTGTGGCTGAATGATGATGATGATGATTACTACTTCACAAAGGTAGGTACGTAACTTAGAAAACAAAGTCATTGGTAAGTACATGCCGGGATTCGAACCCACGACCTCCTGAATGAGAAGCAAGCGTTCTACCGCTCCGCTACCACCGCGTGTTCTATACATTTTAATGAACAGCTGATATTTTTTTCGCTATTTCGTAGTTTCTCGATGACAAAAGTTATTCAAATTGACGAGTAGAATGCTCCATTGTCAGACTTATAATATGGGGATTTTATTACACACTGCAGTGTTAATAAAACAGCTGCGGCTGTGCTATTGGCATTCAATCGAACTGGGCGTTTAGTAGACTCGAGGCCCAGGTGTTACCAGGTTAGCAAACCGGTTGCGTCACGGCGAGGTGGCAGTATGGTAACCCCGCTTCCGCTCGCGTTCCGCAGGACGCGTCCAATTGGGCCCGCGACGGAAGCGTCGGAAGATGGCCGTCGCGATTGCGGCCGACGAATTTTGAATTTCGAACGGGGGGTAATTTTTCTTTAATTTAAGTTTCTCTGAAACAACTCTGGGCCATTATTTTGTAAGGCATGTAGCGAGCAGGTCTCTTTATCGAGCTTATACAAAATATCATGTGCTTACTACGCGAGGAGGGATACCGTCGTCACAGAAGGTGCAATCAATCAATGAAGCACCAGCCAAATTCACAGTTTACACATTACATTTGTAAAGACTGAACATTTGTTTGTTGGTAGCTTGGAAGTGTCTCTCCCTCACGCATAGGTTTTTATCACATTTTAATGTCAGCCTAAATGGAGATGGTAATAAAACGGATTTACACCAATTTTAATGGACTTGTAACGACTGGGAGGAATTTGGTGTTGTAGTCTTATTTTAGCGTAATATTCTTTGAATAGTATTTTATGACTTCTATAATTGGACAAATAGTTCCAACGTTTTTTTTGGAAAGAAACTGAGAAAATTTGCCTGTTACGTTAGACTGCTTATGTTGTGCTAGTTCTATCCGTAAATATTAATTTTCCTTTGTATTGACACATCTAATTCGAGTTCCATTCAGCCACAAACCGGAAGTGACACCATGGCAACCCCACTTGCATTTCCCGCGTTAAATTGCGTTTCATTTTATCGATTGCGCCTGCACGGCGCCTCAATCCTGCCGTTTTCTTACCTGATGGCCAGCTTCCCTGAAACCCCTAGAGCAGAAACCCAGTTGAAGTTAAGGGTCAAAGTAATGTGGTTACCAAACGACTAGTACCGTGACGCATCGGGAGGAGAAACTGAGTTAGAACCAAGGGTCAAAGTGAACTGGATACTTTACTGTGCCATTTTCATTACCTGGAGTCCAGCTACTCTGATCCTCCGAGTGGAGGAGGCTGGCTAGAGCCAAGGGATCAAAATGATCTGGTTGCTTTACTCTGCTATTTCCCTTTTACCTAATGTTCGTTCCCTTACCAGAGGACCACCTTACCTGACCCCTTCAAGTGGAGGCGCGTAACTGGATACCGGGTCAAAGTG
The DNA here is from genome assembly GCA_947308005.1 of Yponomeuta malinellus. Lineage (NCBI taxonomy): Eukaryota > Metazoa > Arthropoda > Insecta > Lepidoptera > Yponomeutidae > Yponomeuta > Yponomeuta malinellus. The sequence goes on from OX371022.1 coordinate 3,624,501, forward strand.
ACCTGGTCTATATACACCATACCCTTCAGTTGATAGAATTACAGCCTTACGCAGTTGGATTTAAAAGCCAAACAACGTATCAGGGTTTTTCGTTGAATTTTAAAGGAGATATGACCTTTAAAAACCATGGAGTTAGTTTTATGAGAGGGTGTTTGTCACATTCTGATGCACCCTTCAATTAGAGGGGCAGTTGGTGTTTGGTAACTTTTGGGGTACCGTTCCTCCAAGAGTCGGACTCGCGCACGAAGGGTTCCGTACAATTATCTATAAGTATTTGAATATTTCAAGCGTCTACCTGTTGTCGTTACCAATATCGAGCAAAAAACGGCAAAAAAATCACGTTTGTTGTATGAGAGCCCCCCTTACATATTTATTTTATTCTGTTTTTAGTATTTGTTGTTATATCGGCAACAGTAATAGTCTGTGTAAATTTCGACTGTCTAACTATCACGGTTCATGAGATACAGCCTGGTGACGGACGGACGGACGGACAGCGGAGTCTTAGTAATAAATAGGGGCCTTTACCCTTTGGGTACGGAACCCTAAAAACTGAGAGCATTAGCTAGGCGGGACCAACCTAAGTACATTGTTGACTTTGGGCATGGGCCTGCTTAATTCAGTAGTTAATGCTCAGCAGTCGGTTGGTTATTTTTTATTAAATTTTTTTGGTCTCTTTAGTGATTTTTTTGTTCGATTTTTACAGCCTGTGACACTCGCGCGAACACGACGAATCGATTGAGATCTTACTTGCCAAAATCTGACCATCGGTTAAGAAGTTATGAGGTAACATAGAACCGGACATACTTACATACACACATACGAGCCAAACACATTACCCTCCTTTTGGGCTCCACCGCAGTCGGGTAAAAAGAACCCGTGCATCACTTTGCTGTCCGCTTGTCTGTCTATATGTATCAGTTGTACCATACAAAATTTACCTCCAACGGCACTAAAATTTATGTAACAGCTGATAATTTTGTTGCGTTTCGAAGTTTTTATCGTAATATAAAAGCTGTTCTTATTTGCGCAAAAAAAAAAAACAATGTCTCAGGCACTGCAGCACCCAAGTGGTCCCTTCACCCATCTAGCTGTGCATCTAGTGTGAGTGAAGGTGCCACTCGAAGCTGACATTCTCCTACAAAACATTACTGCTAAAAAAAGGCGTAAATAACAATAAGTTTACCTACAAAGCCCTAATTACTAAGTTCATCTCGCCTTTTCAGCTTAGGAATGCAACAATTTTATAATTTTGTTTTACTAAAAAGTAAGGGTATTTTGAGCTGCCGATAATTAATAACGCTTTCAATCTACGAAAATGTCCTGTGACACAATAAATTATATTATGACTGCCGCTCTGGGGCCTATCTTATATGCAGAGAATCTCCCTTGTAGTGCAGCGAAGTAACGCTGCCAGCGTAGTGGGTACCTTTGCGTCGAATGTGCCCCGGGGCGGCTTATTTTCTTAATGTTTTAATTGTGCTTGTTTTCTTTTGAGTGTAATTTGTATTAAGGTACGTTTTTTTATTATGGACGAAGCTCTTTGTGAATTTATTAGATGATTTATAAATTATTTAATATTTTCTTATAATTGTAAACTTAACTTTTGTTGGCAAAACATGTAAGCCTTTTGTATTTTTCAACCCCCAAGAATGATTTTCATCCCCCAAGAACGTTTTTCATCCCCCCATCTCGGAAAGAGTATTTTTGCTCTTCAAAAGTCGTTTTTATCCGCTAGATGATAAAGTAAATTGAATTTAGAACATCGAGTGCACTAAGTTTGTAAATTCAAAACATCATTAAACCTATTTACTTCTACCTCCATGGTGCCGAGTTTATTATACTCCTTTTTTAATTTGTTATAAACTCAGACTCGGAACCTCCTTAGTGTCTTTTTGCATTTAGTCATTTCCTCGCTGAGGTTGGATGAAAAGTTACGTGTTGCACTCGAGTGCAAAGATTTTCCACCTCGTGCTCTTTTTTTATTTTATTTAAAATAACCGTCATCGGTGGCAAGTCATCGGAAATGGTTTAAGCATCATTTGTCACTAAACTTCAATTTACTCAAAACTAAAGTCGAGGCAGTCGCGGCCTTTCTTCTTATGACGGCAGAATAATAAGAATCTCCGATACTTACTCAATAAATAATCTGAACTAGGCTGCGTCCACGACACGTCTTCTTGAAATCATGCAAAATCTGAAACAAAGAGTTAACATTCTATTTAATGCTATCACGCCTACGAAATAGAGCATATCGATTTATAATACATTGTAGGTTTTACAAAATCAGTTCCCGACAGTTGAATTGAATTGAATCGAAAACTTCTCGATTGCACTACAAAACAATTTTGTACAAAGCCGAGCTTAATACTAGGCAGTTGATGGTTACTATTTGCCAAACACGCAAATACGAGTGGCCAAGTGAAATACATTGCATTACATAAACTCTATTCCGTCCGTGTGGCGCCGGATTAAGAATAGCGTCACTCCATTTCCCTCCGTGGGTGTCGTAGAAGGCGACTAAGGAAATATATTACCAGGAGACGGGCGGCAGCGTCTTCCTGAGATTCCAACCGCATACTGCGATCGCCAACCCGCCTGCCAAGCGTGGCGATTATGGCAAAACCCCTCATGGTTATGTAAACCACGAGAGAGGCCTGTGCCCTGCAGTGGGCGTCAAATGGCTGATGATGATGATGACATAAACTCACGCCTGTATCCCGGAGGAATAGACAGAGGGAAGGGTTTGCCACTTGCCACGATCCTGACAGATCTCTTTCGCTTCATCAACATTCATTAGTCGTTGCGTGGACGCACGCCGGTTTTGTGGTACTTTAAGTAGGCATAATCTAACCAACGATGACGGCCGTTGTACTGTATTTCGATCAAACTGTCAATTTTCTCTAACGATCACAAATGTACAGGAAGGCCACTGCCTATACAACACTGCGCGCGTTTGTTGTCAGACCATTGTGCGCGCTCTTCGGGTTTTATGCGCGGAAATAGTAGCACCAGGTCGCGCGTCTAGGTGGGTTCATGGCGCGTACCGCGTGTGCGTTACGTATAATTAGGCTTTTTTTTAACAGACTTCAAAAAAGGAGGAGGTTATCAATTCGACGAGTATTTTTTTTTTATTTGGCTATGTTCATCCGCAACTCCGTCAAATCTTAACCGATTTCGACAATTCTTTTTGTGTTCGAACAGCGCCTCGATTCTGTTAGTGTATTGTAGTATAATAATGACAGATAAACTGTCGGGTCACGCGACGTGTTTTTTCATACCATTGACGCCTAGAAGGTTTGACACGCGTGCCCGCGTAGACTTAAAGCAGCCATAGAAATGAAATCGCCATGTTCATGCAGTTGTCATGATACTACAATGCATTAACAGAATCTAGGCCCAGGTATAACGTCCCATTGGTCCCATTTTAATTTGGTGAAGATCTGATGGAAACTTTCAGAGATGGAGAACGGAACTCTTCAATGGACAGCAGTAAATAAGCCCTGTTGGGGCCCATGCTTTAGTAATCCGTATGTTTCATAAAATAGCGTAAAAGTAGTCCCAAGTTAATTTGGTGATGTTCTGGTGAGGACTTTCGGAGATGGAAATTTAGAACATCAAATTTTAAAGCAACGAATTAAGTAGGGTAAATTATGGTTATAAGGGACTTATTTATTTTTCTCCCGCTCCCCCACAAAAAATTGAAAAAGAGAATTTTTTAAATAAAAAATAAAAACCTACTTCGAAAAACTATAGCACTAAAAAGTTAGAAATAATTTAAATAATTAGAAGTATTTATACATGTAGGTATTGTAGAAGTATAATTTGTAGTCGGTGCCCAGTTTCAAGACCAGCACATATCTTTTGGGCACCGGCTCCAAATTATACTTCTACAATACCTACTCCTGATACCTACATGTATAAATACTTCTACTTCTAAATATTTAAATTATTTCTAACTTTTTAGTGCTATAGGGTTTCGAAGTCGGATTTTATTACCGAAATCCGTACATACGGCTCGAGTACACGAATGAGTAAGAATAGAAATAATATTCTAGCATGTGAGCTTTAGGTCTTTGAGGGCGCAGTGGGCGCGCCATAGGGTTAGTGCGCAGAAATAGACGCGCATTACGTCGTGCCTTCGTAAATTATTAGACAATATTGTTCACCAAAATGCGGGCTGTTCGCGAATAATATTCCATGCGAGCGGCAGGCTTTAGTCTTTGAGGGCGCAGTGGGCGCGCTTCGGGATTAATGCGCGGAAATAGAGGCGCAAGGTCGCGTAACACCAGTACCTAACTCCGACCAATAAACGAAGGGGAGTTTTTCAGATTCGTGGCAAGTGGCAAACACTCGGTAGGCAGATGCCCACTCGCTATCGATGAAGGAAAACACGTGCCACTGAGATTATGTTGTATTTCCTGTTGATTAGGCTGAATTCCTGTTGTGGGCCATTAAGAGAAGGTTTGTCGAGATCGTGGTAGGCCCCTCCTTGCCTATTCTATCAGCCGTTTTCAATGCACATGTTTTCAAAGGCACCTATCAGAGCATGAATGTACTACAATGTCGTATCGTCTATTAGTTTGTGAATTTATAAATGTACATTCAGCGGCAGGTAGCCGCACTGCAAAGCATAGTACTTTTCTCAGCGAGAGTACGGCCCGCAGAGTCTAATACGCACATAGTTTTTTAGGGTTCCGTACCCGAAGGGTGCCAAACGGGACCCTATTACTAAGACTTCACTGTCAGTCTGTCTGTCTGACTGTCTGTCACCAGGCTGTATTTCATGAATCGTGATAGGTAGGCAGTTGAAATTTTCACATATGATGTTGCCTGTTGTCCGTTGCCACTATAACCACAAATACTAAAAACAGAATTAATGGTACGCAACCCTTCGTGCGCGAGTCCGACTCGCACTTGGCCGGTTTATCAATATAATGATACATGCACGACAATACTTGTTATCTGCCTCTATTTGGTAATCTACTAACCAAACAGCGGTGGTAGCCTAGTGGGTAGAACATTGGAATCGGAAGCGAGAGACCCAGGTTCGATTCCCAGTTCGGGCATGTACCTATGACTTCGTTTTCTAAGTTATGTACATTTGTGAAGTTATAGTAAGCAATACCACTCGCTAACTGTGAAGGAAAACATCGTGAGGAAACCTGAGCATCTGAGCTACTTATATACCTCAGCGCTTGAAATCGCCAATCCGCGGTGGGCACGCGCGGTGATTAAGCCCATACTCTCTCCCTGAGAGAAGGCCTGTCTGTGCCTTACAGTGGGTCGTATAAAGGGCTGCTTATGTAAGCAAAGCAGTACAATGTAATTCCAATAGTTCCAATAATGTACGTCAATTTGATTAAAATTACTGGTCAGGGATGTCAACGTGAATTAGCTGGTTGAAGTTGCGCGCAGGCCTTAAAGGGCGAAGCATAAGTGCGAATATGGAATAAACAGTAACTCTCCGAATTCCGCTGTATGTACTGCACTGTACGTTTGATTGAATACGGCCTTGACTGTCGCTACAGTAATTTATAACAAACTAGCTGTCCCGGCGAACTTCGTACCGCCACAGAATCCGTTTACACGATACTTGTTACCATGGCAACGCAATAAATAAATATCTTAAGAGTTTGGCTTGAAAAAAGGTTACGGTAACAATAAAATATTATCCCACGGGAACGCATTACCGGGATATCAATTAACCTATGTCTCAATTCAGATCATTGTCCTATTTGTATCCAAAGTTTCATGTAATTCCGTTCAGCCGTTATTGCGTGATTGAGTAACAAACATCCAACATCAAATTTTTGTAATGTGACGCGTGACGTGTAGGGGTGACGCGCCGGCCACCGCCGAACTGGAGTTGGGACGTCTGCACAGGTTGTAAAAACATCCCAATATTTTATTTTGTTAGCCGAGTTTGTGGCCCACTGCCGGGCAAAGGGACTTCCACTCGTCAGTAGTGACAACTTTTACTATGAGAAAAACTTCATAAGCGCGAAAAAATATCAGCCGTTCCATACATTTCAATACCACACCAGCTCCAACAGGAGCGCGCATTATTACGCGCACCAAATCCTGGACGATTCCAATCGTCTAACTGTCAAATTCCACACTAAATACTATCGGCAACGTCAGGATTCCGGTAGGATTGGGTGCGCGTTATTAAGCTCCTGGTAAATATCGGCTTTCACAAACATTTTCATACCACAGATGGTAGGTAACTTTAGTAATCTCGGTATCGCATAGAAAAAGGATTGTTTGTAATATCTAACGAATCATAGACAAATTAAGACATGATTCGCGTGAGAAAATTACACTGGAATTGACAGTGTTATGTATGAAGTCTTTATTTACTTATTTAACTTTTAATCACTTGACTACAAAGGCCTACATATAGAACTCATCTTAAAAACTAACAAAATCTAATTTTCTACCGCACTGGGCGAGAAATAATTAATTAATTTATTTATTCCCTTTACTCCTCTGTGGAGTCTGAGGCTGACAGAAAGGCTTTCCATTTATCCCTGTTCATAGCTAGGGAGAGTAGCCCTGGATAAGTTACTCCCTTCTCTTCCGTCTCCGAGAGAACGGATGGGACAGTCTTCCGGGTCGTCGTGAACGTCCGGCGGGTTTCCAGTCGAGACCCACCTTCGGGATGTGCTGATCGGGTCTTCGCAGGGTACGTCCCAGCCAACGCCATTTGCGTTCCCTGATGTCTTGGGCTACGGGGGGTTTTTGTTTCGTGATCTGCCACAGCTCGGCATTTGAGGTGGTGTTGGGCCAGTGTCTTCGTAAGATGCTTTTCAGACAGTTGTTGACGAAAACCTGGATCTTGTGTGATACCGCGTTTGTGACCTTCCGTGTATGGCGTAGTTGTTTTTATCTGCTCTCTAATTGAATTCGCCAATCCGCCTTGGAAGGCGTGGTTAAGCCCACAACACACAGATTGCTGGATGAGAGTGGCCGAGGGAAGACATAAGTGCCGTGCCTTAAGGGAGGCCTATAACCAGCAGTGGATGAATACGGGCGAATGGGCATTGTTCCGGGGCAGACATCCACTGTCGTAAAGTGAAAACCATTTCGAGGAATAGGGATACTGATTACTAGTAGGGGTTTAAATAAGTAAAATTAAGACGGATTATTAACATTTACCGCAAAAAAATTATAACCTTCATTCGTCCTTCAATGATGTCATCGTTGGCTCTAATGCGGCAGTTACATTGCCTTCGAATATAAAAAATAATACATTCGTTCGTTCAACAACTGTCAGAAGCGCCAAATTTTTAGATACAGTGAAGATAACCTCAATTCTCAACAAATATCCGATTAATTTGAATAATTATTACGAACGAGACGCTAGCTTGTTATTTACATGAAAAAATCAATTCAATTCAATTCTTGGTTATGGATTAGAAAAGAAAATATTGGTAAGTAGTTCACACTGACTGACATTTGTTTGTTATTGTCAAACGTCAACATATTTTTATTTTTATAAAGCATGAAAAAAGCCAAAGTAACGTACATAATTATGCCAGTGGTGACGTCATACTTACTACGCTATCAGAAATTTTAAATAATTAATAATAAAATAATGACATCGAAAATTATGAAAGTATTTAAATTGGTTTCTTATATTAATCTATATTTGTGATTTCTAGAATAAAACAATTGGGGTGAACAATGCCCATTGTGTGATTGACATTCATTGATATCGTGCACTTTTTTCCCCTTCGCTACCCTACCACATAATTTGAACCTTCGATCAGTCTGTTTTTTGAACTATCAATAAGGCACTAATATGCCTCACTCACCTAATACCGCCACCGTCCGTTTCCCAGTCAAACCGACACTGAACTCTAAACCTTCATAAATACAGTGCTAATTTGCATAGCACACCGGCAGTATTTAGCCACGTTATGTGAAGTAAAGTAACTATTGTCCATTGTTCTCAAGAAGGCAGGGAAGATTGAGCTCCGAATGTGAAATTGACGCTAAAACGCAATACGAATTTTGATACGAAATATAGTTCTATACACATTACAACCGGCCGACGACGAGCGGGCGCAACGATACAGACTAAAATAGACCTTAAACACTTTAAATTTAGAGACTACCATTCCAGCACAAAAAAAGCCCGGCCTCGTGCGCCCGACGAGCAGGACACGGGAAAGGTTTTTTTTGCACTTGTATTAGTCTCTAACTTCGTAAATATTTAAGCATTATTTTATAACAAAAAATACTAAAAACAGAAATAGATATTAAAGGGTGGGTTCCATACAATAAACGTAATTTTTTGCCGTTTTTCGCTCGATATCAATGACAGCAACAGGTAGACGCTTGAAATATTCACAGAATATTTATATTCTATATTCGCTTCAAAAATAAATAATTAAATTAAAATTAAAATGTAAGGGGGCTTCCACACAACAAACGTGATGTTTGCCGTTTTTCTCGATCTTTGTGTCTTATTTTGTACTTATATATAATGGTACGGAACCCTTCGTGCGCGAGTCCCACTCGCACTTGGCCGATTTTATGTATCCTATTTACGTCCTACTGCAGGGCACATGTCTTCTGTCATAGAGGGAGTATGGGTTTAACAGCAGACTGGCAATTTTAAGCCCTGAGGATGTGAACACCCCAGACACTCAGGTTTCCTCACGATGTTTCCCTTCACATTAAAAAAGAATATATGATTTTATCTCATCGGTGCCGAAATTCAGCCTTTCAATAGCAAACGTACAAAACGTTGTGCAGAAATATTTGCCTGTTGAAGCTCGAACTTTCAGTACACCGCTATCGTTCGTGTTTATCTTTTTAGCCGAGATAAGATAAATACGGAACCAATTTTAAGATAGGAGTTTCTTCAACTGGAGTGTTTATATTATAAGTATGATTTTGACGTAGAATTATTGTACTACATATTTGAGGTTTCAGGCTAGAATTCTCAATATTTTCGTAAACACCTATTTATATAAAAAAAAAGAATAATCTAAAACACTCACTCCTCAGGACTTGCGTCGAGCTTTAAGGCAGGTCTTAATTATGATAGGAAAATCTCCATAGCCGTCCACAGCCAAAATTTTTTAAAGGTTTTTTTAGATGAACGTCCAGCACTTAGCCATCTTCTTAGTCTGACTAATCCACAGGAAAGACAGTCAATAAAACTAAAAGGCGGGCTTTCTCATGATGCTTTTCTTTACAAATCGCGAATAAACACTAACGACTGCAGAACTGAAAGTTCTGCGTGAGTTTATCAGTCGAACAAACAAACAATCTGACAGCTATGAGGCGATTAAAACATTGATTAAACAAAATATCGTCGAGTTTCGAATGGAGAAATACATTTTTACTTGTATAAGGAAGTACTTAAAGTCTAGTTTAGATCTAAGAGAGCGAAAGCGTTATTGTCTTGAGTTTCTTACCAATTAACGTCGGCGGTATTGTCTGGGCTTGATTACTATCATGTTCTATTCTTCTTTTATATGAATTCTAACTGTTTTTCTTTTTATGATATGTATTTTTATTGCGCGGGGAAAGTAAAAGGGGAGAGTTAACTTGAAAAATAATCACGGTCTTATTGTTAAGGTGGTGGGCTCCATACAAAAGATTATTCCGAATACCTTCCCTTTTGGATCAGGCGTGTCCCGGGGCGGTGTATATTTGATTAGTTTAATTTAATATTTAGTTTACTCCTTAGCTGCAAAATGTATGTGTGACAAATAATTGCTTTTATAATATTTAGATAAGCGTAAGAATACATGTTCCGTCACAAATATACATATAATACGTTAAAATATACATCTAATCTAGTTACACCTGAAAAGTAGGTACTAGATTCTTATCTGTCACACATATTTTTATCAAATATGATGTTGAGTGACTTTGTTTTCTAAGAATTTGCTTAGCAATACCACTCGCCAACTGTAAAGGAAAACATCGTGAGGAAACCACAGTATCAGAGGTGTGATTAAGCCCATACTCTCTTTCTGAGAGAAGGCCTGTGCCCTGCAGCGGGACGTATATAGGCTACATAAAAAAATACGTGCCACTGCAGATCACAGAGGCCTTCTCTCTTAGAGAGAGAGTATGGGCTTAATCACCATGCGGGTGGCGAGCTACGAGTATGTGAGCAGTCGGGTTAGTGCACCTATAGATAATTGCTGGGAAAACAAAGAAAGTTGACTCTACTCTCACGTCTATTCTGGCAAAGCCTGAAAGACTCAAAAATTGGCAGTCACCTAGGTATGTCGGTGACATTTGTTGTCTAGCCAACAGAACTAGTAATTTCGAAGGAGTCGACGATACTGCCGCGCTTACGAAAAACGCACTAAGTGCGATTTTTTGCGAAATTGAGTTAGATACATATTTGAAATCAGAAAAATGAGATCTATATCTTTCCCATAGAGACCATTTCAATATTTTTGTAAATACCCCCTTTTTTAGTTTTTATAAACGCATTAACTTCAAAATTGATTTATATTTTACTAACCAAAACCGCATCATCTACAGTTAGTGCAAGCTCGACTTGCAAGCATGAAGTATCGCGCTAGTTATAATTGCATTATATTCCAGTTAGTGCGTTTATTGTAAGCAATTAAGTAAAGTGTTATTTAGTTACGGTGTTAAGAATGATAGCACCAACATTACATGGTGCACTGATGATAAGCAAATAATTACTTGTTTTTTTTTACAAAGAAATTAAACGTATTATGTATCCTAGATAATGCGTTTATACTAAGCAAGAGGTAGCTTGACGGGGGCGAAGCGGGGAAAGGGAATGGTTTCGGGGTTGTGAAACGCCCTGTTACAAAATGCAATTTATTTGTCCAAGTCCTAGTCTTACTTGCGTCTTAACACTTTCGGAATACACAAATCGGGATGAGAGTTTAAGCTAGGACAAAAGATAGTCTTAATTTTGTATTATGGGGGATTACATGTAACTGCTGTACTAACTTACTCAAATTATGATCGGTTAGCAGTAGTGTGAACCATGTGTCAGAGGTCCCGGGTTCGACTCCCGGCCGGGCGAACATATATTTTTGTATTGTTTGACTATGTATATTTTTTTTATAAATGGCTGCGTTCGACTTCAATCCAGCCTGGTGGAAAACCACCCTAGTAATTCCGGACGCCCTAGTTACAGGTTTAACCTAGAGGCTCAATGACTTTTCAGCAATTTTTGATCACAGAAATGAATATGAAAACTTCTTGTCAAGCGCTCGTGACATCAACACAATAAAGTTCATAGATCCGGTGCCAACATCATCATCACACGACACACCTCCACACGTCCATGATACACGTTCTTCTTTGCTGTGTTACGAAACTTTGCCAGATGAAGACAATGAGCTTGATAAAAATTATACTTACTACGACTCAGATGACAGTATCAAAGATGAAGACTATGAACCAGAAACAGTAAAAAAGAAGACAAGAAATACACTCAATATCTTTGGCAGACAGGAAGCCACCGGCAGTATAAATGAAGAAAAGAAGAAGAATTTCAGACTGATTGTGCTAACGGTAATTTCGATCTCAATACGTGCCATAGATATTAATTAGGTTTAACCTGTTATTAAATTAAAATGGTTGTGTTAGATTTAACCTGATAATAAATAAAAATAAGTGTGTTGTTTTGTATCTTTTTAGTGTCTTTTGAACAAATAAAAACTTTGTATGAATAATTTTTTGTTTTTATTAGACTAGAGTTGAATAATCTTCCCATTATTTTGCTTCCTTAGACTTTTACTTGTGTAAATTTAGAGATTTTGCTAAACATAAACGCATTAATCGAAGTAGTTGATGCACTTAATATTAGCATAACTAAACTTACCTGGTAAAAGCATTCTATTGAAAAATGGAATAAAATTATTTGCTAAGCATAATTGCATTATGTAGTATAGTTGATGCATTTATGATTACTTTGAATAGAATTAAACCATAATAAGTTGCTAACAAAAAGTAGTTTTTAAAAATTATAAATATAACTATAATATTTGCACAACTATAATAAAACACAAAGTGTACCTTATACTTAGTTGCTTCTTAAGTCCAATTTTCACTTCAATAGCTAGCTTAGTTCCGGAGATAAAAGTAAAATAAAAACAAAAACTTTAAACGCGTTTTTCTCATAATTTGTTAAACCATAGTTAGTGCGGTATTCGTAAGCACGGCAGGATAGTGCGCGTGCAAAAATATAATGAATTCAGTTGATAGTTCATTCATAATTAATGAAGTTAATAATTGAATCGTGTGATTTTAAAACAACACAAGTCACATGTGTTTTTAAAATAACACTTGCCCATTTTTTTTAATTAAATTATTTACACCTACCTATTGATTTACATTAGAAAAAAAATTGTAGTTTAATCATACAGAAATCAATATAATATGCTAAAATATTGCTGTTGTAGATATTAGTATTTGAATAAAACAGTTTTTTCTATTTCCTGCAAAGTTGTAATGAAAGGACATGTATCGTTTTAAAATCACACGATTCAATTAGTTAATCGCTATAGCAATAAGGCAGCCATTTGTACTGTATGTTTGTAAACATTTTATGTCTATTCTTTCCTGGTGTACAGTAAAGAATATTCTTATCTTATTGCTCTGAAGTTAAAAATATAATATGTCAAACAAATAGGTTGAATTTTTAAGAAAGTAAGCATCGAGGGGAATCAGGAGATTGGAGGTTGGAGTTTATAATTACTATGAACATTAATTTTGGATAATGAATTAAGTGAATTCGGATCATGTTCCACCGGCCAGCTGATGAAAAGTAACTAAAAACCGGCGTGCGTGCAAAGAACAAATAATTAATGTTTTTAAAGCGAAAGAGGTCAGGAGATCAGAAGCTGTCAGGATCGTGGCAAGTGGCAAACCCTGGTCTCTGCCCACCCCTCCGGGATACAGGCGTGAGTTTATGTAATGTAATGTTCTTCTGATATCAGCGTACAAAATAGAGTGGCGGAAAATCACACGGACTGCGGACACGGTTCGAAACTTTTCTGTTGCACATTTAAAATTTTTACTGAATAAACGCTTAAAAATTACTAAAATTCTGTTCACGTATCAACTGAATGGTCCCTAAGCGACTATCCACAATTGCCAACATTGATGACATCACAATCAGGCCAAGATGCCGTCATCGGATGTGCCACCAAGTGACTGCAAGGTCAGTCTGGCGCTGCAGACGTTGAGGCATGGTCAGGCGTTGCTTCCGGATTAGATGGCACTGGATTTGACCAAATTTTCATGATTTAAATTCAACAACGACCTCATCAATCTATCAACGACCGGTTATTTTTGCATATTCAATTCGATTTTGTGACCATCCTGCGATCGCCAACCCACCAGCCAAGCGTGGCGATTATGGCAATACCCCTCATGGTTATGACAACCACGAAGGAGGCCTATGTCCTGCAGTGGGCGTCAAATGGCTGCTGATGATGATGATGATGATTCGATTTTGAAGGTATTATGGCACTATTTTATTTAATAGGTACTTTTATCGTGACACTGACTTTTATTATTCACTCGCTAACGGTAAGGGAAAACATCGTGAGGAAACCTGAGTGTTTGAGGCGTTCGGATACCTCAGCGCTTGAGATTGCCAATCCGCGGTGGGCACGCGTGGTGATTTAGCCCATACTCTCTCTCTGAGAGAAGGCCTATGCCATGCAGTGGGACAAATATAGGCTACATAAAAATATTATGACATTGAATATTAACACGTAAAGCAATTGGGAAACAAAATCAATGAACACCAATGTCAGATAGTCAAACTTAACTGTTTATACTGAAATCATCATCATCAGCCGTTTGACGCCCACTGCAGGACACAGGCCTCCTCCGTGGTTTTCATAACCATGAGGGGTATTGCCATAATCGCCACGCTTGGCTGGCGGGTTGGCGATCGCAGTATGCGGTTGGAATCTCAGGAAGTGCTGCCCGTCTCCTGGTAATTGATTTCCTTAGTCACCTTCTATACGACATCCACGGAAGGAAACTGGGTGACGCTATTCTCAATCCGGCACCACACCACACTATACTGAAATGGTTGGTTTAAAATCGTGACACAAACGATCACCACTCTACCGTCGCTGAGCAACACAAGCGTATAATTTACAGTGAAATTTAATTAATGTCCGATCCGATCTAATCCCGAGGATTACAATTTTGAACCGCCATCGCCAACGGCAAAATTCGAGACATAACATGACCAGGGGGCTATTCTCAAGTTCATGGTCTGCCGGGCGCGGGCATTATTTTAATATAGGGGCGTTAACTGTTTTTACGACAATTACTTTTTATACTATAACCTGTCGAATATTAGCCCTATTGACGTGTTATAAAAACGCGCCATACAAATCGGGCTCAAGCTACGACGTCATATAGTGCAGGTAACAGCATTAATATTTGAGTTATCATGTAAAACAACGTTTTTATGAGTCTTTTTATTAGTGCACCTATAGCCGGAGGGATTATTATACTTTATTATCCACAAAAATCCACCCTTATTAAGAATGTTTAGAACTCATTGAAAAAACAAAATCTAACAAGTGTATTATATGGACGAGCTTGAATTAAAGGCGCAAAATCGGACGCTACGGAAGTCTGTTCTGAGAGCCCTGGGTCCCTAATGAGGGATAACAGGAACTGACGATGATGATGAAGTGTATTATTATTATTATTAAATCCTTTATTGCATTTAAAACAGGCAGTTTTGCACATAGGCGAGCTTAATGCCGCTTATCATTGGAGTAACTTGATTTTAAGCATTTTTTGAGAGTAAATAACCAAATATTGTCATAGTTTTATTCTATAACTTATTCTGTCTTCTATGGCATGAAAACAAACTCACTCCAGTGTAGAGATCTCAATAAAACACTCCTCAGAGGCGGTTTAAGGCTGGGTTTTACGAGCGCACGGATTTGTACGGGACTTATTGCGATGCGCGAGTGAACAGTCGGGGGATAAGCAGGCATTTTTGAAACTACAGAAATACAAATTCTTTAAATAGACTTATGACGACCGACGTCACTAACATTCAGTGATAGTCATTTTGGAAAATGTTTTATTATCCAAAACTCAGTACAGCTCAAATAAAACCATCATAAGCAGCCTATATACGTCCACTGTAGGGCACAGGCCCAAACATTATTCTATTATTTAAACTGCCTCTGAGGAGTGTTTTAGACAATTGGGCTTTTATAAAAAAAAACACCGTAAGTTCGAGGCGAAGTTTCCAATTTCGATCGGTCAAGAGAATACCACCCCGCTCCGGTTTTTTTTTTGGAGGCAAGTCACGCCCGGGACCGGTCCTCGAAAATCCTGATCGCGCGAGACGGGAGATGCCAGATGGCCCTGAGAAAGAAAGAGAAAGAAGTATGAGACGCTCCACGGATTTGTTGATAAGACGATAGTCGAAATGCTCGTGCGGTGTATTAAGCAGTGATCGGGATAGGTAGAGTTTAAATACCAACAGTGGCGAGCACGTATGACATACAGTTGCTAAAACTACCAAATGAAATGGAATATTTAATTGTGTTGGCAAAAACGGGATTGTTTTAGAGCCTTTGCACCCGATGATTTTTAGGGTGCCGAACACCGAACCAAAAGAAACGGAACCCTTATAGGGTCACTCGTGCGACTGTCTGTCTGTCCGTCCGTCTGTCACAGCCAATATGCTCCGAATGTACTGGACCAAATCAGGTGAAATTTGGTAGGACGGTATAATCCTGTGACCTAAACACAGATGTGCAATGTAAATACATATATTTTTTTTAAATTAAAATAAGGGACATTTTCGCGGGATAAATTAAGAAATAAAAAAAAAAGTTTTGAAAACCTAACTGTGTCACATATCAAACGAAAGTTTTGAGGATCTCAAATATAATTTTGTTATTATTGTAAAATAGTTTGGATTTTATTCCTGAAAGTAGACAATAATTGAAAATTGGCATTGCACGGAACCCGAGGTCAACTTGCACTTGGCCGGTTTTTTTAATGCGCTGAGGATATGCGTTGACAACGCGCTGAGAGAAAGCAAATTTGAGAGGAGTTTTGGTGGTTTTAACACCTCCTCTCCTCTACAACCGTGAATATTTATATTCTACCTAATCCGATGGCTGGTCAAAACTCATAAAAATAATAAAAAAGACAGTTTGGGCTTATTATTTCGTCGTTTGAAATCAAATAGGTGATGGTACGTCAGCTCGAAAAACTCGAAATACCGTGTGGCGCCGGATTATACGAATAGGGATTAAGAATAGGGTCATTCCATTTCCACCCGTGGATGTCGTAGAAGGCGACTAAGGAAATAAATACATTACCAGGAGACGGGCAGCGGCGTCTTCCTGAGATTCCAACCGCATACTGCGATCGCCAACCCGCCTGCCAATCGTGGCGATTATGGCAAAACCCCTCATGGTTTTCAAAGGCCTATGTCCTGCAGTGCGCGTCAAATGGCTGATGATGATGATGATGATGACGTTAACTTTATTGCTTTGTTGAATTCAAAGTTGCCTTCTCAATTTTTAATTTGATCCCGAATAAATATCACCTCCAAATATTTTTGTATTAAACTAGCTGACCAAGCAAACGTTGTTTTGCCATATTAACTAGCCTACGACCTATTCTCAGACCTACCAAATACACAAAAATCGGTGAAGCCGTTTCGGAGGAGTGCGATAGCAAGAACGAGACTTTTTCATATTACATATCAATTACAAATCTGGACGACCCAGACGGACATACTTTGACCAAATAGAGGATGTATTAACAAAGGGCAAGATAAAAAGTACCCGAAACCGGCGTGCGTGCATGCAACGACTAATGAGTGTTGAGGAAGCGAAAGTGATCTGTCAGGATCGTAGCAAGTGGCAGTCCCTGGTCTCTGCCTACCCCTCTGGGATACAGGCGTGAGTTTATGTTATGTTATGTTCCAAATCTGTAAGCTAGTATTATTTATCAATAAGTGTGTTAGTTCGAGAAGACGTCTCAATTACGAAAACTACATCACATGGACGTACAAACCTATCAGAAGCCACTTCGGACAACTGGCGACAAATCACTAGATAAGTAAGTAAATAGAACAAATACTTATGCAGCGATAAACGAGTAAACAGCTGATTGACAGGGTTGTCTATCACAGAATGTATATTGATACATTGTGTGATAGACAAAAAGGTCTTGAACCATGACATTTGCAGAGGTATCCATTGGGATACCTCTACAAATGTCATGGTTCAAGACGTTTTTGGACTTATTCACTGGATAGAGCTTACCCACAGTTAGTTAGACCTGAGATTTCCACACTTAGCCTCATAGTTGGGCTTTTGTACGTAGCAAGCGCCAAGATATGTAAATACCTCCGACACTAGGGTTTCCTTACGATGTTTTCCTTCACAGTTAGCGAGTGGTATCGCTTCTACAACTTCACAAACGTACGTAACTCAGAAAACAAAGTGATTGGTACACGCCAGGATTCGAAACTGCGACCTCCCTAATGAGAAGCCGGCGTTTTACCGCCCCGCTACCACTGCGTGCTTACCCATGGATAAACAGATATATAGTTCTGTCAGGCTGCTGGCATTGTTTGGAGAAGCAAATCATCTTGGACCAAATGGAGGGCAAACGTGCTCGTGGTAGAAAACCTACACGATGGTCAGACACAGTGAGGAAGGAGGCGGACGGCAGTATACGACTCGTACATTATGCGGTCCAAACTGCCTATGATCGTAGTCTATGGAATGAAACTACATGTGGTCGCGATCCTGAGCATTCAGGGACCGAGGAAGAAGATGACAATAAACATTAAAAAAAAAAACACTATTTAGAGGCTACAAATTCCACCCATGCCGGGACTTGAACCCGCGACCTCTGACTAACCGTGCCGGCGCTCTCCCAACTGAGCTAATGGGCAAGTGCAGGCATCGGCGAAATTTCGAGCCTCTTTACAAACTTCACTGCGTTACGTACAGGCAGCGACATCTGGCTGAAGTAATTTACATCACTTGCAGCCCAGAGTAACCCACTTTGCAGTTAGGTTTTTATATCGGAATGATATCGCTGTGCCTACATGATTATAAACAATAGACGTGTCAATTCGTGAATATGTCAACTGTATATGTTAACTGTACGAAAACTGCATCAGAATGACGTACGAACTTATCCAAAAGCCACTTAAAATCGCAAACGCTAAGTAGGACCTGGGCACACAATCCGAGCCGACGTTACCGTTACGCGTCGCAGACGGTAAAGTATACTTTTATAGTGTATTTTATTTTGTACACATCTCGCGAGAGCTTTTACGCGGGGACCGGTCTGAGGATGGCTACAGGGCGGGCGGCTCTACACTGCGAGCTAAGTCAGTGTATCGCAAAGTTGGTATATCGCGGGATATTGGTATTGTACGCCTCAGAAAAGTAGAGCGGTGGTAGCCGAGCGGTAGAACGCCGGCCTCACATTCGGGAGGTCGTTGGTTCGAAACCCGGCATGTTTTGTTTTGTTTGTTTTCTAAGTTAAGTACATTTGTGAAGTTATAGTAGCAATACCACTCGCTAAGTTTTAAGGGAAACATTGTGAGGAAATCTGAGTGTCTGGTGTGTTTCCATACCTCAGAGCTTGAAATTTCCAATCCGCGGTGGGCACGCGCGGTTAACGAGCCCTTTCTCTGTGAGAAGACCTGTGCCCTGTAGTGGGACGTATATAGGCTAAATAAAAAAATAAAAAAAAATCCCTCCCCCGTTTTATTCCGCTCGCTTCCAAATGCTAGCTCCCAGTCTGCCTGCGCCCGCGTAAACATCGCGACCGGTTAGTTTTGTCTGCGAAACGGCAGATAAGTTTGAACTTTTCATGCGTTTGCGCAACCACAAGCTATGTGGTGTATTGCGCTGCTGCCTTCATGATGTTTAGTTTAGTTTGGTGGGTTTGCTTATATTGCCTTACATTGCAAGCTATCCGTGGATAAATTGTATTGCTGACAATCCTGTCAATCACTCATTTACCAGTTTATCCCTAGATAAGTTTTTGTCTACAATTACGGGCGCTAATGTAATGACAAATGATAATGACTTGGCGCACTAGTGACTCGTCCTTAGTTACACATTTTGATTCCTTTGAAGAGTTTCCCACATACTCAGCCTATATACGTCCCACTGTAGGGCACAGGACTTCTCTCAGAGAGTGAGTATGGGCTTAATCACCACGCGTGCCCTCCGCGGATTGGCGATTTCAAGCGCTGAGGTATGTGAACAGCTCGGACACTCAGGTTTCCTCACGATGTTTCCCTTCGCCGTTAGCGAGTGGTATTGCTACTAAAACTTCACACATGTACATAGCTTAGAAAACAAAGTCATAGGTACATGCCCGCGCTGGGACTCGAACCTGGGTCTCTCGCTTCCGAGTCCAATGTTCTACCCAATAGGCCCACATACAAACTTATTTGAAAGAAAGAAAGACATTTATTGTAACAATGTAACACATCACAAAAAAGAAAAGGCATACCACTCATAGTTACAAACAAGGAAAAGAAAAACAATTTACATAAATACAAGATATAACAGGGCAAAGTCAGAGTATGTCCTGCGGTGTGTCCAAGTTTCCACAAACGGCATCTGACTCAGCATTGTGCTGATTTGCAGGATTATTATGAGTTTTTAACCGATCTTGAAACCCAAAAATATAATATAAGATCTTCAAAATCCAAGAAAATAAATTCTTCTTTAATAGACCGGCATTGGAAAACATACATACACATACATAAACTCACGCCTGTATCCCAGAGGGGTAGGCAGAGACCAGGGACTGCCACTTGCTACGCGCCGGTTTCGGGTACTTTTTATCTTGCCCTTTGCTAATACATCCCTTATTTGATCGAATTATGTCCGTCTGGGCCGTCCCTTACCGGCCCTTCCATCCACATTCGCTCGATGTATTTGAAAACATTTGAAAAAAATCTGGTGTCGTGTAAAAACGACACCAGAACGGGCTCTTTTGCACTAGCATTGTGGTCTCTAACGTAAGTATTTAAGGACTGTTTTAGATTGAAATCTTACATTTAGAAAGGTTGTGACGTGTATAGACGTTTAGAGCTTTTGGTAACGCCTACAAGACTGACCCCCGGTTTCTTGTACACTAACAAGGTGTTAATCAATTGTTAACAGCAGTTAGTGTTTTTTTTGTATGCACTTTGGTCAATTAACAGCTGTTAACCGTAGATCAACAGCGTGTTAGTGTACGAGAAACTGGGGGTAGGGCTGGCTCGGGATACTAGAGGCGGGAGTTCGAATCCCGCTTCGTGTCGACTTTTTTGTTGCCATGTGTGTGAAGCTCGTTCATTATCAGAGCTGTTACAGTAGCGCCTAAAGACTAGCGATCTTATCCACACAAACACGATTACTCTAAAACACTTCTCAGTTTAAATAATAATCTGTGGTTACGCTTTTCCCTTTACCATAGACTATTCATAAAGAGCGTTGGTAGCCTAAGGGGCAGAACATCGAACTCGGAAGCGAGAGACCCAGGTTCGATCCCAAGTGCGGGCATGTACCTATGACTTTTCTTTCTAAGTTATGTATATAGGGAAGAGCGGGTGATCGTGCTCTTTCACTATGAAGGGAAATTTCCCGCCAGGCAGATCGTATGCCTGGGGACGGCCGGTCCGACTAATGTTCGTCGGACGTTATATTTATGGTATGTCATGTGAAACATTTTACTTGGGCGATGCAGGAATGTTGGAGTTTATAGTGCGCGCGCAGAGTTGACATGTGCTCGCCACATCACTCCCCTTCAAGAGCGTAGCTACGCATAGCTAGGTCTGATAGGAATCGAAGTCTGTGCTCTAAAGCCTGCAAGTGCCAGGAGTCGCTGAGTCAGTGAGTCGACTAGCGGTTGAGGGTGTTCGGCGGCTAACAGTCACTTCACCGGCGACAGTACCATGGGGACCGAGCATGTGGTAGGAACCGGTGAAGGCTGCTGTACCACTGGCAACGTGCGCTGTTGCTGTGTGGCTGCCGTGCCGAGGGGTTGGGGGAGATCACCATCAGTACCAGTAGTCGGTGCGTTGACTGTAGTGGAACTGATGAGGTGAGAGGGAAGAGGATGCTGGCCTTGCTTTGAGACTGATTGTATGTGGGGTGCTGCGAGAGCGAAGGAAGGTTGACTTTGTTCTGTCGAGGGTCACCACTATAGGGAAATTTCCCGCCAGGCAGATCGTATGCCTGGGGACGGCCGGTCCGACTAATGTTCGTCGGACGTTATATTTATGGTATGAAATGTGAAACATTTTACTTGGGCGATGCAGGAATGTTGGAGTTTATAGTGCGCGCGCAGAGTTGACATGTGCTCGCCACATGTACGTTTGTGAAGTTATAGTAGCAATACCACTCGCTAACTGTGAAGGAAAACATCGTGAGGAAACCTGAGTGTCTGAGCATACCTCAGCGCTTGAAATCGCCAATCCGCGGTGGGCGCGCGTGGCGATTAAGCCCATACTCTCTCCTTGAGAGAAGGCCTGTGCATATAGGCTGATTATGCTTATATAGACTATTCACTCTGCCTCCGAGGAGTGTTTTGGGGAATCGTGTTTTAGAACACCGCAGCGCTCGTATGGGATGCTTGAAGCGGGGCGGGGTCCGAATGCCGCTTCGGGTCGAATTTTATTGCCATTTGTGTGAAGTTTGTTCACTAAAAATATTAGAACTGCTACAAGTAGGTTGCCGCGCTGGCTGGGCGCCAATGCCAACATTACGTCGGTTCTGTAAGACGGTTCGGATAAAAACGCTCACGGATCATTCACCCGATTGTAGAGAGCTTTAAAGCTTTCTTAGAGTTACGTACCCGAAGGGTGGGACAAGATTCATCATAAGCAGTCTATATACGTCCCACTGTAGGGCACCGGCCTTCTCTCAGAGGGAGAGTATGAGCTTAATCACCACGCGTGCCCACCGCGGATTGGCGATTGGGACACTATTAACACAGTACAAATAATGATGTCTGTCTACTTGCCAAAACCTAATATTAAAAAATATATGTCTTTATTCAAAAATACTGCGACAAGAGACTTTAATTTAGTCGTATTGTCTTAAGGCCAAACATCTAGGACTAAATATCATTGACGGCCGACCGTTTTTGGCATAAATTCTATTTTAGATTCTAAAATCAAAATGTTCTTATTCGAACACAGAAAGTGCGGCTTGATGAACGTTACAAGTTAAATTAGGTGTTCATTTAAAAATCAAGATCATTTACTAGAAAAAATCCACAAAAAAATACTCCAAACTTACCCCCGGTTTCTCGTACACTAACAGGCTGTTAATCTACTGTTAACAGCTGTCAATTGACCAAAGTGCATACAAAAAAAAACCACTGACAGCTGTTAACAGTAGATTAACCGCTTGTTAGTGTACGAGAAACCGGGGGTTAGTCTTTCAATTTAGTCCAGGGTTCTTGATGTTAGGTTCTCAGGGGTGATTCCCCCGCTCAGACCTTAATACGTCTATGTGAAGTCAGTCACTTTTTAAGTCATTTGTCGGGTTTTATTCCTAGGCATTGTTGATAGTTTTACATTTTCGATTAGTTTCATACGTGATACACACTTGGGACGCAGTAGCTTTCAGATAGACCTTGTATGAAATTAATTAGTACAAAGAGTAACTTGTTGAAAAACACAACGTAAAATATTTACAAAGATACAGATTGGCGGCCCTATTGCTAATAGCAATTTCTTCCAGACAACCGTATGACGGAAAAACCCTGAAGGAAAAGAGAGGACATTAATCACATGTCAAATTTACTAGCCTGTTAATGTAGATCAGATAGATAGAGAGCACTTTATTGTACATAAAAATAGAAATTACACAGATATTTCTTAACCTAACAGTAGAGATGGTGGCCTCGCGGCAACATACAATGTTTATTTTTTATTCAACTCATTTCCAAGAAAAATTGAGTTGCATTACAACTAATAATAAAAGAATTGCTTATATGCCTATATAAGCCTGTTTGAGCTTCCTCATTCCACCTAAATACATTGAAATACCCAATGTTATTTTAATAAATGAACTGGGACTCCCCACTGCACTACTGTTTTTGGAGCGAAGCCATGATTTCTTAGTCATATGCAATCATGCATCCTGTGAATAGGAAATAAGCTGTAGTAAGCATTCGTTCAGGGCGCGTTCAGTGCATGGATGGGTCGCCGTCTATGCCTAACGCTAGTGGCATTTTTCCGAGCGGTTCCGTGCTTCGCAAGGCACGTTAAGCTGTTGGTGCCGGCTGCCGTCGATAGATGGCAGTCGTTAAGCCAAGTCAGAGGCCTTAGGGCGGCTTGACAACTTCTGACAGTAGACGAGCCACTAGTCTACAAGCCTCCACCAATCCGGACTTGGCCCCCGTGGTGGAGTATGGCCTATACCTTCCTCAGGGAAGAGACCCGTGCCCCTCGGTGGGGACATAATGGGTTGATGATGAAGCATTCGTTTTCCACGAGATTACATTTAGCAGAAAAACAAATTCTTGCTGTCTTTATACTTGTATTTTTATTCGTGCAAATAAATTACCTTTAAGACAATACATTTGACATCTGATTAATGTTCTTATGGTAAAGGCTTAGTCTTATCTATAAAAAAATATTCCTTAAAACACTCCTCAAATACAGTTTAAACAGTCTGCGTTAAAGGGAAAGACTACCACATACCAATTTTTCTCAAACATGCTTGTAAATTTGAGCATTATTTTGACAACCTCCTTTGAGATAAGACGAAATTGCTGTACTGGCAAAATGCATGCGAGAAGCGGCCGGCAAAAATCCGTAGCTGTCGTGTTTTAGCTGCCAAATAATCAATTCAATTCTTAATTAATGGCTACCCTAAGGATTCTGCCAATGTCAAGTTTTGAAGATAACAAGTTTTTTTTTTTTTTAATATTTCATAGTAAACTCATATCGGCCGTGTAATTTAAAAATGGAACGATCTTTTACTCCGAAACATGGCAACCAAGGCGGTAACTTATCAAAGGTTCTATTTAAATTTCGAACTGGCTTGCAAATGGGAAGCTGTTTATTAAAAAAAAAAAAACCACAGGACACTAACGCGGGAAAAAATTGTTGTACGTCCATTGATTTTGAAAAGTAAAAAGTTCTGTTGTTTTAATTATTCAGTTTTAATTATTTAAAGAGTGGAGACGAGGGAGACTGAGCACCATTGAGGAATATCTTGGAAATACGGGTGTTACTCTAATATCTGTGTTATTACATTCATTAGTCGTTATGCACGCGCGCCGGTTTCGGGTGAATTAATTTTATGAATCTCAAAAAATAATTCGTTAGTACCAAAAAGTCCCTACCCCTATGTTAGTACTAATAACAAAAATTAAAATGTACAAATTAATATTGACGATGTCTATGATGACGGCCGATAATGAGATGTAATTATTTTTACAGTGATGGAAATTATTTTGTGTGCATTGTATACCTATCTATTATAAGGAGTTTTCTAAAATAAAACAGAAAAACTGCCATAGATTTTTTTTTCACACGAGTCTTTATGTCCAACCGCATACTGCGATCGCCAACCCGCCTGCCAAGCGCAGCGATTACGGCAAAACCCCTCACGGTTGTGAAAACTGCGAAGGCCTATGCCCTGCAGTGGGCGTCAAATGGCTGATGATGATGATGATGTCTTTATGTTAATAGTGATTTCTATTATTTTTAAAAAGCCTCTAAATAAGTATCTTTAAAAATCACATAGCCATTGCCAACATGAAAAACCAAATTCTCACTCGAGCTACACCACAGACTATATTGGTTGCACTCGACTACACTCGAAATACCTACTGACTGATATTATCTAGGGTCGGCGGAAAGCACATAAGTCAATTTGAAATGAAATTACTGTTCTAAAAAACATTAGTGATTAAAATAGCAGTTCGCTTATGTTTTGTAGAAAAACATTTATGTTCAATTCATTGTTTCCTGACAGCTCTCCATTAATTAATTAAAGATAATAAAAATGTTATGGAGTAATGTAATAATAGGTCTTTTTTACTGCCTCAAAATTTTGTATTCTGGACTTTGTGCTTCAGTTCACCGACCCTAGAAATACTATCTGAAGGAAATGCCTCAACTATCCCCGTTGAATATTGAGTCGAGAAGCTTTTCGTCTTCGAATATGGGTGTAAATGTAACTTTGAAGCGAGGGTTGGTATAGGATGAAGGGTTCTTGATGTAAATAATAAGAAAATTATAATGTAGAACTTCAATATTGAGATGATGCACAGAAAACTTCCACGATATTAAATATAATAAAAATAGGAAAATGGATAATCAAAAGTAATCTTGTCAACAGCGGTGTTCCGTCAAAAGGTCAAGTTATACGATCAATATCCGAAAAAAATCTAGAAATGGGTGACGTGATTTTAAATTTTTAGTTTAAAATTATGGGACAAAACGAAGGCAATAACAAAAATGGTGTAAAAAGGTTTACACTGTTACAACTTACCTTAACAGAGCATAGCTAAATATACTACTAGTACTAGTGACATCTAGTGTCACAACCCTGCTTTCTAATGCCCGGTTCCTATATTCAAGAACGACTCATTTTTCTTACAGATGGTTAAAATGTCTCAAAAACGGTTTCGAATAACGTACAGTGCGATAAATGTATGGTGATAACAATTCGGTATTTGACAAGATCAACAATAAATTATTTCATATGCTCGATTAAAACAAAAATTACAAAATATCTCGGAAAATGTATCAGTAGTCAATTACTAGTTAATATAATTTTTAAATAGATGAAACATAAAAAGAGTGCTCTGAAATAAGACGTCATAAACCAGTATTTTCATACAAAATTCCGTTTTAAAAGTAACTCATTTGATATTTTGTCAAATACCCAATTTGTAAAGTTCCTAACAATTTTTTAAACAACAACCAGCTATTTAAGCTACAGGACGCTTGTTAAGGATAAGTTACCGATTACCAATAACGATTCGTCAAATATAAGAACCGGGCATTGGAGTTATTTCAACCCTACGAGGGTTCTCTGTTTACAATCTATCTGTTAACATTGTTGTTTTTTTTTTCTAGCCCACCTATGAAATGTCAACTCGTAACAGGTAGATAAAAACCTGTTACCTCATCAGTCACCTGTAAATGACTAAACGTATGAAATAAAAACATAAGATAACATCACACCTGTTCCCAGAGGGGTAGGCAGAGACCAGGGTATGCCACTTGCAACAATTCTCACAAACCTCTATCGCTTAATCAACACAAACACTTGTTTAAACTCAATAAATAGGTACGTACTTGATATAAAATGGTGCGTTGGTTTGGACATGTGGAGAGGATGAAGGAAGATTGACGAAACAAATATACCGAGCGAATGTAGGTGGAAGGGCCGGTAAGGAACGTCGCAGGCGGGCATACTTCGACCAAATAGCGGGTGTATTAGCAGAGGGCAAGATAAAAAGTACCCGAAACCGGCGTGCGTGCATGCAACGACTAATGAATGCCGAGGAAGCGAAAGAGATGTCGGGATCATGACAAGTGGCAGTCCCTCTGCCTACCCCTCGGGGATACAGGCGTGAGTTTATGTATTTATGTTGATATAATATAGGCAAAAGCAACGTAAAAAACCTACAATTTCTTTAACTTATCAATGGCCTAGATAACAAAAAGTGGGGATATCTAGACACGGCAGTTCTTTTCGAACCAAATCAGGCCAAGTTATTGGAAAATAAATATTGCAAATCACTGTAATCTGATCTACCTATGAATTTATATTTATCAGAACTCATGTATGTCAGGAAAAACATCAGTAACTTGCCAACTGTAGGTAGCCAACACAATGTAAATACACATGTCATCATCATCATCCGCCATTTGACGCCCGCTGCAGGACATAGGCCTCCTTCGTGGTTTTCATAACCATGAGGGGTTTTGCTATAATAGCCACGCTTGGCAGGCGGGTTGGCGATCGCAGTATGCGGAATCTCAGGAAGAGGCTGCTGCCCGTCAACTGGTAATTGACTTCCTTAGTCGCCTTCTACGACATCCACGGAAGGAAATGGAGTGACGCTATTCTAAATCCGGCGCCACACGGTTAGGTTAGGTTAGGTAAATACATATGTACTATAAATAAATACAATAATAAGTTCAAGATTTAAGACTGACATAGGTTAATACACATCCTTTATGGGGCGTAGTTAAAACTTCTACAATAAGGTCCTTGAAGATACATCGAGCTTAAGCCTCATATTACTAACTCTACTAACGAGCGACGTATTTCAGCTTGTAAGATGTTACTCATATCGTGTATACAGACAATTTTATTACACTCTGATGAAAACAGGCATTTTTGTACTAAGATCAGTGTACACGAAACAAGTAACTTTAGAGTCACAAAAATAGTTCACTCAGTCTGTGTGTGCTAAGATTGTGGAAACGGGGCTTTGCCAGAGATGGGGTTTAAAAAATGCGTAAAGCACACTTTTTGCAAAAAGGACTACTGTAATATTAAATTAAAGATTATTTAGATGACATAGATTACTGGTATTAAGACAAGTTTAATGCAGTTTTAAGTTTTTAACACTTGTCAAATTTGATTGAAATTACTGAGAAACTACCACAGACTACTTAAACTGCCTTTGAGGAGTGTCTTAAGATGTAGTGTTTTTATAAATAAGACCGAAAGTATTGTCCATACCTTTTTTGAGCGATTTGACGAGATTAAGAGACAGAAAAATTAAAATTTAAGTATGTGTGTGATACTATCTCCCTGAGAGAAGGCCTGTGCCCTACAGTGGGACATATATAGGCTGCTTATGATGATGTGTGTGACTCTCAGCGATCTCAGTGAGATTCTCAAATAAGAAAGGACAGATTGTTGAAATTTTGTTCAACACAATTCTACACCTCCTCACTTGAGTATGACTTAAATTGGAGTGAAATTGCTTTTATACCATAGAAATCATATAAAAACCTGGGAATTTTTTAAAAATAAAACAATATAAATATTTAGATTTTTCATTGCATTCTAAATGTTTTCTTACAAGGTTATTCATGCATCTCGTAAAACTCAAATATTGACAAACGTGCAAGTTGTGACTTCATATTATGAGCCCGATTTGTATGGCACGTGTTTGTAATAGGTGACTATATTGTCTTTTCGCCAGGTTATATAATGAAAAGTATTAGACGTACAGAAAAAAAAATACCACATTTATTTATCTTTTAACATGGTCTCTCTGATTATATTGAAACATTTTTTAGTCCAAGTTCTGCATTGTAGCCCCGCTATGAGAAGCTTTGCTCAGAAATTCTAGCATATTGATCATTAAAAGTTATAGTTATTATAAACAAGTTACTTTAAGCATAATTTGTAACAAAAAAGATAAATTTTATTGATGTCTCTAGGACGATTATTGCAACAAAACTTCAATATTGTGAATGAGCAATTGTGAGTCACAAATTACCATAATTATACAATCTAATCAAACAAAGAAGGTAATTTTAATCTTGACTGACCCAAGGGGTCATCCTCGAAATTTCAATACGGACGTAACCCGACCGAATGAAAAACCTCCACTACGAAACTATCAGACGCGGATAAAAGTACTATGCAATTTTGGCGAGTTATACCCCGCATACGCCCGGCCGAAGTGACATCATCGTTCTCTTGAGATAGATAACAAGAAATTGATGTGTGCTAACGCCCAAATAAAACCTAAACTAACTTTGTATAGTAATAAAACATGTATGTACCTATACACAAGTCTGAAAAGAAATCATCACGACACTCTGGAGACACCCAAAGGTTTTCTGACGAAAAGCTCATGAATAAAGCGATAGCTACACGAATGCAAATAGGCACACAATAAACACGGTTTTCGTCGCCGGTTGATGTTGGATCTGATTCTAAAAAAAACGTAACGGCCCCATTACGAAGGCAGTGTTCACCTCAGCAGACACACCCAAATCAAATCGACACAAGATGTTCATTACACGCCTGATTGGAGACGATCTTGCGGCAAATATACACAGGAGCGTGCGAAAGAAAGCAGAATAAACAGATTTTACATACCGGCAGTCGATTCCGAGTGGAGTTGGACCAATTCCACAGTCACCCACAGCACACTTTACAGAGTACCAATGTAACTTACACTAGGGGAAAAAAGGGCACGAGAACATAATTAAAACACGCACAGTAGAGTTTTATGTTGTGTTTTAACGCACTAGCACCACCGACATAACGCGTAACAAGCGTTTTTCAATAAAATTCGTTCGCGAGTAGCCGTCCGCTCGTCTCCGCATAAGATCGATGTCGGCGAACGAAAGTTTCACTTTTTCTCCGCACGCGGCGTATAGCGTCGCTATCGCTCGCTGCATGCGCAAGATGACAGAGAGAGGGCGGCACTGATGCGTGATTGTTGCCAGAATAGAAAAAATATGGTGGCTGCACTAATTCTGGTCCGGATGCACTTTTACAGAGATAAGCTGCTCGCCTTTGTACATACTATTTCTTTTGAGTAACGTCATGTTAAGTGTGTTGTAGACGACTGTGGAATTGGTCCAAATCCACTTTATTTTACTTAATTTGGTGTACAAAACAGATCACAACCATTACACGATATAAAAGTAATAATATGACATGAATACTAAGTTGTGGTCTAAAGAATGCGCACACAACAAACAAACTTTCAATCGACTCGAGTGTTTCGTTTTGATTGTTTCGTGTGCAATAAAATATAATGAAAATCTTCTAATCACGTGATGTTTGAACAAGAGCCGGGGAGAGGGGGTCAGAAAAACATTGCAATTAATCACGATTTATAATTAATGTGTTAATGTGACGTGACGCTCTTAATTGACTAAATAACTTATTGTTTAAGTCTTCCAAGTTCCAAGTGGCGGAATATTACAATATAGATTCTTAAGATAAAATATTACCGTATCTTCGCTGTGTGTGACGCTCTTAATTGACTAAATAACTTATTTTATAAGTCTTCCAAGTTACAAGCGGCGGAATATTACAATATAGAATCTTTGCTAATGATGGCGTTCAGTTCTGTGTTTTTTTTTAAATGGGGGAGTAGTGAGGTGGACTATTCTATCTCATTTTGTTTTTAATAAATAGTATAAGGATTATTACGTAAGAAAAATATTCGAAGAGAAACTTTTATGTTGATTGTTCAGAGCTATAAAACAATTGTTTAATCCTGTAGGTCGTTAATTACCTCAGTGACTATGTACACTAAAAAATCTTCGAAGAGAAACTTTTATGTTGATTGTTCAGAGCTATAAAACTATTTTTTAATCCTGTAGGTCGTTAATTAACTCAGTGACTATGTACACTTATGCTAGTTATGCTAACTAATTTTCGCAATTGGCAACACTAATTTACAAAAGAGTTTGAATTTTTGAAAAAAATCCTTATATCAAAGAGAATATAACCACTACGTTTTAAGAGTCGGAACTACCACAGAATAAAATGAACCAACAAAATGTCAAAACAGGGTTCTCACATCATAGCCAACATTTAAAAAGACGGATACGCTCACCCGGCCAGTGCTGCCAACAGAACGAAGCTACGTAGTGTTGTCTGCCTTTGTTTATTAAATTTTTTATCGATATCGATCACTTAAAATTTTGCTTTTCCATTTCAGTTACCGATTTTGTCTCGGCTCTGCGATTGACTCGGGGTGGTTAGCTTTTATATAGTCACTTTTTTATAGTATGAACTGAAAACTAATAACCTCGGGTCAATCGGTGAGCAGACAAAATCAGAAACTGAAATAGAAAGCAATATTTTAAGCCGCGATATCAGTTATCATGAAAAATACAGGTAATAAATAAGAAGTTATACTGGAAATAAAGTTTACTTTCTAAAACCTAACACTTGAGCTTTTTTATTGTAGTCTGCGCATAATTCTTCTGTTTCGCTAGTGTTGATTCATCTTTTTACACTCATCTCTGATCAAGAGCGAAGAAATCTGCACCAACAGCTGTTCTAAAATTTGATCAGAATGTATATCACAAATCCATGACGAATCAACGACCTTCAACATCAAGACGCGACAATATGAAGCGATATCCGTTTTATGTAAGCAGGGTCGTACTTCCTCTTCAAATACTTTGAGAGTATCTGCAACCATTGAGCATAAATTGATAGTGGGATAAGTTAGCTTTCTGTCGCTCTGCCACTCATTTAAATCAATGTATTTGTACATTTCTTCATTTCCTGCAACACAGGTAAATTTGCTGAATAATTTTATTAAATCCAAGTATACCAACGAATGAGTGCATGCATGCATGCACTTAGTATCACATCAATCAACCGACTGCATGCAATGTACGTACTGGCAGTTGACTTGGTAGCCATTTAAACAATTTAAACATTACTGATTTGAACTTTGTTTCACATTTTTTAAAAATAACTGCCACCACAGAGTACTTTGCATTTTGCCGTAAACCATTTAAGCTTTGTAAACAAGCCAAAAGAACTTAACCTAAAATCATCTGAAAAAATTAGTAAAATGGTTCCCCTCTTCTGTAATAATAAAATCGCGAAAAGAGAAAGAAAATAATGGTAACTCGAGTGTAATGAAAATATTAATGTAAAATCTGATCACCTGGCGAATCTGTTGTCAAAGAACATAAGCACTTTGAACACGTCAAGTGAATACGCCTGATTACAGCCAATGCAATGTATCCACTGACATAAACCAGAGGTTGGTTTCCAGTAACCTTGACCCACTTCTTACATCTGTTTAAAAAAAATCGATATCGATAAAATGTTTTGACACACCGCACTGTTCGTAGGAAAATATGAATCAACATTGTTGTTAGGACTTATAAGATGTTCGGAGTAACATTGGTTTTAAATTACTGTACATATTTAATTACCGTGTCTCCTCCAGGGGAAACCGAGCCATAAAAAAACGTTTATGTCCCTCTTTCCTTTCGGTCTTCATTCCACATATCTCGTACTTTCTATACATCATGACGCACAGTTTTACCTAGACACAAACAATCGATTTGTCTGGCTGGTCCTCTCTTGTCGCAACTTTAGCCACCAACCACGTTATTTAATATAAAGTTTACAAAGAATCCAAATAAAACTGAAAACAAACACGATATAAAAAAACGCCAATGTCCATCTGACAACATAATTATCTGACAATGACATAAAATTGACATAATAGAACGAGAAGTCAACGGAAATGAGTGAGATAGTTATAACCGCCATTAAAATTCTACCCCGTTTCATAGACTGTTTTTTTTCTACATAGTTTCGATAGACTGCCTTATATTTTCAAAATGGCGGTCATGTGAGTTGTGCGTTTCTATTGAAACAAAAAAATCTAAATTTACAAAAAGAAGCCGAGTTGGCTGCGTCGAATCGAAACCGCAGTGAGTTAAAATCACATTTGTAAGCATAGTTATTGGGAATTTCACTCAAAATTCAAGAGTTTTAATTGAAATTTTAGGTTGGGAATGGGCCGGTCGCCTAGTCCGCGTCGCCGAGACGAAAGGCGTCGTGAGGACAGAAGGGACCGAGAACGACGGAGGCCGAGGACTAGATCACGCTCCAGAAGCTTAGAAAGGCGTCGCCGGTCTCCTCGGCGCTCCCCGTCGCCCCGAAGACGCCGCTCGCCGTCCTCCGGCCCTTCCACGTCCTTCGCGCCCAAACCAAAGAAGACCTTTAGCGAAAGGCCTATAGTAACGCCCGCAGACCTCGAGGGTAAGTCGCCGGAGGAACAAGAGATGCTAAAAGTCATGGGTTTCTGCGGTTTCGACACGACCAAAGGTAAGAAAGTCGAAGATAACGTTGAGGGCGATGTCCATGTTGTTTTGAAGCGGAAATATCGACAATACATGAATAGAAAGGGTGGTTTTAACAGGCCGTTGGACTACGTAGCATAATACAGGGCGCCGCTTGGCAACAGCCATGCACAACTTCCATTGCTGATTGTTCTGAATGTAAGAATGTCATGTATTCTTTTCCACTTTTTTGAGTGGGTTTTTCGTCAAAGACCTTGCAGTTGATGTTTAGATCTGGATAACCTATTTTCTTGTTATAATATGATCCGGGTTGAGTTCCATAAATAATCCAGATGAAAGAGTTCATGACAATTTTACATTCTGAAATAACATTGTAGTGTTGATAAAATATGGATGTTCTAATCCTAAATGTGATATTTGAATTAGGAGCATTGTTTTGTAG
Source organism: Yponomeuta malinellus (assembly GCA_947308005.1). Lineage (NCBI taxonomy): Eukaryota > Metazoa > Arthropoda > Insecta > Lepidoptera > Yponomeutidae > Yponomeuta > Yponomeuta malinellus. The sequence goes on from OX371022.1 coordinate 3,657,743, forward strand.
ATGGACAACGGTTCTCTTAAAATAACGTAAAAATCTAGCTCTACCCAGCTACCATGAGAGTTAAGTTTTGAATCAGTGCCCAGTAAATATAAAAGGAACAATTTTATTTTTGTCTCTCTAAACCATGCAGGGCATTTTCTGCATTATATATTCGTACTCTTGAAGTATCTTTAGATACATGAGTAAAGGTGTGCTGTTGACTGAATGATTTTTATGAACTTAATTCCAGAATCACTTACTTGAATTTTTGTTCAAAGAATTCGACCCCGATCTGCTTTTCCAACAAAAATTTGAGTAAGTTATTCTAAGATTAAGTTAATAATGTGTAGTGTATACAAAAGTTTTAGTTTGAGAAAGAATTATTGAAAATGAATAGAATTAAATTATTTTTTATCAAAATTATTTTAAAACTAGATGACCACGTGAACTTCTTGTCACCTACAATGATCTCTTTTTTTTGTTCTCGCCGATTAAACCTTCCCTGGCATTCCACGAATACAAAAAAAGAAAAAACAGCCAAATCGGCCCAGCTGTTCTCTAGTTTTAGTGAGACTAACGAACAGCAATTGATTTTTATACACAAGATGTCAGACCGGTTAATAAGAACCTACAATAGAACATCGATTATCCGCACTAATTGGGGGACATCCGGTTTTTTTCGGATAATCAAACTATGTACTTAGAGAATATTCTATCTATCTGTCTACTTATATTTACCTACTTACCAATAATAACCATAATAACCCCAGAATATATGTAATAATGCAATTACATATATTCTGGGGTTATTATGGTTATTATTTTTTTTGGAATGGTACCTATGTACGAATCCTATTTCAATCAAACCTGTTTTACCCAATCAAAGTAGATAGCCCAAAATAAGATACATAATATGCCATACATAATAAGTACAATTTACGGTAAAAAAAATCTTTAATCTTTGTCTACCGAAGCAAGGCCACCAGATTACTAGCAGCTAGGTCCCGCATTTTTTTGAGCATATAAATGCTTCGGAAGCAGCAGGTATGTGTTCATCTTCATTATCTGACTTACTAGTTCATCAATTACTGGTGGCGTCAGTCACGAGGTCTAGAATTTCATTATCCTGCAGTAACTCAATCGTCGAAATTCATCCATTGTTGAAGTTCGGATAATCGACGTTCTACTGTAGATTATATTTCTTTAAAAAATTTGCTACAGTGAAAGAAGATTAAAGTTGTCCATACACAAAACAGGGCTCCATTTCGTAAAGCAACAATTAGTTTTTAAGTTACAGTTTCATTGTCAGTCTTTTTCATCCAACTTACTTTCACGATAGGTTGGTCGGTCGGGTGAAAAATAGTGACAGTTGTAAGTTATTACTAATTGTCTCTTTATGAAACAAGGTCCAGAGGATTTTGTGAAAGAAACTGGATGCTTATGATTTTGTCTTAGTATTAAGTGTTACTTACAATAGTTGTTTGTTTTTTTTTCACATTTTGACTGATATTTTATAGGCTTTATTACTGCTATATGATTCTACATACATTATTGACCCTAAATTACGTTACACCATTTTTATCCTAATTCATCTCCAATCTTGCTGCGTTTCCAACTCACAAGCTGTGACTCTTTGATGTTTGTGGCTATGTTATGCAACATTACAGATACTATTTAAGGGGGGAAAAGTGGTGCCAAGAAAATCTTAATTTAATTCTGTTTTACGGACCCACTGCCACTTTCAATCCAAGTGAGACTGTTCTGCAATTTTTTTCTTGCAATTTGTCTCTCGACATTTGGCTCTATTTTCAGAACAGACTGCCCTGTGCCATTATGATACATTGTCTCGCATAACTTTCACGCAAGTAGTTTGTTAAGGGATGTTATTTTCTTTCATCGCAGATGAAGCCTATAAAATAAATTGTGTTACCACATAGTCACATTTGCTGCAGTTGATCGTGAAAAACAACAGATTTTGATGATGTCCTCTAATATGGGACAGAGAGCTCTTAGAAGGGGTCTCCACTTCTCACGCTCTTGGGAGGCAATTAATAGCTACTTCCTGCAGGGTCCTATTGATGCAGTCGCTTTCTCAACAGAACGTCTGCTTAACAAGTCTGAGTAGTTTTGTTCTACCTAACATACCATCTGAAGATGTGTTACTCTGTATGGCACATCTTCAGATGGCATAGTAGACCACTGAGTGTTGGGTCTACTAAAATTTAGTGAGCAACTCCCAATTTGAGTTTATTGTTTCAAAATTTAAAAGTAATAGGCCCAACCGCCCAAACCAACTTTAGTTAGTCTCACAGAGATATTGTCAGCAAAATGTGGCTTTGTGATGACAGCGAACGGACACACAACATTAGCCTCTAAGCCTATAGTTTTAAGCCCGGTAACTCCGTGCCCGCGCGCTGCTTTCGCCCGCGCGGGAATCGATTCTAGCGCCTCGCGCAACAAGATTCGCTTGGGGATCCGCTGGGTCGCCACTGCACTTGTAGGCCAACTGGTGTGCTTCCTTTGATGTGGTTCGAGACTGACCTAGGTTATTCTTCGAAACTGTCAGTACCGATAGTAAAATTCGATTGAAAAAACATACAAATCATCCAGAGATGGTAAAGACGTCCCTAAAATCATCATCATCATTCATCCACAACAAGTCCACTGCCGGACATATGCCTCCGCCATGGATTTCCACAAAGACCGGCTTGCATCCAGCATCTTTCTGCCACTTGGATGATACAGAGATGGTAAAATAATAGGTATTTACAAATTCGTAAAACTTTTTTTATGTGGTTTTTGACTGAAGCCCTTGGTTCTCTGAAGCAGACTGCAAAATTCGAGGCATAAAAAAATACTAGTTATACAGATCCATACAGAAGTGGTAAAGCTAGTCCTAAATAAGAATTTGCTAATTCTTAATTTTTGGCATATGAATGAATGATTTATACATATATTTTGATATGACAGTTTCTTGTTTAACTGAATCTTTTGCAAGCAAGCAAAGCCAATTTAGACAAAAAATATTGTTACTTACTTTTCGAAGTCCTGGCTTAGACAAATGCTTGACATAAATAATGCAAAATATGAGTTTTTTCAATTACAATTTGTTCCCGAATTTCGGTCTAGAGTTATTCTCCAATCAAAGGAAGTACCCTCAGGCTGCACTCATAAGACTGATGTTGACCGTGTCTAGACAGTACCCCGCGTAGCGTACAATAGTTTTAGCAATAAATACTTACAGTTATAGATACTTATTTACCATAAGCACCCCTCAACCACTCCCCCTAGAGTATGTATGATCTTATTCAGACAACGAAGAAAAGACAATTTTTTTTAAATGCCGAGACTGCTGTTGTTTGACATCTAAAAACACCACATGCGAGGCGTGTTCTGGGCAGTCAAATCGTGGGTAATTCATCCAGTTTTCTCTATTTCACTGTCGTCAAACCGCCCCTCAGGCATTTTCGACTGGACCAAGGACATTTTATTAAACTGCCATGACATCCAATTTCAGTTATGTCTGAGATACGTGATGTTTGTCTGGCTAATTCACCAAACTCAATTCTCTAGAATTATAATTGTATGACCAATTTGGAGATATTAACCACTCGTCTGCCGCGACACAGATCTGTGTCCAACTTAGTATGGGCCACCTATACGTTGCATTCCGCGAGGGCAGTTCAGGAGTTAAATCACATTATGTGATCAAACAAAACTTTTAACTATTCTGTGTAAGAACATACCTACTACCCCGATTCCTCCACAACTTACAATAGTTCAAGACTCCATAGCCAGAGTGTACTGTTTTCTGGATCTTGTTGACATAATTATAATTCGACTGAGTGATCACTTTGCCAACTTATTGTGGAAATACCTCTTCACGCATCAAGAACTTAGCAAACAGTGCACTCTGTCAATGCGAGTCTCCATAGACCATATACAATTTATACACACGTTAATCGAAATGTGATATTTTTTTACGAATATTATTATGTTTGATAATGTAATATACCGCACAAGCGTTGCGCGGGGGGCGCGGTCAGCGATTTTAAAGTGGATATTCAGTCGATCCTCAGGCGTCTGTCACGACACCAGCACTGTTTGAATGAATCTCCTATGAAAAACGAATATTTCAGCATCTGAAGGAACATACTTTTTTTAGAACAAAAAGTATCAGACTTGTCTCTAAATTTGCTGTTGACCTATCGTCAAGTTTATTTGAATAAAAAAATGGAAATCTTACTGTGATTGAGTAATAGGTCGCTATACTGTAAAACTATGTTTCAAGCCCTGTTGAAATCGTAAAACTTAAAAAATATGTTGTGCATTTTTGTAATATGTGAACAGGGTTTTCAAAAGCTGTAAATTTTTCTTTAATTTACATGTAAAAAAAATGTGCCATTTTGGTTGCAGCGCACTGCCGCCATTTTGATCTAAGTGGCAGCCATTTTCAAATTAATATTTTATACTGCATTTCTTAAAAAAAATATTTCTGTAATAAAGATTCATTTCCATGTACATACCACTGAATTAACTTATTGTACTTATAATTTAGTGAAAATATTTAAAATTAAACACATCAGATTCCTACGTGGTAAAAAAAATAAAGGTTTGGACGTTTACGTTTTCCTTTGCATTAATAAGTACATAAATATTCTTACCAAAAATATAATGTAATTTTGGTAAAAGTAACTTGTTGCTATCAGCATATTATTACAAAAAGGTTTATTGAATTCTATTCTTTGGAATAAATTATAATACAAATATCTAAGTAATGTAATGTGTGCTGATAGGATGTTTCCATCAATCTTTTTAGAATTGACATAATTTCAATAATTTAAGGTTTTCACTAGTTTTTTGTAATCAAAACTAAAAATAGTAGTCCTTGGCAAAAATCTTACTGTAAATTTAATGTAAATTGATATTTGTTTGTAAGATTTGTAAATTTTGTTTCATAATTAAAATATTAAGTTACAGGTAATTCACCTTTTTATGACAGAGAAAGTGTAATTTGTGCCAAGGTTTATTTTTGTTTTTCAATAAAGCATCTTGTATTTAAAATACTTAAAAGTTTTTTTTTATATCCCTTTTTTTGTATTCGAATATGATATAGAGTCCTAGTAGAGAATTACTAGTTTGAAATGAGGTGTGGCGATCTCTCCGCCACCCATGCCACGGATACCGGGCTTGTGCGTGCAGCGGACGCAGCGCATTAGTCCGCGCGCGCGTGTTGCCATGGCAACGAGCGTCAACGGTTAAATTCCAGGCTGTTTCTGAGAAAATAGCTATTGTTTTGGTGATGCCATCTTTTTTTTTTTTTCATCTTATTCTGCTAATAGCAGAATAGGCAAAGGACTTTCGTCCATGCAGCCAGGTCTAACGTTTTTTCTTTTTCGTGTTAAGGCCGAGGCCAAATCTTTGTAATAATTTTTTAGAGGTCTTTTTCGTGTTAAGGCCGAGGCCAAATCTTTGTGGTAATTTTTTAATTTGTCATTTCTTGTTACGGCAGATGACAAGTCACATTTTTTGTGCACATTCACATTTTGATAAAAATTTGTTTAACTGAGGTGATGCCATCTATTGAAGTAAGATTACGTTTTTTTTTTTATTTTCAAACGTTCTCTTTAAACCTTTTTGTTACCTACTCTACGAAACTTTATAATTTTAATGTGACCACCGAGCATAGATAGGAATGCTCAGTAGTTACACTTTGTGCTCTGAGAGTTACACTAGTGTGACAAAGCAATGTAACCATAGGTCTGAAATGAAAGAATCCTGTCGGTTTTGCTTAAAAGTTTTCTCTTGTACATGAATATAATAATTACTCTCGATCATCTCCGTCCTTAATATATTATACGCCAACAGTGGTATAAAATACACAGAAATAATGTCAATATTTCATTTATTTGAGCTCTTGTCACAAATACGTAATGTAGGAGTAGGTACACAATTATTTTCATATTTTCTCTTTCTTACAACACCTTTATATTAACCACTCGTCTGCCGCGACACAGATCTGTGTCCAACTTAGTATGGGCCACCTATACGTTCCATTCCGCGAGGGCAGTTCAGAGGTTAAATGGTGCTATCACACTAGACACATTTTCATTTGTAATTAGCTGCTATATGAAACAAGCTAATCCGAACATAAACCTTACTTTTCTCGTTTTACTATAAACTTATATAGATTTATTCTGAAGTGAATATTATTATTATATTCATGTGACTATGACAAAAATAACACATAGTTACGGTACCAAGTCGACCACCTTTACATGAATGCACTCAAGTATAAAAGACTGCGATAGGTGGTTAGATAATTCTTCGCTTTGTACCTGATATTGCAATGCACACGTGGTATACAGAGTTATTTTAGAAAAGTCCGTGCAATTCCTGAAACATCGGTTAGAGTTAGTCATTTACAACAACTTTTGTTTACGAATTTTTCATGTTAAGAAAAAAATAATAATTTTCACGGTTTTTCTGCTGTTGTTTGAAAGATACGTAATGCTTGAAAAAGTATATAATGTATTATATTGTTTTTGTTGCACTAACCCGCGCTGAGGACAATTTTAAACCTATTTAGAGGATAAAAATTCCACTCATGCCGGGACTTGAACGACAAGGGCCGTAATACAGAGAAGTTAGTATAGAGGCTCAAAATTTCGTTGATGCCTGCACTTGCCCATTAGCTCAGTTGGGAGAGTCCTGGCACGGTTAGCCAGAGGTCGCGGGTTCAAATCCCGGTATGGGTGGAATTTTTAGCCTCTAAATAGCTTTTTAAAAATGTGTAATGTAGCACAGTGATTTAAGGCCGCGACTTTGGTAAGACGAATAGTATAAGCAGCCTTTATACGTCCCACTGTGGGGCACAGGCCTTCTCTCAGAGAGAGAGAGTATGGGCTTAATCATCACGCGTGCCCACCGCGGATTGGCGATTTCAAGCACTGAGGTGTGTGAATACCTAAAACACTGGTTTCCTCACGACGTTTTTCTTCACAGTTAGCGAGTGGTATTGCTACTATAACTTTACAAATGTACATAACTTAGAAAAAGATGTCATAGGTATATGCCCGCACTGGGAATCCGAACCTGGGCCTCTTGCTGGACTCAAAAACAAAACAAAAATTGCTGCCAAACACAAACTCTAATTGAATGGATGAATAACCATTCTTTGCCAAGAACAAAATGTCTTGGTAGTGCTGACTTGCACTACTTTCTTAAATGTGGTGCTTAACCACTCGTCTGCCGCGACACAGATCTGTGTCCAACTAAGTATGGGCCACCTATACGTTCCATTCCGCGAGGGCAGTTCAGGAGTTAAGCCACTAAAATTCTTTATACAAAAGTCGATTTAAATGGCGACTTAAGTGACATTTAAGAAGTGGTGCAAATCGGCCTTACGAACTTAAAAGAGACTAATTTATTTTACGAGATCTTATCTTAAGGGCGTCCAGGGGGTCCACTAGCGCCACCGAGGAAACGAGATCATATGGTTTCATAAAGATCAAATTTGCAAAAAGTGTCAGTACAATCTTTCAATCGTGTATGATTGTATTGACACTTTTTGCAATTTGATCTGTAAAAAAAGATATGTTTTTCCCCGGTGCCGCTAGTGTTATTCCCTGGACCCCGTTTAGCAAGAACCAGGAACTTCGCAAAAGGACAGGATCCTACAGCGCTGATTTTCAGCGAAGTCGAGAGTCCTACACATTCGCTCATTGAATGCAAAAGGGCCACAAGTCAAAATCATATAAATGAACGTGCCGTCGATAGATGGCAGTCGTTAAGCCAAGTCAGAGGCCTTAGGGCGGCTTGACAACTTCTGACAGTAGACGAGCCACTAGTCTACAAGCCTCCACCAATCCGGACTTGGCCCCCGTGGTGGAGTATGGCCTATACCTTCCTCAGGGAAGAGACCCGTGCCCCTCGGTGGGGACATAATGGGTTGATGATGAACTCAAAATTATTTTGTGCAAAAAATTAGTTTTTGAAATAATTTCCTATTTTGCATGTTAAAAAAAAAACATTTAGTTTTAGTTTGTATATTAGGTATGTTTGTACATTAGGTAGGTAGGTAACCAACATATTTTATCTTCTCCGAAATGCATTTTTTCATTTTGACTTTTGGCCCTTTTGCATTCAATGAGCGAATAATAATTAATTCAGTAATTGTAATAACCCTGAGTATAAAGGTTGAATCCGTGTGGCGCCGGATTAAGAATAGCGTCACTCCATGTCCTTCCGTGGATGTCGTAGAAGGTGACTAAGGAAAAACATTACCAGAAGACGGGCAGCAGCGTCTTTCTGAGATTCCAACCGCACAGTGCGATCGCCAACCCGCCTGCCAAGCGTGGCGATTATGGCAAAAGCCCTTCATGGTTAGAAGAGCCATGATGGAGGCCTATGCCCTGCAGTGGGCGTCAAAAAGCTGATGATGATGAAAGGTTGATACTGTCGACAGACAGTTCAAACTTTCTTCAGTCTTCGGACAGCTGGTCTTCGCATTAGAATGCTCGCGTGAAAAGTTATTATAGGGACACTGACAACTGTACATTTTTTTTAAAGACTAAATCCGTGTATGGTCTGCTCCGCACAGATCTTTTTGGCGGTAACGTGAACATAGTCACAGATCGTTTGCACATCGCTTACTGTCTACAGTGTATGTGTGAGTAATTGACGTAGTGTGATGCGTAGTCAATTACTAAAGTAGTCAATTACTCACACATACACTGTAAAGACAGTAAGCGATGTGCAAACTATTTTCACGTTACCGCCAAAAAGATTTGTGCAGACTTGTTTTATTGAGCAATTACGGCCTCATATATTAAAACACGATTCCTTAAAACACTCCTCAGAGGCAGTTTAAAAGTCTTCGACAAGGAGAAAAACCTAACCACATAATTTAAACTGCCTCTATAGTGTTCTAGACGAATCGTGCTTTTACAAATAAGATCGTAGTAAAACTAGTCAGTTTCTTAAAATCCTAAGCTAAAAAACTTTATGATATAAATATTCACTGGTGGGTAAGTTACTTAACATATCTATATTACAGCCTTAATATCGCATCGGGAGTTGCAAAAAATGTCCTAATAGTTAATAACATTAAATTTCATTCGGCTCTTCTCCAGATACAATAAATAAATAATAGCTTCCACACAACACAATCACTTGCCCTGGTCCCAAACTAGGACACCTGTGCTATGATAAACAGAGGACATCAGAAACACGGAAACGCACCCAGGCTGAGGCCATTTATACAAAGGCACGGCGCCCCCCTGGGGGAAAACGAACCCACGACCTCCGGCATGGTAATCAGACGTGAGACGTCATATAAACAAATTGTTGATACTTCAGAGAAATCCTTATTTTATATATGTATATCAATTATAAAGTGGTTTGTACATTTTCATTGTAACTTTCATATTTTATGTCTCGCTTCTTGTGTGCAATAAAGAATATTCTTATCTTATCTCTGTCCTAGGTCATACTTTCTTCTCAAGGGGATCCAGTGAGCTACCTAGCGTCAACAATTAAAAAAAAAACGTAAGTATCTCCTTTTACAGACCGTATTTGCAAAAGGTGTCCTTAGAATCTCTCAATCGTGTTAACAGTGATCTTTAGGACCCACGACAAAGAACCTGGGACTAGATAGCATTTATGCAAAAAACGGCCGTTATTGGCGTTAAAACTATCTAGTCCTAGGTGTTTGTTTTAGGTACACGGCCATGGGTCCTAAAAATCACTATTGTTCAGGCAAAGAACAAAGAAATACGTTTTTAGTAGACTTATATATAATTTAAGAGAAAACAAATATTTCACGGTACACAATTAGGCGCTGCGCACGAGCAAGCTTTCTTCCGTGTTCGACCATAGACAATACAGATGTGTAGTGCTGGCAGACGTTTCTAGTGTTGGGCATGTGGCGTGGACAACTATTGACGTGATTGAGAGATTGTACAGACAGTTTTTGCAAATTCGATCTGTAATAGTAGTTTATGCAACTGTCATATAATGAAGGGTATTAAAACACGAGTGTGAGTTTACGAAACGAGCGCAGCGAGTTTCATAATAGTAACGAGTGTTTTAATACCCGTGTTATATGCAGTTGCATACACTACTTTATCTTCACTTATGCAATTAAAAATTAAATTCACGCGTACGTGTATAATCACAGTGATTTTGCCGCCATTAAAATTTAACCAATGAGAGCGCAGCTGCGCGCTTCAATAAAACGCGACCAACCTGATTGGCCCTGCAATCAAGTTGGTCGCGTTTTATTGATGTTATAATGAGATTTTACGATATCGATGTGAATATTATACCATCATGTGAAATTGCTTAAATTGAGTGTTTTGTTGTCTGCGCTATAACAGTAGTAATTATAAGTCAAGTATTGAAAACATAAGTAGAATGTTACAACATTAGTGTAGATAAAAGAAGTAATGATTTTTTATTTCATCGGTGGCGCTAGTCGTTACTACCTGGAGACTGTGTGTGTGTGTGTGTGTGTGTGTGTGTGTGCGGCCGCGCTCGCGCCTTTCTACGGAGATTACTATACTTTCCTCTGTGACTATACTACCTAGGCTGACATACGTGTGCAGCAGTTCAACAATTTACCGCTAGATGACACCGCTGAATTATTTATAGTTTCCAAACGCTCAAGGTCATCGGCACAGGGAAAGTTCTTAAGGGGCTACAGTGTGCTGGAACTGGCTAGCAAACGTTTTTGAATCGCTTGTGACATCCTCTAGGAATATGGCAGACCGTTGAAATTAATATATGATATAATTTAACTCCTTGATTCCCTATTGGATGTTTGACAACTGTCATAACCTTACGCCTTCTATGAGTAAATATATTCCGTAAGAATGCTTAAAAAAAAGCTAAGAATTTATATACCATTTTAAATGCGCAGTGGATTACGTTTAAGCTTATACAGTCTTACGGGCAATATAAAAATCTTGTATGTTAATGTTTAAAACTAACAGGAACAATAGTTACTCATTCAGAAAAAACGTTTTCACCAATTTATCACATTACGCCTTACGAGGAACGCCCAGCCTACTCGTTGCCTGTTGTCTGCGACCAGGCGCTCTTCGCATCACCATTGATTTCATTGTAACTTTTCATAAGCGATTTATCAATCATAAATCAACCTTCCAAAGTTCACCTCGAGCGCCATATAGTGAAATTAATTCAAAGTAGCAATTCTCATACAAAATTACCGATTGTAGGCCAAGGACGTGGGGCGAGGGACCGAAAAAGACGCCGCATCTTTCCAATTCACTTTCGTACAAAATGTACTGGGTCAAGTTTCATAAAACTATAATTTCGTAGTTTATTATGACAATTCGAAGTACACTGCGCAGCAGAGTCTATTTGTTAATCTGTGGGTTAATCGGCTTTGCAATGTACATCGAATTGTCATAGTCACAATGAATTGTAGTTCTATGAAACAGGCTCCTGAAGGGATGGGTCTTTTCCGCGCCCTCGCCCCACGTCCCATGTCCGAACAAAACAAAAAAATATTATATAGCTATTAGTCCAATCGGTGGAGACATTTTCGAGTGTTTGCAAGACCAACGCACGGCAACTGATTTTTGTAGTAGTGATCGAGCTTCAATCGTTAGAAAAACATACAATATAAAATCCCAATTCTTGTATTTTTTTATTTAAGTAAATAACTAAAAAAGAAAAGTAAAAAGGAAACCGATCATTTACTAGTATTCGAACCAAGAGCTCTCTGCCGTTCAAGGGACGCCTCTTCCCATCCGAGCTATTGTAACATTACCAATCTAAGCGAAACATCGTTTTACTATTTGTGCCTAAATCACGGTACCTATGTATTATAATCCATTTATTGTCGCGATTAGGTCGGCCGCACGCGGCCAGACTTGTTGCTCGAGCCTTGTAGTCTCTAATTACTAGCATTTAAGGTTCATTTTAGTTTGATTGAGTTTTGTTTCACTCCTTGCGCTCGCACTTCGCCTCCTCGTTAGATTGTAGGGTACATAGGCGGTAAATAATGTGTTGGTAAATAATAATTTCGATTGGGGCGTTACGAATAATACTTGATTCATAACCTTTGAGTGAACCAAGCCGAATTACAGTACTTAGTATTTCCGCACCGCTCACTTCCGTAGCGACAGAAGAAGATAGCGCTATCGAACTCGGCTCGGTCGTTCCCATCCGGATATATAGAAAAATATTTTACATAGTTATATGAATTGTGTCAATAATGTTGTTTAGAACCTTTTCTAAACATACAAAACGAATCTGTGTAGATTTCGTCTCTGAATTTTTTTTCTATCTGCCTGACATGTTTTTCTGTTTTAAATAAAATAAAACGCTGTATATTTTTATCACGCATTTTATTGTACATGCGGAAGTATTGTTAGAAGAATCAATGGCGTAATGCTAAAAATTTTGTAGGAATTATATTTTATATACGTGTGTAGGTACTTGTTTTTAGTTTTTTTATTTTCTCGAAATTCCGCTGTATTGGGATAAGTTATCTACACTGCAATAATTATGCTCTTTACCTTCCCTACATGTAATATAAATCACACTTCCATGACATGTATAAGTTGATCCTATTCAATTGTTTTTGCTAGGGTTGGCACAAAATCCGGGTTTTTTTTATTCAAGATTTATTCGGTGCTCATTTTTAGGTACAACGTAATTTAAATATATAATTTAACGCGCATAATATTTTTTGGGTTCCGTAATTATAATGACAACAAAAGAAAGTAGGTAATTTTTTGTACACGTAACAAAAAAAAAAACAACTGAAACCTTAACAAAAAGGAAAAGTGTAACAAAAAGTAACCAAATAGAAATAGAAGTACTGTATCACACAGTAGACTAAACAAAAATCTGCGTTCCTGGTTTACCGATATTACATATTTTTATTTAAGTGTCACAATGAATAGTGTAATGTATCTTGAAAATATTCGTCGGTGGGGAGTTCCAAAATTATAATAATAATAACGTCCACACAACGCAATCAAACTAGAATTCCCTGCACTATAGTATAGATAGTTTTTAACTATCAGCTTTAACGCCAAAAATCACTTAAATGCTGTATGTTTCCTGTGCTATTGAAATGAAATAATAGAAATGGTATGAATTACACTATTAATACGATTATCAACAGATTAATCTGTTATAATATACCAATATAAGTTAAGACGAGGAGGCACTGTTGATTAATAATTATATTTATCAGTCTTTGTGCTGAAACAAGGATGCAGGCCAAATAAGCACTCAAATCCATTTGTAGCTCTTTTACCAACATCCTTAGCAACGAAGTCTTTTTCCATTTTCATAATTTTTGTTTTATTTCTTTGGTCAATATCCATTTTGAAATGTTTTTTTTTCTTCTGTAAAAAATTAATTATTTTGCTTTTGTTCTTAAAATTTTTATAATTTTGTTTGTGTTATACCATAGAAAAAAAATTATCGAGTCAGATTTGCTCAATGGACTATTGGCCACACAGGCACGATAGCGATGACACATATTCACCCTTTTGAAACCGCTTTAGTGAATGCGCGTAGTGTAAAATAAAATAAAAAAATGCGTAAAGTCGATGATTTAAATTCAAAGATTTTGAGCCAAAATCTTAATCCAAGCTTCACATTTATCAAAATTTCCACTATTTTAAAATGTTTATAAAAACCTCTGTATTTTTACACTATATTTTAAGTTTTCAGCAGCTTTTGTAAAGAAACCTCTCGAGTCATGGAAACACAAGAAGTCCACTGCTGGATATAGGCCTCCTCCATGCATTTCCAAAAAGACCAGTTGGAAGCGGATTTCATCCAGCGTCTTCCTGGCACTTGGATGAGGTCATCTGTCGGCTGGTCGTCCTACGCAGCGCTTGCCGATATGTGGTCTCCATTCGAGAACTTTTCGGCCCCATCGGCCATTAGTTCTGCTTGCTATGTGCCCCGCCCACTGTCACTTCAACTTAGTAATCCGCTGGGCTAAGGTGACTTTCGTTCCTCTACGAATCTCATCATTTCTGATTCGATATCGTAGAGAAAGCATAGGCCTTTCCATAGCTATTTGCGTGACCTTGAGCTTTCTTAGGAGGCCCATAGTGAGAGGCCACGTTTCAGTGCCTTAAGTCATCACTGGTTGTATAATTTTGTCTTGAGTGATTGATGTATATTAGACGAAAGGACTTTTCTAAGTTTCCCGAATGCTGCCCAGCCAAGTTGGATTCGACCTCTTTCACAAAGTTGGACCGGCCTAGTTGGACTGTTTGTCCTGAGTAGACGTATTCGTCTACAACTTCGAGAGTCGAGTTCCCCAATGTTATTGGGGTGGGCACAAAACGAGCATTCGATATGACCTTCGTTTTGTCCATGTTCATTTCAAGGCCCACCCGTTGGGAAACTCGACTGAGGTCTTTGAGCATTATGCCGAGGTCTTCCATCGTTTCTGCCATGACTACTATATCGTCGGCAAATCGAAGGTGAGTGATGTACTCGCCATTGATATGGATGCCGCGTCCCTGACATTCCAGAAGCTTGAAGGTATCTTCCAGTCCGTTTGTGAACATTTTTGGAGATATAACGTCTCCCTGTCTTACGCCCTTTTTTAATGGAATTGCGTCCGAATTCTGTTCCTGTACTCGGACCGACATAGTGGTTCTGTGGTCATAGTGGACTGTTGTACAAGCATTTCAGCACCTCGATATACCGATAGTCAATACGGCAACGCTGGAGAGACTCGAGCACTGTCCATAACTCGATCGAATCGAAGGCTTTCTCAAAGTCCACAAACGCAAAGCATAATGGCAAATTATACTCCTCAGTCTTCTGTATAATTTGCCGCAACGTGTGGATGTGGTCTAATGGTACTAAAGCCCTTTCGGAAACCGGCTTGTTCGGGAGGCTGGAAGTCATCAAACCTGCGTTCAATACATGGCGCAGAGTAGTCATCAGCGACCACAAAAACCTCCAATACTAATTTTCATAGAAAAACGGAGCCAGAGATTTTTGAGAAATTTTTAGGAGCCAGCTTGAAATTTGACTTACGCCATTTTGTAAAAAGTAAGTTAACGTTGTCATCCAACCCAAGGTCTTATTCAACATTTGTTCGACAAGACTACCCCGTAATGTTACCGTTTTCTCAGGCTTTGACAAAAAAGCTGTAGAGACCGGATTTTCCAAGTCAGATTTTTCTTATCGGTTTGAGGGATCACCCTGTAAGGATGGAAAATTCCAAGTTTACACCATATGTGGAACTTGGAAACCTTTTAGCACCTGATAAGACCGAAATTAGAACAACCAAAAATTCAAGAATTTTCACACGTCTAGTTATTTTAGCATTCAAACGCTGTGTGACTATAAAGTTGATACCATATTAGTCCAGCCGCTAGACCAGCGGGGCCCGGTGGCAAAACCTGCATTAGGTGTTGGTTGAAAATTTAAGCAATTTTACTTTTCAATCGGCACTATTAAATTTGCCATAAAAATTAATTTACGTCACCGTCCTATCTAGGGTTTATGCACCGAGTTTATGTTGTTTTAAAAGACCACCCCTAAGTGTTACCATTATCCCAAGCCGTTGAAAAAAAAGAAACTCATGGAGACCAGCTTCTCCAAGTTTTCGATTTTCTCCGTCGGTTTTAGCAAAAAAACTAATCGTATAGAAAATTTCAAGTTAGTAATATCAAAATGGGACAACAATTTTATCTAGGTGTTTTTCGCTGATCAACTTTATGTACCTATATACATTCTTCACGTCACACCGTGTACATAAAGTTGTTATATGCGATGTATATCATGTTACTATTTTAATTAATATCAATAATAACGGCACCAGGTATTTACATATTTTTTTCAAAATCAAATCAGATCCGGATTGTAAATTACTATCTGAGAGCGTGACAACCCTAACGACGTAAAATCCGGATAACAATTAAAATGGTCGTAATTTCTACTTTCCATGGAATTGGCATTAGAAATATATTTTTTATTTCATATGGGGAAGTCGCTTCCTACGTTCCAATTCTGCCACTGAGTCCCGAAATACATCCATGTGAAATCAAAGTCAAATTCACTTTATTGAAAAAAGATAAGATGATTTTTTTTCACTTTTTGACATAAAAAACTGTTGTTGTGCAAAAACATGTACTATTTCATAAGTAGGTAGGTAAATAAATACGCACTTACTAAACATGTGATTTTTGTTTGAAAGCTATTCTTTCTACAAAGCATAGATAAGTTTTGAAGAGATGTACCTACCTTTATCTTTTTTGTTTGTAATGACGCATGCTATACAAGAAGGCATTAGATTGAAGTCTATTCAATCTACGCGTACGCGGGCGGGCTGGCGAGCCGGCTAGAAAAGTAGAAACCGCTGGGCTCGCTCGACGCGTTCGAAATTCGGCTATATATGTGTGCGTTTGGCGGCGTGTGCTTACGCGAAGGGAATGAGACTGTGTGTGTGCGGCAGCGCGAGCGTCTTTCTATGGAGATTACTACTAGGAATTAATTCAGTCGTGTCATCTAGCGGCGAAATGTTGAAGTGCTGCACACCTGTGTCAAACGCTCAAGGTCATCGGCACAGGGAAAAATCTTAAAATGCTAGTATAAAGAAAAATTGTTTATTACAATTAAAAACATTTCAACATAGGTAGTTTCTCGCTTTGGCTCTATCCAATCTCGAAATCAGTATTTTTGGACGAGTATTTTACGGTGTTATTTTCTCCATCCTGTAGTCTGTGGTACAGAATGTACAAAAGAAAGACTACCACAGACTATTTTATAATGTGTTTATGGAGCGTTTTAAGGGAATTGTGTTTTTTTAAATAACACCGTTTTAGTATCTAAAATTGGTAAGTATAAATATTTATTAATAATAATAATTTGAAAACCACTTATACATACAGGTATGACACTGAGACATATATCTAGGAACTAACAACAGCAATTAAAACATTCAATGCTTACCTAATAATTAATTTATAGTCTGATAAGAAACAAAATACATTGGTCATATATTAAATAAAGACGTAATACTGGAATGATAGAGATTCTAAATATATCACAAACTTAATACATACTTAGGTGTTTATTACTGCGTTCTCCGACCAACATATTTTTTATCAAAGCGTGGAATATTGGTGCTTCTGTTTACAACTTTGGAAACATGGGCGTATCAATTAAAAATATCACAAAGTAGGTAATTAGGTACATAAAAATATAGGTTTAACATTACATTTTTCTTAAATTAAGTTCTTATTGTACTGGGGTGACCTTGTAAACAAATTCCATTGAAAACAATATTTTAAATCGTGACCCAACGTACAACTGGCTGTGTGAGAGTGCTTTTATTTTTCGCTTTAATGTTCTGTGAGTCATAAGAAAGCCCTTGTTGATAGCATGATCCCAAACTTGTACTTTGAATTGAGAAAGGAATGTTGCGTTGGTTTGAATATGTGGAGAGGATGAAGGAAGAAAGATTGACGAAACAAATATATCGAGCGAATGTGGGCGGAATGGCCGGTAAGCGACATCCCAGGCGGACATAGTTCGACCAAATATGGCATGTACTAGCAAAGGGCAAGATAGAAAGTACCCGAATCCGGCGGGCGGGCGTGCATGCAACGACTAATGAATGTTGAGGAAGCGAAAGTGATGTGCCAGGGTCCTTGCAAGTGGCAGTCCCTGGTCTCTGTCTACCGCTCTGGGATACGTAAGTTTATGTATGTATTTATGTATTGTACTTTGTTACTTTTATTTAATTTCAATACAATCGGTAGAACAATGAAAACTTTTGCAAATATTCATACAAATAGATCGCACCATGCCCACTTTAATTATATATATATTTTTGGGATCCGTACCTCAAAACGAAAAACGGAACCCCTATAGGATCACTTCGTCTTGGATGGACGGACACCGTCTATATGTCAAGACCCTTTATCTCGGGAACGCGTGGAGGTACCGAGTTGAAATTAAAACTATATACAGTCCCTTGAAGCTGTGAAAAAATCAAACTTCTAAGTTAACAAAAATAAAAAAATCGGCCGTTTATGCAGCAAAAAAAAACGTATAATTCGACACTCAAGGGAATCAAAATTAATAGTGTACTTTCCGTTCACCTAGAACTATGAAATTTAAACATAACATAACATACATTGCTTCTGGCCCCACACTAGGATACCCTGTGTCGTGGGACCCAGAAACAACGACATCACAAATATGTAAACATCCAAGACTTGGGGTTTTTTTTTTGTCCCCAGCCGGGATTCGAACCCGGGACATCTCACATGGTATGCAGATGCACTACCGCTGCGCCACGAGGTCGTCAAGTAATATCTGGCAAGTAATATCGTACAGGGTACAGGAAAAAATCTGAAAACTATATGTACGTTTGTAATAAAATCATAAAACAACAGTCTGAAGTTCGGTAAAAGCTCGGAAAAACTCTGTGAGACTCGATTCGTGAACTTTTTAATATGGAAGTACCTACAAATTTGTACGGAACTCTTCATGCCAATATACTCCGTTCCCGGAGTCGAACTCCTAGGGAAACAAATATTGGCATCTCATTGGCCAATGCACGATAAGCGAAACAATACGCGAAGACGGTCCGCTTCATAGGGTCGGTTTACTCAATGCAGGCTATGGCAGGTGAAGCGCGTTAACCAATGGGCGCAAATGGTCGATTTTCTTCGGGAGCTCGTCCCGTGGAATGAAGTATAGTTGGCATTAACCTCCTAAGTCCTGACCTTCAAAATATCAATTGAAAACCATTGTTATTTTCAATATAATTGGCGTTGTGCTATTGATTTTTTTATTTTTATTTCGCATTGAAAAGTAACAAAGTGCTGTAGTGTGCATCGTGTTATCGAACCGTCGAAAATCCGTATTGCGGGTGCAAACCCTCAGCTAATACTGAGCACGAGGCCTTTTTCGTGTGCCCATTGAATTCGCAATGCAAAGATTTGAAACAGTTGAGTTTTTTTTTTCCCCCGATAGTATAAGTCATTTTAAGAAACTAATTTCGTTTTTTTTGTGATTCAACAAGTTAAACACTACTAAATATTTCTTTCAAATATTAAACTGCGTGACGTAGCAACCCTTGCTGTGTTAGCCGCGCGATTGCGTTTGCCGTGTGAATAGACCTCCCTAGCAAATTTTGACAACTATAGCTGTAGTGTTGCTAGAATTGAAATTTATTTACTCCTAAAATTAAGTAGGTCAAATGAAGCATTAAAGCTAAAATAAAGCTCATCTTTTGAGATAAACATTTCTAACATAGATATTACTGTTATTTGGATGTTAGCCTCGAAATGGTTTTCGATTCAGCAGGTAAAAAAAAAACTTCGGGTATCTTCGCCGTGTGTGACGCCCTTTAACGTGTGCGTGTCGCCTCGCTTTTGAGCGGAATTTCGTTCGATACACTCTGTCTAGGAGTGGTGTGTCTATTTTGCCGATTGTTTTATGTGTCTAACGAGCTCAATACATCAGAGTCCAGAGGTCACCAGTACCTTCGCCTCTCTTGTGTGAAGGCGGGTCTAGAAGGGCTGCGCCTCATCCAGCGTGTGCAGCCAGTTGAAGATCATCATATTCCGTTCGTACTTGGAGAGTGGACGGCCTCGCTCACGTTCCAGGTCCGCTGCTGTCAGCGCCAGGTGAGCCGCTTCTGGAAACAGTAGATTCTACGATTATTTTACCCAAATATTTATGGTAAATGGCCGTGGAGGCCTATCATCATCACCATCAGCCATTTGACGCCCACTGCAAGACATAGGCCTCCCTCACGGTTTTCTAACCATGAAGGGTTTTGCCATAATCGTGACGCTTGGCAGGCGGGTTGGCGATCGCAGTAGGTATGAGATTGGAATCTCAGGAAGACGCTGCTGCCCGTCTCCTGGTAATTGATTTCCTTAGTCGCCTTCTACGACATCCACGGAAAGAAATGGAGTGGCGCTATTCTTAATCCGGCGCCACACGGAATGTACGGTACGTCTCGTCAAGACCCAAATCAGTGAATTATCCAGCCGTGATGTACGCCTAAGCGTGGGCGGAATTTTTAGCCTCTAAATAGGCTTTTTAGAACATAAAAAAAAAGAAGTTTTGTCACCTGGATGCACGAAGCGCGAGTGTGGCTGCCGAGGTTGGGGCACCGTCAGCGTCGTGGGGCCCGGCCCGGCCACCGCGCTCGCCACTGCGTTCACAGCGGCCGCCTGCGGAATTATCATCTACTGAACATTTCATAAACTCACACTTACTCTCACTCATCACATCACACATAAACACAACACAACACATCTTACTCCTCTCACAACCCTCAAACAAATTTAATATTTGTATTGACATGTGTAATTAGATTACTTCAATTTGTATTTGTATGTTTTTATTGATCATAATTTATAATGTAATTTGTAATTTTAATAATTTATAATTCAATTTATACGATATGTACTTCACTATCGCAAAAGGCCACCCTGTAATGATAGTTGTAAGTTTTATGAAATAAATAAATAAATAATACTGAACTCGCCATATTCATCTGAAAAATGTTGCCTTTTGTGTTTTTTATTATTATTACTTTTAACTCAACTAGTTAATCTCACCATGTAACTGTTAAACATTTTTATACCACTGTCGGTTTTTGTTTAGTCATCATCATCATCATCAGCCATTTGACGCCGACTGCAGGACATAGGCCTCCCTCATGGTTTTCCCCAACCACGAATGGCTTTGCCATAATCGCCACATTTTGTTTAGTACCTAAGTAAAAAAAAGATTCTGTACACGTCGCCAACTTTGAACAATGTCAACTCATTATAACCAGGTCCTCACTATACAGATTACCGTCTAGTGGGAGGTCCAACGCTAACCTCTCTATTGTAAATAGCAACCTTTTTCTATACCAATATTAAGCTTATCATACTTTTATGTAATTGAAGAAATGTTTATTTATTAGCAAGCGGTTTGAATATTTTTTTTTATTTTTTTTTCTTTTTTTCTATAATCATAATAATAACTTCCACACAATACAATACAATTTAGAGCCAAAATTCCACAAAGCCTAAAGAAAAAGGCCTTCAACCAATGTATACTACCTGTTCAGTTTCCCCATCTAAATTCAATATTAATTTGGATGTCGAACTGGCAACACCATCCCCTCTTCTGGGATTGGCTTACTTTCTTTTTTGAATTGACAACTGTCGTCTGTCGGTTTAAAGTCATTGTCGAGGCAACAGCACTTTCCCTGTCGCTGCTGTTTGCCACCATCTTCGATTATTGCTATCGTCCTATCGCCTCTCGCCTCTCGTGTAATTTCGTGAGCCAACACTGAGAACTGAGTGCTGAAGGAAGCTGAAGGACGGACCCGGCTCAATCGTCGTCAGGTCAGGCGACGCTACTCACGGTGGGCGGTCGTAGAAGGTAAATCGAGGAGCTGGAAGCGGCTCCCGCCCGAGGTACGCTGACCTTTGACCCCCTTCGCTATCGGACCTGGTAAGTCTTTCAGTCTTCCTAAAGCCCCACCTACAATCGCACTCAATAAAGAACCTACCGACATTCACTCATACAGTCCACTAAATTATCGCGCACCACGAAATCCCCGAACTAAACACTACCCATTCTCACCTACGGTGCAGAAACATGGACCCCTCAAGAAAGCCAATATGAAGAAAATCCAAGTCGCGCAAAGGGCTTCACTTATTGATCGTGTGCGAAACATCGATATTCGGCATAAGGCCAAAGTCGAAGATGCAGGCACACGAATCATAAGGCTAAAATGGACGGTCGGTGGACAAAGATAGCCACTGAGTGGTGGCCAAGAACGAGTCGACGGTCGTTCGACAGACCACCAGCCCGGTGGCCCGACGACATTGTAAAGGCGGCTTGGAAACATTGGACGAGACTGGCAAGGGACCGGATGGGTTGGCGGGAAAGAGAAGAGGCCTATGCCTGTTGGGCTCCGTTTATGGGCTGATTAGATAGAATACAATCACTTGACCTGGCCCCAAACTAGGATTCCCTGTCAAAATCAAAATCAAATTTTTTTATTCAAAGTAGCACAGAAACTGCGACTTAATGAACGTTACAAGTTAAACTAGGTGTCCATTTCAAAATCTAGATCATTTTGGAGAAAAAATGGACAAAAAAACTCCAAACTTAGTCTTTTCAAGTCCTTAATTTACAGGATTTATATAAATGTTCTAAAACTCATGCATTGAACTGGCTTTAATTCCAGACATCATTGTCATCTAAATAATCTTTAATGTTATAGTAGCTTTTTTGGCACAAAGTGTGCTTCACACATTTTTTGAACCGCCTTTCTGGCAAGCTTATTGTATCCTCAGGGATCTTATTGTAGAAACGTATACAATGCCCCATAAAGGATGTATTAACCTTTGCCACCCTAAATTTTGGGAACGAAAGTTTATGTCTATTTCTAGTATTTACATTGTGTTGGCTACCTGCAGTTTTAAAGTCACTGATATTTTTCCTAACATACATAATATTTTCATGGATATACTGACTAGTAACTGTTAGGATGTTAGTTTCTTTAAAGAAAACTCCTCAAGAAACTAACATCCTAACCTGTGCTATGGTAACCAGGCAAGGACGTCACAATCATGAGAACACACCCAGACTGAGGTCATTTCTGAAAAATGTACAGCAGCCCCCAGTGGGAATCGGACCCACGACCTCTGTTTTGGTAGCGAAGGACCTTAACGGCTAGACCAACGAGGCAGTCTCAGTAATAAACTATAATTCGTGGTTAATAATATGTAAGTACCTACAAATTTGTACGGAACCCTCGGTGGGCGAGTCCGACTCGCACGTTTCTGGTTTATACACATAAGACTGTTATTCTACAAGCTGTTGTTTACCTATGTAAATAAATTAATAAAATAAGAGTGTTTAGGAGAGAAGGTCTACTCAAAGTGCGAATCATCATAAGCAGCCTATATACGTCCCACTGTAGGGCACAGGCCTTCTCTCAGAGATAGAGTACGGGCTTAATCACCACTCTTACCCACCGCGGATTGGCGATTTCAAGCGCTAAGGTATGTGAATAGCTCAGACACTCAGGTTTCCTCACGATGTTTTTCCTTCACCGTTAGCGAGTGGTATTGCTACTATAACTTTACAAATGTACATAACTTAGAAAACAAAGTCATATGTACATGACCGCACTGGGACTCGAACCTGGGTCTCTCGCTTCCGAGTCCAAAGTTCTTTCCACTAGGCTACCACCGATCTTGCAGATCCTACCTCCAATTTGTCCAGGTTGAACTCCGACTGGGACATTCTCTCCAGAGCTCTGTATGTGGAGAACAGGCGACGCTTTATGTAGTTCTGACGGACCTAGAACAATGAACAAAAACAATTACTTTAATAATAAGTTACTATTGATAGTGAAGTACAGTTTTACGGGTTCATCATCATCATCAGCCACTTGACGCCCACTGCAGGACATAGGCCTCCCTCATAGTTTCCCTAACAATGAGGGGTTTTACCATAATCGCCACGCTTGGCAGGCGGGTTGGCGATCGCAGTATGCGGTTGGAATCTCAGGAAGACGCTGCTGCCCGTCTCCTGGTAATGTATTTCCTAAGTCACCTTCTACGACATCCACGGAAGGGAATGGAGTGAAGCTATACTTAATCCGGCGCCACACGGTTATACCGTTATACGGTTCTAACGTTGAAATGATTTAGTACAGGGCTAATTGGTTAGTAAAGGGCTTCCCAAACTTAATTTGTGTCCGACACCCATGGGAGTTTCCAATTCCCCCCTCACCCCCCACACATATCTGGCCAGAAAGTGACGTGTAGTTCTAGCCTAGGCTATAAAATAAAATTTATCTTTTTTGTCACAAACTAAGCTTAAAGTAACTCTTAACTTTACTTCGTAATAACTCAAATTCAAGTTATTTATTGCAGAATACGGAGAATAAGATACAATTAACATTGAGCCCTGCACTAGGAAATCCTGTATCGCAGGCGCTCGACTGCGTTTAACTGATATAATAGTTTCAGAGAGTCTCTATTGCTACTGACATAAAAGAAAAATTGTAGCTATTAACAGAAATAATAGTAATTTAAATTTGTGTTACTAAGCATGCAAAATAGTAACTAACTTTTAATGATGGATATTATTATGCTAGATTTTCTGAGCATAGCTGCTCATAGCGGAGCTCAAGTTTGGAAATTGCCACTACTATCTATTCCTCTACAATAGAGAAATTGCACTAAAAATGTTTCTTGCACCTCCTGTGGTTGACTGGTAGAAAATGCTTATAGCATTAAGTCCGCCACATTGCCATTGTATTTTTTACTTATGTGCAATAAACGTATTAATAATAATAATAACAATCGGAGAGGCCATGTTAAATCATAAATAAAAGTAGTATTTTTTTCTCTACGACAATATACTTTTCACAATCTAATCACTGACTCTCTTGTCCTGAAGCCTAGGTGGCTGAGGAGCGGCTAGCTGCGGCAAGGGCAGCTGACTGCCTGCTGCCTCCACAAGCCGCCAACGTGGAGCACGAGCGAGAATTGGTCGACAATCCCACTTCTGATGGACACTGCTGAAACCACCGATCTAAGAACTCACTCTCTTGCTGTCCTAAAGCCTAAGTGGCTGAGAAACGGCTCGCTGCGGCGAGGGTAGCTGGCTGTCCCTACAAGTCGCCCTCCCACTTCTGACGGACACTCCCACTTCTGATATCACGCTGAAACCACCGATCTAAGAACTCACTCTCTTGCCACCACGAGCCGCCCACGTGAAGCACAAGCAAGAATTGGCCGACAATCTCGCTTCTGATGGACACTCCGCTAAACCAACGATATAAGAACTCACTCTCTTGTTGTCCTGAAGCCGCGGCGGCTGAGGGGCGGCTCGCTGCGGCGAGGGCAGCTGGCTGCCTCCACAAGCCGCCCACGTGGAGCACGAGCGAGAATTGGCCGACATAGTAAGAGCGGCTAGCGCGGCTGACACTCCCACTTCTGATGTCGCGCTGGAACAGGGAGGAGGAAAACAATGCAAGAATAGAACGCGAGGAAACCTGAGTGACCGAGGTGTTCACATTCACACACCTCAGCGCTTGAAATTGCCAATCCGCGGCGGGCACGCGTGGTTATTAAGCCCATACTCTCTCTCCCTGAGAGTGGCCTGTGCCCTGCAATTGGACGTATATAGGCTAAAAAAAAACTAAAATATATATAACATTTGCGTGCGGAAGAGAACCGTAAAAGCTCTTTTAAGTTATACAAATTAATAAGTTCCATGCAACGCAATCACTTGTCCTGGTTCCAAACTAGGATACCCTGTCCTATGGTAACCAGGGAAGGACATCACAAACATGGAAATACAACTAGACCGAGTCCATTTGCACAAATGTACGGTGGGCCCCAGTGGTAGTCGAACCCACGCCCTCCGGCATGCTAATCAGACGTGAAACCTCTACATTGGCAATTTTCTTTGGCAAGTGATTCTAGTGTACCTGAGAGTCTGAGCTATTCACATACCTCAACGCTTGAAATCGCCAATCCGCGGTGGGCACGCGTGGTAATGAAGCCCCTACTCTCCCCTTGAGAGAAGGCCTGTGCCCTACAGTGGGACGTATATAGGCTGCTTATGTTATGTACGTAAGTGATTCTACGGCAATAATTAATAAAAAGTTACAAGAGTAGAAACTGTCAGAAGACTTGGGGCTGCAAGTGTTGTAAATCACTTCGGCCAGATGTCGCTGCCTGTACGTTATACAGAGAAGTTTGTAAAGAGGCTCGAAATTTCACTGATGCCTTCACTTGCCCATTAGCTCAGTTGGGAGAGCGCTGGCACGGTTAGCCAGAGGTCGCGGGTTCAAGTCCCGGCATGGGTGGAATTTTTAGCCTCTAAATAGGTTTTTAGAAGACTTTTACATATTTTTTACACACGCCTGTATCCCAGAGGCGTAGGCAGAGAGCAGGGACTGCCGCTTGCCGCATATTTTTCATTCGTTACATTTACGTATCGAATCGCTCGTAGCCCCGGCTGCCTGAGTGATCTTAAACGATCACGAAGGTTAAGCAACACAGGGCGCGTTCAGTGCATGGATGGGTCACCGTCTATGCCTAACGCTAGTGGCATTTTTCCGAGCGGTTCCGTGCTTCGCAAGGCACGTTAAGCTGTTGGTGCCGGCTGCCGTCGATAGATGACAGTCGTTAAGCCAAGTCAGAGGCCTTAGGGCGGCTTGACAACTTCTGACAGTAGACGAGCCACTAGTCTACAAGCCTCCACCAATCCGGACTTGGCCCCCGTGGTGGAGTATGGCCTATACCTTCCTCTGAGAAGAGACCCGTGCCCCTCGGTGGGGACATAATGGGTAGATGATGACGTATCGACTCACTTGCGCAGCGGAGGCGCGGCCGGCTCGCTGCCGGTCATGTCGCCCGCGCTAAAGGACCGCCGCAAACCCAGGGCCGCGCAGAGGGCCGCGCAGCCAGCCAATAGCTCGCGGCAGTTGTCCACGGCTTGGAGGGGCAGCGTTGACGACGGCCGTCTGGCGAATGACGCAATGTGATATGTTTACCACAGGAACGGGAGAATGATTGAACAATGCAAGGGGAATGCTCGAGGAAGGATGATTCTGTTTTGGCTTTTAGTCATCATCATCATTCAGCCACAAGAAGTCCACTGCTGGACATAGGCCTCCTCCGTGGATTTCCGCAAAGACCGGCTGGAAGCGGCTTGCATCCAGCGTCAGCCTGCCACTTGGATGAGGTCATGTGTCCATATTGTGGCAAGGTTGGTCATGAGGGGGTGAGATACTACATTATAGTATCATGGTGGCTCAGGAAAACACTTCATTACCCTAACAACTGCTCTCGCTAATGGGATCCATAGATGGTCTATACAAACTTGGACACAGTTCTGTGACACGGCAGATAAGCGGTTAAACAACTTAAAAACCGGCCAAGTGCGTGTCGAGCCACGCCACGCAGTGTAGGGTTCCGTAGAAGGTGTTTTACCAGCTTCAAAGGACTAACAACTTCGTCGAATAAAATTTTGATGGAGTTTGTACGGAATTTTCCTTTTATAAGTTGGTCGTCTATAACTAAACCTACTTACCCGTGACGATTTTCCTTATAAGTTAATTATAAGTGCTACTGCAATTTTTTTCACCTTTCTACTATCAGCAGGGGGGACGCCCTCTACGCTACTCTAACAAAAAATTGCGCTTTAAAGCTTAATATTTCGCAAACGGATCCCTAAATCACAAAAAGGGTTTTCATACACTTTAGGTGTAGGGGAGGTACCCTAAAAGAATATATTTTTCAAATATGTTATTGTGCCGTTTTATCGGCATGATTAATATGTATGTCTATGCCCAATTTCAGCTTTCTAGTACTATTTGTCTCTGAGCTAGGCCGCGGACAGACAGACATACGAACGGACATGGCGAAACTGTAAGGGTTCCTTGTCGACTACGGAACCCTATAAAGGAGTAATTCTCAATACAACGTTTGTTCATAAAAATATCCTCTGGTTTCTGAAATGGCAAAAACGAGATAATATTTCGACAAGTGACTTACTTTAAAAACCTATTTAGAGGCTAAAAATTCCAGCCGTGCCGGGACTTGAACCCGCGACCTCCGGCTAACCGTGCCAGATCCCACCCGATTTTAGCCTCTAAATAGGTTTTTAAAATTGTCCTCAGCGCGGGTTAGTGCAACAAAAAGAATATAATAAGTTACTTACTTGCTCAAACATTTGCTGTCCGGGTTAGGACTAGTGCCCCTAGTAGATGGATCCGGGCCTTGTCCAGCCTGCCGAAAAAGTGTGGAATTATAATTGTTTAAAAACCCATTTAGAGGCTAAAAATTCCACCGATGCCGAGACTTGAACCCGCGACCTCTGGCTAACCGTACCGGCGCTCTCCCAACTGAGCTAATGGTCAAGTGCAGGCATCAGCGAAATTTCGAGCCTCTTTACAAACTTCTCTGTATTACGTACAGGCAGCGACAACTGGCCGAAGTAATTTACGTCACTTGCAGCCCCGAGTAACCCACTTTGCAGTTAGGTTTTTTACATCGGAATATCGGTTCAATATTGCTTTCAATGCCATTGAAGCAAAGACATTGAAAGCAATATTGAACCAATATTGAACCGTATAATACAGCTTGACGTCTCAATGCGATTGAAGCAATTGAATCGATTGAATTGAGAGCAATATTGCACTGAAATTGAAGCGTGTAACATCGCCTTCAACCGGATACTGTTCTCGACGTGAATTCACGACTGAGTGTGGAGCGAACTGGAGCCTTATTATTATGCGCACCAAACCCTATCCTGGAATCCTGACGTTGGCGAGAGCAATTAGTATGTAATTTGACAGTCAGACGATTGGAATCTGCAATTGGAATGCAAGCCAGCAGGGCTGAAGGAACTGACTTTGGAAGTCAGCAGGTGTGCTAACGCCACCAGCCTTAGTTAGCACCTTGGCGTCGAAAGCGGCAGAACTGTGTGAAGTGAACCCACCTTGCAAGCCAGCAGCCTCAGCACCTTGGCGTCAGACGCGGCAGAGCTGACGCTGAAGAGCGAAAGGTCCGTGGTGACACTCTCGTGGGACGGCGAGCGGGGCACGCCTCCCCGCCACGCCTCGCCGCACACCTCATCTGCGGGGCCAAGGAAGGATGTTTTTAGCGAGGTAAGGCTGCGATTGATTTGACAAGATGGGGATGAGGAAAGCTCTAAAAGCACGGAAAGCGCGTGACGCTAGGGTGCGCTGGATTCGCTAGCCAATGGCCGACTGTTGTGCTGCGGCGCGGGGATGCCGCTGTCGCCTACACAGGGAGGGATGCGCACGCGCACGCACATTTTTTTTAGGGTTCCGTAGTCCGACATGGAACCATTATAGTTTCGCCATTTCCGTCTGTCCGTCTGTCTGTCTGTCCGCGGCCTAGCGCAAAGACCGGTGGTACTAGAAAGCTGCAATTTGGTATGTGTATACATATTTGACGACCTCGTAGCGCAGCGGTAGTTCATCTGCATACCATGCGAGAGGTCCCGGGTTCGAATCCCGGCTGGGGACAAAAAAAAAACCCCAGGTCTTGGATGTTTACATGTTTGTGATGTCGTTGTTTCTGGTTCCCACGACACAGGGTATCCTAGTGTGGGGCCAGAAGCAATGTATGTGCCTATATGTAAATGTTTGTTTTTTTTTGTTTTTATTTAATACGCCGACAAAGTTAAAGAATAAAATATTGGAAAAAAAAAATGTACCTCCCCTACATGATAATTGGGGTTGATTTTTTTTCTCGTCTACCCCATCATTTGGGGCATCGTTGGACTGGTCGTTGAAAAATATTGTGGGTGTAGGAGAATACCATTTTTTACTGTAGGGTTCCGTTTGCGAAATATTAAGCTTTAAGGCGCAAATTTTTGTCCGAGCAGGGCGTCCCATCCCCTTTCCTGGCTAAACGGTTGCTTGTAGAAACGTGAAAAGATTCAGAGTAGTAGCACATATAATGAAATTAAAAGGAAAAGTATCACGACTAGTAGGCTATACTAGTTAACGAGTAATAGGCAACAAAACTTATAAAAATAAAATTTCGTACAAGATACATTGAAAATGACTTCGATGAAGTTGTTAATTCTGTAAAGCAGATAAAAAAACCCTTTCTACGGAACCCTACATTGCGCGTGGCCCGACACGCACTTGGCCGTTTGTTTTATTCTCCTTTTGCTGACCAGGGGCCTAATTACGTGCGCCAAATCCTGAGCGATTCCAATCGTCTAACTGTCAAATTCCATAATTTGACAGTTAGACGATTGGAATCGCTCAGGATTTGGTGAGCGTAATATAGGGGCTGGTTGCCGACTATGGGCCTCATAAGTAGGCTCAAGGTCGCCCAGCGAGCAAATCAAATCAAAAACTTTTTATTCAAAGTAGCACAGAAACTGCGACTTAATGAACTTTACAAGTTAAACTGCAAAAGCAATGAAGAGAGCTATGTTAGATGGTGAACTAAAAAAATCAATAGATGCACTGTACATTACATTCTATTGCGTCTTTTTGTGTGTTGTGTGCTTTAAAATTATTGTTATATTATTGCAAAAAAATTTGCAAAATTAGATATTTTTGGAAAATGAACCACAAATTTTGCCGGAAACACTTCATTTATTTCCTTACTGGGTTTTATTGTACTATAAATTGTAACAAACTGTATAACTGTAAATATACAATTCTTCTGTACCTCATATACAGACTAAAGTCTGTACCTCATGTACACCTGCTTGGACCAATTTGGATGATTTATTTATTTATTATAGACAAAATAGTTTTATTGTGCGTGCGAGTGATCATTATAATAAACTACTTAAATTAACTACATAAGGAACTTGATTTATTCAACACAAAGGTACCGACTTTAAGGCGACTACTGAGTTCGCCATTTTTTGCGAGTGAAATTTAATCTTGTTCTTTATTCTGTTTCTCCTTTTATTTTAGTTTTATGTGGTTTCTTTACCTCGGCGTGAATTGGTGTGTGTCCACACGTATTGTTTATTGTGTTGCTACTGGCGAGATTCTATTATTAGCTTTTAGAGATTAAGGCCGACTTGCGCCGCTTCTCGAGTGTCGCTCGGGTCGCCATTTGAATCGACTTCTGTGTGAAGTATTTTTTGCTAAATGCTGCTTGTCTGTTCGCATTCGGGAAAGTGGTGCAAGTAAGCCTAAAATTACATTGCTATAACATAAGTTTAAACTGATGATTCTCCGTACTGAATAAATAAATAAAATAAATAAATAAATTAATTTTACAAAGTCCACAGCACAAAACATTATATAAAACAAGTAATTAATTATTTTTAATGTTCCGTATCTCGAAAGGAAAAACGGACCCCTTACAGGATCACTTTGTTGTCCGTCCATCTGTCTGTCTGTCTGTCAAGACCTTTTATCTCAGGAATGCGTAGAGGTATCGAGTCGAAATTAAAACCATATACTCAGGTCTACAGTCCCTTGAAGCTGTGCAAAAATCAATCTTCTAAGGTAACGTGAAAAAAAGATACAGCGTTTATCCCACAAAAAAAAAAAATTTCGACACTCAAGGGAATTAAATCTTGTAGGGTACTTTCCGTTGACCTAGAACTATGAAATTGGGCAAGTAATATGGTCTTATACTACAAATACAGGGAGAATCTGAACACTATACATTTATAATTAAATCATAAAAAAAATTGTCTGAGGAAAAGCTCGGAAAAAACTGCGAGACTCGATTCCTGAACTATTTATAATAATTATGTAAGTGCCTACCTACAAATTTTTACAGAACCTCGGTGCGCGAGTCCGACT
The DNA here is from genome assembly GCA_947308005.1 of Yponomeuta malinellus. NCBI lineage: Eukaryota > Metazoa > Arthropoda > Insecta > Lepidoptera > Yponomeutidae > Yponomeuta > Yponomeuta malinellus. Next base: position 3,689,061 of record OX371022.1, read on the forward strand.
CGCACTTGGTCCTTTTTTTTTGTGTATTTGTGTGGGTTGTATTATGTATTGATTGAAAATGGTCGAGGGTAGTGTTGATTCTTTAAGTAAAATAAATCACTTTGGTTTTTATCCTGCAACTTATGGCCCCTACCAAGTCTTGCACACTTTCACTTTGTAATACACATAGTGGGCACAGCATGATCAAATCAGGAATGAGGAGATCTGCAGAAGAACTCGAGTTACTAATATAGCTCCAAGAATAGCTCAGTTGAAGTTGCAGTGGCAGTGAGAACTGATGGCCGTCGGGGCGAAAAAGTTCTGACCTGGCGACCACGGTCCGGACGATGCAGCGTGGGCAGGCCCCCCACCAGATGGTCTGACGACCTGGTTACAGTGGCGGGGAGTCGCTGGATGCGGGCGGCACAAGACTGGGAAGCTTGGAAAACCATGAGAGGCCTACGTCCTGCAGTGGGCGTCAAATGGGTGAAGATCATGATTGGTAAGTAGTTAGGCATAGTTTATTTTAGGTATCTATTTAATGTTTATAATGAAATACGTACATATCATGTCTGAGTTCGATTAAAACATAAAAATTTGGTAAAGTATTCGTGTTGTTACGTAAAACAAAAACGCAAACATGCGCCGGAGAACAATGCGACGACACATCGGAATAAATTGCGAATTCTACTCACCGCTAGTTAGAGAATCCACAGCGGCAGCGTTTATTACTACTACTAGAAGAAAAAAGGAGATTCTTCAGCAACGTCGCTTTTCCTTTTCTATTCCAATCAGGAAAATGCAGCGAGAAAACTGTACACAAAACACAAATTGAAAACGCAGAAGGAAAACTGTTCACAGAGTACGGAGAGGAATAATCACAGAGAAAATAATCACGGAATAAAATGGCGAAAATGTCTATCCAAATGTCAAAAAGTTACGGATTAGTCTGTGAACGTTTTACCCTACTGCTGCAATATGGAGTAAAATGTTTGTGGCACTTATATGAGGGAAATATATAAGAGCAGCCTAATCGACCCAAAAATATGAACCTTTAGATAAAAATAAAAATGCAATTATTTCAAACACGTCAGAGAGCACTAATGTGGAGTCTTGCTGTCTGTACAGTCGATGTGCTGTCAACACAGAACAAACTGTACACACAGCAAGACAGACTCAATCAGGGTTGCCGTTCTACAAATTTTAAAGTCTCTAGATGACCAGAAAAAATCCGCCAGAACTAGGAGTTTTCTGTTTCTTAAAATCCGCTAGATGTCCCTAGGTGCATAGTATTGGTATATACAATTAATAGCATGCTTAGCAATTTCATGTCGATAGTCGATTTCGAATCCTTGAAGCATTTTTTACATACATCAGTCAATTGGTCAATGTGGCAAATTGCACTATGTTCAGCAATGTACAAAGCTAATGTGCATTCTGCTCTTGAACAATCTTTGCATGTTTTCTTTGGAGTGGAAGAAAATGTCAGTTGTTTATTTTGGGAAAGCAATTCGCACTGTTTTTTGTGCTTCTTCGTTTCCAAATGCTTTTTGAGCTCGTTCAATTTGGCTACATTTCAGAGCGACAATAACTACAAAATGCTTTGCTCGAGTCACCTGGTACGGGTTTCAGCCAATGTTTGAACTCTTCATTTTTCTCCCACTCACTTCTGTAATGCTGGGTGTAGTGCTTCTTTTTCAACGGAGCTTCTATACTGCCAGATCTTGAAAATGGTTTATTGTTTCACGCGGAGTATTCACAAAATAAGACCTCTACAAAAATTGAGTTTGAATGAATGATTGATTACTTTATGAACAGTATTTTTATCTCACGCATTAGTGGTAGAAATAAAGGAGAAAAAAGTGAAAGAACGAAATAATTGAACGAACAAAACTAGTGCTGAACGAACGACAAAGAATTGTTAGTCTACGGTCGCGAATTCCTGTAAAAGTTTATTAAATAAAAGTGTTACCAGCGTTACAAAATTAGGCGCACGATAAAAGTAATTGAGTTAATAAACTTATTTGAAACGAAGTTCTTTATAAAAAAAAGTCACCATCTCCAAAACCCAAAAGTCGCTAGAAATCCCTAAATAATAATTTCTCGCTAAAACGTTTTTTTTTATCCGCCAAACATTGTTAAAATTCGCTAGATCTGGCGAGAAAGTCGCTAAAACGGCAACCCTGGACTCAATTGGTTTTAAAATCAGGGCAAGTACACGAAAAATTGATATGAATAAATGTAAAAAATCGGCGCTTAACCACTCGTCTGCCGCGACACAGATCTGTGTCCAACTTAGTATGGGCCACCTATACGTTGCGTTCCGCGAGGGCAGTTGAGGAGTTAACTGGGAGTATGATGGAGGATTTTAATGGTTGATGGTTTAAGAAAAACGAAATATAAATTAAAATAATACTAAGTACTTTTAATCCATGTTGAGATTCATAATGGGACCATTCATATTGTCGTTTTGCTTTAGATCACTGCTCTCTGGTTGGTAAATGCATAGTGGATCTGCTGGCAAGGGATGCGTGGATGAGGACGATATTGAGTAAGATGCAACAGAACTGGAAGATGCCTGCTGGGCTGGGTATGGATTGTCTATAATTATTCCATCAATGCTGTACATGATTTTTAATCGCATATTCCCTGGATACTTTCTGAGTTTTTTCGCAAGTAACTTTGCATATAAATCGCAGTCATCTTCCTCTTTTTTACTGTCCAGGACTTTATTCAATGTTCTAAAACTGTCATTTATGTTTTTCTGTGCTGTGTCCATTTCAAAATTTGTTGGGTCGTTTGATATTGTTTTAATGCTATCACGGTATCTTTTTAGGCTACTGGTTTTTTTTCTAGTTTCTCTTCTGCTCTCGTCATCTGTTTGTTCATCTTCTTGGTCATTTGGGCTGTCATCGTTGCGGTCATTTATTGTGTCATCTTGGTCCTGATCCGATGTTTCATCGTTCTGTTCATTCTGGAATTGTAATAAAATAACTTATTCAGTTGCTGACATAACATAACCGTAGATTTGACAGCTGTTCACTTGGCTATATGTATGTAGTAAAAAACATGGGTTTTACTACATACATATAATTATGACATAAGTATAGATAGAGGGTTTCTCAGAGTTCAAATGAATCCATTTCGCGTAGCTTTTAGTACAGGCGCCGCGATATTAATTTATTACGATTAAAACAAAACTTACGTAGTATGAGCAAAAATAAAACGTCTTCCGCCATAACCTGCGACATTGCATGTATGGCGACAGATAAAAAAAAAAACGCGTAAAACAAATTTGAGCGGGTAAAAACGGAACGCAATTATGGCGCGAAATTTTCTTCTGTGAAAAACAGTTTTTCTCACTGTCGTTCGTTATTGGTGACTTTTAAATGTAAATTCGACGATTTTTTCGCCCAGCGTACATTCAAATGGGTTTAAATTCAAAAGTTCAAAGGGCTTAAAACAGGATTGGTATGATTCGGTTGCTGATAGTTTCAAATAGTATGAAAACATACTCAGAGCACCCTCCAGGCAGTGGTGGTGGTTACCTTCCTAGAGTGTATATAAAAAGCCAGAGGTGCGAAGGGAGGGCAGCCCCTGTCTGCTGTAACAAAGTGCAGGCACCCATCCGAAGGTGACCAATGGGTGCCTGCACTTTGTTACGCAAGGGCGAAGGGGCTGCACTTCCCACAGTGCCAGAGCTGTTGCAGAAGTAAATTCAGTCCATTTACAAAGAGTAATTCAGTAAGTGTGTCAGAGAAAAGTGAGAAGTGGAAAGTGATCAATGTGATCATACATAACTGAAAAACTAACCTTTCCTGGAGAGGGGGCTATCCCCACCCTCTTCCCTCCCCCTATGCCTCCCTAACATACTAGACATTCCCTATAGTTTAACCAAAAACATCAGTAACATCAACTGCTCTGTGTCTGAGCAACAGCCTGTGCCATAAAGAGGGACAAATACAGAGTATTGCAGAAAGGTCCCGTGAAACTTTATGTTATTCTACCCATCAATATACTTAAACAATTTTTATTAGAAGACAAATTCTGAAATCACTAACAATGTAACAGCTGTTTCATACTATATAGGTATTCATACCAGTTCCAGTTTTAGTTTTTTGTGCTCTGACAAGAATAGTGATCTGTCAGGATCGTGCCAAGTAGCAGTCCCTGGTCCCTGCCTACCCCTCTGGGATACAGGCGTGAGTTTATTTATGTATGTATGTACAACAGGAGTAGTTACTGACTGCCTCGTTGGACTAACCGTTAAGGCGCTTGCTACCAAGAGGTTGTGGGTTCGATTCCCACTGGGGGCCGCCGTACATTTGTCCAAATGGCCTCAGTCTGGGTGTATTTCCATGTTTGTGATGTCCTTGCCTGGTTACCATAGCACAGGGTATCCTAGTTTGGGACCTGGACAAGTGATTGTGTTGTGTGGAAGTCAGTATGTGGAAGTTATTATTATTATAGTTACTGGCCTTATTGTTAATACAGGTATAGAAAATTCCTTGCAAAGCATTCCATTATGTAGGGGGACCTATTTGGCACCACTAGTTGTATGCCTAGTTGTATGTCATCAACTCCAAACAAACTTACCCCATTCTCCATTTTTATGCTCCACTCATCATAAATGAACCCCATGAATGATTCTAAAATGTTGTACGCAAACCATATTGGCTGATACACATCTTCGTCGCTAACAGCTCCGGACATTACAGATATGATCTTCTTCTTCAAGAGCGGCCTAAAAGTAGCCATTAGCGAACGTTTCTTGGTCTTTAGCTCATTTATTGGTGTGTTATCAAGCCGGGCGCTGATTCGTCTCCAAGCGTCGTCAACTTTTCTCTTGCATTTGTGGTGCTTGTCGTTGGGATCCCAGATAGGTCTTTCAGTCTTCAAGAGCTCTAGGAACGTGAGTATTTTCTGGTTACTCCACTCCATCACTTCATTAACTCACTCTCTAGATAATTCAGTCAGCCGTTTGAGATTGTAAACACTTGTTTACAAAAATAAATAGGAAAACAGCGGACACGTATAAATAAAGCGAACGGCCCACAGTTATATAGGTTACTCTATGGCCCACAGCACAGAACACATATGCCCACAGACTACAAAGAGATACTAGTAGATAGATATATCTAATAGAATAGAATGGCCCTCTGCTGAGGAATGGACATTGACAGTCAAGTCTTTAAATCTGTGGTTTTGACATTTTACTTTTTTTAAGACTTGAAATTCTCTGTAGTCTGTGATTTAAACTCGATTCTCGCGTTGCTTGTTTTGTTTATTTATTTCGGGCAAATCGTCGGAAAAATGGAGTGGAGCAACAAGAAAATACTACTGTTCTTAGAGCTGCTCAAACGGGAAAGGGCTATCTGGGACCCCACCGACAATAACCACAGATCTAAGCCAAAAGTGTGGGCTGCTTGGAAGCGCCTGAGCAAACTTCTTGATAATACCCCGGTGCCTGAACTGAAAGCTAAGAAGCGGTCTCTCATGGCCACGTTCAGGCCTCTCCTGAAGAGGAAAATTGCCTCGATGCAAGCCGGTTTTTCAGGAGACGACCTTTACCAGCCGTCATGGTTTGCATTTGACATGATGGAATCATTTCTTGGGTCAATTTATGACTTCGAGTGGAGCGACTCCGTGGAGAAAAAGGTAAGCCTTTCGCAGTAAGCATTATATCTGCCAACTTATTATGCGCACCAAATTAATACTGCATACATCCTGTTTTTGTAAGGAATCCTAATGTACCGCATGTAGCATGTATATATTTGGTGATTTTGAAGCTGGTCTCATTATAAATTATGTGTGTTTGTGTAAAATAACCCCCTTAAATTAATGTACTCTCTGCAACACTGCACTAAAATATTGTAATAAAATATTTAAGGTACATACAGCTAGTCTGACAATAAACCGTATCTCTGTTTCCTGCTTCAGGCTCAATACGGAACACATGTTGCGGCAGCCAACCACAGCCAAGACGGCAATCCGAGCGAAGAGGACTACCGTGTAAAAGAAGAGTACAGCGAACTTAATAGTAGTAAGAGATTATCAGATGACCGACAACCAGAAAAACCCAGCACAAACTACTATGAAACAGACCTGTTGCAGAAAAGTATTAATGAAACCTTTAAAACATTGACCAGAGTGTTGGATAATAGAAGAGAAGAAGATGAATGTGATTTGTACGCAAAACTGCTGGCAAAAAAATTGAGGAGATACCCAGATGATATGCGTCTAAAACTCATGTATAGTATAGATGGAATCATGGTTGATAATCCTTACCCAGATGATAACGACATATCCTGATTAGTGTTATAGAAAGGTCAATGTGAGTATATTAATTCGTTAAATGGTACGAGTTAGCCAAATCAATTTCTGAAGTCTAATTTGTTGTTGAGAGTAATGATTGTGATTTCTTGTACATTCTTCTCCGTTGGTCGTAACGTATGGCATTGTCTACTGATTAGTATAACAGTCTCTGTCAACCATCATCAGGGCTGGAGGGCTCGTAAAACAGTTTCCCATAGAGTGGCTGAAGGCTCATCCATTTTTGGTATTGGAATTGGTGGTATTTTGGGTTTCTGCAGCTCGGCTGCTGAATGTTGTGAAAATCCTCTTCTTTATCCAATTTTGCTCTGACACTAGTCGCTTTCTGTTAGACTGACCATCGCAGTGTGGCTTTAGGAATTCCCCTGAAGGAGAAAGATCGCACTAAAGAGATTTTGGGTGGGCGGAATGAATGAGTCTCATCATTGGGAACACAATCGGGATTCTTCGAGACTCGTCCATTTGATGATAATGGAGAACTTGCACAAAAAAATGTTTAAATATATAATCGAAGAGGCCATGTTAAAAGATAAATAAACGTGGTATGTTTTTTTTTCTACGTCTAATACTTGTCATGTTATGACCCGTCAAAAAGTCATTCTAGTGACGTGGTACAAAAACGCGCCATACAAAACGGGTTCAAACAGACATCACACTATTCACGTGACGCCTAAGTGTGTATGTGGCGTCTATCAATATTTGAGGTGTCTAGTAAAATAATGTTTTTACGCACCTACACCCTTATTAAAAAACGTTCAAAATGTATTGAAAAAACTAAACGTAATAATTTCTTTTATTATTATAACTTGATTTTGAGAATTGTTTGGTAACCCCAAAACCCCGAAAAAATATTTTTTCTGGTTTTATTTTCTGATTTTTTTCTGAATTCTAGCATTCCAATTTAAGTTTGACGCAAGTTTCCCATTAGTAATAAATTTACAATTGTCAAATCACTTACAATTGCCCAACCTAGCCCTCTGTTAGTCGGTTTGACGTACATATTATTTTATTTGTAGCATTATGAATACGGTGTGTTATTCATAATGGAGGCTGTAATGTAAGTCTTTGCATTTGCTGTAAGGTTAAAAAATTTGACATAGTGTTTACAAACCTGGGTAAGAGTATTTTCTGTGTCACATTCTACAAAACCTATATTATAAAATATTCATGTCTCATTTTTTCTGGCATGTTGGTAACAAAAATGATTTTTTATTGTGTGAATAAATTATTCTTCTATAATTGTAATTATTATTGTAATTGTAAAAATTATAAAAGTAATTATATACGAAATAAATACATATAATGACGGTAAACAACAACTTTTTTACTTTAAGACACCAAATCATTAAAAATAATAAAAGATACCAAAACCCAAAACGTGCGTGCGCGCAACGACTAATGAATGTTGATGAAGCGAAAGAGATCTGTCAGGATCGTGGCAAGTGGCAGACCCCGTTCTCTGCCTACCCCGCCAGGATTCAGGCGTGAGTTTATGATGTGTTATTTCTGAAATTAAATCTGATCTTATTTATTGAAAATGATTACTCGCGCTTCGCCATCACTTTATGTCGCTCAATAACTAGATAGATAAGTTCGGGATACAGGCGTGAGTTCAAAGTCAAAGTCAAAAATTTTATTCACTGCAAAACCATAATGTCATATGAAAGCTAACAAATAATATTATGTTATGTTAGATTAGATTTGAACACTTTATTGTACACACCAGAAAACAAAAAACATTAAAAGGCTTAAATGTCTAAGTTTTGCCGTATACCTACAATTGGCGGTCTTATCGCTAAAAGCGATCTCTTCCAGACAACCTTAAGGGGGTCCAGCGAGTAACACCAGCGCCATCGAGGAAAGAAAATCATATCTTCCCTAAGGCTGTTCCTACGTGGAGCATGCTGTGTCGCTCGCACAATTTAGCAATTTTTAATAATATGATAAAACTTTTCATGAATGTGGTCTGAAGGCAATGACGCATAATTAAATTACGGACATTTTAAATACATGTAATTTTGTTTTTATATAATACATACGTAGTTTTTACTAAAGAAAAAAGAATCAAATTTTATCAATCAAAAACTTGGTACAGGTTAAGTGAAATATGCCTTGAAAGTTCGTAATTTAATTGTCTATGGAACCCTCCATCAAAATATAGGGAGATAACTTTGCCTTTGTACATGCATGATTCATAAAGGTAGTGTTTCGTGTGCACTGCAGTTTAACACTTAGGGACGACACGTTATTCAGTCGCTTTCTTAAATAAATGGCTACCTGGCCGCGTTTCATAAAACTACAATTAAAGTTTATGTCAATTCCATGTACATTGCGTAGCGATCTTCCTACTTGTTGATCTGTGGGTAAATCGACAATGCAATGTACATCGAATGGTCGTAGTAAACCATGATATAGTTCTACGGAATAGGGCCTTGGCGCTAACTGGCGTCACCAATGGAAAATATCGAATTTAATATCTTCTTTTACAATACATTTAAAAGTTAGTAAAGTGATGTAAAAGAATGTTCTTTTTCCCATTGGTTAGCACCGGCTCGCCCCTTAACATTGCTATATAAGGTTAACTCAAGCAAACTTAAGCTGTTTTCGTAAAAACAAATCCTGATCTCTTTGTAAAGGTCTTCCAAATCCGCCATGGACCAATTAGATCTCAATACACTTGAAAAAGAGAGAGAGAGCGAAAGCCCGTTCCGTCTTCAGTTCAGTTCTCAACCCCTCTCTTTTACGTCCGTAGAAACAAGAATTAGAAACGTGGACTGTATTATAGGTATAGGGCCAGTCGAGCGCCCGTTCAGTTCGATGTCACGTCGATCCGCCGTAGTAGTCTCGTCGCCTCGTCGCTCACGCTGCCTCTCCTCCGGTGAATTCTTATCGCCGCTCGTTCTGCGGCTAGCTGCACAGCCTGGGTTCAGCTTCGGTTCGGGGGTAGACTGCCGCAAAGAAAACACCTTGTTCTCGAGAGTATCTTCAGCTTCCAGCTCGCTCGTCCGTTCGCGGGGATCCTCTTGAGTTGACTGAGTCCGAATGAGTGAATGAGTGCCGATCGTCGGAGATCGGCCGCCTTTTATATCAAATTGCCCTAGTTCCGAGGCGGGGGTTGCGCGAGGGCGGTGCGTGAGCGAGCGAGATAGATAGCCTACTTATCTTTATTTACTTTCCCAGCGAATTTACATGAAATTACGGATTAATTTATATTAAAATTATGTTTTCTCATTGGAATAAGTAACATTCTAATAAGTTTCTAGTATTCTAATAAGTTTCTTATAGGATTTTGTACAGATTTACTGAGGAAAATAGACTGAACTTTTCTATCGAAATAACTCTGAAGAATATTAATAAATCTTATTACTGAGAATAAAAATGGTTAGATATTAGTAAAAACTACCTGCTGTGCAAATTTCATCAAGATCGGTTGAGCCAATCGAAAGTTATCGCTTTCGGAAACATAAGATTTTGTTAGCTAATTTTGGCTCAATGTCACCATTCTATAGAGTGCTATGTGTTGTATTTCGACAGATTTTAGGCTGATCTACGTGGTTTTACCAGTTTTATCCTAATCCGTGACGTGCTTCTAATGTGGTTTACGAGATAAAATTCTACATAGAAAATCTGTTCTGCAGATTTAATACACTAGTAATTGTGGTGCAAGAGGTATTCTATCTAGTTTACAATCGCTTACAAAGTAAATAACATAATATGCATCGTACTGGCTATGAAAACAAATGAAAGGTAAGTAAAATCATCCTAAAACTAAATAATGTAAAATTATTATTGAAACTGACTCTTAAGCCTAAGGAAATAAGACACAAGGTGATAAAATTATTTAATAGAAGTGTGACAAACGTATTCTTACAACTATCTACCAACTACCTATTTAATCGCTAAGGAACTTAAATCTAAAAAGTCGTCGATCGCCGACAGTCTCCCCCCTGTGTGCCAACACCATAAAGTCGAAGGCGATCTTGCAGTGTTGCTGAAGAGGAGGTTGCGATCGGGCCAGGTCAGGTCAGGATGATCAAGCGCGATGTTGGTCTTCGCAGGATGCCGGTTCTAGTCCGCACTTCCACCACTCGTATTTTCGAGTCTGAACCTGGGTTGACGTTTATTACTTCGCCTCGTTGCCACAGTCCTCTGGGCGTTGTGCCATCAGAAATAAATACTATATCCCCGATCTTTGGCTCACGGTGGTGCTGTGATTCGGATGGTCGTCTTGGTAGTAAGAGTGGTAGGTATTCTTTGGTCCATCTTCGCCAGAATTGATCGGCTAAGTGTTGAGCCGCTTTCCATGTATGACCATCTGCGTCTCGGGCGTTAAAATGGCCTGTTGGTGTAACACCACAAGAACGTCCGATGAGAAAGTGGTTTGGCGTTAACGCTTCTTTATTCAGGTCTGGCTGGACTGGTGTTAACGGTCGTGAGTTAACGATGTGTTCGACTTCCAGTAGTAATGTGTGAAGAGTTTCTTCTCTGGGCGCTCGCTCTTTTAGAACTGCAGATAGTGATGTTTTTACAGTCCTTATCATGCGTTCCCACGCACCTCCCATGTGTGGTGCTCCTGGTGGTATGAACTTCCATACGACTCCTCGCGCTGTTGCGTAATCTTTAACTTCGTCCGCTGCGGCCATTAGTTCTTTGTTCGCCTTTACGAAGTTGGTTCCGTTGTCAGAGTAGATTACGCTCGGTGTTCCTCGTCGTGCCATGAAGCGTCGTAATGCCATAATAGCGGATGATGGCGTCAAGCTAGCGGCGAGTTCAATGTGTATGGCGCGGGTGGTAAGGCAAGTTATCAAGGCTCCCCATCTCTTCTCCGTACGTCGGCCGATTGTGACCGTCATTGGGCCGAAGTAGTCGATAGCAGAGCAGTTAAAAGGAGGAGATTCGCTGTTCATTCTCTCTGGTGGTAGCGCGCCTTCTTGTGGCTTTGTAGGTTTTAGTTTGCGCAGCTTACACCACTGACAGTTGTAGATCAGTTTTCTAACGGCGCTTCGTAGACCGAGTATGAAGTACTTCTGTCGCAGCTCATTGATGACGGTGTCGTGATTCCCATGCATGAATGCCTCGTGCGTGTGCTGAATCAACAATCTTGTGATTGCGTTTCTCGCATTGAGGATGGCGGGTCGCTTCTTAGTCTCGTCTAGATTTGTGTAGAGGTCTAGACGGCCAGTCACACGCAATAGACCATGTTCATCTAGTTCGACGCATAGCTTTCGTAGTGGAGAAGACTTCAGTAGATGTTGCTTCGATTTTATTCGAGCTATCTCGTCTGCAAAGTCTGCTCTTTGCGCTTTCTGTATAATCAGGTTTTCAGCGGCTTGTAGGTAATTTACGGTTAGTGGATACAATTCTCCGCTTTTAGCAGTTTCGTCGGGTCGGTATCTACGGCGTAGGATTTCCACGCACTGGATAACACGGGCAGTGGCTCTAACGTACCTACCCCAATTGCTAAACCTATCAACCGCGGGCAACGGATCGCGTTTGTGTTCGGTGGCGATCGTTGTGTGAACACTCGGGCGTCTCAGCTCTGAGTCGTCGACGATGGCCTTTTCCTTAGGTTTTTCCTGTGGCCACTCACTCGGTGGCAACTGTAAGAAAGGCGGTCCGGTGAACCATCTGTGGGCCGTCGAAAACTCTGCTGGCGAACTTCTTGTAGCGTCGTCTGCTACGTTCAGTTTGGTTGGAATCCATCTCCACTGCAGGGGTGTTGAACTTTCTTCAATTTCGGCCAGCCTGTGTGCAACGAATGGCTTGAACTGTCGCGGATCTGACTTTATCCATGCCAGTACTGTCTTGCTGTCCGTCCAATATACAGTGGTCGTCGTTTCGCTGTTCAACTCCTTCTTGACGGAAGCAGCTAATCTGCAGCCTAAGACCGCTGCCTGCAATTCCAGTCTAGGAATGGATACGGGCTTCAATGGCGTCACCTTGGCCTTCGCTGCGATCAACGATACTTCTTTTGTCTTCTCGTCCAGCCAGTACGCGGCGCACGCGTACGCTTGTTCGCTTGCATCGACGAAGACATGCACCTCCCCCCTGTGTGGGCTCGAAGTGATGCTCCTTGGTATCTCTAGGCCTTCCAGTTTTTCTAGGTCCTTCAGCCATTTGTTCCATTCTTCCTTTAATTCTTCTGTCACTTGTGTGTCCCAGTCTATGCCGCTTCGCCAAATGTTCTGTATAAGTTTCTTGCCTTGGATCGTGATAGGTGATGCGAGCCCCAGCGGGTCGAAGACTGACATGACCGCGCTCGTGACCTCCCGCTTGGTGGGAGGTCGATGTCCCTCTAAGACCTCCTTCGGTGTGTTACGTAGATTTAGCGCGAAGCTAAGCGTGTCGGCCTTTATCTTCCATATGAGACCTAATGTTCGTTCTTCCTTGTCGGCCAGTATGGCTGTACTTGACGACGCGCTTGTTTCTTCTACGCCTTTCAGTGCATGGGGATCGTTGCTAGCCCATCCTCTAAGCTCGAATTTGGCGTTCTCGTGGATGCGTATCATCTCATTTACGGCTTTGCTTGCTGCTTCGGCATTTTCGAACGCTTGCAAGTAGTCATCCATGTAGAATTGTCGTTCTACTGCGGCCGCTGTCTCGGGATACAAATCTCTGAAGTTCTCGGCGTTCTTATTCTTCACATAGATCGCCGTGCACGGTGAGGATGCTGCGCCGAAAATCAAGGACGTCATTCTGTATTCCTTGACGGGTTCGTTCTTGTTAGCTCGCCATAGAAATCGCAGGCTGTCTCGGTCTTCCTCTCTTATCTTCACTTGAAGAAACATCTCCCTGATGTCCGCAATAACCGCCACTTTTCCTTCTCTGAATCTCGCTAGTACCCCGAATAGGCTCTGCAACAAGTCGGGTCCTGGCAGTAATGCGTCGTTCAAGCTGCGGCCTCCCACTCTTGCTGCAGCGTCGAATACCAGTCGCATCTTTCCCTTTTGCGGATGGTGGACAGCGAAGTGAGGTAAATACCATGTTCTTTGCGAGACAGGCGCGTTCGTAGCTTCCTCAGCGTATTCCTTTTTCAACAGATTTTCTATCTGTGTACTGTACTCTTCTTTCATATCGTCATTTCTCTCTAGCTTCCGTTCGATTGAGTACAGTCTGCGTTCTGCGTGTTGTCTGTTTTCTGGCATGATTTCTTCGTCCGTTCGTCAGATAAGACCGGTTTCATATCGTCCATTGGACAGCTGCTTCGTTGTGCTTTCTAGAACGTTGAGTGCGCGCTGATTGATGTCGTTCGATGGTTTCTTCGGTTCTACACCAAGGTTCTCTATGCTGAAGTGTTCCTTGATCATAGCGTCCAGTGGATCACTGCCCTTCTCTCTCGTTAGGTGGTTGATGATGGCGCGTCCTCTTCCGCAGTTCTTCTCGCGCCCATGTAGCACCCATCCCAACGAAGTGTACGACGCGACTGGTTGATCGATGTCTCCCTCCTTTATTTCGCGCGTAGTGATCAAATGCCAGTTGTCTTGTCCTATTAGTACAGTAGGGCGGACGCGTTCATAAGTCAGCTGCTCCTCGATATCCTTCAGGTGAGCGCACTTTGCCACTAGTCCCCGTGGCACTGCCTGCGTCGTAAGGTTCAATGGCCCTATGGTGTAGGCCGTCATGCTTTCTAGCTTCCTTTCGAATCGACCTTTTACTTTTAATGTCAACTTGAATGATTGCTTGAAGTCGGTGCGCTTTCCGCCGATTCCCTCTATGCTGAGCGGCTCTGCTTTTCCTCTAGGTGCCACGGCTAATGCTGTCTCTTCTTCTATCAGCGTGAGGGTGGACCCCTCGTCCAACAGAGCGAACGTTTCCACCTTGCCTCGCGAGCCGTATAGTTCGATCGGCACTATTTTCAGGTACGTAGTGTGTTCGCCGACAACAGCGTTAACTGTCGAAGAGACCGTGGCCCTCGTTTCCTCTTCTTTGTGCAGAAGTTCATGGTGGCCCATTCTACACCCGCCTTTCCCGCACGGCTTAGCTCTGCAGTTGAAACGGCGGTGCTTCGTGCTCAAACACCGAAAACACACGCGTAGTTCTCTTGCTTTGTTCCATTTTTCATCGTATGAGAACCCGCGGAACTTTTCGCAGTCTCGTAGGCCGTGCGTGTTGCTGCATAAGGGGCAAGTAGTCTTCGTAACTTGCCGCGGTGTGGACGGTCCTGGTTCCCTCTTGAACTTCTTAGCCGGCTTGTTTATCGCTGCAATCATTCTAGTCGACTCTTCTCGTTCGCTATCTTCGTCACTCGACTCGCACGATTCCGAATCTTCGCTTTCATATAATCGTGTCGAATGTACAGGTCGTCGTTTCCTTCCAAGGCGCAAATCTTTTTTCTTTTTCTTTTCTTCTTTCCGCGTCTCGTAAGCTGCCATCGCGCCGCATTGCTCCGTCATTTCGTTCATAAACTCGCTCATCTTTTCTAGTTCTGGTTCGTCTGGATTTCTGTTCGAATACTCGCTCCACTTGAACTTCAATATGAGATTGAGCTTCTCGGCAATGCGGCTGGTGAGCTCCGGTGAGTACAAATACTGCGGTTTCCCCAGCGCCTTAATAGAAGCTACGCAATTTGCAACCTTATTTGCAAACGAGGCGATATTTCTTCCATCCTCTTGCAAACGCGGCATCTTCTTTATAATATCCATCTCGTTCATAATTAATATCTCGGGCCGCCCAAACCTTCGTTCCAATGATTCCATTATTTCTGCCGTATGTGAACCCGAGTATAGCAATGCTTTAACCGATTCGCGCGCGACGCCTTTGAGTGATTTTCGTAGTCGGGCTACGTTCTGCGTCTCACTGAATAGGCGCCGGGTATCATCAAAGACAGTTTTGAATGCTATCCACTCGCTTATTTCCCCATCAAACATCGGCAGATCAAGTAGGTATTTAGGCGGCGGCGCTCTGCTTTCTGATTCCGTTTCCATCTTCAAATACTTCAGCGCGTTCGATAACGCGTGAGTAAGCTCGTTCACGCTGCTATCCGCTTGAGCTTCGTTACGGCGATGCCCGTATGGCATATCTTCTATCTCTCTCCTCCCCGCGCAGCGCCCGCCCCTGTTGGTCGCTGCCGTAGCGCTGCACCGCGCGTCGACGCTGAATGTCGTTTCTGAGCGAGTATGTTGTATAGCCAACTCGTACTCGGTCTGAGCTAACTGTAGCTCCCTCTCGGCTTCAAGTCTTTTGGCTTCCATGAATCGTATCTTCGCTTGGAGTGTCCTCGCTCTCTGCTCGCTGTCCGCAGTGCCCGCTCGGGAGTCGTCCCTAGTGACGTTTTCCATAACCGTAACGTTGTGTTGCTCGCCCTCGGTTAGCGTGGTGTCCTCATCCCCGGTGCGATTCGTGCCACTGCTCGTGCCGCCAGCGGCGGATAACCCTGTGCCCGCCGACCATGTGTTAGTCTCCGTGCCCGATGATGCTTTCGATGTCGCAACGCTCGAACTTTCCCTCGTAGAGACTTCCTGTTCTTCTTCTTCCTCGTGGGTCCTCAGCGCACCCTCAGTCGGCGTTGTGGTCCTGCCCGATCGCAACCTCAGTCCTCCGTCGTCGCCGCCGTGGCTCCCTCTCGTAGCGGTGGGCTTCATCGTGGCTTCTTTCTTCGGACGTCTTCTTTCTTCCTGCCTACCGTCTGTCAGTGAGTCGGTCGTGCGTACGTCACGGATGTCCCTATTAATCGTCCAGTCAGTGGGTCGGTCACGTTCCTACCGGGCCCTACCCCTACGCCCTACCTACTTCCTACGGGGTGACGTCCTACCGGTGTACGCCACCCAAGAGCGAAATAGGGGGGAACTGGACCGCAAGTGGTGTCTGCAATGCCAATACGGCTCCACTTCGGGACAGCCGGACTGTTTCTATCCCGCTTGTGGGATAGGTGATATACGTCCGAATATACCACACCGCTAGTCTTGGCCACGGCTGGCTTCCGACCGGCGTGCTACGCTTTTGGGTCTTGTTGTCACCGTTATACGTATTCCCGACCCGCGTAGCTCGTACCGGATGGTACTATGGTCTTTCCCTCAGTTGGCTGGCTTCTGTACTCGACGTGGCCTCTTGATGTGACTTGCTCGACGTGACTTGCTCGACGTGGCCCAACTGCTTCCAGTGATCCGGCTCGAAGGACCATGAAAAAGAGAGAGAGAGCGAAAGCCCGTTCCGTCTTCAGTTCAGTTCTCAACCCCTCTCTTTTACGTCCGTAGAAACAAGAATTAGAAACGTGGACTGTATTATAGGTATAGGGCCAGTCGAGCGCCCGTTCAGTTCGATGTCACGTCGATCCGCCGTAGTAGTCTCGTCGCCTCGTCGCTCACGCTGCCTCTCCTCCGGTGAATTCTTATCGCCGCTCGTTCTGCGGCTAGCTGCACAGCCTGGGTTCAGCTTCGGTTCGGGGGTAGACTGCCGCAAAGAAAACACCTTGTTCTCGAGAGTATCTTCAGCTTCCAGCTCGCTCGTCCGTTCGCGGGGATCCTCTTGAGTTGACTGAGTCCGAATGAGTGAATGAGTGCCGATCGTCGGAGATCGGCCGCCTTTTATATCAAATTGCCCTAGTTCCGAGGCGGGGGTTGCGCGAGGGCGGTGCGTGAGCGAGCGAGATAGATAGCCTACTTATCTTTATTTACTTTCCCAGCGAATTTACATGAAATTACGGATTAATTTATATTAAAATTATGTTTTCTCATTGGAATAAGTAACATTCTAATAAGTTTCTAGTATTCTAATAAGTTTCTTATAGGATTTTGTACAGATTTACTGAGGAAAATAGACTGAACTTTTCTATCGAAATAACTCTGAAGAATATTAATAAATCTTATTACTGAGAATAAAAATGGTTAGATATTAGTAAAAACTACCTGCTGTGCAAATTTCATCAAGATCGGTTGAGCCAATCGAAAGTTATCGCTTTCGGAAACATAAGATTTTGTTAGCTAATTTTGGCTCAATGTCACCATTCTATAGAGTGCTATGTGTTGTATTTCGACAGATTTTAGGCTGATCTACGTGGTTTTACCAGTTTTATCCTAATCCGTGACGTGCTTCTAATGTGGTTTACGAGATAAAATTCTACATAGAAAATCTGTTCTGCAGATTTAATACACTAGTAATTGTGGTGCAAGAGGTATTCTATCTAGTTTACAATCGCTTACAAAGTAAATAACATAATATGCATCGTACTGGCTATGAAAACAAATGAAAGGTAAGTAAAATCATCCTAAAACTAAATAATGTAAAATTATTATTGAAACTGACTCTTAAGCCTAAGGAAATAAGACACAAGGTGATAAAATTATTTAATAGAAGTGTGACAAACGTATTCTTACAACTATCTACCAACTACCTATTTAATCGCTAAGGAACTTAAATCTAAAAAGTCGTCGATCGCCGACAACACTGATAAGCTCAGCGCACCAAATATTTATAACAAAATACCTAGTGAGATGAAAGAAATGAATTTATCGAAATTTAAAAGTAAACTATGCCATTTCTTATTGACAAATGTTATTATTATAGACTAATTTTTGAATGACATTACTATATAAATGTAAAGACTATTTAGTTTTGACATTTCTTTCATGACATTACTGTATAATGACTTATGTACCTATTATCTAATTGTGACATTTCTTGGTTTTGTATAATATTTTAATTTCTTACTTCATTGTTTTGGGTAAAACATAGCGCTCTAAAATACACTGTAAGAGCTTTATTGTAAACACACCTATGTTCACAAATAAGTATATTGATTGATTGACTCCAAAATGCGCGATTCCTGAAATAAGTGAAATTGGTTAGAGTTTGTGATTTACAAAAACGTTGCACGACTTTTGAATTTTTTTGTTCAATTAAAAAAAAAACACTCACGGTTATTCTGCTTTGGCGCTATTTGCTGCTAGATGATACTTAAAACCATAATTATGTGACACAGAATGAACCCTCTTCTTTTTAGGACAATGATTTACTGCACGCCGCGGCATTGGTAATTGGGTTGTTATAGGAATCGCACATTTTAAAAATAACCCTGCACAATGAATTAATTAAGTAATCTGCATTTATTGAATTAGAATTTAGACCATTCTGCCACAAAATCGAGTACAAATTGTTGGCTTCTTCTCTTTATTTTTATTTAGATGCTATTATTACTGCCACCTATCGCACAGAAAATGAACTAAACTCTTTGTTCCTTTTGTTGAAGGACCTCTAGATGGCGCTACCGTTCACTTTAAAATTCAACACAGTTTAATAGGGCCGCGTAAAAAGTAACCAGTTTTTTTTTAAATGGACCAAATAACAAGAAAGAAAAAACATTTTGTAAATAGACCCTTAAAAAGAAACATGCTAATGAAAACTATTGTACATTAGGTTAAGTGCAATAAAAGTAATAAATAATAATAATAACACCGTTGTTTGGCTATACATACAGTTTGCACAAAATATCAATAATTTCCTGGGTAATGATTTTCATTGTCATTATTTATTAACTCCCGATTTCTCGTACGCTAACAATCTGTTAGCTACTGTTAACAGCTGCCAATGGGCCAAAGTGCATACGATAATAATAACTGACAGATTGTTAGGTACGAGAAACCGAGTGTAAGTTAATATATTTGTTAAGCCAACCACCAAGTTGAAACAAATAATTTCTGATTTTGGTAGGCGAATGTCTGATTACCGTGCCGGAGGTCGTGGGTTCGATTCCCACTGGGTGCCGCCGTACAGTTGTACAAATGGCCTCAGTCTGGGTGTATTTCCATGTTTGTGATGTCCTTGCCTGGTATGCTATGGTAGCACGGGGTATCCCAGTTTGGGACCAGCGCAAGTTATAGTGTTGTGTGAAAGTTTTTTTTTATGACTAGCGATATTCATATATAGTTTTCAAAACATTCGGTCTAATCGCGGGAATCGTGATTTAAGGTGACTTAGTTTACCTAATAAAATTTATTATCAGGGCCGGATTTAGGGGAGGGCAGGCGGGGCTACTGCCCTGGGGCCTCCACAAGGAAAGGGCCCCCACAAAAGGCTAATATGTACTATCATTAAACGCCAATCTTTTATGAGTACTTATAGCGTCTGTTTGTTTTTCAAATAAAAAAAAAAATCGTCGCATTCATTGTAGTTTTTGTTTCGTATTTTTTATATGGGAATAATTAGGGGCCTCCGTTCCTTCGTTGCCCTAGGGCCTCCAGACCTCAAAATCCGGCTCTGTTTATTATGTAAACTTAATTATATACCTTAAACTTCTACACTAACTTCTAGACTAGGTATGTAGTTTTTCAATACAATGAATGACACAAGCACGACAATAGTCGTTATTTGCCTCTATTTGGTAGTATACAAAGCAATAGCAGTACAATGTCATTCCAATGGTGTAAACGGCGAATCGCGCCGGGAAGAAGATCGAATCGCGCGAGGCGACGAGTTAAGTTGCCCGGGTTATACCATTGGAGTGCGATTGGTTACTGGACTACCAATTGTGTCAATGAAACAACCATTACCATACTTTTATGACTCTACTAGCTGTTGCCCGCGACTTCGTTCGCGTGGTAATTTTGATGTGTATTTTTCCGGGATAAAAATAGCCTATGTGCTAATCCAGACTATAATCTATCTCTGTGCAAAATTTCACCCGGATCCGTTCAGCCGTTTTTGCGTGAAAGAGTAACAAACATCCATCCATACGTACAAAGTTTCGCGTTTATAATATTAGTAAGTATGACTCTATTAACAACTATGCAAATTAGATATTCGACCCCCCCCCCCTGGTAGGTTTCACTTCAATCAAAATAAAACCCACTGTCGTAATCCGCAACCCTAGATTTGACATAAATAACATTTTTATGTACAAACTAACAGGGTAGAGTTAGTAAACAGAAAGACAGCTGCATTTTTTTGCAAACATCATAATAGCAAAATTATGTAGGTTCTCTAAAGCATTTTTTGACGACACTAAATGGATGGAATTACTGTAGTTTTTAGTTTCGCAAATATGATCCTTACTAATATTATAAACGCGAAAGTTTGTATGTATGTATGGGGGATGTTAGTTACTCTTTCACGCAAAAACGGCTGACTGATACGGATATTATAGTCTGGATTAGCACATAGGCTATTTTTTATCCCGGAAAAATATACATCAACATTTCCATGCGAACGAAGTCGCGGGCAACAGTTAGTATAATATAATAAATTTTTTTTTGACAGTCGACAGCATATCAACATTTGCACGCGTGCACTCTAATCAGTTACAATAAGGACGACTTTGCAACTAAAATGCAAAGGTTGAACGGCTGTGGATTGTACATATAATTTACTTTGTCGTATTAAGTGATTATTTCTGTTATCTAATACATAAAAATCTCGTGTCACAGTGTGTGTTATCGAACTTCTCCAAAACGGCTTCACCAATTTCCATGAATTTTTTTTGTGTATATTGGTAGGTCTGAGAATAGGTCGTAGGCTAATTAATATGGCAAAACAACGTTTGCTGAGCCAGCTAGTTTATTTATACGAAAAGTGTTTCGTCCACTCATTTTTGTGAAAAATACATAAACTGTTCTCTGAACCTAACCAAACTCCCAGGTTTTAATTATTTTGCTAATCAGCTCATATCAGATCTAATATTGCGCTGGTGATGGAGAAGAAATTTTAGCAACGTGGTTAATTTTCAAATGACAAATATAAGCGTGCCACTTCTGAAACGATTTCGTGGCATCAACATTGTACTCAGCGTTTCGAACCATTTTAAAATTAAAAACACGACTTATGTGTGCGTGTAGCCTCCTCAATGCCACGCAAGAACTGCTAACTAAGAGCACTCTCTTGCAATGGGTTAAGGTTACATTTTGATTGCTCTGGGTGAATCCTTACGGTTGTAAGCTTACATTTTATGGGGTATATATTGTGTATATGGAGACGGTTGGCGCTGGTGTGGGTATATTATGGATGTGAGCGTAGTATGGATGTGACAGTGTGTTTGTACAAATGTATTTTAGTGTTGTTTTTTATATTACATTAATACTTAAATTCACGCCTGTATCCCGGAGGCAGGGTCCAGGATTGGCCATTTGCCACGATCCACGATGCGAAACCAACGATTAGGTGCAAGCAACTAATTAATGTTGCTGAAGAGAAAGAAGTTTTTTTTTTACATATTAATTAGCGCATTTTAAAGTTAGTAACGTGAACTAAGTTCGTTAAAAAAATATTCTGTTCATGTGAACAGGCGCAACTAAAAAAATCTGTTCTTATGAAATCACTCTTCTGTGTATTTAATTTCATTCAGCTTTTGTCTGGGTGCAAGCAATATTTTTTTTTATCAAAGTCAAGCAATTGATAAAGGCCGTTGATATTACTTGAATTAGTGATAACAATGACCTAGGACGAGCAAACAACTTGTTAGTCATTATTGCTTCCCGTATTTTAACGATTTAATTCAACTGTTTGTTTACAAAAGTAAACAAAAGCTCAATGAAACGAAATACAGGGTTTTAAAATTTTTTGTATCAACTTTTCTTGATCAAAAACTAAGTAAATAAAAATATGTCTTATATGTCCGTAATTTTACTATCCAGCAAAGCCTCAGACTAGATTTATCAAAAGTGTAGTCCGCACAGATCTTTTTGGCGGTAACGTGAACATAGTCACAGATCGTTTGCATATCGCTTACTGTCTTTACGGCTTGACGTAAATTACTATTACTAACCGTGAAGGAAAAAATCGTGATGAAACCCGCGGCTTAGTTGGCTCCGCACGTATTGACTTGTCTTTCCTGTGGGCTAGGCCGACTACCTACCCTGTCAGGATGGTATAGGTGCTGGGCAAGCCTACTCCTCCAAAAGGTCCCAGGCACTACAGCGTCAGAGTGATCCCTTCACCCATCTAGTGTGAATGACGGTGCCACTGGACGCTGCATAAATCGTGTCTTTACGTAGATGCAAAGGCCAACTATTTGTATTTTTTTTTTAGTAAGGTAGTGCAAAACGAACATGTCTAGTAACCAATTTAATTCCAATAAGCTGTGTTATTACCGCGGGTTATCCCATTGGAATAACATTGTGCCGCTATTGCTTTGTAGACTACCAAAGACACAGGGTATCCTAGTGTGGGGCCAGAACCAATGTATGTGCCTGTATGTAAATGTTTATATTTATGTTATGTAATGTAATGTTTAATTAGCGGCAAATAGCAACTATTGTCGTGCTTATGTAACTCTATAGAGCAACTTATGTGAATTAGACTAGGCCCTGGGCCCCGTTTCATAAAACTACAATTCGTGGTCTATTATATGACAATTCCATTTGAATTGCGTAGACGAGTCTTCCTGCCTGTTAATCTGTGGGTTGACCGACTTTGCGATGTACATAGAATTGTCAATAGATTAGATTAGAACACTTTAATGTACACACCAGAAAACAAAATACATTAAAAGGCTTACAGTTTTGCCGTTTTGCAAAGTAAACCATGAATTGGTAGTCCTATGAAACAGGCCCCTGGTGTATCCACTCAATGCTTTCCTTTGCTCGGGCGCCTATTGTACTTGATTGTGCCGCGCATGTCCGCGAGCGAGTGGAATGCAAACTAAATCGCTCAGGGTTGTCGCGAGCCGGTCCAAAGAGTGTTTGGTGATATATTGTGTTTCGTTTGAAATGTGAGAATTTATACAAGTCTTACGAAATTAAATGATATTTATTTGTTTCCTTAATAATTGGGTATTTGACAAAATATCAAATGAGTTACTTTTAAAACTTCGAATTTTGTATGAAAATACTGGCTTATGACGTCACATTTCAGAGCACTCTTTTTATGTTTTTATCTGTTTCCCTTTCTTCACCAATGTTATGCAAGGCCCAGCAACTTGTTTTATGGCTGTACCCCTATATTGTCCCGGGTGGGAGCGCAGCAGGGTGACCCTCTGGGTCCTTTGATTTTTAGCCTAGCGATACAGGATGTGGTGTCGTCACTGAACTCACCATTGAACCTGTGGTACTTGGATGATGGCACTGTAGGTGGTAGCGTAGATGATGTCTTGGGGGATGTCGAGACCCTTGTTCGGGGCTTACGGTCCATTGGCCTTCGTGTGAATCCACAGAAGTGCGAACTTTTCGCTTGTTCGGGTCAGTTGGCTCCGGACGTACAAGGGCGGTTTGATGCATTGGTGCCGGGAGTAAAACTCTTGGACAAAGCCTCGTTTATGCTTCTGGGTGCACCGGTATTCCCTGAGGGGGTGCCATTGATGGTTTTGTCTAAGATGAGAGCGTTGGCGGAAACCAAACAGCATCTCAGTCACCTTTCATCTCATGTAGCTCTGTCTATTTTGCGCAGTTGTTTGTCAATGCCGAGACTGACATACACGCTGCGGACGGCCCCGGTTTGGTTATTTAGACAGGAGTCCCAGCGTTATGACGCTGTGCTGAAGGATCTTTTAGAAGGGGTCCTCAATGTCAGCTTGTCTGGTGATCAATGGGCCCAGGCGGCGCTTCCGGTAAGGTATGGTGGGCTCGGCGTTCGGCGTTTGGGGGACGCGCAGTTGCCGGCTTTTTTGGCTTCGTCGCATGGGGTGTTACAGCTCGTCACTCGCATTTTGCAAATTGATGGTGACGGGTTTAGTGTTCCCCATGCGGCGGAGGCTTTACGGCTTTGGCAGGCTGCCTGTCCTGGTAGCGTGGTGCCGGAGCAGCCGGAACGCCAGCGCGCTTGGGATGAAGAGTTGTGCCGGACAACTCTGGAGACTCTTCTGATAACTAGTGCCGGTGCTGAACAGGCGCGATTGCGGGCGGTTTCCCGGCCGGAGTCCGGCTTGTGGTTGCACGCGTTGCCATCGCCGCAGTTGGGGACGTTGTTAGATGACGATTCATTGCGCGTGGCGGTGGCACTTCGCCTTGGGTGTTCCGTGTGCGAGCCACACTACTGTGTCGGTGGAGTGGAAGTGGATCGCCTGGGTCGTCACGGGCTTCACTGCGTGCGAAGTGCGGGTAGGCTCTCACGGCACCATGCGATAAATGACATTGTCCGGAGAGCGTTGGTTTCGGCTGACGTCCCTGCGGTTCTTGAGCCACCAGGGTTGTGCCGCAGTGATGGTAAGCGCCCGGACGGTCTCACCTTGGTGCCGTGGGAGAAGGGTCGGAGCCTTTTGTGGGACGCAACGTGCGTTTGCACTTTTGCGCCTTCCCATTTGGGTTTGACAGCTGCATCTGCAGGTGCCGCTGCTGAAGCGGCGGCTAAACTTAAGATAAGGAAATATAGCCAGCTTATGCTTCATTATTTGTTCGTCCCACTGGCTGTGGAAACGATGGGAGTATGGGGGGATGAGGGAAGAGTTTTCGTAAGGGAAATCGGTCGACGCCTGAGAAGTCGTGGGTATGACCATCGTTCCGGGGCATACCTGATGCAGAGGATTTCCCTGGCGGTGCAGCGGGGGAACGCTGCTAGCGTCATGGGAACTTTTGGATCAGGCGTGTCCCGGGGCGGTATATTTAATTAGTTTAATTTAATATTTAGTTTACTCCTTAGCAACAAAAAGTATGTGTGTAATATTTAAAAATTGTAATAACTAGTAATTGACTAAAAGAGAAACATTTTCCGAGATGTTTTGTAATTTTTGTTTTAATCGAGCATGTGAAATAATTTATGGTTGATCGGGTCAAATACCGTATTAACATAATATGGAATTTAGATAGATAGATAAATAATTTATTTACACTTGCACACACACACACACACACACACACTAAAATGTACAAAAACAAAACAGCATAAAAAGAGCACAGTGGGTGGGTGAAATAGAACAAAGAGACAAACATAACAAATCGAACACAAAATGAACTGCATGAGATAATGTCATGCTTAATTTAACGCCAGGCAAAGAAAAACAAAAAGGATTGATCTCTGTACCTGCTCGCAGAGCATTGTAGCTGCAGGTATTCTGAGCCACCCTGAGTGACGCTCGGTATGCAATTTCTAAGGTTACCGACCGAACGATGATTAAGCTAAACTGTATCTTTAGAATTATACTTGTTTCTATATTGCCACGCTTTAGATCCTGTCCAAAAAGTATTTCTCAAAATATTTCGTTTAATACTAATAGAATATTATACTTTCACGTTCCTAGATTGGCACATTTGTGATCCTGTCCAAAAAGTATTTGGCAAAAAATTTAGTTTAAAGAAACGGGTTTTAGACCGAGTTTACTCAACTGTTCTACTATACTGAGGTCAGGTTTCTGAATTGAGAATTTCACTAAGTAAATACTTAAGTAACGTTCTGTCACGCTCTTTTCTGAGAAATCCGAAGACACAGCACTACAGTTAACCTTTAATTTAGAGAAATTCTCAATTCAGAAACTGGCCATGTACCTAAGTTCTTAGTTTGCTACACTTAATTTTTTTTTATTTTGTCACGTTATTTTATTGTTATTTCCCATTATTGCATCATAAAAAACGTCAGCAGAAATGTAAATATTTGTAATATTATGGGTTTAGCTTGCCATTTACACTACATATTTATGAAGTATATTTCCATTGTACCTATTTACAAAACTGTGACTGTTTGTTGCCAAATTAGAAATAAATAAATAAATAAATATTTACAGTATATAGTGTTAGTGAGCATAACAGACGTTAAAAAGGACTTTTAGCAAAATCGAACGGAGTTATTCCTCTGAGATAATTCTCAGCAGAGGCAGTTTAAATGATCTGTGGTTACGTTTTCCTCTTTGCCACAGACTATTCAAAGTACTTCTGAGCAGTTTTTAAATGAATCGTGTTGTTATAAGATCGTCACTCTTCAGTATGTTTATTTGTATATATGTTTTTTTCTAACAGTTGTACTTGTTTTCTATGATGAATTTAATATGTTTTTGTAACAAAAATTCTGGCTGCTGTGCATTATCTAGGTACATCATATTAATTTCACGTTGAAGGATTGAATTTGGGTCTTGCCTGCTTTAATTTCTAGTCAAATTTTTTCTGATTTAAAATAGCCTGTATTACTCGCGTAGTGACAAATGAATGGACATCTTATTCGTCAAAACCATATTTTGAAATTGTGAATTTATGAAAGAACGCAGAATCGGACATACTTACATATACACACATACAAGCCAAACAAATTACCTTAAGCTCTGCTTTTTGTTGCAGTAAGGTAAAAAAAATGAAGCCTCAACTAAAACAAAAGTATAGCGAAACATTTTCCGCCCTAAATCTAATTTCACCCAGCCCTATCGTTTGTCAACGCACACAGAGGCGGGGGAGGTCGTCTCCATGCACGCACGCACACAGCAGCGCGTGGAATTAGGGCCTCTCAGGCCGGTGACATACATGGAGTCGGCAGTTTTAGAAAAAAATATATTGAAAAGACTTTTTTTAATTTTTTTTTATTTTTGACATTGAAGTGTTGACGTCGTAGTGTTGACATGCTGTGCTTTTCAAACAAACATAAAATTGATATAGGCACAGAGTTTTAGACACCGGAAAATTAATATTTGACCAACAACAAAAATCAACACTCAATTATTTTGAACAGGAGAATAAATCTGCTGATCTGTCTTTATTACGCGCACTAAATTCTGAACGATTCCAATAGTCTAACTGTCAAATTCCATACAAATTGCTGTCGCAAACGTCGAGATTCCGACAGGATTTGGTGTGCATATTTTCCCCTGATGAAATCGCTGATCAAGTTTGAATTTGGAACAAAGGACTTTACTGCTGAGAGAGAAAAATATTGTTAAAAACCTTATTTGAAAGTGAAGATGAAAGCAAAATTGTCTTTATTGCCATCAAAAATTCGGCCTAACTAAAGTCGTCATTTGAGTTGAGCGCTTAAACTAAACCTTCAAATAAATTATTTTAAATAATATAAACTGCTAATGTTATGGATGACTGACATAGCCTATAAGATTAGCAAGATTATTTGTGACAAATGTTTGATATGTTGGTAACGTTGATAATATTAAAAAAATATTAAAATAGATATTTTATGTTTCGGAACTGTAATAATTTCTACATGTA
This sequence comes from Yponomeuta malinellus, assembly GCA_947308005.1. Taxonomy (NCBI): domain Eukaryota; kingdom Metazoa; phylum Arthropoda; class Insecta; order Lepidoptera; family Yponomeutidae; genus Yponomeuta; species Yponomeuta malinellus. Next base: position 3,716,369 of record OX371022.1, read on the forward strand.
AAATTGCAAAATATGTGACGACGTACCAGAGAGGGGTGGGGGGATCTCACAAATGTGACCAACTGTGACAAAGACAGGGAACAAGTAAAAAAATCACGAAACGTGTGGCGTAGATAGATAGAGAACAATTGATTGTACAAAAAAAAGGAGATAGATACAGGACGCTTTATTGTACATAATGTACCTGAAGTACTTTATGGATGACCCCTTAGGTACAAGTTCAACGATATAAACGTGTGGGCGCAATACAAATTAAATGAAACCTTATGTACTTACATCTCTGTGTACAATAAAGAATATTCTATCTATCTATTTAATACTAGCTCATAAAATCCCGGCAAAGTGCGGTCGACAACGGGCCGTCACGGGGACGGGCGTTTCTTGCACTTGTATTTTAGTCTCTAATTTCGTTACGAATTAAGGATTACTTTAGATTGAAATCGTGCCGCCCGCACGTCGCCGTGGATATATCTTTATGCAATTGGATTTTCCATAAAAACCTTGTACACACACAAAAAAATAATCAGCCAAATCGGTTGAGGAGCTGCTTTCAAGTTATGCTCCTATTTAGCGCTTTATTCCTGAGCGATTCCAATAGTCTAACTGTCAAATTACATATACTAAATGCTATCGCAAACGTCAGGATTTCGTCAGGATTTGGTGAGTGTAATTAGTCTCACGCTCCGTCGTACATGAGGCAATGGAGAACTTGCACTAAAAAATGTTTTAATATAATCGGAGTGACCATGTTAAAAATATAAATAAACGTGGTATTTTTTTTCTGTACGACTAATACATTTCATAACATACCTTGTCGAAAAGTCAATATGACTACATGGTACAGAAATGCGCCATACAGATCGGGCTCTAACTATGACGTCACACTTGTAAGATGAAGCGTTTATCAATTATCTTTAATAAGTTATCTTGTAAAATAATGTTAGAAAACGTTCAGAATTCCATGACAAAACTAAACCTGATAAGGTTTTTGTTTTGTTTTTGTTTATTTTTCGCATTTTAGTGAAAACCCCGAAAAAATATGTTTATTGTTTCATTTTTTAATTTTTCCTAAGTTTTTATATGATTTCTGTGGTATAAAAGCCATGTCACTCCGATCTAAGTTAGACGCAAGTTCCCCATTGATTTTTATTTATTTAAAAGTAGCGTTTATCGCACTAAAGTGTGCTGATGTTGTATACCTACATTTACAGTTGTCGCGATAAAAGTAGGAATTTTGCAGGTGATATTGCGTTGCATACCAACACAGATAAAACTTTAAATATGCAATGCAGAGGCAAAGTGCATACAGGATGTTTGCATAATGTTCGGTTCATTTAAAGGAGTGATTTGTTTGTCTACAATTGGCGTTTGCACTTAATAAAAATATTTCTGATTACCTTCCCCTTCTCAAGGGTAACAGTTCGCAATATTCAGAAAAAAAGCAATAAGCTTGGGCAACTAATAACAGTATCTTTTGGAAATTTTGTTTCTTTAGTTGGAACACTATTCACGTATAAACATTTTGTGCAAAATAAATGTTCATTTAGAGGGAAATAGTGAGAAAGATTTCATTTAATTTCGTTTCGTTTCGTTCCGTTTCATTCCTTTACGTTTCGTTACATTTAATTTCATTTTCATTACCGGATGTGCCGTAAAGAATGGATAATCTGAAAATAGTATTATTAAGCAATAAGTACTCTTTCTTCCACATCCTGCAGTTGACTAGTAAAAAACGCTAAGTAAAAAAGTATTAATAGATATATATAATACTTGTTCCCTGAGGTCACACAGCCAGTGACACTCCCGTTCGTCAATACCTCATTTGTCAAAATCCCCCACGCCGTTTGCCCTCTTGGTGGAAACATTTATATTTAACGTGTACCTACCTGCCTTAACTCTTGCTCTAAATGTCAACCTAAGAGTTGGGGAGTGCTGAAAACCAGCGTTGGTTACTACCTTGTGGTAGCCGACACGTTAGCTGAGCTCTCTCCAATAACCAAAATGGTTAGACGCAGTCTAAAAAAAAATGTAAATCTCTGCTATTATTGCTTTTTAAATCGTTTGTTTTGGTAATAAACGATTTCTATTCTATTCTATTCTAAACAAAGAAACATACACACGCGCGCTTAGCTTTGCTTTGGCAGTCGGATAAAAATACGAGTACATCCTGTTACACAAGCAAATCCAAGGGCAAAAGCAAGTTGTACCTACAAGCTTCATCAGTTTTTCCTTGTTATAGGTAGGTATTGATTTTTTACCCTTAAACATAGGGCTGGCGGCACATTTCTTGCACATAATCTTGTCATGTCTTTGTCCCTTTTTAGGGTTCCGTACCCAAAGGGTAAAAACGGGACCCTATTACTAAGACTTCGCTGTCTGTCTGTCCGTCCGTCCGTCCGTCTGTCTGTCACCAGGCTGTATTTCAAAAACCGGCATGGCTAGAGAGTTGAAATTTTCACAGATTATGTATTTTTGTTGCCGCTATAACAACAAATACTAAAACAAAATAAAATAATTATTTAAGGGGGGCTCCCATACAACAAACATGATTTTTTTTGCTGTTTTTTTTTTCTTTGTGTCTAATGTTGTATAGATAATGGTACGGAACCCTTCGTGCGCGAGTCCGACTCGCACTTGGCCGATTTTAGCTGACACAAGTGACTATAGCCTTCCGAGAACTAGTTTCGTATTTATTTACAGTAGATGACTACCTACCGTGTACAATTGTACATAAGTAAATATCATTAACATAATATACAGGGTGTAACGAAATCCTCATATCTATCCGGAAATAATAATAATAACTTGCGCACAACACAATCACTTGTCCTGGTCCCAAACTAGGATACCCTTTGCTATGGTAACCAGGCAAGGACATCGCGAACATGGAAATACGGCAGCATCCAGTGGGAATAGAACCCACGACGATGTAGATATGGAATAGCTGTTTATTTTCCGATTGTAAAGTTTTCCCCATAGTTAAGTTTTTCGTATTGCCAAGTAGGAACCCATTTTTGGTTATTTTTGGGAATATTGTTAGATCCTGTATCTGTTATTTGGTTGTTTTTCATGATTGCGTCGTACTTGCCCGCTTAATAGATACATAGCGAAAATTGTATTGCAGAACTAAATGGAAGAAAGAATTACAAATGATTTAATGAGTTACAGGCTACAAAATTGTATTCTATTGAAGTTGTTATTATTGGGGTTTTCAGGTATCAAATAAAAAATTTATACTGGTTATCAACACATTTTTTATACTTGCGAAGTGAACAAGTGAAATATCAATATGCAAGGATGTATTTAAAACGAACTAAACGCAAATTATGTTAAAAAAAACCGGCTAAGTGCGTGTTTTACAACATTTAATAAAAATTAACAACATTTTATTGTTTAACTTTGTCGGCGTGATAAATATGTATACACACACACCACATTGCAACTTTCTTTGCGGTCTATGCGATAGGCCGCGGATGGACAGACGGACAGATAGACAGACGGACATGGCGACACTATAAGTGTTCGTTGTCGGGCTACGGAACCCTAGAAAACGCAACAAAAAAAAACTTCGCAAGTTTACCTCAAACCAAAATGCCAAGTGTGCACAGACTAAAAATCATCCCATTATTGTTCGGCCCTTAACCCAGCTGTAGGTACTACTGGCGAAGATTGCCAATCGAATATCGCTCTTATTTCGAGCGCAATAACGTGAAGACGGCAACGCCATGAATTCGAATCTGTGTGTTGTTTGCCTACGTCACACAAGCGCGTGTATCATGATTTGTTGATCTATAATAAACGTGGATTGGATAGGGTTGAGAGATTTTAGCTTCAAGAGGTCACGACAAAAAGATAATCATACAACGTGTCATAAGCACATTAAAAAAATACACGTATTGTAACAATTTTTGTTTAAGAAAAAATTTAAATGTAAATTAAAACCGAAAATTGCCCAAAATTTATGTGCCGATTCATGCAGCTTGTCACTTACTCCAAATTTATTATTGTATTATGAAGTCAGTGTATATGTTACAGACAAAGTAATAAATCTGGATATTATATATATTGTCTAGTCATTATATATAATGTCTACTCAGTTTAGATAAAGTGATAATTAACACAAAATTAATCACATTTACTAGCAATTTTATTTAATATCATATTAATATCATAATGTAGGGTACCTATGACTTTTCCATGCACCAACCTTGTTTAAGTTTGACACAAAACTAAGTTTTTTAGTGAAATTTTTTTTTTCGCTTTTATATAAAAAAAAAAGAACTAACACCCGAACCCGCTCCATCCTGGAACTTCGAACATATTTTTGCTTATGTGTACTGACCTAACAAACAAAATGCGAAATATAAATTTAATCAAACAATTATTTGCTATATAACACTTGCCAAAATAAAACGTTAGCATAATAATTTATTACTTTGTCTAGTGAATTTGGCTTTTATATATAATGACCAATCATTATGTATAATAGCTATTTAATCACTATGACTGTAACATACATTTTAAAAAAAATCACGATTTTTTGTGAAGACTCTCGGACTACCTTGATGACATATAATTTTATTAAACATAGATACACCAATGGGGAACTTGCGTCTAACTTAGATTGCTTTAAAATTGATTGTATACCATAGAAGACATATAAAAACTTCGAAAAAATTGCAAAATAAAACCATAATTTTTTTTTGCTGAATTTGCTGCTGTCCACTGAAAACTTCCGTTCTCCATCTCTGAAAGTCTTCATCAGATCCTCACCAAGTTAAAATGGGAGACCAATCGGACGGAAAAATACCCAAATTTAAGACATTTGTACAATTAGGTACTAATTAAATGTCTTAAATTTTGAGGTTAGAATATTGTTTACTAAATTGGACAAGTAAGGATGAACAGACTGTACATCCTACTTTTTAAAAACCTATTTAGAGGCTAAAAATTCCACCCATGCCGGGACTTGAACCCGCGACCTCTGGCTCACCGTGCCAGCGCTCTCCCAACTAAGCTAATGGGCAAGTGCAAGCATCGATGAAATTTCGAGCCTCTTTACAAATTTCTCTGTATTACGTACAGGCAGCGAAATCTGGCCGAAGTGAATTACATCACTTGCAGCCCCGAGTAACCCACTTTGCAGTTAGGTTTTTACATCCTACTTATTTATATTTATTTATATTATCATAGTATTTATTTTAAGTTAAAAGTAGATGGCGTTGTGGGAGCGAACGTTGTGTTTTAAAAATAGATGGCGTTGTGCAAGAATCGCATAAACGGATTCTGTGGCGGTACGAAGTTCGCCGGGACAATATTCTCTCCTCTTCGGAACTTGTCGAGTTATTTCTGTGAATTGTGCTATCCTTCTGGTCATAAATATTTTGTATTCAAGAGTTTCTTTTTTAAAATCGCCAATTAAGGACCAATTAATCGCAGCCCTGACCCGCGCACGCACACAGCCGCGGCCAATTTCCTCGTGGCGACATGCGCACACACACACAAGCCTCTTAGCGGATATATGAAACCGAATGCTTGTCAAACTAAATGGATACGGTGCGGTAGAGTTGGCACCGCTTTTGTCGATGAGTTTGTTTTCTTTAGGTTGGCATATGGCAGCCTGCTACTGGCAGGCAGACGGCAGTCAACATACGAAGGAGAGAATTCGATAAATGTTGTATGTTTTTTTATGGTGGCATGTGTTAAACCCTAGACTCTGCCGAACCCTCCGCGATGCGGGCGTGAGTTTATGTATGTAGGTATTTTTCCTTTTGTCCTATTTTCGATTTAAAAATCAAAATAAATTTAATTTAATACTCACCTAAATATTTATTTTATTCCTTTTTTTGTTAAATAATATTTTCGTGCCAGTCTACCTACCTACCTTTGGTAGGGTTGGCAGGCGTAAGTCTGATGAAGACTGTTTAGTTTTTAGGGTTCTGAACCTCGAAGGAAAAAACGCAACCATTATAAGATCACTCTGTTGTCCTCCGTCTGTCTGTCTGTCCGTTTGCAGACCCTTTATCTCGGGAACGCGTGGAGGTATCGAGCTGAAATTAAAACTCAGGTCTATAGTCCCTTGAAGCTGTTAACAATCAGACACCTAAGTTAACTTAAAAAAAAGAAACGGCCGTTTGTGCCGTAAAAATGTATATTTCGACACTCAGGGAATAAAAATTTATAGCGTATTTTCCGTTGACCTAGAACTACGAAATTTAGCAAGTACCTAATATTTCTTATACTACAAGTACAGGGACAAATCCGAAAACTATACATTTGTAATTAAATGATATAAACGAAATGTAATCTTTGAAGTACGGGAAAAGCTCGGATAATCTGCGAGACTTGATTCCCGAACTATTTAAAATATGTAAGTACCTACAAAATTGTAATTTGCACGGAACCCTCGGTGGGCGAGTCCAACTCGCACTTGTCCGGTATTTTTTTTGTAGCATTGCATATGCCAGCGTGGCTATTGGCAGTCAACATACGGAGAGGAAAGTTCGACACAATTGGCGGACTTAGTACACAAAGAAATTTATTAGTACCATTAAGAGGGATGTAGGAAGAAAAAAATATTTTTGCGTTCATGTCAAATCAAAAGAAACAGTACTAAGTGTTTATTTAGGTCACGTAATATATTTTTATCGATATCAGTGAATCCCTACGCAGCGGCAGAATTGCGCGCGAGGTATGCTCGTATTATTATTAGCGTCTTAAGGACGCGTTTACAATGGTCATGGTAAACAAGAACAAAGTAAAAATATATTATTATAAGATAAGAATATTCTTCATTGCACACAAGAAACAAAACACAAATGAAAGTTACAATGAAAAAAGCACAGTGGGCGGCCATTATGTATGTTTTTTATACATTATACCTATATATAAAAAACATACGTAAATATATTATTATACTTTAAAAACCTATTTAGAGGCTAAAAATTCCACCCATGCCGGGACCTGAGCCCGCGACCTCTGGCTCACCATGCCAGCTCTCTCCCAACTGAGCTCTCCCAACAATTTTAAAAACCTGTCCTCAGCACGGGTTAGTGCAACAAAAAGAATATAATCATGTAGGTACAGCGATATCAGTCCGATGTAAAAACCTAACTGCAAAGTGGGTTGCTCGGGGCTGCAAGTGATGTAAATCACTTCGGTCAGATGTCGCTGCCTGTACGTAATACAGAGAAGTTTGTGAAGAGGCTCGAAATTTCATCGATGCTTGCACTTGCCCATTAGCTCAGTTGGGAGAGAGCTGGCTTGGTGAGCCAGAGGTCGCGGGTTCAGGTCCCGGCATGGGTGGAATTTTTAGCCTCTAAATAGGTTTTTAAAATTGTCCTCAGCACGGGTTAGTGTAACAAAAAGAATATAATATTATTATACTAACATTATATTTTTTGTTTTGGTGTGTACAGTAGAGAGTTCTACACCGATCTAATCTAATATAATAGAGAATAAAAAAGCGATTTGAAAAGCACGATAGATATGAAGGTTTTGCAGTCGAAACCGCAACATATAAATTAATGAGATTTAAAAAAAAACAATTTTTTATTGAATATTTATTGCAATAAAAAAAAATTAATTGACAAGAATTTATTTCTTTTTTATTTAAAAACATTGCAAAAAAAGAACAAACGAAACAATACATACATATTAACTTATCAAGATTTCACAACCAATCCGAGCGCACCCTTACCAAGCCACGCGTAAGGTCGGCGGTACAAGGCGACACCTCTTGCTTTTCAACTCTCGCACTTATTTTCAGCGTCTCAAGAGCTAAGAACGGTAACGTTGCCTATTGCTGAGTGTACAACACAGCTATACAACATCGCTAGAACATTCAAGGACCGACGTACGTTCTGAAAATTTAATACTCTTGAGTTGAGTCCAATTTTTGTTCGCGCTTCGACTCCAGAGCCCATCAACTACAATTCATTGTTTCCCTACTCTGACACTACGATAGCCGAGTAAAACACAGATTAACAAGTAGGAAGACAAATTGTACTAATCGCAATAGATAAATAAGTAATTCTTTATAAAGAGCCGACGAGCCTTTAGCCGACTTAAAAAAAGGAGGAGGATCTCAATTCGTCGGAATCTTTTTAATATTTTCTATGTAGGTAGTTATGTTCCTTGCTTACTCGTAGACGCGTGGACAGATTTACGGGCAGAAAGGGTAGACTTCTCACGTTGTTCCATTGTTATCAAGTGATCCTGGAGAAATCCGGGGAACTCTTCAAATAAAGGCACATTTGAAGCGATGTCGGTGTTCGACTCGTGCATTTGCTTTCTAAAAACACAATTTGGCAGAGTTGTAGTACATAGTTCAGTCACAACTCACGAAAAACCGTGAAATAAAAATTTTGAAATAAAAAATAAAAACCGACCTCAAAACACTACAGCACTGAAAACAGAAATAATTGAAACGTATGTGACCTTTAAATTCGATGTACCTTTTGTAGAAATATATTTTGGAGCCGGTGCCCAAAATGTAAGTGCTGGTCATGTAACTTGGCACCGGTTTTGAAGTCGGTTTTTTACTTTCTAAGTATCGTAGTTTGGGACCAGTGGCCCAATTCTGCTATACCATGGTAATTCCATCGTAGTGGCATGGAAGGCAAAATCAGGTTTTTAGTATACGACCCATACGTTTCATTCAACAAATGACGCAATGGCTCCTGATTTTAACTTCTGTGCCACTACAATGGAACTACAATAGGGTAGCAGAATTGAGCCACTGGACAAGTGATTGTGTTGTGTGGAAGTTATTATTTTCTTTTTATTCTTTTTTGTCCAGTGTACATTGACTTGTCGTAATAAACTATCATCATCATCATCATCAGCCACCCGACGCCCACTACAGGACATAGGCCTCCCTCATGGTTTTCCAAGCTTCCCTTTGTTGTGCCGCCCGCATCAAGCGACTCCCCGCCACCGTAACCAGGTCGTCATCAGACCATCTGGTGCAGACTATTATCATCATCAGCCATTTGCCACTCGTCTCTGCTTACTCCTTCGGGATTCCGGTGTGAGTTTGTGTGTATGTAAATGTATGTTGTTTGTTTACAAACAGACAAAAGCTATCGGAAATTAAATATAAGTACATTCAAACATCTAAACACACATTCATTACAATATTAAACCTACTAATCACCAACGATTAATCGGAATGGTAATTATTTTCTAATTTAGATGGTAATTATTTGCTATGTAACAAAACATTTTTGTTTTCTATGGTATCATTGTTTCAGTCTGAAAACCTGAACTCAAGGTTGCTCTATGCCCGCGGTATACCTAAGGTTAAGTTTGGAACAAAATGGAACAAATTGGAACACTAAAACAGCGTAAGGACATTTGCGTGTCATTGACTTTGTGACATGGCTTATCTATTTATCTTTTTAGATAGCGCCAAGCAAGATTAACCCCCAGTTTCTCGTACTCTAACAATCTGTAAACAACTGTCAGTTGGTCAAAGTACAAACTAAAAAAAAACGCTCAGCTGTTAACAGTAGATTAACAGAATCTTAGAGTAGGAAAAACCGGGGGGTAAGTCTGCTATTATATCTTGCATCCGTCTCGCTCGCACATTCTGACATTTAAAATTATTGTAGACAAAAATCTATACGTTAGATCAGCGATTCCTAAAAGGTGGTCCGCGGAATCCTACGGTTCCGTCCGTGGAAGGTTCACGGACGGAACCGCGGTCTGTCCGACAGTTAAATAAAACTTTAAAAAATTCCAGTTATTCAGATTCTAATCTATGTATAAATAAATTTTGTGTTGGACTTAACATGAATACCCGCAATCGTTGAGAAAGTCATCCTGGTTCAGCTTCCGTTTTTGACGACTTACCGATGCGAGACTCGTTTCTCAGTCTCAGTTTACCCTTGCACAATTGAATAGGAGGTATTATTATTAATAATATTAGTGTTGCTATCAATAATAATATTATTGTATCATGTATGTACATGTAACTTTAAGTTAAATAGAATTTTAACAGATTGTGCATACACATAATGAACTGTCAAAATTCCGTTTCACTTAAAGTTAAATGGATTTTAGTCGGTGGTGCAAGTGGGCCTAAGTATTGTAAATGTGTTAAAAATTAAGCATAAAATGTTTATAAAAGCGGCTCAGGCTTCACGCGAAAACCTAATAAGGTTTAAGTGATGCCTTTTGAAATGTTAATATAGTTGTGTGTTATCAATAAATTCTTTAAACAACGAAAACCACAACAAGGTCCAGAAACAGACTGGATGCAGCTCCAGGGCTGCGTTTCATAAAACTACAAATCATAGTTTTTTACGACAATTCGATGTATATTAAGTAGCAGTCTTCTTACTTGTTAGTCTGTGGGTTTATCGACTTTGAAATGTAAGATAAGAATAGTCCTTATTGCACACAAGAAACAAGACACATAAATAAAAGTTGCAATGAAAAACTACAACGAGCGGCCTTATTGCTAACAGCAATTTCTTCCAGGCAACCTTGAGATGGAAAGGGTGCTCAAGGTCGAAATGTACATCAACTTGTCATAGTAAACCATGAATTGTAGTTGTATGAAACAGGCCCCTGATCTTCGCGTAAATGTCAGCTTAATTTTAGTGCTATTACAAGAATATATAAAAAATAATTCAATGTAAGGATCCGCCAAAAAAAGTATGGTCAATTAAGGTTCCGTGGCCAACTAAAATTGAGAACCTCTGCTTCAGGTAAATGTGGTCGGAGACGGACTTTTAGCACATATTTAGTTTATATGTCAATAAAAGCTGATACTTACTACAATTAACAATATCAGTAACATATTTTCTAACTAACGGTTTTATTTACACAAAAAGTTGATTCCAAACTTCTTTTATAAAGTCCGTAATACAGCAAAGCCTGAGCAGAGTACATTTATCAAAAGTATACTCATTTTTTACCATCGGTAAAAAAATTCTAACCCCCAATTTCTCGTACTGTTAATCTACTGTTAACAGGTGTCACTTGGCCAAAGTACATACAATAAAAAAAAACAACTGACGTCAAGCTGTTAACATCAACAGACTGTCGAGGTACGAGAAACCGGGGGTCAGATAGTTATTATTATTATAACAATTATATCTACAGTTCAAATACAATATTTCAGCGCTCGAGTTTGTATTAACACTTGGTTATCACATTTTAACATTGGATATGTCGTCGTCACAAGCCGTGGTATAGACCTAGGTGGATGATTAGAAGTGACATCTTATTAATTTTATAATGTTATAGTTATAAAAAATTATATTAATTGTAATAAGACCGCCAATTGTACTGTTCTATATTATATTTTAATTCTCGTAATATGTAATTCCTGGTGTACATACAATAAAGAATATTCTGTCCATCCATAATATCAATTTTTAGGTATTAGTTATAATATTATTGTTAGTTACGTTTATGTTTACTTTAGGTTTAGGCTTTGTAGTCATAATTTGTTTAAACGATCAACATTATTCATGAAAATTTAACGGCTTTTTAAATTAGAAAATATGAATTCGTTATGATCTACTAATATTGGTTATAAAAGAATTACAAAAACAAAACTAATTTTGGTTAAACTAATAAATCCATGACTTACTTCGCGCGTCAGTATAAAAAAGGTTAAAGCAACTTTAAACTACTATAAACAAACGCTGTGTACCTTTAAAATCAATATCACTTTCTAATCAAATATTTTAACCATTTATTTTATGTAACCTATATACGTCCCACTACAGAGCATAGGCCTTCTTCCAGAGAGAGAGAGAGAGTACGGGCATAATCACCAAGCGTGCCCGCCGCGGAATGGCAATGTCAAGCGCTGAGGTGTGTGAACACCTCAGGCACTCAGGATGCTTTGCTTCACAGTTAGCGAGTGGTCTGAGTTACATACATTTGTGAAGTTAAATAAAATAATAAAAAATCTAAACATGAACATATAAAACGTCCACAAACCCAAACACATCTGGTTAATAATAATAATGATAACAGTGCCATTCCTAGGTCTACATCAATGGTCGCCAAGTACATACTCACACACCGCCGCGCGCCTGTGTGCGTGCCCACGTAGTACATGACGAGTCCTCTGGCAGGTGGAGACTAGGGTGGATAAGACATAACAATGTCGGCCATTTTAGTTTTGGCTAAAATTGTTTGTTATTGTTGCTGAACAAATTTATTTTATATATTAAGTAAGCACAGCAGGTGACAATAATTGATTGATTTTTAATATTAACAGAAAGATGGGATATATAGTAATTTTGGTATTTTACAATAAAAAGAGAAAATACTTAAATCAGAGTGCTAGTCAGTGCCCACCTCAGAATGTTTAGTGTGCACCCCAAAATGGCCAGTGCTCACTCCGAAATGTTGCCCACCCCGCCCCCGGTCAGGCAGACCCCCTTGGAAAATAACCCTATAGGCCAGTGCTTGTCCACCAGTAATTTACAGAGCTCCGCGTGGTGAATAGCGTCACTCCATTGCCTTCCGTGGATGTCGTAGGTAGAAGGCGACTAAGGAAATAAATTACCAGGATACGGGCAGCAGCGTCTTCCTGAGATTCCAACCGCATACTGCGATCGCCAAACCGCCTGTCAGCGTGGCGAAACCATGGCGAAACCCCTCACGGTTATGAAAACCACGAAGGAGGACTATGTCCTGCAGTGGGTGTCAAATGACTGATAATGATGATGATGAATTTACAGAGATAAGGTATTAATTTCTAGTTCTTAGTAGTATACCATCGGCTGTCTTATCTCTTCCAGACAACTAGGTAAATTCCTTGGTATTCCTAGGTAAATTAATGTATCACTATGCAGATGCCTGTTCAGATTTAAGAGGAAGATATATTGAACGATTATAATTAAAAATCGAAAATTATAGCAACATTGAAAGTACATCAAATTAATTGAAATGCGCTCGTGGGCACGCTTGCTAATTTATTCCATACTATCTCCTGAGGGAAGGCCTGTGCCCTGCAGTGGGACGAATAAAGGCTACATAAAAGAAATCGAAATGATTCTTTTTTTTTGCTCCCACATAATCTTAAGCATCCACCTAATTCTTTCACCCAAATTGAAGAGATATTCCGGTTTCATATGACTACCACGTCACGCACACAGGAAAAGCCCCAACCACACGCGCCCACACAGGCGCAGGGCGGCCGCTGTGTGCTGTCACTGACACACCCACACAGGGCCAGTCGTATGTATATGTAAATAAATATATATAATACATACGCACCTATTTACGGACATGCAACGTTGGCATAGACACAATATTGACCTGCCGTGTACGGTGACGGCGATGTTTTGATACTTTTAAGTGTAGCAACTAATATTTTTGTGGATGAATCGGTTTGCTATAAATCCATTAGTTTACCGAAAGTGATGAAAGCAATTTTTTTATTCAAAACGTAAAATAGGTAAATGCGTACATAGAAATGGATTTCGTAATTTTAAAGTCGGTTAAAACCTTGAAATTTAATAATGCTAATTTATGAATGCATCGTTGGTCTAGCCGATAAGGCGCTTAACTTCCAAAACAGAGGTCGTGGGTTCGATTCCCACTGGGGGCCACCGTACATTTGTAACCATAGTACAGGGTATCCTAGTTTGGGACCAGGTCAAGTGATTGTGTTGTATGGAAGTTATTTATTATTTATTTATTTGAACATAATATGAACTAATATTTAAGCATTTAAATCTGTCGATGATGGCACTCATGTAATCTTATTATGCGGGTACCAACTAATATTTAATACTAATTAAGAAAAAAAATCAGGACGGAGTTGTTCCACTGCCTTTTTTTTCGTTATAAACTTGAACCGAAGGCAGCTTATATTGTAACTAAACAAATTAGAATGTAAATTCTTTACGTTAAAATAACATTCTGTTTACTTGATGTTGTCGCTAAGGCGGCTTAGCCAAAAAAACTGAGTTTTAATGTTTGCTACTGGTACTATTTAATTCTAAGTCCATCATTGAGGGCAAAATTAAAATGAAATAAAATTTTAATTAATTATATTATAGTTAACAATATTTCTCCCGCTATCAGCAGCCAGGTACTTTACGTACCTTTAAGATTGCATGCAATAATTTATTTTTACGATTGTCCTCAGTCCAACGCCCGATAAGGATGTTAGCTGTGATAGAGTATAATATAATAATATGACATATTACAATAATAATTTAATGCAATCTACCTACCCATTAAGACCAATGTTGAACGCCACTCGATAAATAAATCACATAATGCACGTAAATAATAGGGGTTAAAGTATGAAATTGCCGTTTTATTGCAATAGGTTCTTTGAATTGACATAGAATCTTCATGGTTTGAGGTTTTCGAATGAATCTTTTTTCAAATGGTTTCTATGATGTTCTTTTTTTAAAAAATGTGAAACATTTGAATATCGACTTTCAATTGTTTTTGTTATTAAATTTAGACAAGAAAGATGGATACTGCGAAAATCGAGTGATTTTTTAATACGAGTTCCGACGCGGAACTAACGCGGCAGAAACAGCCCGCAATATCAATGCTGCGTTTGGAGAGGGGTCTACTAATGAACGCACCGTGCGATTTTGGTTTAAACGCTTTCGTGATGGAAATTTCGACTTAAAGAACGAGCCACGAGGAAGACCGCCCACACAGGTGAATAACGATGAATTAAGAGAGATAGTGGAAGCCGACCCTAGTCAAACTACCCAGGAATTAGCGGCATGGTTTAACGTTACCTTACCCACAATATTGACTCACTTGCGTCAAATCAATAAAATAAAAAAATACGAAAAATGGGTGCCTCATAATCACTCGAATTTTCGCAGTATCCATCTTTCTTGTCTTAATTGAATAACAAAAACAATTGAAAGTCGATATTCAAATGTTATACATTTTTTAAAAAAAGAACATCATAGAAACCATTTGAAAAAAGTTTCATTCGAAAACCTCAAACCATGAAGATTCTATGTCAATTCAAAGAACCTATTGCATTAAAACGGCAATTTCATACTTTAACCCCTAATATTTGCACTACCTTCACACATATCTCAAAAGGTCAAGCATCAAGACTGCTCAGTCGCGCCACGCAACGTTTTCCGATTTAGCACTAAAAACTGGATAAGTCAACGATAAACTGGAATGTTTTATTTTTTTCTCCTGCGTATTTTATTTATTGTTGTTACTTACTTCTTTAACTGTTACCGAAAAAAACTGCTGGGCTATTTGGTCTTAACAATTAGGCTGGCACTCGATGTTTTTGCTGGCCGTGCATTTTACTTGGTAATTTAATGATCAGCTAGAGCTAACTAGTTAATATTTGTTAACTAGGCGAACTTTACAGTCTCGTGACTGCGCCGTTGGACTAGCCGTTAAGGCGCTTACTATCAAGATAGAGGTCGTGGGTTCGATTCCCACTGGGGGCCGACGTACATTTGTACAAATTGCCTCAGTCTGGGTGTATTTCCATGTTTGTGAAGTCCTTGCCTGGTTACAGTTTACAGGTACAGGGTATCCTAGTTTGGGACCAGGTCAAGTGATTGTGTTGTGAGGAAATTATTTATTATATAATATATTTATTTTTTTAAAAACACGATTCCGTAAAACACGCCTAAAAGGCAGTTAAAATTAGT
The DNA here is from genome assembly GCA_947308005.1 of Yponomeuta malinellus. Taxonomy (NCBI): domain Eukaryota; kingdom Metazoa; phylum Arthropoda; class Insecta; order Lepidoptera; family Yponomeutidae; genus Yponomeuta; species Yponomeuta malinellus. The sequence goes on from OX371022.1 coordinate 3,732,004, forward strand.
GGTAAAGGAAACGCAGTAACCACAGATTACTTATACTGCCTCTGGAATCGCGTTTTATAACTAACATCGTTACTACAATGCTACAATCTAACGACCTCTAGCTCACCGTGCCAGCCCTCTCCCAACTGAGCTAATGGGCAAGTCCAAGCATCGATGAAATTTCGAGCTTCTTTACAAACTTTTCTTCTTCTTCAAGTCCCGGCATGGGTGGAATTTTTAGCCTCTAAATAGGTTTTTTTTTTTTTTAAAACAGTACTGGTATCTATCAGTAACGGTATAACACATTTGTAAAAATTCCTCATTTCCGGCCTCTGGCTCCAGTGATGTGAACTGTAAATCCAAATTCGAAGTGGTAGGAAGTACCATAACGTTGAAAAATGGTTTCTAATATACTAAATGCTTAAGCGTCCGTTGTCCGATAAGCGTAAACAATTAAAACCCTAAAAACCGTCCTAGTGCGAGTCGGACTCGCGCACGAAGGGTTCCGTACCAGTATCTTTACAACATTAGACACAAAGATCTGTTCGGAAAAGGCTCGTGTTTTTGTAAATAAGGCCTGTTATGGCCTTATTTACAAAAACACGAGCCTTTTCCTTGTAAAATCTATACCACAGACTATTTCAATGGGCGTATAAAGAGTGTTTTAAGGAATCGTGTTTAAGTAAATAAGTCTGTTAGTCTTTGACAGACTTTTTGAAATTATTATTCTAAAACCTAGAACTCATGCGTTGATTTTAATCGGAAGAATCGGAAATACAGCCTTTGCAGCATCGGACCGAGCGACCTAGCGCGGTGGTCGAAAAACTAATTTGAGATGCGCTCCGTATTTTTTTAACTGACTTTAAACAAGGAGGAGGTCATCAATCCGACGCGTATGTTTTTTTTATTATTTTTTTTTGCTATGTTCTCGCATATTTCCGTCAAGCCTTATTTAGCGAATTTTTAGCCTAGCCTTTTTTGATAGGTAATTCTTTTTTCGTTCGAATAGATACGAGTATAACGTCCCATTGGTCCCATTTTAATTTGGTGAAGATCTGATAAAGACTTTCAGAGATAGAGAACGGAACTCTTCAATGCGCAGCAGTAAATAAGGCCTAATGGGGCCCATCCTTTAGTAATAAAATAAATATCCCTGTTTCAAAAATTTTTACATAAAAAATAAACACTTCCAAACACTACAAGCACTAAAAAGTAGGAAATAATTTAAATAATTAGAAGGATAATTTGGAGTCGGTGCCCAAAATATATTTGCTGGTCATGAACACCTATATGTATACATACTTCTAATTATTTAAATTATTTCTAACTTTTTAGTGCTGTTGTGTGTGGCGCCGGATTAAGAATAGCGTCACTCCATTTCCTCCCGTGGATGTCGTAGGAGGCGACTAAGGAAATACACACATAAAAAAAAGTTTGTGATCAATAGCATAAGCTCCTATAATTCTTTAAATTTAACTTTATCAAGAAAAAATCTATGTTGTATGCTTTCTTTAAATAGGAATACCCTGTTTGAAATTAAAATATAAAACTATTTTTTATTATTTATTTAAAAACAATTGAGCCATTAATCATAATGTAATTGTGATAGAAATTTCATAGAAAGAAAAATACTGTTTAATTAAACTTAAACAACAATTTAAAAAGGTTAAATTCAATAAAAATAACTCCTCCCCTGGCTCGAACACATGCGGAGATCCTCCTGGGCATGCTGAGGATCAAGTTATCCAGCATTTCCTGGGGTAACCTATCCCATTCTTCAATAGCGGCTTCCCTGAGCTCTGGAACTGTCTGGGGACGTGGCTCACGGTTCCATACAGCTCGTTTAAGAGCATCCCACGCGTGCTCTATTGGGTTTAAGTCGGGCGAGCCGGCAGGCCAGTCTAAACGTGTGATATCGTATTCTTGAAGAGCAGCATTGACTCGTTGAGCTCGATGTGCGGGCGCATTATCATCGACCAGTACAAATTGGTGCCCATGGTCTGACGATATCATCAATAACAACTGCTTTGTACATGTCTGCTGTCATGTAGCCCCGATACGGGATCAAAGGCGTTCTAGCTCCAATCATAATGCCACCCCAAAAGGACACCGATTTTCCGCCTTGCTGAACTGTTCCAGTGGCAGTTCTTTGTCTTTCACGGTCGCCTGGTCTTCTCCAGACACGGACACGTCGGTTATCTGGATGAGTGCTGATTCGGGATTCGTCAACGAAGAGACAGTTTTGCCAAATGTTTTCTTCCTCACCTTCTTCATTTTGCCGAAGTCTAGCCCACTGCAATCTTCGTTGTTGACGTTGCCGGGAATTGAGCGGAGCTCGCCAAGACCTCCGTGCTCGTAATCCAGCGTGGTGCAAGCAATTGCGAACGGTCTGCGTGCTAACTTCAAGCCCAGAGGCGGCCCTGACTTCTGCTTTTATTTTAGTGACGTTGATTGTTGGATCACGGGCTGCCAGCAATCTAATATAGCGCTTTTGGGCAGCTGTCAAAACAGTTGGGCGACCGCTGCGGGGTCGGTCAGCTAAATTCCCCATTCCGTGGTACCTCTGCAACATAGCCACGACACAGGATTGGGATGTAGCAAGTCTGCGTGCTAGTACTCTCGTGGTGTATCCTTCTTCCCTCAAAGTTACTATTCTTGCTCGTAAAACCTCTGATAATCCTCTTGGCATTTTTTCAATAACAACTTTCCGCAAAAAATATCTTGAATCGGTTATAATTGACTAAATCAGATTTCTGAATGAGCGTAAGCTAGGACTGAAAGCCTTTTAATATGAAAAAACAACTGAACGGTGTCATTGTTTTGTGTTCTAATTCTTTATTTTTAAATAAAGAATCTAAAAAGAAGAAAAAATCATAATATAATCTACAGTAACAAAAAAGATTTCAGTTTTTCAAAGTGATCGCAAACTTTTGTTGACGTGTGTACATTACTAGGAGAAGGGCAGTGGCGTCTTCCTGAGATTCCAACCGCATACTGCGATCGCCAACTTGCCTGCCAAGCGTGGCGATTATGGCAAAACCCCCTCATGGTTATGAAAACTATGAGGGAGGCCTATGTCCTGCAGTGGGCGTCAAATGGCTGATGATGATGATGTGTGTGGAAGTCAGTTTTATTTTTTTATTTATATAGGTTTTCAGTTACATTCTTTAATTAGGAGTGTTTTGCTAACTACGGCGATGAGGGACATAATTTTATATTTAATGTGTTATAAGATTACGTATACATTTGAGGAAAGAGCGGTCGTAGCGCAGCGGCAGAAGGTTGCCTTACATTCTGGAGGTCGTGGGTGCTAACCCCGGCATGGACCAGTGACTTCATTTTCTAAGTTACGTACATTTATGAAGTTGTAGTCGCAATCCGCTAACGTTGAAGGAATTAAAACATCGTGGTCAAGCCTGAGTGTCTGAGGTGTTCACATGCGCTTGAAATTGCCAATCCGCGGTGACAATTAAGCCCTTACTCTCTTTCTAACTTAGGTGAATCGGAGGTACCCTTAAACATTTTTTTTTTTAAGATTTTACCCTACGGTTTTGTCGGCGTGATTAAATTTCAGCTTTCTAGAACTTGTTGTCTCTCTGCTAAGCCGCTGACAGACAGACAGACAGACAGACAGACAGACGGAGAGAGACGGACTGGTAGACGGACGGTCGGACGGACGGGCGTGTCGAGACTATAAGTGAAAGTGAAATTGTCTTTATTGTCAATAAAAATGAAATAAAGTACCTACAGTCATCATCATCATTCAGCCACAAGAAGTCTACTGCTGGACATAGGCCTCCTCCATGGATGTCCAAAAAGACCGGTTGGAAGCGGCTTGCATCTAGCGTCTTCCTGCCACTTGTATGAGGTCCTCTGCCCATCTTGTGGCTGGTCCTCGTACGCTGCGCTTGCCGATATGTGGTGAGTTGGAGAACCCTTCGGCCCCATAAACTGCGTAGGTACTATGTGCCCCGCCCACTGCCACTTCAACTTACAACTTACTAATCCGCTGGACCATAAAGTACAAGTAACCAAATAAAATTTTAAAAACTGAGTTTGGCAAAAAGCCTTATTTTCAACCTACAGTTGTCAGAAATATGCTCCACTGCGGTTTCCTTGTTGACTCCGGAACCCTAAAATGAGATATTTAAGGAACTCACAAACCAAAGCAAACGTGGTCGCGGTCGCGGTGACGTTAACGGTCATTTGCTGCAGAAGTATTTTGCATCATTTACTGCAGTATTATTTGTATGGGGACGCATTAAAAACGCGTTCTAACCGCGAACGCAGCGATCATTTGTTTAGCGGTCAATGGATTAATCGCGTCCATACAAATACTCATTCAAACGCAGCATAGGACGCCCACCAGGGGGCGAGTTTCATAAAACTACACATCGTAGTTTATTACGACAATTCGAGGTACATGGCGTAGCCGCGTCTACTTGGTAATCTGAGGGTTACCAATCGAATTGTCACTGTAAACCAAAAATTGTAGTTGTAGGAAACCCAGCTCGCTGGACCGACGATCTGTCTGAGGTATATCGCTGGCAGAGGCTGGATGAGGATGGCCGAGGACACAAGGAAGCGGCGTGCATTGCGGGGCTTCTGCCCAGCTGTGGACGAGTACGGGCTGATTGATTGATACAAATACTACTGCAGCAAATGACTGCCACCGCGAGCGAGACCGCTTTGGTTTGTGAGTTCCTTTCATCATCATCATCAACCCATTATGTCCCCACCGAGGGGCACGGGTCTCTTCCCTGAGGAAGGTATAGGCCATACTCCACCACGGGGGCCAAGTCCGGATTGGTGGAGGCTTGTAGACTAGTGGCTCGTCTACTGTCAGAAGTTGTCAAGCCGCCCTAAGGCCTCTGACTTGGCTTAACGACTGCCATCTATCGACGGCAGCCGGCACCAACAGCTTAACGTGCCTTGCGAAGCACGGAACCGCTCGGAAGAATGCCACTAGCGTTAGGCATAGACGGCGACCCATCCATGCACTGAACGCGCCCTGTGTTGCTTAACCTTCGTGATCGTTTAAGATCACTCAGGCAGCCGGGGCTACAGGCAGTTCCTTTATTATGTTTAAATAAGGTGTGTTTTTTTTTTTTCGATTTGTCCGTATACCTTTGCATTGTTCTTGCGAAGTCATCTTTAAAGTTGAGACGTAGAGTAAATGCATATTATTGCTGTGCAGATAGATATGTGTCCTTTTTATTTAATAAGACCATATTTGTCAATAGTCAGATAAAATTTAACTGGAGAATAAAACTGATGTCGTCACTGTCTTGTCGTATGATTTAGACAGTGATAGATTTATTCTCCAGTTAAGTTTTATCTGACTATTGAAAAATTGCCCCTAAATCAAATAGGTTACGGTAATATACCTAGGCTTTTAATGCTTTTGTAACAATGGTATTTTTTCTGTAAGTAAAAACTGTGAAATGGTTTTTTTAAACATTATTATACTCTCACACGAGCGGTGGTAGAACAGTGGTCTTGGAAGCGAGAGGTTGGATTCCAAGTGCGGGCATGTACCTATGACTTTGTTTTCTAAGTTATGTACATTTGTGAAGTTATATAGCAGTACCACTCGCTAACGGTAAAGGAAAACATCGTGAGGAAACCTGAGTGTCTGAGCTATTCACATACCTCAGCGCTTGTAATCGCCAATCCACGGTAGGCACGCGTGGTGATTCAGCCCGTACTCTCTCTCTGAGAGAAGGGCTGTGCCCTACTGTGGGACGTATATAGGCTGCTTATGATGATGATAATACTCACACCTGTATCCGGGAGGGGTAGGCATAGACAGGGCTTGGCACTTGTCGCCGACAGACCTCTTTTCTGTTTTAAGAAAAACCTAAACGACACTAAATAAAAAAAAAACTGAACAAGTTTATTTTTACCTATAATAAACTTGCTAAGTGTTTCAGGTGAAAATACAAAAATAATCCCGCTAAAAACATATATGTAACAGACTTGTTCAAATATAAAGGTCGTTTAAAAATAGATAATGCTTCAGTGTGCCATCCTCTTAACATTTCAAAGATACAAATAAGACCAAAAGGGATGAAGCTAGGCTAAACGCCAAGAGTGAGGGGGAGAGGTAGATAATGTGCGTAAGAGCCAGCCGTATATGGGGGACGCGTGAGAGCGAAAGAGAACGCGATATAATTAAAACTTTTGTCGCGCAGGCTTTCCGAGGGAACAGTAGAAAGGAACAGGAAAGGAACAGAGAGCCTAGACATTTTATTAATTTTATTTTAAACTTTGCGTTCTGTCGAAAGTTTGTCAAACTTTACATGCTAGTAGGCATTACTGACGAGTTAGCAAAGTAAATTGAGATAAGATAATTAATTTATTTTACGAATAAAAGTTACGCACTTATTGTTCGCTCAAGTACATTACTTAGGTACCTTTTATAATTATGAAAATATATAAAATGTTGATAGATATATTTAAAAATGTAATAAAAAAAACGAATGAAAATGCCAAATATCCAAAAAGCAATCTATATTACTCATTCTTCATCATCATCATCAGCCATTTGACGCCCTCTGCAGGACATAGGCCTCACTCATGGTTTTCCGAGCTTCCCGGTCTTGTGCCGCCGGCATCCAGCGACTCTTGCCAGCGTAACCAGGTCGTCAGACCATCTGGTGGGGCCTTCCCTTCCCTTCCCATATTAGTCATTTTATCATTAGTAAATGCGCAAGTCCGTGTTAAACCCAAGAAGCATTCTCTACTTAGAATGCTTCTTGCATTCCTTAGCTTTTTTGACACGCATCTGTCCATTGGCATAGGCAAAATCGTGTTACGACTTAAAGAGTTTTGGACCATTTAAGTCAACACGTTTAATATATGAGCAAAGCGAGTCATTAAAAAACACCAACCTGGTCTCTGCCTGCCCCTCCGGAATACAGGCGCGAGTTTTTATTTTTTATTTAGTGTATGTTATGTTTGTCTAAAAACAGCGGACCCCTAGCGTAGACTTGAGAGGAGCTCCATAGCTTTCATTGTTCTGTTTTAGTAGTATATATTTCAATGAATTCCCGGTTATAGGTACCCTCTTTTTTATCCGACTTGCTCGAAGAAAGAATTTATGAATTGGTAATGCAAGTTAGGATTTTCGTAAACAAATGGAAATACAAGAATTCTGTATTAGAAATTAGAACTGATAATCTTAGCGACTAGTGTGGTCAGTAAGGTGACTGAGCCATATTGTGAAAATGTAAACCTTTGTAGTAAACCAGAGTTCAGTCTAGGACTTGAAAATACTATAATTTCATATAAATATTTCGACTTCGTTTTTTTTTTAAATATTTAATAAATGGGGTGAGATAGGGGAATAGAGATTTCATTCTCTTTTTTAATAATAATAAGTTCCACACAACAGAATCACTTGACCTGGTCCCAAAATACGATGCCCTGTGCTATGTTAACCAGGCAAGGACATCACAAACATGGAAATACACCCAGACTGAGGCCATTTGTACGGCGGCTCCCAGTGGGATCGGACCCACGACCTCTACCTTGGTAGTAAGCGTCTTAACGGCTTTTTATTCATTTAGATCAGATACATAGGCGGAGCTATGCAAATAAAGTAATAAATCAAAGTTTTACACAACAAGTCCGCCCAAAGGAATGTATACATCATTCGACTAACATGTGGACTTTAGTTTTAAGTTTTTGAAGAAAAACTAAAAAATAATAATAATGATAATAACACTGGTTGGTTGGTACCAAATCCCCCCGTGTGTCGCCACCCCTGCACATTCATTTGGTCGAAGCGAATGGCGCGGGGGTCAGCGCGCTTACACGGCCGGGTTTACAGCTAAAACTGATATTGTTTCTGGGACCCATTTGGAGCCTCTTTAAAAATATAATGTAAATCACTATAAAAGTGGCCAAGTGCGATTCGGACAGTTAAATGAAAATAACATAATTATTTAAGGCGGGGCTCCCATAGGTACCACAAACGTAATTTTTTGTCGATTTTTCTCGATCTTTGTATCTGTTGTATAGATGATGGCACGGAACCCTTTGTGCGGGAGTCCGACTCGCACTTGTTAGTATTTATTGTTATAGCAGCAAAAGAAAAACATCATCTGTGAAAATTTCAATTGCCTACGGTTCATGAGATACAGCCTGGTGACAGACAGCCAAACAGACAGACAGACGGTCAGTGAAGTCTTAGTAATAGGGTCTCGTTTGGCACCCTTCGGGTACGGAACCCTAAAAAAGTTAACGTGAAGGAAAACATCGTGAGGAAACCTGAGTTGTAATGTAAAGAATGTAAAGTACATTCGACAGCGGATCCCCCCATGTCTGAGGGGTTCACATACCTCAGCGCTTGAAATTGCCAATACGCGGTGGGTACGCTTGGTGATTAAGCCCGTACTCTCTCTCTGAGAGGAGGCCTGTGCCCTACAGTGGGACGTATATAGCTACATAAAAAACTATAAAAACACTCACAGTACTTCGCACTTAATTTTTTTTTATTATATTATATTCTCTTTGTTGCACTAACCCGTGCTGAGGACAATATAATTCTTTTTTTTGTTTAACTGAAATCACTTTAGTGTCATTGTCAAGACACAGATTCACAAAAATGGCGGAGGGTTGATCCCTCTTCTGATGTCGTCACACGCGATCACAGGCAGTCTTATCGCGCTTTGTGTAAACTTTAACATTTTGAGGCCGGTTTCTCTTGATCCAAAGACTTGTCTTGAGAGTTCATATTTTGTATTCGATATGGTGTTTCTTGTGACTGAAGCATTTGGTTATATTGCTGACAGACTGCCGATAATCTTGAAAACATTAAACGGGACCTGGCGACCGCGGACCGGACGACGCAGTGAGGGAAGGCCCCCCACCAGATGGTCTGATCTGACGACCTGGTTACGGTGGCGGGGAGTCGCTGGATGCGGGCGGCACAACATCGGGAAGCTTGGAAAACCATGAGGGAGGCCTATGTCCTGCCGTAGGCGTCAAATGGCTGATGATGATGATGATGATGATGAAACGATGGTGTTTTTTAATTACTCGCTATGATCATATATTAAACGTGTTGACTTAAATGGTCCAAAACTCTTAAGTCGTAACACGATTTTGCCTATGCCAATGGACAGATGCGTGTCAAAAAGCTAAGGAATGCAAGAAGCATTCTAAGTAATGAATGCTTCTTGGGTTTAGCACGGACTTGCGCATTCACTAATGATAATGTCTAATATGGGAAGGGAAGGGAAGGCCCCACCAGATGGTCTGACGACCTGGTTACGGTGGCGGGGAGTCGCCGGATGCGGGCGGCACAACACCGGGAAGCTTGGAAAACCATGAGTGAGGCCTATGTCCTGCCGTAGGCGTCAAATGGCTGATGATGATGATGATGATGAAACGGGTCTAATAGAGATTACTTATTAGGTAAACTTAATTAGCTATCATTACCTAATAAGTAATCGCGAGTAGCCCGTTTCATGTATAACTATGTATGAACATCGCAAGTCATTAAAAAATACTAATGAATTTGAACATTTATCGCCGGTATTTTAGTCATAACAAAAATTTACAATAATTATTGTTATTGCTTAAGTTTTCCCCCCGTGTGCGGGCACCTCGTGTCGTATCCATTTGGTTGAAATTGCTGTTTAAAGGCGCGTTCATACTGCGTTACTTTACGTATTTTTTTATGAAAATCGTGCTTTTTTTAAGTTTAATGCTTTGTCGTTTATATACATATGGACAGGAACAACAAAATTCAAAACTTTTTACCTCAAAGGCATACGGTTGGTTTCACATTAATTGGAAAGAGCTATGAGGGCATATGGCATACGGTAGGTACTATGTAAATACCTACCTGGTTAAGTTTTAGCAGCCTCGCAGATTTGTAGACAGTGTGTACATGGTTACCTCAAAAGTGTGCAATTCCTGAATCACCCCAATAACTATCACAGTTTGCGTTTCACAGCGGATTTTGTTCTATGTCTATCTATATCTGTGGTTCTATGACTTGATTTCTCCATTGATATTTTTTTAAATTCTACGGTTTACATTATTCATTGATGATACGGATGGGAAGCAATGGTCGAGATTCGCATGTAAAGGGGTCAAAATCAAAATCAAAATCAATTTTTTTTATTCAAAGTAGCACAGAAACTGCGACTTAATGAACGTTACAAGTTAAACTAGGTGTCCATTTCAAAATCTAGATCATTTTGGAGAAAAAATGGGTGGGTGATCTATTCACGTGCTGGTTGTTTATTAAATTGACAAAGAAACCTCAACGTCACAGAAAAAATACAGATAAATGAACTAATATGAACAACAACAGAAAAAAACGTAATACATAACAGACAAAATACAAAAAAAAAACTACAGATGTAGCCTGCAAATTTGCACTTTACGCGCTCTACCCAACGTCGCAGACTTCGTTAAAACGTTGTCGTACATAAAACAATGTTCATTCTATTTAAAACATATTGTTTTCCGGATTGTCTATCAAACAGTGTCACTACGAAAGAGAAAACCCGTAGAAACTAACGAAAAAGATTTTTTTTTCAAAGGTGTTAGAACAAAAGTTGTTGGTAGGTAAATAACAAACTCTAATTGTATGTTTCAAGAATTGCGCGTTTTTTAGGCAACTATGTGTAGTATATGCGCAGCCGAGTCTGATAACACTTGTCATTATCAATAAATAGAATTATTGTGATTGATTGATAGTCCTCTACGCAAAGGAAACAAATCTAGTAAACGCGCGCGGTTTCACCCGCCCGTATGTGGAAATGTTTACGAGACAAGATATGACTTTCGTAAACTACCTTCACATTATTAACTTAAGTTCAGATTCATTTACTTGAAATATTGTGAGAAGAGTCCAGAGTAAATGAATCTGGACTTAAGTTAAGAATGAGAACATATTTAATTATTTTTCTCGACAAGGTATTAATAGGTACAACGTACTTAAGCACTTTCATTCAGTAATATAATAATTTTACTTTTATAACAAAAAACTATAACATCATACACGTTTAAGATTCCAAGATTGCTTGTCCAAACAAATATACATAAACACACGTATATATATATAAATGTCACGTAATTTTCGACTTTGGGCCTGAGTGCTTACGGTGCGTTTTCCTCGGGCGGCGAAACTTTGGCTTATTTGAAAACCGAACACGTTTTTTGTCTGTGTGCGTAATCTTGGTTCACACTGGGTGGTTTTGGAAAAAGGACTCGTTCGATTTTCTTACTCTTGTTAGGCTAGGAAGGTGCCAGTATTTGACAAAGTAAAAAGTTTTCATTTATCCACGTATTAGTAGATATATTTTCGTGTTTTGAATAATTTATTGTCACTTTTTTTTCATTTGTATAAGAGTAGGTAACATTGTAAAGATCAACTATAACCTAAAATTATTTCAATTAAAGCTGCAGAACCACGAATGAATAGAAAAATTATGAAAATTTCGTGGCTATAAAATCGGCACGAGAGATCGCGTGCTATGGCGGTGGTTATCGAAATTTTTGATTCCAAACCGTTTATAGACGCTTCATTCGCCGAATAATTTTCGTTCGATTTTTAGGGTCCCGCTGTAAGAAATTCCCTTTTTATCGGTTAGAAGGTTTTTAGATAAATTAGGTACCTACCTACTTAATGCCTAACGCTAGTGGCATTTTTCCGAGCGGTTCCGTGCTTCGCAAGGCACGTTAAGCTGTTGGTGCCGGCTGCCGTCGATAGATGGCAGTCGTTAAGCCAAGTCAGAGGCCTTAGGGCGGCTTGACAACTTCTGACAGTAGACGAGCTACTAGTCTACAAGCCTCCACCAATCCGGACTTGGCCCCCGTGGTGGATTATGGCCTATACCTTCCTCAGGGAAGAGACCCGTGCCCCTCGGTGGGGACATAATGGGTTGATGATGATGAGACATTATTTCAGATTTTATTAGTTATACTGAGAGGTAGAATGACAAATTCCCGGAAATTGGTAAAGCGAGGAATTAAATTTTTGTGTCACTTTCTAAGGTTCTGCGTTTCCGGCGTGCGTGCATGCAACGACTAATGAATGTTGAGGAAGCGAAAGTGATCTGTCAGGAATCAGGATCGTAGCAAGTGGCAGTCCCTGGTCTCTGCCTACCCCTCTGGGATACAGGCGTGAGTTTATGTTATGTTATGTCTAAGGTTCTTAAACTAATTTATTATGCTTAGGAATCTGCATACATATTTTTTATTGTAAGAAACGGTACTACGTTCATACTAAAAAGTGTAAAAAGCTCAGTAAATTATCCAACTATCCGGATTGCAAATATATTTTGTGTTAGTACGTGGCATGATCTAACTAAAATTTACAATTTTGGATTTTGGTCCCACCTTGTTAGGTGTTTTAGGTGTTTATGCACAGCAGTCGGGTTATTTGTTATTTTTATTTCGGATTTTTAGCATTAGCTGCGCCATCTGGTGAAGACGTAAAGAACTTCATGCAAAATAGATGGAGAATTTGGATTTTTTCAGTTTTTGTTTTTTTGTCGCATTTTTTTTTCAATATAGCCTATTTCACAAGAGCAATTATCACGAATCGATTGAGATTTTAGGTATTTGTCAAAACTAACGATTGGTTAAGGAGTTGTATGTGAGGGAAGGAAGATAGTCTAACTTACAGACTTACATGCGAGCCAAATACATTACCCTTCTCTTGGTCTCCGCCGCAGTGGAGTAAAAAAGAGTTGGATAGGCAAAAATCGTTGTAAAATGTGTTGTAGACAGTAAATAAAAATGTTATTGCAAAAGCGATTACGTACCTAAATATCTACAATGTTCATAATGAATTTCCAGCACTTAAACAAATACTGTCTTCGTTATTAATATTATTACCTTCGTAAAAATATTGTGTTATTGTAGGTTCTTGCGTACTTAGGTTGCTATAGCAAAGAGCTCGCCAGTTATAGTCTGACCGAACATTTTAAGTCGGAAATTAAGCCGCCGGCGCCACATTCGCAGATTTTTCCCTTTATTTAATGTTTTGGCTTACCTACTTGAGTATTTCAACGTGTAGGTCTCTTTTCTTCTTCATCTTTTTGGCACATCTCGTTATCATTTAGTTAGTTGATTCAAAGTCGATGTTTTATTTTTATTGCGGAATATACCTTAATTGAATTGGAGCAAAAAAATTTCAATTTAGTTTAGTTAAGGCGTCATCATCAATCCCATAACACAAAGTAAAATAAAACAACAACAATCTACCTTCAAATAACTTACCCTAGTAAAATCTGAATTCAACTCGATTTTATTATAAGAACAAAATGTACAGGTTAATTAGCTTTCGACTGTGAAGCCAATATTTCACTAGACTAATATGTAATATCCATTGCGGGTTTTAAAGGCTGTATTTTGATACTGATTCGGTAAATGTATATCTAATCAACTTTAAAAAGGGCCCTAAATCACACCAACCGGCCCTCTAGTAAAATCACCCTTTCTAGAAAACGCAACAATAACGCAATAGTAGAAGTGAATTTTGGTGTTAATTTTGACTTATAAAATTATAATCTACGGCCATTTCAAAGAAAAAATATTTCTTTAAATATAGTAGTTTAATAATTATTCTATAAGTTTCATTTCCGGTTTGTTTTTTCCTAGCTCTATCTATCGCTCACGTTTTTCTTTACGTTACACTACAGTAAATACACAGATTTGGAACTATCAAAAAAGGATCACTGTCCTCATTAAAATAGAGTACCAAATCTCGCCGCGTCAATGAAAATTCAAGGATAGAATACCTCCAAGTACGTGTGCGAGCGGGTAAGAATACGGAGCAATCGTGAAACACAGATACGGCCGCGCCGTCGACCAAAATGCCCGTGCTTCTGCCGACGCGGTTACGGGGACAGCGCGTGTTTTGACTTATTTTTGTCAAACGAACGCCATATTGTTTGATTATCGCCTAATTATTATTATAGCAGTAATTTTTTTTTACCCGGATTAAAGTGCGGAAACCTCGGCTGTGTTCATCTTATTAAAAAAAAGAAGTTTTCTTTTTCTTGGATCACCTTTGCTGACGGTTCAGTGATTTGTGCCAATTGTGGTGATTAAATTGTGATTGATCATGTGAAGTGTCATTTATTAATAGCTAAAAAAGCTAATCAATGTTTGATCCAAGATCATATTTAACTATAACAGATAATAACTATAAAACGGGTTTACTTAGCGAAAACAAATAAAAGCATTTCATAATTAGGCATTTCTAAACGTGCCCTAGAAAAAAAAGAAACCTAAAACAATGGACGACGATATTGTGTTTTGTCTCATTTCGAATTTGGAATCGTGTGGTGCCGTGAAATCTAAAAATAAGCTGCTTATATATACCAAGTTTTGACTGAGTGCGGTGTTCTAAATTTAAAAGTGCATCTACGCCAAAGTTAATTAAAAAAAATATGCAATGCAGTTCATCCAAGCAATGCACAATGACGAATTCCAATAGAAATGTGTCTGTTTTTGTTATGTTGAAGTGATTACGTGGTTTTTCCTGCCTCTTTGTCTCTTGGATCATATAAAACTATGGATAAGCCGACTTACAAGGTACGTTTCACTCTAAAATTAATTTGTTTTTATTTTTATGATTGCCTGGCAATGTGCTCAAAAAACTCTTTTAGATAGCTATGAACTGCCTAATTTATCGCTAAGTGAGCAAATACTGAATTTATTTGGTAGTCGCCTAATAAATCGTTAGGAGGAATAAACCTTATTGATTCTCGTTATGTTGGTAGGTAGGTATTAAATTGTAAGTATAAAAACAGAGTTAGGTGACGTCATCCATTGTCTTAAACACATGCAACGTTCGCATACCTATGTGTGTTTCTTGAAGAAGATTGTACGTGATTTTACCCGAGAATTCTTTTGGATCAATCGATGATTTTTTTTTGTGACATTTAATTTAAAAACTATGAAAACATAACCAACTAGATTAGTGCCTTTGGTAATCTCAAAAGTGATGATTAAAATATTGAAATTATTATTAGTGGTGGGGGACTGTCTCTGCCGAGCTACACAGTATCAGCTAGCATTCTAGTGTTGGGGTATATAATTGGCTCTATCGCTATCGATTTTTTTACAAATTTACCTACGTGGGTTCACAAGTTTTTTAGTGGTCTACTGACTGGTGAGGAAAATCCGATTTTTTTAGAGTAGCAATGAGTTTTTGTGTCTGCGACTGGAGGCATGTCGGGTTCTAATTAAAAGAGTCCTCTGAATCCTAAGAATTCTCTTCATTTTGGCACCTGTACTTACGTCACGAGTACCCATAAACTATAAATGGAATATTAACTTGTCGTCGTCATTACTACGGCCACATAATTAATTAATGCCAACCACTTTATCGCTTGCAATGTTATTGTGTAATAAAATATGGCACTATAAACTACGTGAGTGGGAAATTAAAATAATGTATCAGATTGGAAACTCTGCATTACAAATAAATGCATTGGAAGCACAAGATTTCATACACTTTATTTGGAATAAAAAATATATTATGTAGTAAAATTTTATTTTTATTACTACTTGTGGTTCTTGAAGTCTAATCATAATGAAATGCATTGTATTAAGTATTACGCATATAAGTGAAAGTGACTTATTCATTTTATTGTTTGTGTTACGAACTCTTATCATTAACTATAACTGTATCAGATGCATTTTCACTCGATAAGTCCCTACTTGAATTCAACTGACCTCTGCGCAGTGCTTAGTACCCGTTTCGCCCATTGTTAGGAAAAGTTGAAAAAAACATCTCCAGTAGGTAATTAATGAAGTACAGAAGATATTATTGACAAATTCCTCGCATCACTTCTTCATCATCATCATCAGCCATTTGACGCCTACCTACTGTAGGGCATAGGCCTCCTTCGTGGTTTTCATAATCATGGGCTTGGAAAAGTCAATTAATTGATTAAATGCTGTATAACACACATTTAAGAAAGTGGTGCAAGTTGGCCCAAATTGAAGACTTCACAAGGATTTCTAGGATTTACATAAAAAAAAGTCGTTGAATGACACTAAAATATCGTTAATCCCTGTGATAACTCGTACAGAATACAAAAGTGCGTAATTGTACCGAGCGAGTAAGAATTATTGACGAAAAGAGGAATGCTCTTTATATTTCGTTAAAATATTGGCCAAATAGGTAAGTAAGTGTAACTGTAATTGAACCTTTTCATTTTCTTTACACATCTACTACATAAACTCATGCCTGTTCCTAAGGGGTAAGTATGGTTTTAAGTCGGCTAAAAAAAAAAAAACAAAACCGTCAATAGGTTTTTGTAAGGGGAAGCGGGGATGTGTCAAGTTCCACTATAAAACGAGGTTTTTATCGATAATTATACGTATTTGTGCCCCATCACTACGCGGCAAGGCGGCCATTTGTTGCCATTTACCGTGACGCGTATTGACATTTTTTGTTTTTTTTTCTTGCGGCCACGTTCCGTTTTGAAGTTATGTAGTGCTTAGAGTTTTTTTTTCTGTAATTATTCATTAGGTAATAGAAGGGGAATTTTTCCTGATGTTTGGGAATTGGCAAATCAGTTGGTTAAAACGTTTGGCGTCGCCAGCCGATATCGACGTCACGACAGCGCACCGCGATGCGACTTGCGAGTGTATTCAGACGTAATCACATTTACACACACATCTACCTACCACATTGTGCACGTATAGGTCTTTTGTTGAATGGAGAGCTTCTCATTTTTTTCACTTAAGTAATAATCTGATATTGTCTCGTATAACCGGATTCTTTGTAAAATGCGACATATAGATACATAAATAATTTATTTACAAGACACACATTATAAATCTTTTCACAAGTAACAGCAACGGTGGCTGTTTGCTTCCCTTACACGTTATAGACGGCAATATTGTGTGAGCAAGAGGGGAATAGCTGCCAATTTAACAACTAATTCGCCTAGCATCAACATTATTCCGTTCGATAAGAAAGATGCTTTATCAAAACATAAAAAGCAAAAAAAAATCTTTTAGTCGCGAAGAAATCGTAATCGTTTCATCATCATCAACCCATTATGTCCCCACCGAGGGGCACGGGTCTCTTCCCTGCGGAAGGTATAGGCCATACTCCACCACGGGGGCCAAGTCCGGATTGGTGGAGGCTTGTAGACTAGTGGCTCGTCTACTGTCAGAAGTTGTCAAGCCGCCCTAAGGCCTCTGACTTGGCTTAACGACTGCCATCTATCGACGGCAGCCGGCACCAACAGCTTAACGTGCCTTGCGTAGCACGGAACCGCTCGGAAAAATGCCACTAGCGTTAGGCATAGACGGCGACCCATCCATGCACTGAACGCACGTAATCGTTTACTATTAGGAAATTCCAATATGTTTCACATTACAAAATTGTTAATTAAATTAAAATAAAATCCAAAACTAAGCGAGCAGTCGGTTCTTCTAGGCTTGTGGAAAGTTAGTTAGCCGTCCTATAAATTATTGGATAACTTTGCAAAGTCGTGCAGAACAAGCTGAGTTCTCGATAAATATCTATAGTTAGTCTTGAGACTGTGTGTGAATTGTGTGACACATACGGATACATCAGCCCATATTATTTAAAACCAATGGTATTGTTTTATTTTTCCTGCCAGGAAATAGTTGAAATGCTTTTACGGTTCCGTAGTCCGACAAGGAACCCTTATAGTTTCGCCATGTCCGTCTGTCTGTCTGTCTGTCTGTCTGTCCGTCCGCGGCCTAGCGCAAAGACCGGCGGTACTAGAAAGCTGTAATTTGGTGTGTGTACATATTTATCATTCCGACAAAGTTAAGCAATAATTTTTTTTTTTAGGTTTCTCCCCTATCATGAAAAGTGGGGATGTTTTTTTTCTCGTCCACCCCATCATGTAGGGTATCGTTGGATTGGAAAAATATTGTGGGTGTAGGAAGACCATTTTTTGATTTAGGGTTCCGTTTGCGAAATATTAAGCTTTAAAGCGCACGCAATTTTTTGTCCGAGTAGGGTGTCCCCCCCTCTCTTGGCTAAACGGTTGATTGTATAAACGTGAAAAAATTCAGGGTACTAGCACATCTAATGAACTTGAAAGGATAAGTATCACGGCGAAGTAGGTCTTACTAGTTAACGAGTAATAGGCAACGAACTTATAAAAGTAAAATTTCGTACAAAGCCCACTGAAAATGACTGCGATGAAGTTGGTAGTTCTGTAAAGCAGATTAAAAAAACCCTCTTTCTACAGAACCCTACATTGCGCGTGGCCCGACACGCATTTGGCCGGTTTTTTTATGTCAGTGAGTGCATCCAATAAATAATGGCTAGAATACCTTTTTAAGCGATTCCAATCGTCTAACTAACTGTCAAATTCAATTCAAATGTAGAGAAGTAGAATTGCCCAGGATTTGCTGCGCGTACCTAATATAGGAGCAGAACAAGGTAACTTCACGGTAAATGCCTATAGTTAGTCTAGAACATGTGTGAGTTGCGTGACACAGGGATAATGTATGAATGCTTACAAAATTTCAAGTCAACACATCCTTGCACTCTCGACGCCGATGTGGCCGCTGTTTAGTACTGGCACATACAGATTTAAAAACTCGTTGTTTAAATTCGCGATCGTCGTTTAACAACCAATCTACCAATCGCGACAGTAAAACAGATTTCTTGTGCCCATAAAGCTTTTACCGACACTCAAGCAAATCTGACACAAACAAATAACCCGAACTCGAGTTTTTTCACAAAACAAATATCAAAACTGCTCGATCCTAGTCCGTTGAAACATTTTGCCGTAAGAAAATCGATGCCCCGCACTCAGCGATCAACTATGGCCTTCAGGTAATGGAGATAGGGTTCAAACTGGCCTAACTGCTCGAGTATTCAAATGCCTAGTGTCGGGATCTTCCTATCGAATCCAATATTTTTTTTTTCCATTGTTATGTCGTAAGTACGAGTTTGTAAAGCAGAGGAGTGAATTTAAATAAGATTGAATTATTATTATTAGATACAGTGTTGTGTATGTATACTTTATGGTTACTTTATGCTTTATGTATGCTTTATGGTTACGGCTTAACGTGATGAATTGTTCTTTCTGAGCCTCGGTAATAAAAAAAACTTTACATACTTTTTGAAGTATAGATATTAACATTTTTTTTTTTTCAAAAAGTGAACTTATACATTACAAATTAACTTTAATTATTAAAAAATATTGTGCTTTACAAAATTACCATAATCGGAATTTTCTGCCTGCGAGCAAAACAATAGTTCAAAGAAAATGATCACATTGTCATAATGTCGATCTGTCATTATTCCTTACAGATTTAAAAAAGATGTACAAAAATCTGTGATGCGTAATTATTATTATTATTTATTAAATGTAGGGCTAAGCGGGAAGTACCCGTTTCTCTACCCTTGTGATAGTACTGGCCATTGGATTAGGTGCCCTCTACAAGCGGTCTTGATACTTGATATAATTTAAATAAAAATTACTACTACATATTTTTTTCATTTATTTATTCCTCGTTGCCTCGTTGGTATAACAAGTAAAATAAATCTTGATACCAGACATCTTTGTCTTGTAAATAATCCTTAACTATAGGCTCCACCAATCCGGACTTGGCCCCCGTGGTGGAGTATGACCTATACCTTCCTCAGGGAAGAGACCCGTGCCCCTCGGTGGGGACATAATGGGTTGATGATGATAGGCTTATTTTCACAGAGTATGCTTAACACTGCAATCCTCGGCGCTGCAGCCTCCGAGTGGTCCATCTATTGTGAGTGAAGGTGCCACCGGACGCTGTATAAATGATATGATTACGTAGATGCACAGGCCAAAGTTTTTATGCTTAACACATTTTTTAAACCGCGTCGGCGGTAACGTATTTTGGCTAATAATATAACTTGATAAATCTTATTCTAGAACCGTGTACGACTGTATCTGTACCCCATAGATAATGTATTAAGTTCCTATAAACAATAAACCAATTTTTTATTATTTATGTTTTATATAGCCTATAGACGTCCCACTGCTGAGCACTGGCCTTCTCTCAGAGAGAGTATGGGCTTAATAACCACGCATGCCCAGATTGTTATTAACTTAATTCCAGAATTTTACTTGAAGAGTCCAACCAGATGTGTAGTGCTTACGAACGTTTTAAGAAGGTTTTCGCCGCTTTCAGTACATCAAATAGGTTTCAGAGAGCGGCTATACAGATATAAGAAAAAATGTAAATATTGTATTTTCAAAATAAAAAAAATATTATTATTATTTTATTAATTAGGGACCACCAACACATACAACTTTCACAATTAATGGAAAAATCTATCATTCTTATGTGCACTAAAAAAATCACTAGTTAAAAATAACAGATTATTAGTGTCCTGAAACCAATTAGTAGAGATCGCGTACGTAAAGATTGCGATATCGACTACTTGCGTTCCAGCTAGCAGACTGAGAATCCCACCACTTTCGAGGCAAGTATCAAGACGGCACGGGCGCCATCTTGAACTGAAACGTAATTTAATGGCTCTAAGCTCACATAGACATTATACTGCAGAAGGACTCAGCACGGTTGATGAATTGAGCATATCATGCATTATATAAACTCACGCCTATATCCCGGAAGGGTAGGCAGAGACCAGGGTTTGGCCACTAGCCACGATTCTGAATAGACTCTTTCGCTTCATCAACATTCACTAGTCCTTGCATGCACGCACGCCGGTTTCGGGTACTTTGTATCTTGCCCTTTGCTAATGCATCCCCTTTTCGAAGTATGTCGTCCTGGGACTTTATTTGCATTCCATCATAGCTGTTTCTTGTCAGTATTAATCCAAAACTGACCGTCATTATTTTTAATTGTTTCTTAACAGTAAACCGTTCGAGCTTGGGCAATAATAACAATACCTTCCAGACAACACAATCACTGGTACGAAACTAGGATACCCTGTGCTATGGTAACCAGGCAAGGACATCGCAAACACGGAAGTTCACCCGGACTGAGGCCACTTGTACAAATTCACGGCGGCCCCCAGTGGGAATCGAACCCACGACCTCCGGCATGGTAATGAGACGTGATATCGCTAAACCAACGAGGCAGTCATTAATTGGCAGATATATTGATAATACCGATCTAATATGCCCATTTCAAATATGTTTAAAATAATAAATTCTTTCAAAAATTATGTGTTTGGTGGAACATCTGGCTACCCATGGCACAGGGAATCGTAGTTTGGTAGCCAGTAACCACTTTTTAACCCTTTTCTAAATAAAGTTTTTTCATTTTTTCACATGGTGACAGGATCCCTTCAACTGATAACAGCAGACACTTCGAGCCTAATAATACCACATAATACTGAGTAGGAATTGCCGCCGCTGTTTGAGACTTTAAATTACCGGCGAATTTGCAATAAGTGCGCGAATTGTGTATATCATCAGGTGCCTGTTTCAATGAACTGCAATTCATGGTTTACAATTGCAATTCGATGTATATTCCAAAGTCGATTCACGCACAGATCAACAATTAGGACGACTCTGCTACGCAAGCAATGTGGATCGAATTGTCATAATACGAATTGTAGTCTATGAAACTTCTGTGCTGGTTGTTCTGTGTCTAAAACGTCAATGTCCTTGTAGAGTTAACTAGTAGATAAAAAAAACTACTGAGACCGGCTTGCACCAAACCTAAGTAAGGAAATAAATTTATATACGCTACGTTTTCTTAGCAACTACTGGCGAGGGATAAATACTTTGTTACGGTCTTAGGTATAAAAAGTCGATTCCACTAAAACACTGTTACGGAGTTAAAGCCAGCTTGTAAGAGGAACTCCTGGCATAAACCGGCTTTAATTCCGAATTAAAAGTGTTTCTTTTTTTAGGGTTTCGTAATTCAAAAGGAAAAACGGAACCCTTATAGGATCACTTTGTTGTCCGTCCGTCCGTCTGTCTGTCTGTCAAGACCCTTTATCTCGGGAACGCGCTGAGGTGTCGAGTTGAAATTAAAACCATATACTCAAGTGTATAGTCCCTTGAAGCTGTGAAAAAAATCAATATTCTAAGTTAACGCAGAAAAAAGATACGGCCGTTTATGCCGCAAAAAGACGTATATTTCGACACTCAAGTGAATCAACATTTGTATAGGGTACTTTCCGTTGACCTAGAACTATGAAATTAGGCAAGCAATATTGGGTTATACTACAAATACGGGGAAAAATCTGAAAACTATACATTTGTAATTAAATCATGAGGTGTTCACGTACCTCAGCGATTGAAATTGCCAATCCGCGGTGTGCGATTAAGCCCGTACTCTCTCTCTCTCTCTTTGAGAGAATGTGCCCTGCAGTGAGACGTATATGGACTACATAAAAAACAATTGTCTACCTAGTAAATAATCGCGTTAAGACCATGAAAAATTGTTGTTCAGTCCCTTCCTTATCTTAAAAGTGCAAGTTTGTGCAAACCGCCCTGTTGTTTAACATCTTCTGATTAAAGAAGTTAGCTAGAGAAGAGGTCAACCGAATAACAAATAGGTCGTGCACACAGGCATACTTAAAGTGGCTGTTTCTATCAGTCAACCCTTGCTTCGTTGGATCGAGCTTTACTTGTATTTTTAACTCCTTAGAGCTAGGTTATTCGTGACAGAATAAACAAATGCAATCCATCTCCATGGCATAATCCAGTTAATTGTCAGTTAAAAGCGACTCTGAATACTTATTATAATTGTTAGGCTTAGGGCTATCACAGTTTCGTCCAGACGATCCTACGAGTTTCAATGTTCTTCCACGAATCTGCTTCCTACTCTCTTTAACGGCCCATTTACCTAAAGTACTAATTAACTAAGAGCATTAATTGTCAACCCTAAATAAATCGTGAATGAGACAGCCAATGCTGGAGACTTGAGTGCGAAAAGGACGGCTATAGTTCCCACTTTTGTATGCGTCACACGGCGCGCAATGAGTGCCGTGTTCCAGTACAGGGGTGAGGAAAAGTGTTACTTCATATTTTCATTTCTTTTGAGATAGAAAGAAAAAAGAGTGAAATAATGTTTTACTCGAATAAGGAAGGGTCATTTATGATTTTAGCAGTCTACGTATGTATGGGAATGTAAGTTGGTATTTTATTTATTCAAGGAGAAAAACAGAATTGACAGACCTATAAGATAAAAACGTCACTGTCACTAAAGTACATTTTGCCAGTTTTTTCCGAGGTGGGTACGCGTGGTAATTGATGCCATACCCTCTCTCATGCCCTGCAGTAAGAGGTACATAGGCTATTAAAAATACCTCTAGGGTTGATATCAAATCATCATCGGACATTTGACGCCCACTGCAGGACATAGGCCTCCCTCATCGTTTTCATAACCATGAGGGGTTTTGCCATAATCGCCACGCTTGGTAGGCGGACCATAACCCGCGGACCCGCGCCACGCGCGCACAGCTCTGGGTGGGTACTGGTAGTTCTCATAGATTTGAGTTTGTGTCGAGATTTGGGAACGTGCCTACTTAAAAAAAATACTAGCGCTTTCAATAGGTATTGATAAGGGTTTACTAATGTATTGCCAAAAATCGTTTCCCAAAGTATTACTTCCCAAACTATTTTCCGCAAATTATCACTTGGCAAAAAAACATTTCTCAAAACAACTTAAAGCAAATAAACAGTTAGCAAAAGTTATTATGGCAAGTTATTGTTTACCAAATAAATACTTGGTCAATATTTGCTTGGCTTGGAAATTAACCTACACTAATAATTTCGGTTAGTTTTCGGTCTTACATGTTCAACCTAACACGCTCCTACGCGCTCCGCTACGCTACGCGCTTCGTCGCACCTATATTTTTAGCATAATAAACGTTAGTCTTAATAAAACTTGACGCAGTAAAATTATGCGAAATGATAATTTGACCAAATGAATAAAAAAAATGCGAAAGGAAAACTTGCTAAAGTTTCATTTGGGAAATGAAACTGATGCCATAAGTTTATTGGGAAGTAAAATTTGGCGGTATCCCATTGTTAAGGCTGGGCTCCCCGACATTACTCCTAAATCAGGTGTTTTAAAATAGATTTTACTATCTAATGGTTAGGTTATAATTTGTGTCGAGAAATTTTAGAAATGCCTTTTTAAAAAAAAAAATTGTATTCGATAGCTATTGATAAGGCACGTTCATTTTGCTATGGTTGTCAAACTCCCCAAAATTCATTGTATTAGTAATAAAATGAAATGAAATATAGTCGGTTTTTACTTTTTTTGGTTTTTAAACTTTTGCTTTTGATTAATTATGTTAATTAACTTTATTATACATTTATACTATAAACTCACGCCTGTATCCGAGAGCGGTAGCCAGAGACCAGTTTGCCACTTGCCACGATCCTGACAGACTTATTTCGCTTCAAAACATTCGTTAGTCTTTGCATGCACGCACGCCGGTTTCGCTTCTGAACGCGACTGTCTCACAGTTTCTAGTAAATTATCGCTGATAATGTGTGACACAGTTGTCGACCCTCGAGTTGTGCTGTACAGTCGGCCTCTGACCAACCTTTATTGCGTTTTCTAAAAATCTACCCTGACGTTCTATACTAACAGTATGTTTATGTAGTTTATTTTATATTTTGGTTTGTGAAAATAGATACTTACTTATTTAGGCTTTTTGTAGTTTATGTTGTATAGTTTATTGCACATTATATAGACCGGTTGTTTGTTGTTTGTGCTTCTCCTATTCTATAAGGTTTACTGGAAGAAATCTCTTACAGAGATAAGCTCGCCTTTGTACATGGTATTTCTTATGCAATGTCCTGTTATATGTTTTGTGTGCAGTAAGGTATAATAATATTTACAGTGTCGAGTGCACTTTTGTCACGTTTAATGCTCTGTAGACTGTACTTTTGTATAATGCCCGACCGATAACTTGAACAAAAATCCGCGCAGGGCGGGGCGAGTTTGCGATGGGCATGTAAGAGCAATTTTTTATTATAAATTTTGTTAATTTTACTTTTTTTATTGCGTTTTGTTCCGATCGAATTGAATTTTGTATAATGCCTGACAGATAACTTGAACAAAAATCCGCGATGCGAATGAAAGAGCAATTTTTTTAAGTTTATTTAGGGTTCATTATTTGTCAATGACAACATATGTCCTCGAAAAGTCAGAGTAACAGTCAGAGAACAGTCAGAAGCAAATAAAACTTTTATCATATATAAAGTGAAATTAAATCGCTAGCTATCGCCGCCTGTCTGTACTCGTAGGTTAAGAAATGTCTGCGTCATTTCCATTTTTATGTACAATGAAGTGCTCTCTATCTATCTATCTACATTTTAACCTAATAAAAACCTATTAAGCGGCTAAAAATTCCACCCATGCCGGGACTTGAACCCGCGACCTTGGGCTAACCGTGCCAGCGCTCTCCCAACTGAGCTAATGGGCAAGTGCAGGCAACAGTGAAATTTCGAGCCTCTAGGTATACAAACTTCTCTGTATTACGTATTTTTTAAATTGTCCTCAGCACGGGTAAGTGCAACGAAAATAATATAATTTTAAGGTAAGGTGTTCTAGTCTTCATAAACAAAAATATTAGTGATTTAAAAGTAATGGCTTAATATTTTTGTAGATAATCGCGTGTTTCAGCGTTTCATTCGAAATTCTAATCACGAATCAAAGCGATAGGAAGTATCGTGGCATTTCTATCACGTTAAATATTATTAGAGAGTCTATCGTCCGACATGGGAAACAAGTAAAATAATAGAGCTGGCCCATGGCGACCATAAGACGCTCGGACTACAGGGTGACTTTGAATTCGTTCACCGTATTTTGAGGGAATGTTCTTTTCATTGCGAAAAACAGTATTATTTATCAGTAATGGTATAACATTTTTGTAAATTTGTATTCGTTATTTCAAATTCAAAGTGGTAGGACTTACTGTAATTTTGAAAAATCTTTTCTTTTATGTTAAATGCGTAAGTCTTACGTCCGATACGTGTAAACAATTAAAAAAACAATTGAGCTGACCGGCGCCGACCGTATGACGCTCAAAACACATATTTTTTTGATTTTTATTTCTTTTTTCTGATATTATTTGTTTATGCTTTAAGTGAAAGTAATTTTTGATAACAAAAAAATTTTTTTTGACGCGTATTTTATTTAAAACTAGCACCATGTGTTTCTAAGTAATTTTTAGAATGTCCCCTTACAATACGGTGACCAAATTTAAAGTCACCCTGTATATGTATTTTTAACTTTCGTGTTGATTAGAGTAGGTTAATAAAGTGAAGTTTATCTAATGTCATAGGGGTCAATTGCACCTTTAAAATTTTGCTAATGAATTAAATGTCACCCTGCAGTACTGTTGTTTAGGATTAGGACTGTTTCAACTCGTTTTCAATGGGGGGTATTATTATCTGTTGTCTAATTAATAATAATAATAATATGTTACACACAATACAATCACTTGACCTGCCCCTATATTACGCTCACCAAATCCTGAGCGATTCCAATCGTTTAACTGTCAAATTAGTATGGAATTTGACAGTTAGACGATTGGAATCGCTCAGGATTTGGTGAGCGTAATTAGGCCACTGGTCCCAAACAAGGATACCCTGTGCTATGGTAACCAGGCAAGGACGTCACAAACATGAAAATACACCCAGACTGAGGCCATTTGTACAAATGTACGGCGGCACCCAGTGGGAATCGAACCCACGACCTCTGTTTTGGTAACTAATCATGGAATTCATAATTCATTTTCATATTCTTAGTTTAGTATGACAATTCGTTGTACATTGTGTAGCGATGTACTTTCCTACTTGTTAATTTGTTGTCTTTGTTATGTACATCGAATTGTCATAGTAAACCATGGATTGTAGTTCTACGAAATCGGGCCCCGGGGTCTGTTTTGTGGCGGCATACGGAACTCTATTTTGTAGAAGCGGTAAAAGTTAATGTATTAGCGACCCTTTGGCTCGAAGTGTCGTAGAATGTGAGAGTTGCAAAAGGTCCGTGGCGAGCACATGTCAACTCTGCGTTCGCACTACATACTCTGACATGACGACATAAATATAACGTCTGACGGCCGTATTCACATTCAGATTCACAAATATACGTAAATTTAGATAGCTCGCACAGTTATCTCAGTTATCAGTACAAACCCGGCATGTACCAATGTACATAAAAAAGTTCAATAAGAAGAACTTATGGTCTGTCCTAGCGATGGGCGGAGTCACATTTGTTTCAACTCGAGTAGCTCGAATCTAAATAAGGGCTGACTCGAGTAGCAACTCGAGTCAGCAACTCGGAATTTTCAACTCGAGTTTACTCGCTGTCAGCCCTACTCGAGTAAATTGACTCAAGTCGCCCATCGCTACTGTCCCGCTGGCAATTAAAATATATGCCCTCGGTCTTGCCAGATAGGTACTGGACACCCTGAACAATACGCAGGCAAAAACTAGTAATTAAAAGGCAGCAATGTATTTCAAAAAACATGTAACTGTTACAAAATCACTCGAGTTCTTCTGTTCATAGTTCAATACCTATTTAGTAAAAGAGCAAAAAAACTGACAAAACGTCTGCCTTTCTCTCTCGCCCGTATAGCGGCGTCTCGCTCTGGCCGGGGGCTGTTTCAGTTTTATACTTATTGATTCAGAGGCCGTGCTATTGGCTGTACGGTTGGCATAACAGTTCTTGAGTTTTCAATTAGTTTCTGAACTTACCTAGTTTTGTTCAATGCCCATGTGAGACAGTGAAAATGGTCTGCGTGCAAAATTATCTTCATTAGTTCAATGATTTTTCCGTAGTCGACAAGGAACCCTTATAGTTTCGCCGTGTCCGTCCGTCTGTCTGTCTGTCTGTCTTTCTGTCTGTCTGTCCGCCTGTCCTTCTGTCCGTCTGTCCGTCTGTCTTTCTGTCCGTCTGTCCGTCTGTCCGTCTGTCTGTGTCCGTGGCCTATCTCAGAGACGAATAGTACCAGAAAGCTGAAATTTGGCATGAACAATACTACTAATCACGCTGACAAAAGGGTAGAATAAAAACTTTTTTTTTTTTTTTCGGGTACCCTTGTACATAAATTAGTTATGCTACTTTAGTTCTCGCTTACACCGTAGGGTAAGCATTTCAACCTTTTCGTTGGAGTGAGCGTTTAAGAAGTGTAGGAAGATAATTTTTTGATGTATGATGTATGTTTTGATATTAAGCTTTAAAGCGATTTTTTTTTTGTCCGAGTAAAGCATCAGCCCATATCCTGGATAAACGATTGATTGTAGAAACGTGACAAAATTCAAGGTAGTAGCACATATAATGAACTTAAAAATAAAACTATCACGGCTACGTAGGCTTTACAAGTTATCGAATTCCTCTTTCTACGAAACCTTACACTGCACGTGGCCCGAAACGCACTTGGCCGGTTTTTGTATTACATATTATGATTTAGGTTTGACTTCTTTTAAATACAATGAGTCTCTAGTAAGGTGTATTTGCCAAATAAAATGAGTCTCTAGTGAGGTATATTTGCCAAATAAAATGAGTCATTAGTGAGGTATATTTGCCAAATAAAATATTTTTTGGGTAAATCTTACGATATTCTACGGCCGATGTATTTATTGGTGGTCGTTTTTAATGTTATTATTTTTTATAGAATCTCATTCTAATTTCTCATCTCCTTTGCATTCTTTGACGCGATAACTTTTTTTAGAAATAGTTCGTTTAGCACGACACGAGAACGGGCTTTCTTGTACTTATATTGCAGTCTCTAATTTCGTGAGTATTTAAGGACTGTTTTAGATTGAACTCGTGCCGTCGAATATATTTCAATCACCTTAGTTCTTTAAAAATAGTCTCCTTTCTGATGTGATCCGATCTGAAGTTCGGATGAATTTATAAGCAAATCGTTTAACCTCAAGTCTAAACTGGTTTCGCCGACCCTACCTTGTTAAAATGGCCACATCCGGAGTCGATTGTTCTTGACTTGTGCATTCATCGCTTCGTACACATACAGGGTGTATTTGTGACTTTACAGCTAAAAACATTTAAGTACGATTTCTTTGTTCCATAAACAGGATGACAAAATTTAGCTGTGACGTCTTTATATAACCTTGCCTAAAACGCAATCATAATAAAATAAAAATTATCTTGATAGATAGATAGAATATTCCTTATTGTATGTACACCAGGAATTACATATGAGAATTTAACAATAATATAGTACAGTACAATTGGCGGCCTTATGACTAAAAGTAATTTCTTCCAGACAACCATTGACGGAAAGAAAAGAGAAGCTAAATGACGGGTGATCTTCATCATCATCAGCAGACCAACGCTGCCCACCGCTGGGTATAGGCCTTTTCCCCAGATGCTATCTCTCACGGTCCCTTGCCGTCTGCAACCACGGACCTTCCACCACCGGCTCAACGATGTCGTCCGACCATCGGGCCGCTGGTCTGCCCACTGACCGTCGCCCTCATCTCGGACGCCACCGTCTTCCCGCACTCGAAAATTATAATCAATACAATGATGTATTATCAAGTGTAAAATAAAATGAAAATATGTAACAAACAGTAGATATGTATATAGAAAATATAGAGATAGAGCGCACCGCTTATATTAAGTTTTTTTATTTTTTTGAAACCCGTCTGTAACTTCTTTCTGGTCGCCGCCTATGGTTGCCTGGAAGAAATTGCTTGTAATAAGGCCGCCAATTGTACTGCGATTTATTGAATTTCTGTTAATGTCAGAATGAATATTCTATCTACCTATCTAAATAAAAAAAAGTATAAATAAAATACTTACACGAATATTCATATTTGCACCGAAGTATCCGTCCACATTTCCTTTAGCATCTTTCCATCATAGGGTTGTCTGGAAGAAATTGCTTTTAGCGCTAAGGCCGCCAATTGGAGTATCTTTGCAAATTTTTATGTCATGTGGTCTGGTGCCCAATAACGAATATTCTTATCTTACACCGTATCTAGATAGAAACTTGCTTTACCAACCGTACTCTGTTAAAAAGGCCATATCCGGAGTAGCGATTGTTCCTGACATGTGCAATCATCGCTAGTGTACACACTATACAGGGTTACCTTAGAACGCCAGCTTTTTGTTTTTAACCGACTTACAAAAAGGGAAATTCTTATTTCGTCCATATGTATTGTTTTATGTGATATTTTTTTACATTACGTTGTCCGATTCATTAGTACTTTTTTTAACCGACATCAAAAAAGGAGAAAGAAAGAAAGAATATTCCTTATTGTATAACAGGAAAAAAGCAAACATTAAATGTAAATTTACAAAGATTTAAATTTTTTAACGATTAATTAACGAGGTTCTCGATTCGTCGGAATCTTTTTTTTATTTGTTAGGTTGGTGTCAAATATATTTGGTTAAGATCTGTTGACGATATTTATGAAAACACTCACGAAAAATTATCGAACTCTGCTTTAAACACGCATTAAGCGTGTTTTTTAGGGTTCCATAACATAACATAAACTCACGCCTGTGTCCCAGAGGGGTAGGCAGAGACCAGGGACTGCCACTTGCTACGATCCTGACAGATCACTTTCGCTTCCTCAACATTCATTAGTCGTTGCATACACGCACGCCGGTTTCGGGTACTTTTTATCTTGCCCTTTGTTAATACATCCCCTATTTGGTCGAAGTATGTCCGTCTGGGTCGTCCCTTACCGGCCCTTCCATCCACATTCATTCCATTCGTTCCATAACCAAATGGTAAGGGACTAAGACTCCGCTGTCCGTCCGTCCGTCCGTCCGTCGTCACCAGGCTTTATCTCATGAACTGTGATAGTTAGTTGAAATTTTCACAGATGATGTCATTCTGTTGCCGCTATAACAACAAATACTAAAAATAAAATAAATATTTAAGGGGGGCTCCCATACAACAAACGTGATTTTTTTTGCCGTTATTTGTTTGATATTAATAGCGGCAACAAGTAGACACTTGAA
This sequence comes from Yponomeuta malinellus, assembly GCA_947308005.1. Lineage (NCBI taxonomy): Eukaryota > Metazoa > Arthropoda > Insecta > Lepidoptera > Yponomeutidae > Yponomeuta > Yponomeuta malinellus. The sequence goes on from OX371022.1 coordinate 3,762,892, forward strand.
ATATTCAAATGTTATATAGATAATGGTACGAAACCCTTCGTGCGAGAGTCCGATTCGCACTTGGCCGGTTCTTTGAGTCTGTTTTGTATAGTTTATTTTATGTTTAATTTTAAACAACATGGGTGTTCGTACTTTTCCAGATTAGCAAAAAGTATGTAGGTACAACCTATATTTACGAGCGGTAGTGGCCTAGCGCGTAGAACATTAGACTCGGAAGCGAGAGAGCCAGGTTCGATTCCCAGTGCGCGCATGTACCTACGACTTTGTTTTCTAAGTTATGCACATTTGTGAAGTTATAGTAGCAATACCACTCACTCGCTAACTGTGAAGGAAAACATCGTGAGGAAACCTGAGCGTCTGAGCTATTTACATACCTCAGCGCTTCAAATCGCCAATCTGCGGTAGGCAAGCGTGGTGATTAAGCCCATACTCTCTCCCTGAGCGAAGGCCTGTGCCCTACAGTGGGACGTATATAGGCTGCTTATGTATGTATATTTTAGTCATCCTTCTTTATTTTAATTGGTTTACTGACGTATGCAAACGAGTTTATTCGACACTAGCAGAGCCCACGACTACGTTAGCGTGGTTCACGGATTAGCTTAAAGCCCATGGACCTTCAGGTCCGTTCTAAATTCTGGTGAAAGAATTGTTGAAATCGGATTAGCACTTTCGGACATTACTCCTTACACACAAACTTACAAACCTTTTTCTCTTTATGTTATCATTATAGCTTAGTTTAGCCCCGTGCAACCGTTGCCTCACACCATCGATATAATTCGAACAGTCCAGAGTCTCCATTGCATTCAAACACGTCCCGAATCAATCGAGAGGTCACTTGGTCTGGTTTTCTGTCGACCTAATTTCAACCTTATTACCTTTGTTCACAGCTCGCTGGAGCCCCGTGCGGGCACCACGGCCAATACACCTTCTATAAGGCGATCCGGCTTTGTGGGGAACAGGAGAGGATCATCGCCATCGGAGACTTCTTCTTCGTCAAACTGTGGCAGGACTCCGAGCTCGTATCCATCGGTAAGATTTTAAACGCCTATACCATTAGTATGTTGAGACAAACAAACAACTAACCTTTATGTACTGGACACCTTCTACAAGGCAATCCTGCTTTGTGGGGAACAGGAGATAATCATCGCCATAGGAGTTTTCTTCTTCGTCCAACTGTGGCAGGACTCCGAGTCGTATCCATCGATAAGATTTTATACGCCTATGTCATTATTATGTTGGGACAAATATAGAACTAACCAACTGGTATACTGGACAACTTCTACAAGGCAATCCTGCTTTGTGGAGAACAGGAGATAGTTATCGCCATCGGAGACTTCTTCTTCGTGATCTTTGGCAGGACTCCGAGCTCGTATCCATCGATAAGATTTTATACGCTTATGTCATTATTATGTTGGGACAAATATAGAACTAACCAACTAGTGTACTGGACACCTTCTACAAGGCAATCCGGCTTTGTGGGGAAAAGGAGAGAATCATCGCCATCGGAGACTTCTTCTTCGTGAAACTATGGTAGGATTCATCATCATCATCATCAGCCATTTGACGCCTACTGCAGGACCTAGGCCTCCTTCGTGGTTTTCATAACCATGAAGGGTTTTGCCATAATCGCAACGCTTGGCAGGCCGGTTGGCGATCGCAGTATGCGGTTGGAATCTCAGGAAGACGCTGCCGCCCGTCTCCTAGTATTTGATTTCCTTAGTCGCCTTCTACGACATCCACGGAAGGAAATGGAGTGACGCTACGAGTATTCTTAATCCGGCGCCACACGGATAGGAGGTAGGTAGGATTGCGAAGTCGTATCCAGTGGTAAGATTTTATAGGCCTATGTCATTCTTATATTGAGACAAATAAAGAACTAACCACTTGTGTACTAGTCACCTTCTACAAGGCAATCCGGCTTTGTGTGGAACAGGAGATAATCATCGCCACCGGAGACTTCTTCTTCGTCAAACTATGCCAGGACTTCGAAGTCGTATCCATCGGTAAGATTTTAAACCGGTCATTGGCCTACGCCGTACATCACCATGTTAAGAAAAAATTAAGGATTATCTAGATTAAAACGGTATCTACCTCGTTGGGTGACCCATGAGTGAATCATGACCATCGGAGACTTCTTCGTCAAACTGTAGCAGGACTCGGAGCTCGTATCGATCACTAAGATTTTATATCCAGCCGTTGGTGAACCACGTCTTACGTTATCACGTTTAAGGAGACAATTTAAAGGATTAAATCCACATTACAATGTTATCTCGTTGGGTAGTGACGTACCCTCTGTTCGACGCAAGGGGGTCTCTGGCCGGGTCGCTTAGGTGCAAGTGGTGCAACGATAGTTTTTCTTTGTTGCTTTCAGATTAAAGGTTCATTTTTTAGGGTTCCGTACCTCAAAAGGAAAAAACGGAACCCTTATAGGATCACTTTGTTGTCCGTCTGTCCGTCCGTCCGTCTGTCAAGACCCTTTTTCTCAGGAACGCGTGGAGGTATGAAGCTGAAATTTATATCAATTACTCAAGTCTACTGTCCCTTGAAGCTGTGAAAAAATCAAATTTCTAAGCCAACGCAATCAAAAGATACAGCCGTTTATGCCGCAAATTTTCGACACTTGCAAGGGAATCAAAACCTACAGGGTGCTTCCCGTGAACTCAGAATCTTGAAATTTGGTACGAAGCAACGTCTTATAGCATAGATAAAGGAAAAATTACGAAAACCATAAATTTTTAGTTACATCACATAATATATATTTTTTTTAATAATTTTAAACTTACTACCCATTTCCTCATAAACGCGTAGAGGTATTAAATTGAAATTCATACCAAATACTCAGGTCTATAATACCTTTAAGCTGTAACAAAATCTAACTTCTATGTCAACGCAATCAAAAGAAACAGCAATTTAAGCTGCATATTTTGAAACTCGCAAGTACTCGCAAGGGAATCAAAACCTAAAGGGTACTTCCAGTCGACCTAGAATCTTGAAATTTGGCATGAAGCAACGTTTTATAGCACACATAAAGGAAAAATTCCGAAAACCTTAAATTTTTAGTTACATTACAAAATATATATTTTTTAATAAATATAAACTTATTACTTTTTTCCTCATGAACGCGTAGAGCTATCAAGTTGAAATTCATATCAAATACTTAGATCTAATTGCCTTTAACCCGTGAAAAAATGTTGTTGACATTGCAGGTTTGTACGGAACCCTCGGTGCGCGAGTCCGACTCGCACTTGGCCGGTTTTTTAATAACAAATAAAAACAGACATCAAAACACTACAGCACTAAAAACACTGAAATAATTGAAACTAATATGACACGTAGGTATTGTAGAAATATAATTTGGAGCCGGTGCCAAGTTACTTGATCAGCACATACATTTCGAGATAGTTCATTAGGTTTTATAACCTATAATACATTGATTAATTAAATAGATTGATTTATTAATGATAGTACATTTTAGAAAAAATAAAACAGTTTGTGGTGTGACTGTGAAGTTTCCCGATTTTCTTGGACCTTGACCTCTGATCCAGTGCATTTGGTCCGCAGGCGAGCTCCAGCTGCTGTGGACGGACCGAGTGGCCGACCAGACACTAGTCAGTCTGCGGCTCTACTTCCTGCCGGAAAACACGCCGGAGGGCCGGAACGGGCATGGCGAGGTGAGTTGCCGCCTTTATTTCAGAGCGAGCGCGGCTATCAGAAGTGGGATGCGTTGACATCAGAAGTGGGAGACGTCCGGGCTTAGATGTTGTGAATGCACTGACAAAGGCGACTGCACGATCTCTGTGATTACATTTCATTGCTGTTTTAAGTCTACGCGCGCGCACATTCAATACGTGACTCTTTCTAGGTGTCAATGTTATGAAAAAACACGTCACGTGACCCTACCGTGTATCTGTCTTTGTACTGTAATGCAATCGGAGGAATCGAGGCTCTGGTCTTTGAGTACCTACCTCCTAGCATTACCTGATTCGTTGGTCTTCGTGGTAACTCGTCTATGACCTAAGTAACCATAGCAAAGTTAGGAAAAGAAGGGTAGCTAAAATCTAGTGCTGTGTTGGCACATCCTAGACAGCACATAACGGAGATACCTAAATTTGACGAAATTAATTGTATACCACACCTACTATGATGTCTATAATGTCTATTCTTTGTTATTTTTCATTCGCTTTTTTTTCGTTTTATGTATGAAAAAAAAAACTGATTCAATCGAGATATAAAACACACATATATATATATGCAGTTAAATTTTGAAAGGAACAAATTTCGGTTTCGACCGAAATACTATTTCGTTACGTCATTCGTACTGTCAGATTTGCGGAGAGATTGCCAGTATCTTCTGTCCCCGTCTATCTGTAAAACCGTAGTTTATACCCCCACGCAGATATTCAATTTAAAAGCCGATGAAGCCTATTAAATGGGGTGGAAAAGTTAGGGGTCGTATTGACCGAACACCGAATCAACGTAGCGTTAGGCACGGGCCACACAGATGGTACTTGCCGGTCTGCCGATACCGTAACTGTCAACCTTATTAGGTTACCCATTTTAACGTTTCCGACAGGTTTCGAGGCTATATATCAATGGAGATATATCATGATATATGTCCGATATATATGAAATGATTTTTTTCTGTGATATATAAAATGGTTTAAAAAATATATGTTAGTAAGTAAATTTTTGCAGTTTGCTGCTGTATTTCTGCTTCCCAAATGTAGATGGCGTTGGAGTAGAGTTAAAACATACTCCCTAATAGTAAGTTTTAATCCTTAAGGCATTAAGGCGTCAGTCACGTCAGTGGACTGCATGAAAAATTTCGTCACGAAAAAGTCAGTTTTTTTTGTGTTTTTCCGAAGAGTCGAAACATGTATTACAATACACATACATATGTGTGACAGTTCGGAGTAGGTTAAATTGGATGAGTCCATACAGTTGACAATAATGTAAAAAGATACTAAAATATTACGACCGTATTTATCGTGTTGTTACACGATTCCTCTAAAGCCAATCTAAAACTCTGTTTATTTAATTAATGCGTATATTTGAAACCAAGCGGTAGTGGGCGGGCGTTGACATCTGAGATGCAGTGTTTATCACTAGTTCAGATGTCATCGTTTTTCCTTGAATCTACGTACGCACTACATCAAAATACGACAGTGTAAGGAATGTAATTGTCCTCGTTTTTAATAATGAATAAATAACTGAATATGTGGCTGCATCTTTTCCTTGTAAAATCTCCACCACAGACTATTTTAATCGGCGTTTTTGAAGTGTTTTAAGGAATCTAGTTTTTTTTTTTATAAATAAGACCTTATGTATTTAGGGGAAAAAAAAAATGTTTGTTACCTAACCAAGTGTTAACAGCGCCAGATAAACCGTTTGTGGCGGTCACCCACTGGTAGAATGTGAAATGTGTAAATATGAAAAATTAATTTAAAAACATACCGGCCAAGTGCGAGTCGGAATTGCGCACGAAGGGTTCCGTACCATTATCTTTACAACATTAGACACAAAGATCGAGAGAAAACGGCAAAAAATCACGTTTGTTGCATGGGAGCCCCCCTTAAATATTTATTTTATTTTAATTTTATTGTTTATTTTTAAAGCAAATTTAGAACTAAATATTCTGTGAATATTTCAAGAGTACCTGTTTTCGTTGTTCATATCGAGCGAAAAACGGCAAAAAACTACGTTTGTTGTATGGGAACCGAATAAAATAAATATTTAAGGGAGGCCATTTAAATATTAATTTTATTCGGTTTTTACTATTTGTTGTTATAGCGGTAAGAGAAATACATAATCTGTGAAAATTTCAACTGCCTAGCTATCCAAGCTTTCCGTTCTTGTGCTGCCCGCATCCCTATTATAATAAAACTAGCTGTTGCCCGCGAGTTCGTTCGCGTGGTAATTTTGATATGTATTTTACCGGGATAAAAATAGCCTATGTGCTAATCCAGAATATAATCTATCTCTGTACAAAATTTCATCCGGATCCGTTCAGCCGTTTTTGCGTGAAAGAGTAACAAACATCCATCCATACATACAAACTTTCGCGTTTATAATATTAGTAAGGATAAATATTTTTTTTAAATAAATGTGTTTATTTTATATATTGTTTTAACGGTTTCACTTACTTTTACTAGTCGGCTATCCCGATGTTAATAAAAGTAAGTGAAACCGTTAAACCAATAAATAAAATGTGCAGTGCTTACGAAATTTTAAGTTGTAAAATGTGTTTATATATACCTATCCACGTCCTAAATGTGTGACCCGCGCCTCAGTAATTTCCGCATTGCATAGTTTAGACTATTGTGTCATTCATTTCGAATTCCACGGAGAATATTGTCAGTTCGTGAAATCGTGACAAAGGCAAATATGAAAATCAAAATGTTTTTATTCCAAATAACACAGAAATTGCGACTTCATGAACGTGACACGTTAAACTAGGTGTCCATTTCAAAATCGAAATCATTTTGGAGAAAAAATGGAGCCTAATTAAGAGAGTTCAGCCAAAACCCTGTATTCGTCGAGTTGTATGGCTTTATAAAAAATGCTTATCCCTAAAATTTAATACTTTATTCAGATACTCAAATTTACATGTGGCAATGTTGTGTGTGCATGCTTTAGACCACAACTTAGTACTCATGTCTTATTATTACTTTTATATCGTGTAATGGTTGTGATCTGCTTTGTGCACCAAATAAAATAAAATAAATAAATAAAGTTATTCTAAAACCTAGAACTCATGCATTCAACTGGCAATCCAGAAATATAATATTAAGTGAATAAGGCACTTTTTTTCATTAACTCTAGATCTCTCCATTATTAAATCAGATCTGTAATAAGACAACTGTATAAACGGACAGGCGTCTGATAATATTAAGGGAAATGTGTTTCCTTTACCATTAACTAGGTAGCTAGGCGAACTTCGTCACACTCCGCCACAGAGTCCGTTTATACGATTCTCGCACAACGCCATCTATTTTTAAAACACAACGTTCGCTCGCACAACGCCATCTATTTTAAACTTAAAATAAACATTATCCCACGGGAACGCATTACCGGGATATGAAGTATTCTATGTCTCAATTCAGGTCTTGGTCTATCTGTACGCCAAGTTTCATGTAAATCCGGTCAGCCGTTATTGCGTGATTGAGTAACAAATGTTTGTATTCTTTTTGTTGCACTAACCCGTGCTGAGGACAATTTTAAAAAGCCCCCGGGGCTGCAAGTGATGTAAATTGCGTCGGCCAGATGTCGCTGCCTGTACGTAATACTTTCCTCTGTGGTAATACAAAGAAGTTTTTAAAGAGGCTCGAAATTCGCCGATGCCTCCACTTGCCCATTAGCTCAGTTGGGAGAGCACGCACGGTTAGGTTAGGTTAGAGGTCGCGGGTTCAATTCCCGGCATTTTTAGCCTCTAAATAGGTTTTTAAAACAAACATTTATTTAGTTATTTATTTGAAACGGCACACCAACGGCTATCCTAGATAATATTACAGAATACAACATTAGATTACGGTACGGCCAGGGTTCGCCACTTACAGGCACGCACAATTGCACAGCAGTGCAAAAGTGCAACATTCAAACATCTTCACAAACTTTCACATTCATAATATTACTAGCTGTTGCCCGCGACTTCGTTCGCGTGGTAATTTTGATGTGTATTTTTCCGGGATAAAATAGATAGCCTATGTGCTAATCCAGACTATAATCTATCTCTGTGCAAAATGTAATCCGGATCCGTTCAGCCGTTTTTGCGTGAAAGAGTAACAAACATCCATCCATATCCAATAATTAATAGTAGGATCTTCTAGCAGTGCCCGCGACTCCGTTCACATTGTTATTGAATTGGCGTATAGTCTATGTCTACGCTGAAGGTCCGTTCTAAATACTGGTGAATGAATTTTTAAAATCGGATTAGGTGCTTCCGGAGATTACCCCTTACATACCAAATTACAAACGTCTGTTACATATAGGCAATCATGACAGCGTTTCTCTATGTCGCCAGGGAGAAGTGCTTCAATCAATACGTATCAAATTAATTAAAGAAAGCGACGGGACAACTATTTGCCTCTCAACATCAGCCATTTGACGCCCACTGCAGGACATAAGCCTCCTTCGTGGTTTTCATAACCATGAGGGGTTTTGCCATAATCGCCGCGCTTGGCAGGTGGGTTGGCGATCGCACTATGCGGTTGGAATCTCAGGAAGACGCTGCTGCCCGTCTCCTGGTAATTGATTTCTTTAGTCGCCTTCTACGACATCCACGGAAGGAAATGGAGTGACGCTATTCTTAATCCGGCACCACACGGAATTCGCCTCTCACTCGTACAAAATTATCGTGTATATTGTGTGAGCAAGAATTAAGTATTCTTCTTTCTTTGTTTAACCGTACTAAAACAAACCAATCGTTTCTCAAATTATGTCGGTCAGGCAACATGTGAACCAACCCTCAGTCCGCTGATTTAAACTTTGACGCTAGAAAATGGCGGATGGTTAAAAATAGATCCGAAGGTTTCAGTTCATCCAGTCCATGCAAGGAAAGTTGCTAAAGTACTGACGGTCTTATTTTTGAAATCACTGTTCCCTTGAACACTCCTCAGAGGCAGATTACATAGGCTGTGGTAAAGGGAAAGATGTAGCCACAGATTATTTGAATTGCTTCTGAGGAGTGTTAGAGGATTCGTATTTTTATAACCCCGTATTTACATTTTATTACCGGACGAACTTACTTGGTTTTTTGTCAGAAGAGTCCGACTAGTTAAGTTAATAATGTATGGCGCTTACGAAAGTTTTAGTCCGTTACATCTTGTTTTATAAACCCGATTCCTTAAAAAATAAACAGATGCAGTTTTATTAATCTGTGGTTAATCGTAAGACGTCACCACAGATTATTTAAACTGCCTCAGAGAAGTGTTTTAGAGGAATGTTACCACCATTCAGAAATACAAAAAAAATCTAAGCAAACAAATAAAAAAAACTAGTTTTATTATAGTCTATTCATCCTTACTTGTCCAATTTAGTAAACAAGATTCTACCCGCAAAGTATGACTTTTTAGTCGAAAACTGCCATATTCCCATAAATGAAGTAACCTGGGACACCATTTTGGATAACACGCTGCTATGTTTTTAAACAAAGTGCACGAACAATATCTAGTTTCGGCATCAAATGTTAATTTTGAGGTTAGAATATTGTTTACTAAATTGGACAAGTAAGGATAAACAGACTGTAATTGTTTTTTCTGGTTATGCAATCTATCTGTTACTAACTGACTTGGCAAACGTTGTTTTGCCATATTAATTAGCCTACGACCTATTCTCAGACCTACCAAATACACACAAAAAAGTTATTTTTATAAACTTTTCTGTTTTTAAACGGTGAAGCCGTTTCGGAGGAGTTCGATAACAAACACTGTGGTTTTAATATATTAGATTTTGAAAATTCAAATTTATTGTAGGACGTCACACTCACCCCCCGTTTCTCGTACACCAACAATCTGGTAATCTTCTGTTAACAGCTGTTAACATTAGATTAACCGATTGTTAGTGTACGAGAAACCGGGGGGTAAGAATGTGTCTTCTTATGTACCGTTTATGTATGTGTATTAAATATATAAATATCTTTCTTAGTATTGTATAGTTGCACCGACTACCCGTCATTTAGCTTCTCATTTTTTTTTCCGTCAGTGGTTGTCTGAAAGAAATTACTTTTAGTAATAAGGCCGCCAATTGTTCTGTACTATATTATTGTTAAATTCTCATATGTTATTCCTGGTGTACATACAATAAAGAATATTCTATCTATCTATCTTCTTTTGGTAGTGTTAAGATCTGGTGTGTTTTAGAAAGGGTTTTTTTTTTTATAGATTGCTTCGTCTGACTCTCCACGGACATGGTAAAGTCCGTGCTCTTCTTAGGTTTTGTTCTGTATTCCTTTTAATTTTCTCCTTATTAGTTTTTGGGAGGATCCCTCGGTCTTTACATTTCCCTTAACTTAAGTTAGTTTACATATTTTTCACTATCACAGTCCACGTTTTTTCTTCTCTGTTTTTTATTTTACCTTGGTAGGACAGGCCGAGGTGAGCCATCTGTACCTTGTTCTTTGACGGTATAAAAACTATCCTATATTTAGCTCTTTGCGTGGGCGGAGCCTAGTAAAGTCGTAGCTAATGACATTTTATACATTAGTTTATAAAATTGTAGTGGGTTTACGGAAAAAAGGGTTTAGTTATAATAGTTATAACTGTTGGTACTTTAAATGATATGAAAAGATGGGTAATTACCAGCAGTTTACACAGGTGAACGAATTTTAAAATAGTCTTTATATTAAAACTAAACATAAACATGCAACGAATAAATAAAAATTATATTATACAACTTGTATAATATAACCCGCGGCTTGGTTGTCTCCGCACGTATTGACTTGTCTTTCCTGTGGGCTAGGCCGACTAAGCTCTCAGGATGGTATAGGTGCTGGGCAAATCTACTCCATTTAAAAAATAATGTCCACGGCACTACAGAGTCCGAGTGGTCCCTTCACCCATCTAGTGTGAGTGAAGTTGCCACTTGACTGGGCTCTGTATAAATCATCTCATTACATAGAGGCAAAGGCCAAAGCTTTTTAAAAAAAAATGTTATTGAACTCGTAATAATGGTTTGTTTCATGATCAATAATTAAATAACTTACAAGAAACAAAAAATGAACAAAATAAAGGAACACTGGAGAGAATTCTATTCTCTTTAATTTAAAATTAATTGTAGTGTTTATTTTTTATTTATTTTTTCAGTCTCGACTTGACGTGGTATTTTTTTATGAAAAATAAAAAAATGCATGCTTAAACTTTCACTTATTGGAATTTAATTTATTGATACTGAAGAAACGGATTGCATTGGTCTTGACTTTGTCGTGTATTATGTTGTATTTATATGACTTGTTTTTCCTTTGTACTTGTTTATGTTACTTGTTATGCCTTTTTTTTCTTGTGATGTGTTAATTTGTCCCAATAAAATGTCTTTCTTTCTTTAATAAATAATTTTACACAAAAAAAACCTGGTCTAACCACTTTTTCACCATCGGCATATTTTATCAGTTTTTTTTTATGAACCCCTAATTGTGTCCAACTGCTGGGCAAAGGGGTCCCCTTTCGTTCTCCACTACTCCCTGTTCGTAGCCACCTTCTGCCAACGCGGCTTTCAATCAATCATCAGCTTTTAATGCACGTGTAATCATTTATTAATTCTGTGAGAAGTATGTCTGGTGTTACTTTGAATGACAGGGTACGCAATAGTTTGATTAGAGAACGTTGTGGACTGAAAGAGGATGTAGTGACTAGAAATGAGACAGGAATGTTGCGTTGGTTTGGACATGTGGAGAGGATGAAAGAAGAAAGATTGATTGAATATATCGAGCGAATGTGGGTGGAAGGGCCGGTAAGGGACGTCCCAGGCGGATATACTTCGACCAATAACAAAGTACCCGAAACCGGCGTGCGTGCTTGCAACGACTAATGAATGTTGAGGAAGCGAAAACTCTGCCTACCCCTCTGGGATACACGCGTGAGTTTATGTATGCATGTATGTGTAACAATACTTTTAATTACATAGAAACAAATTAATTAATCTAATAAAAACTGAACTCAGCTAAACTATAATCTAAAATATAAAAATATCGTGTCACAGTGTTTGTTATTGAAATTCTCTGAAACTTCATCGGTTATCGTGATTTTTTTGTGTATGTTTGGTAGGTCTGAGAATAGGTCGTAATTGATATGACAAAACAACGTTTGCGAGGTTAGCTAGTAATATTTATCTGTCTTAAATTCTATTTTTAATTTGACGAATGTTAATTCCATACTCGTGTAGACAAATCTTAAAATCTAAAACCCCGCACTGCAACGCAATAAAAGCCCAAACGACGACATTTTACAAGGGAACTCCGAAAAAATCCACCATTTCTGGGTCGATAGCTCGGTGCCGCTCTCTCTCAGCGGGCTCTAGTGCCTTCTCCCTCTAATCCCTGTTTGGTAACGCCAACTATTTCATGGATGAAATTACAATTTGAGCGCTTGGTCTAAGTTTTAGGCTGCTTTTGGAATACATAAAACAGAAATATTTTTTTATTTCAACGTAAAGGATTTACATTCTGTTTGTTGAGTGTCAATATAAATGTAAGCCGCTGCCTTCAGGGCCGAATTTGTCGTGGAGGAAAAGGTATCGGAAAAAAACTCCACTCTGACATATTTCCGTAGAAATTTCCGTTGAAATATGTCAAGAGTGGAGTTTTTGAAATATAAAAATAATACCCGGCTTTTAATACCCGGGTGGGCGAGTGGTCGGTTTTTAAATCCTTCATATCTCACCAACCTCCAAAGGACGGAAGAGCTTAACAAAATTAAAATTTAACTAAATACCATTTAGGTGCCGCTCTTGAATGCCGATAACAAAACAATAATGCAGCCTATATACGTCCCACTCTCAGCAACGCGTGCCCACCGCGGATTGGCAACTTCAATTGTGAGGTGTGTGAACACCTCAGACACTCGGGTTTTTATTTATTTTTATTCTAAATTTATTAGGGAAACCAACAGCTTAATTAACAATAGTAGCTTAAGTGTAGTGCAGTAACAATGTTCTAAAGCCAATAATAGGATTCCACGGATTAACAAGTTCGTTGTGTCCTCACGATGTTTTCCTTCACAGTTAGCGAATTGTGTTGCTACTATAATTTCACAAATTTACGTAACTTAGAAAACAGAGTCATTGGCACATGCCGGGATTCGAACCCAGGACGCTACCACCGCTTCATTTAAATGTTCAAAGCACAACGGCAACTTGACAAGAGCAATTTCACACATTCAAAAAACGCTTCAAATCCTTATCTTAGACCAGCCCCTCTAAGCTCACTGCGCAAATATCAATTTGAATCTTATAGGTTTAGTAATAAAAACCACTTTGTATCGCCCCACTGAATATTTTATGTGAGGACCTCACTGTATGGGGATTTCGGAGTTAGATTGTGTGCGTCTGGGAAATCGTTTTTGAGGTTAACTTTTAAATACACTTTGAATTAAAGTAATGTTGAAAATTGCGGCATGGTATATTTTGGGCCTTTGTTGAATAAGCAGACATACAGATATGTATATTGGTAAATATGTTGATATGTTATATTTGTTTAGTTGCATCGACTATGCGTCATTTAGCTTCTCAATTTTTTCTGGAAGAAATTGCTTTTATTAATAAGGCCGCCAATTGTACTGTGCTATATTATTGTTTAATTCTCATGTGCTATTCCTGATGTACATACAATAAAGAATATTCTATCTATCTACCTATCTATCCATATGTTGCTAAAATAAGTAAAAGGTAAATAACAATATTGTGCAATGACCTAACAACACAATGGTGTTCTAACGGATTTCAGAAGGAAAAATAAAATTAAAATAAAATAAACATTTAAGGGGACTCCCCTACAACCACAGTGTTCTGTGCCTACAACAAACGTGGTTTTTTTTTGCCGTTTTTTTCTCGATCTTTGTGTCTGATGTTGTATAGATAATTTTACAAAACCCTTCGTGCGCGAGTCCGGCTCGCACTTGTTTGATTAAAGTAATTTTCGGCAAACAGCCGAGATATTGTTAGTGTGACATCATAAGCTGTTAACGATGATTTGAATGTTTTTTGTCCTTTGAAAATTTTTCAAAATCGCGCATCACATGATTATGAATTTTTTTCATAATTTGTAGTTCTTACGAAAGTTTTAGTTGGAACAATATAGTAATCTGGAATTTTGATAAACACAAAATTGGAATTTAATCGTTGCTACAGGTATCTCAAATTGAAATTCAAATAAACGTTGCCTATGTCAGTTCCAAGCCCATAAACTATCTCCATCGAATGTACTGACTAAGCGCGAGTCGGACTCGCGCTCCGAGAGTTCCGTACATAACATTATCATAATATACATAATTTTTCGGGACCCGTAGTGGGAGTCCAAAAATCGGCTAAATGCTTTTTATTTCGTGTGTTTACACTTCAGGGAATATACTATAATCACGCTGAGTTTGACACTTGTATGTGTTACCGTTTTTTCAAGAAATTACAAATAAAAAAAAACCGGCCACGTGCGTGTAGGTCCACGCGCAGCGCAGGGCTACGTAAAAAGAGGTTTTATCCGCTTTACAGAGCTAACATCTTCATCAGAGTTATTTTGAATGGATTTTGTACGAAGTTTTCCTTTTATAAGTTGGTCGCCTATTATTCGTTATGTTGTGAAGCCTACTGAGCCGTGATAGTTTTCCTTTTAAGTTCATTATAATGTGCTTACTGCCTGTCCTGAATGTTTTCGAGTTTCTACAACACAATCAACCTTTTAGCCAGGGGAGGGGGGTCGCACTACTCGGACAAAAATTTGCGCTTTAAAGCTTAATATTTTGCAAACGGAACCTTAAATCGAAAATTGTCTTCCTACATACTATGGAGCAGGCGGGAAAAAATGACGTCTCTAATAAATAAGTAGGGGTATTACCCTAAAGATTTTTTTTTTCATGATTATATTCTACAGTTTTATCGGCTTAATAAATATGTATATCTATGCCAAATTTCAGCTCTCTAGTACTTATAGTCTCTATGCTAAGCTGCGGACAGACAAACGGACGGACATGGCGGAACTCTAAGGGTTCCTTGTTGACTACGGAACTCTAAAAAAACCTTAAAAAACACGTTTCGTGTATGGAGATCACAATCATAATAACGCATACATGAGAAGCCTATATACTCGTTCGCCCCACTCCAGGGCACAAGCCTTCTCTCACACAGAGAGTAATATCGAATATTGTGAAAATTTCAATAGTTTACGGTTCTAGAGATGAATCCCTCTATACAGTTATTAATTTAACGGGTCCAATCGCGATTATTAGTTACACTTAACATAAGCAGCCTATATACGTCTCACTGCTTCAGGGAGAGAGTATAGCCTTAATAACCATGCGTGCCCACCGCGGATTGGCGATTTCAAGCGCTGAGATGTGTGAATAGTTCAGACACTCAGGTTTCCGCACGAGGTTTTTCCTTTACCGTTAGCGAGTGGTATTGCTACAATAACTTCACAAATGTTCATAACTTAGAAAACAAAGTCATAGGTACGTGCCCGCACTGGGAATCGAGCCACATACGCACATACACGTATTTACCTTAATTCCGACGTTAAATTATTTAATTTGAGTTTCACTATCTGGACACGCCTAAAAATCTTGGCGTGTCCAGATGACGAAATAATAAGTGATACTAATAAAATGCGGAGAGGATGAAGGAAGAAAGATTGACAAAACAAATATATCGAGCGAATGTAAATGGAAGGGCCGGTAAGGGACGACCCAGACGGACATACTTCGACCAAATAGAGGATGTATTAACAAAGGGCAAGATAAAAAGTACCCGAAACCGGCGTGCGTGCACGCAACGACTAATGAATGTTGAGGAAGCGAAAGTGATCTGTCAGGATCGTAGCAAGTGGCACTCCCTGGTCTCTGCCTACCCCTCTGGGATACAGGCGTGAGTTTATGTTATGTTATGTTATGTTTACTAATAAAATGTTGTGTCTCACCAACTGGACACACGTGTGTCCAGTCTTGTGTGTCGAGTTGGTGAATAACCCAAAAAATCTAATAAATAACCGCGACGAGACATGTTTAACGTTTAAGTATATATAAGATTATCGGGAGTGATTACAAAAGCCCCTTTTGAGTCATGCAGACAGACAGACAGACGTCGTAGGCATGTTAAAACGGTCCCCCTTAGCACCTTTCTGCTGCGGAACCCTAAATACGCGATCCATTGCAGCGCGAATGAAAGACAAACCGCACATCCGCATTTATGCTTTATTATAAGTAGCTACGGCAGTTACTATGACCAATAAGAAAGTTAGGTAATTGCCACCTATAAAAGAAATGGTTATATATTGATGTGTAAATTGTTAATATTAGGGGTTAAAGTATGAAATTGCCGTTTTATTGCAATAGGTTCTTTGAAGTGACATAGAATCTTCATGGTTTGAGGTTTTCGAATTAAACTTTTTTCAAATGGTTTCTATGATGTTCTTTTTTTTAAAAAATGTGAAACATTTGAATTTTCGCAGTATCCATCTTCCTTGTCTAAATTGAATATCAAAAACAATTGAAAGTCGATATTCAAATGTTTCACATTTTTTAAAAAAAAAACATCATAGAAACCATTTGAAAAAAGTTTCATTCGAAAACCTCAAACCATGAAGATTCTATGTCAATTCAAAGAACCTATTGAAATAAAACGGCAATTTCATACTTTAACCCCTATTATTTAAATATTAAAACTTGTTAACTAGACAAACCAGAGGAACACACCGCACCTTTTTGTTCGAGTCTCGCACTTATGCTGTTAGAAATAGGAGCGGTCGTACGTAACCCGTGGATTATACGGCCTGTGAGCAACAAATTAGCTCAGAGTCAAGATTGATATTGCTTTTTTACTTGATACTACACCGTTATCGGATTGGTTTGTCAGGGTCGCGGGAAGTGGTCTCTGCTCACCCCTCCGGGATAAGGCCGTGATTTTATGCATGGCTGCATCACTATTTGGAAGTGAAAACTAAACTCGTTTATATTTATATAGTTTTTTATATTCGATAATATTAGCCGAGTATCAAGATCGGTCCGTCGCAGTGCACGACAATAGGTCGGTAGGTGCTTGTGTGTGTGAAGAGAACATGTGACAGCTTGGTTGAGAACACGGAAATACGTGGAGACGATTTCCTGTGGGTTTTTGCAAAGTTTTTCATAACGACTGCCTCGTTGGTATAGCGATATCACGTCCGATTAATATGCCGGAGGGAGTGGGTTCGATTCCCACTGGGGCCGCCGTACATTGGTACACATGGCCTCAGTCTGGTCTTAAAACTCAATACAGCTCAAATAAAACCATATTTAGCTATAATTATTCTGTTTGCTTTTTTTTATGCAGTAATGTTTAAAAAATCATTAAAGTAATGCCCGACGGCTCTTGATAGGACATTGAAAAGCAATATATTGATTTGAGTAAACATTTTTTAAAACACCTGTTTTTGACATAATAATATAATTAAACCTCCACGTTTTACACAATAATATGCCTAAATACAACAACTTTGAAAACCGTTGCCAGATTTTTCCTGTATCTGCTTTGATATCTTAACTTTTTATCTAATCAGCGAAGAGTTCATATTTTGTGCAAATACCTGATAAGCGTTCAATTGGATCATTTCTGTACAACTTTGCTGAGAAGCGTTTGAAGGTAAATACATCCAATTTATTGCCCATATTCGTCCACTGCTGACACAGGCCTCCTGAGGAACGCCATTTCGTTTCTGTCCTCGGCCATCCTCATCCAGCCGCTGCTGCCAGCAACCTGTCAGCGAGTTCGTGGACGTGCTACGCTGCGAAGCTAGTTCATGGTCTTCACTCGAAAAACTTTGTACCCCATCGGTTATCATTTCTTCGGCGGATGTGACCAGTCCACTGCCACTTTAACTTGATAATCGTGTAGGTTATATAGGCTTTTATTAATAGCGTTAGTTCTTTAGCGGATTTTCTCATTACTGATGTAAACATAGCTCGTTCTGTCATTGCGGAAACTGTAGTCACACTTTCCCATTCATATTAGTAGCAATAGTATTTTAAATATTCATCTTTTCTTAGTGCCTGTGTAATGGCTAGTCTAACATTAATTTGTTCTTAAAATGTTTCATATTATTATATTCTATCGACTTTTCACATTGTTTGTACTGGAGGTACCTAAAAAGTGTGTCTTTGTGGAAGTGCTTTGAGCTGTTTCGAGATAAGGCAACTGTCAGCGGTTCTCAAGTCTTTCTACTTTTAGTATATCTACCTAACGATATTAAATCCTGACTTCATCGAGTTGTATGGTTCCATAAAAATGCTTATCCCTAAAATTTACTTTATTCAGATACTCAAATTTACATGTGGCAATGTTGTGTGTGCATGCTTTAGACCACAACTTAGTACTCATGTCATATTATTACTTTTATATCGTGTAATGGTTGTGATCTGTTTTGTACACCAAATAAAATAAAATAAATTGATGTTTTGGTGGCATTGTTACATTCACATTCTAATTTATTACTCATCATGTTGCTTCATAAGATAAGAGTGTTTTCTACTGTACACCAGAGGACATGAAATATTTTTTTTTATAAAAATACAGTACCTGCAATATTGGCGGCTTTAAACCACGTTGGATTCAAACCACCTACCGACTACTCTATTTCATTCCCATTTCTCAATTATTTACCAGTCTCCCCCGTGAGCCTATGGTATAAGTGTAGAGCAACGAAATACATAGAGCAGAAGCACAGCTTGGCTCAATACCTGATCACTATTATTATTATTTATTTATTTCGGTTAACATAATAATGTGACTATTATTGACTAACAATATATTACCATTAGCGAAGGGCAAGATAAAAGCTACCCGTAACCGGCGTGCGTCCATGCAACGACTAATGAATGTTGATGAAGAGAAAGAGGTGTGTTAAGACTGTCTAGGCTACAGGGGTGTTAGCCTAGTGGGTAGAACATTGGACTCGGGAGCGAGAGACCCAGATTCGATTCCCAGTGCGAGCATGTACCTATGACTTTGTTTTCTAAGTTATGCACATTTGTGAAATTATACGCTCAAACCTGAGCGTCTGAGCTATTCATATACCTCAGCGCTTGAAATCGCCAATCCGCGGTGGGCACGCGTGGTGATTAAACCCACACTCTGAGAGAAGGCCTGGAGCCTGCAGTGGGACGTATATAGGCTGCTTATGTAAGACTCAGGATCATGTGGCCAGTGGCAAACCTCGGACGGATCTCTGCCTATCCCTCCCGGATACAGGCGTGAGTGTTAGGTTGGTTTCTTATAGTTTTATAGGAGATACTGCCATACTATACTGTCTTGTCAGTCTCTGTCTTAGGCCGACTCGCACCACTTCCTAAATGTCGCTTAAGTCGCCATTTAAATAGACATTTGTATGAAGAATCTTAGTTAAGTGCTGATTTAAGTCTTAGTTCTTCTGTTCAATTTTTTTTTTATTGTTCCATCGACGTCCGCCAACCAACGCAACGCTGGCAGGGCCGTAAAGTAGTATTGCTGACTTATTTTTACACTAAATCATAGGAATGGTTCAACCCTAATGGGGTTATAGATTCTCCACTTTCAGACGTTCGAGGAATCGGTCGATGCCGGTTACCGCGCCGGAGGTCGTGGGTTCGATGCCCACTGAAGGCCGCGGTAATTTTGTAAATTAGTGAAATTTTATTTAAAAAAAATTGATAGATAGATAGATAGATAATCATTTTATTTGCACTTTTTGACACACACACGCACACATCTTGAACATTGTACTCGTAAAAGCAGTTCCTTAAAATCAGATAACCAAAAACCAAATCTTAAAATAATACAAAAATAAAAAACAAATACAAAAATAAAAAGTAAAAATTCGAATAATTTTATTGTACCCGCCTTTCCGTCTATCAGAACAATGACTCATGATTACTCAATGACAATGACAGAACAACGCACTCACTACTACGGACTTTAAAACCCAAAAAAACTAGCGTATTCGAGAGATTATTTTTAAAGCATGCTATGTCTTTCAAACTACCTAAAATTCATGGTGTGTAAAAAATTAATCGCGATTTTTCTAATAGTGCTGTTTGATAGATAATTCTTAAAACTATATCGGTTTACATAGAATATTCTTTAATGTTGGAAAATGATTTACTGAAGGCTGCAACTCTGGTAGAGCGCTAATAAAACCATATGTACTTTGATATTTCGAAAAACATAATTCTGAGAAAAAATATATAATAGAAAGCTTTAAAAACCTATTTAGAAGCTAAAAATTCCACCCATGCCGGGACTTGAACCCGCGACCTCTGGCTTACCGTGCCAGCGCTCTCCCAACTGAGCTAATGGGCAAGTGCAGGCATCGGCGAAATTTCGAGCCTCTTTACAAACATCTAGCTGAAGTAATTTACATCACTTGCATGGTTAACCGGAGGTCGCGGGTTGAAGTCCCGGCATGGGTGGAATTTTTGCTCTCATCCACTCTAATCAACTGCGCAAATCCATTACAGGATTTGTTTCCACTTTTTGTTCCACTCTAATCCTCCGGTGTATTTGATTCCATTGACGTTTCCACTCTCATCCACTTCGAAATGACTCGACTATTTTGATGTAAATAGCTTAGGATATGCAGCCTAGCCTCTAAATAAGTTTTTAAAATTGTCGTCAGCACGGATTAGTGCAACAAAAAGAATATAATAATAGAGGACCCCTTGATTTTCACATAATATAAGTCTTAGCATGCACTTTATTTTGATAGTTGTATTGTAAAAATATATCATAATAGAAAGTTGTCCTGTACTATCACGCACATATTTTGAAGATTCACAATCCTACAGTGGTCTCATCGTAGTAACGTGTAATGTACGGGTTCCGGCGACGGCGGCCGGCCATCAAATAGCAATAAACAAAAGTAGAAAAAATACACGTAAGTTCATAAACCCACGCCTGTTTCCCGAACGCGAAGATAAAAACCGGCCAAATGCGAGTCAGACTCGCGCACGAAGGGTTCCGTACCATTATCTGTACAACATTTGAATATTGCAAGCGTCTACCTGTTGCCGTTACTAATATCGAGCAACAAACGCCAAAAATCAAGTTTGTTGTATGGGAGCCCCGCTTAAATATTTATTTTATTCTGTTTTCTAGTATTTGTTGTTAAAGCGGCAACGCGTCAAACTTTTCAGTGTCTAGCTATCACGGTTCATGAGATACAGCCTGGTGACAGACAGACAGACAGACAGGCGGATAGTGGAGTATTAATAAAAGGATCCCTTACCCTTCGGGTACGGAACCATAAAGAAGTGACATTGGAAAATATTTAGTCCTTTTGACACGACGAAGGCAGAGATGTTGGCTACGATATGCAAATAGTAGTAAATTGTTTTTCTCCTCGGCGAATTCCAAAAAGTGTGATCGAACATCCATAAAGCTAAATATGTTTCGAAATCGCAGATTAAACAACCTTGTGGCTCTGGATGGATCACAAGCCACCGAAACAATGATGTTTTTCAACACAATGCCACAAAGTGTCGACCCGTTCAGAAGGCCGACTGCTAGTTAAGCAGAACAAGGCTTACACAAAAACCTATTATAAATATAACCAAAAAATACAACCGTTTTTAGCGGAAATGCAATCTTGTGCTAGGTTGTACTGGTTTTAGGCTGTGGGTTCTAAAACTGTAATTGACACTTTTTATGAGAAACGTATATGTAAAAGAAGACCTTTTTTCATTGCTTGCGCCTACTTAGCCTCTGTAAGCTCCATAAATATGTTTTGTACTTTATACTAAACTCATTGAATATGATGATTGACAGAGAACACTAATTGATTATCATTTGGGGCGAGAATAAGTTATTAATATTATTATCCCCTGTAAGCTCCATGTCCGTGTGGCGCCGGATTAAGAATAGCGTCACTCCATTTCCTCCTGTGGATGTCGTAGAAGGCGACTAAGGAAATAAATTACCAGGAGACGGGCAGCTGCGTCTTCCTGAGATTTCAACAGCACACTGCGATCGCCAACCCGCCTGCCAAGCGTGGCGATTATGGCAAAACCCCCCATGGTTATGAAAAACATGAGGGAGGCCTATGTCCTGCAGTGGGCGTCAAATGGCTGATGATGATGACGAAGCTCCATAAATATGTTTTGTACCTTATGCTAAGCTCTTTGAATATGATGATTGACAGAGAACACTAATTGATTATACATTTGCGGCGAGAATAAGTTATTAGAATTGAGAAAGGAATGTTGCGTTGGTTTGGACATGTGGAGAGGACGACGGAAGAAAGATTGACGAAACAAATATATCGAGTGAATGTGTGGGTGGAAGGACCGGTAAGGGAAGACCCAGGTGGACATACTTCTACCAAATAGGGGATGTATTAGCAAAGGGCAAGATAAAAAGTACCCGAAACCGGCGTGCGTGCATGCAACGATTAGTCAATGTTGAGGAAGAGAAAGTGATCTGCCAGGATCGTTGCAAGTGGCAGTCCCTGGTCTCTGCCTACCCTTCTGGGATACAGGCGTGAGTTTATGTATGTATGTATTATTATTATCATAATTATTAATTTGTCGTATACCTTGACCACAAAAAGTTTGCGGAACACTGGTTTATTATGACAATTCGATGAACATTGCGTAGCCGAATCTCTTCTCGTTAATCTGTACATTTATCTACTTTGCAATGTACTTCAAGTTGTCATTCTTACTTTTCGTTTTGGCCTTTGCATCTACGTTGATTTATGCAGCGTCCAGTGGCACCTTCACTCACACTAGATGGGTGAAGGGACCACTCGGACGTTGCAGTGCCTGCGACATGGTTTTTTAGATGAAGTAGGCTTGCCCAGCACCTACACCATCCTGACAGCTTAGTCTTCCTAGCCCACAGGAAAGACAAGTCAATACGTGCGGAGCCAACCAAGCCGCGGGTTTCCTCAGAATGTTTTCCTTCACCGTTAGCGTGTGTCATTGGTGTGACTTTGTTTATTTTCAAAGTAACGTACCTACATCTGTGAATTTGTAGTAGCAAATTGTTATGGTCACTTCAGGTACATTGATTAAATCTTAATCTTAACTAGAATAAGATTAAGATTTAATCAATGTTCATGTAGGGTCCTGAAGTGACCATAACTTTTATCACATATTATTACTGTAAACTAAATCGTGTGTTCATCATAAATTACTCAATACCCGCTCTCACCTTACTCATATTAAAGTACGCAGTGAGATATGTTTTTGGATGCATGCCTGGTACATATTTTTGTCCTTTAAGTTTAGAATAATTGGCACGTTTCTGTAAAATCTCTGCATTAAATAAATAAATAAAATTGTAGCATAAAAAAAGCGGCCCCTGCTCTCCACCGTACCACCAAAACGAAAATATTTTCTTTCATTCAGTTCGGGGCCGACTGCGTCGTAGTGCGACAGTCGGCCATCTGTATCGTTGAGCATTTTGTGACATTGCCAAGGCAGGTGACATCATCACTTACTTGTACGGCCAGCATTAAAAGTCCATAATGCTCATCTAAGTTCGGTTTCAATTCCATTTTAATTTGCTTAAAAGACTCGTTGGTCGCAGACTTCATAAGAAAACATGCTGTTAGGATGCCGTACTGAAAGGTTAAGAGACCCTATTACTAAGAATCCACTGTCCGTCTATATGTCTTTCTGTTAGGAGGCCGTATCGAAATTTTCACATATAATGTATTTCTGTTGTCGCTATAACAACATATACCAAGAACAGAAGAAAATAAATATTTAAGGGGGCTCCCATACAAGACACGTGATTTTTTTGCCCGATATTAATAACGGCAACAGGTAGACGCTTTGAAATATTTAAATGTTGTATAGATAATGGTAAGGAAGCCTTTGGCCGTACCATTCAACCTGTGAAAACTTAACATTGGCAGAATCCTAGGGATGCCACAAAAAATTATTGGTTTTGAAGAAAAAAACGAAAAGTCGTGTTACAATTCTAAGCCATGTTCTACGTTTTCTTGATGTATAAAATAATATAGAAATTATTCGAAGAAACGCCTATATGACGATATTGTAGAAGTATTATATAATTTGGAGAACTATACGTACGTACGGACATCAAATTTAAAGGTCATATTCGTTTAAATTATTTCTGTGTTTTTAGTGCTGAGTGTTTTGAAGACGGTTATTTTTTATTTAAAAAAAAATTTCACGATCTTTGGGGGTTATCACTATGTCTCCACCAAATTGTGTTTTACGAGTGCAAACGCACGAATCACTGTAAAAACATCCAAATCGCTTCAAGTGCGCCTTTAAAATTTGAAGTTCCCTCGATTTCTCCAGGATCCGATCATGAGATCCGGACTTGTTGACCTTGGGACGAACTGTGAAGTCTACCCTTGCAAACCAAAAAATAATTTTCCAGATCGGTCTACGCGTCTTCGAGTAATCGGGGAACATACATAAAATAATATAATAAACTAAAGGTCCCGACGAATAGAGAACCTACTCCTGTTTTGAAGTCGAAAAAATAATATAGAAATCATTCGAAAGAGGTGCATTTTCAGAAATTTCTTGCCTTATATTGGGTTTGACCAATATAAGAAAACAATTGTCAAATTTTAAAAACCTATTTAGAGGCTAAAAATTCCACCCATGCCGGGACTTGATCCCGCGACCTCTGGCGGGTCGCGGGTACAAGTCCCGGCGTGGGTGGAATTTTTACCCTCTAAATAGGTTTTTAAAATTGTCCTCAGCACGGGTTAGTGCAACAAAAAGAATATAATTGTCAAATTTTTGATTGATGCAGTCAAATACCGTAAATACCGTTGAATTGAAAGTAACGCTCTCTGAAGTGAATTAGAAGAAGGATAAAGTAATCTCTAACCGCCTAGCGAGCCAATATGCCGGCGGTAGCTTACCTTCGGGTCTCCAAGTAGCGTCGGCAAAATACGAACGTCAAGTGTTTTTCACAACAGACGAACCTACGGCTTAATTCCTTTCGTTAATGAGCTATTTTCAGTATGACTGAAAAATATAAAACGATAACATACATACTAGTGTTTTTTTTTTTAATAATGGCATAAGGTTTTAACTGGATTCTTAGAATATAAATTTTATAGAATTGCTTCGGTTTCAGATGCAATTTCAATTTATTTTCTTTTCATAGTTTATTTTCATTTCGGTGTATTTACATTGAAAGAAACTATGAAAGTCTTTGCTTGGAATTAAATAAAAAACATCTTTTACCGTCAAATGAAAGTTTTAATGATTGTACAACTTCTTGTTGAATGTGAAGGCATTTAAAATTTTGTTTATTGCTCTGCGATTACAAAAAATCACGTTTCGGTAGTCAATTAGAGAACGTGTCTAAAATTATATTACTAAACACTTTTTTGATAAAATGTCGTAATTCTCTAGATACATAAGATCATTTGCTGTTGGTTTCGAACATTTACGTCAATTCTGCATCCTAATTCACTCAATAAAATTTAAATAAAATTCTAGAGTAATACCAATAATTAAACGGGTGGTTCGTTTGCGAATATATTTCAAATAAAGGCCTTCACTTCCTGAAACAATAAATACATTCATTCATTCGTTACATATCTTTTTGTATCCTTTACCTTATTAGTTCATATTTGACATATTATTTCTTCGAACTTATGTTAGTGAATTTATTTTTATATTTTATTTGTGACTGATTTACGTATTAATAAAAATTTCCGATCACTTCTTCACATATTAGAGCTCGCCCTAAAATTAAGTCCCTTGTTTAGTTCCTGAAACTATAGCATTTCGTACCAAGATTCTTTTAACTCATGGAACTACTTATAAGTCATTTATTTAACAACTCACTCATTCATTGCCATTCGCGAACTAACATGAGTCGAAATATACATACAAGTGCTGGAACAAAACGTGAGCCGATGAGCTGCTGAACGATAGTGAACTAAGAACTATTTCTTTGAAGGAAATGAACTAAATCACTCACTTCATCAGTTTATTGATGAAGAGAGTGACTTAGTTCATTTCCTTCAATGAAGTAGTTCTTAGTTCACTATCGTTCAGCAGCTGATTTGACGATCCTTATGAATTTTAAAATACATGTATGGCACACTTCCGTAGATAATGTACCTAATAGGTAACTAACAATAAGTCGGCTTGATTAATGATTTTTACACAGAAATTTGCTCTATTTTTTAACGGGACTTTTTTTTTGTTATATAGCTTCTAGCTATCTAGGCGAGCTTCATACCGCTACAGAATCCGTTTAACCGATTCTTGCACAACGCCATCTATATTTAAAACACAACGTTCGCTCGCACAACGCCATCTATTTTAAACTTAAAATAAGTATTATCCCACGGGAACGCGTTACCGGGATATCAAGTATGCCACGTCTCAATTCAGGTCTTTGCCTATCTGTACGCCACAAACTTTCATCATCATGATCATCAGCCATTTGACGCCCACTGCAGGACATAGGCGTCCCTCATGATTTTCCAAGCTTCCCGGTCTTGTGCCGCCCGCAACCAGTGACTCCCCACCACCGTTACCAGACATCTGACAAACTTCCACATTTATTAATATTAGTAGGATGCTGACGCTACATTCAACTGCTTCACGATCACAGCCCCCTCCCCGCCCCTCCCCCCAGCCCATTCCACTTCTAATATCGGAATTAGGTATGTACCGTCGACAGTTCATCCACTCTACTCCACTGCATTATGGGCGACTTTGCAACTAAAATGTAAAGGTTGACGTTCTGTCGACTGTGCTGCTGTAGAAATGAAAGAGAGTTACTGATACTAACTTAATTTACTTACTTATGTTCCACTATTGTTATAAACCTAAAATTTTGTGTATGTCTTTAAAACAGACGTATGTACAGGGAAAATCACGATTTTGAATTTGTTCCCGTAGTAAAAGTGCTTGTATGTTGGTGTAAGGTCCGGTAAGGGACGTCTAAGGCGGACATACCGCTACCAAATAGGTGATGTATTAGCAAAGGGCAAGATATAGAGTACCCGAAACCGACGTGCGTGCATGCAACGACTAATTAATGTTGATGTTGTGAAAGTACTGCCAGGATCGTGGCAAGTGGCAAACACTGGTCTCTGCCTATCCTTTCGGAATGCAGGCGTGAGTTTATGTTAATTATTTCGTCACTGAATTGCACTATACGTCCTGTGCAAACTCGTATTTTTACATCCACACATCAATTTGGACTGCCTCGTTCGTTAAACCGCTTAGCTACCAAAACAGAGGTCGTGGGTTCGATTCCCACTGGGGGCCGCTGTACATTTGTATAAAATGGGTGTATTTTTTCATGTTTGTTATTTCCCTGCCTGGTTACCATAGCACAGGGTATCCTAGTTTGGTACCAGGACAAGTGATTGTGTTGTGCGGAAGTTATTATTATTATTATCTTGCATTTCGCAAAAAAATAATTAGGGTAATAATATTTCAAAATAATTAATTTTGCCTTAAAACGATTTCATATATCTGTTTAGCGGCTTCTTACCGTAACCCAATGGTACAGCATTATACAAAAGTGAAAACTGGTTTTTAAACTAGTCTTTAATGTTGTGGTGTATTCCCAAGCAGCCATTTAGGCTTAAAATACGTAATATAATTAAACTAAAAAAGGGGCTTGTCGAGCAAACAATCTGTAGTTACGATGGCTGGCTTAATTAGCTATTCTCATTATTTTATTGTATGTATACTTACATAAAATATAAGTATGTGTGACACCCTATTCTCGATTCCAAATCGAGAACTTTATTTTTTGTAATTGGTTTTTATCATCTAGCCCGTGCTGAGGACAATTTTACTGACGCCTGCACTTGCCCATTAGCTCAGTTGGGAGAGCGCTGGCACGGTTAGCCAGAGGTCGCGGGTTCAAGTCCCGGCATGGGTGGAATTTTCAGCCTCTAAATAGGTATTTTAATTTAATTTTAAATTTAAATGAAACTAATTTATAGTAGTTTAAATTTACGATTAAGCGCTATAATAATCATCGAAATTAATGTTAACAATGTTAATTGTGTTAATTGTAAACACTGTGTTTATTGTGAAGTGTAATTATTATATCCGAATTGTTAATTGACGTGTAACTAATAATTATGAATAAAGATGTCTATGTCTAATAATTTCTACACAGCACAATCACTTTACCTGGTCCCAAACTAGGATACCCTGTGCTGCGGTAACTAGGCAAGGACATCACAAACACGGAAATATACCCAGACTGAGGCCGTGGCCACGGTACAGCACGGCCTCCGGTGGGAATCGAACCTACGGAACCTAAAGAATCTTCAGTATCGATATTATTAAACATCTTCCAAGCGAAAGTTTAAAATTATCGTTTTTATTTTTTATATAATCCTGCAAAATTATGCTTTTTCCATAGTATGAAAAAATTGCGAACTTTACTCACTAACCAAACGAAGTCTTTCAATAATTTATTCATGATTTTGCGTTATTACAATAACACGTGGTTTGAATGAACTCACGCCTTTATGCCGGAGAGGTAAGCAGAGTTCAGTTTGCCTCTTGCCGCGATCCTGTTGTAGGTATTCTTCGAGATTCACGGTCTATGGGTCGGTTTCCATAGACCTCTGACTGACCTCAAAAACCAATTATAATTATTTATTTTTCACCTCACTAGCTCGTAAAAGTTCTGTTTATCATTCGAAATCTGCGTGGAAAATCGCACTTTATCCGCTAGCGTGGAAAGTGTTTTTAAAATTCGAATATTTTTATTCAAGGTTTCGTACAATAAATTACATATATATAGAACCTCATTGGTTTCGTAATAGTTTATATTCTCTGCAGCCAGTCCATTGATGATTGAAATGCAAATACTTATTTCATGTCATGCGCCAGCCTCATTTAAAGAATCGCACTGGCCGGCAAGAAAATTTGATTTAAAAAAAAATTAACTTTCAAAATATTGAAAGTTAATTTTTTTAATTCAAATTGGTAATAACCAATTGTAGTAATTTTACTTTTAATTTTTGAAATAAATAAACAGTAATTTAATATTTATTAAAACTGTTTTTCTTGCACCTAACATTTTCCTCGCTTTAGTGAGGTGAAAAGTTGTGTGTTGCGCTCGGCAGCAAAGTTATTTAGCGTCTCGTACCTTTGAAACCCTCGCTACGCTCAGGATTCTATATTTGAACCACTCGCTTCGCTCGTGGCTCAATCCTAGAATCCTTCGCTTGCTCAGGTTTCAATACAAGGTACTCGCGCCAAAAATTAACTTTGCAGCCTTGCATAACAAATAACTATTAAGACCGTATAAGAAGTCCCCGACTGCAACTCGCTAGCCCTGTCACTCCTAGTGGCGTGACACGACAAACAGACAGACGGACCGTCCCGGGTCACAGTGCCAGCTTTCTATATATATAGACCGTGTCCTAAGTGGGCTATTTAGTCGAACTGGTACATTACTTGGTAATTCGATTGCATAGTTATTGATTAGGCGGGTTTCGGGTTGCTGCGTGGGAAGGCCCCCCACCAGATGGTCTGACGACCTGGTTACGGTGGCGGGGAGTCGCTGGATGCGGGCGGCACAACACCGGAAAGCTTGGAAAACCATGAGGGAGGCCTATGTCATGCAGTGGGTGTCAAATGGCTGATGATGATGATGATGAAGCGGGTTTCGAAATGCATTGTTTATAAATGTTATTAAAGGTATTTATTAATCAGTCGCTGCCAAGAACTTTACCCGAATCCTAAAGCCTATAAAATTCCAGTTTCAAAAAGAAAAAACAGGCGCGATCACATAAAAGCAGCTCCTGTCGCCACCGATGGATAATATCTTCTTTTATAATAGGTTTTTGCAAGAATTTAACTTCTTAAACTTTAATAATGGTGATAGCTAGTTTTAGAACCTACGGCCTACAGGTCGGTAACCTAGGACTTCAATCGATTTCCGCTTTTGGCAAAAATGTTTTAAAAGTCCAAGGTTCTTGGACCTATTTTCTAGACAATAGGTTTTAAAATAGGTATCACCATTATTGGAGATTATGAGGTTCACTTTTTCATTAAAACGTATCATCATATTGTGAAAGATATATTTTTTCCATCGGTAACGCTAGTTAGCAGCAGGCATAAAAAAACCGGCCCAGTGCTAGTCGGACTCGCGCACGAATGGTTCCGTACCAGCAACATTAAGAAGAGGAAGAAGAAAGACATTTATTATACCTACAAGATACATCACGGAAACAAAATAAGCAGATAAGTAACATAATATGCACAACAGAAAAAAAAAATACACAACAGACAAAACGAATAAATAAAACAGGACCACAGATGTAGCCTCTGGTGTATCTAAGTTGCCACAAAAGGCAGCTGACTCAGCGTTGTGCTGAGGAAGTGATCCCTAAGCGCTGATTTTGGGAGTATTTAGAAAGTAAGTAAAAAAGTATTTGGGAGTTATTATAGACGAAAAATTAAATTGGCAAGCACATATAAAAAATCTAACTGGCAGAGTCAGAAAAATTATGGCAGTGTTTAAAGGTATTCGACGAGCAGCTAGCTCTGATGTGCTTCTAATGGTGTATAAAGCACCAGAATCCCTGCTTACGTACTGCAATACCGCATGGGGTGGTGCCGGTAAGACGGCTTTCTTGAGCTTAGAACGCGCTCAAAGAGCGGTTCTAAAAGTAATGCTGTCCAAACCATTTAGGTACCGAACTCACCTATTGTATGCCGATTTCAAGGTTCTGACAGTTAGACAGCTATACATTTTCCGCTGCATACTAAAGCGGCATCTCAATCTATCAGAAAACGCAGTAGTGGAATCGTCAAGACGAAAATGTAAGGCGGTCTTTTATATTGAGACGCATAGCACCCACTGCTAGCCACAATATTATGAGTGGCCAACTCTATAACAAATTTAACAAGATTCTTCGATTCCGCGAAAAGAATATTTTCGAATGTAAGCAAATAGTAAAAAAATATCTTTTGGGTCTGAGCTATGAGGAAACGGAGGATTTTCTCGTTACTCCTCGTTAATTTTGGTAAACATTCACAGACACACACACACACACACACACACACACACACACACACACACACACAAACACACACACACACACTCTCTCTCTCACACACACACACACACACACACACACACACACACACACACACACACACACACACACACACACCCTCATACACACACACACACATACAACTACACACGCATACACCCTCATACGCACGCATTACAAAAGCCTCACACGCATGCATACATACACCTTTGTTTTTGTTTTTCTTTTTAAATTATTACCTTTTATTTAACTATGCACCTACCTCGTATTTTAAAAGTACCTACCTACTTAAAGCTACCGAATGTAATGGCTACTGTCAACTCGAACGAATAAAGTGTCAACTAAATTGGAAGGCGCTGGTATCTGTAATACAGTTTTTAACTAGTCCAGGTATCAACGACCCCAACTTTGTAAAGCAAATCATCAACTTGACTGTAATAAGCTAAGCCTCTGATGTAATCTTTCTGTGCCCAATAAATTTCTTTTCTTTTCTAACGATTTCAAAATCGCGCTGTATTCTCGCGAGGTGTTATAATTGGAGGTTATATTGCATTAAATATATTAATTTCATGCATGATTGTCCGTGATATTTTTTGAGACGAGTAAAAGCAGACGCTTTGTCCGCGCCATTTGCACGCTCTCTCGGCGTGTTTTTCCGTATCCAACAGTTAGTGTCATTTTGGATCGTTTGTATTTTGGCACCTTAACGTAAGAAGCGAGTCCTGAGATTCCAACCGCATACTGCGATCGCCAACCCGGCGATTATGGCAAAACCATTCATGGTTAGGAAAACCATGAGGGAGGCCTATGTCCTGCAGTGGGCGTCTAATGGCTGATAATGAAAAATGATAAATGAACGTAAGAAGATACAAAGAATGTAATGAATCTCTGTGTACAATAAAGAATATTCTATCTATCCATTCTTTATTGTATACCAGGAAAAAACAAACATGTAATATTTACAAACATACAGTACAATTGGCACCCTTATTGCAAAACCTTAGCGTCACACAGACAGACTGATAGACGAAGACAATAGTGTTAGGGCCCCGTGGGCTGTCTTCGGGCATGGAACCTTCATCATCATCATCAGCCATTTGACGCCCACTGCAGGACATAGGCCTCCCTCAAGGTTTTCATAACCATGAGGGATTTTGCCATAATCGCCACGCTTGGCAGGTGGGTTGGCGATCGCAGTATGCTGTTGGAATCTCAGGAAGACGCTGCTGCCCGTCTCCTGGTAATGTATTTTCTTAGTCGCCTTCTACGACATCCACGGGAGGAAATGGAGTGACGCTATTCTTAATCCGGCGCCACACGGCGCATGGAACCTTAAAATCTATAAAAAGCTAGTTTCAAAAAGAAAAGAGATGCTATCACATAAAAATATTTTACTCACTTAAACGCTTAATGAAACTATTTTTTTTTTGTATACAGGAAAATCAATATCTATTTAAAATGTCACACTTTACAACTAGTCAAATATCACAGCCACAAATGTTTCGCCAAAAATTAAAAGTATGAACCCATTGGGTACATCCGGAACCCAAAAAACTAATCAAGATAAATCAAACACACATACGCACAATAATAACAATATAAATTGTTTTCATATTTTTAGGATTCCGTACCCGAAGGGTGCCAAATGGGACCCTATTACTAAGACTTCACGGTCCGTCCGTCTGTCTGTCTGTCTGTCTGTCTGTCACCAGGCTGTATCTCATAAACCGTGATACCTAGCTAAGCAGTTGAAATTTTCACAGATGATGTATTTCAGTTGCCGCTATAACAACAGATACTAAAAACAGAATAAAATAAAATATTTAAGGGGGGGCTCCCATACAACAAACGTTGTCTAAAGACCTCTAGCGGCCACCTATGTAACCTTCATAGCGCCGATGTCATGTCGTTAAACGTCAAAGTTAAACTTTGGTTTCTATAGATGGCGCTGATCTCAAATTCGATCTTTGTCTAATGGTGTATAGATAATGGTACGGAACCCTTCGTGCGCGAGTCCGACTCGCACTTGGCCTTTTTTTATAACTTCATCCTGATATTGTTTGTTTATGTTTGAGTGAAGTAATTTTGGGTAACATAAAAATAAATTTTATGGTGGCGCCATTGTTTTCAAAATTAGCGCTATATGTTTCAAAATCATGGTTAGAATCTCTCCTTAAAAAGTGTCCAACGAATTTAAAGTCACCCTGTATTATTATTAGCTAACCCTGTAGTGTTAACTCATATGCTTGAAATCACAAAGAAAACAAACGTACGCAAGAAAACATACGCAAGGCATTTTCATACATAGATAAATAACTTTTCCTGAAACTGTACAAAACCTGCGTTCGACCAACCACTATTAGAATATGCATTTCAGATATGGAACCCCTACTTCAAGAAAGACATTGATTTACTTGAGAGAGTACAACGAAGTGCTACAAAAATGGTAAGCAGCCTTAAAAACCATCCATATGAATACAGATTGGATGAACTTTACGAGGGCTAACTACTTTGGAACAGCGTAGAGAACGGGGTGACCTACTAGAGACTTAAAAAACCTTGCCAATTACTATAATGTACTGGACCTTGCTAAAATGCTACTCAAAATGAATACAAGTTATGATTTTATGATTGTAAATATATATTGTAGCTTGTTATTAAAATATAGTAAATGATCTGAAAATAATAAAATTTAAATAAAAAAACATAGATATTTAAATCGAATTGCTGAATGTTAAATTATTATTTTTCTTTTTGCCTTTAACTATCACGACTTAGCGGCGCGCCTAATCGACGCATCGGTAGACCAGAGGGCTGGTGCGTACCTCGGCCAGAGGATAAGCCTGGCCATCCAAAGAGGTAACGTCGCCAGCGTCCTGGGCTCATTACCACGGGACAGTGACCTGGGGCAGGTGTTTTATTTGTAAATATAGAATTTTTGTTATTTGTATATTTTTATCATTTATATATTAATTAAGTCCAGTTTCTTTAATTATTTTTAATTATAAAGATTACTATTAAAATAAAAGTCAGTGACACTATCACAATAAGTACATATTTCAGACTTATAAATAAAACTTTCAAAAATAGAAAAGGCATATCCGCTTATCTAGTCGTTTATTTTAGTTATTTAACCATCAGACTAACCTTTATTTAACAATAAATTAAATAACAAAAAGAACGCCAAAACGTCACTAGCCATAGCCACCGAGTAACAAAAATTACGTACACAAATAAATAAAACACATATAAAAGAATCTTCAGCCAAGCGCATTTGAAAGTAAAATACACCAAAGCGGCTCAACATTAAAATTCAAAATTCCAAATCAAATGTGCACTTAGCCTGTTTTAAGCCATTTTGAACTTTAACTCGAGAAGTTTCAAGTTACAATTTCGTGCGGAACGGAATACGAATCCGTCGGGTAAGCTGTGTAGCTGTATAAAATTAGCGGGAAATTCAAATTGGGACTGACGTAAGTAGACTTTTTTGCCGAGGCAAAGTAACCCTTATATTCGAATAAAATAAAGTCGATTTTTCTCTCAATGCATCAGACGTATTATTTGCACAAGTGTGAGCCACCATAAAATTAAGTGCGCGTGTGTGCGTATATTAAAGGCTATTTCTCTACGGGCTCGCTTGAAAAATGTTGCAACTCGGTTTTTTCTTAATACATATTTCCACAGACTAATTATATTATCTGTCTTATTTATAAAAACACGATTACTTAAAACACTCGATAAACGCAAATTAAAATAGTCCGTGGTGGAGATGTAATAAGGAAAAGACGTAACCACAGATTGATTTAGAGGAATCGTGTTTTTATAAATAAGGCCGCGAGTCTATATATTAATTAACATTTGTATTAATGCTTTTATTGCATAATAAATTCACATATCAACATTTTATAATTGGGAAATAAATTGTTACTTTATATTCACATTTATAGTAACGGCCGAAATTAATATTCTTTCATTAGAATTTATTTTGTATATTTTCACGTTATATTAAATAAATTTTGTTGATTGAATTGAAGTAACAGAAATCAAATTGTTAAGTACTTGTATTTTGTAAAGTAATTATTTTAAATGATCGTCTTTGAAGCGATGTTAATAATCATTTGAGGAGCGAAAGTAATAGTGTACCGGTCTAAAAAGGTCACTCACCATTTACATAACATAACATCGAGAACTCTCTCAGTAAAAAAAATCTCGAAAAAAGTTTTCTATCTTGTGAATTTGAAATAACATCACAGTAGTTTTAATTCACACGATGAAAAAAAAAACCTATCACGAATTTCATGAAACGTAAACAAGTTGCAACGCGACGGCGCTGAGCCGCATAAATATCAATGTACAATCGCGAGTAATTTCTCTTCGCACGCTAAGTCTGCCACACACTAGCGCGGTTGCGGTGGGCGGACAAATCGCAGCGAGATGTTGTTCACTTATTTTTTACAAGCTGCCCCGGCAAACTTCGTACATACCGCTACAGAATCCGTATATACGATTCTTGCACAACGCCATCTATTTTTAAAACACAATGTTCGCTCGCACAACGCCATCTATTTTAAACTTAAAATAAATATTTTCCCACGGGAACGCATTAACGGGATATCAAACATTTTATGTCTCAATTCAGGTCTCTGTCTATCTGTACGCCAAGTTTCATGTAAATCCGTTCAGCCGTGATTGAGTAACAAACATCCAAACATCTTCACAAACTTCACATTTATAATATGTATTAGTAGGATTTTTTTAATTAGGACAACAGTCATACAGAAAAAATAAAACGTATAGAATAATAAACCTGGATCCTTTAGTGGAAATGAAAACGAAAATACATTTATTGACGAAAACACAATTTATACAAATAATATAAGAAAAAATTAATGAAATAAGTGATTTTTAAGTGGAAAAAATATTTATAAAAG
This sequence comes from Yponomeuta malinellus, assembly GCA_947308005.1. NCBI lineage: Eukaryota > Metazoa > Arthropoda > Insecta > Lepidoptera > Yponomeutidae > Yponomeuta > Yponomeuta malinellus. The sequence continues at coordinate 3,798,523 of OX371022.1, forward strand.
CATGTTAACTTTAGTTGTGTTGTTTTGTATCGCGACCACGCTGGTGTGTGGCAGGCTGCGCGCGGATTTTTTGTTTGTCTCTTTTTATGTATATTTTACTTTAGATTGGATTATGTTTGCTTGATTATGTACAAATATATTATGTTCAGCCAGTGTTGCGCGACGTTACCCCCGTAGACTTAAAAGTGATTAATATCGTTCTTGAATCGACGAAAAATAAAAAAATGCATTTTTCTCCAAGAGCTTATAAGTTATAGAGTTATAGTATAGAGCTATAGTAGTTGCTAATAAATCGATTAGAGCACTTTTTTTTTGAGGAAGTTTTACGTACTTTTACATGATTTAATTGTTTTTAATTAGCAGGTTTTTTATGTGATTATTTATGGACGTCGATTTTAAATTATCCTGCTGTCAAATACGCTAAGGCTCTGTCAGTGACGACACCTTTCGAAAATATCCATAGAACCATTTCTATTTAACGTTTGTCTTCCGACTGTACCGGACCGGACGACGTTACCTAGCGACGATTCGTATTCCAATCACGAGAATTTAAAGATAAAGATTTTTTATTTACCAAGGAGAAATTTGCATAGCTACAATGGGCTTTTCAATGACAGCTGTCAGTTGAGTTTCATTTAAAAAAAACTAGATGGCTCTGCAAGGAGAACAAATGTCATCATAATTACGTTTTAAATGTTGTACATCGTTATTAATCTGTGATAATCTAAACATCTCTTCTCTCGTCAACGAAATGTCGATTTTGACACATTATGTGACGTCAGCACCATCTATCGGTAACTTGCGGTACTAAAAAGCCCTGAAAAGCCCTCATTGCGGTACCTATCTGCACGAGACTAAGTCTGTATTGCAGAGACCTGGTTAAACTTACTAAAGTAATTGTCGACCGGTTCGGTAACGCTGTAAGTAAACGCTATACCATCCTGACAGCTTAGTAGGCCTAACCCACAGGAGAGACAAGTCAATACCATCCTTGGTCAATAAACATATGCCCCACACTAGGATACCCTGTATCGTGGGAACCAGAAACAACGACATCACAAACATGTAAACATCCAAGACCTGGGGTTTTTTTTGTCCCCAGCCGGGATTCGCACCCGGGACCTCTCGCATGGTATGCAGATGCACTACCGTTGCGCCACGAGGTCGTAAATACGCGTGGAGCAAACCAGGCCGCGAGTTTCCTCACGGTTAGCGTGTGGTATTGCTACTACAAATTCGCAGATGTACGTAACTTTGAAACAAAGTCATAGGTACATTCCCGCGCTGGGAATCGAACCTGGGTCTCTCGCTTCCGAGTACATTGTTCTACCCACTGGGCTTCCACCGCAATAGGTGCTGTGCAAGCCTACTCCATCTAAAAAACAATGTCCCAGCCACTTCAGCGTTCCGAGTGGTCCCTTCGCCCATCTAGTGTGAGTGAAGGTGCCACTGGACGCTGCATAAATCATCTCATTACGTAGATGCAAAGGCCAATGTTTTTTTTCAAACGCTATGAAAAATATAAATTTTTTGAATAAAAAAATATTACACTACCTTGACCTTTACATATTTTGAAATCCGAGCTGTCATAAGGTATTGTTATTTTGTTTCTCTCGGAACTGTGACAGATATCGTCGTGAGGAAACCCGTGGCTTAGCTAGATCAGGAAGCGAAAGCTTTTATATCCCATGGACTCACGCCTGTATCCCGGAGGGGCAGAGACCAGGGTTTGCCACTTGCCACAATCCTGGCAAACCTCTTTCGCTGCATCAATAATCTTTTATGTATACATATTACTATTACAGAGAATGCACTGAGTACGGATGTGGGTGGAAGGGTCGGCAAGGGACCTCCCAGGCAGACATACTACTCGTATATCGACCAAATAGGGAATATTTACACGAAGGTTAAGATAAAAAGTACTGCAGCGTATAGTGAATGTTGATGAAGCGAAAGAGGATCGCGGCAAGCGGCAAACCCTGTTCTCTGCCTACCTCTACGGGATAAAGGCGTGAGTTTATGTAATGTATAAATAATGTTACGCCTACGCCTCCACTGTAGATGTATCTATGCAGCCCATGGAAGACGCCCACTGTTGGGCATAGTCCTCTTCACCGTCACGGCAACTCCGCCAGCCCTTTGCCCATCTCGTTCATGTCTCAAACTACTATATACTCCATTCCACGAAACGAGCTCCCAAAGAAAATCGTCCATGTGCGCACATTGGTTAATGCGCGTGACCTTCAATAGCCACTGCGTTAAGTAAGCCTAGCCTATGAAGCCGTCGTCGCTCATTGTTTCGCTTGTCTCTAGCCGCGCGTATTGACCAATGAGATGCCACTATTTGTTTCCCTAGGAGTTCGACTCGTGGAGCAGAGTACATATATATATTTTCTTATTATTTTTTAGCAGAAGTCGTTCCATTTTATGGATTTTAATTGAACAGGTTTTTTATTAGGCGAGGTCATTATTCAAGGGCGCTTAAATGCTTAGACTGATTTGAATAAGGTCTATCCGTTTAAGTTGGCCGTCCGTTATATTGGCACTCAAAAAAGCCAATATGAATTTGAGAACAGCGCCATCTATATAATCCAACAAGAAACGTTTCACATTGACATTAAATGACATGACGTCGGCGCTGTGAAGGTTACAAAGATGGCCGCTAGATGGCGAGCGCTGTCTTTAGACAACGTTTGTTGTATGGGAGCCCCCCTTAGTTTTAGTATTAACGTTATAGGGGCAACAGAAATACATAATGTGTGAAAATTTCAACTGTCGAACGGTGACGGACGGACGGACGGGCCGACGAACGGACGAACGGAAAGCAGTCTTAGTAATAGGGTCCCATTTGGCACCCTTCGGGTACGGAACCCTAAAAAGAGACATGGTCGAGGTATTCGGTTAGGCGGGAAGACGACCGGTGGACTAAGGTGGCCAAGAACGGGTCGACGGTCGGTGGGCAAACCACCAGCCCGGTGCGCCTTCACATTGTGAAAGCGGCTTGGAAACATTGGACAAGACTGGCAAAGAACCGGATGGGTTGGCGAGAAAGAGAAGAGGCCTATGATGCCCAACAATGGGCTCTGTTTATTATTATTATTATTAAATTCTTTATTGCATAGAAAACAATTTTCTTACAAAGGCGTACTTAATGCTAAATAGCATTTTCTTCCAGTCAACCTTGGGTTTGTGGATAGTGTGGCTTGGGCAATGCACGATACATACTATAAGTACATAAATTACTTAAATACAAGAAAAATAAAAAATAAAACTAGGGGGGCGGGGGAGGGGTCATAATTATATACAAGGTCAATAAATAAATAAATACTTTATATATTTATAAATAGTTTATTGGCTGTTTAGATAGATAAATATCCGTATAATTTGTTCTGTATAAGTAGCGTCCGGAAATCTATGACCTCGGACTTATGTAATCGTTTCTAATATGAATGGATTGATTGACCGTTTTGGAGTGAGTGAAATATTGTTTCTTATACTTAGGCATTTTCTACGAACATATTTCTATCGGTGAAAACTTGTCATTAGCTCTCTGTTTTTAGTTCAATCGTAATGTATCTTTTTCATTGCCGTAAGTTTTCCTATTATAATAAACTAAGTGACCGTAGAATGGTTCCGTTTTCCCTTTTGACGTGCGGGACCCTAAAACATGTCTCAAACGAAAATGCAGACTCAAGTTAGAACTGCGCTCTTATCGGTACGCTAGGGCTCTTATCAATGAGGCTAACAGCCCGATGTAGGCTGCTGGAAAACAGAAGTCGGTCATGCATTTTGTACAATACTCGCCCTAATGTTGTGTTCAATAAGAGCTACTATGGGATGAATGAGCAGATATTACATGCACCAAATCCTGGACGATTCCAATCGTCTAACTGTCAAATGCCATACTAATCGCTATCACATACGTCAGGATCCCGACGGGATTTAATGAGCGTAATTAGGACTGACGGGACTTCAATCTTAAGGCCTGTTTAATTTACTGATATCTTTTCTGCAAACTTAATGTTTGTCTTTTAGGGTTCCGTACCCGAACGGGTGAGTGAGGGACCCTATTACTAAAACTTCACTGTTCGCCTGTCTGTCTGGTTGGCTGTCTGTTACCAGGCAGTATCTCATGAACCGTGAGAGCTAGACAGTTGAAATTTTCACCGATGATATATTTCTGTTGCCGCTATAACAACAAATACTGAAAACAGAATAAAATAAATATTTAAGGGGGGCTTCCACACAACAAACGTTTAAAGACAGCGCTCGCCATCTCGCGGCCATCTATGTAAACTTCACAGCGCCGATGTCATGTCGTTAAATGTCAATGTTAAAAGATTCTTGTTGGTTTCTATAGATGGCGCTATTCTCAATGTATCTAATCTATCTTTTCTCGATCTTTGTCTAATGTTGTATAGATAATGGTACGGAACCATTCGTGCGCGAGTCCGACTCGTATTTGGCCGGTTTTTTTTTTATTTGTATTTAGATAAATTGGTTGCTAACATCCAATAGGAGACGGCACATAAAGAAGAAGAGTGTTTGTGATACTTTAACTCATTTAATTCGCCGTCATCATGTTTCATACCAAATACTTAAGGCTGCTCTTACATGGAGCGTGCTGTCTCGCTCGCACAATGTAATTTTAATAAAGTGACTAGACTCTTGATAAATGTGGTTTGTGCATAATTATACTAGATGTTTTAAAAATATTTAGTTTTTCTATGTATAGTGTTTAATAAAGAAAAGTTGTTCCCAAAATTAACAATTTTGGAATCCAACTTTCTCAATCTAAAACTTAGTTCAGAATAAGAAACATACCTATGCCTTGAATGTTCGCAATTTTATTATCTACGAGTATCAAACCCTCAGACCACATTTAGCAAAAGTTTACTCAATTTATTACAATCACTAGAATTATTACATTGTGCGAGCGGGGCAGCATCGCATGCTCCACGTAAGAACAGCCTTAAGTAAATAACTGGCGATAAACTGTTGCGCAGTTTGGCATATTTGCCAACCTTTTTGTTGTTTTTTTGTAATAAAATCTTTAAATACATCACAATAGCGTTGGTAGCCTAGGGGGTAGAACATCGGACTCGGAAGCGAGAGACCCAGGTTCGATCCCAAGTGCGGGCATGTACCTATGACTTGGTTTTCTAAGTTATGTACATTGTGAAGTTATTGTAGCAATACCACACGCTAACGGTGAAGGAAAACATCGTGAGGAAACCTGAGTGTCTGAGCTATTCACATACCTCAGCGCTTGAAATTGCCAATCCGCGGTGGGCACGCGTGGTGATTAAGCCTATACTCTCTCCTTGAGAGAAGGCCTATGCCCTACAGTGGGACGTATATAGGCTGATTATATATCACAATACTTGTAAAATATTCAGGGTTGGCACGTTGGCATGTTCGAAACAAACTGATTAAATCCGCGTTTAAAATGTTAAAAACTATTTAAAAAATACAGGTAACGCCAACCCTGATGCTACATGATTTATACAGCAAATCTTGGGTAGGATTGGACACTCAGGCGCTGTAGTGCCTGGAACATATTTTTGTTTTGAATTGACTCGCCCAGCAGCATACCATCCTCTCGGCTAGTCGGCGCAAAACACAGGTAAGGTAGGACTCAATATTTTGTATGCAGCGTGACTTTTTGGTAAACAATTTCTTTTTCTACTCATCATGTTTTGGCCACAGACTACAAATAATATTTCATTACATAACGGCAGTTGAAGAGATTTATCTCTTCTGTAAATCCTCGCAGAAAAAATACGCCGTATTTTCAGCAGAAACAATGGTTTCAATATAAAGCGCTAATATTTTTAAGAGAAGAAAAAAACAAAAGACGACATATACTGAAAAATTATAAGTTTGAGCATGTTTGAGCCAGCAAGGAGGTTGCATACTTTTTGGCAGGCGCAAACAGCAGTTTTTTTTAAATTCCCTCGCAAGGTGTACTGTAAACTAATTATAGGACCGAGGTTACTGACGTTAACTTGTTATTTGTACTTTCTGCCTACCTACCCACTGTGAGATTAATATCCGATCTATTCGTTCGTACCTATACCTTTTTACCGATAACGCTATAGTTCTTTTTCCGAGAAGTGATGAAACACTGGTTTACGAGGTAGAGTATTGTCAAACAAATACGGCCAAGTGCGAGTCGGCTTTGCGCGCCGAGGGTACCAATAAATATTAGCACAGTCTTATTTTATTAAAACACGATTCCTTAAAACACTCCTCAAATGTAGTTTAAACAGTGTGTGGCAAAGGGAAAGACTACTTACTAAGACTACCACAGAATTTTTAAACTATACATATTGAGGAGCGTCTTAGAGGAATCGTGTTTTATAAATAATATCGATATTATAGATAGATAGATAAATAGAATACTCTTTATTGTTCTTTATTCTTTCTTTATATTATGGATTCACTTAGCAAAAAGTGTTTTTCATTCAATTCGGGACTCTCAACGGGAGTCTGACTCGCACTGGGCCGATTTTTATTACTTAATTTGTTACTAGAGGGAGTGACCCTAAATAAATGGCACACAGGGGTTAACACTTGTATGTGTTATCGTTTTTGCGATAAAAAAAGGGAAAAGGTCATGCAGTGGGCAGCGATGGGCTGATGATAATGACGATGATAAGCAAAGACGAAAGCGACGATTTCTAAATAATTAAGCTTTCGGAGGCCACGCCTCGGCAAAAGGGCTATAGTTATACCTATTTGCTGATAACACTATCGCTGTACGCTTTGTCCTGTGACGGATTTGTTATTCACTTGCTTCGAAGATAAAATAAGAAAAATACGAGACATTTTATTTAAATCAATTAATTACGCTCCAAAACCTCAATACTAACGGGCGTTGGTAGTATAAATTTTTTGTTGGTTTTGGACTCTATTTCAAAGTGATAAGGTTCAATTTATCGTGGGAACTATTATTATACCCCTGCCCGGTAAAAAACTTATTGACTTGTAGGGTAGGTACTCGAAACTGGCATAATGCAGTCTATATACGTCACACTATAGGGCACAGGTCTTCTCTCAAAGAGAGCGAGTATGGGCTTAATCACCAAGCGTGCCCACCGCGGATTGGCGATTTCAAGCGCTGAGGTATGTTAATAGCTCCGACACTCAGGTTTCCTCACGATGTTTTCCTTCACAGTTAGCGAGTGGTATTGGTACTAAAACTTGACAAGTGTACGTAACATAGAAAACAAAGTCATAGATACATGCCCGCACTGGGAATCGAACCTGGGTCTCTCGCTTCCCAGTCCAATGGTCTACCCACTAGGCTACCACCGCTACAACTTAAATAGATATCAATACGTAAGGAAGAAAGATAGTAGTGAGTTTTCATCGTAAGGAAACCAGCCCGTACTGGTTACATTGACGCAATGTTGTCATACGTATTGTTACATTATTTTGTCTGTCCTTATGGATTAAGCCAGGAGCTGTTGCGCAATTTAGAAAATATATCCCAGGCACTACAGCGTCCGTGTGGTCATTCCACATATTAAGTGCTGACGGGACTTCTAGACACTATAAATTATCTACCATTTACATAAAAAGCCTTAGTAAACATACATAAATACAGTCGTACTTACATAAACTCACGCACACTTTATTACAAATGTCGTCAGAATGTCGCCTGTAATGTAACTGAATAGAACGTACGCGATAAAGCCTGCCACACACCTGCGCGGGCGCCGTAGACCGCGGCCGCGTCCCGTAGCAAACACCTGTTTCATGTAACTACATTTCATGGTTTGCTATGACAATTCGATGTACATAGCAAAGTCTATTAACCCACAGATTAACAAGTGGGAAGACTCATCTACGCAATGTACATCGAATTGTCATAATAAAGGACGAATTGTAGTTTTATGAAACGCGGCCCAGGGTCTTGTTATATAAAGCTACACAGTTTTATTTACAAAAGGTCGATTCCAGTAAAACACTCTTAAGACGCAGTTAATGTTGGTTTATAAGAGGAGCCTTGCCTTAAGGCAAGCCCGGTTGAAACCGGACTTAACTCCTTCTTTCGAGTGATTTAGTCGAATCTACTTTTTAAAACTAAGATGCTAATTTTACTAATATTAGAAATGTGAAAATTTGTGAAGAGGTTTGGATGTTTCGAGGTTTGGATGTTTGGATTTTTGTTACTCAATCATGGAATAACGCCTGAACGGATTTACATGAAACTTAGCTTTCAGATAGATAAAGACCTGAATTGAGACAAGGCATACTTGATATCCCGGTAATGCGGTCCCATGGGATGATATTTATTTTAAGTTTAAAATAGATGGCGTTGTGCGAGCCAACGTTGTTTTAAAAATAGATGGCGTTGTTCAAGAATCGTATAACGACAGCTAGTGTTTTATAAAATTATCTTAGTTTTTATCACTATTGTAACTGCGAAATGTTTGCTACTCAATCACGCTAGAACGGCTGAACGGATTTGGATGAAATTTGGCACAGAGGTGATAGTCTAGAATAGCACATAGGCTATTTTTTATCCCGCAAAAATACACATCAACATTATCACGCGTACGAAGACGGTACTAAATTTACATACATAAGCATCCTATATACGTCCCACTGTAGGGCACAGGCCTTCTCTCAGAGAGAGAGTATGGGCTTAATCACCACGCGTGCCCACCGCGGATTGGCGATTTCAAGCGCTGAGGTATGTGAATAGCTCAGATACTCAGGTTTCCTCACGATGTTTTCCTTCACCGTTAGCGAGTGGTATTGCTACTATAACTTCACAAATGTACACAACTTAGAAAACCAAGTCATAGGTACATGCCCGCACCGGGGATCGAACCTGGGTCTCCCACTTGCGAGTCCGAGGTTCTACCCACTAGGCTACCACTAAATTTACGATGTCAGTTATTTTCGCTGGACCAAACTTCACGATTATTGGTCGGTTGGGCAACATTACTGACAATAATTTGTAAGTTACTCATTGCAGTCTTAAGAAAGGCCTTTGCATTGCCCGCGGCTGCCATCGCGACCGCGCTAGTGTGTAGCAGGCTTAATGCTTAATGTTCTATCGATTGTGCAATATACCTACCGATTATTATTATAAGGAAAAAAACGTAACTATGAAGTATACAGTATGTTGAAGATATTCTTTTTTGTTGCACTAACCCGTGCTGAGGACATTTTAATTTCGAAATTGCACTCATGCCTTCACTTGCCCATTAGCACAGTTGGGAGAGCGCTGGCACGGTTAGCCAGAGGTCACGGGTTCAGGTCATGGGTGGAATTTTTTGCCTCCAAATAGGTTTTTAAATAGATTTTTAAAGTATGTTGATTGACGGTTAGTCAGGATTGTGGTTCATGCAAGTAAAAGCGGTCGCAGCGGAGCGGTGGAACGCCGGCTTCTCATTCGGGTTCGGTCATGGGTTCGATTCCCGGCATTTACCAATGACTAAGTTACGTACATTTGTGAAGTTGTAGTAGCAATACCACTCGCTAACGGTGAAGTAAGACATCGTGAGGAAACCTGAGTATCTGAGGTGTTCGCTTGAAATTGCCAATCCGTCGGTGGGCTCGCGTGGTGATTAAGCCCATACTCTCGCTTTGAGAGAAGGCCTGTGCCCTGCAGTGCGACGATAATAGGCTTCATAAAAAAATGCAATTACGAATATTTTTATAGTACCTTTTATACAAATTGGCAAGTCAAGTTCAAGATTGTTTGGAAAACTAAAATTGAGAACTGAAATCTTTCTTATATGAAAGTAGTTTACTTATAGGTACTGAAGGAAGTATTTTCAGGCTTATCACAATTTCAGTTACACGTTGTATAAAACCGAATGCATTAGTAATTAACGGTTTCCTTATCATTTAATCCTCATAAAATAAAATAAACTTTTCTGCCGCAATCATGTAACTTTACATTATTTCTGTAAGGTGAAACGAGACACTATCAGTCACACATACAGTTCAGGCTGACAGAGCGCAAAAACGAACAGACACACAAACCTGTACCCTTCTTCTTCGGCAGTCGGGTAAAAGAATAGGAAATTAAGCAAAACGCAATTCGTGTGGAACGCTCGGCGTTACCACGGTGGCGATACGTCCGTCCGTCCTTGGCGATACGGGGTAGCGTCAGCAAAACGCAAAACATTCTTTCTGCGTTTAAAAATGCCGTAAATTTTTTGTCATCGTCCAATTTGTTTTATGTTAGTTGTTATGCCTTGAAAGGGCAAGAACAAGAAAGAAATTGAAAGAAAGATCTTTCTTTCCTTCAATTTCTTCCATTTTTTTGTAACAACGAGACACATCACAGAAAAAAAAAAAAACAAACAGATAAGTGACATAATATGAAAATAACTTAATAAATAACGCTATTTTTAATCCGGCACCACACGGCACACACCTTTGACACATACTACCTTGAATATAAAAATTATTATGATTAATATAATTTTGATTGGTTTATTTCCGGCAGATTTAGCGAGTTTAATTTCCTGAAAAATCTGAATTCAACTGAATTAACGACTACACCAAGTACCTACTTAGAACTTTGTGAGGAAGTGAGTAGTTTTATTGACTTTTATTGAAGGCCGACTTTGCATAAGCATAAGCAGCGATTTCAAGCGCTGAGGTATATGAATAGCTCAGACACTCAGGTTTCCTCACGATGTTTTCCTTCACAGTTAGCGAGTGGTATTGCTACTATAACTTCACAAATGTACATAACTTAAAAAACAAAGTCATAGGTACATGCCCGCTCTGGGATTCGAACCTGGGTCTCCCGCTTCCGAGTCCAATGTTCTACCCACTAGGCTAGCACCGCTGATGCGGCTTGAACAGCATTTAACTAAAATTCTTCATACAAAAGTCAACTTAAATGGCGACTTAAGTGACATTTAAGAAGTGGTGCAGGTCGGCCTTAATTTAACTTCTGTAATTAAACCAACTACATTATTTTACACAAACTCACGCCTGTATCCTGGAGGTGTAGGTAGAGACTAGGGTTGGCCACTTGCCCATATCCTGACAAATCTCTTTCGCTTCATCAACATATAAGAAGAACTCTCCTTTATTTATAAAAGTTAAATTAAGTCTAGTTTTAAAAACGCTGATACTCTCAACATTTAATTTTGAAACCCTATTTGAGCGACGCACGGTAGTCTGAGAGTCGCGTTTCGTAGACATACGAACTTAAGTTTTCAAATGGGGACTAGGGTATAGGATATAGAAATATCTAAAGTGAAAGTCATTTAAGTACAAAATAGATAGATAGATAGATAGAGATAGAGAACACTTTATTGCACAACCAGGTGAAAGATATTACAAATAGTTTCTTATATCTAAGTAGTGGTATACAATTGGCGGTCTTATCGCTTAGAGCGATCTCTTCCAGACAACCTTTGGATGGAGGAATGCACCAAGAATACAGTCGGTAGATGGATGTACATCGAGAGATTACAAGAATATAAGTACTTATAATTACATATTGTACCAATAATATACTTACATGAATACCTAAAAAAAATAAATAGCTACTACATTAAATATATATAAGCAGCAGTTTACATGTATATAATATACATGAATACCTACAAAATAAATACATAATTAAATATATATAAGCAACAGTTTACACAGTTCAAACAGTGAGGTAGTGAGATTTCACCAATGCCTTAAAACAAGACACATTATTAATTTAAAAAAAATAGCAAAATGTACCGCAATAAAAAATAGTATGTCAAAAATCACAAATAAATAATACTACATACATCTGCAAGGATATTACGGCAAAATTTGCGATTTCAGAAATATAGGTGCCCATTTTTAATGTCAGCTCCATACAAATTTCTCTTCGCAAAATTCTTACTCGTCCGTTTGGTCTCTAAATTAATAAAACCTATTTCAAGTGAAAAAAGTGACATTTGAAAACTTTAGTTCTTATGTCTTGTAAAAGTGATTGTCAGCCTACCGTGGGCCACCGTGTTTATTTGCTAGGAATCCGGCGTTTCCAACACAGGTCGTAAACTTTTTCTGAGAATTTACAATAATTTGGAACCTTTTTTCTGACGACGAAGAACTCAGTATGCTCTAATCTATCTTTCATAGCTGGAATTGGAAAGCTGTTACAAAGAAAAGGTGGGGTCAAGCGTGAGACTGCTATTTTATTTTGGGAGGGTTCTTTCCTGAGAATTACTGACTAGTTTTTTTTTCCATTCGAGTGTGCTTTTATTCTCTTGTTTTAGTTCAATTTAACTTTTGTGCTTTTTTTCTATTTAGGTATGTTTAAATTTCAGTTAATTTTATCGTATAGGTGTCTAATACATAAGTAAAGTTTAGATTTAACGTATTTGCAGGGATATTACCTGCTGTAACTTTATTTGTATTAAATTTTACACGATTTTTTAAAGATTATTATTTTGTATCACCACATCAAGGGTTGGCTGGAAGAGATTTCTGCTGAAAGAAGCTCGCCATGTTTTAATTTTTCTGTAAATGTTGTGTTTTATTTATGAGTTTTTATGTGTGCAATAAAGTATAAATTAAGTAAAGTAAGTACTATAAACAAGAAATAATAAATTATAAACTAAGTTTAATGAGTTACAAGTCACAATTAAGTCTATTGTTTATTCTCTCTCTCTCTCTCTCTCTCTCTCTCTCTCTCTCTCTCTCTCTCTCTCTCTCTCTCTCTCTCTCTCTCTTTCTGAGAGAAGGGCAATGCCCTGCAGTGGGACGTATACAGGCTGCTTATGATGATTATGATAAACGACTTACTATTGAAAGCTTAATTTTATTTATTACAAACCTTTTTTTACTGCGAAATGAGAACAAAAAAAAAATCAAGTAATTGATTCCCGAATTAAATTAATAAAACAAAAACTATTTCGTTTTGTGTTGACCCTACAACGATGATTAAAAAGGTACCTACACAGTTCATTATTTATTCACGGCTTAATGATAAGTTATTGAACCTACACCTATTTAAACATACGAATACTGTTTCGTCCGGTTACAGTGGTTAACAGTAACATTGTCATGGTTTCGCTTACCAGAAGAAAAAAAATTGATTTGATATAGGGTATATTCCCATACCATGACTAGTCGCAGCCCATACTTCGAGACTTTTGCCATTTTTGAATAGAAATAAAGAAGGTTCGGAAAACGTCGAAAAATCGAAACGTCTTTTAGTAAGTAAAATGTAGTCTGCGGAACTGAAGGCTCACCTTGCTGTTCGTTTAACCTAACATGGTTGTCGTAGCGGCAAAATCTTGTCTCTGCTCACCCCTCCGGCATGCAGGCGTGTGTTTTTGTATGTATGTAAGTAGAGTCACGAATGCTTTATGTCAATTAAGAAAGCCTTTGAACAAAATTTTCATTTACTACATCGCCACTTTCAAAATCGTTTCTGAATATCGGCCTTAGACCAACATTAGATATAGCGTCCAAGTGTGGAGGAGCGGAGCTTCCTGATACAGGTATTTCCATACTTAAAAGGAAGCTCTTGCCCGATTATGTCACTGTAAGCCTTTTGTAAAGTAAATAAACGATTTATTTATTTATTTATTTATTTACTTTAAAATACTCATTAGTTAACATTGGATTAACCTTATATAATTGAATCGCTCGTAGCCCCGGCTGCCTGAGTGATCTTAAACGATCACGAAGGTTAAGCAACACAGGGCGCGTTCAGTGCATGGATGGGTCGCCGTTTATGCCTAACGCTAGTGGCATTTTTCCGAGCGGTTCCGTGCTTCGCAAGGCACGTTAAGCTGTTGGTGCCGGCTGCCGTCGATAGATGGCAGTCGTTAAGCCAAGTCAGAGGCCTTAGGGCGGCTTGACAACTTCTGACAGTAGACGAGCCACTAGTCTACAAGCCTCCACCAATCCGGACTTGGCCCCCGTGGTGGAGTATGGCCTATACCTTCCTCAGGGAAGAGACCCGTGCCCCTCGGTGGGGACATAATGGGTTGATGATGATGATGAAAATGAACCTTATATAAATATTGTTGATATATTAGTCGTGTTTAAGTCTTCGGAACGTTGAGAACTATCCCACGGGAATGCCTGACCGCAAAAACAGTGTGTATGGCAAATTTCATCCAAATGAGTTATGCCGTTTATGCGTGTTTCACTTGCGAACATAATACATTTTAGCTTGAGAGTCGCCCGTGACGTGACTTAATAAAGTGCATGCGCGTAAAGGTTGATGTGCTGTCAATTATATTATACGATTCAAGCATTTAGAAGTTATGGAGGAGTTAAAAAACTGACAAACAGACAGACAAATAAACAACAAACGAATGGACGAACGAACGCACGAGCGAGCGAATAAACGGACGGACCGACGGCCGGACGAACGAACGAATGGACGGACGGACGGACGAGCGAACGAACGAACAAACGTACGAACGATCGATCAAACGAACAAACGGACGGACGGACGAACGAATGAACGTTAAAATGTACTAGTGAGGGATAAGCAACAGCCCTAGGATTAGGTTACGGACGGTTAGGACATACGGTCTGTGAATTCTGTGATCGTACGTCTGGCTCGCGGCAAGCACAACTGCCTCCCAGTGTTGCCAGATGCTGGCCGGGTTATGTCGCCAACGTTTTTAAAAACAGTTGTCCAAATGGCGCCTAGGTTCTCCCAGCCCAAATCGTTTTTTTTTTAATGAAATGAAATGAGTTTATTTGCATGAAACGTCGTACATATGGTGGTCGGATAAGTTTGAGTATATGGCTCTACACATTTCACCTTTCTAGGCATCCAAAAATTATTATATTCTAACATTCTAAATATTATAACGTCCGATTACAACATGTCATAATTACCTAATTTACAAATAAGACATATTTACAATTGAATACTATTTACACTATTATTATATTACATCATTATTTTTTATTAAATGTCAATATTAATATTTTTTAAAGTAAAAAATTCGGCGACAGTATAAAAACATTCATCTAAAAGCCATCTATGCAAACAAGGCTTAAAGCGAGTCAGTGGCAAACGTTTTAGCGTCTCTGGAAGCTTATTATAATTTTTTATAAGCATGCGGTAGCAGCAGCTTCTTTGGCAAAATTCAGTTTTACATGGCGGATAGACAATTTTGTTTGGATGTCTTGTACTGAATTTGTATTGCTTACAGTATTTCGTAAAAATGTTCGGGTGATTGTATGCAAAACATGCCATTTCGTATATGTAAAGACTTCGCAACGACAGTACTTTTAATTTCTTAAATAGAGGCTTACAAGAATCTAAGGGTGACGCACTACAAATGGCTCTGATGCATCGCTTTTGCAGAATAAAAACCCTATTTATATCTCTAGCGTTTCCCCATAGAATTAGTGCGTACCTCAAAACTGAAGCGACATAACCGTGGTATGCCATTAAGGATGTGTGTACATCGGAAGTTTTTTTCAGTCTGTGTAGAGCATACACAAACCTATTTAGTTTATTACACACTTTTTCTATGTGGGGTAACCAGGTGAAGTGTTCATCTAAAATAACGCCTAGGAAAGTCGTAAATGGTGCATGTTCTAATTGTATATTTCACATTGATATTTTTTAATGTCATTTTATTATTTCTGAATTGTATATATTTAGTCTTATTTTCATTAACATGTAAATTGTTTGCGTCCAGCCATCCTACAATCTTATCTATACTATCATTTGTGTCTGATTCAAAAGTTTTATCGTCAATACAATTTATTGTCATAGAGATGTCATCTGCGAATAAGATGCATTTATTATTAGTGACTTCAGGAAGGTCATTTAAATACAATAAAAACAGTAACGGTCCCATTATGCTTCCTGAGGGACACCGTATTTGTTTACCTCTAGAGGAGACTTATATACATGAACTGTATTTTCTGCCATGGTAGTAATTTCAACAAATTGCTGCCGATCAGAGAGATAGCTATTTAACCAATCCCATGCTACACCTCTGATGCCAAGTTTTTCACATTTGTGCTTACAAGAGTAGTGCTTGTAACTTTTAAATTTATATTTGTCCTTAAAAAGGTGAAAATACCTATATATAAAATACATGAATATAGATAAAATATATGAATATAATATAAATACAAATAAATACATATAAAATATATGAATATAAATATATAATACACATAATCTACTATAAAAAAATCAATCTCGTGTCACAGTGTTTGTTATCGAACTCCTGCGAAACGGCTTCACCGATGTTTATGATTTTTTTTGTCTGTATTTGGTGGGTCTGAGATTAGGACGTAGGCTAATTAATATGGCAAAATAACTTTTGCCGAGTCAGCTAGTTAATATATAAAAATATAGTTTGTTAAAAAAGTACCCGACTCCGCCGTGCGTGCATGCAACGGATATAGAATGTTGATGAAACGAAAGAGGTCTGTCAGGATCGTGGCAAACTGCAAGGGCTGGTCTCTGCCTACTCCGGTATACAGGCGCAAGTTTATGTAATGTATATAATTTGTTATGTTACCCCAAGTAGCTTAAAAATCGCCGATAACAAACTGGAAATAACCCAAAAAGCAATCTTTAGGCTTTACTTCATCCAACATCCAAATGGCGATAAATCGCCTAGTTTGGCAACACTGCCTCCCACTCTATCTGCAGTTAACAAAATTGGCGTCACTAAAACTACTGCAAGGAACCCGTCTGCGCCATCTATTATTAAGGACTTGTTCATAAAAACGCCGTTTCAAAGTGAAATGTATAAAGTCTAACCTGTAAGGTCGTATTTGCGTATTTTGCAAATATGAAATAATAATTTATTTGCCTCGAACAACAAGATTCATATTTGGTTAGTACATTTCAAAACTTATATTTATGTTAGTAGCATCTATAGCTAGGACAATGAACATATATACATATTTATTTATTTACATACATCATTAACCATCCATTGCTGGGTTTTCTCACAAATATTTAGCACTGAGTTTGTAAAACCTACAATGTATTCTAGATCGTCGGCAATTACGCGAATACGAATAGCCAAGATAGCGCCACCATAACGTTTGTTTGTCAATTTTGTCTTTAACGGCAGAACATATCTGGACTGAATTTGGCTTAATGATGAACAGTAACGTAGCGCCAGTTTCTGAATTTAGAATTTAATTAAAATACCTATCTTTTTTTTTTTGAGATATCTCAAGTTGTAGAAAGATACCTATTTTTTCATCATTTATTATAAACTTATATGTATGTAGGCACCAATCCGGACTTGGCCCCCGTGGTGGAGTATGGCCTATACCTTCCTCAGGGAAGAGACCCGTGCCCCTCGGTGGGGACATAATGGGTCGATGATGATGATGATGATGATGATGTATGTGGGCATATTGCTTCGATTATTAGCGCAAAACACTCACGCACTATTTATAAAATCACGTTTCCCCTAAAACTCTGTTTATTTAATCTGTGCCTACATTTTTTACTTGTAAATTTCCACCACAGACTATTTTATTCGGCGTTTTTGAAGTGTTTTAAGGAATCTGGTTTTTATAAATAAGACCGTAAGTCTTGTTTATGGAAACGCGTTACGATTCCTTAAAATACCCTTTAAACACAGTTTTAATAGTCTGTGCTAAAGGGAAAGACCTTACCTCAGACTTAAAACTGCATCTGAGGAGTGTTGTAAACGAATCGTGTTTTTATAAATAACACCGTCTCCTGTCTTTCCGTAATATGTCCATGGAAATAGGACCCACTTCACCTGCAATCACGGAGTCTTCAGAAGCGCTTACAGAACCCTAAAAATACATTATAGTAAAAAACCGAGCGTGTCACATGTCTTTAGCCCCCCTCCCCCCCGACCGGTGGTATCTAATGGTGACGGTGAGGTATGTAGCCGCTAGCCTCTGGTCTGTTCGCAGTTCCTTTGTTTGGGCTTTCCGAGACCAATCTGCTTCTACGATTGGAATCGCTCTGGATTTGGTAATAGAGCACAGGACTTTTATTGAGTATGGGCTTAATTACCACGCGAGCCCACCGCGGATTGGCAATTTCAATCGCTGAGGTATGTGAACACCTCAGGCAGTCAGGATTCCACGATGTTTTTCTTCACTGTTAAATATTATATAGGAGATAGGTATATGTCGGAGCGTGGTCAACGCCTTCTACCAGACGATAGCGATTTCCTATTCTTTATAGTTTAGTCTTTGATTTACAGTCGATAATCCGTAGTAAACCTCATGTTTGTCTGTTGAGATAATGAAGGTAATTTTGATTAATGTTAATGGGAGGTTTTCTTTTTCACTATTAACAATTAAGAAAAAAAAGTTATTCCCAAGAACTCTGTAGATGGCGCTGAAGTGACTACGTTACTAGCCGTGCGTTTCGAACGCGAATCGGAACGCACTACAGATTGCTTACGTATTCGCGCTTCTATGATAGTAACGTCAATTCATCAATTCGGACGATATTTATGTGTGATGTGACAATGACATAATATGAAGGTTTCGTTTTATGATCTAAATATTACACCCAAGTGAAATATATTTTTTTTTCTTTGTTTTATTTAGAGGCTTTGATCACCATGTGATCATGTCAGCCCCATCAGACCAAATCAGAAGTGAAATAATAAAAGAATAATGTGACGTTCCGTTCCTCGTTATCGTTTTATTAAAAATAGAATAAAAAAAATACTCTAATTGGTTTTATTGTCGACACTTAGCGGTGGTAGCCCAGTGCGGGCATATGACTTTGTTTATTTTCAGAGCTACTTATATCTGCTAATTTGTAGTAGCAATACAACACGCTAACGGTGATTAAAAACATCGTGAAGAAACCCGCGGCTTGGTTGGCTCCGCACGTATTTCTTTCTATCCTGTGGGCTAGGCCAACTAACCTGTCAGGATGGTATAGTTGCTGGGCAAACGTACTCCATCTAAAAAATAAGGTCCCGAGTGGTCCTTTCACCCCATCTATTGTGAGTGAAGGTGCCACTGGTAGCTGCAAAGGCCAAAGTTTTTTTTTTTCAAGACAGTATTAAATTTTTTTCGTTATATCAAGCATTTGTAATACACTTAAAAAATTATACAACTTAACATGGGTTTGGGCTCTTGTTGTAAATCAAACTTAGATGATAAACTTATTTTCCTGTTATTAAATATAAGCGTGTCAATCAATATTCAAATTTGCAGCGGAGACTCGCTACCCGTCTTTCTTATTTCCTTTAGCAACTTTCCATCGTCTGGAAGAAATTGTTTTTAGCAATAGGGCCGATTGTACTATGTACCTTTGTAAATATGTTTTGTTTGTTTTTTTTTTTTTCGGTGTAAAATATCTTATCTTATTTTGTTAAACTTAGTTCATATTTAAACCGTAAACGTTTTGATGTATACATATACATTAGTAACACTTAAAAAAAGCAATAACCACAGGATTCGCAGGCTGGCATCACTGAGACCGCAACTTACCTTTTCAGTAATAAACAGCAGCTTACCTAGACGCGCTCGGAACCCTTCAAGTGCGGGAGGGGGGAGGAGGACAGTTGGAAATAACGTGCGAGAGGGACGAGAGATCGTTGTTTAGACATAAAATGCCGTAGAGTCGCTGTTGGTTTTGATCTTTTCTGCGGGAGATCTTCGGCGTTTTTGCAGTGTGTTTGGACCAAAAAGTATTTAATACCTCCTTGCTAGTTAACTTATTGTCTTTTGATTTTTCTCTTGACAAAACGTATTATTATTAGAGCAAACAACGTATTATTTAATTAATAACTAATTCTTATTTACAAAAACGCAATTCCTTAAAAAATTGTCCTCGAAGTAGTTTGATTTTGTTTTCACTTCCATCATGTGGATGGAAAACAAGAAAACGATGGTTTTACCCACACACCCTCGTTTTTATCTTTTTCATTGATTACTGCAATCAGTTCTTGAACTATGATCAGATTCGAGTGCGTTCTTCACTGAGAACATCTCCTGCTTGCTTGAACAAACGCTTAAAATCGTTTGTTCATACGCTTGGTGACTAAGCCCGAGCTTACTTCTCTCTCTGAGAGAAGGCCTATGTCCTGGAGTTGGCCGTTTAATTAAGACGCTGTCAAAAAATACCCAACATTCAACATACAAGGTAACCGAGTCGACCACACGAAGCCCTTCAAAATAAAAAGAGTAACCGCTACTCCTTGCCTTTCTGTCCTCCGGGGAAAAAATATCGGACGGGCGCATACTTGCTGCGAAGTGCTCAGGGTTGCCGATTCTGTGAAAAGTAATAATAATAATTACTCGTAATAATATTGCGAAGAATTCTTACTCTCGAAGTTTTCTCGAATTATCGAAAAAAAGGTGGAAATTGAGGCAATTTTTTCCATGAACCCTGCGTTGTGCCTACTACTTTTGTAGGAGAACTAACTAATGTCTTGCCATTTAAAGTTATCGGTGGCAATCATGGAATCTTTATCATGTAAGTAGGTAGGTAGTAACTGATATATTATGTTTAAGATGATTTAAGAAATGATCGTCAGAGTGCTAAAAATCCACAAATCAATTCAACAAACAGAATGTAAATTTTTTTATGTTGAAAATTATTTTTGATTTCTTATTTCGTGATACACTGTGCAAGGCTGACTTGCACATTTAAATCTGGATAACAAAAACAACACAACAGCACACACTCACACACACGAACACTTCTTTAATCTCGATTTCATTGTTATCTTAGCTAAAAATTTTCATACGAAATTCAATTTAAAGCTTCTTAGCGTGTTGATAAAAAAAATTCCCCAATTTAAATGAAGAAGAAGAAGAAAGACATTATACCAACAAGATACACCAGAGAAACAAAATAAGCAGATAAGTAACATAATATGCACAACAACAGAAAGAAAACTAAATACACAACAGACAAAATGAATAAATACAACAGGGCCATAGATGTAGCCTGTGGTGTATCTAAGTTGCCACCTTCTTGGCGAGTTGCGCTTATTAAATGTCCCTTAACGGTGTTTTACGTGGAGTATGCTGCCTCGCTCGCATTTAATAATTTTGGTGATTTTAATAAAATCAGTATAATTTTGATAAATGTGGTCTGAGAGTTTGATGCATAATTAAATTACAGACATTTTAAATACACTTATTTTTGTTTTCATATGCTTAGTTTTAAATGAAGAAAAGTTGTTTCCAAAATTATTCGTTTTGGGATCAAATACTATAAGATAAGAAACATTGCCTTGATATTCCCAATTTTATTGTCTATCAAACCCTGAGATCACATTTATCAAAAAATAAAAATACTGATTTTATTACAATTACCTAAATTATTAAATGCGAGCGAGGCAGCATGCTCCACGTAAAAACACCGTTAAGGGACATTTAATAAGCGCAACTCGCCAAGACGCTCATACCCTGAATGACGTTATAAATATTGATCTATATCCTACTGGCCTATAAATATTGAGTTACACATCATTATGCAAACAAGTGTTTGTCTTGTGTCGCCTTGGTTAGTCACTTCATTTTAAACTATGCAGATTTCACGCGTTATTTTGCATACCATTTTAATCCACTGTAAATAAACAAATAATTGCGCGCCGTATTGGTGGTAAGTTCTCTTTAGTCGTTGCTAATGTATTGTAGTTAGTGCAGTGGGATCTGATCTTAGCCTTGACCTAGACTTTGAAATATCATACATACATACATAAGCAGTCTACATACGTCCCACTGTAGGGCACAGGCCTTTTCTCAGCGAGAGAGTATGGGCTTAGTCACCACGCGTGCCCACCGCGGATTGGCGATTTCAAGCGCTGAGGTATGTAAATAGCTCACAACTCGGGTTTCCTCAGGAAACCTGAGTTCTCCTTCACAGCTAGCGAGTGGTTTTGCTACTATAACTTCACAAATGTACATAACTTAGAAAACAAAGTCATAGGTACATGCCCGCACTGGGAATCGAACCTGGGTCTCTCGCTTCCGAGTCCAATGTTCTACCCACTAGGCTACCACCGCTTTCACTTTTAAATAAAAAACTGAAATAAAAAATAACCATGAAATATAAAAACTCGAAACGAAACGAAACGAAAGTCGTCGACATAGCCCAGCGGATTAGTAAGTTGAAGTGGCAGTGGGCGGGGCACATAGCACGCAGAACTGATGGCCAATGGGGCCGAAAAGTTCTCGAATGGAGACCACATATCGGCAAGCGCAGCGTAGGACGACCAGCCACAAGATGGACAGATGACCTCATCCAAGTGGCAGGAAGACGCTGGATGCAGGCCGCTTCCAACCGGTCTTTTTGGAAATCCATGGAGGAGGCCTATGTCCAGCAGTGGACTTCTTGTGGCTGTGATGATGATGATAAAAACTAACTATGTAAGAGTAATTCGCTACTTTATAATTGACTAATAGTAATTTACTACGCATCACACTACCTCAATCACTCACACATACACTGTAAAGACAGCGATGTGCAAACGATCTGTGACTATGTTCACGTTACCGCCAAAATGATTTGTGCGGACTATACCTTATTATTTGTATTTTTTTTAAGCCAAGACATGTTCTGTCTTTATCTATTTTATCTCAATGCATCCTAAAAATCAAACACTTACATATATACCTAAATATTCATAAACTCACGATTGTATCACAGAGGGGTAGGCAGAGACCAGGGACTGCCACTTGCCACGATCCTGACAGATTACTTTGACTTTGACTTTGACTATTTGGTCGAAGTATGTCCACCTAGGACGTCCCTTACCGGCCCTTCCACCCACATTCGCTCGTTATATTAATGAAACACATAATATCCATTAACCTGTGTATCTGTCTGTCTAATATTAGATCGCTTATACGCGATTGTATGTCCAATCCTTACTAATATTATAAACGCGAAAGTTTGTATGTATGGATGGATGTTTGTTACTCTTTCACGCAAAAACGGCTGAACGGATCCGGATGAAATTTTGCTCAGAGATAGATTATAGTCTGGATTAGCACATAGGCTATTTGTTATCCCGGAAAAATACACATCAAAATTACTACGCGAACGAAGTCGCAGGCAACAGCTAGTTTAAACATAAAAACTTTCACATAATGTTATTGTGATTGCACACACCAACATAATGACATTAAGCCAGTCATTTAAGCGTTGTTTGGCAGATTATCATTTCCTAAATCGCGTAGAGCATTATTTTTTGATAGCTTTGTGATACTAGCTATAGCTACCTATATTATGTATAAAGTGTGTTTTTGGCAATAAATGTAGTTCACTTTCACTAGCTGTACCATTGACTGTTCGCATTGGATTAGAATATATTCATATGCCTTATAGCTAAATCATGTACACAGTGGGAGGTGCATATAAATTGTCCTTACTCATTAATCCACATTTCTATGTCGAATATCGTCCCATGAGACCCTGAGACCGTAAGACTTTTGCGATCGTTGTAATTCTCTGTAACTGTTTTCTGTTGTGTACTATAAAGAATAGTCATCATCATCATCAGCCATTTTTACGCCCACTGCAAGACATAGGCCTCCCTCGTGGTTTTCCCTGACCATTAAGGGTTTTACCATAATCGCCACGCTTGACAGGGGCGGGTTGGCGATCGCAGTATGCGGTTGGAATCTCAGGAAGACGCTGCTGCCCGTCTCCTGGTAATTGATTTCCTTAGTCGCCTTCTACGACATCCATGGAATAAAAAGGAGTGACGCTATTCTTAATCCGGCAACACACGGTAAAGAATAAAGAGAAGGATAAAGAATAATATTCTCATCTTAATAATATCCGACGCGGATTTTTTTTTTACCAAATTGCGAATCAATCGTTAGTTTATTGTTATTATTATTTCGTGGTAAATTTTGCGCAGTAGTTTGATTAGAGAACGTTGTGGACTGAAAGAGGATGTGCTGACTAGAATTGAGAAAGGAATGTTGCGTTGGTTTGGACATGTGGAGTGGATGAAGGAAGAAAGATTGACGAAACAAATATATCGAGTGAATATGGGTGAAACGGCCGATAAGGTACGTCCCAGGCGGACATACTTCGGCCAAATAGGGAGTTTATTAGCAAAGGGCAAGTTAAAAAGTACCCGAAACCGGCGTGCGTGCATGCAACGACTAATGAATGTGGAGGAAGCGAAAGTGATCTCAGGATCGTGGCGAGTGCAGTCCCTGGTCTCTGCCTCCCCCAGAGCCTACCCCCTAACAGAAATTGTTGCCTCTATAACAACAAATAGGTACTAAAAACAATAAAATTAATAATAAGGGGCTCCCATACAACAAACGTGTTTTTTTTGCCCGAGGTTAATAACGGCAACAGGTAGACCCTTCGTGCGCGAGGCCGACTCACACTTGGCTGGTTTTTAATGTAACATAAATACGTACCATTGTACAGCATAGGCCTTACTCAGAGAGAGAGTATGAATCACCTTACGTACATAGTTACTGTCTCTCCTTTTCAGATGTCGAAAGTAGATAAAAAACTAGATTAATGAAAGCTGTCTATAATGAAAATTTTATAACTTACTTTATACTTTATTGCACAGATAGAATTACATGAATAAAACAAAACATTTACAGAATTAAAAAGTGTACATGGCGAGCTTATTTCAGCAGAAATCTCTTCCAGCCAACTTAACTTTACGTCCGAATAAAAAAACAAAAAAATTGTTCATAGGCGCATACAATTTTTACATTAAATCATTTCCGCCAAACTAAATGATATTTTATTGGCAGTCTTGCTCTTAGTTTACAACTAAGTTACTTAAAATACCTAACTAATTACTTAAATTCAGTTTACACAGAAAATTAAAACAAGATACTTAACATAGAATCAATTTATGGTACTGGTTACAAACTGGTTCATTAATTGAGAAACTACACTCTTTTTATAAAGCATTTTACTGGCATTTATTTTACCTTTTATAAATACTACTGCAGTACATGACCTATGTAAGGAAAATATTTATGTTTTCTCAATACAAAATTCAAAATTAAACTTAAATAAAATATGAACTAAAGTAGCAACCCTAGAGTTGGGAGTTTGCTTCGTTTGCTTGCTTTACTTAGTGGGTAGCACAGGGAAAAGGCTGTAAGTGAGGGTAAAAATCCTTCTACGTTTGCTCTTTTTAAGATATTATGAGGTTTCTTCAAAAGTTTTTGATATAGGTCAATAAACTTTCTCAACTAAATTCTAAACAAATAAAATACATCAGAGGGCCCTTAACAAATTGACAGGCGATTTTTCTGATTAGAAAAAGTTTGAATTATCTTTATTGGAACCATCAATCAATAACATCAACATATGTGTGGATTACAGTAGATATTTGAGCGGAAATAATTGAACGAAGACGTCATTCTTCAACTTATAAGATCTCGTCATGAGGAAATATTCTCCCCGGTATGTCGATCCAAAACATTATCAAACCGCAGCATCCTTTGATTATCAATTTATTCACTACAAGAGCCGAAATTTAATTTAAAACTATCCACTGTATAAATTGTATCCTCACTTTTGTTGGGTGTACCGGGTTGGGATCCACACATATATTAGACCCATCATTTGTATATTTGAAACTTGGTATTGTTTTAGATAGTTATGTATCCATGCATCCAAAGCACGAACACATTTGAATAACCTTTTTCTCACGCATAAAAAAATATCTTGAATCATAACTGATGAAACTTTTCATCCGAATCATACGCGAAATAAGTCGCCGGCACAATTTGTAAGTTGCGGCGTTCTCCGCGAGCCACGTAGTAACATTTCGTAGCGACGGGCGACGGCGGATTCCGGCTCCTACGCTGCGACAAAACGATCTTGATACTTTAATGCGGTATCCGAAGTACTTCTAGCGTTTGTAATTGCATCGCAGTAATGAACGGGCTGTGTACGACTTCTGATCAGTCAATCGAAGGTCAACATTTGATCTTGATTTGATTTGTGAAGTTGGTTCACTAATCAAATTTCATTCTAATTCCGGTTTGTTGACTTTCTGTTACTCATTTGCGTGACGTAAGTTTAAGTAATAAGATACGTTAGAAGTATCTATACTACAGTTGTACTCAATCCGTGTTATTTATAAAAACACGGTTCCTTAAAATACTCGATAAACGCCGATTAAAATAGTCTGTGGTGGGGATTTTACAAGGAAAAGACGTAACTACAGTTTTAATAACTTGCCTCTGAGGAGTGGTGTAGAGAAATCGTGTTTTTATAACTAAGGTCGAGTATATTTTGTTTCTGATGGAGGTTCATAAGCAGCCTATATACGTCCCACTGTAGGGCACAGGCCTTCTCTCAGAGAGAGAGAGAGTAGGAGGAGGCTATGATGGAGGTTACTCATAAACAAATTAAATTTTAGCTCGAAAACAAATTCAGTGTTAATATTATCGTGCCTACTTATTAATTGGACCCATAGTGTAAATTTTGAAACGTTCCTGAAACACACTTTGTGTTTTATAACTTTTGTTCTATGAGTTTTTTTTTTCAGATCTATATTTTATCCACTTGATATTTTTTTGTCAAAGTGATATTTCGCAATAAATAATGACTTCCACAC
This sequence comes from Yponomeuta malinellus, assembly GCA_947308005.1. Lineage (NCBI taxonomy): Eukaryota > Metazoa > Arthropoda > Insecta > Lepidoptera > Yponomeutidae > Yponomeuta > Yponomeuta malinellus. The sequence continues at coordinate 3,825,030 of OX371022.1, forward strand.
AATACAATCACTTGACCTGGTACCAAACTAGGATACCTTGTGCTATGGTAACCAGGCAAGGACAGCACAGACATGAAAGTACACCCAGACTTAAGCCATTTGTACAAACATATGGCGGCCCCCAGTGGGAGTCGAACCCACGACCTCTGTTTGGTAGCTAAGCTCCTTAACGGCTAGACCAAATTATAGAACTTAAGTTTTAAAACACAGACTCTAAGGGCTGGTTTCTGAATTGAGAATTTCCTTAAGTAAATACTTAAGTAACGTCCTGTCACGCTCTTTTCTGAGAAATTCGATGAGACAGCACTATAGTTACCTATATACTCAGCGAAATTCTCAATTCAGAAACTGGCTCTCAGGCCCGTATTACAGAAGCGTACTCAAGCGCCGATCTCAGTTTAAGACTAGATTTGAGTATGGTTTTCATTTTAGAACGTTACTTGAGTTGACACTTACCAATCACAACTCGACTGAGTAATAGCTAATTCGAGAACGATACTTGGGTTGCAATCTCTACTTAAGTCATGTTCAAATCTGTATTTACTCAAGTGTGGTCGGAACCACGCTTGAGAGTCGATTTTCCTTGTAAATTGTTTCGTAATTATTGTAAAATGAATATATTTGAAGATATTGATCCTTATGACGATATAGAGGGTTATTTTTAAAGTCACTGGATGCAGGCGGCACAAGACCGGGAAGCTTGGAAAACCATGAGGGGGGGGGGGGGGGGGTCTATGTCCTGCAGTGGGCGCCCACTGCTGGTATAGGCCTTTTCTCCATTACGCCATCTTTCACGGTCTATTTCCATTCGCATCCATAGGCCCTTTGACGACTTGGTCACATCGTCCGACGATCGACAACTATTGTTCTATGAGTTTTTCTCAGGTTTTTATTTTTGATATCAGACTTTATATAATTTTATAATTAAAGTTGTTGTCCCTTGTCTACGCAGAGGTCTAGGTACAATTTGATCAGTGTCGAACGTAATTGTTGCATGCGCTGTGCTTTAACAAGTGATGCGACACCAGCAGAGGATGAACAGCATAAGCATTCCTCTTCACTGTAGTGAAGTTCATTTTCCTCATTTTTTTCACTCATATTGTTTCAAGACAGCGCGTCTTATAAACAAACTAAACAAATTAATTAGATAGACGTCAGAAGAAATTTTATCGCTGACATTTGTTACGTTCCGTTCTTTAAACAAAACAAACACATAAGAGGCGTGCACGTTTTGCTTATTTATTTATTTTATTTTATTCAAATAACTAAATAATGAAAATTTAAACATCTAATTGACGAATAAATAAAAAAATATTTTATTTTCTTCTGTATATTTCACATAAGTAAACTAATTCTTATCAATATCTTATTACATCATGCGTAGAACGAAATAAAAGTTTATACTTGATTTTTCTTGACATAGAAAACAAACATTGGTCATAGACAATCTGATTGCAGTTCAGAATCTCTACTTAAGCAGCGATTGGCTGAGGAACCCTTAAGTACTATTTAAAAATAAAGGGTGTGCTTGAGCATCGATTCAGCGCTCAAGTTATGATTGGGCGATCCGAGATCAATCTGCGCTTGAGGATCGTTCTGTAATACGGGCCTTAGTGAGGCGTTTCAGTATTTGCGCATTTCAGAAATAACCCTTTAGATAACTTTGTGTCAACAATGACAACCAAACGAGTCTCAACATTACAAAGATAAGATAAATGTGTATCTATGTTGAAAGAAGAAAGATTGACGAAACAAATATATCGAGCGAATTTGGGTGGGAGGGCCGGTAAGGGACGTCCCAGGCGGACATGCTTCGACTAACTATTGGATGTATCAGCAAAGGGCAAGATAAAAAATACCGGAAACCGGCGTGCGAGCATGCAACGACTAATGAATTTTGAGGAAGCGAAAGTGATCTGTCAGGATAGTGGCAAGCGGCAGCCCCTGGTCTCTGTCTACCACTATAGTATACAGGCGTGAGTTTATATATGTATGTATGTATCTATATTGTTATTATATTAATTAATTGATGCGTGCTGTCTGTTTTCTTTCACCGTTAGAGATTGGTATTGCTACTATAACTTCACATATGTACATAACTTTGAAAACAAAGTCATAGGTACACATGCCTGCACTCTGTCTGAGAGAAGGCCTGTGTCCTACAGTGGGACGTATATAGGCTGCTTATGTAATAGGTTTGTAAAATTACAGGTGTGCTATAACGAGTACTCTATCTATCTATCTATAAGAAGAATACCTAATATATTCTATTTCAAGCCTTTCTTGTGTTAACAACGACCATTCACAATAAGTAAGAACGATGCTAAAAGACAGGGCCGTAATTTCTCCCGCTGACTGCTTAATGTTACTTTAAAAATAACTTCTCCTACTTAAAAAGAAACCAATCTTGATCCGCGGTGTTTGTTAAGTTCAACAATAAGTTATAGCTTTAAAGTCAAGCTGATAGGGTCGCGTTTCGCTTCGACAAATCATGGCTTAACATACGATCGATAATCTTAACTGCTGTTGTATCACCTAATGGCTAAACACAGAAGTACAGGTTTAGTAATATAGGGTGTAATAATACAGCAATTTTAGCAATAAACCTCAACACTATACGGGCTTATTTCTGGGTGGTTGGAAAGCCGAATTTATGTCATTAGTAACTAAAAATATATTCAGACTAAGATGTAAATAAAAAATATAAAAAATCGTTGAGAAATCTTGTTTAACAAAAATGCGCCAACATAGTACCGCCTCTCCGTCTAACAGAACAATGACCCGCGGACCCGCGGCGCGCACGCACCGCTCTGGCTGGCTACTAATGGTTTTAATAGATTCGAGTTTGCGTCGAGATATTTTTGAAAATTGCGTTTGGCATTATATGTTTATGCTGAATTGAAATAATTTTCAAGCGTGCCGATTATGGCAAAACCCCCCAAGGTTATGAAAAACTCGAAGGAGGCGTATGTCCTGCAGCGAGCGTCAAATGGCTGCTGTTGATGATGATGAACAAAAATTTTTTTTTATTGATTTGTCATTTTTTTTTTTTAAGCTGCACAAATTTTTCACGCACTCGCATTTTTTGTTTTTGTCAATTATTTTAAATCGGCAATCTCATTTGTCGTAAATTTGCGTGTGACTTCTGTGTGTTTCCAACGCTACTGTAGCTATATGACAATAGGTAGGTATGCGTGTCACGTATGGCCAGTCATATAGGGGTCATAGACAAAACACTGACGCTGGAGTAATAATAATTACTCTAAAGCCAAGAGGTTGGAATTGGAACCTGCCTACCTACTACAGGGTGACATCGAATTCGTACTATTTGTACCGTTTTGGTTAGGCAGTTATAATAATTTGTCTTTTTCTTTACCTCACACTATTTAAACTGATTCTAAGGAGTGTTTGAAGAAATCGTGTTTTTACAAATAAGACCGTAATGATACAAAACAAACCTTTGCCCTTTGACACCTTTGTTCGCATTGGTTCCATGATGGAACTGCTGCAAATACTAAAATTCAGTTTGGCACTTGTGCGATATAATAAAATCGTATAATTTAGTAACACAAATCATAGTAAAGTTTAGTAAAAAAATTAATACAAAATTAAAATTATTGTACTTAAAAAATTTTTAATTTAAAAGAATAACATAAACAATATAAACTGTAAAATTTTTCGCCGAGTAAAAATCATAGGTGACACAAAAACTTATAAATACAAAGAGGACTTATACGAATATGAGACCTCATGAGACTTTTTACATAATTGGGAGCAAACAAATATTCTAAAGGGGACAAAGTGCAGTCGATAACAGGGGTCGACCTTTACATTTTTGTTACAAAGTCGCCCGCAGCATAACCGGGTAGAATGTAGAATGCGTCGACTGTGCTCGTTAAAAAAAATATGTCCAAACTATCATTATTTTGATGCCGCTGACCGAACGCACCAATCACTGTACCTGAAATAAACAGCTTCGATCCATAAGTCTCACCTTTCCCAGGTTGTTTACCCGATGCCAGCCGATTGCCCCATTTGCTGCCCGTTTTAATCCTGTAAAGGAAGCTTCGTTATAATTCTGTAAAGGCCAGAGTTCACCGACTGACTAGCGAAGTAGAACGGGCGAAATTACGAAAATTTCAATGAGTATAAATTCCTACGGAAGTTTGCCAAATAAAATATAGTATCGGTATTTTATTAATATTGGTTGTCTGGAATAAATAGCTTTTTGCAATAATCCCGACAATTGTACTATGTACCTTTGTAAATATTTGTTTATTTTTTTCCGGTGTACAATTAAGAATATTCTTATCTTATCGTAGCTTATAATTTATTTATAACTAGCTGACCCGGCAAACGTTGTGAATTATTCTCAGACCTACCAAACTACCAAATATACAAAAAAAACTTCATAACAAACGTTGAAGCCGTTCCCGCGGAGTTCGGTAACGAACACTGTGACACGAGATTTTTATATATTAGATAACACGACTTCTTAAAACAATTCTCAAATGCTGTATGAATGTAATTACGCCATCTTTCGCGGTCTCTCATCATTCGCATCCACGAGCCCTAATCGCTCACTTAAATAAAATTATTTTCTCATATATTTATTTATTAGGTTTTTCAACAGACGCACACTATACAAATATAAAAGCAATTCATAATAAGTCAAGCCACAGTGTGAATCCAATTACTGAAAAACCCATATTAAAAGCTAAATAACGTCAAGTGACGTATGCCCATCTTTGTTCGAATTTTCACAACGCGCTCGCCTCGCTATGTCTGTCTGCACCCTTATTGGCAACTTTTTGTTAAATTAAATGAAAAGCTTGGAAAGTTTGCTGCTTGGACCGTTTTAGGGTTGCCTGGTGTAATTGCCAATTAAATTAGATTAAAACTGGAATAGCAGATGCTCTAAATCTCAGAAGAGATGTTTTTCTCAAAATCAAAGTACCAAATCGAAAAATTGACTAGAATTATGATGACTGGGAATTTAAGTTTTGCTTTGTGTTCCTTGTGCTATTTTTATGTGTTCTATATATCTCTGTGTGTGTGTGTGTGTGTGTGTGCGTGCGTGCGTGCGGGCGTGCGTGCGTGCGTGCGTGCGTGCGTGCGTGCGTGCGTGCGTGCGTGCGTGCGTGCGTGCGTGCGTGCGTGCTTGAGTGCGTGCGTGCGTGCGTTCGTGCGTGTGTGTGTGTGTGAGTGTGTGTGTGTGTGTGTGTGTCTATGACTCGTTTTGTATACGCAAGTAAGTACACCTTTTTGCTACTTCTCCGGTCTTCGAAGGTTTTCTGGAAGAAATCTCTTGAAGATGTCAGATCGCCTGCGTATACATATGTTCTGACTTTTTAAAAGTAACGTCGGATTACGATGACGTATTATAGACAAAACAGGCTACAAAGCTACAAATAGCGGTAACATAACTAGTGTCCCTCTGAAATAGAGCCAAGTGTCAATAAAAACACGATTAATTAAAATAATTATTGAATAAGTTTGAATTTGAAATGGAACCCGCGACTTCCGGCTTGGTAATCAGACGTGATACCGCCCGACCAACGAGGCAGTCGTCAAAACACTCCTAAGTTGCAGTTACGATGGTAGATAGAGGAAGCTGGTTTTTACAAATAAAACTGAGATATTTGAAGCGGTGGTAGCCTAGTAAGCGGTGGTAGCCTAGTGGGTAGAACATTGGACTCGGAAGCGAGAGACCCAGGTTCGATTCCCAGTGCGGGCATGTACCTATGACTTTGTTTTCTGTTATGTACATTTGTGAAGTTATAGTAGCAATAGCACTCGCTAACTGTGAAGGAAAACATCGTGTGGAAACCTGAGTGTCTGAGCTATTTACATACCTCAGCGCTTGAAATCGCCAATCCGCGGTGGGCACGCGTGGTGATTAAGCCCATACTCTCTCTCTGAGAGAAGGCCTGTGCCGTACAGTGGGACGCATATAGGCTGCTTATGATGATTTGACTAAAACCAACAAATTAGCCTAGGCAGATAAGCCAAGAACAGGCGAAAGCCGTGAGCGAATCGCTAGCGAGAACCCCAAATAACTAAATAGGGGTTTTTAGAAAAAAACCAGAGCAAAAAACGAGATTTCCTAATCTCCCGAATTTTACCTATATTAATAAGTTGGACAAGAAGCTGTTGGAAAGTCGACTTTAACCTCCGCGGCGTCAGGCGCGTTTTTGTTTGCGGAATCCGTTGAAATTTGTAGTTATACCCTTTTGTATTTATTAAGCTTTCAAAACTTTGCGAACTGTTTTGTAGTCGGACCGAGTGGTCTTGATACCTCGGTCTATTTTTTGTGCAGGTGTGTTTGGCGTTGCTAAGGGGGCCGTTCATTTGTTACTTAACCCTTGACCAGGTATGCGTAGTAAGAATTTTCATTGGTTTTGTACTTTATTTAAAGTGATAAGGTTAAAATTAAAGAGCGGATCTATTACACCATAACCTGTTTAAAGGTTAAGAAGCGACTCGGTGATAGCTAGCGGTCCTGGTGGAAAAAAACATTTGTCTAAAATAACTGGCTAAGTGCAAGGTTAAGTGATTGTATTGTGTGAAAGTTATTATATTATTATTAAATTATGGCATAGTCTCAAGACATCCCAATGTACATTTTACAGTATTGTCAAAAACTGAAAGAAACAAACAAAATGTAATCTTCTCGTCAACTGTGGGCATTTATGAATAATTCCGATAAAAGTAGATAAGAATTTCGTATCACACTTAAATACATACGCTATCTTGTTCATCGGTAAAGGTACGTCCACAACACATGAGGACATCGTACGGTCATGCACGGTCTAGCTAGTGAGTCTAGTGACTCTTTAGCAAATAACAAAGCCATCTGAAATAAAGCCCTTGGTAATTAAATTGCTTTAAACAAAGAAATAAAGATTATTTCGACTTTATCAAAAAGTCTTACTAATCGAACATATTTGTTTTAATCCGTGATGTAAATTGACAATTCGCGACTAACAAAAACGCACTTTGTCACCGTAAGAGCTTATTTCCTACAGTTTTTTTACGTATTTTGCGTGTCTGTTGACTTTGGGTATCAATCTAGCTTTATATTTATATATATTGTATATAGACAAATAGACAAACTGAGAAACTCCTTTGTTAAGTCTGTTAAAAAGGCAGCTCCACCTACCCGACGAGCGCAAAAAACGTAAACAAAGCAACGCTACTCGTTACGTAAGTGAAAGTATCAAGCGCGGTCGGGCGCGCGCGCGACCCTATCCCATCTTTCACTCGGTGAGCGCCAGGGCCGCACTCGCTGCCTCTGTTTGTTGTTTACGGTATTATTATTACCTTTGTCCGTTTGTCGCTTATGCCTCTCCTTGCCGCTTTGGCGGGAAGGGTGTGAGGTTACGCTACTTCCAGAAACTAATACTTTACTTACTGAGATTTAAAAAAACTATTTACTGAGATTTGTACACGGAGGAAAAAAAACATTTACACAAGTCGCAAGGTTATATGAATCACTCCGTACTTGTCCACTGCTGAACATAGGCCTCCCCCAAGGCACACCACTTCCTTCTGTTCATCCTCCGTCCGTAAGTTTACATAGCCGAGATTATTTTTAAATAAATAGAGTACCTACTTCTAGAAAGTTTTGTGTAACCTAGATTTATTTGTTAACACTTAGGGATTTTTAAAAATAACATACAAAACGACACGTTGAAATTCATACTTATTAAGTATTAAAATGTTTTTTTGTTTTGTAAGGTTCAAGTTTCAAATAACTAGTACTAACTACAAGTTTTATTATTACATAACATAAACTCACGCCTGTATCTCAGAGGGGTAGGCAGAGACCAGGGACTGCCACTTGCTACGATCCTGATAGATCACTTTCGCTTCCTCAGCATTCATTAGACGTTGCATGCACGGACGCCGGTTTCGGGTACTTTTTATCTTGCCCTTTGCTAATACATCCCCGTCGAAGTATGTCCTTCTGGGTCGTCCCTTACCGGCCCTTCCACCCACATTCGCTCGATATATTTGTTTCGTCAATCTTTCTTCCTTCATCCTCTCCACATGTCCAAACCAACGCAACATTCCTTTCTCAATTCTAGTTACTACATTATTAATAATATATATTTTTTTAATTTAGTTTGACAATAATGTCTTCATTAAATTAATCAGTTTAAATTAAATTAAATTAAAATTAACAGAACTGCCTTAAAATAATAATTAATAATTCAACTTTACGTTCATCGATAAAACTATCCGATGTCAAGATGCCGTAAAAACACTCAATGAAATCTTTCAACCTGCATCAATTAGTCAACCAAACCCCAGTTCCTTGAAGTTGACAAAAACCAAATCAACTCAGGCTAATCCCCGAGTCCGTCCGCCCTCCCCCCCGCGCCCCGCACCCCCGCGCCGCCATTTCGTGTTATTGAGAATTTATGTCGCTTAGGCCGTGTACACACTGGCGCTTAGGTATATGGGCCTTATTACTGGTGACATATTTGCTGGTACATAGGGGGTTTTGTAGTGTCCTTACAGGGTCCTGTGCCTTCATAAGTTACAATTACAACCTATGGCTGGTTTACCATGATGTGATAATAAAGCATTATGATTACTACATATTTATAACAGTTTGATCTCTGTTATAAATAATACAAAAACTTTGCACTAATTGTATATATTTTTTGTTGCACTAATCCGTGCTGAGGACAATGTTTAAAAAACCTATTTGGAGGCCGAAAATTCCACCCATGCCGGTACTCGACCCCGCGACCTCTGAAGTGCAGGCAGCGGCGAAACTTCGAGCCTCTTTACAAACTCGTCTGTATTACGTACAGGTAGCGACATCTGGCCGAAGTAATTCATATCACTTGCAGCCCCGACACCCACTTTGCAGTTGGGTCTTACATCGGAATGATATCGCTGTACCTACATGATTATATTGTACCATTAGCTCAGTTGGGAGAGCGCTGCACGGTTAGCCAGAGGTCGCGGGTTCAAGTCCCGGCATGGGTGGAATTTTTAGCCACTAACTAGGTTTTTAAAAAAATTGCAATAATTTACAAAGAAGCTAAGTTCTTGAGAATCCAGTTGGGGGTTTATTTACAATTATCTATTTAGAACCACGAAAGAAATTGCACCCCTAATTTGGGTGTAGGGGAGGGTCTTAAAATATCTTAAATCTTTAAAAAAACAATTTTAAGATTTTATTCTACCGTTTTGTCGACGTTATTAATATGTATGTCTATGCCAAAATTCAGCTTTCTCATACTAAACGTCTTTGAGCTAGGCCGCGGACAGACGGACGGACAGACGGACAGACAGACAGACAGACAGACGGACAGACATGGCAGGACTATAAGAGTTCCTTGTCGAGTACGGAACCCTAGATAAGTACTGTACATTCTTACTCAAATATAACCCTGAAATTTCTTGAAACTCGAAAACCCAAAAAAATACTTTCCAGGTGCCCTTTTGGACGCACCCTTACGATCCAGGGGCGTTGCACCGCTCCGAATAGATTCACCCGCTATCAATTCCGTTTTGCGGCTATGTGTGCGTCGACGGCGCGCGTGTGTGCCTGCGCCGTCCCTGTGTGCGTATCACACATGTTCGAGGACGATGTTTGGCCCGAAGGGTGTTCATTATTTGGATATGATTTCACTTGTATTAAACTAACCCTTTAAAAAAATTTAGATCAGAATATTCTTTATTGTGCACCAGATCCAAAGGTACAATTGGCGGCCTTTTTGCTGAAAGCAATTTAGTCCAGACAACCTTACGATGGAAAGTTGCTGAAGGAAATGAGAAAGACTAATTACCCGACTGTGGCGGAGCCCAAAAGGAGGGTAATGTGTTTGGCTCGTATGTATGTATTTAAGTATGTCCGGTTCTATGTTCCCTCATAACTCCTACCATTGGTCAGATTTTGACAAATATGATCTCAATCGGTTTGTCATGTTTGCGCGAGTGTAATAGGCTATATGAAATTAGCATAAACCAATCGAAAAATAAAAAAAAATCACTAAAAAGACAAAAATATATAAATAAATTTAAAAATAACCAACAACCTGACTGCAGGCGGGACCCAAATTCAACATTGTAACTCCTTGCGAGTTCAACACCTCGCAACCTAAGTAGATAGGTGGTTTCCACCTCATCATCATCATCAACCCATTATGTCCCCACCGAGGGGCACGGGTCTCTTCCCTGAGGAAGGTATAGGCCATACTCCACCACGGGGGCCAAGTCCGGATTGGTGGAGGTGGTTTCCGCCTGCTTAGTAATTTAGGATTCTATAAGCGGTCGGGTTGTTGGTTATTTTTTTAATTTATTTTAGTACAGATCTTTGTAACGCGATGGATTTCTTATATGTCTTAGTTAGTAGCATATTTTCACACGCACAATACAGAATTATGTATTATTGATTAATACACTACCATAGCGGGTCTTAAACATTTACGGTGTTATTTATAAAAATACGATTTCTCTAAAACACTCCTCAGAGACTGTTTAAATAATCTGCGGTTACGTCTTTCCCTTTCCCACCGAGTATTTAAACTGTCTCTGAGGAGTGTTTTAGAGGAATCATGTCTGTATAAGTGAGACCCTGTGCTGCGGAACACTAATAAACTTGTTTTATGGAACCCCTTATCAAATTATCTATAGTACCTAATTACGGGTGGGTTTTTGAAAATTTCTATAATGCGTACTTGTGTTATTAACAACATTCAACGAAATTATTTCAATATTAAATAAGTGTTAAAAATAACCGCTCAAACAAATTTAAATTACACAAAATTTTGCTGTCGGTTTTTCTGTGTTCTTTTGTAACCGTTGTTGAGCCAGGGGATTTTGTTTGTTTGTCCAATCGTACTATTGATTGGTTCAGGTGGTTGTGAAACTCTCGATTACTCCATTTCAACACTAGAACACGTGAGGATAGCTATTATGGTTTATTGATATCTAGTGTTGCCCACGCACCTTTTCCAAGTTTTTCCATTTCTTTACACGTTATCGATTTTCCTTATTTATACATTTGTTGTATGTTCATATAACTCTGTTTATTTAATCACACCGAATGTAATATATTTAAGCCGTAATATTTTAGGTGTGGCATTTCATGTCCGTTGTATGTGATTTCTCGTGCTGTCACGCGTAGGCTCTGTCGGAAAACCAGTGGTTTCGGGTGTATAACCCGTGACAATATGCTGAGACCTTTTAATGCCCATAACACTCAGTGCCACTACCCTATGTACCTACTTATTTCATAATATAACGGCAATTAATATTTTCTGAGTATAATATCATATTTTATCATATTTTATTACTTATGTGTAGTTAAATTATAATAATCTTATATAACTTTATCAACCACACTTTGTATTTAATTTTGTATTACTCCCATAATTTTCCCCATCGACTCTCCACATCAACGTAGGTTCGCTGGAAGAAAATACTACCTAATATTAAGCTCGCCTTTGTATAAAATTGTTTTTTTTTTGTGGAATAAAGGAAGTTTCAATTCGATTCACTCATAAATCTAATCTTAAATGTTTGCATGCTAGTTTGTAAATAACTTTGGATTGAAAATTGTCTTATCTAACATTTAGCTAACCTGTTGGTTGCCATATAAAATTGTTTTGTATAACTTGTGTCATGGCTTATAAATAAAACATTTCCTACTCTTAAAACAATGTTCTGTTTGAAACAAAGAAAATCCCCTTGTGTGCAAAACGGAACTGCCTGTATAATCTCACGTTGTTTCAACAAATAAACAGTCACTAATACAGGCGCCTTGTCTCTGTGTGCGAGCTACACACACCCTCGGCTTAAGGATGGCGACACACTAGCGCAGTGGGCTCATTTTGAATATTATCTGTTACTTATTTAAACTTGCACATTATTTTTTGATGAATAATTTTTCACTTTTAGATGGGCCTGACATCTTTCGCGTGACATTCGAATATTCAATGTGTTAATTCAGAAAATGGTTATCCGTGTGCCAAGTTCCATCTAAACCCGTCCAGCCCCGACCGAAAATCTAAACCTCTAATCTATCGATAATCTATATAATAGATAGATAGAGAACACTTTATTGTACATAAAAATGGAAATTACACAGATATTTCTTAATTCGGTCTTATCACTAAAGTGATCTCTTCCAGACAACCTTAATATAATAATAATAATCGTAATGTGTAACTATCGGTAACAACCTACTTTATATAAAATATAAGCAAATAGGGCTATTAAAATAGAATTTTATTATTTTATACAAATATATTTGATTTAAAGGTTCATTAGTAGAAAATCCTAAATGCTTCCGACAAAGTAAACACATAAATAGAAGTAGTAAAAAAGCCTTTTAAACGAATTTTTAGTAGAAATACCACACCCTAACGGTGAAGGAAAACATGGTGAGGAAACCCGTCGCTCTGTTGGGTCCGCATGTTTCCTGTGGGCTAGCTAGGCCGACTAAGCTGTCAGGGTGGTATAGGTACTGGGCAAAAGCCTACTGCGTCTAAAAACAGGCACTGCTGCGTCCGCACCTTCACCCATCTAGTGTGAGTGAAGGTGCCACTGGACGCCGTATAAATAATCTCGTTACGTAGATGCAAAGGTCAAATTTATCATACTATAAACAACTAGGTACCTAATTAGTCTGATCCAGTGTACACGCATCTTTATACATACTAACTCTAATTGTAAACATAATCTTCTGTTTCTGAGAGTTTGTGTCAAAGTTTATATACAATTTCGGTTCGATATACACATACCTACTACTCACGGGTTATCTATGTGTGTATTAGGCCCCGAACAGACATGCTTGCCTCGCCTCTTCAGGTGTCAAGTTTAATTTTATGTCAATAATTACGTAATTAATATTAAATGTTTGCTTTTCCTGATGAATCATAAATAATATTTTTGTGACTTGGGAGTCCAAACTGATCCGACATTTGGAGTCCATATTGAGGAAATTCTAATAAAGCCTATAAAAACTTGGGGTTTGTCTTAAGGCTAAGCAAACCCTCCAGTGACATTGTGTTTGCATGCTCTATTACGGCTACGTAAGAGGCATTTTGGAATGCTTACGCTGACTATAGAACCCTCAATATACAGTCAGCTAGTTAGTTAGACCTGAGATTTCCGCACTTATCCTCTTGGTTGGGCCATTGTACGTGGCAAAGCTATGAGTTTACACCAGCCAGCCTATCTCTTTCCAGAAAGCCAGCAGTGCTCTGATGTTCACTGCGGGCCTCCTGAAGGGGTCCCAGCTTTCCAGTGATGGCACTCCATTGCTTTTCCAAGCCTTCACAGACCCTCAATAAACATGATATACAAAAATATGATAGAGCGCATACAACGTTAATTTGTCAGTCATTTGAACTTTCGCAGAGGGTCACATTATGTTAAATACGAGGACTTCACCGACTGCTATGCTTGGAGGAGCGACGTGTTTTGATTGACATGGATCTACTTTCGGACATCTGCCGTGGAACCATTAACTGCCCTAACCTTATAAACAACGTCTTTATGCACACATTTGTCACGTACTCGTTACACGCGACTCTTTGATATCCTTCAAGTTTCCACGAATTTTTCACAGAGCTCCATAAGTTGTCACAAGAATTTCTGATGCCCAGTTTCTCTTCACTAACGTTCTGTTACTCTAATTTTAACAGCTGTCAGTTGGCCAAAGTACATAAAAAAAAATCTACTGATAGCCCGTTAATTAACAAATCGTTAGTGAATAAGAATTCGGGAGTTATCTTATTATTTTTTTTAAAATACTATATCTGGAACGATCTGAAGCAAGTTGCTGGTGGCGGCTGGATGAGGATGGCCGCGGACAGAAAAGGGCGTGCCTTAGTGAAGGCCTGTGACCGGCAGTGGACGAATGTGGGCTTATGGATTGGATTGACTGCCTTGAGTGACTAGAGGTGAACACGCTTGACTACCAAAACAGAGGTCGTGGGTTCGAATCCCAACGGAGGCTGCCGTTATTGAATTATACAAATGACCTCAGGCTGAGTGTATTTCTATGTTTGTGATGACATTGTCTGGTTACCAAAGCACAGAGTGCCTGGGTTAGGTACCAGGACCAGAGATTGGGTTGTGTGGAAGATATTTTTTATTTAATGATTGCTTCACCTACACTACAATACGACTGAATTTTTTTTAGCAAGGCATACTTCTAGGGTCGGTGATTAACGTAGATAAGTACAATTTAACACAATTGTTTGAGGAAGTGAAATTTTAAAATAAGACCAGAGGGCTGGCGCGTACCTCGGCCAGAGCATAAGCCTGCCTATCCAAAGAGGCAACGTCGCCAGCGTTGTGGGCTCATTACCGCGGGAAAGTGACCTCGGGCAGGTATTTTATTTGTAAATAAAGAATTTATGTCATTTATATATTATTATTATTGATATATTAGTTAAGTCCACTTTTTTATTTCAATTTGTTTTCTTTTTCTTGTGTTGTGTATAAAGATAAGATAAGAATATTCTCAATTGTATACCGGAAAAAAAATGTTACAGAAACAGCAGTGACAAAAAAAAGATACAATTGGCAGCCTTATCGCTAATAGCAATTTCTTCCAGGCAACCTCACAACTAAATTTAATTGTAAATTTATTATAATATTACTCTATAAGATTACTCTGGAATCAATGACATGAATCTGGAATCAATGATAGTTTTTTTTTAACAAACATTAAGAAAACTGCAATCTTCGTGTCTAGAGCAATAATAACTCTTAATATAATAACAATTTGGCTGATTTGCTTGACTCCGCTGACCCTAGATTTTTGTCACAACCTTGTCTCGCCTCGCCTCGCCCGCGTAGTCTATTAACACCTCAACAACTAGTGTTCCATCCCCGTTTCGCTTGTTTGTTACATTAGTTTAGCTTTTGTGGCAGCTTTGCGTGTAAATACCCGGAGCACTGTCAGTGTCTTCTTTTTTTGTTGTACTTCAGTAGAAAAGCGATAGAAGCTTGGATCCTGCCACAGATGTAAATAATAACTCTTCGTAGAAGTTAATATAAGTACCTATATATTCATTTCCATGAAGAGTTTTGCCATAAGGGAGCCAGTGTCCTGCAGTGGCCGTCAAATGGCTGATGATGATATTAACTTCCGTACAACACAATCACTTGTCCTGGTCCCAAACGAGGATACCCTGTACATTGGTAACCAGGCAAGGACATCACAATCATGGAAATACATCCAGACTGAGGCCATTTGTACAACTTGTACGGCGGCCCCAGTGTGATTCGAACCCACGACCTCCAGCATGGTAATACGACGTGCTACCGCTCTAGACCAACGAGGCAGTCTAGAAATGAAAGCCGTTTCTTCACTATCGATAATTAAACCACTCCCAACAATTAATCATTAACAAATATACATACTACAAAGAAGAAAGAATAGAGTAGAATCATGTTTGTACAAGAACATTTCACATTTACGCTTCATAGAACATAATATTAGAAAATAACACGCAATGTACCAAAAAGGTCTCCGCTCAGCTTAACTCATGGCCTGACACTACGAAAAAGAGAGAAGATATTTATTCAAACTGCCACAGAAACACAGAGTAAACAGAGTACACGAAAAATAAACAAAACAATCGTGATGAGACACAATGACCCAGTGCGGGGACCACAATCGATCCCAAGATCCCTAATCAAACTTAGTTAAGAATAATATCAAATTTTAACTCTAGTTTATGTTCTATTTCTAAGGATCAATGTGTGTTTTTGGCAAATAAATGTAAGTAAAGTAAAGTAAAAGTAAAATAAGATTTATTGAAATAACACAGTTACAGCATATTTTTGTTACATAATAATATTTTGTTTAACAAAAGAGGTGGGTAGGTGCACAATACACAGTTTAACGGCAATCCCCAAACTAGGCGAGGCCTGTATCTTGGGGACTTTATTAGTGTTCACAGAATACATTTTTCACGGCAAGCTAATTACGTAACACGGTTACCTTACAAGATAAACGTTTTTGTGAATATCTAATCTAGAAAAACACACTACTATATGGCATTAATTTGAATGTTAAATATATATAAATATATACAAATATATATGAATACTCAAAATTATATTGTATAAATATATATAATATAAATCCATTATAGTATAAGAATATATATTTGTATAACTACATAAATATTAAATATAGATAATTCAAAAGTAAAATAATAATAAATATATTTAGTTATGTACCTAGTTTTGCTTGTAAATACAATAGCTATTATTTAACAATCCTAAATAAGTTTTCGTAAATTACTTCTATTTTTTCTATTTCTATTTTTCTATGTTGTATAGGGGATCGAAGGCAGCCGAGTATGTACCATACAATAATGTGTGGCACCCAGCCACCTTCGTCTCCAAGCGGCTCGTGTGCTTCCGTGAAAACAAAAAAGTGCCTCCAACTCAACATACTTTACTGGTGTGCTATGCAAAGCATAACACCAGCAAAACTGATTTGTGACCATTAGTTCTTTAGGGTTCCGTACCCAAAGGGTAAGGGACCCAATTTCTAAGAATCCACTGTCCGTCTGTCTGTTTTGTTTGGCTCTCTGTCTGTCACCAGGCTGTATCTCATGAACCGTAATAGCTAGACAGTTGAAATTTTCACAGATGATGTATAGCAACAAATACTAAAAACGAAAGTAAATAAATATTTAAGGACGGCTATACGGCAAACTTTGTCTAAAGACAACGCTCGCCATCTAGCGGCCATGTTACGTTCACAGCGCCGATGCCATGTAGTTAAATGTCAATGTCAAACGCTTCTTGTTGGTTCCTATAGATGGCGCTGTTCTCAATGTACCTAATCTATCTTGTCTCGATCTTTGTCTAATGTTGTATAGATAATAGTACGGAACCCTTCGTGCGCGAGTCCGACTCGCACTTGGCCGGTTTTTTTTATCGTTGAAAAGTTAGGAAATATACGTACACCACGATTGAGTACCATGAAATTTACATGTTTAATATCATTTAACTTTGGTGTTCGTGTGAACAAACCGTTAATAGAAATCTATAAAATACGGAAAACAATTATGTCTATGAAGTTGACTGATCGTCCTAGGTCAGTCATTCCTCTCATTAATATTCAAGAAATATCAAATATTGATAGTATTTCTAAAATCGATAGTACATACAATACATATATAAAGTCACGTCTGTATCCCAGAGGGGTAGGCAGAGACCAGGGATTGCCACTTGCAACGATCCTGACAGATCACTTTCGCTTCCTCAACATTAATTAGTCGTTGCGTGCACGCACGCCGGTTTCGGGTACTTTTTATCTTGCCCTTTGCTAATAAATCGATAGTATTTTCAAAATTTTTGCTTACATTCACGTTACTGCTGAATGAAACGGAATTTAACGATTAAATTCGTTTTCGTATTGTCTTGTCACTTTGGTCTATTCGTATGATAAATAAATAAAAAAAATTTGAACTGCCCAACGCAGCGTAGCACCGAACGCCGACGATGATCTGAGTAAAATTGCCGAGGAAGGATAGCCGAGGATAGAAGGAAGTGGCGTGCCTACCGGGAGGCCTACGTTCAGCATTGGACGAATATGGGGCTGATTGATTAATTGATGTGAACATTTTTATTTGCAGCAAAAGTTTGGTAAACATACGCCAATGTAGACCGTCCGACTTTCTGTTTTGTGGCAGTTTGTCCTTCAGTAGACGTGTGCTTTTAAAAAGGTTTACGTATGGGTTTGACCTTTTTGGATGGCTTGGTAGACGGGTGCTTATTTAGAATTTTACCACAGTATATGTTGTCTGCAGATAAACTTGAGAAACAGTTTTTAGTATAACAGTAAACTGTTTCAGTCTGTTTCAAACTGTCTACTGTTGACAAAAAAAACTTGACCATTGCATCTACGTAATGAGATGATTTATACAGCGTCCAGTAGCACCATTACTCACACTAGATGGGTGAAGGGACCACTCGGACGCTGCAGGGCCTGGGACATTGTTTTTTAGATGGAGTAGGCTTGCCCAGCACGTATACCATTCTGACAGAGTGGTCGGCCTAGCCCACAGGAAAGGCAAGTTTTTCATCACCGTTAGCGTGTGGAATAAATACCACTCGCTTACTGTGAAGAAAAACATCGTGAGGCAACCTGAGTGTCTGAGGTGTTCACATACCTTAGCGCTTGAAATTGCCGATCCGCGGTGGGCACGCGTGATAATTAAGCCCATACTCTCTCTCTGTGTGCGAGTCGGACTCGCCCGTGGGTCCCGTAGTAGGTAGGTCCTTACATATTATAAATAGTTCAGGAATCGAGTCTCGCAGTTTTTTTCGAGCTTTTCCCGAATTTCCATGACAATTTTTTTCCCTGTAATTGTAGTATAAGATGATATTTCATAGTTCTAGGTCAACGGAACGAAATATACGTTTTTTGCCACATAAATGGCCGTATCTTTTTTTACGTTAACTTGCTGAGCATATTATTTTAATTTCAACTGGATACCTCTGCGCGTTCCCGAGATAAAGGGTCTTGACAGACAGAACGGATGGACGGACGGACGGACAGACGGACGGACGACAACAAAGTGATCCTATAACAATTCCGTTTTTTCCGTAGCTTGAATCAATAAAAAATTGCTTATCTACTTACCTTCACAAAGTAAGCACTTAAGTAACGCAAACACAAAGAGCGTAAACCACGGCTTCCAGACAATGGGTTAGTACCGTTGCAGCTGACGTAGGCTGTTGGGATAAGTATAGCCCTCTCTAATGGAAGGTTCCGGGTTCGATTCTCGTTACGGGGCCCGGGGAGCGCTTTGCTCCGTTTAGTTTGTTGCTGTTTCTTGTTTCTTAGGACGCATTATAGATGAACATGGCGTGGAACAGTTATATTCTACTAGCTGACCTGGCAAACATTGTTTTGCCATATTAATTAGCCTACGACCTACTCTCAGAACTTCCGAATATACACAAAAAAATTCATAAAATTCGGTGGAGCCGTTTCGGAGGAGTTCAATAATCGTGTCACGAAACACGAGATTTTTATAGGAGTATATTAGATGAGTATTTACAGGATAAACAAAAGTAATAGTCAATATATCACCCACGACATTGTGCGCGGCTCTGTTAAATACAGTATTTTAGCTTGTGTTGTAAAAAATACAAGAGAAGAGAAACAACTTCCACACATCACAACCGCTCCATCGTTGTTTGCCTGGGAGAAATTTCTGTAGGCAATAAGGCCGCCAATTGTACTGTATGTTTTTAAATATTTGTTTTTCCTGGTAAAATAAAGAATATTCTTATCTTATCTTATCACTTGATCTGGGGCGCTATTACGTAAGTACTCCACTGTATGGAGTTGTCTGATTTAACGTACTCCGAACTGTCAAATACATACATATTTTGACACTTTGGACTCGTGAAAGTGGTTAACCCGATAGAGTGGACAGTTACGTGATAGAAGTGCTAGAGTACCTACCCTATGCTACGGTAACCAGGCAAGGACATCACAAACATGGAAATACACCCAGACTGAGGCCGTTTGTACAAATCGCACCTTAATTTCCTTAACGTCACTAAACGAAAAACACATTTTCAGCGAAGGTGTCATTCTTCAGTTAAAACTCATGCGTTCCGCGAGAAAGTACCTAACGACACAATGCCATCTAGGGGGTTTTTAGTGAACTATTCAAACCAGTGTCTTCAGCAAACACAGGCCCGAGATTGTAGGTTAGATGGCGGTACTTACCTCCATTTTGATGATTTCTGTTTAGTGACGTTAAGGAAATCAAGGTGCGAAATGTACGACGGCCCCCAGTTGGCATCGAACCCACTTGCTAGTAAGCGCCTTCACGGCTAGTCCAACGAGGCAGTCTAGCGACTTGCCGACTTTCACCACTTTCTTATTATGTGGCTTAAACAGCATTCAACTTAGGGTATTCTTTTCTTCCCATATATTTCATGTACACCTACCTACTCACACTCGTCATCTTTCAGTTCTATCCATACTAAGGTTGTCTTTAAGAGATCGCTCTTAGCGATAAGACCGCCAATTGTATACGGCAAAACTTAGACATGTAAGCCTTTTAATATATAATAAGTCCCACAAAGTGGCATAATTTTTTTCTTAAAACGTTCTCATAAAACGAGTTGAGATGGCAGCATAAATGTGGAATGGACCGGCAGGGGTTTTGTTATTTGAAAGCAATTTTAGTTCATCCCCCTTCATTTAGGTGGGCGCAGGGGCGCACTCAGGTCGATCCAAGTTCCATTTGTGCTGAAAATACATTTGTTTGCAAAATTATCTGATCTGACGCCTTGCAAGTGGCCTTTTGAGAGTGGATATTGGTGGGAGTTTATGTCTTTTACTTCTTTACCATCCATTACTATTTGTTTATCCATCTTAACGTTCCCGAATTGTTAAAATATCTAGTAGGACTGGCTGAAAAAAATATTTAATTATTATTTTGATATACCCAGTGTCACTCACAGGTGAGATGAACGACACCTCTCAAGCTAGAATCCATCAAGCCGTTTAGGCTACAGAGCTTGCCAAAGAGATACACTAGCTGACTCGGCGTGGTTTTGCCATATTATCTAGCGTACGATCTCAGACCTACCAAATATACACAAAAAAAATCATAAAAATCGGTGATGCCGTTTCGGAGGAGTTCGATAATAAATACGGTGACATTTTTATATATTAGATACACTCGAGAAACTTAACTCTCCTTGTGGCGCGAATGGGTAAAAATAGACTTACATAATAGAGGTGCAGGTCCACGGTTCATGTGCAAATACGCAGGTGGACCTCTTGTCTCTTTAGCTTGAGACCTGTGTGGTCTTATTTGTATCCGTTACTTACTTATATACTGTTGTCCCTCATCAGGGACATAGGGCCTTTATAAAAGATCTCCACTTGCTGCGGTCTTGAGCGGCGACTTCGAGGTCTTCCCATCCCAACCCAACTGTTTTCGCCTCTGACATAACTGTTCGGTGCCAGGTGGTTTTTGGATGCCCCCTTTTCTCCTTCCCGGAGGTTTCCACGAGAGGCTCTGCCTGGTTGGATGTTGGTCTGACGTACGGGCCGTGTGACCGAGCCACCACCACTTTCTAGATAGGATTTCTGCATTTCTGCTTCGTCAGTCTACACAATAATTTGTATCCATTAGTACTTCGTAATTTGTGGACGTAAATTTTATCTAAGTAATTTTCTGAGGAAAAAATATGCAAAAAATAGATTGTTGGTCAAAAGGCTCTACCTTGTCTTTTTTCTTTTTAATCTGTGGGCTCTACTTTGTTTCTGGTTTTGATGACGTCATTTTCCATTCACAGACGAGTCGACAGCACATCAACCAATACACAATATTACAAACTTAGACTTTACTCAATAGCATTACGGTCGATTTTGAAATGAAAATCAAAAGATTGAATAGTTGCTTATTGTACAAACATATTCATTTCATGCACATTCTACTAAGTATAAATATTATAGTTACTGTGGATTTATTCCAGTGTTATAACTTCTCTTTATCGACTGTCCTAGAAATCCCAAAATAGCCTCCTTAATACGCCCATGCAGCCCGTTCCACCTCCCTCCCCCCCACCGAGTAATTGTACAGGGTCACATGCAGGTATTTTTCCCGGGATTCAGTATATTGTTGGTTTTTGGTTGTATTATTGTTCAGTACATGTATTTTCTTATGCCAGCAGTGGACGTTGATGAAGCTACAAATGGAACTAGGAGATCATTATTCAAGAATGTATCATGGTCTGTTTTATAGAGCTGCAATTCATGGTTTGTTATGATAATTCGTTATACATTGCAAAGTCGATTGAGCCACATATTATTAACAAGTTGACTTTGCTACGCAATGCACCTTGAATTGACGTAAGAAACTGCGAATTGTAGTTTTATGGAGCTCTGCCCAGGCGGTGGCATCTATAAGCGCCGATGTGTCTATTCTCAATTATCACTGTGAGGCTGCTGTTTCGTCCGGCATGCCGTCTCGCTAGCACATTCTAACACATTTAATGATAGAATGTCCATCTTGACATTAGTGGAATGTGCCCCGCCTGGGTAGTATACTCATTTTGTACATTGTACAAACACATTTCATGATTGTACAATGTACAAAATGAGTATACTTTTGGTAAATGTGGTGTGAGGCTTTGCTTAAAAACATCACTAAAGAAAATATGCGCTAGTCCCACGATTGGTACATTTAAGAAGCAGTTGAAAGAGCATTATTATCTCTGTAATAACTTAGAGCTACATATTTTTGTATTATTATAATTTTTTTTTAGGTATTTAGTTTATGCTGTTAGTAGGTTTTTAAGATTATTGTAGTTTATTATATTCACGTACATAGTCCCGTTTTTTGCTGCTTCTCCGATTCTTCAAGGTTTACTGGAAGAATTCTCTTACAGATAAAAGCTCGCCTTTGTACATGTTATTTCTTATGTAGTGTCCTGTTCAATGTTTCGTGTGCAATAAGGTATTATTAATTAAAGAATAAGCGTACGGCTAAAAATCCCTAGTGCGGCCCTGCGGCCGCCCCACTCTCCCCCTTGAAGTAATTTCGCAGGGTCGAACCCGATGCTGAGGGCGTAGAGTGAGTGGCACAGAAGGATGGGTCCACAATAGAGTTACGCAAAATGTGTCTAAAGCGAGTAATCTCAATGCCTTAAGGGCGTCGTATTTGCAAAAAGTGTCAGTACAATCTCTCAATCACGTTGTTTTTGTCAATAGTGATGTTTTAGGACCCATGGCCGTGAAACTAATGTAAAAAAATGTATGACTAGATAGCATTAACGCTAAAACCAGCAGTTTTTGGCATAAACGCTATCTCAAAATGTCAAATAGCCAATTAAGCGATTTTAATCGCCTAACAGTCAAATTCTATACTAATTTGACAGTTAGACGATTGACATCGTTGAGGATTGGGTGCGTGTAATATTTGGCAAATATTAACTATCCAATGCCGGGTTTTCTGACGAACCTTTAACACTGATTTGGTAAACCCTGCAATGTATTACAAATCGTCGGCAAATACGCGATTACGAATAGCCATGCCAAGTGGAAAATCCATCTTGACATTAGTGTAGTGTGTTACCGAGCTGTTATTCTGTTCTTTTATTTACTGTTCATTCTCAGAGCTTAATTTTACACATTTTATATTTTACTCTAAATAGGTATTCCCATGGCATTTCGTTCCCGTCTAGCTACGTGATTCAGAGCGTTTTGACGCATGTACTGTTTTGCTTCTTGGCATCTAAGTGGCTGTGCTAATTAGGTTGACTCACTGAAGCTTACCTAACCGATAACTTAAAGATGTCTTCAACTTTCAAAGGGTTCACTACACCGTATGTAGTATGTCTGTAGGGATGGTGCGACTTTTATTAAGTACCTGAGTGCGGTTTGCGTTGCAAAGTTTTGCGCGCGTCACACACTCTTCAGGCTTAAGGGGCGCACTATGCGCTCCTTTTAGATATGTAAGATTAGAGAACTCTTTATTGCACTCTAGTATTTAATGTAATTAGCTTATCATCGAAGTCTTAATAAGTAAGTGTGTCGCTTAAAGCTTTTTTCCTTGAGAAGATATAGTCATTAGAGACGGTCCAAAAATAAAATGAAATGCTTTTTAAGTCAGAGATATATAACCTGGGTATCTGTATAATTAGGATTAGCCGGCATTTGATAGGTAAGCACGTAACATGTTAGACTGCGTCTTCGTTTACAAACAGGCGTTACAAACAAATGTTAACCTGCCCTAATTTAATTTAACTATTCTCTCCCTTGTCCCCAGGACGAAGTGTTGGCGATCGGCGAGAAGGTGGTCCTGCGCGCCTCTGATCTGCCCAGCTGGGTGAGCGCGGGCGCCGAGTGGCGCTGGGGCCTGCGCGCGGTGTGGCGCGGCGCGTGCGCACCGCCCGCCGAGCCGCGCCCCACGCAACCGCTGCACCGCGCTCAGCTGGACTTTAGCGACGTGGACTCGGAAAAAAAGTCCATAGGTGCGTTTTATTAATTGATATGCTTTTTTATTGAAAGAAAGAAGAACATTTATTGCAAAGAACACATACACCAGTTACACATTAGTTAAAACTAAAACAAAAAAAGACTACAAGGTGTGTCGCGGTGCGTTTCTGATGCTGCACATGGCAGCTGACTCAGCATAGTGATGAACTTCAGTCAGTACCGACAGCCCTAAGTGCTCTTAAGCGCAGTGTGGCCTGTTGCTATTATTATTCAAACAAATTACAACCACAAACTAAAATTAACAACAGTTTTAAAAGAGGCGTTATAATAGATTCGAGTCTGTGTCGAGCTTTTTACAAAAGTGCGTTTAAAAAAAAAAAAAGAAACTAGCGTGTTCGATAGCTATTGTCAGACACGTTAATTTTGCTATGTCTTTCAAACCTCCCAAAATTAATGGTGTATAATATTGTGTTTCCTGAGAATTTCAAACCTCCCAAAATTAATGCTGAATTGGGAATTCTATAGTGCGATCGCATAATAGACAAAATCGCAGGAAGTTTTTAGTTTCTTTACGAGTGGCAATGAGACTTTAAAAAGCATTACATTTTCCGAAAAAATGAAATAAGAAAAATGCATGTCGTCTTTAAAATGCCATAGTTATGATTGGTAACTATTGCCAATATTGTCAGGGGTCTCTCTCTAAAAACCCGTCTCTCTCTCGTAGCCCTAGACGAGAACGCACCGGGCGTGGTAGTGTTCTCATACCCGCGGTACTGCCGCTACCGCGCGCTGCTGTCGCGGCTGGAGGGCGCGCACGCGCACTGGCTCCGGCAGTCGCTGGTTGCCGCGCTCGGCGGGTACGCGGCGCCCACCGCCAATACTAGGATACTATACTGCAGGGTGAGTCTCAGATTAATTGATTACATATTGATCCTATTTTGATCCCACTTCTGATTGCGTAATCAGAAGTGGGATCGAAATAGCACGAGGGACAGTGCTACTTCGAAACTCATTCCTAACTGCAGTTTTTAGGCGTGGGTCACATAGAAAGGACGTGGACAGTGACTCTCTGTGGTCTGTGACTCTGTACAACGCGTCGCGTCTTTTCCGCGCCCTCGCCCCACGTCCTTTCTGCGTGGCCCACCAAGCTTCTTTTAAGAACTCCCATGATGACTCGACTCTCTCGCAGGAAACCTTCGACTACCCAGAGCTGGAAGGGCACGAGTTCGTCTGCAACCACCTGGCGCCCAAGCTGAAGGGGCGGCCGCGCGGGCGGCGGCGGCGGCGCGCGCGGTCTCGCTCGCACTCGCGCACCTCGCGCTCGAGCGAGAGCGACGGCGAGAAGCGGTCGCCGAGCGAGCAGCAGGTGAGACGACCACCCAATCAATAAGCCCGTTCTCGTCCGCTGCTAGACGTAGGCCTCCCCCAAGGCTCCCCACTTCCTTCTGTCCTCAGCCACCCTCATCCAGCCGCCGCCATCAATCTGCCTCAGATCGTTGGTCTGCCTACTGACCGTCGCCGCCCAGTTGTCGGCCGCCACTCGGTTACTGCCCTGGTCCACCTGCCATCTTCCCGCCTCGCCAACACTCAATAGTTTAGCGTAACGGGGCACACTAGCGCACCTCACGCTCGAGTGAAAGAGATGGGGAGCAACGATCGCCGAGCGAGCAGCAGGTGAGACGAACACTTTATAGCTCGACGTAAAGGAGTGCACGCGCGTCCCCTTATGATAAAAATTAGCTGACATTGAACAAAACTTGTTGCCGAAAACTCACGCGCAAACGCGCGCGCTCGAGCGAGAGCGACGGTGAGAAGCGGTCGCCGAACGAGCAGGTGGTGAGATGAACACTCTATAGTTCGCCGTAAAAGGGCGCACGCGCGCCTCATAAGTTGACTTAAAGGGGCGCACGCGCGCTCTCACTTGCACTTCGCGCTTGGGCGAAAGCAGGTGAGACGAACATTCAATAAAGTGTTCTAATAGTGGTAGTAGAGTACTATTACTTAGCTGTCGTAAGACTTACCTATCGGCATCTCGTTCTCTATGAAACGGCTACAAGTTAAAGACCTTATTAAATTTAACAAGCTAACTAACCGTCTCTTCTGTACTCCAGCAGACCCCCCGGCGTATCTCCCTCCGCAACGGGAAGACCAGCGATGATGATGAAGAGGACCGCAAGAAGCAGGCGGAGAGGGAGGCGCTGGACAAGGTTTTCATGCGCCAGCTGAAGGGGTTCTACAAGACGCGGAGCGAGTCTTTCAAGATGGCGCAGAGTCTCAAGGATTGTGAGTATATTGTTATTATTGCAAACTGCCAAGGCCCTCTGGTTTTGGAGCACGTAACTAAGCGCGCGCAGTGCGCCTCATTACTTACGATATTTTCGGAAGGCGCCTGGACAAGAAATTCTTGTGTCAGCTGAAGGGATTCTACCAGAGACGGAGCGAGTCTTTCAAGATGGCGAGCCAAGGCTCTCTGTGGTTTGTGGAAAACGTGACTAGGTGCGCGCAGTGCGCCTTATTTACGATATTTTCGAGAGGCGCTGGACGAGGAGTACGTATGTTGTTATTATTATGCTCCGAGATTCGCTCCCCGTGGCACTCGTATGGCTTCGTCAACGGAACTCGGCCTTTCGCCTCGCCGTTTTTATACACGATATGTTTGTATTCACCTGGAATTCTTTGAAATATAGGTACGATTACTTTTCTTTATCACACATCACAAACAGACGCCTGTATCCCGGGTAGACACAGAGCATTGGCAAGTGGCAGGGCATCATGGCGAGTAGCAGACCCTGGTCTCTGCCTACCCTTCCGGGATGATGGCGTGAGGCATGGGAGCCGCCGTAAATTTGTAAAAATGGCCTTAGTCTATTCCATATTCCATATTTGTGATGTCCTTGCCTGGTTATCATAGCACAGGTATCCTAGTTCGGGACCAGGACAAGAGATTGCGTTTTGTGGAAGTTAGTTATGTTATGAGCTAACGCGTTTTATACATACATACTTAAACTCACGCCTGTATCCCAGAGGGGTAGGCAGAGACCAGGGACTGCCACTCGCCAAGATCCTCACAGATCACTTTCGCTTCCTCACCATTCATTAGTCGTTGCACGCACGCACGCCGGTTTTGGGCACTTTTTATCTTGCCCTTTGCTAATACATCCCCTATTTGGTATGTCCGCCTGGGACGTGTATTCTCTGGAAGTCATATTACGTTACGAACTAACGCGTATTCTCTCCGCCCCCTTCAGTATCTCTACGCGCGCTATACGAGGGCGTGTCGCGTCGCGGCGGCTACGCGGCCGTGTCGCGGCGGCGCGGCTGGCGCGCCGTGCACGCGGCGCTGCGCCCGCGCCCCGCCGACGCGCAGACCACCAAGACTTACTACGAGAGGT
Source organism: Yponomeuta malinellus (assembly GCA_947308005.1). Classification (NCBI taxonomy): domain Eukaryota; kingdom Metazoa; phylum Arthropoda; class Insecta; order Lepidoptera; family Yponomeutidae; genus Yponomeuta; species Yponomeuta malinellus. Next base: position 3,852,399 of record OX371022.1, read on the forward strand.
GAGCTGTTGGCTTGGTCTAGCCGTTTGTTTAGTCGCTTTCAGTCTAGAGAAAGAGGGTGGCTACCCACCTATGTTTTGTTTGAGAAAGAGCGGATGCGGTGCCCCGCCGACACGCAGATCGCCAAGACTTACTGCGACAGGTAAGCTGCCGTTGGCTTGCATTGAATTGAAACATTATTTGCGTCTGCTTAGACATAGACACACACTCGCATACGCACACACTCGCACGCACACAACCATTGCACATACACACACCATGCACGCACGCACGCACGCACGCACACAACCATTGCACATACACACACCATGCACGCACGCACGCACGCACGCACACAACCATTGCACATACACACACCATGCACGCACGCACGCACGCACGCACACAACCATTGCACATACACACACCATGCACGCACGCACGCACGCACGCACACAACCATTGCACATACACACACCATGCACGCACGCACGCACGCACGCACGCACACAACCATTGCACATACACACACCATGCACGCACGCACGCACGCACGTACGCACGCACGCTCGCACGCACGCACGCACGCACCTAAAATTATCAATTTTCAGTTACAAGTTTGAAGGTTTCTTGATTCTTTACAAGAAACATTACAGCTTTCAGCACATTTCATTTCGGACCAAACCGATTAAAAGGGAATGTATTTTTTTTTTCATTACATACATTTTGTTTAGCTTCTTACCCATCGGGCCAAGACGCGTTAAATCTATAACTTAAATTTAGGGCGTTGCATCTACGTAATGAGATGATTTATGCAGTGTCCAGTGGCACCTTCCCTCACACTAGATGGGTGAAGGGACCACTCGGACGCTGCAGTGCCTGGGACATTGTTTTTTTTTTAGATGGAGTGGGCTTGCCCACAGGAAAGATAAGTCAATACGTGCGGAGCCAACCAAGCCGTGGGTTTCCTCACGATGTTTTCCTTCGCAGTTAGAGAAAACCGTTGAATCTATAACTATGTAGAAGCTTAACCGAACATTCCGACTTTCAGGTTCCTACTATCCTACGAAAATCACCAAAGACGCAACGGCACCACTATCTTCAACACCACCGCGAAAACCCACGCGCCGCCCATCGTCGACACCATAGACGTCACAGAATCCCCACTCCGGGAAACCACCACCAAGCTGGAGACCCCAGTCAAACGCTTGAGGACCCCCCCTCCCCAACCAAAGGCTGAGGACCTCAGCGAACCCAAAAAGGAAGTTAAGGAAGAAAAACCCGCCGACAAAATAAACAAAGAATTCCTAGACTCACTAGCAGCTAAAGAATCATCCTCCCCGCTGAAGCTGACACTAAAACCAGTCGAACTACTTCTAGACTACAAACAAGAAGCCAAAGTAGACACGAAGTACTTGACCTTCCCGGAGGATCTTAGGAATAACGAGATGATTAAGTCGTTCGCGGAAGATAATAGTGCTCTGATCGCCGAGATAGCTAACAAGTATAATTTGAAGGACTCGAGTAAGATTCTTGAGGAGATCGCGAGTAAGCAGGGTCTGAGCGACGGGAACAGCAAGTTTTTGACGGAATTGGCGCAGAAGTTGAACTTGGGTGAGTTATTTGGCTCATACACGGACAACAACTCTAAACAGTTCACATTTTTGTAACACATTGTTTACAAGTGTAATATATGTCACTATTTATTACAATGGGCATTGTCTTGAAAAATAGTTCTGTTTTTGTATTTTTTTGAGAAAATAGGTGATTTTTAGAGCCTAGGGGCCAGTTTCGGAATTGAGAATTTCGCTAAGTAAATCTTCGAATTTCTTAGAAAAGAGCGTGACAGAACGTTACTTAAGTATTTAATTAGTTAAATTATCAATTCAGAAACTGGCTCTAGGCCGACTTTTTTGATTTGGGCTGCTTTAATTGATTTTTAAGCGAAAAAAAATTATCTAAGTCTACGAAACTACTTTTAGTTAGCTAACTTTTTAAGCGTGTTTTAAAATGGTTTTGCAACTTACTTGCTTTTTTTTATGTGGCCTATATACGTCCCACTGCAGGGCACGGGCCTTCTCTCAGAGAGAGGGAGAGAGTATGGGCTTAATTACCATGCGTGCCCGTCGCTGATTGGCAATTTCAAGCGCCGAGGTATGTGAACTGAACACACTGGGTTTCCTCACGATGTTTACCTTCACTATTGTACTTAATTTGAATTTTTTTGGCAATATTTCAATTTCACTTGTAATATTGTCTCCAGGCCACCCTGACTCCACGTTCATGGGCGATCTGTCCCTTCGCTCGCAAGCGCCGAGCACCACCACGCACAACGGACACTCGGCCGACAGCGACCAGAGCTCGGATCAGGTAAATACATAATTACACACATTACACATCGTTGCTAATGAATGAGAAACTCTTAACTTAAATTATGGTGTGGTCTTATTTATAAAAAGACGAGCCCTTAAAACACTCCTGAGTCAGTTTAAATCAATCAATCAATATTTATTTGCAACCAAGTGTAACAGTTTCGTGTTCATTACAATTTATTGCTACTAAGAACTTAGTTTGCCAATGCCCGTAGCATTGCAAATAGGATACACAAATAGTGCATGCATTATTTACATTATCAACAATACAACATTACATTATTATCATCACCATAATGATTATTATTACACATTATTATTATTATCATCATGGTTATTGTTATTATTATACTAGGTTTGGCCCGCGACTTTCGTCCGCACGGAATGAGTAATTTCGGGGATGAAAAGTATCCTATGTCCTTCCCCGGGACTCGAACTATCTAACTACCATATTTGTAATATTAGTAGGATAACACATTCGTTACATTATTACAACAATTTTTGATTAGGTATTTATTTATTATTTTATTGCTTATTCTGTTGAGATATTATTGTTTGTGTTGTGTCACAGTTTTTATAACTTTCAATGGAAAGTTATAAAAACTGTGTTTTAATTATGTATTTATATACTCATTTATATATTCTGTCGTAAAGAGAAAGACGTAACCACAGTTTATTTAAACGGCCTCTGGGGAGCGTTTTAGAGGAATCGAAGTAAGACCGTATATGCCGAAATGTCCTTTAAAAGGACAGAAAGGGAAAGGAGGGACCTCCTATAACTTCAGATGTTTAAAATAAATGGTTTGCTCTAAAATTTTTATTTTGAAATAAATAAAATAGTTTTAAATAGTTGGGTACCGAACTGAGATCGTCCGTGTTAGGATGGGTGAGATTAAGCAAAATATTTAAATGAGGCTTATGTTAAAATTTTCCAAGCGTGACTTGTCATTTATGCCTGTCTTAACCTTTCCGTCACATGGTTGTCTGGAAGAAATTGCTGTTAGCAATAAGGCCGCCCATTGTACTTTTTCATTGTAACTTTCATATTTTATGTCTCGCTTCTTGTGTGCAATAAAGAATATTCTTATCTTATCTTATTTATAGAAACTCGGTTCCGTGAAACACTCCTCAGAGGCATTTTAAATAGTCTGACGAAGATGTAAAAGACTAGCCACAGATTATTTAAACTGCCTCTGAGGAGTGTTGTAGAGGGATCGTGTTTTTATAAACGTTTGGGTTCGATTCCCACTGCGGGCCGCCTTAAATTTGTACAAATGGCCTGTCTGGGTGTATTTCCATGATTGTGATGTCCTTGCCTGGTTATCATAGCACAGGGTATCCTACTTTGTGTTAAGCGTCTTTCATCCGGTACGCATAAACAATTAAAAAAACAAATGAGTTGGGCGACGCCGACCATAAGACTCACAAAACATTGTTTATTTTTTTGGAATTTTATTACTTTTCGTCCTGCTATTGTTCGTTTATGCTCAGGTGAAGACATCTTGGGTAACAAAAAAAAATTCTTTTGCCGCGTAATTATTGTCACGAGTGGCACCAAATCATAGCACCATGTTCCTATATCATGCTTAGAATCACCCCTTAAAATACTGCGAACGAATTCAATGTCGCCCGGAGTCAGCTGACTACCAGCTAACCACTCTCTCCGTCATTCCAGAAGGGCGCCTCGCGTCCGGCCGGCCGCAGTTCGCTCCGCTCTGTGCGAGTGAAGCCGGCGCGCTCCCTGCAGCCTGCTACGACCACCACTAACACTACACGTAAGTTAACATAACAATTGATAGGCGCCGGATTAAGAATAGCGTCACTCCATTTCCTTCCGTGGATGTCGTAGAAGGCGACTGAGGAAATCAATTACCAGGAGACGGGCAGCAGCGTCTTCCTGAGTTTTCAACCGCATACTGCGATCGCCAACCAGGCGGGTTGCGTGGCGATGATGGCAAAACCCCTCATGGTTATGAACACCACGAAGGAGGCCTATATACTGCAGTGGGCGTCAAATGGCTGATGATGATGATGACGAACAAGACTATACCTTATTTAGGTAGTGTTTCTTCAATAAATTTTTAAACATTTCTTTTGTTTTAGCTTGTCTCAAATTCTCAATAGGTCTTCAGGCAAATCATTATTATAACAGTTACGTATTAGCAAAGGGCAAGATAAACAGTACCCGAAACCGGCGTGCGTGCATGCAACGACTAATGAATGTTGAGGAAGCGAAAGTGATCTGTCAGGATCGTGGCGAGTGGCAGTCCCTGGTCTCTGCCTGCCTCTGGGATACAGGCGTGAGTTTATGTATGTACTCTTTACTATACATGACATAAAAATTTGCAAAAATACACAGTGCATTTCGGCCGTCCCAAAAATAAAGACAGGGAGCTTAAAAACCGAGATATTTCCACAATTTTAATTGAACATTTCCACCATGCAAAATTTACTTGTTCGAAAAATATCAAATTGAGAAAAACTCCTGGAAAAAAGTTGTTCAATTCAATTCTTAATTATGGCTACCCTAAGGATTCTGCCAATGTCGAGTTTTGGAGATAGCGAGTTTTTTTTTTTGTTTTTCTTTTAAATTTTTAACAAAATCCCGTACCTAAGTTAGTTGAAAAAAGTTGTTGTAAAACACAGTCATCTTATTACTCTTTTTTTTTAAACATATTTCTGAAAGTCCGCGTTCTAAAAATGACTAGGTACCTCTACAAGGTTATTTTTAAAACACCACCAGATTCATATAGTGTTTTCTTCTTTTGTCTCTTCTCATAGTGTCAGTGTCAAGTGCAGTCGTGTTTAAATCAGAATAAATAATAAATTCAATATTTTTTGAGACATTTAACTCTCAGAGCCCTAAAAAGAAGATTTTGACGACATATACGCATGCAGAACTTCCGCGAGTATTTCAACACTCCATACTTCACGTTTCCCTTTCTACACAGTTCATCAGCCAATTCCATCCAAATTCACTATTTAATCACATTTCGTCAATATAATAGAGTAACAAAAGAAGAAGAAGAAATGCATTTATTTGTCGCCACATAGACGTATACCACACGTAAAATAGCAAGCAAAAAATAACAAACACAACAGGAGACCTATTTTTGAATCACTCGTATGAAATTGTATCGTCGAATGCGACTTAAGTCACACTCGTCTTCTAAGTCGCATGATGTCGTTTTTCCGTATTTTTGAATCGTTCGCCTGAAGTGTTGCCAGTACAATTTGAAGTATTGTATTTTATCCATTCCACGCAGACATTAAAAAAACCGGAAACTACCGTAACAGAAACGGAACGTAAAACACTTTGTTTTATTGGCTGTTTAAATAAAAAATATTTGTCTTTTGTTACAAACAAAACACTACATACTGTCAGTTTGGTTTGTTTGTTCTAAAAATGTTGAAACAAAAAATTAATTCCGCACAAAAACACAAACTGCTGGATTTGCTTTGACTCTTTTTGATTGTTGACACTCAGAATGACAAATAGTACCAACACACATTTATCGTTTTTTGACAATTAATCTACCGATCGCCATGCGAGACGAGTGGTAAGGACCATTCGTTGCAGTCTACGGAATTTCAGATGTCGAACGAAAATCAGTAGAAATCGAGCGCTCGACGCGATACGAGTGATTCAAAAATAGAGCTCCAGAACACATCAAGTAGGGGACCTGAGCTATGTCCATGCGGCGACGCAACGGCCGCAGGCTCAGTAATTACCGCGGGCTTATTTCCCCACGTCGATCCATCACCACCACCATTCGTCCATCACCTAGTAAACCTAACCTAACATAACCCAACTTTGTTTTATGCAGATAGATGTGACGTACGCTGCCTTCAGGTCGATTTTGTAATAAATTAATTGGCTTAAATTAACTTAAGAATGTCCTCTTCTGCTCCGTGTGGCGCCGGATTAAAAATAGCGTCACTCCATTTCCTTCCGTGGATATCGTAGAAGGCGACTAAGGAAATACATTACTAGGAGACGGGCAGCAGCGTCTTCCTGAGACTCCAACCGCATACTGCGATCGCCAACCCGCCTGCCAAGCGTGGCGATTATGGCAAAACCCTTCATGGTCAGAAAACCATGAGGGAGGCCTGTTTCCTGCAGTGGGCGTCAAATGGCTGATGATGATGATGTCCTCTTCTGCAGCCCCGATGCCGCCGCTGCGACCAGACTCTGCCTCCTCCTCACCTCCCGTTAGCAGTTCAACCAGCCACGCCAGCAACTTTGGCATAAACTACCCTCCCGCGCCGGCTCCTGCCAACCAGGTCTCCTCCAGCCAAGACCCGCCGAGCGATGACGAGATTGTCGAGGTAACTGCTTTATATTGTCGTGGTAATTGCCCTTACACTGCTCAAGACTGTCGAGGTAACTGTCCTTACAGTGCTTTAGATTGTCGAGGCAACTGTAGTTACAATGTACGATATCGTCGTGGTAACTGTCCTTACCATGCACGAAAATGTCGAGGAAACTGTCCTTACAATGCACGAGATTGTAGATGTAAAATTTATAACAGTCGAAGAGACGCGCTAGTAATTTCGGCATGAACTACCCGCCCGCGCTAGCTCAACCAGGTCTCCTCCAGCCAAGGCCCGCCGAGCGATGACGAAATTTTCGAGGTAACTAGCCTTAAATTATCGCGGTAACTGCCTTACATCGACAAGATTGTCGAGGTAACTAGCCTTATATTGTCGCCGTGACTGCCTTACATTTAGAAGATTGTCGAGGTAAATGTCTGCACTGGTCTAGATTGTCGAGGTAACTGCCCTTACGATACACGAGATTGTTAACTAGCTTTATACTGTCACGGTGACTCCGTTACATTGCTCGAGATAACTTCATAAACTGCTCAAGATTTTCGAGGTATCTGACACTAACAATACAGTCAGTTATGTTTTTCATGGTGTGTTAGACACACGAAATGCCAAAACGATTTATGCAAAGTGACGTTCTTTTATGTTTTTCGTGGTTTTAACACACAAAATGCCAAAAAGATTGATGCAAAGTGACATTCTTTTCCATCTTACAGGTGCCCTACAAGCCGAAGACACCGGAAATAATCGACCTCGACGAATACCCCGAGAGTCCGCAGTCGGTGAAGAAGAAAAAGCTAGACATTCTCAAGGAGAGAGGCTTAGAAGTGACAGCCATTCCCAACACCTGGACTCCCCCAGTCCCCGTTGTCCATCCAGCCCCGATGCTCCTCAACCCAGCCGTCCAACACCAGCTCATGACCCAAGCACAGCTGTTCCAAATGTACAACATACTCCCGAGCTACTCAAACGGAGTCCAACCCCCAAAAGTCATCCAGGGAAAGAGCATCTTCGGGACAAGCGGTCCGGAGAAAACGGTCTACGGCAACCCCAAAGACCCCTTCATGCCACCCCCACACATACTGCAAGGTACGCCCATAAAACCCACTAGGAACATACCGACGGCGACGCAACCCACTCCTCAGGACATACTAGACTTGACGTGCAAGACCAGTACTGCAGTCTCCCCTCAAAAGCCTGCCGTTGAAATTGTAAAAGTCCCCAACGTCCCGTCCCCAGTCAAGCCTGCTCCAGCCCAAAACCTTACTAAGAACTACACTCTATTAGACGGTAAAGCTGTCGTTGGCTCCAACTTAGAGATCACCTTAGTCAGTCCCAAAAATCAAACACCGGTGAAAAATCGAGCACCTCAAAAAAGATCCTCAAACGGCAAGTTCATCTCGACTAAAACTCCTACACCGCCAAAGGAGGTCTACTCCAAGCAGTACAACACACCTAGCCCATCAGGCGCCCAAAAGGACAGGAAACCCAACATAGTCGTACCCAACTACCAAATAAATTCAACCAGAGACGATCCGTCACCAACCGGCTCGACCGGTTCAAGCAATTCACAGTCTAGCACGCTCATGCAGAACAATTTTCTGCAAAACGTCTACAAGGGCCAGAACAATTTGGCCCAACTGATTGAGATGCAAAAGAGTGCGGTGCCAAGTTTACCGTTCATAGACCCTATGTACATGAGTGCGATTTACTCGAGCTTAGCGGGCCAGATGGATCAGAGACAGTTGGCCATGTACCGGGACCTTATGGCCAGCCAGCTAAGGAGTTATCCGGGTCTCCTAAACATGGGCGCGGTTTCCAATACGCCTACAACGAAAAATTAGGTTTAGCTTCGGTTAATACTATGGTATAGGAAATGGGAGGGTTTTTCAAAGGTTAACGGATCGATCCGTAGCAAAGTGTCAATATCGGTCTAGTGATTTTTTGAGTATTTTATTTTGATGCCAGAGTTTGAGGTAACCTTGAACACTTAGTTTTTTTTTAATTATTTTATTTTGAATTAATTTTATAAATTTTTGTTTTTTATTATTGACCTTTTCTTATACCATGGGAAACTCTAGTCGGTAAGGTTTTTGTGATATGACAACACTTTGTCTTGATGTAAAATTAAAATAAAAAGGTTTTTGTTTCTTTATGTAGCAACACTGGGCACGTTATTTATGGTTGAAATAAGACTTCACTGGGAAGATAGGTAACTGGTTTCCAAAGTACATTTTCCAGTTAAAGTTCTTGAATGATGAAAAGTTTTAATTAAAGAGAGTTGCGTTTTCCTTTATTGATCTCGAAATCCTTTTATTTGTTCGATTAAATAATTTAATTAAAAGATAATAAATTGTGTAATTAATGATGAAAATGTGGGAACAATACTTTTGACTATAATTATTATTGAAAAGATGAATTTCCTTTTGTGTTCTAAAGGTTACGTTTTTAAAAATGTAAAAAAATAAGTCATTTTATTTTTTCTTAACACTGTATATAGTAGATTTTTTAATTGATTCTGTAAACTAAGAATAGATAGGCGTACGTATTCACGTGAAATTCATTCGAAAATAATTATCTCACTGTTTTGTCTTAAAATTACCTGTTTTGTCATTTGAATTGCCTCCGTTCCACTATCTGAATCTAAGAATCAGACTAAAATAGTAGTCTGGAATGTTGTAATTTTTAGTTTTATATTTAATATTGTTTATTTTTAATCTTTTCGGAACGTAACTTAATAATTTTTCGCCGAGGGCAGTAAACTAACAGTTAATGCTTTCAAAAAGACGCCTGCCACCCCAGTCTACCGAGAACAAAGGTACTGAAGCGTCGGAAAATAGTAAAATGGAAAAAATAAACAAATATCCGTGCAAATTCAGTTATTCTTATTTTTAGTTTACAGAATGATATTGTCTGTCTTTCTTGTAGTTCAATTTAATAGCTCTATCTGTTCCAGTAAGTGTTGTTCATAGTTATTAAGTTATTGGTAAATAATTGTAACTATCATTAATAGTTAACAAATCCTTTCCAAACATTTGTAATGTGTAAATAACTAGTTTTAATAATTAATAGTAATTAAATAGACAAAACCGTTACTTACGTGGTAAGAACGTGTGCGAATGCGCAACATTGTAAGATATATTTGCCGTACAAATAAATATTGAAAAATAATAAAAAAACCTGATGTTTTAATTTTTTTACTGAATTTTGATCTTAAAATGCGTGGAAGGCCGGTAAGGGACGTCCCAGGCGGACATACTTCGACCAAATAGGGGATGTAATTTGATGGGCTGGATTTTTGGCAAAAGGCAAGATAAAAAGTACCCGAAACCGGCGTGCGTGCATGCAACGACTAATGAATGTTGAGGAAGCGAAAGTGATCTATCAGGACCGTGGCAAGTGGCAGTCCCTGGTCTCTGCCTACAGAGGCGTGAGTTTATGTATGTATGTAATTAAGTCATTTCATTAAATCCTAGAAGTCTGCGCATGATTTCGTAACTCAACTATCATCAAACTATAGTTTACTAAAAAGCTTGCTCAAATTCTACTGAACGAAAGTAAATTGATTTTTCTGCTAAAAAAAATACTTCAAAAATAATTTTTTTATTTTATTCTTACCAATTAACAAAAAATATTAATTTATTTAGATACCTACAAACAACATAATTTTAAGCTAGATCAGGCGCCCATAACTTGAAGGTTCTATCGTAGGAGCACGTCGCTATGTATTTATTGTCGTAAGAGATGTCCGCGCTCATCACCTGCGAAGCAAATTCATATCTACATTTATTACATTATCGATAATCTAGGTCCTAGACTAACGGTATCTATATTAAAAAAAACGTTTCTCTAAAACACTTTAGAGGCAGTTTAAATAATCTGTGTTTTCCCTTTACCATAGAATATTCAGATAGATAGATAAAATATTCTTTAGTGTACACAGAGATTACAATTTTTTTTTTATTTAAGCTGCGTCTGAGGAACGTTTTGACGAATTGTGTTTTTACAAAGAAGACCGTCATTCTGTGGGTAGGGAGGAAGATACTCGATCAAGCGAGAACGAAAAAGCTTAAATAATCAGTTTTTTTTACAAACATACTTCTAGATATGACGAGTCAGGAGGCAGTATATCAATGAGAAGACGAGTTACGTAACGGGTCACCCATAAAGTACGTCGACCCTCCCCGTCCTTGTCACAGTTGCTTACATTTGTGAGCCCCCAACCCCTTTCTAGTGTGACGTCACATATTTTGCAATTTTACATCTACATGGTGACTTAGTTCACCGTATCTTAAGGGGACTACTTAACCATGATAGAAACACATAATGATAGTTTTGAAAAAAAATACGCGTAAAATTTTTTTTTTTTTTACCCAAAATTACCCAAGCATAAACAAACATGAAAAGTAATGAAAATCCAAAAAACCTATGTCTTGAGCTTCTTGTGGTTAGCGCCAGCCAATTGAATTGTTTATGCATATTGGACATTTTGTCTCCTAGGCGCGTTGACTTCGATGTCCGTCTTGTGGCACCCACTCCGTGGTGAGTCTCGCCCAGTTATCCGGGTGCATTCGACTGATATGACCAACCCAGCTCCACTTTAATTTCGCCGTCTGGACGCCCAGTTCGATTATTCCAGTTTTTGCGCGTAGTGTGGTGTTTATTACTAAGACTTTTTAGACTCTTTTTAGTTTTTAGACCCACGCCCTGTTAGAATTTTACTGACGATAACTCGATTTTTTGGAGTACCTTATTGTCGTGGCCGGAGAGGGTCCGCAGCGGGTGCCAGGCTGGGTTGGACCACAGCTTGGCGGACTTGTCGTATGATGACGTCAGCAGGAAGTGTCCGTGGCTGCGCTGGTAACGGATGTCTGCGGGGGGAAGGGGGAAAAACAAAGGTCATAGAAGTGTATGGTCCTATTATGTCGTGGCTGCCTGTAAGTCAGATAACAGTTAGCTTATCTTTAGTTTTATGGTCAATGGTAAATGTATGGGTGTATATCTTGTTGGTAGTCCTAATAAAAGAAATAAATAAATTATTGTTAAATTTCTCTATTGCACAAAACACATGTTTGGTACAAAGGTGTGCTTTATGCTAAGTAGCATTTTTCCTATCGAAGTAGCGTGCTCGGCAATTCAATTCAATGTTTTTATTTCATAAAATACATGTCTTGCCGATGGGGCCGAACAGTTCCTGAATGGAGACCACATCGGCAAGCGCAGCGTAGGACGACCAGCCACAAGATGGACAGATGACCTCATCCAAGTGGCAGGAAGACGCTGGATGCAAGCCGCTTCCAACCGGTCCTTTTGGAAATCCATGGAGGAGGCCTATGTCCAGCAGTGGACTTCTTGTGGCTGAATGATGATGTCTTTGGATACATTGAACTTAGTAAGGAGGCGTGTAACTGTATCTTTATGTTTTCACATCGAAAACCATGCTAGGCGAGCCTGTATCATAGCTTTCGATGCCTCTCATACATTTCAATGTTGTGGGTTTGTCGATAAAATTGGACGTGCCGAAACATAGTTAATTTATGATTATACTTATTTTAAAAAAGGGTTAGTTCCCCAATACAGGCCGAATCAAATCACTATACAGCATACGTTTAAAAGCACTGGTAGAGCAAGTTTGATTCGGTTTAAGATAAGATAATAGATAGAGAACACTTTATTATACATAAATGTAAGATAAGATAAGCTAATATAACCCATAGATAAACAAGTAGAAATACTCCAAAATGTACATCAAATTGTCATAATAAACTACCAATTGTAGTTTTATGAAATAGACCGGGCAAGTGCCAAAAGTCGCGACTTTATAATGTGTGGTGTGCAATAAGGAGTATTAATCTAATCTAATCTTACCAGTACATTGTCGAAAACCGACGTTTCAGCGCTACAAAACATGTGACTAGCGTCGTCATACCACCGTTTTTTTTATATTATTAGGGGTTAAAGTATGAAATTGCCGTTTTATTGCAATAGGTTCTTTGAATTGACATAGAATCTTCATGGTTTGAGGTTTTCGAATGAAACTTTTTTCAAATGGTTTCTATGATGTTCTTTTTTTAAAAAATGTGAAACATTTGAATATCGACTTTCAATTGTTTTTGTTATTCAATTTAGACAAGAAAGATGGATACTGCGAAAATTCGAGTGATTTTTGAATACGAGATCCGACGCGGAACTAACGCGGCATAAACAGCCCGCAATATCAATGCTGCGTTTGAAAAAAGTTTCATTCGAAAACCTCAAACCATGAAGATTCTATGTTAATTCAAAGAACCTATTGCAATAAAACGGCAATTTCATACTTTAACCCCTATTAGGTATTTATTCACATAAATAAATAGCGCTGGTCCCAACACTTATGTAAGGTAGCGAGACTTGGGTATGGCAAAAGAAGCAAGATAGTAGGATTAACGCAGTAGAAATGAGGTCCTTGATGTCTGGTGTTACTATGAATGACAGGATACGCAATAGTTTGATTAGAGAACGTTGTGGACTGAAAGAGGATATAGTGAACGGAATTTTGGGTTGGTATGGACATGTGGAGAGGTGGAAGGAAGAAAGATTGACGAAACAAATATATCGAGCGAATGTGGGTAGAGGACGTCTCAGGCGGACAGGGCGGGCGGGCAGGCAAGATAAAAAGTACCCGAAACCGGCGTGCGTGCATACAACGACCAATGAATGCTGAGGAAACGAAAGTGATCTGTCAAGTGATCGTGGATCGTGGCAAGTGGCAGTCCCTGGTCTCTGCCTACCCCTCTGTGATACAGGCGTGACTTTATGTATGTATGTGTATGTAAATAAACTAAAAAAAATATTTTCCTATTTGTAACGTTCTTATCTTATTGATGTGTGTTTGGTACGCATGTCCGTGGCTACCCAGCCCAAAGGAAATCGCCGCGTCAGCTAGTGCATGCATCATGTACTGGTCGCGCGGGTGCGGGTCTACTCAATATATTATTTAGGTTGTATATCTTTCCTTTACCGCATACTGCGATCGCCAACCCGCCTGCCAAGCGTGGCGATTATGGCAAAACCCTTCATGGTTAAAAACCACGAGGGAGGCCCTGCAGTGGGCGTCAAATGGCTGATGAGGATGATGATGATGATATCTTTCCTAAAGCTGATCTTAGTCTTGAACATAATACACTTCCTACATGTGGCGTCAAACAGAAGTTGCTGTCTATTATGTATTAGACGAAAGTATTTATTTGTTTATTACCTATCCATGTAATGTCCTGTTATATGTGGTGTACGCAATAAACCATAATGAATTAATTAATGGGTGCGGCAGACGTACCGCTGGTGAGATGCGTGTGCGCAGGAATGGTGTAGAGTTGCGCGCGCGTTCGCAGTTCCCAAACTCGCGCCGTGTGGTCAGCCGCCGCCGTCGCCAGCTGGTGGCCTGCGGGAACAACGGGAGTTAGTTACTGCACCTGAGATTTCCGTATCATCATCATCATCATCAGCCATTCGACGCCCACTGGAGGACATAGGCCTCCCTCATGGTGTTCCAAGCTTCCCGGTGTTGTGCCGCCCGCATCCAGCGACTCCCCGCCACCGTAACCAGGTCCTCAGGTCGAGATTTCCGTATACCTTTTGCCTTATTTTATGTCATCACTAGTTAAGCCTTACTTTGTTTTAAGTTTTTTTTTTCTGACGAGGCAATAAATACTTTTTTATCTTTTTATTTGTCTCAATCATATAAATAGTGATTTTTAAGGAGAACCTAGGATCTTGAACTCAGAATTATATTAAATGGTTTTAATCGCGATTATTTATTAGGTTTATTCCCGAGCGCTTGAAATTGTCAATCCGCGGTAGGCCCTTATGGTGATTAAGCCCATATTCCCTCTATAAGGCCTGTGCCCTGCCGTGGGACGAATATAGGCGACATACAAAAAATGTGTATGAGAATCGCGAGTTATTAAAAATAAAATACAACCACAGATTAGATAGCATTTATGCCAAGCCGTTTTTAGCAAAAATGCCGAGTCAAAGGATGTATTTTTTGTAAAACACGATTCCTCTAAACTAAAACACTCCTTACCTATATGCAGTTCAAAGAGTCGTGCGTAAAGGGAAAGACCAATTTAAACTGCATTTGAGCATTGTTTTAAGCAATCGTGTTTTTTTTTATAAATAAGACTGCTAGGTTTTCGGCCAATGGTTGTTTCCATGGCGAGGCCTCATCATCATCGGCCTGCGATTGTCCACTGCTGGACGTAGGCCTCTCCCATTGCACGCCACTGAGCACGGTCCTCGGCTACTCTCATCCATCCATGGCGAGGCCTAAAAATCACTATTGTCCTGTAAAAAGTAACTATAACTCCTCTGTCTATACTAATACTATAAAGAGGAAAAGTTTATATGTTTGTATGTAAGTTTGTTTGTAGGGTGTAATCTCCGAAAGCAATTATCCGATTTCAAAAATTCTTTCACCTGTATTGAGAATGGAGCTTCAGGGTGGACATATGCTGTAGGCTAATCCGTTAACCACGCGAACGTAGTCGGGGGCACCTCTAGTGGTAAATATTTCAGTCTTTTCAATGGAGAACTTGCACTCGAAAATGTTTTAATAGAATAGGAGAGGACGAGTTAAAAGGTAAATAAACGTGGTATTTTTTTCTGTGCGACTAGTACTTTTTATAATATAACCAGTAGAACAGTCCATATAGTCACGTGGTACTAAAACGCGCGACACAAATCGACCTTAGACTATGACGTCACTCCCTAACGTACCGCCTATAATGTATGAAGCGTTTATCGATATTTGAGTTATCTTGTAAAATAATGTTTTTATGCATGTATACCTTATACATACATGCACCGCTAACGGTGAAGGAAAACATCGTGAGGTAACCTGAGTGTCTGAGCTATTCACATACCTCAGCGCTTGAAATCGCCAATCCGCGGTGGGCACGCGTGGTGATTAAGCCCATACTCTCTCCTTGAGAGAAGGCCTGTGCCCTACAGTGGGACGCATATAGGCTGATTATTTTATACCTTATAAGAAAACGTTCAGAATTCAATGACAAAACGAAATCCCAATAAGTTTTATGTTATTAGAGTAACTTTATTTTTTCGCATATTTCGTGACCCCGAAAACACCGAAACAAATATTTTTATCAAGAAATCAGAAATCAATAATTTGTTTCAACGTAAAGAATTTACATTCTGTTTGCTGAATGTCAATGTACTATGTTAGTATGTTAGCCGCTGCCTTCGGGCTGTATTTGTAGTGGAGAAAAAGGCAGCGGGAAAAAAAAACTCCAGTCTGACCATCTTTTCTCAAATCATTTTAAACTTATACATCAAAACCTATATGTTATAGGTTTGTGGTGTAAAAGCAAAGTCACCCCAATCTAAGTTAGAGGCGAGCTCCCCATTGATTCACGGCCCGAGTTCCGTGGTAATCTCGAGGCCAAACCTGAGGGGCTGCAGTCCACGCCGAGAACGCCGCCCAGGTGTCCCGCCAGGAACATCACGCATCGGCCCGTTCGCAGGTCCCACACTCGCCCGAACGCGTCCATACCGCTGCGGGGACAACGTTACGTGGAGTAAGGGTTCGTCCCTTAATCGGGTTGGTCTGGGACTGTCTAGAACACAATTGAATCGTGCGATTTTAAAACAACACTGTCCTTTCATTAGAACTTGTCAGGAAATAGAAAAAACTGTTTTATTCAAATACTAATATCTACAATAGCAATATTTTAGCATATTATGTTAATTTCCGTATGAATAAACTACAATTTTTTTCTAATGTAAATAATTTAATTAACAAAAAATGGACAAGTGTTATTTTAAAAAGACATGTGACTTGTGTTATTTTAAAAAGACATGTGACTTGTGTTGTTTTAAAATCACACGATTCAATTTGCCTAGAGCTCAAAGTGACCACTGCAAAATGGGTCGAACACTCAAATCTACTAAAACACAAATTGACTAGTGCATATTTTTCCAAATTGGGCGGTAGCGGAGCGGTAGAACGCTGGCTTCTCATCAGGCGGTCGCGGGTTCGAATCCCGGCATGTACCAATGAGTTTGTTTTCTAAGTTACGTACATAGTTCTAGTTAGACCTGGGATTTCCGCACTTAGCCTCATTGTTGGGCCATTGTACGTAGCAAGCGCTGGTATGTTAATCAACCTCAGACTCTAGGGTTTCCTCACGATGTTTTGTTTGGTATTGCTACTGCAACTTCACAAATGTACCCCCAATCAACAATGGGTGAAATTTATTTTTCTTGTGTGGTGTAAGATGCTTGTTCGAAAATATCGTAGTTGTAGGAAAACCATTTTTCGAGTGAGAAAGTGAGAAACAATCGAGGCTACATGAAAAAGGTTGGTAGTGCACACCTTGGTTGTCTAGAAGAAACTACTTTCAGTAATAAGGCCGCCAATTGTACTGTACTTTATTATCATTCAAGTCTCAAATGTAATTCCCGACGTGCATGCAATAAATAATATCATATCTATCTATGTATCTTACCCAGTGACAGCCAAAGATCCATCGCACTGGAATGCGATGCAGTGGACAGGCTTAGCGTGGCCCTCTTGATGCAATACTTCAGTGCCTGAAATATTATAATATGTTAGGTAAACATTATTTTATGTCGCCTATATACCTACTTCCCAATGCGGGCCACGGGCCTCTCTCCGAGAGGGAGAGATTGGGCTTAAACACCACGCGTGCCCACCGCGGATTGGCAATTTCCAGCGCCGAGGTACGTGAACATCGTGAGGAAACCTAAGTGTCTGAGGTGTTCACACACTTCTAGCTTAAATTACCAATCCGAGGTGGGCATACGCATACATTAAGCCCATACTCTTTCTCTGAAAGAAGGCATGTGCCATGCAGTGGGACGTATTTAGGCTACATAAAAAATGGTACCGGTCACCAGGTCCCAGTGGCGCCAGGAGTGGTCGTTAGTATTGTTTGTATCGGTCACCAGGTCCCAGCGGCGCCAGGAGTGGTCGTTAGTATTGTTTGTACCGGTCACCAGGTTCCAGTGGCGCCACGAGTGGTCGTTAGTATTGTTTGTACCGGTCACCAGGTCCCAGTGGCGTCAGGAGTGGTCGTTATCTAGTATTGTTCGTACCTGTCACCAGGTCCCAGAGCCGCCACGAGTGGTCGTTAGTATTGTTTGTACCTGTCTCAAGGTCCCAGAGCCGCCACGAGTGGTCGTAGACGCAGGCGGCGAGGAACCGGCCCGACGGGTGGAACTCCACACGGGCCACTCGGCTCGGCCCGTGCCCCTCCAGCGAGGCCATCGGCTCGTCCCTGTAACGGGAAATACCATGAATGACTGGCCAAAATCCGCAAGGGATCGACCGTGGATCCGTGGGCGACACTCGTTGGTTAGAGGGCACCTTACAATGTTCTAGAATAGATTAGAACATAATGCAAAAAGTTTTATTCACAAATTAATGAATTGCTGTGTGGCAGTTTTCATTGACGACCTCGTGGCGCAGCGGTAGTGCATCTGCATACCATGCGAGAGGTCCCGGCTGGGGACAAAAAAAACCCAGGTCTTGGATGTTTACATGTTTGTGATGTCGTTGTTTCTGGTTCCCACGACACAGGGTATCCTAGTGTGGGGCCAGAAGCAATGTATGTGCCTGTATGTAAATGTTTATATTATACTCGGTTCCATGAGTCGAACTCCTAGGGAAACAAATACTCGCATCTCATTGGTCAATGCGCGCGGCTAGAGATAAGCGAAACAATAAGCGAAGACGGTCCGCTTCGTAGGGAAGGTTTCCTTATGCAGTGGCTATTGAAGGTCACGCGCATGGGGGGAAAAGGACGATTTTCTTTGGGAGCTAGTTTCGAGTATAGAATAAATTTGTCTCTCACTTGGCGAAGTTCCAAAGATGTACGGTGCCATCGTAGGCGCAGGACGCCATCGCGCATTGCTCTGACGCCGAGTCTGCGGCATCCATCGGTTCTGACTCGCCCTCGGATTGGCGGGCGACCTGTGGGAAAGACAGGATGTGTAATATGTGTCGGGATGAATTTGGATTTGCGGGGCATTTCCGTTCTAGAGTGCGTTTCACGAGATAGTTCCCTTCGCTGTTAAGTTGGTTAACATGAAATCAGTGTTGCTACAGTTTGAAGAAATCAAATCCCCATAACCTGGGGTAAACGACTGCATACAGATAAATTACCTTCACTACAATCATTGTTAAAACTACAATAATCTTTTAGCCATAAAGTCATAGTTATGGAACTTCACATTCACAAAGTCTAACGAGGTTGTTGAAAACAAAGTGATCGAAATAATAAGCTAATATTACGTCAAAAATTTATTCTTCTACTATAAGTGTGATCATATCCTATCTCGACGTCTGAAACATTACTTTCACACTATCATCAGATGTGTCGCTATCATCACCTCCTAAATTAATTATTATAGTATCAATTTCACTGTCCAAAGATATGCCATCATGGTGATATTTATCTTCAATTTTTTTCACGTGGTCGCATTCCTTTTTCCACTCTTCAGCAGTTATACTCGAAAATGCGTCTTCAGTAATTTTCACGATATGTTTTGCTTCTTGTCCTACATTTTTTTCAGCGATACGTCGTTTTAGTAAACTCCATATTAATTCAATAGGATTAAGATCGCAATGGTAAGGTGGAAGTCTTACCACTTTATGACCATATTTTTCAAGCATCAGGTCAGCTTCATATTTAATTGGTTTCTTGTGCTCTTTCACAATCTCATATAACTGAGCTTTTACCATTGTCGGCAAAAAAGTAAGACCTTTACTCGTAATTCAATTCTGCATTTGAAGTTTCGTGCTAGACATAGTTGGTGCTTTGTTGACAGCTATTGTGTGGTAGGATGCATTGTCCATTACAATTAAAGACCGAGGAGGAAGATTTGGCAATAACTTTTCCTCTAGCCACTTACTGAAATTTTCCCTGTTCATGTCATCATGATAGTCTCCCGATTTAGTCTGGGATTTAAAAATTCATTGAGCATTGGGTATAAAGCCCATTTCTCCACCGGCATGAACTATTATCCAGCGTGGCCCCTTTGAGTCAGACGATAGAACACCTTCTTCATTTTCGCTTTGCCAACATTTCCCGGCGCAGTGTGTAGGATGAATGTACGTTTCGTCCAAATAAATAATTGGCCGCTGCTCCCCCTTTCGATTGTCTTGCGATTCATGTAAATATCGAAATCGCCATGCTACAATGTCATGTCTTTCCATTAATAGTTTCCTTTTGGATTGACATTTTTTGAAGAAAAACCCCATCTGAGAATAATGATTCTCCAAAGAGTGGTACGGCTGCCCTTGAAGTCAATGTCGAAATTTTGGTTGACGTACTAGCAGCCACTTCTCCTTCTTTAGAAATTTTTGTTATAGTTTTTTCAGATATACCTGGGGACAAAACTTTTTAAAATTATAATTTTCATTCTTGTTGATTTAGATAGTATGATTTAGGGCCGATTTTACCAACCTTAGATAAAACTTATCCATGGAATAAAGTATTACACAAAAAAATAAAATGTCTGAACATACCGAACGAAAGGCAATGACAACATTTTTTGAATTTATTGTCGAATAAGCCTCGAATATTTATTCAATGGCGAAATCGGTCTTTATATTATATTTTTCGGGAATTTTATGAGTCTTTCGTTCTAAGCTGGCAATCCTATTTTGCTTACCTGTCATGGCGGAAACCCAAGACGAACTTGTTGAAATGGAATTATTGGCCCATTTCTTGACTTTTCTTTTTCACAGAACCGTTTCACCTTCAACACCATCTCCCTTTCACCACTTTTTAGTGTTTTTGGCATATTTAAACGCAGAAAACTCTCGAAAACTTTAAAAATAAGATGGAACTCGACAAAGCGACTTTACTGTTTAGTGTTTTGACAGACAGTGGAGCCAACATAACGGCTAAGGGAACTATCTCGTGAAACGCACTCTACCACTGCGCACTGCTCTTTGACATTTTCAGAGTGTCAAAATAGATAGATAGATAGATAGATAGAGAACACTTTATTGCACAACCAGGTGAAAGATATTACAAATAGTTTCTTATATCTAAGTAAAATATGTGAGTACTTGACAAGTCGGAGTAGGTCAAATTGGACGAGGAAGTTACATAATAGCGCTCCATGGTGGGGAAGCGGAGAAGTGTAATGTGTGTTGGGATACATTTCGTAATACCACAGGCTATGCCAAAGAGAATATGGCTATGCTATTCGTTTTTTTTTTTATGTAGTCTATAAACGCCCCACTGCAGGGCACAGGCCTTCTCTCAGACAAAGAGGATTTGTTAGGTGAATTGCTGAACTCCTTATTTAGTTGCAGCTAATGTCAAAGTGGCATATTTCAGCGAAGCTAATTTTCACTGTTCGATTTATTATTGATCGTTTATTTTTGCGAACGCCTCGTTTGGTTGCAGCGAATTGCGCAGTCGCATATTTTAGCGAAAGCTTTATTTATGGTTTTCATAATCTGTTCTATGAAAATTTTGTCAATTTTGGGTCGGTAGCTACTGAATTTATTTTGGTATGGAGATAGTTTGAGTCTAGGGGATGGACATAGGATACTTTTCGGCCCGGAAATTACTCATTCCATGCGGACGAGGTCGCGGGCAAAAGCTAGCCGAGAATAAAGAAAAAAGAATATAAAGTTTTGTAATGTCCGCTTTAAACGTTTGGGTCTATTTAATACAATAGTTATCAGCAATGATAAAAATAAAATAAAATATAAAAACCGACTTCGAAACACTACAGCACTAAAAAGTTAGAAATAATTTAAATAATTAGAAGTATGTACACATGTTGGTAATGTAGAAGTATAATTTGTAGTCGGTCCCAGTATCATGACCAGCTTCATATTTTGGGCGGAAGTCGGTTTCGGAAGATTTCATTCAGAGGCTAAAAATTCCACCCATGCCGGGACTTGAACCCGCGACCTCTGGCTAACCGTGCCAGCGCTCTCCCAACTGAGCTAATGGGCAAGTGCAGGCATCGGCGAAATTTCGAACCTCTTTAAAAACTTCTCTGTATTACCACAGAGGAAAAAAGACATCTGGCTGAAGTAATTTACATCACTTGCAGCCCCGAGTACCCACTTTTATGCAGTTAGGTTTTACATCGGTTTTGCATTTTAAAATTGTCCTCAGCACGGATTAGTGTAAGAAAAAGAATATAATCGACAATTTGTTTTGCTATATTAATTCGCCTACGACCTATTCTCAAATATACAGTTTTTTTTTTATAAAAATCAGTGAAGCCGTTTCGGAGGAGTTCGACAACAAACCCTGTTTTTTACAATTTTTATATATAAGTGTAGACGACGCGTACACGCTAACACGATGTAAATATGTGAAATGTCTGTATGTTCGTGTTAGTCTTAAGGTTTTTGTTCTTGACCGTTTTTATTAAATGTACGATTGAGGGTGATGTGGCAAAGCACATACGTTGGTCGCTCAGCCTTGCAATAGTACATTACTTCAGAGGGAAGAAAGTGACAGTTCCATACCGAGATTATGGCATTTGCGCCACGAGCTTGCGAGGGGCGCAAACCATTTGAGGTATGGAACTGTACTTTATCCTGAGGTATGTATAGTGCTTTTTATTACACCTACGAGGAAAATTATAGACATAAATGCATAGAAATGTTTATATTTAGTTAAAAATAATTTCGTTTTTAATTGTCTGTATGCACCAAGGAGGTTGGTAACTGGTAAAAAAAACTGTATGTGGCCAGTAACAATTTACTTGAAATTTAATTAGTAGACAGTTAAAGTCTCTTTGCGGTATGACTGCTGACAAATTAAAAAAAAAACCGGGTATGTAATGGAATTTCATACATACTTCCCACCTTGGGATGAAAGGATTTGAAGGGCGGGATAAAGGCGTTTCTTCCCTCTAATTGGTATAATTAGTATGTATTTTCAGAGCAGGTGTGATAAAAAATCAGTTCCACCATGGCCACCAACGAGTGACCCGCGCGCGCTGTGTGACATTACCGCCACGTTTACCTCTGTATTTTTATCTTTTATTTAATCATCCAATCGCTGAGACCCAGTCCTCATCTGAATCCCTTACAATTAGTTTACGGTACCTTAGCGGCGAAATGGCCGGGCATCTCGGCCCCGGGTCGGAATACTGCGCCGGAGACGTTGCAGGTGTGTCCACGTAAGGTTTGGAGCGGCGTGCACTCCGGTATGGACCACAGCTTGACCAGCCCCGACCTGGTGGCAAGTAAAGAGTAAGGGAGTAAGCGTACTTTGTACAGTCGATCGCACATCAACCTTTACACTTGTGCACTCTACTCACTTAGGTTAGGAGTGAATTTTGCACAACTTTGCATCGGCTATGGAATGCCTTACCTGTGGTGGTCCGGCGGGCAAAATCTCTTCCTGTATTTAAAGGATAGCTGAAGGGTCGATCATTACCTTGGTAAATCTGTTGCTATTTAATTTTTCTATTAATCCATTTGCCTACTTATTGGTCGTAGTATATATTTATGTATGGATTCTATTAATTATATTCATGTACTATGGTATAACATTATTTGAAAGAAAGAAAGAAAGAAAGAAAGGTATTATATTTTAATTTTTTTTTTGTTGCACTAATCCGTGCTGAGGGCAATTTTAAAAACCTATTTAGAGGCTGAAAATCCGCGACCTCTGGCACGGTTAGCCAGAGGTCGCGGGTTCAAGTCCCGGCATGGGTGGAATTTTTAACCTCTAAATAAGTTTTGAAAATCATTTAGGTATTAAAAAAAACCTATTTAGAGGCAAAAAATTCCACCGATGCCGGGACTTGAACCCGCGACCTCTGGCTAACCGTGCCAGTGCTCTCCCAACAGAGCTAATGGGCAAGTGCAGGCATCGGCGAAATTTCGAGCCTCTTTACAAACTTCTCTGTATAACGTACAGGCAGCGACATCTGGCCGAAGCAATTAACATCACTTGCAGCCCAGAGTAACCCACTGTACTTGTATAACAACTTTGGTATTTCCACAGTGACCCGCGTACGTGATGAAACCTTTATTTATTTTATTTAAGGCCCAGGACACATAAAATAACTTTTCTTACCAACTGGATGTGATCAGCATTTTACTGTCGTCACTGAATCTGCAGAAGCTGATTGGTCTCGTATCACCGATCTGTAAAAAAAAGAGCAGTTTTATTTCGTAAAAAGGGGTGGCCTTTACCCAGATGTTTTGTAATAATTGTTTGTTTCTAGTGTTCCGTTCCTCAAAAGCAAAAACGGAACCCTTATAGGATCACCTTTTTGTCCGTCTGTCCGTCCGTCTATCTGTCTATACCCTTTGACAAGAAGAGTTGAAATTAAAACCATATACTCAAGTCTACAGTCCCTTGAACCTGTGAAAAAATCAAACTTCTTAGTTAACTTAAAAAAAAGATACCTTTTATGCCGCAAAAGACACTCAAAGGAATAAAAATTTATAGGGTACTTTCCGTTGACCTAGAAGTGTGAAATGTCGCAAGTAATTCGTTTTACACTACAAGGGCAATCTGAAAACTATACATTTGTAATTACCTATATCATAAAAAAAAATTGTCTTTGAAGTTCGGGAAAAGCTCGGAAAAAACTACGAGACTCGACTGCAAATTTGTACGGAATCCTCGGTGGGCGAGTACGACTCGCACTCATCCGTTTGTTTCTAACTTAGCCTCTTTTGTGTCTGTAGGGATCTACTTGGAGATTGAGGACAAACCAAAGGATCCCAAATAATAACGTTTATTAATACACACGTTTACATCGGCCTACCGGTTAGGGACTACTCGCGAGCTCTGTCGTATGGCTAACATATCGGGTATCGCTATATGTTAGCTATACACAGCATGTGTCACCACATATCCAACTGCTGGGCAAAAAAAAAACAAAGTCGTAGGCAGTGCAGCGTCCGAGTGGTCCCTTCACCCATCTAGTGTGAGTGAAGGTGCCACTGGACGCTGTATAGACATCTCATTACGTAGATGCAAAGGCCAAAGTTGTTGCTGGGCAAAGGCCTCCCGTCCTGCTTTCCATCTCTCCTTGTTCTCAGTCTCCCTGTTCTCAGCCGCCCTGTCCCCAGCCTGCCTGTCCCCACCTGTCCCTACATCTTCGCCTTGGTCTGCCTCTACGTCGGTGTTTATTATTATTATTATTACCTCGCAGCCCCGGCTGCCTGAGTGATCTTAAACGATCACGAAGGTTAAGCAACACAGGGCGCGTTCAGTGCATGGATGGGTCGCCGTCTATGCCTAACGCTAGTGGCATTTTTCCGAGCGGTTCCGTGCTTCGCAAGGCACGTTAAGCTGTTGGTGCCGGCTGCCGTCGATAGATGGCAGTCGTTAAGCCAAGTCAGAGGCCTTAGGGCGGCTTGACAACTTCTGACAGTAGACGAGCCACTAGTCTACAAGCCTCCACCAATCCGGACTTGGCCCCCGTGGTGGAGTATGGCCTATACCTTCCTCAGGGAAGAGACCCGTGCCCCTCGGTGGGGACATAATGGGTTGATGATGATGATTAAGGGTCTCCGTCCGGCTCACTGGCGCCACCAAAGAATTTTTTCTTTCCAGATCGTTCTTGCAAAAAGTGTCAGATCAATCTTTCAATATCTGGGACAATAGCATTTATGCCAAAAACGGCCGTTCATGGCGGTAATGCTACTCAGTCCAAGGTGTTTTGCCTTTGCCTTAGGGCCCTCGCCCACGACGACTTTTTGTAGCGATCCAGTAGCGATGCTGTCGCG
Organism: Yponomeuta malinellus; assembly: GCA_947308005.1. Taxonomy (NCBI): domain Eukaryota; kingdom Metazoa; phylum Arthropoda; class Insecta; order Lepidoptera; family Yponomeutidae; genus Yponomeuta; species Yponomeuta malinellus. The sequence continues at coordinate 3,877,834 of OX371022.1, forward strand.
CGTTCGCATCGATACAGTCGGGATGCGATCGCTGGCTGTGTGCCCTCGCCCACCGTAAACACGATACCGTCGCGATGCAAACGCGACACCATCGCGCTTCTGTCGCGATGCAAATGCGATTCAGTAACGGCACAAAATGCCTGCGATCGCCACAGTTGCAAGATGGACTCCGGTGGACCGATGGACAGCAGCACTCTCGATCTGTCTGTGTTGCACTACGCACGCGGCACCCTTCCTCCGTTCTCCTCCCGATGTCGTCCGACACGGTCGCGCGTTTGCATCGATACAGTCGCGATGCTGTAGCGCGTCGGCATCGCTTCTGTAGCGCGCTGCAAATACGACTGAAGCGCGTTCGTAGCGATGCATCTCTACAAAAAGTCGCCGTGGGCGAGGGGTCTTAGGTCCTAAAAATCACTATTAACAAGATCGAGAGATTGATCTGACACATTTCGCAAAAACGATCTGCGAAAGAAGATATCGCTCATTAGGAGAAACAAAGACTAATTCGACAGTTTTTTTTAACTCAGTTAAATATTATGTCAATATTATCGTGTCAACGGTTTACGTCAGGAGAAACAAAGACAGAATTGAATTTTCGATAATACCTAGGACGCTCGACATTGACGCCATCTAGCGTCCTATTACCGAAAATTCAATTCTGTCTGTTTCTCGTGACGTAAACCGTTGAAACGATAATATTGACATATTTAACTCAGTTTTTAAGAAACTTTCAAATTAGTCTTTGTTTCTCCAAATGAGCGATATGATTTTTTTTTCCATTGGTAGCGGCAGGATCTACTATGGATCTCCTTAAATTATTTAAGGCACAGAAACAAGTTTTGTACCATTCAACCTTATTGATAGTTTACACCCCGAATAATAATATTGTATTTACCTGGCTGCAGTAGATGGCCATGGCGGAGGCGCGACGTTGCGACTCCTGCTTGGCGGCTGCGCGTACGCTGCCCGCCAGGTGGAGCTCTTCGCGCGCTTTAGCCAGCCTGCGGAATGCAACTGTGTTGTTAGGCTTCCGTAGCCAAAGGGTAAGGGACCCCAATACTAACACTCCATTGTCCGTCTGTTTGTCTGTCTGTCTGTCACCAGGCTGTATCTCATGAACCGTGATAGCTAGGCAGTTGACATTTTCACAGGTGATGTATTTCTGTTGCCGCTATAATAAATTATACTAAAGATAGAATAGAATTAATATTTAAGGGGGGCTCCCATACAACAAACGTAATTTTTTTGCCGTTTTTTGGTCGATATTAATAACGGCAACAGGTAGACGCTTGAAATGTTCAAATGTTATAAATAATGGTACGAAACCCTTCGTGCGCGAGTACGACTCGCACTTGGCCGATTTTTTATTAAACTACCGCCAAATTCGTGATGGCGCTCAAACTTAAATCAACTGATGAAGACTATGCTCCTGATTATCACAAAGTACTAGGTATATCACAAACTACAAGGTATTTTCAACACTGTGATTTTCAAAGTACCTGCTGCTAAATTGGAGATGGGACTCCAAATGAACTATCTGATGAAGACTTCGATTAATCTCCACAATTGACAGCTACTCTCAGCTTCAGCTGGCTAGTCTCACATATATCTAACCAATCTCAAAACCCGAGTCTACGAGACTTGCAAGGAACAGGTGGGATCTGTAGCTCGCAGCTCACGCGTACCGTAGTTAGCCAGCCTCACCTACGGTTCGCAAATCCCGTAGCTAGTCTCACCTATAGCTTGCGAATCTAGTAGTAAGCTATTCTCACCTATAGTTGCAAATCTCGTAGCTAGCCAGTCCCGCCTATAGCTCTCACGAAGTAACGTAGTTAGCCAGCCTCACCTACAGCTCGCAAATCCCGTAGCTAGACTCACCTATAGCTTGCGAATCTAGTAGTAAGCTTTTCTCACCTATAGTTGCAAATCTCGTAGTTAGCCAGTCCCCCCTATAGCTCTCACGAAGTAACGTAGTTAGCCAGCCTCACCTACAGCTCGCAAATCCCGTAGCTAGTCTCACCTATAGCTTGCGAAGCTCGTAGTAAGCTAATCCCACCTATAGTTGCAAATCTCGTGGTTAGCTAGAGTCACATGTAGCTTGAAAATCTCGTCACTAGTCCCACCTATAGCTCAAGTGTCGTAGCTAGCTGCTCACACCAGCTCGCTTATAGTTCGCTTTCCACACCTATCGCAAATGACGTACCCACTAGGTACGTTTCTTTGGATTTGGGAGTCGAATTTCTAAAAGGGCAGCCGGTGGGAATCGGCTTACATGGCCCCCTCGCCACTGGTACCTAGTCGCACCTATAGCTTGCAAATCTCGAAGTTAACTAGTCTCGCAAATCTCGCACCTACTTCTACCTTATAGCTTGCAAGTTTCACAGTTGACTGGTCTGACGCTTGCAAGCTAAGCCTCGTACTCTCACCTCTCTATTGCTTTCGGCAGTGAGTAGTGCGCTATGGCGAGACGTGCCCGGCGGAGCTCGGGCGGGCTCTCGTGGTACCAGGTGCCCTCTCTGTCTCGCCTATCTAACTATCACTGTTTTATATTCTTTTTGTTGCACTAACCCGTGCTGAGGAGAATTTTAAAAACCTATTCGGCTATCTCTATTTTGTACCACTTAAAGCTAGCAAGTCTCGCAGACTCTTAACTAGCTAGTGCCATCCGTAGCTGTCAAGTTTCGTAGTTAGCTGATCCCACCTACAGCTCGCAAATCTTGCAGCTAGTAGTCCCAACTACAGCTTACAGGTGCTTGCCGGTTAATAGCAGTTCTCATTGGTCACTGTTTTTATATATCTTGTAGTATATGTTAAGTATACATTGTAAAGAGGCTCGAAATTTCATTGATGCCTGCACTTGCCCATTAGCTCAGTTGGGAGAGCGCTGGCACGGTTAGCCAGAGCTGGCGGGTTCAAGACAAGAATTTTTAAACTCTAAATAGGTTTTTAAGAAAGTGTTCTCAGCACGGGTTAGTGCAACAAAAAAGAATATTATTAAAGTTACACTACACTAGATACACGCTATTCACTAGACATTCTTGAAGTAAGCTAGTCATATAAGCTGTACCTATTGCTTGCAAGTCTTGTGGCAAGTTAGTCCCACCTACAGCTTGCAAATCTCACAGTTAGTAAGTCTCGCAGTTAGCAAGTCTCACAGTTAGCAAGTCTTACAGTTAGCCAGTCTCACAGTTAGCAAGTCTCACAGTTAGCAAGTCTCATAGTTATCAAGTCTCACAGTTAGCAAGTCTCACAGTTAGCAAGTCTTACAGTTAGCCAGTCTCACAGTTAGCAAGTCTCACAGTTAGCAAGTGTCATAGTTATCAAGTCTCACAGTTCGCAAGTCTAACAGTTAGCAAGTCTCACAGTTAGCAAGTCTCACATTAAGCCAGTCTCACAGTTAGCAAGTCTCACAGTTAGCAAGTCTCACAGTTAGCAAGTCTCACAGTTAGCAAGTCTTACAGTTAGCCAGTCTCACAGTTAGCAAGTCTCACAGTTAGCCATTCTCACTGTTATTAAGTCTCACAGTTAGCAAGTCTCACAGTTAGCAAGTCTCGCAGTTAGCCAGTCTCACCTCTCCTTAGCTTTCGGCAGCGAATAGTGCGCTATGGCGAGCCTCGCTCGGCGGAGCTCGGGCGGTCCCTCGTGGTACCAGGTGCCTTCTCTGTCTCGCTCGCGCACGATACGTGCCTCCTCCTCGCACAGCTTCGCATGGATCGCGTCCTCGCCGAGGCTGCGCAAGGGAGAGGCGATGAGAGATTGAAAGGGAAAATGTTGATACACAGCGACGCAATAGAATCCAACATAGAAATCGATCATTTTGGTTTCATTTTAAAGTATGTAGTGTGTTATTCGTATTTTCATATACATTGTAACTTCCACACAACACAATCACTTCGGCTGTGCCAAAAATAAACACAGTCAGGGACAGTTTTTTTTTAAACCGACATATTTCCACTACCGGTTACTGGAACTAACTAGTAACCAATAGTGGAAATATCTCGGTTTTGAAAAAAAAAAAATGTCCCTTACTTACCATTCTTTCGGGACAGACGACTTGTCCCGGTCCCAAACTAGGATATCTTGTGCTGTCGTGGTTACCAGACAAAGCAAGGACATCACAAACATGGAAATGCACCCACACTGAGGCCTTCCCTACAAATTTACTGCGGCCACGGTGGGTGGCATTCATTCATTCATTCATTCATTCATTCATTCATTCATTCATTCATTCATTCATTCATTAATCAGACGTGATAACGTTAGACCAGCGAGTCAGTCAACCAAATGTAACCGAAATATTACCGTCCTCGGCTTCTTTGAAAACAGCAGGCCGCCGTTGGAACCCCCTGTATAGCGGGCTCGGTCTTACCAAAACACGTAATTTGTTTAACTTCACTAGATAAATACTTGGTTTGCACAGTAACTCTTACCACCCGCACGGTAAGCCCAGTCACCAATTAACTTACTCCATTCACCCACTTACTTTCCCCAACTACGCACTGACTGTCCTCCCCCCACTCCGTCAACACACATTCACCACTGTCCAATGACATGCCCTACTCTCGAACGGTCTAAATCCATTTACATACAGAGGTCCGTCTCTAGACGAGAAAGTGGTCGGCCGCTTAGCCAGCCTAATGGAGAACTTACACTAAAAAATGTTTTAACAGAATAGGAGAGGACACGTTAAAAGATGAATAAACGTGGCATTTTTTCTTCTCTGCGTCTAATACTTTTTATATAACACCTGCTCGTCAATGGCATATTATGTGTCATGCAAACTCAACTTAAAGCAAGTCATTTGTGTCCTATGGTCTAGCCGGGTCATTATAAATGTGCTGAATTTCATAATCCCCTAGGGAATTATGACATTTGAATTTGGAATGCAATCAACATTGAATATACGAGCTCCTTGCAATCCATGACCAAACGTCAAAATTAGAATATAAACTTTTCATAGAGCCCTACTCCAAGAAGAATTTATTCAAAATTAGAATGAAAACTTTTCATAGAGCCCTAAATCAAGGAGAATGTATTCAAAATTAGAATGAAACTTTTCATAGAAAACTGCATGAAGAAGAATTTGCCACTACAAAAAAAAAACAAATAGAACGAAAAGGCGCTAAACTGCAAATCTTTGTGTTATTTTGTAACAAAATAGTGTATTTTAACAAAAATGTCAACTGACAGTGACGAAAGTGATGTGATACCGGAATGCATACAATTGTATTCTTTCATTATTGTAAAATTAATAAAGTATGTAAATACTTTATTTTTAATGTATTATGTTTTATTGCCTCGCAGTGTTTATATAAAGTAGAGTATGCATTTTGGGGATAAAGCAGTGTATTTGTCTCGGGCGTTTTTGAACCCCTCAGCCTCGGGATTCCAGCTTTATTCTCAGCCTCGCTTCGCTCGTGAGTTAACCCTAGGATCCCTCGTCCTTGGGGTTCAAAATATCGCCAGAGACATAATACACTGCTTTATCCCCTTAATGCATAATCTACAATTTTATCACATCTATTCGAAAAGACCTAGTTCGTCCCCCGGGAACAGGGACTAAAACGCGTTTTTATTCCCTGAGGGAATAAAAGTTATTTGAATTTGGAACGCGCATGTTGCTATTGTTGCTAAGTTCACGGCGCAACATTGTTTACGAACACGAACAATGTTGCACGAATTGCTGGCTGTTTATAAGAAAACCGCCCGCGAGCAAAAAAAAAAACACTGAAAAAAGGCGCCTAATGTATTCCGTCTTTTCGTTTCTCTAATTGTCATTGTTATTTTTACTAGAGTAAAAACGAGTGCGTCTTCAAGCAGTGATAACGAAATATTAACTCCGGAGTGTATCGTATCAGACGCTAACAATGTCATACAAAATATGGTTGCGTTCACTTGTTTTCTCATAGAGGGTGATAAAAAGTAGTGTCCACCTCTGGAGTAAAACTATTTTTAAGCTCGAGTGGTGTACTTTTCATCCACTCGAGATAACAAAGAAACACTCTCGCCTTAAAAATAGTGTTTTACTCCCTCGGTAAACAATCTACTGTTATAATATAACGTTTAAAATGCTTACTAGCTGAGTAGATCACGAAGTCGGACTCTCCTCTCAGCCGGCCCCTCACCGAACAGACAGACGGGCTCGCCCAGCTGCCGCAGACTTCTTCGCACCTGAAATATTTGTTCAGTATTGTAGTACTCACACAAACTTGTACTAAGATTTTACATTAAGGCTGATCTGACTTGGGATCCACCATGGGCATCGTCAACAGATTAAATAACAACAGATTAAGCCAAACATGAAAACAGACAAGTTACTTTTGTGTCCTTACTACATGAAAAAGATAAGATAAGATAAGAATATGCTTCACTAGAGCACATGACATAAAAGTGACATAAAAAACATATACTCGTAAACTAAAAAAAAACTTCTGGCATCCGTGAAAATGTTTGGATGTTTGTTAGTCAATCAAGCAATAACGGCTGAACAGACTTAGATGAAATTTGGTATGGAGATAGTCTGAGTCCCGGGGAAGTACATAGGATACTTTTCATCCAGAAAATTAGGTACTAATTCCATGCGGACGAAGTCCCGGCCAAAAGCTAGTGAAGCAATATATGGATATTATATTCCACAAGTAGTAGTGGGAGCAGTAATTATAGTAGCAATCATCATCATCAACCCATTATGTGCCCACCGAGGGGCACGGGTCTCTTCCCTGAGGAAGGTATAGGCCATACTCCACCACGGGGGCCAAGTCCGGATTGGTGGAGGCTTGTAGACTAGTGGCTCGTCTACTGTCAGAAGTTGTCAAGCCGCCCTAAGGCCTCTGACTTGGCTTAACGACTGCCATCTATCGACGGCAGCCGGCACCAACAGCTTAACGTGCCTTGCGAAGCACGGAACCGCTCGGAAAAATGCCACTAGCGTTAGGCATAGACGGCGACCCATCCATGCACTGAACGCGCCCAGTGCTAGTAGCAATACCACTCGCTAACGGTGAAGGAAAACATCGTGAGGAAACCTGAGTGTCTGACTTATTTATATACCTCAGCGCTTGAAATCGCCAATCCACGGTGGGCACGCGTGGTGATTAACCCTATAATCTCTCCCTGAGAGAAGGCCTGCGCCCTACAGTGGGACATGATATAGGCTGCTTATGCTTATATATTCCACAAGGCATATACCATGCAAGCCTGTTATGACAATGACAAAATTCCAGCTAGATGTATAGTGTGCAATAAAGAGTATTAATCTAATCTAATCTAAATGCCATGAGACAGATTGCAAGAAAAAGGGAAGCGTAAAACAATAAATACTATACCTCATCATCATCTGTTGACACATTAAGCTGCCGCGCCTTGCGTCTTCGCTCAAACTCTTCCAGCAGAGCCTTCTTATCCTTAGACATCTCATCCTCAAGGTCCATGTATTCTGTGAGGAAAAACTTTGTTGAAACGCTTAATCTTCTTCTTTTCGTGTCAGTTCACAGTGGTGAAAGGATTAGCCAGCCCAGGATTGCTCACGGGCTGCCCAGGGTGCTGGATTAAAAATAGCGTCAGTCCAAGTAATTAAATGGTTGTTGTAAGGCGCCTAAGGAAATAAATTACCAGGACACAGGCAACAGCATCTTCCTGAGATTTCAACCACATACTGCGATCGCCAACCCGCCTGCCAACCACGGCGATTATGGTAAAACCCTTCATGGTTAGGGAAAACCATGACAGAGGCCTATGTCCTGCAGTAGGCGTAATGGCTGATGATGATGATGCCCAGGGTGCGCCGGACGCGTTTCTTTACATTCAGCGAGGAAATCACTTATATCACTAAAGCCTGAAGAATTGTAAGACAGCCTATGAGACCCGAAATCATCATCGTCATCATCATCAGACCACTGCTGCCCGCTACTGGGTATAGGCCTTTCCCCCCCCAAATGCCAACTCTCACGGTCCCTTGCCATCCGCATCTAATGACTTGAAACACATCCATGCAAAATGCGAAGACCAGCGCTGGAGTGGTCTGCCTCTCCAGCATATGCTGAGTCAGAGCCCCTTTGCTTTTACCACACCCACAACATGCTCTCTCGTATTGTCTATTGATTTGTGTTTGCTTATTTCTGTTACTCTTTTTGTGTGCTTACTTGCTGTACGATTTTGCTTTGTAATTTTCTTTATATGTTCTGTATCTATGTGTGTGTGGAAATGCAAATAAACGGTTTTATCTATCTATCAAAATCTTATTAATCTATTACCATTATGTGCATGCATACTTTGAAATTGTAGATGTAACATTTGGCTACCAATTATTATTATCTACTTCATATATTGATGTGTCTAAGTCTATGGAATGTACCAAAAGATGAAATAAATACAATACATTCAGTCATTTCTCAGTTATTTGTCAAGAATTGTATCAAACGACGGAAGACAAGGTCTGCTCTTACGTGATATGGTGAAATTGTCTACCAAGTTAGTATTTAAGGTAAACAAAACACAACTGACCCGATGAGACCTGTATGTCTCCCAACTCTTTCCCGCCAATGTCCTCGGCCCCCTCGCGGGCGGCAGCTGCCAGGGCCGCCAGCCGGGCCTTCTCCTGCTCCTCCAGGGATCCATAGTGCAATTGCTTGCTCCGCTTCACCGTTATCACCTCATCATCAGACATGACTTTGAGGTTATGCTCCCGTTTAGTTTGTAGTTTTTACAGTTTGGTTTTGGACGAGACGGCCGCCGAGGTTAAATAGGGTTAAAGTTGGAGGGTGGAATTTAAGTACGCTATTTGTGGATTTGTCGTTTTCGCTGATGAATTACGAACACACACAATATTGACAACAAACAAGCGGTTTCATGAAATGTCAAAACTCAAATAAACCACAGAGTAGACAAACAGCATCGAACGCGACACTGACAGAACACCGCAGGGTATTAAAAGACAATAAAGGGTTGCGCGTCGCGTTAGGTTCATGTCGGAAATAAGATTCAGGAGTCAAGTCAATCAATGAAGCCTTCCGTCTTCTAAGATCAGCTTACACCAACGCTATCTATCAGCACTATCCATCTATTTATCCATGGAAAAGCCTTAAGATAAGAAGGGGTATGTAATACATATTTTGACACTTTGGGGTCGTTAAAATAGTTAACCCGATAGAGTGGATAGTTACGTGATAGAAGGGCGAAACGGAAAAATACAAACAAATTCACTTCAGTGTCTCATGTTGCGAGCTGAGTTTACAAAAACTTATCTGTACTTATCTTTGGCTCCTCACGTTTCAGGTCAGGTGATGTGTTCCTATGCTCTGATTTTATCAAGTTATTAGGGTGAGCGCCATTACCCCTGCTTACCCTAACCAGTGGGTAAGCGTAAAATAAATAAGCGTTGAGTTTTTGACTTGATTTGCGGCGCAGCTGTCGTAGGGGGTGAGTTGACGAGCACACAATCCTTTAAAGTTTGAGCGGAGCAATAGAAAAATAAATCACCGTCAATAAAAAAAAAAGTTTATTGTTTGTGGTTTATGTTTACGTCAAGTAAGCGTTCGTCGAAAAATCCGAAGTATTTGCAAAAATATCGCAATCGTTCACGTAGAACTTTCTCCTCCATCCATTAAAACCATAATTTCACCAATGTGAGCTAGGAAAACGGTCCTAACGACGTCCAGCGAAGGTAGTACGAAACATAACCTCCAAACCTGATTTGCGTGTTGCATTTTTCCATCTTTATTACGAATTTTGTTGTGTTACTTGAAGCGATGGCTCTGCAACTGTCGCGGCGGGAGGTGGAAGACCTCCGTTCGTCGTTGGATCGCGCCATTTACAGGACAATCGGCAAATCCGACAGTTCCCTTCTGTCCACTGTTTCATCATGCTTGACTAACGGGTAAGCATCGAATTATCTTCTTTCATTCTCGAAACAGACACACTCACAGTATAGAGTAACATCCAGTTCATTTCAATGAATATTGGTCGATTCTTTAAACTTTCCTCGCCAACCAAAAATTCAGTAGTAGGTATTCCAAGAAAGTTAAAGTTGGTTGGAATTTATTAGTTACAAGTTTAGTATTTTATTGGACGAATGTATTTTCTTTCTTTACGTAACACAGGCAGCCTATATACGTCCCACTGCAGGGCACAGATCATCTCAAAGAGAGAGTGGTCTTAAACAATGCATGGCTATAGCGAATTAGCAATTTCAAGCATGAGTGTGTGTGTGTGTGTGTGTGTGTGTGTGTGTGTGTGTGTGTGTGTGTCAAAAGGTACAAATAAAATTATTATCTATCTATCAACTACCAATTACGTGGACAAACATAAGCCAATATTTGGAATATGAGGCCTGTTCGCTCTAATGCACAACCACTGCGCCTTTGGTTTGGCCCCTTTTGTTCTACTTACTGCACTTAAATTACAACAGATAATTATTAAGCAAAGCTTTTAAGCGCCCCATACTATACTCAATGTAGACATTCGTTTCAGGTACGAACGTCGGAAGATCATCGACAAGATATCTTCTCACATCGACTCGAAAAAGGCGAGCAAACTTGCCGATAAAATTATCGCTTTGGCACAAGAGCTAGTATCTACGTCAAAATCATCGTCGACGAAACGGAAACATGAAAGTGACTCTTCTCGTGATAAGGGAGAAAAGGAAACCAAGAAGTCACGCTCAGACAAAGATAAGCATGACTCTAAAGATAAACACGAGTCTAAAGACAAACATGACTCGAAAGACACAAAAGAGAGGGATAGAGATAGGCATGAGGAGAAAGAGACGAAAACAGAGGAGCAGAACGGGAAAGACAAGGAGAAACCGCCTATTCTGGGGAACGGAGTGGATGTGTCGGCAACCTTTCGCGAGGGCAGCAATACTGTTGGCAGCAAGATAGCAGGGCTCAGCGCTGATCGGATTAAGGTTAGTGGATAGCTTATTTTATTATTGGTCCACGAAAATCGGTCCTAAACTTTTCGGTCTAGTTACCCCTATGACCTATTAGGTAAACTTATTATACGCCAAATAAAAAAATGCGAATAGCATTGTATTATTGTTCAAACATATACAGCCACAGCAAGAGAGCCCAATCTAAGCCAACTTTTGACATTTGAGCGCGCGACATGTTAACATGCTATAGAAAATATTATTTAACCTCTTTACTGTTAATTGCCAATATTTTTCCTGTTAATCAACCTCTTTTAGCTGAGTCGTTGGCTTACCTTTTTACTCGTCAGTACAAACCTCTTTACTGTTGTCAATGACCAACCTTTTTCCTCCTTTCAAGTCGTCCTCTTTTAGCTGAGATAATGTCTTACCTTTTTACTCATCTGTACAAAACCTCTTTGCAGCTGATGATGGCGAACGCTCAGAAGGAGATAGAAGAGCGCAAGAAGGCTTTGCTAGCCATGAAAGGCGGGGAAGGCCCGGTATCGGCCGCCATAGCCGCTGCTGAGCAAATCAAAGGCCAAGTGCAAGGAAAATTTTCTGCCTCAAATATCGTCGCCCCGCATCTCTTCTCTAAATCTGGTAACACACTTGGCAGAGATCTTTTTTTGTTTTATTTGATAACAAGAAAATCAAAAGCTATTTCAGTTTTTCCAAATCTGGTCTCTGTTATATAGATTGGTTTACTTAACCTCTTCAGTCCTGAATTTGAAAATAAGATAAGATAAGATAAGATAAGATAATCATTTATTAAATTGCCACAACATACAAAGATATTACAATTTACAGGCAAAGCATGCTTACAGTCTATGCAAATAACAATAAAACAACACTTATGATAAATCCAAATAAGGAGGGGATTTGCCCTGTAAGGAAGTGGGTACATGCACACCTGCAATTTGGCTGTGTTATTAGCTGCGTGTTATGTGCTATGGCAATATAAAAGGTACCCGAACTCAGCATATGCTTCAGGTATTGCGAAGCATAACAATGGTATTCAATTCTTATTTTCTCCTGACGACAGGTGGTTAAGAAAGGTTAAAAAATAACTATAATAGTTGTCCAGTCTCATTCAAATAACAGGTTTATAGTACTAATTGTATTTTTTGATGGATCACAATCCATTTCATTTAAAAACTAAAAATAAAGCTAAACTAAGCTATTAAAAGTTCCTCAGCCGGGGTTAGTGCAACAAAAAGAATATAATCATTTAAGGAGTTTTTTTGGCTGATATCAGATATATTAAATTTATCACTTTTTATGATGTATTATAATGTGATGTTGTTTGCCATATTAATTAGCCTATGACCTATTGTCAGACCTACCAAATATACACAAAAAAATTCATAAAAATCTGTGAAGCCGTTTTGGATCAGTTCGATAACAGCCACTGGGACATGAGATTTTATATATCCGATACTTAATGTGAACATTGAATGGTATCTAATCTTGAGTTTTTGTGACAGCAACGCCGACTCCAATCAGTGAAGAGGAGTTGGAGAAGCAACGAAAGATCGCTGAACTGCAGGCCAGGATTCAGCGGAAGCTGGCAGGTACTGAGCCTTTTAGTCTACTGCCTTGTTGCTGTAGTTCTACTTACACCTGAGAATTCCACACTTCACCTCATGGTTGGGCCATTGACGTAGCGAGCTCTAAGATATGTAAATACCTCAGACACTAGGGTTTCCTCAAGATGTTTCCCTTCACAGTTGGCGAGTGGTATTGCCACTACAACTTCCAAATTGTACTTAAGTTAGACAAACAAAGTCATGCTGGGATTCGAACCCACGACCTACCGAGTGAGAAGCCGGCGTTCTAGCGCTCCTCTACCACCGCTCAACTGGCAGGTACTGAGCCTTTGACGGAGTTTACACGTTCAGTCTGGCGTCAGTCAATTCCATCAGTCTGGTTAGACACCATTATGGTCTGGTTCAACAACCATTATGTTTACACCACTTCCTCTTGGGGATCTTCAGGGATCTTATTGTCGAAACATATACAATGCCCCATAAATTAACCTTTGCTAGCCTAAGGCAGACTTGTACCACTTTGTGTAGTTTGTATAGTTTTCAGACACCTTGTATAGTTTCTCTAGTACACGCTTTTGTTACTCGCTTATGTTCCGTGTGGCGCCGGATTTAGAATAGCGTCACTCCATTTCCTTCCGTGGATGTCGTAGAAGGCGACTAAGGATTTAAATTACCAGGAGACGGGCAGCAGCGTCTTCCTGAGATTCCAACCGCATACTGCGATCGCCAACCCGCCTGCCAAGCGTGGCGATTATGGCAAAACCGCTCATGGTTATGGAAACCACGAAGGAGGCCTATGTCCTGCACTGGGCGTCAAATGGCTGACGATGATGACGATGACGATTCCAGGTGGAGCCTTGCAAGCCACCACGGGCTCTGGCCCTGCGCCCCTTATTCTGGACCGGGAAGGCAGGACCATTGACAAGAGCGGGAAGCGAGTACAGCTGACCCACGTCGCACCCACGCTCAAGGTAAGTCATAAGGAAAAAAAAACAATAAAAAAAAAAACTTTTTTTTACAGATCAAATTTGCAAAAAGTGCCCGTACGATCTCTCAATCATGTTGATAGTGGTTTTAGGATCCACGACAAGGAACCTGGAAAAACGGCTGTTTTGGCGTTAATGCTATCAAGTCCTGAGTTTTTTGTCTTAGGTTTACGGCCATTCGTGGGTCCTAAAAGTCAGTTATAACATGATTGAGAGATTGTACTGACGCTTTTTGCAAATTCGATCTGTGAAAATAGTAGTTTATGTGACTGTCACATAATGAGGGTTATTAAAACACGAGCGAGATTTTAAAAAACGAGGCTTGGCGAGTTTTTTAATACCAAGTTATGTGCAGTTTCATACACTACTTTATCTACACATAATGAAATTTTTGAAACAAAATGGCGCAATTTCGACAAAAGTATCTTGACATTCAATCGTCTGCACTCAGTTTTGCGCGCGCAATTTTAGGTATTTTTAGTTGCACTTTTGGCACCACGAAAATGAAATTAGGTTTTTTATAGAGTCAACTTTTGACATTAAAAAAAAAACTTAAGTTTTATTCCGTGATCACAGCAACACTTTAAAAAAAATAACTGTAACATAAAGTGAAAAATCTGACCTTTAATGTAACTTTTCACACCTGCTATGCAGAAAAGATCCCTTGATTCCCTCAAATGAGGGATCAAAGTTGTACTTTTCTTCCCTGATATTCTAGTTTTTTTTTTTATTGCCCTCAGCATGATCCGTGTGCAGATTTTCACAAAATGTAATTCCAATTCGATTTTTATTTTGTTGCAATCGATCATAATTGTCTTCCAACAAATAATAAACTTCTTTCGATATCTTAATTGTGTTTGATTTAAATTTTCCTTATAGCGGGTGTGAAAAGCAGTATGTGTCACTCGGTAGCAAAATCATTTCCGTCTCGGGCGTAAACACTTGAATCCCTCGCTACGCTCAAGATTCTACTTTAGAATCCAATATACCGCCCTCGCCGTAAATATATCATTTTGCTCCCTTGTGACACAATCTACTATTATATTACACTTTTATTTTTTTATTTTCTTTAAAGTTATGTATTGTTTAAAGCCTGTCAATATGTGTTTACCTTTGAATTCTTAATTTGAAGATTATGATATGAGTGTAGATAAAAGATATTGTAGTTGTTTTTTCGGTGTCGCTAGTGTTGCTCGGTGGCGCGACGTCTGAGTGGTGCGGGTGGGGGCCGGCCGCCAAGTTAAAATACTTAAAATATTAAGAGCTGTAAAAGACTGATTGTAAACCATAAATTATAGGAGCGTAACGCCAATAAACTGCACCGCAGTTTGGCGAAACATGTAAAAAAAAATGTAAAGGTAAAAGAAAAAAAATAAAAAAAAACTTCTAGCCACCACGGCCTGCACGGATGGTTTATGTATAGGGTGCCCCAAAAAAACAGTGTCAAGCGGAACTCCAGTTAAAGAGCACCCTAAGGGGTACCCGAATCACACCTCAATAAAATAAAATAAAACTTTACTGTCCTCAACATTTTCAAAGCTTTTGAACTTTAACTAACTTTGGGATACAATATTTTTTATTTGGTATTTATTTTATTTACATAAAGATTGCAACATAACGGTAAAATTATACCTTTCAATATTTTAACTGAGCGGAGGTATCGCGCAATGGTATCAGTTCGACCCGCAATAATTGTCTACTATTAGGACACCCTGTATGTATGGATGGATCAGCTGATATTTTATTCGATATTTCGAAATTGCTCTAATAATTAAACTGGTTAGTAATCAAGAGTAGAATAACCACAATGAGTTTCACCGGAGAGCTTTCAGAAACACTACGTACTTGGCACTGTCGTAAAGAGACAATCCGCGGTGAGCCTTCGTGGTGATTAAGCCCGTACTCTCTCTCTGGGAGAAGGCCTGTGTCCTACAGTGGGACGTATATAGGCTGCTTATGATATGGTAATCGTTTGTCATCTAATATCTATTGTATTTCCTCCTCACTAGGCGAACATCCGCGCGAAGCGTCGCGAGGAGTTCCGCGCGACGCTAACGGGCCAGGCCAGCGCTGAGGCCATCGCCGGCGACGCGAGGTGGCTCGATGAGCGCGTGCCCACCAAGCCGCCGGCCCGTCTCAAACGGGCCCTCAAGTTCCACGAGCCGGGCAAGTTCCGGCAGATGGCGGAACGGCTACGTGTCAAGGTTAGTAAGGACACATAGGGCCGGTTTCTGAGTTGAGAATTTCACCGAGTAAATACTTAAGTAACGTTCTGTCACGCTCTTTTCTAAGAAATTCGAAGAGACAGCACTACGGTTAACCATTAACTTAGCGAAATTCTCAATTCAGAAACTGGCGATAATGGCCGTAATGTGCTGTCTCTTCGAATTTCTCAGAAAAGAACGTAACACAAAGTTACTTAAGTATTTACTCACAATTCAGAAACCGGCCCTTAAATTCCTTAACACTTAACATCAAAGGGTTTTCAGCGTATTTTATGTACAAAAATCTCAAGAAAACTTTACATACATAATGAGTTCAAAGCGAAGATGGCCAAGCGGCTACGTGTCGAGTTCCCTGCATCATTCATTATAAATATGTCTTAAAAAATTGCACACGTGGACTAGGATACTATGTTTGGTCAGAAGAAAAAGAAAATGTTTCAATGTTTTTACATATTTTTGTACGAATAATTGTTGGTAAGGAACTGGCGTAATTGTCGGTGGAATTGCACCATGAATATCAACAATATTGGGAAAATATAGCAAGTTTCGTATACAAAGTAAGATTAGTTGAGGCTTGTACGCTCCGCTTAAATTCTAAACGAGCCCTCGAGTTCCACGAGCCGGGCATGTTTTGACAGACGGCTGAACGGCTACGGGTCAAGGTCTGTGCGACTGTGTATTCTGTTCTAAAAGCCAAAAGGCGTCCAAAAAATACCTCCTTCTGCATATTTTTTGCGCAAGTAGGTACGTTTTGAAAATCTCAAGAAAGCTTTGAATTCACAACGTCAGAAGCAGCACTTCTGTTCAGAAGCTATGAAAAAGGTAGCTTTAAATAAGCAGCTTACGAATACGGGCTGATTGACTGACTGACCGACTGATTTACTGACCGACCGACTGATCTATTGATTTATGGATCGACGTCTCTTTTTCTCACCCCTCCAGGCACAACTGGAGAAACTACAGAACGAGATATCCCAGATAGCGCGGAAGACCGGCATCTCCTCGGCCACCAAACTCGCGCTGCTGGCTTCAGACGCGCCACATTCGGCCAGGGTACCGGACATTGAGTGGTGAGAGACACTCACATTTTTATGTCATTCGTTCTATCGCTCAAAAACTACAAAAAATCGCGGAACACACATGGGGGTGATTCGGGTACCCCTAGAGGTGCTCTATCTCTGGATTTCCGCTTGACACTATTCTTAGGACACCCAGTATATGTAGGCATATCATATTCGTTATGTTCTTCTGTCACACTTTTTGTAACTTAACTTATTCGTATAACAATTACTTATGTTAGATTTATGTAAGTTCATTATTTATTTATTATTTTAGTTTCTAGGAAGACTAACAGCTATTACAAGGTTATAATTATTAGGTTATAATTACCAGGTAATAATTAAGGTTATATATTATGAAGTTAAGTATGTATGTGGTACTAAGGGCAGCGAGAAATAAGAAAGCTTCTTCCAGAAACAGCAGCGTTCATTTTTGCCACCTTTATATTTTACATACACTGTGGTCGTGTCAGAGACTCCATTGGAAAAAATCTTATTAAAAATCTTATTTTTATTTCATGTTCTCTAGTGTACAATAAAAAATATTTTTATCTTATCTTATTATCTATCCCTTTCACTCATTTCTTCTCACTCGCACCCATCTTCACTTTCATTCGTTCATCTATGTTCCATTCCACTCAGTCATCCAACGTTTCGTTCCTACATGTATTATTCGTATTTGCACCAACTGCCCGTCTCTCTTCTCTTTTGGAAAACTTACCATCATAAAGTTGTCTGGAAGAAATTTCCATTAGATTAGATTAGAACACTTTAGCAACAAGACTGCGCGTTTCAGACATAACTCCGTGTAGTATTGTCACTCCATTTTTGCACAAAACCACAAAACGGTCAACAGGTGGGACAGCGTGATCCTCATGACGCCCGACGAGCGTGCGGCGCGGGCGACAAGCGGGGCGTCTAGCGGAGCGTCAAGCGGGGCGACAAGCGGAGCGGACGCTGCGGCGCACGAGGCCCGAGTCGACGCGTGCAACACGGGAGCGGACGATATTGTTGACAACCTGAACGTGGACGCCATTACGGAGTTGGTGGAGCATCCGCAGCAAGTGCGACCGACAGGTAAGGGCCCTCGCTCACGGCGACTTTTTGTAGCGATGCTGTCGCGCGTTCGCATCGATACAGTCGCGATGCGATCGCTAGCTGGGTGCCGTCGCCCACCTCAAACGCGATACCGTCGCGCTTCTGTCGCGATGCAAATGCGATTCAGTAACGGCACAAAATTGCCTGCGATCGCCACAGTTGCAAGATGGACTCCGGTGGACCGATGGACAGCAGCACTCTCGATCTGTCTGTGTTGCACTACGCACGCGGCACCCTTCCTCCTCCCGATGTCGTCCGACAGGGTCGCGTGTTTGCAACTGTATCAGTCGCGATGCTGTAGCGCGTTGGCATCGCTTCTGTAGCGCGTTGCAAATGCGACTAAGGCCGACTGCCGACTTTCTTAAATGTCACATCAAATCTAAAACTTTTTATTCAAAGTAGCACAGAAACTGCGATTTAATGGACGTTACAAGTTAAACTAGGTGTCCATTTCAAAATCAAGATCATTTTGGAGGAAAAATGGACAAATAAACTCCAAACTTAGCCTTTTAAGCCCTTAATTAACAGAATTTATATGAATATTCTAAAACCTAGAACATTGAGCTGGCTTTAATTCCTGACATCTTTGTCATCTAAATAATCTTTAATGTTATAGATGATTTTATTATGTTTAAGATGATTTGAGAGAAGGTGCTCACAGTGGAGTTTTTTTTTCCCGCTGCCTGTTTCTCCACTACAATCTCGAGCCGAGTGCTGCTTACATTGTACATTGACATTCAATAAAGCGAATGTAAATTCTTTACATTGAAATGTATATTTTATTTCAGATTTCAACACAGGCTCTATTATTATTATTAAAGTGTTTTTCTACCAGCGGTGGTAGCCCAGTGGGTAGAACAATGGACTCGGAAGCGGGAGACCCGGGTTCGATGCCCAGTGCGGGCATGTACCTATGACTTTGTTTATTTTCAAAGTTACGTACATTTGCGAATTTGTAGCGTCAATACCACACGGTAACGGTGAAGGAAACATCGTGACGAAACCCGCGGCTCGGTTGGCTCCGTACGTATTGACTTGTCTTTCCTGGGTGCTAAGCTAACTAAGCTGTTAGTATGGTATAGGTGGTGGGCAAGATAACATAAGAATATTCTTTATTGTACACTAGAGCACATGACATAAAAATGTGTTTTGGCAAGCCTACTCCATCTAAAAAACAATGTCCCAGGCACTGCAGCGTCCGAGTGGTCCCGTTCACCCGTCTCGTGTGAGTGAAGGTGCCACTGGACGCTGTATAAATCGTCACATTACATAGATAAAAATGTCGTCTCATTTTTTCCTAAGCGGAGAGCATGAAACCAGTCCTGATGCCGGTTTTCCTCACCAAGAAGGAGCGCAAGAAGTTGCGGCGTCAGAGCAGACGGGAGGCCTGGAAGGAGGAGCAGGAAAAGGTCCGGCTGGGCCTCGAAGCGCCGCCGGAGCCTAAGCTGAGGTATCAAATTTAAAATTAAACCGTCTTCGATTTCAATTTTTGTCAATCCTAAAATCTCTTTCCTATGATAGAACTGAAAAGGTGATTCTATCCCACTCTTACACACACACACACACACACACACACACACACGCACGCACGCACGCACGCACGCACGCACGCACGCATGCACACGCAGACAATTCATGT
Organism: Yponomeuta malinellus; assembly: GCA_947308005.1. Lineage (NCBI taxonomy): Eukaryota > Metazoa > Arthropoda > Insecta > Lepidoptera > Yponomeutidae > Yponomeuta > Yponomeuta malinellus. The sequence goes on from OX371022.1 coordinate 3,897,296, forward strand.
TAGTGTTAATAGATATTAAACAAACTTTATTTCACTTCGTGTAACGACTCCAGTAGTACCACTGTAGGGACTCAGAACGCTGAGTCGACATTTTTGCAACAAAGTATTATAGTCCGCACTAACCTTTTTGGCACAAACGTGATCATGTTCGTTTGCACATCGCTAACGTAGTAAATTACTATTAGTCAATCACTCACACATACAGTAAAGACAGTGAGCGATGTGCGAACGATCTGCGACTATGTTCACGTTACCGCCAAAATGCGGACTACAACATTGCGCAACGACCAAGCGCGGCCGACTGTGTCCAGCCAGCCGCCCCCCGAAACTCTCAGAGTATAGTTGTTTTAATCCTAAATTCTTCCTGTGTGTGTTACCTACTCTAGATGGCGCCAGTGCTGCGTAATACATTGCGCGGTTTGAGCTAAAAATTAACGCTTAATTATAGACATTTCACGTCAAACCAACGGCCATGTAACCCGAAACAGCCCCACCCGCATCTTTTTACATTGCATCATAGCGTCATATTGGAGTACATTTCATTAATGGAGGTCATTAATATCAAACTAGGTAATATACAATAAAAAGATCTACATATTGCTTAAAATGGACCCCGTTGTTATTGTGTAACTGTCATCAAGTCGCAATTTCTGCGCTCTGCTTAATTAATAAAACATTTTCACTTTGACTGCCTCGTTGGCCTAGCGGTGTCACGCCTGTTTACTATGCCGAAGGTCATGGGTTCGATTCCCACTGGGGGTCGCCATATATTTGTACACAGTATGGGCGCATTTCCATGTTTGTGATGTCCTTGCCTGGTTGCCGTTGCACGGGGTATCCTAGTTTAGGACCAGGACAGGTTATTGTGGTGTGTAGAAGTTATTTTAGTAGTTATTTTTATTACTTGAGTACTGAACTCCCAGATTTTTTCTTAAATGCCCTCTCCCTTCAGGATATCGAACCTGATGCGTGCCCTGGGCACTGAGGCCGTCCAAGACCCTACGGCCATCGAGGCCAAAGTGCGCGAGCAGATCGCCAAGCGGCAGAAGACCCATCTCGAGGCCAACAGTGCGCGGGCGCTGACTAAAGATCAGAAGAAGGAAAAGGTAAGGTTTATCTTGAGGCCAACAGTGCGATTGGTACCGAAAAGGTAAGAGAGATAGATTTGAGAATCTATTTTCGGACGCAACTGGATCGCTAAGCGACGAAATACTCAAATACGCGCGCTTACAAAAGCCAACAGTCCGTGCGCGCTTACAAAAGCCAACAGACCGTGCGCGCTTACAAAAGCCAACAGTCCGTGCGCGCTTACAAAAGCCAACAGTCCGTGCGCGCTTACAAAAGCCAACAGTCCGTGCGCGCTTAAAAAAGCCAACAGTCCGTGCGCGGTTACAAAAGCCAACAGTCCGTGCGCGCTTACAAAAGCCAACAGTCCGTGCGCGCTTACAAAAGCCAACAGTCCGTGCGCGCCTACAAAAGCCAACAGTCCGTGCGCGCTTACAAAAGCCAACAGTCCGTGCGCGCCTACAAAATCCAACAGTCCGTGCGCGGTTACAAAAGCCAACAGTCCGTGCGCGCTTACAAAAGCCAACAGTCCGTGCGCGGTTACAAAAGCCAACAGTCCGTGCGCGCTTACAAAAGCCAACAGTCCGTGCGCGGTTACAAAAGCCAACAGTCCGTGCGCGCTTACAAAAGCCAACAGTCCGTGCGCGGTTACAAAAGCCAACAGTCCGTGCGCGCTTACAAAAGTGAACAGTGCGTGCGGGCTTACAAAAGTGAACAGTGCGTGCGCGCTTACAAAAGTGAACAGTGCGTGCGCGCTTACAAAAGTGAACAGTGCGTGCGCGCTTACAAAAGTGAACAGTGCGCGCGCGCTTACAAAAGTGAACAGTGCGCGCGCGCACAAAGGACAAGGAGAAGGTAAGGGAAAGGGCCTTGTTCAGTGGATCTAATTTAGGGTTTCATAGGAAACTCATTGCTATGCTTACAACGTCTGTCTGTCTGTGCCAAATTTTACGATCAGCTAAACGGCAGAAGACTCATCTAAAAAAAAAAAAGTGCGTTCGCGCTTACGAATATGGAAAAGTTCTCATTTTGACTGCCTCGTTGGTCGAGCGGTATCGCGTCTGATTACCATGCCGGAGGTTGTGGATTCGATTTCCACTGGGGGTCGCCGTACATTTGTACAAATGGCCTCAGTCTGGGTGTATTTCCATGTTTGTGATGTCCTTGCCTGTTCACCATAGCACAGGGTATCCTAGTTGGGAACCAGGACAAGTGATTGTGTTGTGCGGACGTTTATTTATTTATTTATTAGGTATATGAGGGAGGTCAATGAACTAAAAACTACTTATATTCATTTTTCTTCAACGAGATGAATGAATGATCCGCAATGAGCAAAAAACTTGATAGACATTAATTCTCGAATTCTACCAAGGTGTTTACGCCTGAGTGGCAACTGGCACGGGCTGTTAGTTGCGAGCACATCGCACCCTTCATCCAATACTGGCACTAAGCGAAAAATGTAAATTGTGCAGGAGAAGCTATTAAAGATTTTCAATGTGTAGAAATTTATATAGTTCTGTATTATGCTTCGTTTTCCATCTACAATTTTAAATAGGCATTTAAGTGACCTAGTCAGCGCTTAGTGTTACTTTGTAATATTTACAATAGATGGCATTAAAACCAGAAATTTAGAGATTTTTGTTTAGTGACGGTATTGGATTAAGGGTGCGATATGGCGAACAGCGAGAGGGGTTCGTGGAGGCTTAGGAGTGGATGCAAACTTTGGTATCTCCCTTCGTGGATTCAGCGGGTCAATCCAGCCAGCACTTGCGCAGGACTCCTGGTCAAACACCGTCTAAATTCGAAGTGACAATGACAACCATGATAAATATCACTGACACACGCACGACGTACGATCGGGATTCAAGTGCGAAAAGTCGCGTTATTGTTTTGAGCCGCATTTATATTGAAGAAACCTGATCTACTTTTTGAACCCAAGAAGCCGGGACAATCCAAGTGCCCACCTAGGCTGCCGTGATCGTCCTTCGTCATCTGCCGGTATGCGGTAAAGCGTCCACCCCAACGCTTACCAACGAGCACCCTCCTGGTGTCGTCCATTGATAGCTAGTGGTGGACTGTATGAAGATTTTGTGAACATTGATGGAAACACGGATAAGAAGATATTAATTTATTAGTACAAACAGTCAGTAGTAGTTGTTCAATGGTTGCTAAAATCTGTTTGTACTAATAAATTAATATCTTCTTATCCGTGTTTCCATCAATATTCACAAAATCTTCATACAGTCCACCACAAAAAATATAAACATATAAAAAGGTCGCACTGCAGCCAGTCGCCAACATCCATTGTTCGCCAATACAGTCCACCCAGTTGCCGCTCCCGCCGCACCGCAAGGGTTAGTTCACGTGGACAAAAGTTGAATGTAATAATATCATCATCATCATCATCAGCCGTTTAACGCCCACTGCAGGACATAGGCCTCCTTCGTGGTTTTTATAACCATGACGGGTTTTGCCATCATCGCCACGCTTGGCAGGCGGGTTGGCGATCGCAGTATGCGGTTGGAATCTCAGAAAGACGCTGCTGCCCGTCTCCAGGTAATTGATTTCCTTAGTCGACTTCTACGACATCCACGGAAGGAAATTGAGTGACGCTATTCTTAATCCGGCGCCACACGGAATATACATATTATGTATTATGAAATAACATATTATGCTTTTATTTCCACAGATAGACCGGAAAATTAGGGAAGATACCAGTATGGGGGTCCACGTAGCCGTCTATAGGTGAGTAAAGTAAAGTGAGCCCTACCTGCATGGCACGATTTCTTCATTTGGCGTAGATGTGCTATTTGAAAAGCAGCGATGTTTTAATATAAAAACGGCAAACGCTGAAATAGTGTCATTGCCACTTCTTTATTTTCTATTATTTGTATGTACCTAAGCATGTTTGTTTGTGGCAATTAATCATTCATTCATTCATTCAATCAATGAATAGTTATTTCTACCATGCGTGATATCTGAAAGACCCCGATGAAAAGATGTGTTTTGAACAACTTTTGATTTATACTATTTTCACATGTTTATATTTTTGTAAATATCAAGATTTGAAATAGTTGTTTTAAATTCGCGCCTTACACATGTCGCTCGTGGCCTTCAGTAAATATGGACCGTGTTACGCAGAAACATTCCAATCCACAATACCTAACTTGCGAGAGAAAAGCTTTTTTTATGTGCTAAATTCTTTTTTTTTCATGTTGTTATTCAGACGTGTTTAATGTTATAGTGATAAACTGACCAATATCTGTGTAACGTATTGTGGGTTAAAACGTTTCTGCGTAACACGTTCGAATAAATGTCCGTTTAACCTAGCATAGGTTTTTAGTCAGTATGAATCAAACAAGGCGTTTTCAAAAATGGTTAACTGACCAAAACATATTCAAAAATAGTAGAGCAAAAGTTGTTTTAAATGACAAACTCACTCAACCGTCATCCTTCAGGAATTGTGCATTGAAAAAAACCTACATCAATAACTGCACGGCGGGCACGCGTGCTAATTAAGCCCATACATCTATGGCCCTGTTTTATTTATTCGTTTTGTCTGTTGTGTATTTAGTTTTCTTTCTGTTGTTGTGCATATTATGTTACTTGTGTGCTTATTTTCTTTCTGTGATGTATCTTGTTGGTATAATAAATGTATTTCTTCTTCTTCTTCAAACTCTATCTTTCTCTGAGAGAAGCCCCGTGCCCTGCAGTGGGACGAATATAGGCTACAAGAAAATAAATAACAACTCGACTGCCGACAGAATAAAAGACCTCTTCGAGTGCGCCTCGGCCAAGTTCAAAGTGGAGCGAAACGCGAAGCAACTGCACATGACCGGTTGCGTCCTATTGCACAGGGGATGCTGCGTCGTGGTGGCCGAGGGTGGACCCAAGCAACACGCCAAGTACATGCGGTAATATGCCCTTTAACACAGTATCACAGTCATTTGACGCCCAATGCAGGACATAGGCCTCCCCAAATGGTGTTCCAAGCTTCCCGGTGTTGTGCCGCCCGCATCCAGCGACTCCCCGCCACCGTAACCAGGTCGTCAGACCATCTGGTGGGGGGGCTGCCCACGCTGCGTGTAACACTGTATAAATAAATAGTCCTAAGTGAAGCCAGACACTAGAGTGAAAGCAGACAGTGACGTGCCGAAAATTATCTGTATTTTGTATTTCTATATTCCGTGTGGCATAATAGCGTCACTCCATTTCCTTTCATTGGCGAGACAGAGCGTTATTGCACAAAGCGGCCACTACGGCTCTGTACTCTTAGCTTAAGAAATATATATATATATAAGATAAGAAGCCTATATGCGTCCCACTGTAGGGCACAGGCCTTCTATCAGATAGAGAGTATGGGCTTAATCGCCACGCGTGCCCACCGCGGAGGTATGTGAATAGGCCAGACACCCAGGTTTCCTCACGATGTTTTCCTTCACTGTTAGCGACTGGTATTGCTACTATAACTTCACAAATATACAAATGCTTAAGAAATATATGTGATTTCCATTTTTATGTACCATCGTGTATTCTATATCCAACTATGGCCGAGGTAAGCCGTTATCATTCCGGGTTGTTCCGATAAAATTTATGGATTGCCTGACATTATGAGTGTAGCTGGATTTCACGGGAGTCGGATTTTCAAAATGGAAGCCGGTGGCAATGGCTTATATGGTTTCTGCGCCACTGCTATGCTACTTATTGGTTACGTAAGACTCATGATATCTCACCAGACTGATGCTGCAGCGTATTAAATGGGAAGAAGACACTGTGAAGGATCAAGATGGAGCGGAAGTACCCAACGAGTGCCGACTGGTCTGGGTGGGGACAGCGGCGCGGCGCTCCTTCGGAGAGATCAAGTTCAAGGTGAGAGATGGCGTTTGTTTCTTCTAGAAAGAGAGCCAAACAGAGGGAGTGTGGGAGAACGGCGCTAAAATATCACTAAAGAGTGAGAGAGCTGGCCGGTGGCGTTAAAATATCACTTAACATTGAGAGAAATAGGTTGCCTGGAATAGATCGCTCTAAGCGATAAGACAGCTAATTGTAAAACATTAGATATGAGAAATTTGTAATTCTTTTTTCTGCTTGCGGCGCTGCGCTAGAATATAAAGACAGAGATAGTTAACCTGCAATGCTAGAATGTCACTGATGAGTGAGGAAATTGGCCTGTGGCGCAAGAATGTCATTTATTTTATGAGTGAAAGTTGTGATAACGTTAGAATGTCACTAGATAGAGAGAGACAGAAATAAGAGTTTTATTCTCGTTCTGAATTTATAAAGACATTCCGGACGTTTGTGCCCGTCCAACTTTTGATTTCTGACATTTTGCTTTCTTCCACCCGCAGGTGGTTCCAACGGAAAAGCAGGCTCGCGAGGTGTTCCAGAAGCACGGCGTGGAACATTACTGGGACCTCGCATACAGCGGGGCCGTACTGGGAACCGGGGCCGAAGAGCTTTAGTATAGAAGCTGGAATTTGGCGACGGACAGCCGAGTTCACGAGTCATCGATAGATTTTATAGCCGAGTTTATATACAAAAGGCCCCCGTTTCATAGAGCGACGATGGGCACTGTCTTATAGAAAAATGATCTTTTGATTCTATCGCGATCCCTTTCAATTTAACTTTCGAAGGGTGCTGACAATCAGACTGCATTTATTTGACACGAGCTGTCATTGAAAGCGATAGGGTTTGCGACTCGTTTTTAGCCGACTTCAAAAAAGGAGGAGGTTATCAATTCGACGCGCTTTTTTGTGTGCTATGTTCCTCCATAACTCCGTCAAATCTTAACCGATTTCGACAATTATTTTTTTGTTCGAACAGGTATAACGTCCTATTGGTCCCATTTTAATTTGGTGAAGATCTGATGGAGACTTTCAGAGATGGAGAACGAAACTCTTCAATGGACAGCAGTAAATAAGCCCTAATGGGGCCCATCCTTTAGTAATATCCGTATGTTTAATTAAAATTGCGTAAAAGTAGTCCCAAGTTAATTTGGTGATGTTCTGGTGAAGACTCGGAGATGGAAATTTAGAACATCAAATTTTAAAGCAACGAATTAAGTAGGGTAAATTATGGTTATAAGGGTTTACAGTTTCAAGACCAGCACATATATTTTGGGCACCGGCTCCAAATTATATTTCTACAATACCTACACGTATAAATAATTCTAATTATTTAAATAATATTTCTAACTTTTTAGTGCTGTAGTGTTTCGTAGTCGGTTTTTATTTTTTATTTGAAGGTATGGAACGCAAATTTGACGTTTATTGTGAATCGAAATGACAGCTACGAATACCTTTGAAAGCGGACCGAAAGGAATAACAAAACGTTTAAAAGTGAACGACAAGCGCCGATTTCATTCGGGAAGATGATCGGTATCAATAGCTTTGAAAGGGATCGCGATAGATTCAAAAGATAGACAATTGGGTATTTGACAAAATATTAAATGAGTTACTTTTAAAACGGAATTTTGTATGAAAATACTGGCTTATGACGTCACATTTCAGAGCACTCTTTTTATGTTTAATCTAATTAAAAATTGTAATAACTAGTAATTGATTAAAAGAGATACATTTTCCGAGATATTTTGTAATTTTTGTTTTAATCTAGCATATGAAATAATTTATTGTTGATCGTGTCAAATACCGAATTAGCACCCTGTTCTTATAGGTAATTTTGATAGCGTAGACTGAATACATCGATTTAACTTTCATAATTTTTTGAACCGAAAAAATAATATCAGTACGAAACAGGAAGGCGAAAATCTTGATAGTGAGTAAAATTAGCTCATAGAAACTAAAAAAAAAAAAACTAAATATAATCCTAATCTGTGCAAACGTGGAGGAAGTTTTTTTTTTTTACAGAACACCTAGGTGTCAAAATCGTGGAGTTTTTTTACTCAAAAATAATAAGGTTGCTGTAACACCGGACATGCTGTCTCGTTTGCACATTGTGACATTTTTAATTATTGTAATAATAAAATGAGTATAATTTTCATGTGATCTGAGGGTTTGCTAGATAATAAAATTACAGACACTCGAGACGTATTTTTTGTTAACCTGTACCTGGTTTTTCACTGACAAATTTTATTTATTCAAATCTAAGACAAACAAAAATGTATTTAAAATATTTAAATGTATTCCTTTTTTACAATCACTGGAAGTGTCAGATTGTGCGAGCGAGCAGCCTTCTTTGATTCTCGTGTGTAAACGAAAATAATAAACTTATTTACAAACATACCAGAAACCAATTAATATTATTAATTTATTACAGTAGCATTCTGTTTACTCTAACCTAATACCTTTAAAATATAATTTGTAACTATTGTCAATATTTAAGACAATGCTCATTGTAATTTTATTACTAACATAATGAGCCGTTTTCAGTACAAATTCACAAAGCAATTCATGGATGGCGCTTACAGGCGTGGCCATAGAAGAACCGGAATACGGCTGTCAAAATTAATCTGCGCTAAGCAAAATTTGACAGACGTGTCCGTTCTTGTATGTGCACGCCTATAAGCGCCATCTATGAAGTGCTTTGTGAATTTGTGCTGAAAACGGCTCATTATATTCTTTTTGTTGCACTGATCCGTGCTGAGAACAATTTGAAAAACCTATTTAGAGGCTAAAGATTGTCTTTAAACTTTTTTTGAAATTTGTCCTCAACACGGGATTAGTGCAACAAAAAGAATATAATCATGTAGGTACAGCGATATTATTCCGATGTAAAACGTAACTGCAAAGTGGGTGCTCGGAGCTGCAAGTGATGTAAATTACTTCAGCCAGATGTCGCTGCCTGTACGTAATACCACGTAATACAGAGAAGTTTGTAAAGATGCCTGCTCTTGCCCATTAGCTCAGTTGGGAGAGCACTGGCACGGTTACCCAGAGGTCGCGGGTTCAAGTCACGGCTTGGGTGGAATTTTTTGCAACTAAATAGGTTTTACTAATATAATTGTCGCTTTAAGAAACCGAGCCGCCGGGGACGCGGTCGCTGCGCCTTAAATGATTGTCTCTTGGTTGCCAGAGGGTTAGGCGTCCCAGTTCCTCCGGTCAAATATAGAGGCACGAGTAGCAGAAATAAAGCGGGTGGGGCTGTGTCGGGTTACACGGCCGTTGGTTTAACGTGAAACGTCTGTAAAACGTTAATTTGTAGCCCAAACTGCGCAATGTGTTACGCGGCACTGGCGCCATCTAGCGGCACGTGTCAAGGAGATCTGAGCAATGGCTACTTTGCTCTACTCGACGATGTATAAACGAATTGCACACGACACGCAGTTACAGAGTTACAGCCCTCGCAGAGACGACGTGTTTTCGTTGCAAGCGGTCTTAGCAAGTGACCCCCTACTGCCGAACTGAAAGACGTTTCACGTCAAAACAATACAACACGTCCCAGTTGGCTCACATCAAGATTGATTTAAAAATTGTTTATTTCCTATAGAATCTACTTGTCTTGAAAACATAAAAGTCGGAGGAAAGCAATTTAAAAAAAAAATCGGTCTTGTTTACAAAAACACGATTCCTTGAAACATAGATGTAAAATTGCAAATGGAATAGATGTAATGTGGGGTCACACTAGGGAGGGGATCCCAAAAATGTGGCCAACTGTTACAAGGACGGGGGAGGGGTATTATTAGTCTGACGTACTTTATGGATGACCTCTTACGGACCCTTGTGTTTCATAAGAGCGAGTTTGGCTTGAGAGTCAGTTTGATTAGCTTTCCGAATTCAGACCAGAATGACGGGTGAATTTGTTGTTAAATTTGGCTGTATTTAGATTGACTATGAAGTGTAATTTACAGTTTAGGTATAAATAAAATTTTAATTGTAATAAACTAAGTCGCGTGCGTGGCATTCGAAAAAAAATTGTTTTGTTTTTATTTTGTTTGTGTACCTAAGTTTGCTCCTATCATACATTCATATATGAAACATTGCGAGGAAACCGGTGTCTGAGGTGTTCACATACTTCAGCACTTGAAATTGCCAATTTGCAGTAAGCATTATGTGGTAATTAAGCCCATACTCTCCCTGAGCGAAGGGTTGTGCCCTGCAGTGAGACATATACAGGCTAATACATGATTCTTGCTAATTGCAGCTAGAATCACGGACTGCACCAGTTAAGACAAATCAATTCAGCCACAAATCAGTTGAGATGCAAAATGGTAACATACAAACTAACAATAACATTAAAAAAATTTATATTACATATTTTGTGATTTCCCCAAACTAAGGTTAACATCACCTACCCAGGCTGAACGAAACAAATTTTAGCTCGCTCAAAAACCGCATCGGGCGAACCTGGAAGCCTCCTAAGACCTTGGCAACGTAGATCCTTTCAGCTCGGATAGGTCCATTCTCCTTTGATGGTGAAATAATTCAAAGCTTTATTTGATGACATTCAACCCGCAATGCGCTTAACAGATTTATCAAGTCTGTCTTCCTTCCTTTGCAAGAGATTCTCCATTCTCAGATTTTATAGCTGTGTCATCTTCACCAAGTTCCGCAGTGACAAACGGTATCATGGTCGTGACATCAAAAGTGTCAGCTACTCCAGCCGTTAGAACTGATAAGTTGTTACTCTGTGATTCCAGTTCCTCGTTGCTTTTCTCTGAATTGGGAAGAATTATAACACGGTTAGTCTCCTTACATCGCTTGAACTCGCAGCCAAGTCTGTTGATCAAGATTGTGCGGAGAGATTCTTTGGAACCCGAAAAGCCAAGTTTTTTTTTTGCTACGTCGAAGACCTTAGGCAAAGTCGGCAACTCATTGCGTGTAGTGAAGAAGGAATTGACGATCTCTCCAAGACTTGTTATGTCTGATTCGGAAAGTGACTGGTGTTTTTTCCGTGGACCATTTTCGTCACTAGTTATGTTGAGTTTTTGCTTGTTGACAGAGGTACTAGGATTCTCTGGTAAGTGAGCTTCGTTCCTTATCCTGCGAATAGTGTCTTGAGAAAGGCCCGTCGCTGCAGCTGTCCGTGCCTTGGCTTGTTTCACAGGGAGTGTGAATGTGCCAGTTCTTTTCTCTTCCTCAAAATATTTTAAAACATTGAGGATCAGCGTTCTTTCAGACTCTGTGTAGACTTTTGCCATATTGATGCCCTGAAATAATAATAATAATCACTTTCATATTTTAATAAAAATATGTCCTATTAGATTTTTTGGTAGGAATTCCACAGGGAATTCCTTCACAAATTTTTTATGTGACATTCTGCTAAACATTAAACATAATTTCACATTACAAGGACTGCATAATTTTTTTTATCAAATTCATACACTTACTTATCCAATAGTTCCGTAAAGTTGGAACTGCCGAGTAGATCGACACAAGTACGTTGAACTTGACAGTGGGTTTTTCGGCCACGTAATTCTCTGTATGTGCTAATGGGTAGGTATGTACTAATATAGCTAGTGTGTCTGAGTGATGTCCAGATATCCATTAAAAGGAAGTCAATATGTATCACGGAAACCTTTAATTAACAATTTCTCCAAAAAGAAACAACAAAACCTTCCACAATTTTTGACAGCAAGCCAAGCCCACAGGCCATAGTAGAGTAATGCCACAGGCCAAGCCAGCAATATATTTTTTTAATTTATTTCACATGATGACTGACTTTTGAAGAGATAGGTAATCGGATATATCGATAGCAGTTTCATCATAATCTATCGATTGTAATTTGTAATGTCAAAAATTAAACAATCGATAAAATATTATATTCAAAGAGTACTTAGTCTGTGTAGAAAATAAAGCAAGGGCAGTGTTTTTCGATGGTTTTTTTCACATAAATAGGTCAAATGTTGGAAAATATTGCATAAAAACAACAATCAAAATATGAATCTTTGCCGAACCTGCTTGTCGGCCGAAGACCTAAGTGATATATTTCCAGATTCCGCCGTAAATCGCAGAAAAGAACAGCTGATCGCAGTTACTGGTGTGAAAGTAAGTTTTCCTGGGAAATTCATGTGTGTAGTCAATCAACAGAGGCACAATTTTTCATAAGCAGCCTATATACGCCGCACTGTAAGGCACAGGCCTTCTCTTATAGAGAGAGTATGGGCATAATCACCTCGCATGCCCACCGCGGAGGAGATTTCAAGCTGAGGTATGTGAATAGCTCAGACTCAGGTTCCCTTACGATGTTTTCCTTCACCGTTAGCGTGTGGTATTGCTTTTATAACTTCACAAATGTACATAACTTAGATAATAGAACACACATTCTGAGTCCATTCTGAGTGCCATCTCACAATTTTTATTGAAACTAATTCATTGTGTGTGAAAATTATCAATCAACCTTAGATTTCTCGGAATCATGGTAAGTGTCAAACCCTTATCTCTGCCTATCCTCCAGGGATACTGGCTTGAGATTATGTATAATTATATTTATGCAATAAAGTAAAAACTATGTTGGGGCTTAAAATAAAGTTACAGGGTTGGGTAAAGGGACTTGCGGGTTTCGGGTACTTTTCATCTTGCCCTTTGCTAATACATCCCTTATTTGGTCGAAGTATGTCCACCTGGGTCATCCTGTGCCGGTCCTTCCACCCACATTCGCTCGATGTATTTTTTTCGTCAATCTTTCTTCTTCATTCTCTCCACATGTCTAAACCAATGCAACATTCCTTTCTCAATTCTAGTCACTACGTCATTAATTAAAGTTAAGGAAGCTAAAGTGCAGGATTGTGGCAGGTGGCAGTCCCTGGTCTGTGCCTACCCCTCTGGAACACAGGCTTGAGTTTACATTTGTATGCATGTAATCAATTTAAATTTATTGTGATTTTACATTAAACATAGAGATTTTACAGTGGACCCTGTGGGGCATGCAAAAATATTAGGTCTAGATATAATTAATATGTAATTTTTATAAATTGTACTAACACTCTTATTTATGAAAAAAATCCACTAATGCACTCTTAAGATGGTGTTAAAGCCATTTTATGGCTGTATATCCTCTTATATACTGGCTTCAACTCTCTTGACAGTCATATTTAAAAAAGGCAATCTCACTTTTTTTTCCGAATTTTAAGTTTTAATTTTTTCCACTTAGCGAAAGCTGTGAACATGTGTAATTGGTGCAAATACTAGTTGTAATACTAATGTTCGAATATTGTGAATGTTACGTATGCACACTGTTTATGTTCCTAATATAGATGAATAAATAAATATATGTTAATTCAGAAGGCATAAAACTGTAAATATACATTAATTTATGACGCACATGCAAATCAAAATTGTAAGTATACATTAATTCAGGAGTATAAGCATAAGCAGCTTTTATAAGTCCCACTGTAGGGCACAGACCTTCTCTCAGGGAGTTTGAGAGATAATTCAGGAGGCACATGCAAAATTTGATGATCTATTTATGTGTATAGGTGCAGCAAAATTCCAGCTGGATAGCGTTATGGTGTTATTTATAAACTGCACTAAAACACTCCTCAGACCCAGTTTTAATAATATGTGGTTACATTTTTACCTTTACCACAGACTATTAAATGTTATCTGAGGTGTTTTTAGGAATAGTTTTTTTATAAATAAGTCCAATAGACTTAAGACATCGTTTAAAATGTATTCAATAAGATGCAAATGATCTTAATACCAAATTTTTGAGGCATATAGAACCAGCGAAGCATGGAGATAGCTCCAAGCAAACAAATGGCCAAAGAAATCGAACAAAGAATAAAAATACCTACTTGGAACAGATACAGGTTGCTAAAAGAGGTAGTAATCAAGAACAAAGAGATATCAATTCTAGTGAAATCCAAAGTATATAATTACGAGATCTGTGTTCTGCCCTGTCTGACATATGCTTGCCAAACATGGTCACTGACAAAGGACTTTCAGAAACTTAAAGTTTGCCAACAAAACATGGAAAGAACATAACTTTGGGTCATGGATTCTAGCTCTGCTAAAATAGGCTCGTTGACTCAAGCTCAAAAGTAGACTTTGCAGACACACTATTTGTCAAAATTTCGACATTTTATTGTCACAAAATGCGCGATTGGCGCTATCATGCAGAACCCCAATAATCCCCTGCTTAATTAATAATATTTAAAAGCAGCTTAATCATAGACACTAACAGCCGATTTCACAGCTGAGAATTCAACAATGAAAGCATCTCAAACCGTACTTAAGTATGAACTTTGCAAAATTATGTTTCTGTTGATCAAATATTGGTCATTTAATCAAATTTTGATTATATGCTCAAAATGTTGAGCTTCAATCAAAAATTTGACGTAAATGTTGAAATTGCCCTTTCTGAACTCGTTTGACAATACTCAAACCGTCATCATCGCAGATTTGAATACCTAAGTGTTTAAATACTATAATATGTACTAAGTAATAACTGAAGTGTCTCTTGTATCAAAATTAGGTCCCGAGCAGAGTTTTATTCAAACCCATAGGACAAATCATGAAAACATAACGTAAGTACATTCTTTTTTCCAGATATCGCCAAATGATGGGTTACCACAAAAAATATGCAAACAATGCTCCAAACTTATTGATTTGGCGGTTAAACTGCGTGAGACCAGTGCATACGCAGAAAAAATGCTCATCCAAAATGGATTCCACTACTCAAAACGGAAACTGGTGACAAAAAAAGAAAAAACTGACTTAAAAATCAAACAGGAGTATGATTATAGTGATAATAATGATTGTGATTTTCAAGATTATGATGAAAAAACTAAAGTAGCATATGCAAACTGTATATTTTCTGACTTATCTAAGTCAACTACTCCAAAAAAGAATTGTAAAGCAAAGAAAGCTATAACAAAGAAGCGTAAAACAAAATGTTTTACTAAAATAATTCCAGAGACCTCAACTTATAACATAGATAGAAATACAATTGACTTACTAACTCCAGTATCAAATAATAATACTGATAGTTTGAGCATTTTGCATAACATTGCAAGTATGATACCTAACGACCCCTCTATAGATGATAACATACAAAAAATCATAAATAACATAGATGCCCAAGAAAAACTACAACCTTTGAATAAAACATCGCCAAAAGATGATTTGTTACAAATATACAATATCATAGACAGTAAAATCGAATTGATAGATGATGTTACAAAAACAAAACCCAAAATCAAAACTGACTCGTTAGAAGACGAATTAATTAAACATTTAAAAAAAGAAGATGATAAAAAGCCACTACAGAAAAGGCTTAAATCATCCACCATACACATAGACAAGATTTACAATATAATCGACACAAAAATAGATATCTTAGACATAAAGGACAAAACGTCAAAATCTCCTAAAGATTTGTTGTTCAAAAAGAGGCAAAATCCCCGATGGAGCGCTGAAAGACTGAAAACATTCTGGTCGTTAGCTGTTGAACCGTTTCAGAGAAACGAAAGAGTGCAATGTAAGATTTGCCATAAGTTTACGAAGTATCTCTGCTTCACAAAACATGCTTCTACGCATTTTGAGCCAGAGTTTACGTGTGAGGTAAGTGATTTAATGATACAATATTGATATACGGTCAAACCTTGACAGTTACAAAGTTACCCGTTATGTAACAATGTATATCCATTCAACTTTTGCATAAAGGAAGCAATACTGACTGTCTAATAAGTTGTTTGCTAATCCTCTATGTCAATCATACATAATTTTCTTAGACCCTATTATTAATTTCTTGACTTTGTTAGTTCCTACTTCAAAGGGAAAGGCAGCTTGCTTCAGGGTTCTGTTGCATATAACTAAGCCTATTGTCGGATTGTTAAGTAAATCCTGTTGTATTAAACATCATACTAGCTTGACAAACCAACAAATAGTCAACAAAACGCATTATGGATCCGCTCGCTCGCAAATTCAACCATTATTAATTATTAAAATAAAATCATATGTTTGTGACAATAAAATTGTGGTCTACGAGAGTACAACTATATAAATTTACCGGCCTTCAGTACAATTGGACATGCTACATTTTTTAATATGGATGGAAATCTCAAAACCATTTCGAGAATTTTGCTTTCCGTACAATTTCTATTTATCAGATATTTTGTAACTAAGTCTATATTTTTTAAGATATTCAATAAAAAGCTTTGACCTTAGATGACTTTGGTATGACGTCAGCAAAGTCGGTTTCACATAAGTGTCGTCCTTCGGTTTTATTTTGAGGTTAGCCCACAGAATACATGGTTAGCCGACCAAATCAACTGACGTTAATGACATTTGTTTTTTTTTATGTAAGCAAAGACTATCTCTTTAATCATGCTCTGCCCCTATATTACGCTCACCAAATCCTGAGCGATTCCAATCGTTTAACTGTCAAATTAGTATGGAGTTTGACAGTTAGACGATTGGAATTGCTCAGGATTTGGTGAGCGTAATTAGGCCACTGATGACGTCACACACCACAAAATTTTAGAAAAATATTTAAAATAGAAATAATGAATAAAATTAAAAAATAACGAAATTCGTTTCTTAAAATAGTCCATATTTTTGAAATAAATTATAAAAATCGTATATGAAAAATAAGTAGCATGGTCAATTAGCAGCCTTCGCGGGTCGCATATACATATGCTGCTAAAAAGACACGGAAGGTCCATTCGCACCCCAGGGAGCAATTCCGTCTGAACGGCCTTAAAATATGTCCTACCTCTCCAGGTATGCGGCCTTAAGCTGATGAGCAAGAAAAACCTCGCCGACCACCACCAGCGTAAGCACGGCGCCACCAAGAACTTTGCGTGCACGCAGTGCGACTACAGGAGCGTGCTGTCGGCAGAGTTACAGGTAACTGCCAACTGAGTTGCAGGTAATTACCGTTCTAGTTACTGGTACATGCCGGCTGAGTTACCTGTTACTGCCATGTGAGGTACAGGTAACTGCCGTCTCAGTTGCAGTCAACTGCCGTCTCAGTTACAGGTAACTTGTCGTCTGGGTTGCAGATGGCTGCCGTCTGAGTTACATGTAGCTGATGTCCGAGTTACAGGTAACTGCCGTCTGATTAACGGTTAGCTGATGTCTGAGTAACGGGTAGCTGATGTCTGAGTAACGGGTAGCTGATGTCTGAGTAACGGGTAGCTGATGTCTGAGTAACGGGTAGCTGATGTCTGAGTAACGGGTAGCTGATGTCTGAGTTACCATCTGTGACAACTCTTGACGTCCCCAGAACCACATAAGGCTTGCTAATTTTAGAACCATCTGTGAGTGACAATTCTTCGCGTCCCCAGAACCACGTACGGCGCGTGCACACTGGCGAGAAGCCATTTATCTGTGACCTGTGCTCGGAGTCCTTCTACCAGCGCCGCTGCCTCGTCGCGCATATGAAGGTGCATTTTGCAGAGAAAAAGTATCAGGTAACGCACTATTATCAGTTAATTTGCTGTCTAATCGCTTTATAAATAAGGCCAGAGGGTTAATAGAGCGAGCAAGCTGAGTGAACTGTGCACTCACTGAAAATCTTGTACGGAAATTAACATTTTCCCTTTTTTCCATTATCAGATTATAATCTTCTTTCATTTGAAATCAAACTCAACATTTTTTATTCAACATAGCAGCAGGGGTGACCATTTCAAACAACAACGGAATGAAAGGTTTAAATACAGAATAGTTTTGTTTTATGACTCGCGATGCGCGTATCATAAATTATGTCAGACATTTCATAATGTCACGATTGAAGGTAGTTAAGTTAACCCGTAAAATGTATAAATACAGAACGGCCGTCGTGAATTCATTAGTGAACGGATCCAACGATTGTTGGAACGAGAATGAAAGAAAATGTAAATTCATAATATGTAATGTGAGTCGTCTGATATAGCTGATATACCGTGAGACGAGGTGATTAGAAACCGAAGTAGGTATGAATAGAAACAAAAAAAAAGTAAAAAAAACGCTTTTTGTCACCGATTTCCTACTGAGCTTATAACTACAGCGACATCTATTGGCATCTCTGAACAGCCCCTATATTACGCTCACCCAATCCTGAGCGATTCCAAACGTCTAACTGTCAAATTTGACAGTTAGACGATTGGAATTGGTCAGGATATGGTGCGCATAATTAGGCCCCTGAACATAATTTTTTTTAATTTTTTTTTTTCTCAAATCAAGAATGAATCTATGACTGAACTAAAAACTATAGCGGTGACAAGAAAACCTCCCACCTTTTACGTTTACATTCGTACTCCAGTTTCTAATCACCCCGTCTCACTGTCCATAAACTGCCTCGTTGCTCTAGCCGTTACGGCGCTTAGCCGGCAAAACAGAGGTCGTGGGTTCGATTTCCACTGGGGGCCGACGTACATTTGTTACAAATGGCATCAGTCTGGGTGTATTTCCATGTTTGTGATGTCCTTGCCTGGTTACCATAGCACAGAGTATCCTAGTTTGGGACCAGGACAAGTGGTCGTATTATAAACGATCCATAAATACGCACACTGACGTTAAAATTGACAGTTCTTTCTTACAACTTACGTTAAATAGATAATGAGATCCGTAGACGAAAGAAAGTCGTCGACAAAGCCCAGCGGATTAGTAAGTTGAAGTGGCAGTGGGCGGGGCACATAGCACGCAGAACTGATGGCCGATGGGGCCGAAAAGTTCTCGAATGGAGACCGCATATCGGCAAGCGCAGCGTAGGACGACCAGCCACAAGATGGACAGATGACCTCATCCAAGTGGCAGGAAGTCGCTGGATGCAAGCCGCTTCCAGCCGGTCTTTTTGGAAATCCGTGGAGGAGGCCTATGTCCAGCAGTGGACTTCTTGTGGCTGAATGATGATCATGATGACGTTAAATAGTAACTGTCGAGGCTTATCAGTCGGTGGATAGGAAACTGCCATTAATAAGATAGATAGAGAACACTGTACATAAAAATGGAAATTACACGGATATTTCTTAACCTAAGAGTACAGATGGCGGCCTTACCACTAAAAGTGATATCTTCCAGACAACCTTTCGATGGCCTGGACTATATTGGAGAAGGGAGTAGATGTACAAACAAACAAAATGATAGTTTCAGAGGCACATGAATAATTATACGTGCCTAAATAACCGAGTACTTATAATTACTGCAATGACCAGCATTCATAGATACACCATAGACGAAGGCTATATCATCTTTGTCATCGGCATCCATTCCGTGACATGGTGACGTCTGACATGGCCAGCCCAGCCCCCATATTACGCGCACCAAATCCTGGACGATTCCAGTCGTCTAACTGTCAAGTTTCATACAAATTGCTCCCGCAAACATCAGGATTCGGACAGGATTTGGTGTGTGACAAGGGGTGGGAGGGGTCCTAAGTTTCGTGACGTCACATTTCAAAAATATCATCATAAGCAGCCTATATCATTTCCCACTGTAGGGCATAGGCCATCTCAGAGACTATGGGCTTAATCACATCGCTCGCCCACCGTGGATTGGCGATTTCAAACGCTGAGGTATGTGAAGAGCTCAGACACTCAGGTTTCCTCACGATGGTTTCCTTCACCGTTAGCTAGTGGTATTGCGAGTGGTAGTGGTATTGCAAAGTCATAGGTACATGCCCGCACTGGGAATCGAACTTAGGTCTCGCTTTCGAGTCCAATGTTCTATCCACTAGCCTGCCACCGCTCCAATATAATTAATATTTATTGTTTTCAAACGATTGATGTGATGTCGATAATATTAATATAATCAACATAATTTATTAATAATAATTTAAATGGAGATGCAACACGGCACTGCTGTTTTAATTAAATAATTTCTAGATGTAAATTTGCAAATATGTGACGTCACACTAGGGAGGGGGTCTTGTGACCAACAGACAAGGACGGGGGTGGGGTCAAAACGTTACGAAATTAGTGTGACGCGCTTTATGAATGACCCCTTAGCGGCGATTAAACATTTTAAAATTAATATGAAAACTGTTTCCTCCTGCTCCACAGTGCGATCGCTGCTCCAACATGTTCAAATCCCAAGGTCAACTGACTGCCCACTACAACCGATATCACATAATGCGCTACACGTTCTACTGCGACCACTGCCCCTACCAGTGAGTACAGGCGAAAATCTATGGCAAAAAAACTGAAATAAATAATAACCAACAGCCCTTATATTTAAATTTCACAGGATTTTTCCTTTAACTCGGTAGGTGTCTGTAATTAGATAGATAGATAGATAGAGAACACTTTATTGCACAACCAGGTGAAAGATATTACAAGTAGTTTATTATATTATAAGGAAAATTGTATATTTTTTGCGGTGGTAGAGCATTGGACTCGGAGGCGAGAGACCCAGGTTCGATTCCCAGTGCGGCCATGTGCCTATGACTTTGTTTTCTAAGCTACGTACATTTGTGAAGTTATAGTAGCAATACCACTCGCTAACTGTGAAGGGAAACTTCGTGGGGAAACCTGAGTGTCTGAGATAAGAGAAGGCCTGTGCCCTACAGTGGGACGTATATAGGCTGCTTATGAATGCGCATTGTATCCAAAGCCTAGCTTTCTCAAAGAAGCGTATCGCTGGTTTATACTCCGTGCTACGGACATTGTCCTCTTCTACTTACAGAGTATCAGTCTACGATATTGTACTGTTCTACTTACAGAGTATCTAAGTCTACGATATTGTACTGTTCTACTTACAGAGTAGCAATGTCTGCGATATTATACTTTTCTAATTACAGAGTATCAAAGTCTACGATATTGTACTGTTCTACTTACAGAGTAGCAATGTCTGCGATATTATACTTTTCTAATTACAGAGTATCAAAGTCTACGATATTGTACTGTTCTACTACAGAGTATCAAAATCTACGATATTGTTTTGTTCTATTTACAGAGTATCAAAGTCTACGATATTGTACTGTTCTACTTAAGAGTATCAAAATCTACGATATTGTACTGTTCTACTACAGAGTATCAAAGGCTACTGTTCTACTTACAGAGTATCGAAGTCTACTAAAGTGAAGGATCATCTGACGAAGGTCCACGGCATACCGCGCGACAAGCAAGCTCCCATCAAATTCTTCAAGGAGAGACGCGAGGAGTAAGTCGTATTTATTGATACTTTTATGCTCTTACATTTAAAACAATCGTGCACTGCGGCGGACTTAATGCCGTAATCATTTTCTACCAGTCAACCGCAGGAGATAGAGGAAAGAGTTGGTAGGCGTGCAAAAAAAATATTTAAAAACTTACTTGTGTAAGGTGTAATTAAATCAATTTACACATTAATATAGACTTACACAATGACATATAATACAATATAATATATCAAAACATAAGAATATAAGCATATATAATACTACAAAATACATATTATATCTACACACTTTAAGAGAGCAAGGGAATACGTATATGTTATTTATCATACAAACGAAAAATTAATATGATTATTAGTAGAGTACACAACTGAAAGACCCTTATTATGAAGAGGGGCTAAGGGAGGTGAGGGGAGTGTACCCGGCTTTGAAAGAATTCCAAGAGGGAGCTTTACGGATTTTGTCAGGGAGGGCGTTCCAAAGACGAACGCCTGAGACAGCAATTCCCATACAAACGTAATTTGGTTTTTATTCACAAACGGCATGCTGGATCGCAACGAAACTGCCAATACGTTTTTTTTATCTTTATTTATTAGGGATTTTTTGACACTGCAAGTGACGATGAAAATCCCATCGTTTCTTATATTAAATCATCATCAGCTACTAGACGCCCACTGCAGGACATAGGCCTCATTCGTGGTTTTCATAACCATGAGGGGTTTTGCCCAAACAAACGACATGCTGGATCGAAATGAAATTTTGCCAATATGTACGTTTAAGTGTATTTCCAATTCTAGGCACGATCAAACCTCGATGTGTGTCCTCAAAACGTATTGGCAAGTCATTGCTGCACAGAGGACGCGATCCGGACACGTTCCATTAAAAAAAATTGCGTACCTTATGAAAAAGGTGAGTTCCCCAAACGGCATGCTGGATCGCAACGAAACTGCCAATACGTTTTTTTTTATCTTTATTTATTAGGGATTTTTTGACACTGCAAGTGACGATGAAAATCCCATCGTTTCTTATATTAAATCATCATCAGCCACTTGACGCCCACTGCAGGACAAAGGCCTCATTCGTGGTTTTCATAACCATGAAGGGTTTTGCCAAATACTGCAATATAAATAAATTCTTAAAATTTCACAAAAGTGTACAACATTCTAGCTGCCCTTCACAAAGGTTCAGCGAGGATGCTCTCGAATATCATCATCATCAGCCATTTGACGCCCACTGCAGGACCTCTCGAATATGCCTACATGTAATATGTTCAGTTGCAGTGATTTTATGATATGGACTCTCTTGTCTATATTACGGTCACATTCCATTAATAATAGGGGTTAAAGTATGAAATTGCCGTTTTATTGCAATAGGTTCTTTGAATTTACATAGAATCTTCATGGTTTGAGGTTTTCGAATGAAACTTTTTTCAAATGGTTACATAGAAAATGTTCTTTTTTTAAAAAATGTGAAATATTTGAATATCGACTTTCAATTGTTTTTGTTATTCAATTTAGACAAGAAAGATGGATACTGCGAAAATTCGAGTGATTTTTGAATACGAGTTCCGACGCGGAACTAACGCGGCAGAAACAGCCCGCAATATCAATGCTGCGTTTGGAGAGGGGTCTACTAATGAACGCACCGTGCGATTTTGGTTTAAACGCTTTCGTGATGGAAATTTCGACTTAAAGAACGAGCCACGAGAAAGACCGCCCACACAGGTGAATAACGATGAATTAAGAGAGATAGTGGAAGCCGACCCTAGTCAAACTACCCAGGAATTAGCGGCATGGTTTAACGTTACCTTACCCACAATATTGACTCACTTGCGTCAAATCAATAAAATAAAAAAATACGAAAAATGGGTGCCTCATAATCACTCGAATTTTCGCAGTATCCATCTTTCTTGTCTAAATTGAATAACAAAAACAATTGAAAGTCGATATTCAAATGTTTCACATTTTTTAAAAAAAGAACATCATAGAAACCATTTGAAAAAAGTTTCATTCAAAAACCTCAAACCATGAAGATTCTATGTCAATTCAAAGAACCTATTGCAATAAAACGGCAATTTCATACTTTAACCCCTATTATGTTATATGTGCAGTAGTTCCTTTACTAGATCACAGATTTCAAAATTAGGGGAACTCACCTTTTTCATAAGGTACGCATTTTTTTTAATGGAACGTGTCCGGATCGCGTCCTCTGTGCAGCAATAACTTGCCAATACGTTTTGAGGACACACATCGAGGTTTGATCGTGCTTAGAATTGGAAATACACTTAAACGTACATATTGGCAAAATTTCATTTCGATCCAACATGTCGTTTGTTTGTGCAAAACCCCTCATGGTTATGAAAACCACGAAGGAGGCCTGTGTCCTGCAGTGGGCGTCAAATGGCTGATGATGATTTAGTAAATTACAACCAAACTACGTCTGTATGGGGATTGCTGTCTCAGGCGTTCGTCTTCGGAACGCCCTCCCTGACAATATCCGTCAAGCCCCCTCTCGGAATTCTTTCAAAGCCCTTGTCCGGGAACACTTGCTCGAGAAGTGTTACCCCAACCTCCGGAATCGCTTGGTGAGGCGCGTTCTTAAGTTCTCTTGTACATTTCAGGTCTCTATACGGCGAAACGACCACGAAACATCTGAGGAAACCTGAAGACGTCGTGAAAAAGCTAAGTTTTAAATAGTAGCATTAGTTATATTTTATTAACGTGTGGTTTGGCAAAAATGAGTACAAAACAATGAGTCTTATTTGTAAAAACAGGATTCAAATCAAATCAAATCAAAATGATTTTATTCAAAATAGCACACAAACTGTGACTTAATGAACGTTACAAGTAAAACTAGAAGTCAAAATCATCTAGATTTTGGAAAAAAAAAATGGACAAAAAACTTCAAACTTAGTCTTTTCAAATATGTTCCTTAATTAACAGACTTTACATAATTAGGAGCGGTGGTAGCCTAGTGGGTAGAACATTCGGACTCGGATGCGAGAGACCCAGGTTCAATTCCCAGTGCGGGCATGTACCTATGACTTTGTTTTCTAAGTTATGTAGATTTGTGAAATTATAGTAGCAATACCACTCGCTAACGGTGAAGGAAAACATCGTGAGGAAACCTGAGTGTCTAACCTATTCACATACCTCAGCGCTTGAAATCGCCAATCCGCGGTGGGCACGCGTGGTGATTAAGCCCTTACTCTCTCCCTGAGAGAAGGCCTGTGCCCTACAGTGGGACATATATAGGCTACTTATGATGACATAGGTAATTATTCTAAAACCAGGAACTCATGCATTGCACTGGCTTTAATTCCAGACATCTTTGTCATCTATCTATATCTATATCTTCAAAGGTATAGTAGCCCTTTTGGCACAAAGTGCGCTTTACACATACTTTGAACCGCGTTTCTGGCAAGCTTAATATATGTTCAGGGATCTTACCGAAATACATAGGAACGTATACAATGCCCCATAAAGGATGTATTAGGAAGATATATTAATCTAATCTAATGTGTCTTCAGGGATCTTGTATAGCGAAGAGTAGGCTGGCAGTATTAATCTTTGCCAGCCTACTCATAAATCTTGGGAACGAAAGTTTATGTTTATTTCTAGTATTTAAGTACACTGTGTTGGCTACCCAGTGTTAAAGTTACTTATTTATTCTTTAGAACACTCCTCATGTGCACTTTAAATAGTCTGTGGTAAAAAAAGGAGTACCACAGAGTGTGAAAACTGCATTTGAGGAGTACGTTTAGAGAAGTCGTGTTTTTATAAAATAACACCTTTACTTTTTATTTATCAAATGATTACTACCCTTTGCCAAACAAGTATTACAAGAGTATTTTTAATGACTCGCGATGCCCTTACATAGTTATAATAGGGGTTAAAGTATGAAATTGCCGTTTTATTGCAATAGGTTCTTTGAATTGACATAGAATCTTCATGGTTTGAGGTTTTCGAATGAAACTTTTTTGAAATGGTTTCTATGATGTTCTTTTTTTAAAAAATGTGAAACATTTGAATATCGACTTTCAATTGTTTTTGTTATTCAATTTAGTCAAGAAAGATGGATACTGCGAAAATTCGAGTGATTTTTGAATACGAGTTCCGACGCAGAACTAACGCGGCAGAAACAGCCCGCAATATCAATGCTGCGTTTGGAGAGGGGTCTACTGATGAACGCACCGTGCGATTTTGGTTTAAACGCTTTCGTGATGGAAATTTCGACTTAAAGAACGAGCCACGAGGAAGACCGCCCACACAGGTGAATAACGATGAATTAAGAGAGATAGTGGAAGCCGACCCTAGTCAAACTACCCAGGAATTAGCGGCATGGTTTAACGTTACCTTACCCACAATATTGACTCACTTGCGTCAAATCAATAAAATAAAAAAATACGAAAAATGGGTGCCTCATAATCACTCGAATTTTCGCAGTATCCATCTTTCTTGTCTAAATTGAATAACAAAAACAATTGAAAGTCGATATTCAAATGTTTCACATTTTTTAAAAAAAGAACATCATAGAAACCATTTGAAAAAAGTTTCATTCGAAAACCTCAAACCATGAAGATTCTATGTCAATTCAAAGAACCTATTGCAACAAAACGGCAATTTCATACTTTAACCCGTAATATATTGAACGGGTCTAATCGCGATTATTATTTAAAAATTATCGCGATTAGATACGTTTTATATACACGCCGTTTTCTGGGTGTTTTGAAAGCCGCGGTTATGTAATTAGAAATTAAAAATGGCATCTATTTAGAATTAAAAGAAAAATGCTGAGAAATCTTGTTTAAAAAAAATGCGCCAACAATTAGTACCGCATCACCGTCTAACGTTTATGCGTTAGACGCCGCGGGCGCACGCACCGCTCTGGCTGGCTACTAATGGTTCTAATAGATTCGAGTTTGTGTCGAGATATTGTTGAAAGTGCGTTTTTAAAAAAACAAACTATTGCATTCGATAGCTATTGTCAGGCACGTCAATTCAAACGCCCCAAAATTAATGCAGTACAAACAAGTATTACGTGGTATATAGACTGTGGGTTATGAATGGGCCTTTGGAATTTTCTTAAGAGCTATTACAATTATTTAATTTCCATGTTTGTGTATCCTAGTTTGGGAAAGCCCTAGAGTCTAATAAACACAGTTTTCAATAAAATGGTGTAAGCGTTTCGGTGCAAATTGTCCCTTTTCCATATTGTCTTTCTACGAAATAGGAAATCTTGCAATCGAAATATAATTAATAACTTATTAACGATTTTTGCAAATTATTTTTATGAATATTGTTGTATTGAATAATAATTTATTTACGACACATTTGTTCAATTATAAGTTTTTTTTTTTTGCTATACGTGCAATATAAAAAAAATTCATAAGTTATTAATTATGTACTTACATTTCGATTTCACAATTTTATATTTTGGAGAAGGGACAATATGGGAAAGGGACAATTTGCAACTGAGGGACAATTTGGGACAGGGACAATTTGCAACTGAGGGACAATTTGCAACTAAGGGACAATTTGGGAAAGGGACAATTTGCAACTGAGGGACAATTTGCAACTAAGGGACAATTTGGGAAAGGGACAATTTGCAACTGAGGGCCAATTTGGGAAAGGGCACCGAAACTGATATAAGCACGACAACAGCTGTTATTTGGTAGTCTACGGAGCAATAAACAATTATTATGGGGAAAGAACAAGGCGGTACCTGCTTCCAATATTGCTAGACATTGCCAATGTCACAGAGATCGGAAGAAGGAAAATGGTGTAGGTACAAAGAGAGATTGCGGACTTTCCTTCTGGAGGGCCGTCCTAAAGAGTAGTGGTGGGAACAGGTATTTTCCCTTATTTTCCTGTATACCTACTGTATATTACCTTATAAAAGCAAAATGTTAATGTTGTTAGTTTTGGAATTATTCGATAAATATTTATGAATTGGTTCGTGCCATCTCTCCGAGCCCTGCCCCGCGTTACGGGTACTGAAGACCAGCGCTGGAGTATCATATCTCCAGCTTATGCTGAGTCGGAGCCATTTTGCTATTGCCACACCCTCAGTACTCAAACTGGATAAGGCATTGCTGTGTGTCTCATTTGTTAATGTTTCTTTTTAATTTCATGTTAATTCATCTATGTCTATCAAATAATTCACCTCACTAAGTCATGAATGTCATTCCAGATTCGCTTACTCGTAAGTAAATTAATCTGGAATCTCGCTTTTTGAGTTGAAAATGTTATTGCAGTTTCACTTACTTGTAATATGCTCAGTCACTAATAAAGTGTAAAGTAATAAAGTGTAGTGCTTACGAAAGTTTCAATAAAAAAAATATATAAAATAAAATTATATATATATAGTAAAATTGTTAAGATAATAATGTAGTTCAAACAAAGAGCAATTCTGCCAACAAACTACCTAGGCGGAATTTATACGTACACATACATACATAAACACACGCCTGTATCCCACAGGGGTAGGCAGAGACCAGAATTTATTGATTTGTATGGAATTTATTTTATATGTTTAGTTAATGGTCTCAATAAACACTTAGTTAATAGCAGTGCAATGTTATTCCAGTGGTATAATCCGCGCAAATTAAATAGGCATCTCTCGCGAAGTTACGTTGCGCGGGTTATACCATTGGAATGCGATTGGTCACGAGACTGCCGATAGTGTCAATGAAATAACCATCACTCTACTAATATGACTATTGAAAAGTTATTTTGTTGTGTGGAAGTTGTTATTTATTATGTAAACGTTACGCAGTTTCAGATTTTATGGATTTTATGAAGGCCAACGTTTCTTTTTTTTTATTACGATGTTTTAGTTCAATTTTGTGAGTGAACTCCTGTAATTAATGGCTTGAACAAGATTTCTCAAAGTACGCTCGGGGTTAACCATTCCAAGGCAGTGGGTTCCCGACAAGGTTTACACAATGCATACATTGTACATTACGTGACTTTTGTTAAAAATCTTCTTAGCAATATTTATAGGATAGGTATTTCTACCGATTTCTACCATCTATTCAATGATGATGATGATGGCCTTTACATCAATCGCAGATGATTTACGCAGCGCTTTTTGAGCAATTACTTTCGCTGGAGACTAAAAAGCCCTATTCGGGTGTTCACCAACTACTGTGCTTAAAACTAGAGTTAAGGTGAACGCAGACCTGGCCGCACCGCACGCGCCGCAGTCATCGCTTTTGTTAATGCTCTCCCACACCTGTCCGCACGGCAGTCGTTCCCATCGCCGCACGCGTCCCCCTGGCTCAACTAGCGCCGGCCGCAGAGTCCGACGCGGATGATGCATTAGCTTAGATTCAGGTACTGCGGCGGCCGCGCCGCGGGTGGGTGTGCGAGGTTGCACAGAACTTCATATTAAGAATTCGAATGCGGCGACTGCGGTGCGTCCAGGTCTGCGTTCGCCTTTAGCGACAATAGTTCGATCAATGTATATTAGTTTTATTAATTATTGTTACTTGCGCTTGTGTGGGTTAGGGGTTCGCTGGCATCTAGAAATTTTAACAGGGTCCTGTGGAGCAATAAGTTTGAGAAACCCCGGGCTAAAATATCGTGCCCCTCGTCGTTGTCGATATATTCTAGCCGTAATTAAATTAATTGGTCGCTCACGAAATGGGAGCAAAACGGAAACAAGTTTACGGCAGAAACATACGTAACCAAATAAATGTACGTTTAGAGTAACTTGGCCGCGTTACGTAAAACTACAACGGATAGTTTATTATGGTGATACGCAGAAACATTCCAAATTTTCAACCCACAATATAAATATCTACAAAAACGCTTTTTTATACATAATATTATAAATTACTAGCTGACGTGGCAAACCTTGTTTTGCCATATAAATTAGCCTACGACCTATTCTCAGACCTACCAAATATACATAAAACATTTCATAAAAATCGGTGAAGCCGTTTTCGAGTACGATAACAAACACTGTGACATGAAATTTTTATATAATTCAGATATTTTATATCTAAATTGTATTGTTTATGTTTTTTTATTGGTAATCACTATAATATTAAAGACGTCTGAACAAAAACTTGGAAAAAAATCAATGCACCTAAGAAAAAACTTTTTCTGGAAAGTTTCTGCGTAACACGGTCCAATTAGTCTTAATCGGCTATTCAATTCACATAGATTTGTCATAGTAAACCGTGAATTGTAGTTCTATGAAATGGAAGCTCTGGTATAGTGCAATATGGCCCTAAGGTTGGAATAAAAACTAGAATAATGGTTATTCTAAACCCTTATAAACTGCATCTGAGGAGTGTTTTAAGGAATCGTGTTTTTATAAAAAGGACTATAAGTATTCGGTATCATTATAGCAATAAGTATGTAGATATTGTAAATTTATAAATAATAAACTCCACTAGAAATACTGATAGCTTTAATTTGCTAGAACCTCTAGAACACTGGAAGTATTTAAGTGAATTATTTTTTATTTCAATGGTAATGGGTTAATAATTGTTATTATTTATGTGAACCACACGCTATTATATGTCTTATAGTAAGCGGAATAAGTAATAGTTTGGAACCACAAGAGATGCCCGCGTCTGGGTCCACAGTAAGTTATGATTATTTACAAATTATATGACAACTTCAATGTACTGGCTTTTCTTTTCCAGGTATGTTTTCCCCAAGACTCCATTCGACGATAATCATCAGCGTCAACCTGACGTCAGGATGTACGGTCACCCTTAAATGTTGTTTCTCTTCTAAAATATTATGGAAGCAATTCTCTACTTAAAGGAAGCAAATAGAAGCAATTGGGCAGCAATTATTCATCACAATTTCGACGATAAATACGCGTAGTGACGGGTCATTCTGACGCTGACCGATAATCAATCAGAAATCAAAAATTTATTTCAACGTAAAGAATTCACATTCCTGTTTGTTGAATGTCAAGTTATAATGTTAGCCGCTGCCTTCGGGTCGAGTTGTAGTGGAGAAAAAATCTCCACTCTGACACTCTGACCATCTTTTCTCAAATCTAACATATAGGTTGGTAAGAGTGCCTACCTACCTAACAAGATCCCATGAGTGCAATCAACAAGTTCCTGATACCAACGGCTTTTCAAGTTTCTAGGCTTCAGTTATTTGTTAGACCTGAGATTTCCGCACTAACCCCCGGTTTCTCAACCGCTAACAAATTGTTAGTCATGAAATGAATGAATAAAATAAAAAAAAAAAAATGAATAAAAAAAAAATTTGAATTGAATTGAATTGAAAAAAAACCGGCCAAGTATGTGTAGGGTTCCGTAGAAAGAGGAGGTTTTATCTGCTTTACAGAACTAACAACTTCATCAAAGTAACGTTTTCCTTTGATGAGTTGGTCGCCTATTAGTCTTTAACATGTAAAACCTATAAAGAGGTTCGAAATTTCGCCGATGCCTGCACTTACCCATTAGCTCAGTTGGGAAAGCGCTGGCACGGTTAGCCAGATGTCGCGAGTTCAAGTCCCGGCATGGGTGGAATTTTTAGCCTCTAAATAGGTTTTTAGAATTGTAAAACCTAGTTAGCCGTGATAGTTTTCCTTTTAACTTCTTATATGAGCTACTGCCCTGAAAATTTTCACGTTTCTACAACCGTTTAGCCGGGAGAAAGGGGACGCCCTACTCAAAAATTTATGGTTTTAAACACAGATATATCTGTGACTTTAAAGCTTAATATTTCGGTTAAGCACTAAAGTTATTAGTGAGATTTGTTTTGTTTCGACGCCACAAGTCATATTTTTGGCGAACTTACGATATACTCGTATAGCGCTCCGAGTGGCGGAACTCGAGTTTTCGAGTTCGATCATTCTCGAAAATAAAATAAAACTCGAGTTCCATCAGTCCAAGACCGTCGTTCTCTTTCTCTCCCCTCGCTGGTCACATTTTATGGGTTTTGGGTCAAAGCCATGATTCCCATTGACCATCATTCTCTTTCCTTCCTCTGGCTCGTCTCCGAAATATCTCTTCTCTTTTTCTTTCAGGACAGACTGAGCTAGTGTCAAGTCTATCCCACCTCATCATCATCATCAGCCATTTGACGCCCACTGCAGGACATAGCCCTCCTTCGTGGTTTTCATAACTATGAGGGATTTTGCCATAATCGCCACCCTCGGCAGGCGGGTTGGCGATCGCAGTATGCGGTTGGAATCTCAGGAAGACGCTGCCGCCCGTCTCCTGGTAATTGATTTCTTAGTCGCCTTCTACGACAGCCACAGAAGGAAATTGAGTGACGCTATTCTTAATCTGGCGCCACACGGATCTTAATCCGGCGCCACTCGGATCTTAATCCGGCGCCACACGGAGCTTAATCCGGCGCCACCTACTTCAGCACTATACCTACTACCTCTGTGCATCACTCTATCACTTCTTCCTCAGTCTTTATATCTCTTTGAGCAGCCTGATTGATTGGACCTCGGAAACAGCTGATAGACAGTTGATCTTCATTCTATATCATGTCTCCTTCAAGTCTGCTACACATCTTTCTCCCTCTGGTCTTGAGTCTATCTCTTCTAATCGATCTGTCTCTCTCTGGTCTACAGTCTATCTCCACCACTCAAGCTAATCTCCAGTATCTCTTTATCTTTGTTCGTCACTATATCTCTTCTCTTGTAATTGATATTAAGGCAGTCCGTCTCCCTCCGGTCTTCATTAGTCTATCTTTTCCCATTAGCAGCATGGGCATTATAGTAATATGTCAGAATTTGACAATTAATGTATGTACTGGAAAGCCCACAGATTAATGAGCAGGCTCTGCTGAAACACAGCCCAGGTCTTCAGCCTATGCCTTCTCCTGTAACTAATCTCCAGTCATGTCTTCTCTGAACAGCCTCGGCTTGGTCTCAAAATATGATTAAACAACTTGGGAGACAAAGGCCTACTACACTGTTAATGAGTATCTAGCTGACAAGACACGAATGTATGATGATACATCAATTTAATTTAATAGTATGACATGTAACTGACAATTTATTAATTTTGTGTAGGTATTGCTGTAAATAATTTGTAACTAAATACCTAGATGCATGCTACATAAACTATCAACAATTTTGCATACTACTGCCACGTGGTAGAATACATTTACATTATTGCAATTAAGATCTCTGCAACTTGTATGACCTGATATGTATTCGCAAATAAGAGTTTGAGTCTCTCAGTCTTTCTTATCTCTTCTCTTTAAGCAGCCTTATAGCTTGCTGCTCGTGCCGCGCGATACCGTGTACCCTCAGTAGGTGGCGCCGCACTGTATGCCGGTCGGTTGACCTGCAAAGCAAAGGTCCCTATTATCTCACAAATACTTTATGACCAGCTCCTATATTATGCGCACCAAAAACCTGAACGATTCTATTAGTCTAACTGTCAAATTTCATACTAATTGCTATCGCAAACGACAGGATTCCGACAGGATTTGGTGCGCATGATTTGGCTTCTGTTCGGACAAAAGGATGCCATTAAAAACATAACTTGTAAAAAATCCAAGTCTCGCGACTCTGTTCTTCTACCGTTGTGAGATCCATTTAGTACCAAGTCGGTTAATTTATTCAGTCTCTACAGGGTCCTTCTGTCTTAAGTTATTACGAAGTTAGCTCACAACATCTTATAGTGACAATATCAATATTAAAAATCTTTAATGTTGTAGGTAAATAAATAGATTCATTTGGCCATCGCATGAAAATACAATGTATCTCACAAATAATACGTATTATATTAAATTACATTGTATACGTTTATATGGGATTACAAAGTTATTGATGGTCTGACGACCTGGTTACGGTCACGGGGAGTCGCTGGATGCGGGCGGCATAAGACCGGGAAGCTTGGAAAACCATGAGGGAAGCTTATGTCCTGCAGTGGGCGTCAAATGGCTGATGATGATGATGATGATGATGATGACAAAGTTATTTATGAAGTTGGTATGTCTAGTTTTTTCCTCGATTTATACACTAAACCTTTTATTATGGCAAAACCCTTCATGGTTAGAAAACCATGAGGGAGGCGTCAAATGGCTGATGATGATGATGATGATCATACACTTAACATTGTATTCTAAATTTGAAGCCTCTATGTCTGCTAGAAGTGCCTCAGAGTTTTGGTGACAGTCAGTCAGTCAGTTAGTGAGTGAGTGACAAAATTAGGAAACTTTAAATAGTTATAATTCTTACACTACTGGTTCAAATTGAATGAAATTTGAAATATACCGTGTTTATACAATGCCTGCTTGGTTACTGAAAATTCAGGCTTCTAGTTTTGGGGTGAACTGCTTCAAGAAAAGGATGGTACGGCCGTGCCGCTTTTTTGCTCGACTTGGCGGGGGCACTGCCGTGCCCCCAGATCATGCCCGCATCGCCGCGAAAACTCCCACCGCGCTGCAGACGCGTATCACCTGGCCGTTGACTCAACTTATTCCCACGTGAAGAAAATAAACATTATCTAACATACTTTTTATCGGAAACACGCATCATTCGTTCCCAGTGGCGATGCAGTGGGTAGTGGTAGATGGGAATGATCAACTAAGTGCCAACTCAAAAGGCCTTTGCGTCCACGGGTGATCGATGAGATATTTAAATTTTTCTGGGTTTGCGGTTCGATTGCGGAGTGGCAGATGGATATGATCGAAGGAGTTGTGTCAACGGCCACATCTTTACCTCACTCCAGAGTGGTCGTTGATATTTGCACTGTCTCATCGACCCCTCATCAGACTGGGAATGGCAGATGATTATTTGTTATCTATGGTAAACCGACAGCTGATAAACATTATATTATGCGACTTAACTAGTTATTGAGCCAATCACAGGCTTTCACCTATAGCAACAGTGTGCTACATTTCTTCTGATACAAAACTTAACCCCGGTTTTTCGTACACTAACAAGCTGTTAATCTACTATTAACAGCTGTCAGTGGCTTTTTTTTTGTATGCACTTTGGTCAATTGACAGCTGTTAACAGTAGATTAACAGCTTGTTAGTGTACGAGAAACTGGGGGTAAGACTTATAGAAACTTAGTCCTTGCTAAGAAACTTATAGCAAAACGTACGTGGAGCATGCATCGCACTATGAAATACTGATGCATATTAATTGGAGGTGTGGTGGATTCCTACGACTGCTATAGCAGCTGTCTTGGAATCCATTGCAGTAATCATTTTAATATTAGGGGTTAAAGTATGAAATTGCCGTTTTATTGCAATAGGTTCTTTGAATTGACATAGAATCTTCATGGTTTGAGGTTTTCGAATGAAACTTTTTTCAAATGGTTTCTATTATTTTTTTTTTTTAAATGTGAAACATTTGAATATCGATTTTCAATTGTTTTTGTTATTCAATTTAGACAAGAAAGATGGATACTGCGAAAATTCGAGTGATTTTTGAATACGAGTTCCGACGCGGAACTAACGCGGCAGAAACAGCCCGCAATATCAATGCTGCGTTTGGAGAGGGGTCTACTAATGAACGCACCGTGCGATTTTGGTTTAAACGCTTTCGTGATGGAAATTTCGACTTAAAGAACGAGCCACGAGGAAGACCGCCCACACAGGTGAATAACGATGAATTAAGAGAGATAGTGGAAGCCGACCCTAGTCAAACTACCCAGGAATTAGCGGCATGGTTTAACGTTACCTTACCCACAATATTGACTCACTTGCGTCAAATCAATAAAATAAAAAAATACGAAAAATGGGTGCCTCATAATCACTCAAATTTTCGCAGTATCCATCTTTCTTGTCTAAATTGAATAACAAAAACAATTGAAAGTCGATATTCAAATGTTTCACATTTTTTAAAAAAAGAACATCATAGAAACCATTTGAAAAAAGTTTCATTCGAAAACCTCAAACCATGAAGATTCTATGTCAATTCAAAGAACCTATTGCAATAAAACGGCAATTTCATACTTTAACCCCTATTATTATATATTTTTTTTACATTGTATCAATCATATAAGTGTTTAGTTTTTTTTTTTTTTTCTTTTTTTTTTACATTAAATTGTATGTTTAGTTGTTAAAGGTATGATGGACTTACTGGTAGGGGCACAGGTAGCATAGAAACGTGTAGCGCATGAGATGGTACTGCTTGCGGTGCGCTCCGAGTTGGCTCATCGACGCGAACAGTTTATCGCAGAACTCGCACTGTGAAAGACATCATATTGGACTAGACGACTCTTTATCGCGTATCGAAATTGGGCAGCCATATTTCGAATATTCACAAAAAATCCTTAAAAATAAAAAATACATCACCACTAATGATCTCGAGATCAAGCTGGTACATTGTAATTAAATCACAAAAAAATTTTCTTTGAAATTCGGGAAAAACTCGGAGAAAACTGCGATTCCTGAACTACTTATGTTACTTCTTATACAAAGTTCCTACAAATTTGTACGGAACCATCGGTGGGCGAGTCCAACTCGCACTAGTCCTGTTTTTTAATATGATAATTAGGTTTGTATCGCGGTTGTAAATCTTTTAACATGCCCTCTCCAAAGAGAGCTAAATACTTTTTTACATCTTGTCTGCATAGAACTCACCCTGTGTCGCTTGACGCCGTAGTGTTTCCTCATATGCTGCACCAGTGTCCGTCGCTGACTGAACCCGTCGCCGCACGCGTCGCAGATGAAGGGACGGAGTCCGGTGTGGACGCGATTCTCATGGTTCTGCCGAATCATCGTCAACATCATCAGCCATTTGACGCCCGCTGCTGGACATAGGCCTCCCCAAGGCAGGCCACTTCCTTGCTCCACGGCCTGCCTCATCCAGCCAATGCCAGCAATCTGCCTCAGATCGTCGGTCCAGCGAGCTGGTGGGCGAGTGGTCTCCAGCCTTTGCATCCAATCGACCATCGAATCCTCGGCATATTAGACCATCGATTTATTAACAAAGATGATAAAGAAGAAAAACCTTCCAAATGCACACTGAACAGAAACGGTAATGGTAATTTTAGGTATGTGAACACCTCAGACACTCAGGTTTCCTCGCGATGTTTTCCTACGCTGAGCTTAAAATAAATCACTTAAAATAAACCAGTCCTTA
This sequence comes from Yponomeuta malinellus, assembly GCA_947308005.1. Classification (NCBI taxonomy): domain Eukaryota; kingdom Metazoa; phylum Arthropoda; class Insecta; order Lepidoptera; family Yponomeutidae; genus Yponomeuta; species Yponomeuta malinellus. Next base: position 3,933,380 of record OX371022.1, read on the forward strand.
TATTTTAACGAAATCGTTAAAATATAAGGACTGATTTATTTTAAGTCAGAAAAAAAAAAATTGTCTACGGGCGGGGCTTAGAATCACTATAGTTTTGCACCAAAATTTGTACGCCTTATGGGCAAGACATAGCTATACATAATTGTAATATCTCAACTCTGTTGTACCTATGTTTCCCAAATAAATCTATCTTTATCTTTAGCTACACTCACCAACAACTCCTCCTTCTGTACCGCGGTGTAGTCGCACTGCGCGCACGCATGTTTACGCACCGCGCCGTGCTTGCGCTGCTGGTGGTATCGCAGTGCGTACACGTGGACGAACTTGCTGCCGCACACCTACAGCCAAAAACTGACATTTAATAAAAAAAAAACTGACATTTAATAAAAAAAAAACTGACATTTAATAAAAAAAAAACTGACATTTAATAAAAAAAAAACTGACATTTAATAAAAAAAAAACTGACATTTAATAAAAAAAAAACTGACATTTAATAAAAAAAAAACTGACTGGAAGAAAAACACGCACAAAAAAATTGACTATTGGTAAGCAGATACAGGAACATAGAATCGGACATACGTACGAGCCATACACTACCCTCCTTTTGGGCTCTGCCGCAGTCGGGAACAAGCACATATATGATACCCTGGCAGTAATTTATGTGCTCATAAGAATTGGAGATTGTCTTCATCATAGATCCCATCACAACATCTTGACAAAGTTTATATAAAACCATCCTTCTGATTATATTCTTTTTTTAGCGTTAATCCGTGCTGAGGACAATTTAAAAAAAAACTATTTAGAGGCCAAAAAACTTCTCTTATTACGTGCAGGCAGCGACGTAAAGAGGTTTGAAATTTCGCCGATGCCTGCACTTGCCCATTCGCTCAGTTGGGAGAGCGCTGGCACAGTTAGCCAGAGGTCGCGGGTTCAAGTACCGGCATGGGTTAGCCTCTAAATAGGTTTTTAAAACCATCCTTCTGATACATAACTCCTGTCCAACGCAAAGATGGCCCATACATTGTACAAAAGTCTTTGCAAATTGAAGCGTTTGAAGTATGTCTGGTGTTACTTTGAATGACAGGATATACAATAGTTTGATTAGAGAACGTTGAGGACTGAAAGAGGATGTAGTGACTAGAATTGAGAAAGAAATGTTGCGCTGGTTTGGATATGTGGAGAGGATGAAGGAAGAAAGATTGACGAAACAAATATATCGAGCGAATGTGGGTGAAAAGGCCGGTAAGGGACGTCCCAGGCGGACATACTTCGACCGAATAGGCGATGTATTAGCAAAGGGCAAGATAAAAAGTACCCGAAAACGGCGTGCGAGCATGCAACGACTAATGAATGTTGAGGAAGCGGAAGTGATCCGTCAGGATCGTGGCAAGTGGCAATTCCTGGTCTCTGCCTACCCCTCTTGGATACAGGCGTGAGTCTATGTATGAACGTATGTATGTATGAAGCGTTTGATGATTTTATAATGTATCTTATCAACAGACCAATGTTTATGGGACCACTCTTGCTTGAGGTATACTTTCTAAGAAAAAAGAATTGACGCTTAACCTCCCCCTTTTTTAAGTCTGTTAAAAATTGTAATAAATGAACAATTCGGAAGTTAAAACTATGGGAGCGCATAAATAATACCTACAGCTCATTGAGACACTCGTCCGCTTCGATTGCAGTCTAATATATTGTGACTGGCCAAGAGTTAGCTCGACCTATATTTTAACTTCGGCAGTTTTCTTTAACGGCCACGCGGGGGCGCCTGTGTAGGCAGTGCTGTAATTGGTCGTAATATTTTCAATGCTTTCCTTCAGTACTAGTGCTTCGACAAATTGTTGAAGGGGACAACGTTGTGTTAATAATAAAACTCAATTTGATGAAGAACGAAGGAATGAAGGATATTTTTTTTTACAAAGCTTAGTATAATATATTACAAAATTAATATCACACCAGTACCGAAGTAACGCAATGAAAATATTACGACCAATCACAGCACTGCCTACACACGCGCCACCGCGCGGCCGATAAAGAAAACTTGCGAAGTTATAAATATGGGTCGCACTAACTCTCGGCCAGTACACCCCAACCCCCTTATCCGCCAAGCAGCGGACTACACACCGCCCACGACGAACCCCCGTTACCTGGTGCGCAGGCCCAGGAACGCCCTCGTCGACCCGCCCGATCAACTTTCATCTGATCTGGACCGCCTACTAGAGGCCCAGTCCAAGTCAGACGTAGCCCCCGCCCCCGCCGGTGTCCCTGCTAGTGGGGACACCACTCTCACCTAACCGCGGTCACTATGTGACGAACTATTCTAAGCGGACGCTCCCCTAAGGAGCTCCGCTGCGCGCCCTCCTCGGCATCGAGGTGGGTCGCTCCCGATGTCGGTTTAGGGGTCCTTAGGACCAAAACCAGCCCCAGGTGGTGTTTAGTGGGTAGGCACACTTCTTGTGAGTCCCACATTGGCAGCACGGCCGGGCCCGTGCTGTTATGCATGAGCATTCACCACCTCCCTCCCCCGTGTCCTCCGGAGGGTGCCCTTGTTAGAGCTAAAAAAAAAAAAAAAAACGGCCAGTCACAATCCATTAGACTGCAATCAAAGCGGACGTCTCTCTATGAGCTGTAGGTATTCATGCGCTCCCATAACAGCGCCTTAGGTTGAGGATACAGGAGCGCCCACCTCACAAGTGAACTCCCTGTCCAAGTGTGTGCTCGCATGACGGAGAAAATACTTGTACTTGAACAGCTTCGGACACGCACTGCACTGGACTAGCTTGCTCCGGTCTATAGGTTTGACAGCCAAAGCCCACAACTTAGCCAACTTTGTTTTGTTATGAGATTTTGTGTAAGGTCTTTTTAATGTCTGCTCATTTTCTTGCGACTTGTCGACTGAATTATCTGTTAACAGACATTTCAAGTCAGGGCTGAGGAAGTTTAAGATATCATCCTTGTTTAGGACTTCTTTTAGGTTGATTTTGGACTTGTATTTTGTCTTAGATCTTTCTAGCTCTTGGTCAATGATTTTGTACATTTGCTTCAGTTCTTCTTGTTCGTTTAAACTTGATGTGTCTTTAGGATTTGGTAGTTGAGCGATTTCTTGTAAGAAATTGTCGTAAGAATCGCCATTGGGAGTTTGATCTTGTAAATCACTCAGTTCAGATGAGTTTTCGATTTTGATATCCATTTTTAAATTTTGGTCTCTATCTTTGATGAAGTTACTGCATTTGACATTTCTTTTGAAACTAGACTTTACATTTTCATTCTTACACATATTACGTTTTGAGGGTGTGCTATTTGTAGTAATGAAATTGCTCTTTTGATTGAATTTTATCTTGGTTTTTCTTTTTGTTCTGAGACTGTTTGTTTGTCTAAAGTTTGCAATCACACTCTCGGAGTCTGTGCTTTCATCTCTATGTAAGTTTTCTTGCTTTATACATGAGTTGAGCTCTTCTAAAAGTACTCTTTCTGCATACAAGCTTTGCTCTCGCAATTTTAAAGCACTGGTTAGCATATTTTTGCATGATTTGCAAATCATCTGTGGCAATCCATCATTTTCTTGCACCTGAAATATACACATACATACTTACTTCAAATGTGCAGAGTTACACAGGTCGTAGCAGCCAAAACAACGTCTTGGAGGCCTGCATTGTCCATAATATTAATTAATGTTGATTATGTACTGGTTAATAATATGTTTTGTGTGCTTAGTAAATAAAAACAATGTGGTGTATAATGGTGATCCTTACTAAACAAATATAGTCGAGTTCAGAACCACATTACTTTTATTACTGGTCTTTTAAATGTTTTATAAAATGTTCTTTAGCATTAACTTGCACATATTAAACATATTAGGGGTTAAAGTATGAAATTGCCGTTTTATTGCAATAGGTTCTTTGAATTGACATAGAATCTTCATGGTTTGAGGTTTTCGAATGAAACTTTTTTCAAATGGTTTCTATGATGTTCTTTTTTTAAAAAATGTGAAACATTTGAATATCGACTTTCAATTGTTTTTGTTATTCAATTTAGACAAGAAAGATGGATACTGCGAAAATTCGAGTGATTTTTTAATACGATTTCCGACGCGGAACTAACGCGGCAGAAACAGCCCGCAATATCAATGCTGCGTTTGGAGAGGGGTCTACTGATGAACGCACCGTGCGATTTTGGTTTAAACGCTTTCGTGATGGAAATTTCGACTTAAAGAACGAGCCACGAGGAAGACCGGCCACACAGGTGAATAACGATGAATTAAGAGAGATAGTGGAAGCCGACCCTAGTCAAACTACCCAGGAATTAGCGGCATGGTTTAACGTTACCTTACCCACAATATTGACTCACTTGCGTCAAATCAATAAAATAAAAAAATACGAAAAATGGGTGCCTCATAATCACTCGAATTTTCGCAGTATCCATCTTTCTTGTCTAAATTGAATAACAAAAACAATTGAAAGTCGATATTCAAATGTTTCACATTTTTTAAAAAAAGAACATCATAGAAACCATTTGAAAAAAGTTTCATTCGAAAACCTCAAACCATGAAGATTCTATGTCAATTCAAAGAACCTATTGCAATAAAACGGCAATTTCATACTTTAACCCCTATTATTAATAAAGCCATTGAATTTATAATGCACAAGTAAAATATGTAAATATGAAAATGTGATAGGTGCACGTGCATACAAATGCGCTTCGAGAGGTACATCGGGTTTATTATCACTGGCATAAACATAAGAGATTTTTTTGCATCACGAGGTTTTTCCTAGGAAAAGATAAAGGAAAGGTAAAAGAACGCAACTAAATATTCGAATTTTACTCACAGTTATTCCGGTAGCCGAGTTTATTTGTGTTGAGTTAAACTTCTCAAAAATATTGCAGAGGTTTTCAGCCGATAAGCAAGTCCGACAAATAACCATTATTGTACATATAACTATTTATTTCGGATTACAATCAATACAGCGTCTTCAAAATCGAATGGGCGGACGCAAAGAGTAAAACGTAGTGATTATTTTCTCTGTGGCAAACAAAGAGGATGTAATTACTGGTGGCAAAGAGAATATAGGCGGACGAAACGCCAAACGGGACAGAGAGCATTTATAAAGTAAGGTAAGGTGAGTTCGTGAGTGAGTTAATTAATAATCATCAAACAAAAGTCGTAAAAATATTTTATACGGAGACTTTCTTGTGAAAGTAAAAAAAAAACTATATTTGCTTTAGATAATGTTAGCAAATATGAAAAGTATCAGGCATTTTCAATGAATACTTGTTGCGTATAGTGTTCCGACAAACATCAACGATAACGTCAAAAACTATAGTGATTACTGTATTTCATAGGGGAGTGGTACAACCTTATTAACACAACCGATCGATTTGAATATGATCATAAAAAATACTTCCGAAGTAGTAATGATGACCAACCAGTCATTATCCTATGAGCTGAAGCGAGTCTTTCTCTCAACTCACACACACACAATATTTGTATCTATAAAATGAATTAATGACCTTGTCTCTTCTGTCTCTTGGTGCTCCTCTATTCTTTATTCTGAAAAGTGCGAAAACTGTATTTTAGTGTAATAAATCTCAAACTAATGTATGTGCTTATAGTATCATCTGTCTATTATATAAGCCAATCTACAAAACCAAAGGCAACATGTAAAAAAAATGTTTAATTGCTGTCAGAAAAGTTTTGCTTAGGCCTACTTGCACCACTTCTTAAATATCACTTAAGTCGCCAATTAATCGACTTTTGTATGGAGAATTTTAGTTAAATGTCTTTAAGCCACATTAGGTTCATTAGCCTTAGGTTTTTAATTAAGTTATATTATTTTCCTCAAGTCATATTTTTATCGTCCGTAAGTTGCGACCAACCCACAATAATTATGTAAATACTATTTAAAAGAAGGTGCTGGTATTTCATAACACAGGTTTGTAGCTTACTATAAATACCAAGCAACTATTACAACGCATACCAATAAACCAATATACCATAAATATAAGTGAATTATGTTTGTACTTTGAACGAATTATCTTTTTTAGGATTCCGTACCCGAAGGGTGCCAAACCCTATTATACTAAGACTTCACTGTCCGTTTGTATGTCTGTCTGTTTGTCACCAGGCTGTTGAAAATTTTACAGATGATGTATTTCTGTTGCCTCTATAACAACAAATACTTACTAAAATAGAATAAAATAAATATTCATGCTCCCTTACAACAAACGTAATTTCATTGCCATTTTTTGCTCGATATTAATGACGTCAACAGGTAGACGCTTCAAATATTCACAGAATGTTTAGTTATATATTTGCTTTAAAATAAATAATGAAATAAAAATAAAATAAATATGTAAGCTCCCATACAGCAAACGCGATTTTTTGCCGTATTTTCTCGATCTTTGTGTCTAATGTTGTGTAGATAATGGTACGGAACCCTTCGTGTGCGAGTCCAACTTGCATTTGGCCGGTTTTTTTTATCTAATGTGTTCTAAGGACGTATTATTTTGTATTTGGATCTTGATATATCTGAAATAAAATATTATTATTGTAACCAATTTAACACAATCGATCGATTGCAATACACCACTCGCACAGCTGATGACATTCTCCCTTTCTCAAAATCCCAAGGTCAATGGACTTTTCTGTCATCACTTCCAGTGTGGCCAGATGAGGCAGTTTATCGTCATTTGGGCTATCTCGGAAGGTGAATTGGCGACCAAAAATTGCAATCTGCGACTAGGCTAAGGCTATCTCAATTTTTTTTGACGACTTTTGTGCTACTTGGGAATTCAGAACCAATTAATTAATTAATTTAACTTCTTTATTCAGATAACACAGATCCAATAATAGTAAGTCAAAACAAAATATAATTAATTTACTTTTCCTAACTTAAAATAATAGAAACTATCGCTTTTTATCAATAAGTTAATGTATTACTTGTGCAATAGTGTTTTTGTTAATTGATTTTTTGCGTTTTTTTGTTTGACGTGGTTTTGTAGGTGTTCACTGAATATTAAAAGCGGACATGGACCTGTAATTACAATTTAACAAGATATGTTCACATTTTTAAAATTAATTTTGAGAATTTAAAAAAACAGGTGCGTACAAAACTACCAGCGCCACAGTTAAAAAAATTGTCATTTTATTCTGGTGATTTTGGGCTACGACTCTGAAAATTTAGGCGATTTGGGTTATAAGAACTTAGGCGATTTTTGGGCGACTGTTTTTCTAAATTTTGGCGACATTGGCGGCCGACATCTGGCAACACTGATCACTTCACGTTTCACGACCGACCGACAACAACCGACAAGCACCCACCCACCACCTGAACGCGTACCGTAGATTGTGTTCTGTGCCCACACCATAGTAATTCAGTTAAGTTTTGTGCGGCGTACTTTTTACAGTGAAATACGTTGCTGTCTCGCGTAGTAATTTTTATATTAAAATCACCGTAACTCCTAATAGCCTTTATGCAATTTCCAAGGCACTGCTGCTGTTAGAACCTGTACTAACGCACAGGCGCAGTCATAAAAATGCAGTAACTTTTGAAGTTAAGCAGGAAATAAAATATTTATTTATTTATCAAATAATAACGCGTGCTATTGAGATTGCACTGCAGCAGCCGTTATAATTCTAACTGATTACCTATAAGTGGATTACTTCGATAGCGAGTTTCACCGAATCCAGTCCACTCGTGTTTTCGCGTGCAGTTAGCGAAATGGTGATTGAGAAAATATGCTGCATCGGCGCCGGGTATGTCGGTGGGCCCACATGCAGCGTGATAGCGCTCAAATGTCCCGATATCCAAGTGACCGTGTGCGACAAGAACGCAATAAGAATCGCCCAGTGGAATTCCGACAAGCTACCCATTTACGAGCCCGGTCTCGACGAGGTAGTGCAGAAGTGCCGCGGTAAGAATCTATTCTTCTCAACGGACATAGCGAACAGTATCCAAGAGGCGGACTTGATTTTTATATCTGTGAACACGCCTACGAAAACATTCGGTAACGGCAAAGGCAGGGCGGCTGATCTCAAGTACATAGAGGGCGCAGCGCGTATGATAGCTGAGCTGACCACCAGTAACAAAATCGTGGTAGAGAAAAGCACAGTGCCTGTCAAAGCAGCTGAGATTATCATGAAAATCCTCCGTGCTAACACTAAACCGGGTGTTGAGTACCAGATCTTGTCCAATCCTGAGTTTTTGGCTGAAGGCAGCGCAATCGTGGACCTTCTGGAGTCGGAGAGGGTATTAATCGGTGGTGAGGACACCCCTGAGGGTCAGAAGGCCGTACAGGAGCTCTGCTGGGTGTATCAACACTGGATCCCAGCGAAAAACATCCTCACAACTAACACTTGGAGTTCGGAGCTGTCTAAGCTGGCTGCCAATGCTCTACTAGCTCAGAGAATCTCCAGTATCAATTCTCTGTCGGCTGTCTGTGAAATGACAGGTGCTGATGTCTCTGAGGTGGCTCGTGCGGTCGGCAAAGACTCGCGCATTGGCCCTAAGTTCCTAGAAGCATCAATTGGATTCGGAGGCAGTTGCTTCCAAAAAGACATCTTAAACCTCATCTATCTGTGTGAATGCCTGAATTTACCTGAAGTAGCAGCATACTGGCAGCAAGTCGTGGACTTAAACGATTACCAGAAAACCCGTTTCACACGAAAAGTCATTGAATCCTTATTCAACACGGTATCCGACAAGAACATAGCGATTCTCGGTTTCTCATTCAAAAAGAACACCGGAGACACAAGGGAATCTCCAGCCATCTATGTATCAACAACTCTAATAGACGAAGGTGCTAAATTGCATATTTACGACCCAAAAGTGGAAACAGACCAAATTTTCTTTGAGTTGGAGCATCCCCAAGTGACATCTGACCCAGGGAGAGTAAGAAAAAATGTCACAGTACACAATTCTGCTTTCTCAGCTGTTAGCGGCGCCCATGCTATAATCCTGTGTACCGAGTGGGATGAATTCAAAGAGCTGGACTTCAAAAAGATATATGAAGTTATGATGAAGCCGGCGTACATATTTGATGGGAGGAAGATCCTGAATCACGAGGAGCTCCTGAACATGGGGTTCCACGTCCAGACCATCGGGAAACGGCTATCAAGGACAGGCAGCTTACGAGCAAAAGGCTGCAAACCACAACCTTAAGATAAGTTGGTAAGTGAATACATTAGTTATGTAATAATAATACTATTTATTTATTTCAGATAACATTGATCCATTTAATTAGTAGGCACAATATTATCTACAGTTTGGTTAGTGAGCAGAAAAACCAAAACTAAAAATTAATTACTTCCGATTACATAAGCAGAGAGAGAGAGTATGGGCATTATCACCTCGCGTGTCCACCGCGGATTGGCGATTTCAAGCGCTGAGGTATGTGAATAGCCCAGACACAGGTTTCCTCACTATGTTTTCCTTCACAGTTAGCGAGTCGTATTGCTGCTATAACTTCACAAATGTACATAACTTAGAAAACAAAGTGCCCGTACATGCCTGCACTGGCAATCGAACCTGAGTCTCTCGCTTCCGAGTCCAATGTTCTACCCACTAGGCTACCGCTCCAGTTCGAGTTCGAGTCCGAGTTCTTCTATGTGCAACGATTCTCTGGAGGCTGCAAAATTGGTAGAGCTCGTAAAGCGCAAATTTAATCAATTAACCACCACCTTATTCGTCCACTGCTGGAAATAGGCCTCCCCCAAGGCACGCCACCTCTTTCTGTCCTCTCGGCCATCCACATCCAGCCTCCGCCAGCAATGCGCCCCGGATCCTCGGTCGAACACAGAACAAAAGTTGTTATAATTAAGGAAGTGGAATTCGGTATTTGACACGATCAACAATAAATTATTTCATTTATCAATAAATCATCAATAAATTATTTCATAATATGCTCGATTAAAACAAAAATTACATAATACCTTGAAAAATGTATCTCTTTTAGTCAATTACTAGTTATTACAAATTTTAAATAGATTAAATATAAAACGAGTGCTCTGAAATGTGACGTCATAAGCCAGTATTTTCATACAAAATTCCGCCTTAAAAGTAACTCATTTGATATTTTGTCAAATACCCAATTGTGAGTGAAACCTAGTGTAAAACTACATAGGTACATACATACATATACTCACGCCTGTATCCCAGAGGGGTAGATAAATACCAGGGACTGCCACTTGCCACGATCCTGACAGATCACTGTCGCTTCCTCAACATTCATTAGTCGTTGTATGTATGCACGCACGCCGGTTTTGTAAAACTAATTAATCATTAAATGAGATGAGATGAATAATTAATCTGCAGATTGCTGGCCTGTGATTCAACAGTTCAATGGACTGACAGCTTGTATACCGCTGCTTAGCTGCTAAACCGGTTGGCAATACAACATCCAAACTGAAAACTAAGAAACGAGCTGAGGCGCGAGACACACAGATGGGACGGACGTGGGACGGGACCAAGAGCGACCGCGCGGCGCAAGGACTGTGGTCTGTGACTCTATACATCTTACCGCGCCCTCACCCCACGTCCCATCTGTGTGTCTCGCGCCTAAGTCTCATTTAAGTTGATTTAATTGTTTTTCTTATTGTGCTAAAACATCCATTACCGTATGTAGTAGCTAAGTACGTCTTTGTGTAAAGAAAATATTAGTTCCGTACCTAATAATAATAATAACTGCAAATGGCGGCACAGCGGTGGTAGTCTAGTACAGCGGTGGTATCTTAGTACAGCGGTGGTATCCTAGTACAGCGGTGGTATCCTAGTACAGCGGTGGTAGCCTAGTACAGCGGTGGTAGCTTAGTGGGTAGAACATTTGACTCGGAAGCGAGAGACCCAGCTCCGATTCCCAGTGCGGGCATGTACCTACCGAAACTACCGATTTGTTTTCTAAGTTATGTACATTTATGAAGTTATAGTAGCAATCATCATCAACCCATTATGTCCCCACCGAGGGGCACGGGTCTCTTCCCTGAGGAAGGTATAGGCCATACTCCACCACGGGGGCCAAGTCCGGATTGGTCGAGGCTTGTAGACTAGTGGCTCGTCTACTGTCAGAAGTTGTCAAGCCGCCCTAAGGCCTCTGACTTGGCTTAACGACTGCCATCTATCGACGGCAGCCGGCACCAACAGCTTAACGTGCCTTGCGAAGCACGGAACCGCTCGGAAAAATGCCACTAGCGTTAGGCATAGATGGCGACCCATCCATGCACTGAACGCGCCCTGTGTTGCTTAACCTTCGTGATCGTTTAAGATCACTCAGGCAGCCGGGGCTACGAGCGATAGTAGCAATACTACTTGCTAATAGTGAAGGAAAACATCGTGAGGAAACCTTTTACTTTTTATCAAGTTGGCCGCCTTACGCACGCACGCCAGTTTTGGGTCGTAAGCAGCCTATATACCTAAGCCCCACTGTAGGGCACAGGCCTTCTCTCAGGGAGAGAGTATGGGCTTGATCACCGCGCGTGCCCATTGCGGATTGGCGATTTCAAGCGCTGAGGTATGTGAATAAATCAGACACTCAGGTTTCCTCACGATGGTTTCCTTCACCGTTAGCGAGTGGTATTGCTACTATAACTTCACAAATGTAGGTACATAACTTAGAAAACCAAGTCATGGGTACATGCCCGCACTGGGGATCGAACCTGGGTCTCTCGCTTCCGAGTCCGATGTTCTACCCACTACCAACGCTCAGCAAGCATAAAGTACATCAATATCAATTTATCTTTTCGCACGCTACCTCGTCCAGTGAACAGTGTTTGTTTGGCTGTTACTAATTGGCACTCATGTAGAGAAATTAAACAGCTGCATCATTTCACATTTGTTTTGTAGATCGGCCTGATAATGCATGTCTGATATGTATTATATTAATCTCCTAACATCTGTTACGTATGACGTCATTCTATTTATTACCCTTTCTGCGGATGTACTGAACATTGACGCATGGCACTCAATACCGTTTGCATAATTGAATCGTGTGATTTTAAAACGACACATGTCCTTTCATTACAACTTTGCAGGGAATAGAAAAAACTGTTTTATTCAAATACTAATATCTACAACAGCAATATTTTAGCACATTATATTGATTTCTGTATGAATAAACTACAATTTTTTTTCCTAATGTAAATCAATAGGTATACACCTACCGGTAGGTGTAAATAATTTAATAAAAAAAAAATGGGCAAGTGTTATTTTAAAAACACATGTGACTTGTGTTGTTTTAAAATCACACGATTCAATTATACTCTCATTAAGGTACTTAGTACAGGAGGAGAAATCCCATACAGTATTAACAGACTTCCAAAAAACGGCCAAGTGCGTGTCGGGACACGCGCAGCGTAGGGTTCCGTAGAAAGGGGGTTTTTATCTGCTTTACAGACTAACATCTTAATCAACGTAATTTTCAATGGATTTTGTACGAAGTTTTCCTTTTACAAGTTGGTCGTCTATTACTCGTTGATTTGTAAAGCCTACTCAGCCGTGATAGTTTTCCTTTCAAGTTCATTATATGTGCTACTACCCTGAATTTGATCATGTTTCTACAATCAACCGTTTAGCCAGGAGAGGGAGGGGGGGGGGGGGACTGCGGGGAGGATGCGCTAGCTCTGATAGGTTCACTCGACCTATGCATAAGTTTTATGTCAAGGATTATCTCAAAACAATTGTTTGGCAGTTAGGCGTTAACCTAGCCAGTCATTTCGAGTTTAGACGTAAATATGTCTTGAAGGTTACGATAAAACATCTAATTCTTATGTCTGCATGTTATAATATTATATTTCTATCTAAGCTGATTCTATATAAGCAGGTACTGCCTAAAATGTCTTAGTTTTCTTACAAGTAGAGTCCTAAAACGCTTTGTATATGTTTAATTGGCATAATCGCTAGCCCTAAGTCACATTTATTACAAGCTTTGTCATGTTTGCGTGCTTGCTGTTGATAGAATATTCTTTATTTTTAATGTAGACAGAGATTACATTTAAAACTTAAAAAACTTGCCTTGACCTGCTGACAATACTAATTAATAGATAAAATACGTGACCGGAAAGCTTAACGATGCCCACTATATGGTGGCCTTTGTACACTTAGCGGCTTGCGAGATTTGCTGTGTTATTTGACACTCTATTCCGTGTACCATAAGAGCTAAATTAGCCTTCGATTCCTCGAGCCTTGGATGAAGGCCGTTCGTCGCTTTGAGCGTCCGAGATGCATCATCGATGAGATGTTTAAACAATTTCATACCTACAATTATTTGTGCTTTTACCTTGTACATTTCTGAGAATCAAGGTTCAGGGATTGGCTGTCGATCCTGTAGATTTTGCTGAACAAAAAAATGTTTCGAGTGCCCTTTTTAGGGTTCCGTACCCGAAGGGTGCCTAACGGGACCCTATTACTAAGACATCACTGTCCGTCTGCCTGTCTGTCTATCACCAGGCTGTATCTCATGAACCTAGAACCGTGGTAGCTAGGCAGTTGAAATTTTCACAAAGGATGTATTTCTGTTGCCACTATACCAATAAATACTAAAAACGGAATAAAATAAATATTTAAGGGGGGCTCCCATACAACAAACGTTGTCTAAAGACAGCGCTCGCCATCTAGCGGCCATCTATGTTACCTTCACAGTGCCGATGTCATGTCGTTAAATGTCAATGTTAAACGCTTCTTGTTGGTTTCTATAGATGGCGCTGTTCTCAAATTCGATCTTTGTCTAATGCTGTATAAACAATGGCGCGGAACCCTTGGCCGTTTTTATTTTTTTTATTTTTACATTTTGGGGGATGCTTCTATTGGTCTCATCTTCGAAGGGCTTTTTCTCTTGAACCGTATTAGGGGAACAGTTGATCTCAGAATACGTGTTATTATGACCGCAGTATGAAGTGATCGACGGCAATGCAAGTGCAAAACAGCTCGTTCCCGTGACGTGGCCGGACCTTTTTTTGCGCTGTTATAGTCTCTAAAGTATTTAAGGTTTACTAGATGGGTTCGATTCCCACTGGAGGCCGCCGTGTTTGATTTGTACGAATGGCCTCAGGCTGGGTGTATTTCCACGTTTGTGGTGGGCGCCTTGCCTGGTCACCATAGCGCAGGGTATCCTAGTTTGGGACCAGGACAAGTGATTGTGTTGTGTGGAAGTTATTGTTTGTTTTAGTTTGCATCGTTACGCTGAAATTGCGTCGGAAGTCGCCGGTGCTTTAGGAAAACGCTTTATGCTTTGCCCAATTAATCGTCCCGCAACTCCCGTAAGTGACAAATGACCGTAGAAACGAACAAATTTAACACAACGTTATCTCTGTATGTCTCCACGACGGAAACCGATAATACTTAGTTCAAATAACGTGGAGATTACGGCGATTTTACGATGGTCATAATGCTCCGTGCAATAACGTTAACTGCCATGTAATTTTTAATTGGTGTAGTAAATACTATAGTGTGCCTAATAAGTAATATGGTTTCACTCACGTTATTCACTCACTAACAACTTTGACGTTCATTAAGTAAACATTTTGTTTTTACAATGAATAAAAATATTTGAATTGAATTGAATTGAATTGAATTAGCTAATCGCAACTTATTTGTATAATGCAGCCTATTGCGTCCCACTGTAGGGCACAGGCCTTCAATCACCACGCGTGAGAGAGTATGGGCTCAATCACCACGCGTGCCCACCGCGGATTGGCAATTGACATTTCATTTTTTTAGCATACGTATTTTATTGTCTTAAAGGAAACTAGATACAAAATAAAACGACCCATATTTTTTTATTTTCTAAAACACGCATGTTTTCTTATATTTTATATATTTTAAAGTTTAAAATATTTTTACCGGAAGTGACGAAACAACGAGGCTCACAATACGTTTTCTTTTGCCTAACATCCTAAAAAAACATAGTTACGAATGTCATTTTAGTATTGCCAGGGCCATGTTAAAAAACAGTTTCTGTATTTTTTTAACATCTGCAAATGTGTTTTTCTTTTATACAATTATATCAGCTTAGTTTAATTCATCATCCCTTATGTATGTAGTTGTTCCTTTTTTTTAATGCACTTTGTGTTGGCAAAGTCTTTATCTGCGTTCGGAGTGTTTTTGCTGCCAGTTTGTTACTTTTGTAGCTACTTTTTCAAGGTTATTTATAATGGTAAGTATGGTAACCCTGATACTTATGTTGTGTGGCTTGCTAGATTTTTTTTTATCGTGGCACAGGCATGTTGAGAGCCATGGTGTGACGTCATCAGCGTATTTTTGTGTTTTTACCATTTTCTCGGAAATGCAACCACAGAAAAAACTGAAATAAATTTTTACGTGCTTTACAAAGCCAAATCTCGAAATGGTTTTCGAATTAGAGCTCCATACAATTTTGAAATGTTGTCAATTTCTAGCGCTGATATATGTGAACACCTCAGACACTCTGGTTTCCTCACGATGTTTTCCTTCACGGTTAGCGACAACAAATTCACAATACATACAAACAATCATACATACACAAACTCACGCCTGTATCCCAGAGGGGTAGGCAGAGACCAGAGACTTGCCACTTGCCACGGTTCTGACAGATTACTTTCGCTTCCACAACATTAATACGTGCAACGACTGTATGCACGCACGCAAATCTACGTAATTTAGACAACAAAGTTCGATTAACAAATTCACGAATTAACTAATGCACGGGGTTCGATCATCTGAATCTTTTGACATACGTCGTGGTTTCGATTCCTGCTCGGGGCCGCCGTACCAGGCAAGGACATCACAAACATGGACGAACACCCAGACTAAGGCCATCTGTATGAACCGAAGTGCAAATTGAGTTTTTTAAGATTTTTTTTTTTTTAAATTATTAAAAACTGAAAACACTGAATTTGCACTTTGGTTTATATAAATGGCCTTAGTGTGGGTGTTCGTCCATGTTTGTGATGTCCTTGCCTGGTTACCATATCACAGGGTGTCCTTGTTTGAGGCCAGGACAAGTGATTGTGTTGTGTAGATTGTTATGACATTTAGATTTTACTTTTTATAATTTTTTTTATGCAGCCTCTGATTTTTTTTTACGAATTTTTTTTTCACAAAGTAAATACTTAAGTAACGTTCTGTCACGCTCTTTTCTGAGAAATTAGAAGAGTCAGCACTACAGTTAACTATTTACTTAGCTAAATTCTCAATTCAGAAACTGGCCCCATGTATTTTTTGTAATTAATTTTACTTTGACGAAACCTGCGGGTGTACTTTGTATTGGATTTGTTTCCCTTTGTATTGCATTTTGTTGTAACTTTTGTATTTTTAGTAAAAAATAAGATCGCTATTTGTTTATTCAATGACATGTTGCATACTTAGCCATGGCTGAATGTAACTAATGGTAAATTTGTTTCTTTACAGGTAAACTAAAATGTTACAATACGTCAAAGCAATGAAGCTTACCGTAAGTTTATTTAATGTATAAGTAAGTATCTTTTTGTAAGCAAAACGATACTTTATATTACAATGACTATAAACTAGACACCAGTATTTATTTAAAAGAAAAGAAGCAAGATAAATACAGGAAGTTAACACCGCTAACAACTACCTAGTATTAAGCTCGCCTTTGTACGCAATTTTTTTTATTAGTACAATAAAGAATTTTTCAATTCAATTGCATGAACGCGTCGATTTCGTTTCATTTGAAGCTTACTGTAAGTTTACTGTGTAATTAAGTATCTTTTTGTAAGCAAGACGTGTTACAATGATAATTGCATGAACGCGTCGATTTCGTTACATTGCCGCTTCGTGTCTGCGCGCGCGCACGAATCAAATTTTCTATGCATCAATGGCATGAGATAACAGGTGCCCAAGTCTCATTTTTGAATAGAACGAAAGTGTAACAATCACTGCTGTTTTTGGACACTATTTCTAGTCGGGTTTCCTCATGCCGTTGATGCATAGAAGATTTGATTCGTGCGCGCGCGCAGACATGAAGCGGCAATGAAACGAAATCGACGCGTTCACGCAATTACCATTGTAATACAATGCATTTACAGAATCAACACGTCTTGCTTACAAAAAGATATTAATAATTACACAGTAAACTTACAGTACTTAGCTTCAAATGAAACGAAATCGACGCGTTCATGCAATTGAATTGAAAAATTCTTTATTGCACTACAAAAACAATTTCTTACAAAGGCGAGCTTACTTATACTTTATTGCACACATAAAAGACATACATAAAACATGAAATTTACAAAAAAATGTGTACATGGCGAGACCACCCAACCCTCGTACAACAATAATTACTTGAATTGTATAATAATAAATTATAATATCAAGTAGGATTAAAACAGTTTCGATTGTAAATTTTAAAGATATAGGGTGGAACGTGTGCAATAATTTGTGTGGAAATTGTATAATACAGGGTGCCCCACTAATAAGAGCCAAGCCACTAACGAAAAAAAAACTATCGTATCTTTTAAATTTTGGGGCTTAAAATAAATGGTTATAAATTAATTATAAAATAAATATTTTTTTTACATAGGCATGTTATTCTTAAGTATGTATTAGATCCGAGGCATCTTTTGTATTAATAATTTATTATTGATTTTATATTTCAGTAGGTTAAGTATTTAACGAAAGGCAACAACTATGCAAATAATAAAAAAACCTCAAGTACTCAGAAATAACAAATTACAAATGCCTATAGCAGCTGTCTGCTTTTCTTATGGCCTAGTAGTAGCGAATCAATTTGTCTGTCTAATAATTTAGTCAATTGTTGGTTACGCAATTGTTGTTTTTAATATATTACAAAACGGAATAAATGAATTGAATGAACGAGTGTCTCGATATATAATTTTTTTGTATTTTGTTCCTACGTCACAATTTATATTAAGTACGATATTTTTAATTATTCCTCGAAAAAAGTATTAAGCATAATGTATAAATAGGCGAGTATACGCAGTGTATCGAAATCCACTTACTTTCTTGAAAAAAAAAGGCTTTGTCTTGTAATGCAACACTAACAACTTTTGTATGAGAATGACTTCGAAATCACAAAACAGTTCTTCTTCTCTTCTTCTTCAGCATTTGTTTGCCCACTGTTGGACGTATGCGTCTTCATAACGACGTCAGATACGTACATAGGTCATACGCAAAACAAATGACTGCTGCAAACGCAAGCTGCGACCTGCGACATCAAAATGTAGAGACAGCGCATATTTAATTGCTTTTTCGATGTTTTTGTCATGGAAGTTTTTGATCAACAATTTTTTGATCGTATTGATGCGAAAAAACGAGAAGCTTTACTTGTAGGGAAGTTTAAAGGATTTTGATACACCCTGTATGTAGTTACAATAATGTATAAAAATGTTCTTAAGCTAGGTTCTACGTAGGTGATAATTTGTTATTTTAAGAAAAATGTACTCAAAATTTTAATACCCAATTATTAAATTATAAAATATATTTTTACTATTTAATCTCTTTTTTTATTTTTCAATGGTTTATCTTATCTATTCACAGGTCCGGTCCGTTAAATTAAGAAGTATTCCACACATTAATAAAAACTACTTTTATTATGACATAACATAACATAAACTCACGCCTGTATCCCAGACGGGTAGGCAGAGACCAGGGACTGCCACTTGCTACAATCCTGACAGATCTCTTTCGCTTCCTCAACACTCATTAGTCGTTGCATGCACGCACGCCGGTTTCGGGTACTTTTTATCTGGCCCTTTGTTAATACATCCTCTATTTGGTCAAAGTATGTCCGTCTGGGTCGTCCCTTACCGGCCCTTCCATCCACATTCGCTCGATATATTTGTTTTGTCAATCTTTCTTCCTTCATCCTCTCCACATGTCCAAACCAACGCAACATTCCTTTCTCAATTCTTGTCACTACATCCTCTTTCAGTCCACAACGTTCTCTAATCACACTATTGCGTATCCTGTTATTCAAAGTAACGCCAGACATACTTCTCAAGGACCTCATTTCTACTGCATTAATCCTATTTTCTTGCTTCTTTTACCATACCCAAGTCTCGCTAGCATACATAAGTGTTGGGAGTAGCACTCCATTATGGATAGCCAATCTAGCTCTTTTGGAGATGTTTTGGCCGCTCACAAACACAATGCACCGTTTACACAATTTCCTGCTTTTACTCTTCTTTCTACATCACCTTCACACTTGCCATCCCTGGTAGAGAGGCTCCCCAAATAGACAAATTCTTTCACTTGTTCCACCCTTTCACCTCTAATCCTTATCTTGCACTCAGTCATTTCATCATCTTTTTCGAACACCATTACTTTTGTCTTACTCACATTAATGTTCATTCCTTTCCTATTAAACGCCTCATCCATTACTGCTACGTGTGTCTGCAGGTCTTCAACCGTCGATGCGAACAAAACCTGATCGTCGGCGTATAACAAGCATTTGACCAGTAGCTCACCCATCCTTATTACCTTATTATGAGACCAAATGAAATCGCTAAGAAAATAGCAGCTGTTCGCGATTTTATCGTTGGTTCCATTGTAAAAAAATATTAGGGGTTAAAGTATGAAATTGCCGTTTTATTGCAATAGGTTCTTTGAATTGACATAGAATCTTCATGGTTTGAGGATTTCGAATGAAACTTTTTTCAAATGGTTTCTATGATGTTCTTTTTTTAAAAATGTGAGACTTTCAATTGTTTTTGTTATTCAATTTAGACAAGGAAGATGGATACTGCGAAAATTCGAGTGATCATGAGGCACCCATTTTTCGTATTTTTTTATTTTATTGATTTGACGCAAGGTAACGTTAAACCATGCCGCTAATTCCTGGGTAGTTTGACTAGGGTCGGCTTCCACTATCTCTCTTAATTCATCGTTATTCACCTGTGTGGGCGGTCTTCCTCGTGGCTCGTTCTTTAAGTCGAAATTTCCATCACGAAAGCGTTTAAACCAAAATCGCACGGTGCGTTCATTAGTAGACCCCTCTCCAAACGCAGCATTGATATTGCGGGCTGTTTCTGCCGCGTTAGTTCCGCGTCGGAACTCGTATTAAAAAATCACTCGAATTTTCGCAGTATCCATCTTTCTTGTCTAAATTGAATAACAAAAACAATTGAAAGTCGATATTCAAATGTTTCACATTTTTTAAAAAAAGAACATCATAGAAACCATTTGAAAAAAGTTTCATTCGAAAACCTCAAACCATGAAGATTCTATGTCAATTCAAAGAACCTATTGCAATAAAACGGCAATTTCATACTTTAACCCCTATTATATATTGATGATTAAAACAACCCTTTTCACTTTGGATCCACTATGCAGTTTTCTATTGACGCAAATCGATATAAAACAAACAATATTTTTTTTGGTCACGGTATTATTCTTTCAGAATGCCAAGACAAACGCACGTGAAATTGCTTTGAATGGACGAGACGAATTTGACATATACAATGTATTAATAGGTATTAGTCAAGAAATTTTGTTTGCTTACAAAGGCTCACAGGTCTTGTGTTCGAATCTCAGAAGGATGCCGTAGGTACCTACTATGATTTGCACCAATGGAATTCAGGTCAACAATAGATTATTTTACGGAGTGATCTAAGATGAGTTTACGGATTATAGACGTGCATCGATGATAGATTATAAGTAAAATGCAAATCTGTTCGAATTATCTAGATATCCTGCATTACAGACTGCAAGATCTATCTGAAAGACTGAGCGGGAGAACCTATGAAGATTCAAAGTAGCAAAAATATTAAAATGTATGAAACAGTATGAATGTATGTATGAGTCATATTCTTTTCCCCATAGTACCTAAGTTGTTATTATTGTCATTTTCAGATATATATGGCGCGTTTTACGTACGTACTAATACTTAGCTAAGTAATCTAACACTAGGAAACAATGTAATTCTCCAATAATTCACGTAATCCTTGGCTAATTGTTTATTTGAACCTAATCTCTCGCTATAGGATTAAAGCTGTTGATTGGATTATGATTCTGGCTATCATACATGACGGAATGACGGAGGATTCTAAAGGACCCGATCGGGCAACCAAAGCAGTGGTTCCTTTCAAGGTCAGGAAGGTACCGACCCAATACAATCTAATCATCAAACAAAATCGTGTGCGTCTCTCGACTGCTCGGCCGCGGCGTATTTTCAAAAAAAGTTAGGTATGCCAAGATTTTGTAAAAATTTGTCAAAGTCGATTCCCGAAATTGAATTTGTAGATGAGGGTTTGAACGTGGCCGCGCCATCAAAACGCGGACTGCTGCGCGGCCACGGAGATCTTTAAAAGTAAACGTTGCAGAGACCATTGAGTTACAGAGACTTGAAAATTTCAAGTCGGGTAAAGAACGGATTTAATTTGTAAAAATATAGAAAAAAAGAGATTACACTACACCAAAAGAGTTCTCTAAGACGCTTTTTCAATGAGATACCGGCGATTGCGTGTTTTTCGCCGTTTCGTCTGCGCTGCCAGGGGAATTTAAACTCATAGTGCATCGCGCCCGATCGCAGCCGCGCGCGATAGATCGCGTGCGACTGACGCGCGCGGCTGATGCGACAATAGTTATTGTATGAAAATGTATGGCGCCGTTTTTGTCGTCTGACTTTGGAAACAGCGCCATACATTTTCATACAATTACTATTGCCGCATCAGCCGCACGTACGATCAGTCGCGCGCGGCTGCGATCGGCCGCGATGCACGGAAGTCTACCTTTAAATATAAACCAGGGACCTTGAACCTCGTATGGTGTACTGTAATCTCTTTGAAAAATTCCGATCTAGGCTTTACAAAATATTTCAGACCTCGATCGACGACGCTTTTTCAGCGAGACATCGGCGATTACCTACGTGTTTTTCACGGTTTCGCCTGTGCGGCCATAAGGTTTAAGTCTCACAGAGGTCAAAATATAACTCTAGGACCCGTTTAGTGTGATGTAATCTCTTTGATAAATTGAGATCTAGGTGTAGGGTTCCGTTTGCGAAATATTAAGCGCAAACTTTTGTCCTAGCAGGGCGTCAATCTCATGGCTAAACGGATGATTGTAGAAACGTAAAAAAAATTCAGGCACAACATATAATGAACTTAAAAGGAAAATTATCACGGCTAAGTAGGCATAACCTTTGGATTTGGTGCGTGTAATGTAGAAGCAGGCTCGTGTTACCTTAATATAATCTGTTACCGTATGTAGGTAATCTGGTCACAATTTTAATCAAGTAATGTCTAAGGCCTGTTTGCATAGATTATTTCGTGATTATCAGTTGTACACAGTAGTACAGTTGTACCTGCTTGATCAATTAAGGCATTTATCTTATCTTTGGTTTAGTGGTAAGGTACGTGCTTAATAGCACAGCTGTTGTGGGTTCGGTTCCCGCACGCAGCAGTGTATTTTGGTATAAGTAGATGGCCTCTGTTTAGGTGTTTTCAAACGAAACATATAGGTATTTAATAATGTAACAAAAAATTGAAAAAAGTTTATTCGCCTAGCAAATAATTATTTAACCAGCAAAATAAATGAGCAGCGAAACGTGGTCAGCAAATAAATAAAAAATTTGTACAGATTAATGGTTAGCAAATGAGTTCATGTTAATATGGTAAGCAAATTAATTAATATGTACAATGTAACTAGGGAATGCTATCTCGTTCTCGCGAGGTCTTGTTTTCGCGAGATCTCTGCCTTATTTATTGAAATTGATCTCGGCCGAAAAATGGGCGAGATCTCGCGAGTTTAACGATATTGCACTCGAGCATAAAAACAGACTGTAAGTAGACGTAGATGCAGAATATTATGCGGGTGTATGAGAAAGTTAGGAAATTGGTGAAACTTTTTAAAAGATCACCTACTAAAACTGATACTCTGCAAATATACATAAAGCAAAAATTTGGATACCACAAGCACAATACCTATGTTTGGACAAATAAATGTATTGATCGATTGATTGATTGGAAAAGATATAAAGTTGTAACTTGATTGTAAAACTCAATGGTCCAGCTTAGCAGACATGATCTGGTTATCTGGCCAGCAAAATAAGAAGCCGTTATGTGAACTAAACAAGCCTTTCATTTGATTGGTATATTTTGTTAATTAATCTCCAATTTCTAATAGATCTCTGAGTAGGCATAGGTTTCTATAATTGATAATAATATCTCAGTGTAATAGTCAACTTAACGTACTTAGTTATTAATGAGTTTCATTTTAATTTTTGACTTCTTGTTGTTTTGTTATAAAATTATACTGTTTTATTATTAAAAGACTTTTGTTTGATATTAGAAGAGAAGACTGGTTGTTTGTTTCATTTCTTACCTATTTGATTGGATACGTCAAAGTTTACTACATAAAATTTATAAAAAAAAAAGATAGATAGGTACGTCAAACCATGTTAAATACATAAAAGTTTATTGAAATCAATCGTAAAAATAAAGGTTTATTTCATAATATCTATAATTCTTCTTAGTTTTTTCCTAATTTATTCAAATATTGTGATTATTTGCGAGAATAAACACACAAAACTGCCAATCTTGCGAGATCTCATGGTATTGTTATTCATATACTCGCGAGATCTCTCCTGAGCCCCAATGTCCCAATAAAATAAAATAAAAAAATGTCACGAGATTGCATTTCCTAAATTTGGAAACTAATCAATTTAGAATTTTCTGCTCCTCAATTTGATTATTTTGCAGCTCAGTTTGAATTCATTTCCGACCATACCCTAAAACACTCGATAAATGCTGATTAAAATTGTCTGTGGTGGAGATTTTACAAGGAAAAGACGTAGACGTACGATTCCTCTTTATAGAAGCTGGCTGGCAGAGCCTTCTAGTCATATTTTGAAGGGAATCGTTACGTTTTGTTTTAGATGCCAGTCGATCCCCAGAGGAAATCGATGAAAAAGGAGTAATAAAAAATAATATATTTTCCCTTAAACTGGGTTTTAATAAAGTAGAGCGTTGCATTTTGGTGCGAGCGCCGGGTATTAATAAATATTGCAATACAGTAGATACCCAACCAAAGATTAAATAAACAGCTCCTGAGGACTGTTTGAAGGAATCGTGTTCTTATAAGTACGTAAGGCCATTTTAGTCAACGTAGATAGCATTTTTAGTTACCTAAAAAAGATGAAATTCGAAATTATTACGTTTAGAGCACCTTTTTCTTCCGCCTGTTTCTTTCGTCCATCCTCCCCCGCTCTCCTGGCTAAAAGGTTGATTGTAGAAAAGTGAAAAAATTAAGGGTTTCGGCTAAGTGGGCTTTACAAGTTAACGAGGAATGGGCGACCAACATATAAAAGGAAAATTTAATTAATATCCATAAAAAAATATTTTATTGCATTACAAAACCGTAATACTTATTACTGATCGTTTAATACCCGTTTTAAATGCTTGTGATAATTATTCCTGTTTGGTAAATGCAGCAATGCTTAAAAACAGTCTTATTTATAAAAACACGACTCCTTAAAACACTCCTCAAATCCTGTTTAATTAGTCGGTGGTAAGAAGAAAAACTTTTCCAGACTAGGTATTTAAACTATAACACTGAAACAGTTCAAAACCGGTAACAGATTTCATAAAACATGAAAATTACACAATTTTAAAAAGAGACTGGATCTGCTTATTAGATGAGTCAGTAAACAAGTAGGTACATGTGTGGGAAAAAACTAAGTTCACTAATAATAAACAGTTCTGGGAACAGCGGACGCAATCAAGACAGGTTTTTTTGCAACAAAACAGAAGCTTATTAGGGTTCTTGTAAGCGACGCTCATACCTACTTTGTTGTTTAAATAAAATTGTAGGTACTAATACACAACTGTATGAATATTTAGGGTATTTTTGTTTAGTTTATGTGAATTTTAAGGTAGTTTTTGAAAAGGCAGTCTACGGCCATTATCCATGACTTGTGTAATCCGCTCTCGCAAATATATCGCATAAAAAAGTTTAAAGTGTGTTTCGGTTGTTCTAAACATCATCCTCCACCAGCCACAGTGTCCTTCGAGCCGGATTATATGTTTAGAACGCCAACCGCGCCGCGCATTATGGTAAATACGCGCAGTTCAGTGCAGCGCGAACACGCGCGCCACGAGGTGGATAACCGCAAACCTGATGGTGCCCTGCCGCTAGTGAAACCCCAGGACCCTTCTTCGAATTTAATTACTACGAAGACGAAAGATAGTGATACGATCAAGAATCCTATTTTGAGTCGACCAGCTATGCCAGCTAGCAGTATTAAATCGGAACAACCGCTGCCACCACCCGTATTACGCGAAGACGAGCGTCGGAGCTTGAAATCCATTAAAGGTTCCACTTCGTCAATACGAGCGAAACGGCAGCAACTTATCCTGGAGGCTGAAAGGCAGAAGGCGCAGATTCGCATGGAACTTATTGACAAAAAGCTAGATGCCGATCTAGCTAGCCTAGACGAATACAGTTCACACGATGGTAACCAAAGTCGAAGCCGCGTTGAAGAATGGATGGACCGCAGCTATCAGGAGCTGACCAAAGGCCTGCCTGCCCCCGAAGATGGTCTACACAAGGGTGAGCAGTGCCAAAAAGCTGGACCGTCGACGGCACCCTATGTACCGCCGTCACAGTATGCGCGGGCGCCGTGTTTGGCACCGCCTGCGTTGAACCCGGCCGGCTCGCCCGCGCCCTCACAGGCGCCGGCCGCCGCCGCCAGCACAGATGGTACAGTCCAGATGCTAGCCAGCGCGCTGAGAGATCTCGCCGCTGCTTCCACCAGTCACGCGCCGGGCGCGAACCTGCTGAGCCGTATGTGCACGCCCCGGGAGCTCCCAGAGTTCTCCGGCGACCCTTTGGAATGGCTACAGTTCAAACACGCGTTCGATGAATCAACGGAGCTATGTAGTTTCACATCAAAGGAAAATATGTGGAGATTGAGAAAGTGCCTTCGTGGAGCCGCTAAAGAAGCCGTATCAGCTCTGCTCGTGAGTGCATCGTCTCCTGAAACTATTATGTCCACATTGAAGTTAAGGTTTGGAAATCCTGAGTACATCTTATCGAAACTTGTGCACGAAATTAAAAAGTTACAGCCTATGTCTCAAGATTACCACAAAGAAATTGTGCCCTTCTCGGTCAAAATACAGAACTTCATGGAAGCTGTACGCGCAGTCGGCCGAGAGGAATACCTACAAGGTATCAGTGTTGCATCAATAATATTAGCGAAAATACCTACCGTTCTATTATCCAAGTGGTCAGATTACAGTTTCATACCGATAACAGAAGGCAAGAAGTCACGTTTGACAATATTAAGCGATTTCCTGAAGGATGAAGCTGTTAAAGTTTCTACTACGTCGAATACCTACTTTGCGCCTACGCGCAGCGACCAACATAAACATAAAAATAACGAGTACGCTCAACAACGCTCGCAAACAATATTGATGCACACGAGTGAAAAAGATGAATGCTTATTCTGCAAAACTAGTTCGCATAATAAGATAACAGCCTGCAATAAATTCAAGAAGGCTTTACGCAAAGTACGTTGGCAATTTGTAAAACGCAGTGGCTTATGTTTTAAATGCCTACTTTCCCGTCATGACCGAGATACCTGCCCAGCCCCCGCCTGCGACAAGGACGGCTGTGGCCAGCCACATCACCCGCTGCTGCACTGCCCCACGTCCACTGAGCGGCGCTCCGAGACCCAGCTCGCGCCGCCGCCGGCGCCCGCGCCGCTGGAGCGGCAGCCGGCGTCGGCGATGCCGGTGCCTACGTCACCCGCGCCGCCGGAGCGGCAGCGGGCCTCACCGACGTCTGTGCCTACTCCCGCTGTCGCCGCCGCCAGTTCCAGTGAAGTAGTGTCGAACATAAACGTAAGCGACAGCGAGTGCAAAGTGTTATTGAAGGTAGTGCCTATACGTATACATAGTGCTAACGGTATAATCCATTCCAGCGCTTTACTCGACGACGGGTCGACGATTTCGTTGATAAGCGATGAACTAGCTGAGCGCGCGGGTTTGCGCGGCCAGCCCGAGATGTTACGCGTACGCGGAGCCTGGAATGAGGAACTATCTTGCGAATCGATCGTAACGAATGTAAACCTATCAGGTATGGACGATAAGATCTATTCTATTAAAGCTCGTGCCGTAAAGAATTTAAATTTACCTGTGCATAATATGTCTACAGTAGATTGCAATAAATATAAAAGTCTGCACGCTATTAAACATCTGTTATGTACTACTGATTTAAAACCTGAAATTTTACTTGGTCAGGATAATTATCATCTAATTATACCGATAGAAATAAATATAGGTAATTCTATTGAGCCGTTCGCTGCACTCACTCCCCTGGGTTGGTGTGTTCATGGTAGGTGGCACGTGCCGCGGAGCGCTTCTAGGTGCACGTCCGCCCGCGCCGCCGCTCACGCGACGCTGTTGTTGGACGCGGCGCGCTGTGCAGCGCCCGCGCCCGCTCCCTCGTGCCAGCGAGACCGGCAGCTGCAAAATCTACACGACGAGGTGAAGCGCTCATTCACGTTGGATTCAATGGGCATTTGTGGTAAGCCTCGTCAGAATAAAAATGATGTACTTGCTGTAGCTATGCTGGAAAAGACCGCCAAGCTCGTTGATGGCCAGTGGTGGGTTGGATTGCCGTGGAAGAACGATGACTGCTGCATGCCTGACTCCTACCCGACGGCGCTGAAAAGGCTGAAAGGTATAGAGAGGAAGATGGAAAAGGACCAAGGTTTTTCAGAAAGGTACAGAGATAGAATTAAACATTTGTTAGAAAATAATTTTGCTAGGGAATTGGCGGAAACTGAAACTACCACGAAAACGTGGTACTTACCTCATTTTGGGATTGATAATCCCAACAAGAAAAAACTGCGATTGGTTTTCGACTCGGCTGCAAAGATAAACGGTTTATGTCTTAATGACTACTTACATACAGGCCCGGATTTGCTGCCATCACTGTTTGGAATAATGCTGCGCTTTAGGGAACAATTAATAGCAATAACAGGTGACATCAAAGATTTCTTTCTCAGGGTCAAAGTTCAGCCGGCCGACCAACACGCGTTTAGGTTTCTGTGGAGAGATAGTCTCACGGAAAAGGTAAAAACGTACATAATGTCATCTCTAATATTCGGTGCAAACTGTTCTCCTTTTGTAAGTCAGTATATAAAAAATAAAAATGCTGAGCGCTATGAGTCATCCATGCCCGAGGCTGTGCGTGCTATACAAAAGTCGCACTACATGGACGACTATATAGATAGTTTGCCCGATGAAGAGAGTATTATTGAGATGGTGAAAAATGTTTCACATATTCACCAGCAAGGCGGGTTCCAGATTCGTAACTGGACCAGTAACAGCGTTCAAGTATTGAACTCTGTGCCTAAAGAAACTTTAGGTACAGCAGCGGTCAAATTTAAAATTGGTCATCACTTGGAAGGGGAACGTACTCTCGGTCTCATATGGTTTCCCGGTACTGATGAGCTAGGATTCGATGTGTCTCTGAAGAAAATCCCAGAACACATTATTCAAGGTAAACAAATACCTACGAAGCGTATAATGCTTCAGGTAATCATGTCGATTTTTGATATCTTCGGATTTCTAGCGCCATTTACTATTCAAGGGCAAATAATGTTGCAAGACCTGTGGCGGCTACGGATCGGCTGGGATGACATCGTACCTACTGACATCTACGAACGGTGGTGTGAGTGGATCGACATACTAAAGGTAGTAGATACTATACGCATACCTAGGTGCTACCACTCGACAGGGCGCGTAAACAAGGCTGAGGCGGGCTCGTCCCCCGCTTCCCCGCATACCCCGCAGTCACAGCCTTCTCCCGGCGAGATAACAGCTGCGCAAGACACAACGCCGCCGAACTCACCGCCTCGCTATAGCCACCTACAGTTGCATGTTTATAGCGATGCATCTACCAAAGCTATGAGTACCGTAGCGTATTGGCGCTGGATAGATAACAATAATATTCACGTCGCATTTATTGCAAGTAAGTGCCGAGTCGTACCTGTAAAAGCCTTGACGATACCTCGATCGGAACTACAGGCTGCATTACTAGCTGCTAGATTAGCAGACACGATTATGAAGGAGCATAAATTAGCAGTTGAGCGCAGGGTATTCTGGTGTGATTCTACCACAGTTTTACAGTGGATACGAAATAATACGCGTACATATAATGTGTTTGAAGCAAACCGTTTGGGTGAGATTGACGATCTGACACGAATAAATGAGTGGCGATACGTGCCAACCAAACTGAATGTCGCCGACTTGGCCACACGAGAAAAATTTGATTATTCTATTTTTGAAAGTGAATGGTTTTCAGGACCTTCCTTTTTGTATCTGGATGAGTCATCGTGGCCTGCTGATCTCTGCCAACCTGAAACAAATGAAACATACATTGAAAATGTCATGGTTACAAAGGACTTACCTGTTCCGGGCGATTTACCGGTTCCGGATCCCCTCCGGTTTTCTTCATGGCTCAGGTTGCTGCGGAGTACGGCGGCGGTGCTGGTGTTTGTCGATAGGTGCAGAGAGCGCGCCTCAGACTTGGACTGCGGCACACTTGAGAGGGCGGAGCAACTTCTTCTACGCCGGGCCCAACTCGAGACGTTCGCCGAGGAAATAGCTGCAATAAAAGGTGGTAAAAGTTTATCAAAAACTAGCAAGCTACTTACCTTATGTCCGTTCCTCGACGAACACGGTGTCCTCCGCGCAAACGGGCGCATCGATGCTGCCTCCGAAGTAAGCCTGGAAGTAAAGAAACCAGTTATTCTCGACGGCCGGAACCCTATAGCTCACCTGATTGTTCGACATTATCATGTTAAGGCTGCTCATGGTAATCAGGAAACCGTGGTCAATGACCTGAAACAAAAATATTGGCTTATTAGGCTTAGGCCTACGGTCAAGCACGTGGTGTCAAAGTGCATGCTGTGTAACATACGCAAAGCTACGCCCCGAGTGCCACGAATGGGCGACTTACCTCCGGCTCGCATGGCGCATCATCAGCGCCCATTTTCATACTGCGGGCTCGATCTGTTTGGACCTATGGAGGTCACGGTGGGTCGTCGCCGTGAAAAACGATATGGCGCTCTGTTCACATGTCTCACGGTCCGTGCCGTGCACGTAGAGTTAGTATCGTCACTCACCACGGACTCGCTCATCATGGCTTTGCGGCGGATGGCGGCCAGACGAGGCTGGCCCCGCCAGCTTTACTCCGACAACGGAACGAATCTGCGCGGCGCCGAAAAAGAGCTGCAGAAGTCCATGCAGGACCTAGACAACGAGGCGCTGAAAGCTGAAGCAGCAAACAACGGTATGACATTTAATTTTATACCGCCACTTAGCCCCCACTGGGGTGGGGCTTGGGAACGCCTCATACGAAGTGTTAAAACGACACTCAAGGTAATTTTGAACGAGCGGGCCCCCAGAGAAGAAGTCTTGAGCACGCTGATGGCCGAGGTTGAAAATATAGTTAACAGCCGTCCCCTTTCACACGTTTCTGTAGAACCTGGAACAGTTGAAAGTTTGACACCTAATCATTTTCTCCTAGGTTCAGCGTCTGGTCTTCCGGTTGTTGGATCGTTTGATGACTCAGACTTGTTCCTGAAGAAACAATGGCGGAAGGCCCAAAAGTTGACCGACATGTTCTGGCAGCGATGGCTAAAAGAAGTTTTGCCCCAGCTGCTACCTAGGAAAAAGTGGAACGAGGAGCAGAAGCCCTTACAGGTGGGTGACTTAGTATTAGTGGTCGATCCAGCTTCTCCCAGGAACGTGTGGCCGAAAGGCATTGTCCAGCAGGTCATTCGCTCCAAAGACGGTCGTATCCGGCAAGTCGACGTAAAGACCAGGACAGGTACCTGGCGGCGTTCCGCGGCTCGCGTCGCTCCTATTTCATGTGGAGATGAGTGCTGAGCTGAGTCAGCACTAGGGGTGGGAGTGTAAGCGACGCTCATACCTACTTTGTTGTTTAAATAAAATTGTAGGTACTAATACACAACTGTATGAATATTTAGGGTATTTTTGTTTAGTTTATGTGAATTTTAAGGTAGTTTTTGAAAAGGCAGTCTACGGCCATTATCCATGACTTGTGTAATCCGCTCTCGCAAATATATCGCATAAAAAAGTTTAAAGTGTGTTTCGGTTGTTCTAAACATCATCCTCCACCAGCCACAGTTCTGTACCCAAAGGGGTAAGGGACCCTATTACTAAGACTACTGTTCGTCTGTCTGTCTCTCACCAGGCTGTATCTCATGAACCGTGATAGCTAGACAGTTAATCACAGATGATGTATTTCTGTTGCCGCTATAACAACACATACCTACCTACTAAAAACGGAATAAAATAAATAATAGGGGTTAAAGTATGAAATTGCCGTTTTATTGCAATAGGTTCTTTGAATTGACATAGAATCTTCATGGTTTGAGGTTTTCGAATGAAACTTCTTTCAAATGGTTTCTATGATGTTTTTTTTTTTTTTAAATGTGAAACATTTGAAAATCGACTTTCAATTGTTTTTGTTATTCAATTTAGACAAGAAAGATGGATACTGCGAAAATTCGAGTGATTTTTGAATACGAGTTCCGACGCGGAACTAACGCGGCAGAAACAGCCCGCAATATCAATGCTGCGTTTGGAGAGGGGTCTACTAATGAACGCACCGTGCGATTTTGGTTTAAACGTTTTCGTGATGGAAATTTCGACTTAAAGAACGAGCCACGAGGAAGACCGCCCACACAGGTGAATAACGATGAATTAAGAGAGATAGAAGATAGTGGAAGCCGACCCTAGTCAAACTACCCAGGAATTAGCGGCATGGTTTAACGTTACCTTACCCACAATATTGACTCACTTGCGTCAAATCAATAAAATAAAAAAATACGAAAAATGGGTGCCTCATAATCACTCGAATTTTCGCAGTATCCATCTTTCTTGTCTAAATAGAATAACAAAAACAATTGAAAGTCGATATTCAAATGTTTCACATTTTTTAAAAAAAGAACATCATAGAAACCATTTGAAAAAGTTTCATTCGAAAACCTCAAACCATGAAGATTCTATGTCAATTCAAAGAACCTATTGCAATAAAACGGCAATTTCATACTTTAACCCCTAATATTTAAGCACTCGCCATCTAGCGGCCATCTATGTGAGCTTCACAGCGTCGATGTCAATGTTAAACGCTTCTTGCTGATTTATATAGATGGCGCTATTCTCAATGTACCTAATCTATCTTGTCTAGATCTTTGTCTAATGTTGTATAGGTAACGGTACGGAACCCATTATGCGCATGTCCGACTCGCAGTTGGCCGTTTTTTTTTTTTGTTTCTTAGCTGCGCCAGAGTATAAGGCCCTCAGTTGTTTTAAACAAAAACTACATTATACAGGGTGCATGACTTTTTTATATCTTTTTTTAATTTGTAAGCGCTGAGTGAAGCGTGCGTTGCGTAGAATGGACCATCTTAGGAATATGCATTCTTTTAAATAGGTCAATGATCTAGGTATCCGATTTTATGCAATAAATAACGAGAAATACGTGTACACAACGACGGAGTTAAGGACGCATTATGTATGGCACATAATATTTTAAAATTGCTGGGTTTTAGTGAGCATAGTTTTCAGTCACACACATCACGCCAATCAATCAATCGGCCCGTACGCGTCCACTGCTGGACATAGCCAAAGGCACGCCACTTCCTTCTATCCTCGGCCATCCTCATATAGCCGCTGCCAGCAATCTGCCTCAGATCGTCGGTCCAGCGAGCTGGTGGGCGTCCTACGCTGCGCTTGCCAGCTCGTGGTCTCCACTCGAGAACCTTTGCACCCCATCGAACGTCGGTTCCTCGGCATATGTGACCAGTCCATGCATCACGTCAACATGTCGATAACATTTTCGTTGCTCTTCCTCTTTTTTATGTGCCGTCTCCCATTGGAGAACGGCAACCAATTCGGCCATTTTGCTTTCCGATTCTGCCAGTATAAACAAGGAACCCGGATTCACTTAGTTTTTTATCGGAAGAGTCCGACCAGGTTTCGCTCTGATTGGCAGAGCTTAATCATAGTAAGTAGAGACGGAGCTCGCTTCGTCGGTTGCTCGTCTGTGACTGTGCGGGGGACTCCCGCGCACGCCCGTCGCGGAGTTTGATGTTAATCCGGAATGAAGTTAGTATTAGTGTGTAGTGCTTTCAAAAGTTATATGAAAAAGGAACTGGTTCAGACTACTGTCGTAATTTGTGAAGTCATGATATCTTCTTTGGTCTCCCAAGTCTCCTTCTTCCAGGAGTTGCCTTAAATGACAAGTTGAAGGAGACTGTAGGTACTTGGTGTTACGCATTATATGTCCACCTTCCGGTTTTTGAAGGTGTTAAAGACCTCTGTCTTCTTCTTCGTTATTATTTTATTATTATATACTTTATTGCACACGAAAAACACAGTACCTATAGGTAATATGACATAAGAAAACACATTTACAAAGCCGAGCTTGTCTCTGTGAGACAATATCAGATAGATAGATAAAACATTTTATTTGACAACACAACACTGAAAACACATGTACAAAGCCGAGCTTGTCTCTGTGAGACAATATCAGATAGATAGATAAGATAGATAAAACATTTTATTTAACAACACAACACTGAAAACACAACATAAACATTAAGATACAAGATACAAAAAAGGAAAAAACGCTTAGGTATAAATACAAAGATTACTTTTACATAGTACATTTTAAAACTAAAGAAGATTTGATTTTTTACGTTTTCACGCCTGGGTTTGAAGTATTGAGCCTCTAAAATGGTGACGACTCAGCATAATATGTCGTAGGTGCACCGAGGTGCCCCCACAACGCTGATACCAAAGAGAAGTACCTACACAGGTATGGCTGATACTCTGTCGCGGCCACACTGCGGGTTAGTCGCGTTTGTTGAGAAAAGAAAAAAGTAGGTACATAATGGAGTATAATAAAAGTGGGTGCTCAACAACTCGTGTGAGAGTTGTATATACTCAAGTGTATTGTGGTCTCTGTAAAGTTTTTGTGCGAAATAAAGGTACAATGGAAATTAATGTGTAAATAATTTATAGTAGGTAAATATATATAAAAGTGAAGTAAACTCATAGACGTTGTTTTGCCGGCGAACTCTGCGTCTTAATAATATTATTAACTTAATTCCGGATTCATTTACTTGCTTTTTGTGGGACGAGTCCGACCACTCTGATTCGCAGAGCTTAACGATGGTGAGTAGACGGAGCTCGCGTCAAAAATAACGACATACTCGTAATACGAAAGTTTTAGCTCGAAAATAAAAATAATGTTTTGCGTATTGAAATTTGATTGTTTTTATGAAAAAAATATGAGCGGAGATGTACGACTTGACAGACCTGTAAACATTTTGAAGCCACTCAATTTTACTTAAAATTGCCTTAAGCATTATATATCCCATTAAATAAACATGCGCCACTCATTATTAAACAACATAGAAGGCCACAAGCTTTAGACCCAGCGTGGTGACAGTAAACAATTTCTGCCTGTAACCGTTGTTATTAATAATAAAGAACTTTTCACCTTACTCAGGTAGGTACTGCCCGAGCTAGTTTTGACGCTCGCGGTGGCTTAGTTCAAGATTTAAAACCATTCGTATGCCGTACAAGTGTCTCCAATCTCTCGACCCTGTCACTTAAAGCCTTAAAGTTCCTCTTCAGCAGCTTATTCCTTCTCTCGGTCTCATTGCTAGTCTTCAACGTCCTTCGCACCTTGACGGCCTCAACTAAATCTATAGGATTATCGACATTAGACGCCAACTCTTTCAGATAAGAGATCAGATACCAGAGCTGGTTTTCCTTCCTGTGCGTTCTGTTCTTGTCGTAGAGGACAAAGTCGAAGGTATACATAAGATCGCCTCGAATCATCTGCCATTGGTTGGCGAAGGCCTCCCAGGTGAAGTTTCCGCGGCCATAACAACGATGAGGATATGGGCGCTGTTCTGTTCTGCGATGAATCAGGCAATCTTCCTCGTTGCCATCGGCCTTTTTTAGCACTCGTTTCTCGTTAGATTTCCTGCGCTTCGTTGTCTGCGTCAGTTTCTCGAACTTCCTAACATCTGTCGTCTTCGGGAATAGGCGGTTTACGCTCCTCTCCCAAGCCACTCTCGCTCTGCAGAAGAGCACAGCTTCCGTGGACATCCCCTCAGTCGGACACTCCTCCGGAAAGACGTCCTCTATCTTCAAACGTGACGGTAATATCCGTTTCACTTCTATATTTGTCGGTTTCACGTGCAAGCTTTTAGTTTTCGTTTTTACAGCTTCTTCGCTCGAATCGCTCACGATAATTGTGGTTTCGCTCCCCGCATCGAAATCGCTCAGCACTGGGATTGAGAGGGCGCTCAGTAAAAGCATTAGGGAACTCAGGAGCGGCTGCATTGTGCACGGGCGACGTAAGGAATTGATGGACGAATGAATCTGGTTGGCAAACGATAGGAAAAATGTTAACGTACAGTCAAATTGAATGGTTGTATAATTATATATTTCGGTTCATTTCTTTCCACTTTTAGATCTAGGTAGTTTCTCATACTCGTATTTTATTTTGGCTAAACTTAATTTTAAGGCAAGTTGAGCAATTTTCCATCGAGAGTAGGTACCGAGGTAGGTCAGACTACTAAAACTTTTTTCAAAATACAAATGGGATTGATTAGGTCAAATCTGCTGATGAATTTGAAAATTTCTGCTGTTTAACGTGAAATTTCGCTGTCCAATTAATTTTCTTAAAAGAGTTATTGCTGATCATAACCGTATTTTTGTCTAGGACAGTCAGGCTTTTGGGGGCTGCGGCGTACCCCTGGCTACGGCCCTGATGCTAGGGTTAGCCTGTAACCCAACATTTCTCTCCCTGAAAAATAGTCCTTGATACGCCAATCCTCCAAATCTCGAAAGATACCAAGCGTCTAACTAATCGGTATCAGGATTTGGTGCGCGTAAGTAGACCTCTGAGCATATCTCGATAATCATAATATTATATCTGGATATTATCCAGCGGCACTGGCGAATCACTTTCGAGCGCGACTGTCCGCACAGAACAGGAGAATTGTGTGTTATCAGCAATGTTTTGGAAACCCAATGCATACTTCACGGCTTCCTTTTTGCCCTAATGTGCGCGTATCTTCCATTGTTTCTGCACCTGACATGAATCTAACTAGCGACCATTCTTATGGCCGTGATTTACGTGCCAATGCTGGTATACTAGGAGCTAGCATGCCAGGTACCTACTGGTATTGTATGTTTGTGATGTCCTTATCTGGTTATCATAACACAGGGTATCTTTGTTTGGGACTACGACAAGTGATTGTGTTGTGCGGACGTTTTTTTTTCTCTATCATTGATAATAATCTTCCTATACATTCCACTAGCTGTTTTGTGGATATTTCCTGTTGTTATTTCACAAAGTAGCCTATGTGCTATTCCAGACTGAAATCTATCTTTGTGAGAAATTTCAACCAGATCCGTTCTTCCGTGATTGAGTAGCAAACATCCAACCACTCGGCTGACTGAAAATCAGCGCTGAGGGATCACTTCCTCAGCACAACGCTGAGTCAGCTGCCTTTTGTGGCAATGTAGATACACCACAGGCTACATCTATGGTCCTGTTTTATTTATTCGTTTTGTCTGTTGTGTATTTAGTTTTATTTCTGTTGTTGTGCATATTATGTTACTTATGTGCTTATTTTGTTTCTGTGATGTATCTTGTTGGTATAATAAATGTCTTTCTTCTTCTTCAAATTTTCGCAATTATACTCGTAAACATCCAAGTTTGAATGGATGAATCGGTAAATTATTAATAAATACAAATCTAACAGTCTTATTTATTTACAAAAAGGCGATTCCTAAAAATAGTTCCCAAGTCAGTTTAAATAGTCTGTGGCGAAGGGAAAGACGTAACTACAGATTATTCAAACTGCCTCTGAGGAGTGTTTAGAGAAATCGTGTTTTATAAAACATAAAAATAAAAGATTCCGACGAATTGAAAACCTCCTCCCTTTTTGAAGTCGGTTAATAAAACCGCTAAAGTTTTTTCGGCCTCTCTCGAGCTATTCGAGTCTCTTGGTTAAACAAAACTGAGCTAAGCTTTGCATCTGCGTAAACAGATGATTTATACAACGTCCAATGGCATCCTCACTCACACTAGATGGATGAAGGGACCACTCTAACGCTGCAGTGCTTCGGACATTGTTTTTTAGATGGAGTAGGCTTGCCCAGCTCCTATACCATCCCGACAGCTTAGTCGGCCTAGTCCACGGGAAAGAAAAGTCAATGCGTGCGGAGCTAACCAAGCCGCGGGTTTCCTCACGATGTTTTTCTTAACAGTTAGCGCTAGCTGACTTGCTCAAACAAAAACTACATCATAAAATGCAAAACACTCAAAGATTTTGACAGAAGGCTGAGATCTATTAGCAAACTTGTTTCGCGTGCTCACACAAAATGCATTTTACTAGCATTCTAGTTGCGGGCACAATCTTGATACCTAGAAGACTGCAGCTGAATATGGGATACAATACACAATAAAAAACAGTTATAAATTACATACAAAATGCTATTTATTCATTAAAAAATTACACATTGTTGTAAAAGTCGTCTAACTAGCGTCCGGTAATTAAAATGTAATTAATTTGTCCACAAATAAAGTTAAATATACACAAAAAGTCAAGTAATAGATAACTTATACACAAACATTGTAACTTAGGTCTACTTTGTATATGTTTAGCTGCCACTATGACAACAACTGTTTGCTTTGTGTCAAATTGAATTAAAATTTATTTCACACTGTCACAAATAGAAAATTAGGAGCCGATTTCACAATATCTTGATACATTCATGTTCGCTTACTTTATTAAGCGTGGCTGCATATTGGTAAATATGAAACATACTTATTTCCCGTTACGTACTCATCCTCCTCAGTCCTGACCTTAATAATAATAATAATAATAATAATCATCTTTATTTGACAGAAAATACACAGAAAAGCAAATTTAACATCTTGCTACAATATGGTATGACATTAAATTAAAGTTACTTGTCATTTACGATGCGTGCTTCTGATACCTGTGCTAGGAAAAAATCCTGTATTACAGATACCAGTGCCCTCCAAGTAATGTGTAAGCAACTTCGTAACGTATACATAATAATGTGGTAAACAAGTTTTAAGAATCACTTTTAACAATACCAATGAGCTTGCACTGAAATTTTATAATGCTGGGCAAAAACATACCTTTAAACTGGTTTTCAATTGTTATTTTCAAGGTCAGGACTGAGGAGGTTATTGATTTTTTCTATTGCCATGTCCGAGTTGTCCCATAAAGAGGGGATTCTACGCGTCAATAAAGGGTGGTCCAACCATAACGCACTATGTTAAACTTAATGCCAAGTATCTTAATGTTTTTTATTATGTGTGGAACAAAATTTCGCCCAAAAGCTCGCCACATGTGGCATACCTCTATCCGATGGTTCATATTTTCAAAAACGGGGATGAGGGAAAAAAAATGTGACAATTTTGCTACCAATTTGAAGACATTGTGAAATGCGACCTAACTTAGACAAGAAAATATAGAAAATTTTCTTTTCACATACAAATGACACAAGACCCGGGGGCGAGTCTCTTAAAATGAATAGTTGTTCAATAGTCACAATAGTACGGCAATAGTTGTTTCATTGACACGATGCGTAGTCAATCGCATTCCAATGGTATGTCCCGGGCAACTTAACTCAGCGCCTCGCGCGACTCGATCTTCTTCGCGAGAGATTCCCGTTTAATTTGCGCGGGTTATACCATTGGAATGGCATTGTACTGCTATCGTAATGTAGACTACCAGATAAGGGCAAATAACAACAATTGCCGCGCTTATGATCTCGTTTTCCATTGAAAAACGATGTGTGTATTAGACTCTACGGCCTGATCAATCCACGAGTTTTGGCAACGCTTCCGTTTCCAAAAAGTTTTGTAAAAAATTTCGAAATAACGTAGTTCTTATAGACGAATAACAATAAATGCTTAAGAAATGTGACCGTTATAAATAAAATCATTATTATTGAGTATTTTTATCAACGAAAACGTCTAGGAGTTAAATTATAAACAGATACACAGTCCTACACGTATAGTAAATAATTTAAAAATAATTAATTACATTACAATAATGGCATTCTATGATTATGTCGTTTACAAAAACTTTGTTTTATTTCTTTACTACATAATAAAAAAAATTACGCACCTGTTTTAAATATGGCGACTAAAAGAGGGAATTTTTTTTTAATTTTATTTTGGCGATTACTACATCATGTTAATCACATTTACTTTTATTTTCCCGAAAAGATCACATGGATCCTAATTACGTTATTATTAAATCTAAATGTAATTTTCATTAACATTATTACGTTTAGGTAATATAAAATGACCCTCATAATATTTGT
Organism: Yponomeuta malinellus; assembly: GCA_947308005.1. Taxonomy (NCBI): domain Eukaryota; kingdom Metazoa; phylum Arthropoda; class Insecta; order Lepidoptera; family Yponomeutidae; genus Yponomeuta; species Yponomeuta malinellus. The sequence continues at coordinate 3,972,756 of OX371022.1, forward strand.
TGCGATTAATATTACGTCGTTCATATTGCATAATGTCACATGTCAAAAAATACGATTTTTGTTTTTTCATTGAGATTGTATAAAAAATTGAATCTGTCACACGTGCAAGACATCGTAATCCTCGGTCTGTTTAGCTGTGTATACTATTACGACTTAATTTTCTTCTAATATACTCATTTTCATACTATTTCGATGAGAAAACAAAAATAGTATTTTTTTGACATGTGACATTTTACAAAATGAAATTTACATTTTTTTGTCGATCATATCATAATAGACATTCTACGTATACATTCCTTTTGAAAACTGTCGTTTTTTCAATGTGCCCTATTTTTCCTTTAGATTACTCTAATGATAAATACCTAAGCGATAATAATTTTGTTTTAAATAAACCCAATAACATAATAATTATAAATTACTAAATCTTTTCCTTAAGCTTCATTTGATACTAGCGATTGCACCTACAAAATAATATTGTACATTTTACAACTTAAACTTTCGTTTCGTAAAGCACTGCACATTTTATAAATTGGTTTAACGTTTATCCCGACGTTAATAAAAGTAAGTGAAACTTTTAAACCAATGCATAAAAATATCGCCCATTATATAAAATTGATAATAAACAATCCAAACGTTGAATATCAATATTATCATGTACATTTTGTTTCGTATTTTCATCGTACTCCGGTCTGGTATCACGTCGGCGATTAAAATATAAACGTAACATACTCGTATTAGAGTTTATTAATTATTAATTATAATTATGAATACAATTTTACATGCTAGCGATATTTGCTTTTGTTTTCCAATACTAATTACACGAGCCTATTTACAAACTAAACCTATTTATACAAGTCGCCGATTAAAAGTAACTTATCATAATTTTTGACGAAAAATAATTGATACACGAAAAAACAGGACTCGTAAACTACTTTATGGCATTTCCCGTAAAACTAATAATTGGCAATTTTACTCTCCCTAGGTAATTATTTCTACAATAGTGTCATAATGATAAATTAATTAATAAGAAAAGTAAAGCGTTCACTGTGATAAAGTCGTTGCCTTAAAAAGACACGAATGTATACATCACAAAATAAATGAAAAATGGCACTACAGTGAAAATGTCAATTCCAAAATATGTACAATATTCGGGGTGTGACGTAAGTAATGGATACTCGGAAAAGCGATTCTTCAGTAACTAAAATACACACGTGACAACACGTGACTGCCAAAACAGAAGTCGTGCGTTCGATTCCCACTGGATAGCGCCGTACTCGATTTGTACAAATGGCCTCGGTCTGGGAGTATTTTCATGTTTGTCAAGTCCTTGGCTGGTTACCATAGCACAGGGTATCCTAGTTTGGGACCAGGTCAAGTGGGGTGGATTGTGTTGCGCGGAAAGGATAAATAAAAAAAAAAAAAAACGTTCTTATTGGAACTGGTCACAGATATCATTCTGAAGATACAGTTTTCAGTTTTTCCGTTTTTTACGAGACACCCAGTATTTTTTTCGTGATACATAAATGCATCATAAACTATATTACAAATACGTGCGGCAAAATGTCAACTAATACAATCTTTTAAGCAATAATAAACTCGTACAAGTGACTTGTGGTTGGTGATAGACTTGCTTACATAAACGGTTTTATTTAAAAAAAAATACGTTTCCATAAAACGCTCCATAAACGCCGTATAAATAGTCTGTGGTAGAGACTTTACAGGGGAACGAAATACACACATACATACATACGGCGCCGGGTGACCGTGTGGCGCCGGATTAAGAATAGCGTCACTACATTTCCTTCCGTGGATGTCGTAGAAGGCTACTAAGGAAATCAATTACCAGGAGACGGGCAGCAGCGTCTTCCTGAGATTCCAACCGCATACTGCGATCGCCAACCCGCCTGCCAAGCGTGGCGATTATGGCAAAACCCCTCATGGTTATGAAACCTACGAAGGAGGCCTATGTCCTGCAGTGGGTGTTAAATGGCTGATGATGATGATGATACATAAAAACACGCCTGTATCCCAGAGGGGTAGGCAGAGACTAGGGACTGCCACTTGCGACGATCCTGACAGATCGCTTTCGCTTCTTCAACATTAATTAGTCGTTGCATGCACGCACGCCGGTATCGTGTCCGGTTATGTTTTCATGCAGCCAATATTCGTCCCACTGCAGGGCACAGGCCTTCTCTCAGATAAAGAGAGTATGGGCTTAATCACCACGCGTGCCCACCCTGTCTTTGGCCATTTCAAGCGCTGAGGTATGAGAACACTGAAGACACTCAGGTTTCCTCAATATGTTTTCCTTCACCGGTAGCGAGTGGTAGCCCATTGGGTAGAATAATGGACTCTGAAGCGAGTGACCCAGGTTCGATTCCCAGTGCGGGCATGTACCTATGACTTTGTTTATTTTCAAATCTGCGAATTTGTAGTAGCAATACCACAAGCTAACCGTGAAGGAAAACATCGTGAGGCAACCTGCAGCTTGGTTGGCTCCGCATGTATTGACTTGTCTTTCCTGTGGTCTAGGCCGACTAAACTGTCAGGTTGGTATAGGTGCTGGGCAAGCCTACTCAATCTTAAAAAACAATGCCCCCGGTACTCAGAGTCCGAGGGGTCTTTTCACCCATCTAGTTCTTCACTTAACTTAGAAAACAAAGTCACTGGTACATGCCGGTATTCGAACCCACGACCCGCGAATGGAAAAGACTTTACGACAGACTACTTACACTGCGTTTATGGAGCGTTTTAAGGGATTTTTTTTTTTTTTAAAGTCTGAACGTCGAATTTCGCGATAACGTTGCCTTCTTAATCCTATCGAATTATCGACAGTTTATAATCTATTTGTGGCACAAAGAAAGTTCTACTTTTCGGTATTTTTAGGCTTATTTCTTAAAAACGGTGCGTGTCGTAGGGATATTTTTTTTCTTATGGGAAATGTATTAGAAATAAAAAAATAAATTTGAGCTGTCAAATCTCTCTGTAAGTCTATAAAAACGACAATAAGTACATAAGACCAACGTAAACAACTCGTAAGCGCAAATAAATCTTCACAACGTAAGAGAGCTAAATTCACAACCAAAATTCAGTATATTTCGTTTCATTCGGCTTTGGTCTAACAAAGAAATTTTCAAAAACACTACCACACAACACGACCACTTGTCCTGGTTCCAAACTAGGATACTCTGTGCTATGGTAACCAGGCAAGGACATCACAAACATGGAAATACACCCAGACTGAGTAGAATCAATATGTATGTACTTATTATTGTTGTCATTTGATTGACATTGATTGCTTCCAGCACATACATACATAAACTTACGCCTGTATTCCAGAGGGGTAGGCAGAGACCAGGGACTGCCACTTGCCACGATCCAGACAGATCACTTTCGCTTCCTCAACATTCATTCGTTTCTTCTAGTATTTTAACGATTTCTGTCAACGGTTTGTCTACATGTAAACCAAGGCTGAATGAAATTAAATATTAAAAACTGCCGGGCAACAAAGTTTGTAAAAAAACAGACACATGATTATAAAATTTTCGCTGTTTCTGCGACTTAAAATAATAGTATTTGTATAAAGTATGAACTTCCACATTTTTCGCTTTTTATAATAATTCTGAATGCATTTACTTACATACAATGCTTTCGCTTTTTATAATAATTATGAAATCTATGTCAAATGCGTTTATAATCTATAAATATATATATTACATACAATGACCTGTATCACTCCCAATTATTTTGCAACTTTATTTTCGTGGCAAGGTGACTCTTACGACCAGTTTCTGTATTGAGAATTTCGGTAATGGTACAAGAAAGTATGTTTTCCATTTCTAAGTAATTACTTAAGTATATGTTTGCCGATAAATATTAAGAGACAGAACGGTTGTTACTTAAGTAGCAACTTAAAGTTAAGATCTCAATTCAGAAACCAGCCAGTCTTTGTAGTTTTCTTAAGAAACCTGATTTAAGGCGCCCCCTCCAGGAGCAATTGTAGCCTTATTACACAACAATCCTTGATTTGTGTCCTCTAAACATATTGGTAAAGTGTCATTGAGATCCAGCTTGTCGTTTGTAAATTAAAACCAAACTACTTTTGTACGGAAATTGCTCCTCAAGGGTGCTTAACATTAACTTTTAAATTTCGAGATCACATCAGGGCACACCCCCGGTTTCTCGTGCGCCTAACATATTGTTACTGCGCGAGAAACAGAGGTTTGTTGTTACAATGGTCGCACCTTGCCAATTGATTCGTAAAGTCCCGTCCACACCGTACGGGTTTCTGCGACACGCTAAAAACGATTCGCGTTGTACCATTCTAGCTGCCAAAGGATTACGCGCGCGCCGAGACGCATCTTTCGCGCATCCTTTGTAGTGTGAGCAGGCCCCAGTCTACTATACACGTGATTATTCACTAGTGTGACATAGCACACTATTTTTATTAGGCAAACGAACAATCGCATTGCAATATTATACAAATGGGAGAATTGTCCGGATGGATGACCATCCAGAACCGGATGTCCTCGTTTAAAACGTCTTCGAACGTTCTCCCATTTGTATGGCACTGCAATGCTATTTAGACCGGATTTTTCAATAGACAGATAAAACTTAACTGGAGAATAAAACCGATGTCGTCACTGTCGTGTCGTATGATTTAGACAGTGATAGTTAAGTTTCATCTGGCTATTGAAAAAATGGCCCTTAGCAGACTAAAAACACTGTAGAAAACAGCCATTGCCGTGATTGATTGATTGATTGATTGCCACTATCACTTTATAAAACAACAATCCATGCCGTAGATATCACCCCGGCCTCATGGTCAGAACAGTTTAAGCCAGTAGCAGGAAGTCCCAAGCACGACTTTTTTTTCTTACACAGTAGAAGTCAAATATTCAAACTCACGCGTTTTTTGGCAGCATATTGTAGCAGTGTGTGGCGTTCACATCTTTGTACTGTTCGGAAAAAGGAGAATCGTGTGTCAGGGGTTTAGTATATAAAACAATTCGTCGCTTATGGGAGTTTAATGTTAAATCTATAGCACATACACACATAAACTCACGCCTGCATCCTAGAGGGGTAGGCAGAGACCAGGGACTGCCACTTGCCCCGATCCTGACAGATCACTTTCGCTTCCTCGAGATTCATTAGTCGTTGCATGCACGCACGCCGGGTTCGGGTACTTCTTAATATGCCCTTTGCTAAGACATACCCTATTTGGTCGAAGTATGTCCGCCTGGGACGTCCCTTACCGGCCCTCCCACCCACATATTTGTTTCGTCAATGTTTCTTCCTTCATCCTCTCCACGATCAATCTGTAGTTTAATGTGCAAATCTGCCAGGTTGTAGAGCAGGAGCTCTATTTTTGAATCACTCGTATCGCGTCGAGCGCTCGATTTCTACTGATTTTCGTTCGACATCTGAAATTCCGTATTTTTTAATCACTCGAACTGCAACGAATGGTCCTTACCACTCGTCTCGCATGGCGATCGGTAGATTAATTGTCAAAAAACGATTTCGACATTTCGTTAGAACACAAACCAAAATGACAGTAGTAGTGTTTTGTTTGTATCAAAAGACAAAGATTTTTTATTTAAACAGCCAATAAAACAGTGTTTTACGTTCCGTTTCTGTTACGGTAGTTTCCGGTTTTTTTTAATTTCTGCGTGGAATGGATAAAATACAATACTTCAAATTGTACTGGCAACACTTCAGGCGAACGATTCAAAAATACGGAAAAACGACATCATGCGACTTAGAAGACGAGTGTGACTTAAGTCGCATTCGACGATACAATTTCATACGAGTGAGCTCCAGGAGATCTGTGTTGGTGAGAAAACAGGAACACCATGAGGGAGGCCTATGTCCTGCAGTGATGATGAGAGAACAGGACGAACCGGTCCTAGCCTTTGGAGTGAGAGCGCCCCGCCGTCCCCGTCGGGGACAAGTGAGAGAGAGGGCACTCACCGTCACAGAAACAGACCGGGTCGGTCCGAGCGGCTGCAGAGCGAACGCCCCACCGTCCCCGTCGGGGACCGAGTGACAGAGAGAGCACTCACCGTTACAGAAACAAGACCGGCCGATCCCATCCGCTGGAGTGCAAACGCCCCGTCGTCCCCGTCGCGAATTGAATGACAGCACTCACCGTTACAGAAACAGCGCGGGCGCTTGTCCGATCCGCTGAAGTGCAAACACCCCGCCGTCCCCGTCGGGGACTGAATGACAGCACTCACCGTTACAGAAACAGCGCGGGCTTGTCCGATCCGCTGAAGTGCAAACACCCCGCCGTCCCCGTCGGGGACTGAATGACAGCACTCACCGTTACAGAAACAGCACGGGCCGGTCCGAACCACTAGAATGCAAGTGCCGCGCGCCGCCGCCGTCCCCGTCGGGGACTGAATAACAGCACACATCATCATCGGCCTACGCTTGTCCACTGCTGGACGTAGGCCTCTCCCATTGCACGCCACTTAGCACGGTCCTCGGCTACTCTCATCCAGCCCTTACCAGCCGCCCTGGTCATCGCTCCACCGATTTTGAGGACGTCCTACACTACTACCAGAACTCGTCTACCCCATCGGTTATCAGTTCTTCGGGTCAGCACTCACCGTTACAGAAACAGCACGGGTCGGTCCGATCCGCTGGAGTGCGAACGGCGCGCGCCGCCGCCGCCCCCGTCGGGGACCGAAGCGCCGGACCCACTCGACGCCGACTTGTTCTCAGTGTCGCGGGTCACTGGAACGAAGGTGGGGCTAACATAGTAACATAGTACATTGACATTCAGCAAACAGAATGTGAATTGTTTACGTTGAAATAAATTGTCGATTTCTGATTTCTAGGAGAATTTTTATGATCGTTATCTACACTACAGTTCAGTTTATGCTGGGATTGTTGATGGAGTTTCTTTTCAATTACAAACATCCGATAAAGGTTGCGAGTTAAATGCAAAAGTATGTGAAATAAAAAGTTTTGGAAAGGTAGGTAAGTTTTATGATTTTTTTTAGAGCAGCTCTTGGGCATTCGTTCCATAATAATAATGACTTACACACAACACAATCACCCATCCTGTTCCCAATTTAGAATACCCTGTGCTACGGTAAACAGGCAAGGACATTACAAATACACCCAGACGGAGGCCATTAGTACAAATCAAGCATGGCGACCTCGAGTGGGAATCGAACCCACGACCACAGTGTTGGTAGTCAATCGTGACCCAGGATAACCCAGGTATGAAACTAAGAATTGAGGATTGATTACCTCGTTCAAACGGTAACACGTTTGATTACCGTCATATTGTATTTATTTCAACGTAAAGAATTTACATTCTGTTCTTTGAATGTCAATGTCATCTTACAGAAGAGAGCCATCCGATTTATTTACAAGTTAGGTAGTAGGGATTCGCTAAGAGATTTCTTCAAAGAAACCAACATCTTAACAGTTGCATGTCAATACATTTATGAAAATATTATGTACGTTAGAAAAAATATCAAAGACTTCGAAAATGTTGGTGGCCACCATAATGTTAATACTAGAAATAAACATAAATTGTCATTTCCACTATTTACACTTGCAAAAGTTAACACATTTTTTATGGGGCACTGTATAAGGTTCTACAACAAAATTCCTCAAGATATATTAGAGTTACCTCCAACGCGATTTAAAAAATGTGTTAAGCACATTCTGTGCAAAAAGGCTGTTAAGGATTATTTAGAAGACAAAGATGTTTGGCATTAAACAGTAGATTAATATTATTTAAAGGACGATTGTGACTAGTGTTCAACACATTCATGACTAATATTTTAAGTTGAAAACTCTGTTAATTAAGTTAAAACGTGTTTTGAAAAGAATAAATGTGGAGTTTCTTTGTTAGCTTCTTCTCCACATAATCCATTAATTGTGAAACTAACAACTTTGACGACCATTAAGTAAACATTCTGTTTTTACAATGAATAAAAATATTTGAATTGAAATTGAATTGAACACTGTTAGCCGCTGCCTACGGGCCGTGTTTGTAGTGGAGAAAAAGGCAGCGGGAAAAATAACTCCACTCTGACAACCTTTTCTCAAATCATCTTAAACTTAATACATCAGAGCCGGTATAATAAGATTCCATGATCGCCATCAATAACTCTAAAAGCTAAGATATTAGTTAATTTTCTTACAAAAGTAGGAAAAACATGAATACTGCGGCCAGACACACGAACGGCACCCGATCACGAGCATAACGCAGGGCTCAGCCATCACCAGTACATAAAGGCCGAAGGCAGCGGCTAACATAGTGAATTGACATTCAACAAACAGAATATAAATTCTTTACGTCGAAATTGATTTTTGATTTCTGATTTCACTCTTACAAAAGTAGGAAAACACCAATGCTGCGGCCAGACATACGGACGGCACCCGTTCACGAGCATAACGCAGGGGCCAGCCATCACCAGTCTCAACCATGTTAGAGGGAGATTGGCGACGAATTAACTCTTTATTGCACTAAGCAAAATTGTGTACAAAAGGTGCACTTAATGCTAATGACATTTTCTACCCTGAAGGTGACATGATAGAGGGCTTCTAAACTGGGACTTTCACTAAGTAAATAATTAATTGTGTTTCTGTCTCGTTCTTTTTTGACAAATCTTACTGATACTAACCAGCAGTAATCAGGAATTCACTTTCTGAATGGTAGTAAATAGCACATTAGCACAATCGCCTCCCAGTTCCTATGCCAACGCTTGTGCAAGGACTTCTCAGTAGGCACTTTTTAGTGGTTTGAAGTTGATGTGAATAAATCTGATTAGCTTTGTTGACATTGAAGAAATATAGTCTTATTTATGAAAAAAAATATCCCCCTAAAACACTGTTAAGGGGATCCAGCGGTCTATCTACCGCCACCAATGAACAAAACAAACATCTTCTTTCGTATTTACAAACAGTGTCTGTAAAATCTCTCAATCATGTTAAGTTCAGTAATATTTAGAACCCACGACAAAGAACCTAGAATCACGAACCTGGGACTAGATAGCATTTACGCCGAAAACGGCCGCTTTATTTGCTATCTAGTCCTAGGTTTTCGGCCTTAGGTTCACAGCCCTGGGTCCTAAAAGTCACTATTAACATGACTGAGAGATTGTGCAGACACTTTTTGGAAATTCGATCTGCAAAAATTGATACAACTGTTTTTCCTCGGTGGCGATAGTGTGACTCCCTGGAGCCCCTTAAAGCGGAGATAACTCAGGTTTTATAACAGGAATTCCTCTTATAATCGACAATTTATAATAAGGGCCAACTTCTGAATTGAGGATTTCGCTAAGTAAATAGTTAACTGTTAACTATGTCTCTTCGAATTTCTCAGAAAAGAGCGTGACAGAACATTACTTAAGTAGAATAGAATAGTTTATTAAAATCAAGTTGCACAAAATAAAGTTTACAAAAATACTATTTACATAACAAAAGAGGAACTTACATGATTGCAAAATATTGGCTGTTAACAATTTTGAAGTAACTGTAGTCCCCACACCAGGCCGAGCCTGTATCGTGGGGGCCGAGAAACGATTACTAGATTTGTGATTATTTGCCGTTGAATTTCAACCAACTTACAACGCTGAATAAGAAGGTAATTTATTATATATGTAGAGTATCTATAACTTTTTGAGTACAAATACTAAGTATTTACTTAGTGAAATTCTCAATTCAGAAGCCGGCCCTTAGACTGTCAGTTGATTGATTGTTGGTTGACACACGCACACACGCGCGTCAAACTTTGCATGATTTACTTTAGTTTTGCTTTTTTATTTGTTTATGCCTGGCTGTTCAATTTCTAAAAATGTGCTTTGTAAATAAGATTAGTTTCAAAAAAGTCCGTAATTGGCCTATGTTTGGTCTAGATAGATAGATAGATAGATAAATGATTTATTTGCACTTGCACATGTAGGTACATACAGATAACAATAACATTAATTACCTGTCTTTTGTAACTTTGTGCTGTGGACTTTGTAATAGTAGTTTATGCAACTGTCATATAATGAAGGGTATTAAAACACGAGTGTGAGTTTATGAAACGAGCGCAGCGAGTTTCATAATAGTAACGAGTGTTTTAATACCCGTGTTATATGCAGTTGCATACACTACTTTATCTTCACTAATGCAATTAAAAATTAAATTCACGCGTACGTGTATAATCACAGTGATTTTGCCGCCATTAAAATTTAACCAATGAGAGCGCAGCTGCGCGCTTCAATAAAACGCGACCAACCTGATTGGCCCTGCAATCAAGTTGGTCCCGTTTTATTGATGTTATAATGAGATTTTACGATATCGATGTGAATATTATACCATCATGTGAAATTGCTTAAATTGAGTGTTTTGTTGTCTGCGCTATAACAGTAGTAATTATAAGTCAAGTATTGAAAACATAAGTAGAATGTTACAACATTAGTGTAAATAAAATATGTTATATGTTATACTTTATTGTACACAAGAGAGAAATATGTTACACATAAAACAAAGAATGAATGAACAATGAATAAAATAAAAAAAATTAAAATTAAAATTGTTACCTGCGGTATGCTCTTTGGCGGTGAGATGGTCGGAGCCGGCGCTGGAGCCTCCACTACCGGACAGGACACTTTCTTCGCGATTGTACCTGCAAATTTGCATTACAAGGCATAAGTGACGACTAAGACCGACCTGCACCACTTTCTTAGATGTGGCTTAAACAGCATTTAACTAAAACTCTTCTAATGGTGCGTACAGATTGGTGAAACGTAACATGCAATGCAACATTCTGCCGACCATTTCATGTTCGCTGCGAGCATAGACGCGCTCGAAACGCGCACTCTCTGCGCACGTCTGTTGTTTCCGCCATTCCGCCTCGAACACGGCCCCGTCTTCACGTGTTTGTTTCGTCCTGCGCGTCACTCCACAAAACCGAATCACACGAAGCATCATTTTCATCACTGCACGCAACAGTATCCTCTTGTCCCTCCATGTTCGTTGCGTGCTCGTGCAGATCGGAGCCGGATTTTGAGGTCTGGAGGCCCTAGGGCCACGAAGGAGCGGAGGCCCCTAATTATTCCCAAATAAAAAATACGAAACAAAAACTACAATGAATACGACGATTTTTTTTTATTTGAAAAAAAAAAACAGACCTTATAAGTACTCATAAAAGATTGGCGTTTAATGATAGTACAGGCACATCTTTTATGAGTACTTACACAAAGTACATATTAGACTTTTGAAGAAGAAGAAGAGAAAAAGAAATACATTTATTATACCAACAAGATACATCACAGAAACAAAATAAGCATATAAGTAACATAATATGCACAACAACAGAAAGAAAACTAAATACACAACAGACAAAACGAATAAATAAAACAGGACCATAGATGATACCCTCCCCTAAATCCGGCCCCGCTTGTGATGCTCGGAGCGTGCGCGTCCAATGCGCAGCTCGCGCGCGCAACACGTCCGAACTATGAGAACCGATCTCAAAGTGTGTTGTTACCTTTCACGATACATTGCGCCAATGTGTACGGCAAATTCTTTCGTTGCATGATACGTCGCATGTTCATCATCATCATCTACCCATTATGTCCCCACCGAGGGGCACGGGTCTCTTCCCTGAGGAAGGTATAGGCCATACTCCACCACGGGGGCCAAGTCCGGATTGGTGGAGGCTTGTAGACTAGTGGCTCGTCTACTGTCAGAAGTTGTCAAGCCGCCCTAAGGCCTCTGACTTGGCTTAACGACTGCCATCTATCGACGGCAGCCGGCACCAACAGCTTAACGTGCCTTGCGAAGCACGGAACCGCTCGGAAAAATGCCACTAGCGTTAGGCATAGACGGCGACCCATCCATGCACTGAACGCGCCCTGTGTTGCTTAACCTTCGTGATCGTTTAAGATCACTCAGGCAGCCGGGGCTACGAGCGATTCTACGAGACGTCGCATGTTACGCGTCACCAATCTGCACGCACCAATACAAACGTCGATTTAAACGGCGACTTAAGTGACATCTATAATTTGGAGGAATTTTATGACAATTGTAAATGAATACCTAGGCTTGTGTGTTTTTAAAATTATTTTATATGAGAGAATTATTAATTTAATTAATTATTTTTGCTATGCTGTTATACAGTAAAATTACACAGTGCAATATTTTTTAATATCATACCATCTCTATGACTGTAATTTATGGCAATAAACTATTGAACTGAACTGAACATTTAAGAAGTGGTACGAGTCGGCCTAAGTATGGGAAAACATAAATATGTTTAAAATGTCCGTGATTTTAAACAAAGCGAAAAATTTCAAACTGCGTTAAAACATAAGTAAATAAAAAGAAACCGGCCAAGTGCGAGTTGGACTCGCTTACGAATGGTTCCGTACCATTATCTATACAACATTAGACACAAAGATCGAGAAAAAACGGCAAAATATCACGTTTGTTGTATGGGAGCCCCCCTTAAACATTTATTTGATTTTAATTTAATTATTTATTTTTGAAGCGAATATAGAACTGAATATTCTTGGAATATTTCAAGCGTGGTAGTTGCCGTTATTAATATTGAGCAAAAAACGGCACAAAAAAAAGTTTGTTATATGGGAGCCCCCCTTAAATATTTATTTTATTATGTTTTTAGTATTTGTTATTATAGCGGCAACAAAAATACATCATTTGTGAAAATCAACTGCCTAGCTATCACGGTTCATGAGATACAACCTGGTGACAGACAGACGGACGGACAGCAGAGTCTTAGTAATAGCGTCCCTTACCCAAAGGGTACTAACCCGTTACTGACCCCATTACTTTTGACTCTGCCAAAAATGAAGGAAAACATCGTAAGGAAACCCTAGTGTCTGAGGTATTTACATAGCTTAGCGCTTGCTACTTACAATGGCCCAACTAAGTGCCTCTTAGGCTAACACTCGGTTTCTAGAAGAGCAATCAAATGTTAATCTCATGTTAATCTCACGTCAAGCTAATTTCAGCCAATCACGTGCCGGTATTTTGAATTAATCTTAGATTAATCTCTTGTTACATTTGAACACTCTTTCAGAAACTGAGGCTAAGTGCAGAAATTGCAGGTCTAATTAGAACTAGGACATTGAGAAATGGTCGAACCAAGACCATTCAGGCCCCATAGGTCAGTTCGTGGCGTGATGCTGAATCCGGACTTACCCGTAGATGGTGTGCTCAGAGGTGGGACACGAGGTGTACTTGAAGGGGATGGGCTGGTACCCGTATGAGCCGGCGTACGGCAGGCACCCGGGACCCATCGTGCTGGAAGCACGAACGTTTGCATTGTAACTTCTATTGGTTCCAAATCAAATCAAATAATTTTTTTTTTATTCAAAGTTGCACAGAAACTGTGACTTAATGAACGTTACAAGCTAAACTAGGTTACCATTTCAAAATCTAGATCATTCTGAAGAAAAAATGGACTTAAGTCTTTTCAAAGAGGTTACATAATTATTCTAAGACCTGGCATCATCTCGTGGCATCAGAAATGGGGTCCAGAAGTTTCCTCAAGCCGGATATTTCTCAGACATATTTCGGAAGAGTTGTTTCTACTGATCTAGGGAATTCGTAACACTCACTAGGGATGGCAGCAATGCCCTAAGCAGATTTTAGATATAAGAAGCGATATTGCAGTTATGGTTTCTTTGGAGGAATTCTTCCTAACGATCGAACACTCACTTGGCGTTAGTGAAAGTGGCTTGCGCGCAGATATAGCAAGGATACAGTATCAGAAGTGGGATCCAGAAGTTTGAAACCATATATCTCATGAGCCAGCGATTTTTCAAACATGATTACTTCGGAGGTAATGTTCCTAATGATCTAGGGAATGCAGACTTACCACTAGTGATCTAGGCAACACGCAACACTCACTTAGGGGTTAGGTTTCTTTGGAAGAATCCTTCCCGATGATCAAGGGAATACTCAACACTCACTTGGGATTAGGCAGAGGCGGTAGGGCGTCGCTGAGAAGACTATCGGCGTCGGGCGCGCGCAGACGCAGCGAAGATCATTAGAAGTGAGATCCAGAAGTTTTGAACTTTTAAATGTCCTAAACCAGCGATATTTCAGACATGGTTTCTTTGGAGAAATGCTTCCGAATGATCCAGGGAATACTCAACACTCACTTGGGAGTAGGTAGAGGCGGTAGGGCGTAGCTGAGAAGACTATCGGCATCGGGCGCGCGCAGACGCAGCGAAGATATAGTATCATCAGAAGTGAGATCCACAAGTTTTTAACTTTTAAATGTCCTAATGAGATCCACAAGTTTTGAACCTATATTATATCCTAAACCAGCGATATTTCAGACATGGTTTCTTTGGAGAAATGCTTCCGAATGATCCAGGGAATACTCAACACTCACTTGGGATTTGGCAGAGGCGGTAGGGCGTCGCTCAGAAGACTGTCGGCGTCGGGCGCGCGCAGACGCAGCGAAGCCAGTTCCGCGCACAGTTCGCCCGCTACGTAGTAGCATTGCTCCGAGAACGTGATCTTGTTTACCGTATGCCTTATGTAGCCCGACTGGAAGGAGACACATTGGGATTATCATCAGGTATTCGATGGCGGGGAGTCACTGAATGCGGGCGGCACAAGACCGGGAAGCTTAGAAAACCACGTGGGAGGCCTATGTCCTGCAGTGGGCGTGAAATGGCTGATGATGATGATGATTCTCAGTTACGGTGTATATCCATGATATATATCCGTGACATAGATATGATGAACACGAACAGCGGTGGTAGCCTAATGGGTAGAACATTGGACTCGGAAGCGAGAGACCCAGGTTCGAATTGCAGTGCGGGCATGTACCTATGACTTTGTTTTCTAAGTTATGTACATTTGTGAAGTTATAGTAGCAATACCACTAGCTAACTGTGAAAGAAAACATCGTGAGGAAACCTGAGTGCCTGAGAGCTCAGCGCTTGAAATAGCCAATCCGCGGTGGACACGCGTGGTGATTAAGCCCATACTCTCTCCCTGTGAGAAGGCCTCTGCCCTACAGTGCGACGTATAAAGGCCGCTTATGTATGTTAAGTAGATATCATGATAGGTACCACGGATTTAGGGAACCTGACGTATATTATTAACTTAATTGCGGAATCACATACTAGAACTTTTGTCGCAAGAGTCCGACCCCAGGTTTCTGATATATATTCGTGATAATGACATCTATCACTGACTTATGGTACCTCACACTAACTTCGAACCTCTATAAACATCCCTACGAAGACAATTCAACTCAGTTTATGTGGTCCAAAATGTTCTTAAGGAAGACATTGCAGAAGTAGCATTGACGAGCGGAGGTGGCGTGGTCAGGTAGAACGCTCACATTCGGGAGTTTGCGAGTTCGAATCTTGGCATGTACCAACGACCTGGTTTTCACGTTACATTTGTGAATTACGCAGGCCCCTTAGAGCCAAAGCGTTTCCGAAAACGCGGAAACGCCTGTGTACTAAATTCATCCAATCGAGCGCACACCTTGAGCATATGCGCGGCATACTTCGTGGCGTCGCGGCGGTCCTGTATGCCGGCCATAAAACGCTCAAACATGTAAACCTTTTAATGGATTTTGTTTTCTGGTGTGTACAATGAAGTGTTCTAATCTAATCTCAGCCCCGAGCGGACCTAAAGAGAAGTAGACGCGCACCCTCTTGTGTTATGAACGTATTCAATCGAGCGCTTACCTTGAGCATATGCGCTTAAATAGCTCTTAACACCTACATGAATTTCACCTATGTTACACAAAGTAAATGATTTGATTTGCGCGGCATACTTTCTGGCGTCGCGGCGGTCCCATATGCCGGTCATAAACTGGTCAACACGGGGCGGAGCTAATTTAAAGTAGATACGCAACCGCTTGTGTTTCGCACTCATCCAATCGAGCGCATACCTTGAGCATATGCGCAGCATACTTCCTGGCGTCGCGGCGGTTCTGAATGCCGGCCATAAAATGCTCAATCCGGAGCGGAACTGAAGGGAAGTAGACGGGCAACCGTTCGTGTTTTGCAAGAATCGAATCGAGCGCATACCTTTAGCATATGCGCGGCATACTTCCTGGCGTCGCGGCGGTCCTGTATGCCGGCCACGTGCTGGTGGATCCAGTCCACCACGTCCGCGCCAATGAACGCGTTCGGGATCGTGATCTTCAGCCACATACGGTCGCGGATCTCGAGACCTGCGGAAAAATGGATCATCATCATCATCAGCCATTTGACGCCCACTGCAGGACATAGGCCTCCTTCGTGGTTTTCATAACCATGAGGGGTTTTGCCATAATCGCCACGCTTGGCAGGCGGGTTGGCGATCGCAGTACGCGGTTGGAATCTCAGGAAGACGCTGCTGCCCGTGTCCTGGTAATTGATTTCCTTAGTCGCCTTCAACGACATCCACAGAAGGTAATGGAGTGACGCTATTCTTAATCTGGCGCCACACGGTGTAATGGATAACTTGCACAGAAAATGTTTTAATCCCATTGGTTAGGCCTTGTCAAAAGATAAATAAATGTGGTATTTTTTTTCTCTACGACTAAAACTTTTCATAATATAATAACCCGTCGAAAAGTCATTCTAGTCACTTGGTACAAAAAAAACGCTATACCTACCAATTAGGCTCAAACTGTGCCGTCACATCTTGCACGTAACGCCTTATAGTGTATGAAGCGTTCGTCGATATTTGAGTTTTTATGCATCTACAACCTTATAAGAAAACGTTTAGGATTCAACAAAAACACTAAAGCTAATATTTGTTTTATTATTAGAGTAACTTTATTTTTCGCTATTTATGTGAACCCGAAAACCACGAAAAAAATATTTTTTGGTTTTATTTTATATTTTTTCTTAACTTTTTATATGTCTTATATGGTATTAAAGCAATGTCACTCCAATCTAAGTTAGACGCAAGTTCCCCATTAATCAATCAGTCCCTATTCTCATATGTAATTCCTGGTCTACATACAATAATAGTACATCATTGCAAAGGCAGCGAAATAGGCAATTGCAGTTCGAGTATGAGTTTGATACGTACGAGGCAGGCAATTGCCATTTCGGCCGAGGCATATATAGTGCTTTTCTTAAAAAATGCAAGGAATTAAAAAGGGGCCTTTTACATAATAAATTTTCTTATGATTTTGCTGGAAGCGGGTTTTCCATCGCTAATTTAGCTTCCGATCTTAAATCTGGTGGAGTGCAGTCAATGTTCATTTCATTTTCACTTTCAGAATCATCGGAACTCATTTTAATTATTTTATTAACAAAATAACAACGAACTCCGCTTTACCGCCAATTTTTATTTTTATTTTACAGTTTGTGCCGAAAGGTAAACGCATCTGTGGCTATACAGCCACGAGAACGCAATGTGTACGATAGTTGAAAGAATTCTAAATTCAAACAGCACACCGTTTCATACAACATTGCCGGCGCGCTCTTCGTTCCAAATTCAAAGAACGCGCCGGGAAGTGATTTTTTATCACACCTGCTCTGAAAATACATACTAATTATACCAATTAGAAGGAAGAAACGCCTTTATCCCGCCCTTCAAATCCTTTCATCCCAAGGTATGGAAGTTTGTATGAAAATCCTTCCGACCCAAGGGTGGGAAGTATGTATGAAATTCCATTACATACCCGGTTTTTTTTTTTTTTTTTAATTTGTCAGCAGTCATACTGCAAAGAGACTTTAACTGTCTACTAATTAAATTTCAAGTAAATTGTTACTGGCCACATACAGTTTTTTTTTTACCAGTTACCAACCTCCTTGGTGCATACAGAAAATTAAAAACGAAATTATTTTTGTAAATAAAACGCGCGGAATCACGGAAGAAGTGGCTGCATGACCTTATGATCTTAGCCTACTCCAGAAACGGGCGAATAAAAAAAGGAAAAGCCCGCGCATTTTCGCAAAAACTTCGATTGATTTAGCATTTATCTTTGTGTAAAATAAGTAAAATATGGATACTTCGAGCGACAGTGATGATGTTATCCCTAACACACCGCCAGAACTATTAGAGACGGCCCAAGAAGTTGTTGATAATCTGTTGCCGGAAAAATCTAAATGCAGATACAACAGTACTCACTTTTAATAATTGTACTTTTAACTAAATATAAACATTTCTATGCATTTATGTCTATAATTTTCCTCGTAGGTGTAATAAAAAGCACTATACATACCTCAGGATAAAGTACAGTTCCATAACTCAAATGGTTTGCGCCCCTCGCAAGCTCGTGGCGCAAATGCCATAATCTCGGTATGGAACTGTCACTTTCTTCCCTCTGAAGTAATGTACTATTGGTTTTTCAGTCTACGTAAATATGATACTTCGCGTGTTCTTTATTCAAAAGTAATGACAATATTTCCGCGCATGTTTAAGAAAAGAATATTCTATCTATCTATCTATCTATCTAATTGTCCACTGCTGGACATAGTCCTCCTCCAAGGCACGCCAGTTCTTCTATCCTGCCTCGTTGGACTAGCCGTTAACTACGTAATAAAAATAATAATGTAAATAGTATTAAATTGTATAACCTTATTGCAAATACATATAATTTAAACTACGTTATTGTGAGATTTTGTAATCTGACATTGTTATATTTACAATGTAAGAATATAACAGAAATCAGAAATCAATAATTTATTTCAACGTAAAGAATTTACATTCTGTTTGCTGAATGTAAATGTACTATGTTACTATGTTAGCCGCTGCCTTCGGGCCGTATTTGTAGTGGAGAAAAAGGCAGCGGGAAAAAAAACTCCGCTCTGACCGTCTTTTCTCAAATCATCTTAAACTTATACATCAAAGCCTATAGACATGATTCCGTGATAGCCACTAATAACTTTAAAAGCCAAAATAACACTTCTTACAAAAGTAGGAAAAACAGTAATGCTGCGGCCAGACACACGAACAGCACCCGTTCACGAGCATAACGCAGGAGTCAGCCATCACCAGTCTCAACCATTTTAGAGGGAGATAGGTGACCCGGCCACCACGACACCATTCGAATGACTGCTATAGTTATTAATGTGCAATCACGTCGTCAGTACACGTTTAAAACTAAATAAATTATAATATTAATAATTAAATAACAATGAAATCGCGGTGGAATTGGCTTACTACCAAGGGCTTATATCGTTCATATACTCGTCTATTCTATAATAGGCTTTTTTACATAGCGATTTTTTTATGAATGTTTTAAATTTATTTTCAGACAAGGATAGAACATGTTCTGGAATTCTGTTGTAAAAACGAACGCAATAGCCTACGAACGATGTATTTACCTTGGCTAAACGAAATTTAGAATAAGCAAGCTTATTTCTATTTCTAGTGTTTACGTTATGGACGTCCCTATTTAATTTGAACATTGTTATATTTTTACAAACTTTGCCTTCCTAGAAAGGTGAAATGTGTAGAGCCAAATACTTATCTGACCACCATATGTACTCGTACGAAATTTCATGCAAATAAACTCATTTCATTTATCAACTTTCATATTACAATTTCAAGTTATGTAAACAATCTGTTGCATCAGAAGTTCCAGTGCTTTTAAGTGCGTTTGATTCCATACCTTGGTATCCACAATTAATTCAGTTGTAGATGGACCGTAGCAGCAATTTCAGACGGAGTAGACTTGGCCCTATGCCAATCTATCATCATTCATAATACCATCTCCTTGTTACCAATTGTTGGAATCGGTCTATCCCACTTCTGATATCACGGTGCATCCCACTTCTGATATCAGAAGTGGGATCGCCCCACTGCTTTCAGCCAGCTGCTTTTGCTGCACTTTCTGTTATGTAACGTTGGTTCTAATCCTTCAGTATCTGTCTTCAGTTGAATCTTACCCGAGTCAGGGCGCAGCATAGCGCGTACAACCAACGCACAATCGCAGCTCACAGACAGCGGCTCCCCTCCCGCCGGCAGCGTGCTCGCGTCGCTGGCGCGGGAGGAGACGGAGGAGACGGGCAGCGCGGAGAGCGAGGGGGGAGGCGGCGGGTACGCCTCTCGGAGGGCCTGCGTATGTGCCACCCACGCGCCTGCGAAAGAGCGACGTGTTTCGTTAGACTTAGGTCTGGAAGGAAAACAGCGTGAGGAAACCTGAATAGCTCAGACACTCAGGTTTCCTCACGATGTTTTTCTTCACAGTAAGCAAGTGGTACTGCTACTATAACTTAACAAATGTACATAACTTAGAAAAAGGCATCGGTACAAGCGCCGGGGTTCGAACCCACGACCTCCTGAATGTGAGGCAAGCCTTCTACCGACCGCGCTACCACCGCCACGCTATTGTCTTGCCACTTATTTATTTATTTATATTTTATTGACACAACCAACTGGAATTAAGCATATAAAGAATCGCCTTCTTAATCGCTGATCGATTGAATCGTAGCGTTAACCACTCGTCTGCCGCGACACAGATCTGTGTCCAACTTAGTATGGGCCACCTATACGTTCCTATCCGCGAGGGCAGTTCAGGAGTTAAGGGGCACCCCGGAGGTAACTAGCGCCCAAGCTAATTAGGTTCGTGGCAGTAGGTTCTAAAAATACCAATTATCATTATTGAGATTGATGACGTTAACTCTCATCCAGCTCTTGCCAGCCGCCCTGCGAGGATCATCGCTCCACCGTGTCTGAGGTTGCGACGAGCTGGATGAGAGTAGCCGAGGACCGTGCTCAGTGGCGTGCTATAGGAGAGGCCTATATACAGCAGTGGACAATCGTACGCCGATGATGATGATGTTAAAATAAAGTAGATGTTTTTAGAGTTCCGTGGCCAAAGGGTTAAGGGACCCTATTATTAAGACTCCGCCGCCCGTCCGTCCGTCTGTCACCAAGCTGTATCTCATGAACCGTGATAGTAAGACAGTTGAAATTTTAATATAAATTCTATAACAACAAATACTAAAAACAGAATAAAATAAACATTTAACCCCTGAACTGCCCTCGCGGAACGCAACGTATAGGTGGCCCATACTAAGTTGGACACAGATCTGTGTCGCGGCAGACGAAACGGGGAAAACGCCCGTTATAACAAAAAATTGGTCAAAATTTTTGTTCTATCGGGCGTTTTCTCAATCCAGTGATTGAGTTCAAAGAAATTAAAAAAAAAACATTTTTGACTGATTTGATTTTTTTGGGTTCGAGCCTTTTCCGTATCACACCATCTTTCGCGGTCTCTCGCCATTCGCATCCACGGGCGGGAGCCCGGGGGGTCTGCAGGGGTGCCGACCTGGCCACGTCCGACCATCGGGCTGTCGGTCTACCGACCGACCGCCGCCCGGCACTCGGCCGCCACTCCGTTACTGCCCTGGTCCACCTGCCGTCTTTCCGGCAGTCAGTTCCTAGTTGTTTTCTCCCAATTGTGTTTTAATTTCAATGTACGTAAGTTGGATAAATTTTGAATAATGGCCCACGTGCACCATCTCGCGGTGCGTGCCAACTTTTGCCAGTTAGCGATAAAGCAAGTTTAATTTGGACGGTGAACCTGTCACTCGGTAATACTAAGATAATGAGGAGTTTCCGTAAACACTTTGTTAGCTATCCATAAAATACAAAGTATGCATTTGTTTGGGGTCAGATACGGAAGGTTATCTCTATAATAATGATTCATTCAATTCAATTTTTTGCGCCTTGTAGTAACTGATAGCTGCTATCAACATTTAAGATTGCAAGATGAAAGGTCGTATTCAGACGCGACTTTTAATATCTACGGGTTGATGAATACAATGTTTAGAAATGTAGAGCAAAGAGTCAACATCACGTTTTCACGCGTGCATTTTATTTTTCTGCGGATCTCCTAATTTCTGATTCGATCACGCAGTGAAACTCCTAACATAGCTCTCTCCATGGCTCGTTGGGCGACCTTGAGCCTTCTCATTCTTCATTCCGTGTGGCGCCGGATTAAGAATAGCGTCACTCCATTTCCTTCCGTGGATGTCGTAGAAGGCGACTAAGGAATAGTATATTTCATTACAAGCGCGGAAAGGCTGTCATTGCAAAGAGTTCCGACAAATGTCTACCCGAGCCGAGGCGCAGCCGAAGGCGAGGGTTGACAGTCGGAACAAGTTGCAATGACGGTTCCGCACGTGTACTGAACGACTATTTTTAATACAGTTGCGAAAAAATGAAAAACTATTTGCTTTTTTCTCTTCTCTCCATGCAGTATTCGTCGTATGTAGATATGTAGCGACTTTTTGACTTTTCCGGTAAAATGTTCTCCGAAGCATTTTGTGCAAATTATACTGCGATCCGATGGTGTTAATTAAAAAAAACTAGGGTCGAAATTACTCATCTTGTGCAACAAACAACTAAACTCGCAAAGAAAATTTCTGAAAAATGGCGCCAACCGTAGAATATAAGCAGTTTTTTTTTCTTCACCCATTCTGGTAGGCAAAGGGAACTATGCCCATACAGCCAAGTCTTCAGTAGAAGTTTTTTATTGATATGAAATGAAAATTAAATTTAATGAGATGAATAAATTAAATGAAACCTAACCAAACTCATTCAATCAAATAATTTAATCTGATATTGAAACAAATTAGTAGCTTCTTTTTAGAAATATACGTATTTGCATGAATCATAAAAACTTCTATGATTTTTTTTAGTAAAAACTTCATGGTTGGTTATTCTTTTTAATAGACATTATTTTGACAGTTGGGAAAGAAAACGCACGAGTGCGGGAAAGGTAAAAAAAAAGCACGAGTGTGTAATAGCCCACATCCCGAACGCTATACGTCCCTGCAATACGCCACTTTTTGAGCAACTGTGTTAAAAATAAATTACCAGGAGACGGGCAGCAGCGTCTTCCTGAGATTCCAAACGCATACTGCGATCGCCAACCCGTCTGCCAAGCGAGGCGATTATGGCAAAACCCCCCATGGTTTTGAAAACCACGAATGAGGCCTATGTCCTGCAGTGGGCGTCAAATGGCTGATGATGATGATGAATACCACAGAACTTGCTTCGTAATGCAAACTGAGCCAAATAGTTAAAACATCTATGTATGCCTACCATACAGTAATTGCCAAAATTGTTTTTATCTGAAGCATAATAAAATAAAATAAACTCTAAAAATCAATATTTTAACAAATTTAAAGATCTAACTCAAATTACTTATGTTCAAAAAACTCTTTTATCTACACTAATGTTGTAACATTCTACTTATGTTTTCAATACTTGACTTATAATTACTACTGTTATAGCGCAGACAACAAAACACTCAATTTAAGCAATTTCACATGATGGTATAATATTCACATCGATATCGTAAAATCTCATTATAACATCAATAAAACGCGACCAACTTGATTGCAGGGCCAATCAGGTTGGTCGCGTTTTATTGAAGCGCGCAGCTGCGCTCTCATTGGTTAAATTTTAATGGCGGCAAAATCACTGTGATTATACACGTACGCGTGAATTTAATTTAATAAATTAAAAGTTAAAAATGGATAGCGACGATGATATTTGTACGCCTCCGGATATTCTAGAAGTGGCAACAAAATTATTATATGAAAAAGAATATAATAACTTTTTGGCATGGAAGATCGAAAAGAAAACTACATCATTTTCTGAAAATGTCATTCTTGCGTATCTCAAAAACCTCTCCGACAAATTCATTAGTGAAGATAAAGTAGTGTATGCAACTGCATATAACCACGGGTATTAAAACACTCGTTACTATTATGAAACTCGCTGCGCTCGTTTCATAAACTCACACTCGTGTTTTAATACCCTTCATTATGTGACAGTTGCATAAACTACTATTAAACTAAAAAAACAGTGTTGTAATAGCCACACCTTTGTCAACATTTTGAAGGTATTAGTTTTTACCTTCGAGTCTGTGAAATGGTTTGGTAACTGATTATATATGTCTACACACACGGCAAATAATTTTTTTGATACAATGGATAAATTACTAGGGGGTTTGTGAAGTTTATGTGTGTATTTTGAGCGGAGAGTACGTGTCGAGACATCTTGCTTGCTTTAGAAGAGGTATCTATGTTTAAATACGAATATACAGATTACGAAAATATATAGACATGGTAGGGGTAGAATCTGGAAATTTTTAAAGTAAGGACGGCACGAGTCAAATTGTTTAATGCCAAAGTTTAATGTTTTCCCACTAGGAGTCATCCATTTCGTGATTTTTGACGCCTCCCCCGTCCTTTTCGCAGTGGCTCACATTTGTGAGAACCCCTCTCCTTACTGTGACGTCACAGTCATATTTTGCAATGTGACATCTAGAATTATTAAATTAAAACAGTGGTTCCGAAATAAGTTATATTTCGATTGAAATTATTTTTTAAAACAATAAATTATTAACTAATACTATTTATTATATTTTTGAAATGTGTTATTAACTAATACTATTTATTATATAAAACAAAACTTAGGAGCCATCCTACACTTTGTCACACAACGTCACGATTTGTCGACCCGCCCCCCCTTGACGTGTAACGTACTTTATGGATGGTACCTTATCTCGTACCTACCCGGGTCTATAGGGCGTACTGAGTGGGGTCGATGGGGCGTACTAACCGGGGTCGATAGGGCGTACTGACTGGGGTGGATGGGGCGTGCTGACCGGGGTCAATGGGGCGTACTTAACGGTATGGGACGTCCTTACCGGGCCCGATAGGGCGTACCTAACGGGGTCGATGGGGCGTTCTTAACGGGTTCGATGGGGCGTTCTCACCAAGATTAAAGGGGCGTACTCACCAGGGTCAATGGGGCGGACGGGCTCGGTGCGCGGTATGGTGAAGTAGCCCTTGGGATTGGGGTCCCAGCACTTGGCCACCACCAGCTTGATGGGGCCAGGCTGCTGGACCACCTCCCTCAGGACTCGCACCGCCTCGTCGTTGCTCATGTCCTCGAAGTTCACATCGTTCACCTGGAAAATTGGGTAAGGATATTAAGTGTTTGTCAGGATCACGGCTGCGGCAAACTTAGGGCCGCGTTTTTTTTAAAACTTCAATTAGTTTGTTTTTTTGTTACGCTTTATTGCACAAAAGTTAAAAAAAAAAGTTAACAGGTAAGTGTAATTCTACAAAGGCGGACTTATTTAAAAAAAAATTCTTCCAGCCATCCTAAGAGAGGTTCTGAATGATAGAACAGAGAGCGGGAGAAGGCAAATAAAGCTCACTAATGAAAGAGAAAAAATTACTAAAAATCATCTATTTATTCTATCACTTATTTTCAATTCAATTCAAATATTTTTATTCATTGTAAAAACAGAATGTTTACTTAATGAACGTCAAAGTTGTTAGTTTCACAATTAATGGATTATGTGGAGAAGAAGCTAACAAAGAAACTCCACATTTATTCTTTTCAAAACACGTTTTAACTTAATTAACAGAGTTTTCAACTTAAAATATTAGTCATGAATGTGTTGAACACTAGTCACAATCGTCCTTTAAATAATATTAATATATTGTTTAATGCCAAACATCTTTGTCTTCTAAATAATCCTTGATGTTATAGTAAGCCTTTTTGCACAGAATGTGCTTAACACATTTTTTAAATCGCGTTGGAGGTAACTCTAATATATCTTGAGGAATTTTGTTGTAGTGTAGAACCTTATACAGTGCCCCGTAAAAGATGTGTTAACTTTTGCAAGTCTAAATAGTGGAAATGACAATTTATGTTTATTTCTAGTATTAACATTATGGTGGCCACCAACATTTTCGAAGTCTTTGATATTTTTTCTAACGTACATAATATTTTCATAAATGTATTGACATGCAACTGTTAAGATGTTGGTTTCTTTGAAGAAATCTCTTAGCGAATCCCTACTACCTAACTTGTAAATAAATCGGATGGCTCTCTTCTGTACTACTTACTACAGAAATTTATTTATGGTACCAATAGGTATAAATTAGTATTCGTAATGCAGACATAGACATAATTTTTTTATTATGATAGTTTTTAATGAGATTGTGGCCTAATCACCACGCGTGCCCACCGCTGATTGGCGACTTCAAGCGCTGAGGTAAGTAAACACCTCAGGTCCTCAGTTTCCTCACGACTTTCCTTCACCGTTAGCAAGTGGCATTGCTACTACAAATTCGCGAATGTACGTAACTTAGAAAACAAAGGCATTGGTACATGCGCCGGGGTTCGAACCCACGACCTCCTGAATGTGAGGCAAGCCTTCTACCAACCGCGCTACCACCGCTACGCTATTATATATGAGTTTATTATGACAGTTCATCATCATCATCATTCAGCCACAAGAAGTCCACTGCTGGACATAGGCCTCCTCCATGGATTTCCAAAAAGACCGGTTGGAAGCGGCCTGCATCCAGCGTCTTCCTGCCACTTGGATGAGGTCATCTGTCCATCTTGTGGCTGGTCGTCCTACGCTGCGCTTGCCGATATGTGGTCTCCATTCGAGAACTTTTCGGCCCCATCGGCCATCAGTTCTGCGTGCTATGTGCCCCGCTCACTGCCACTTCAACTTACTAATGACAGTTCGATATACATTAAACAGCAGAGTCTCACCAAAGAAGAGGATACCATCAGTTCTAGTTCGACTGGAGATTTCCGCACTTGCTACGTACAATGGCCCAACTGTGAGGCTAAGTGCGGAGATTTCCAGTCGAAATGCCGAGGTATGTGAATGCCTCAGACACGGGGGCTCCCTCACGATGTTTTCCTTCATCGTTAGCGAGTGGTCATGCTAATATAACTTCACAAATGTATGTGACTTAGAAAACAAAGTACATGCCGGGATTCGAACCTACGACCTCTCGAATGAGAAGCCGGCGTTCTACCGCTCCGCTACCACAGCTTTAGGGACACCAACAATCAATCACCTATTGTTAAGTCACAGCTGGTAAATGTAATTTGCTAAGAAGTACATAGTAAATTTGCTAAGGTCTTTACATGCGGAGCAGAACAGGTTTCCTCATAATGACTTCCTTCTCATCTTGAGTCTACCTGTAAAAGATTCATTCAAGTATCTAGAAATTCTAATCCAATGGGTATTGGCTACAGTGTTTCTGCTTTGTTTCAAATGACTAAAATTCCAAACGTCTTCAATAAAATACATACATACATAAACGACGGGTAGGCAGAGACCAGGGACTGCCACGTGCCACGATTGTGACAGATCACTTTCGCTTCCTGAACATTCATTAGGCGACATCTTCAATAACATTAGTGACGATGGACAACTTGCATAAAAAAAAATTTAATCTCATTGGATTTGGCCATATTAAAAGATAAATAATTAAGGTTGATTTTTTCCCTACAACTAATACATTTCATAACCTGTCGAAAAGTGAGTTAAGTCAGGTGTTACAAAAACGCCCCATGCAAATCGGGCTCAAACTAAGACGTCAGAACGTGCTCGTAAAGCTTTATAATGTATGAATGATGAAGCGTTTATCAATATTTTAATAATGATTTTATGAGTCTACATGGGGAAACTCTAGAATTCAATTTAAAACAAATCTAGTTTATTATTGGAGTAGGTACATAATTTGATTTTTTGCACTGTCGACACACTGTAAAACCCCAATAAAAGAATATTTTTATGGTTTTATTTTTTGCGCTTTTCTATGGTGTAAAATACAATGTCACACAACTCTAAGTTTGAGGCAAGTTCCCCATTATTTTTTCCAAGCACTCACATTCTTAAGTGACAACCTTAACCAGGTAGAATAAGGTCGAAACATCAAAGTACCATTGTGTTTGGCTATAAATGGGAAGTCATTTGAAAAGACTGACTCAACCTGTGACAATGAGTTATTTATTGCTTGTAAATCTTACCTAGTGACATTGACATTTGAGTCAAACTGTTTGTGATGGCATCTTAGCATTTTTTTATTCCAGAGTAGGTATAGTGACAATTCCCAAAAGAGAGTAAGTTTGGAGTTTTTTTTGTGAAATTCAATGTATGTAGATCTTGAAAGACCTTTCAAGATTTTTTAAATAGGTTTTTAAAAAATCTTGAAAGAGGTTTTACTTTTTTACCCCAGGTACAACTTGAAACATTCTTTAAGTTGCAGGGCTGTGCTATTTTGAATAGTATAATTTTTCTTTGACTCAACTATTTGGATTATGGTTACAACACAGTATACATTGTATAATTGTACAAGATGGAGACCTCAGCTACTTTTTACTGAATCTCATGCAAATGAAGCTGTAAGCAAACCAATACTCTAAAAAGTGTGACTTAAGCTAACAGGATTACGAACATTTTGGAATAGTGGTGACCATCAGTTTGCAGGAATTATTCAAGAAGATCCTATTAAGTTAGAATTTTTATTTCTCAAGAACATTGCACTTCAGGCCTTTATGTTATTTATGACTTTTTTGTTAGTCTGTAGATTATCTATCAAAATATATAGCTCTGTAAATTTTCGGCACATGCTGAGTCGACACACTTTTTTTTTATGTTATTATTCTAATGTCACCAATAGATAGGTACTTGCTGTACGGTATAATGTGTCAAGTTGTTGTTTCCATGATTTATGTACCTATGCTTCTATCTTGTCAATGTTTACACTGTGCTGTTACTTCGTGACTTATGTAATGCTTTTTGTGTGTGTTTGTGTCTTGTGGAAATAAATCAGTTATCTATCTATCTCTGTTAGAATAAGGAAGGGACTGAATGACTATCTAGTTATACATTTAACGGGCCTCATCATGATTATTTATTACTCTTTATTAGGTAAATTATAATGGTTATTATTATTTATTGAATAAGTATTTGGATACAAAGTACCCGAAACCGGCGTGCATTCATGCAACGACTAATGAATGTTGAGGAAGCGAAAGTGATCTGTCAGGATCGTGGCAAGTGGCAGTCCCTGGTCTCTGCCTACACCTCTACTTACCTCATAAGTATTTGTCTCTCTCACAACATACGGATGGTATTATCGTAAAAGCGAAAAGCAAATGGTTGTCCAGTCCCTTTCTTTAATTAACAGGTTTTTAAAGACTTTACAGAAACATACCACAAAATTATGGTCATCATTAATCTAGCCTCTCATAACCCCGTTTCTTTCTAGAACCTTAAAAGTAAACATTCTCACATATCCCAAAAGTAATATGACACTAAGGCCAAGCTGTCTCTTTCTTCCCCAATAGAAGAGACAAGGCAGATGGTCTACAGCCATTTGATACATTACTGTCACTTTTGTGTCAAGCTATTACCACATCCTGTGTGGTTGGTAAGTGAATCCAGTTCCAATGGTGTCCCATTAAGGATTCTCTGGATGCAACTTAACACCTTATTGCTTTAAACATAAGAGTTGATCATAATAATGAAGAGAAGTGAGCTCTTTAAAATTGATATGCATGGTTTATATTGCATAACAAATTGTAAATGTTTGTACATAAATTTGGATGGTTACCTAATAAGTAGTTGTTTATTTCTTGCCTGTTCTAGAAAACTAGTCTATCTACAAAAATACAAAGAAATGCTATTTTGCCAGTATTTCAATAGTTGTCAACTATAACTTGAATCAATATGTACCATTAATCCAGGCAAAAAATACTTGCCGCAGATCTCTTAGAGATAAGCTTGCCGTGTTATGCTAGTAAATTCTCCTTGTAATATCCTTGTTGTGTAAATAATATACCTTTTACATCTATGTTAGTGACAAGTTCTATCTACATTAAATAGGTAAAGTGACAGTCCTATCCATCCTAAGGTTGTCTGGAAGATTGCTTTTAGTGATAAGACCGGCAGTTGTATACTTAGATATTGAAGATTTTCCATGTATCTTTATAATGTATATTGTGCAATAAGGAGTATTAATCTAATCTAATCTAAGGGACACTTGAGACACTGCAGTGCCTTGGACATACATTTGGATGACAAGGGACTGATGAGCTTGTGCCACATAAAATTAATGAATAAACATACATAATTATGTACATACATAAACTCCCGCCTGTATCACAGACGGGTAGGCAGAGACCACGGAGACTGCCACTTGCCACAATCCATACAGATCACTTTCCCTTCAACACTCATAAGTCGTTGCATGCATGCACGCACGCTGGTATCGGGTACTTTTTATCCTGCCCTTTGCAATTTGGTCGAAGAACCGGCCCTTCTACCCACATTTACTCGATATATTTGTTTCGTCAATGTTTCTTTCTTCATCCTCTCCACATGTTCAAACCTTAACCTTAATGAATAAACAAACCTGCAAAATCATATCGCCAGGCTCTATCCGTCCATCCAGAGCCACCGCGCCACCCTTCATAATACTGCCCACATAGATCCCACCATCACCACCCTTATTAGACTGACCCACAATGGAGATACCAAGGAAATTCACTGTATCCATGTTCAGTGTCACCGTAATTATATGCATGGACATGGTCGAATCAGTTATAGATGAGTATGAAGATGTCCTGGACATGACCTGCGGCCTTTTTCTCCGTCTCTGCGGCCTCTTCCGAGAGCTGACTTGAAGGTGGGACACGCTGCTGCATTCTGTCAGTGCTCGGTCGACAGAGGCGTTTGTATGGCGCCCTGTGGTGGTAGTTATCTCCGATTGACTGTCGAAGAGGCTAGTGGAGTCTAAATCTGAGCTCAAGACGGAAGCCGTTTCGTATTCTAAGCCGTGGTTCGTGTATTTGGAGTGTCCGTTGATCCTGAGGCCTCTGTATTTGTATTTGTCGCAGGAGGCTCTGTGCCCAGGCCTAGAGCTGATCGTACTGTCGGTGTCAGTACAGTTGTCCCGCGTAAGGGGCGCTGAAGGAGCGCCATGGTTGGCAGTTTTTCCCTTACCAGCATTACTGTCCGTACACTGAGAAGCACCGTCTGAAGGGTTCGATCCTTCGGCAGACACAAGCCACGACACCACACGACCGTTGAAACAAGGCAAGTGAGCGTTGTCGTCGACAATTTCCTCTTTTACTACACCGAAATCATCGTCCATGGACTTGAAGAAAAACTTGTAGTTGGGCCTGTTCAATTGGTTTTTAAAATCTAGCAACGTCACTTTTTCGGGCGCTATGGGGATTTTCACTAAATACGGCGTTTCTTCGTCGTCTATGTAGTAAATAACTTTCGTTTCCTCCATTATTACTGCATTTATTTACTTGAAAAGTAACAACACCCTACGATCTATAAATATCCGCCATCACAAAAATGGCGATTAAAATTAGTTCCGATTTTGGTTGATGCGTGGCGCTGATGTCGTGTTGTCATGTCGCGCATCCACACGATCGCTGTCCACGATGAACGAATAAGTTTGTAGTTGGGTGGGCATGAGTAGGTGCTTTTCACACACTATAAAGTAAGTATAGAAATCTGAATTTCGGGATTACGCATTAACAGTGAGTATGAACAAACAGTCAATTTTTGAAAAGGTTGGCAGATCTGAGGAAACAGAGTTTACGAGTAAAATAGTATAACATCAGGTACGAACAGACACCAGATATTACTTGATTCGTTGATCGTCATTTCCACCATTATTACCTGTACCTTAAGGTTCCGACACACTAATAACACGCCACCCTACGCGACGACCTAACTTGTATGAATAGTTGCGTTGCGTCGGATGTTCCTAATGTGATTCTGATCATAGAAAATAGTAAGATTTGATTTGACTCAACACGCGTCGCGAGAAACCTTGGTAGTATACGAGGTTAGTACAGCAGTGGGCGAATTCTAGTGCGATTAAATCAAGCAATCCGACTGTATATTGCCCATTTCTCTGTGTTGCCCACGGCTGGGCAAAGGTACACCACTCCTTTGTACTCGGTCATTCTCATCTAGCCAATACCAGCACTCTGCCTCAGTTCGTAAGTGGGTAGGCGTTCTACGGGCGACCAAATGAAGCAACATTTTGTGCAATATTAACATTTATTTTAAGCATTAAAGTACAGACTCTTTGCTCGTTTCTCTTTTTTCTTCTTTTCCATTCGTTTCTTCTTCTTTTCTGTGCTCTTGAGCAACTTCTTGATGGCATCTTCTGTGTCTACTTCTTCGTCGGACTTCACCAGGTCTACTTCTGTGCTGCCTACCATAGAAGGCTTTGCCTTCTTTGTTGTTGTAGTTGGTTCTTCCGCAGCATGCTTCTTCTTTCTGGGTTTCTCACTGCAAAAGTAATTGAAAACAGTTAGGAATTCGATAAAAGTGTAAAGAGAATTTCGTGAGCTTTTGTGCAAAATATTTTCTTATTCTACGACACACCGCTTCTGTGCTATAAAGAGAAACCGGAAATCACAAATAAAAAAAAAATTCAACGTAAAGAATTTACATTCTGGATGTCAATCTTCAATCACAGACGTCGAAAAAATCTGTATTATTTCTGGGTCTGTACCCAACGAAGCATGGAACTAGTTTGAAGAAAACTAGGACCTCCAGTCAGCTATACACACACAAATACTTTAAGGGGCTCCATAGAGTTAACACTGTGCTACTCAAGAAAAAAAATCATACCTTTTTTACAGATCGTATTTGCAATAAATTGTCGGTACAATCTCTTAATCACGTCCATAGTGATTTTTAGGACCCATGGCCTAACGCAAAAAACACAAGACTAGATAGGATTAGCGCCAAAAACGGCAGTTTTAGGCATAAATGCTATCTAGTCCAAGGTCTGTGATCGTAGGTTCTCGGTTGTGGGTATTGACATCATTGAGAGATTGTACAGACACTTTGCAAATACGATCTGTAAGACAGATATAATTCTTTTGCCCGTGGCGCTAGTGTTACTCTATGGAGCCCCTTAAAGTCCTCCTATCCACCCCATTAAGGCGCTTATACACGAGCGGAACGTGTGCCAACTGCAGCCGTCAAGGCGCCGACGGTAGCCGTCGATGCGCTGACGCGGATGTTCGAAGTCGAAGTCAAAGTCAAAAATTTTTATTCAAAGTAACACAGAAACTGTCCCTCCGGACTCGTGGTCCTCTGTAAGATGTTCCCCTGGGGGGAAGACGAGGAATTTGCATTTACTTGTAGTCCCCCTTGATTCACACTTGACCGTGGGATGCATAGTGGCATGTAGTTGGTTTAATATATTACTTATCGGTTGTCATATGTCATATCTTCTAAAACCTAGTACTAGGATGCATTGAACTGGCTTTAATTCCACACATCTTTGTCATCTAAATAATCCTTAATGCTATAGTAGTAGCCCTTTTGGCACAAAGTGTACTTTATACATTTTTTGAAAGCGTTTCTGGCAAGCTCATTATATCTTCAGGGATCTTATTGTAGAAACGTATACAATGCCCCATAAAGGATGTATTAACCTTTGCCAGCCTAAATCTTAGGAAAGAAAGTTTATGATTATTTCTAGTATATATGTTACACATGTTACAGTCATAGTGATTAAATAGCTATTATACATAATGACTGGTCATTATATATAAAAGCCAAATTCACTAGACAAAGTAATAAATCAAGTTTTATTAAGACAAACGTTTATTATGCTAACGTTTTATTTTGGCAAGTGTTATATAGCAAATAATTGTTTGATTAAATTTATATTTCGCATTTTGTTTGTTAGGTCAGTACACATAAGCAAAAATAGGTTCGAAGTTCCAGGATGGAGCGGAGCGCAGCTCCATCCTGAAACTTCGGGTGTTAGTTCTTTTTTTTATATAAAAGCGAAAAAAAATATTTCACTAAAAAACTTAGTTTTGTGTCAAACTTAAACAAGGTTGGTGCATGGAAAAGTCATAGGTACCCTACATGTTTTTTTGCCAAGTGATAATTTGCGGAAAATAGTTTGGGAAGTAATACTTTGGGAAACGATTTTTGGCAATACATTAGTAAACCGTTTTATTACATTATCCAAGTCTTCAAAGATATTATATAAAATTGCTAGTAAATGTGATTAATTTTGTGTTAATTATCACTTTATCTAAACTGAGTAGACATTATATATAATGACTAGACAATATATATAATATCCAGATTTATTACTTTGGCTGTAACATATACATACTTTGGCTACCTACGTTTTTAAAATTACTGATATTTTTATTGACATACATAATATTCTCATAGATATACTGACTAGCAACTGTCAGGACGTTAGTTTCTTTAAAGAAATGTCTTAGCGAATCCTTACTGCCTAGCTTATACATGAATCTGATCGCTCTCTTCTGTAAGACAAAGATGGTCTCAATGTCTGCTGGCCGACCCCACAGTATTATTTATTATTCATTATTATTTATTTTTATATATGCCATAGGACTTATTACTGTCATCATCATCATCATCATTCAGCCACAAGAAGTCCACTGCTGGACATAGGCCTCCTCCATGGATTTCCAAAAAGACCGGTTGGAAGCTGCCTGCATCCAGCACCTTCCTGGCACTTGGATGTGGTCATCTGTCCATCTTGTGGCTGGTCGTCCTACGCTGCGCTTGCCGATATGTGGTCTCCATTCGAGAACTTTTCGGCCCCATCGGCCATCAGTTCTGCGTGCTATGTGCCCCGCCCACTGCGACTTCAACTTACTAATTCGTCCGTCGTTCGTTCGTAATACTGTGGAAGTAACTAAAATAAATAGGGCCTAGCAGTTGCGACGTCAGCTAGTTCCCGGATTCTTTTGACTGCATATGCTGCAGAACTAAGCCTATTGGCCAATTTGTCTATATGAGGACCCCATTGAAGCTTTGCATCAATCGTGATACCTAGAAATACAGTCTTCTACAAGGCCTAGTTTGTCATTCCCCAATACAACGCCGCTGTAAACTATTTTGACATTTGGTACAGTAAGTAAAAATTTGTCGACGCTGACATGCCGACAACCGCCCGTGTATAAGCGGCCTTAGTCTACGCGCATTGACGTTATTTTGACGTACGTGGACACAAATTGAAAGCGGAATTGAACAACCAACCTGACAGTGTCCATGCCTTCAAAGAGCGCGTCGAGGTCATCCTCCTCTTTGACCTCAACCTCGTCTTTAACCTCGGAGGCGTCGAGACGAGCCAGTGGGGTGGACGAGGCGTTTTGCACCAGGACTGACGTCAGCTTCGAGGTTAGGTATTGCTGTGAACGAGGGTTCAAATTTATTGTCTCGTTGGTCCAGCGGCATCACGTCTGATTACCATGACGGATGTCGTGGGTTCGAATCCCTCTGGGGACCGCCGTACATTTGTGCAAAGGGCCTCAGTCCTTGTCTGGATACCATATCACAGGTTTGGTACCAGGGCAAGTGATTGTGATATGTGGAAGTTATTTGTTTATTTATTATATCTTATTAGATTAGATTAATACTCTTTATTGCACACCATATATCAATGAAAATACATACAAACATGAAAAATCTTAAATATCTAAATTACATAGTATACAACTGGCGGTCTTATAGCGATCTCTTCCAGACAACCTTAGGATGGGTAGGTAGGTGTACTTAAATCATATAAGATATAACATATTGTTATAAAAAGTACAAAGGCCAACTTAATGCTAACAGCATTATCTCTCATTTAACCTCTGGCTTGTAGCGGAGCGGAGGTTTGAACCTGACATGTACCAATTTTCTAAATATATGTAACATTTGTGATGTTGAGGTAGCAGTACCACACGATAACGGTGAAGGAAACATCGTGAGGAAACCCTACGAAACCTGAGGTATTTACATGCCTTAGCGTGTTATGTAGCAAGGTGAAATGGCCCAACCATGGCTAAGTGCGGAAATGTCAGGTCTAACTAGAATTGGAACTTGTAGCGTATAGCAGAAGGCACAAGAGTGTCTAAAGGAGTACTACGCCCAGCAATGAAATAATGTAGGCTCACAGAAGTATACAAACCTTATACTGTAACTCTTTGCTTCCATAGTCCCAAACGCGGGCGTGCCTGTCCAAGCTCACCGCCACCACTTGTCTCCGTGCCTTCAAATATAAATAAACAATGACACTTAATAGCGGTGGTGGCCTTGTGGGTAGTACATTGGACTCGGAACCGAGAGACCCAGGTTCGATTCCCAGTGCGGGCATGTACCTATGACTTTGTTTTCTAAGTTATGTACATTTGTGAAGTTATAGTAGCAATACCACTCGCTAACTGTGAAGGAAAACATCGTGAGGAAACCTGAGTGTTGATCTATTTACATACCACAGCGCTTGTAATCGCCAATCCGCGGTTGGCACGCGTGGTGATTAAGCCCACACTCTCTCTCTGAGAGAAGGCCAGTGCCCTACAGTGGGACGTATATAGGCTGCTTATGATGAATGATACTTAATAATAATGAAATTATAACTATTTGCTAGGTGATTAATCTAATTATATAAAATAATCTCATTTCGCAGTGTTTGTTATCGAACTCCTCCGAAACGGTTTCACCGATTTCTGTTATTTTTTTGGGTATACATATTTGGCATTTTTTCAATATTTATTTCAATATATATTTTCAATATTTCAAAACAACAGGTCAGCTAGTATAATTAAAACCACCACAACCGCTGAATGTAACCAACATTATAGCATAATAAATTCATTCAGTCTTCAATCTATTAATAAATTTTATCAATCAATCTGTCCGTCCAGTGACCGAATTATGCGCACCAAATCCTGAGTGATTCATCATCATCATCAGCCATTTGACGCCCACTGCAGGACATAGGCCTCCCTCATGGTTTTCTAACCATGAAGGGGTTTGCCATAATCGCCACGCTTGGCAGGCGGGTTGGCGATCGCAGTAAGCGGTTGGAATGTCAGGAAGACGCTGCTGCCCGTCTCCTGGTAATTTATTTCCTTAGTCGCCTCCTACGACATCCACGGAAGGAAATGGAGTGACGCTATTCTTAATCCGGCGCCACACGGAATAATTCCTGAGTGATTCCAATCATCTAACTGTCAAATTCCATAGTAATTTGACAATTAGACGAATATAATCGCTCAGGATTTGGTGAGCGTAACATAGGGGCAGTTCATCCGTCCGTCCATCCATCAAACAATCAATCAATCCGTCCATCCGGGGCCACTGCGCCATCTTTTACAATGCTACTTAGTACATTTCAGCCTTTGTATCACGTAACTTTCCACTCTATCGGGTTACGCATTTAGACTACTCCAAAGTGTCAAAATATGTATGTATTTGACAGTTCGGAGTAGGCCGAATCAGACAACCCCATACAGTGGCGGACTTATGTAGTCACACCCCAGGTTTAATTTCTTTGGTTTAACCTCTGAACTGCCCTCGCGGAATGGAACGTATAGGTGGCCCATACTAAGTTGGACACAGATCTGTGTCGCGGCAGACAAGTGGTTAATTTCGTTATTAAAGTAATAAGATTGATATCTTATTAGTTTTAATGACTTAGTAATAATTCAAAAGTTATTTTTCTCTGAAACCTTTCTTTTATTTTTCTGCAACTCGTAGTAAGCGTTGCCAGTTGTACAATTACTTAAAATATTTCCCAACCTGCTGTTTACCACTCATTGTAAAATTGTTTGTTTACCCTAATGAAATAAAATAAAAGTACCCACATAAATTCCGTCATCGCTGTTCTTATTAGACTGACCCGATGTGGACTTTTTACTTTGTGGACGGTCCAACAAAATCCTCATAGCTAAAAGTGTGGGGTTTTTTCTACATCCTCCATATAAGCAGTGAGCATTGCCTGATAAAAAAAAAAGAGTTCTGTTTCATTTCATTTTCGAGAAAATAAGTGAAAAAGAATCTGTGAGCGCCGAAAATGGAAAGCCCGAATTATAGATATTACTTATATTTATAACAAATTAAATAATAAAAAGGACAATAAAATAGATATCGATCCAGACAATAACCCCGTTGCTATGTAAGTGTTATAACATTCTCACACAGCAACGGGGTTGCCAGATCTGTCGCCAACAAGAATCTGAGTTCGAAACCGGAAGTACGTCATTGCATGGAAGTACGTCACTGTTTATTCACTTACTAGCTGTCTCGGCGAACTTCGTACCGCCACAGGATCCGTTTAGATTAGATTAGATTAATACTCTTTATTGCACACCATACATTATAAAGATACATGAAAATACGATACAATTTATACGATTCTTGCACAACGCCATCTATTTTATAACACAACGTTCGCTCGCACAACGCCACCTTTTTTAAATTTAAAATAAATATTATCCCGCGGGAGCGCATTACCGGGATATCAAGTATCATCATCATCATCATCAGCCTGTGCTTGTCCACTGCTGGACATAGGCCTCTCCTATAGCACGCCACTGAGCACGGTCCTCGGCTACTCTCATCCAGCTCTTGCCAGCCGCCCTGCGAAGATCATCGCTCCACCGAGTCTGAGGACGTCCCACACTACGTTTACCGATCCGCGGTCTCCACTCGAGAACTCGTCTACCCCATCGGTTATCAGTTCTTCGGATAATATGGCCGGCCCACTGCCACTTCAGCATGCTAATTCGGTGGGCTATGTCGGTGACTTTGGTTCTCTGTCGGATCACCTCGTTTCGAATTCGATCTTTCAGAGAAACCCCGAGCATAGCCCTTTCCATAGCACGCTGAGCGACTTTAAATTTGTGGACCAGCCCCGCCGTGAGTGTCCACGTTTCGGCACCGTATGTCATTACGGGTAGGACGCACTGGTTGAAGACTTTCGTCTTGAGACTCTGTGGGATTGGCGATGTGAAGACTCGACGTAGTTTCCCATACGCTGCCCAGCCCAGCTGTATTCTTCTATTGGCCTCTTTCTCGAAGTTGTTTTAACCTAACTGCATGGTTTGCCCGAGGTAAACATACTCCTTAACAACTTCGAGAATACTGCCTTGAACTGCAATTGGCTCCGGACATACGTGTTCATTGAACGTAACCTTGGTTTTATCCAAGTCCATCCGGAGACCAATGCGTTGGGAAGAATCATCCAGGCCACTCAGCATGTGTTGCAGATCTTGCAGCGTTTCCGCCATGATGACGATGTCGTCTGCAAATCGCAAGTGTGAAAGGTAGGTAGCAATATGCACGGGTATTCTCTTAGTCGTCTTTTACGACACCCACGAGAAGATATGGGGGAGTGCTATCTTAAGCCGGCACTCCGCGGTATGCTATCGGTATGCATCAAGTATGCTATATCTCAATTCAGATCTTTGTCTATCTATACGCCGAGTTTCATGTAAATCCGTTCAGCCGTTATTGCACGATTGAGTAACAAACATCCAAACAAACAAACTTTCACATTTATAATATTAGTAGGATTCACCAAAATACAGGACATCCGTGAATATTAGTAATTTATTTAATATCATATATTGTGTTTATAGTATTTGTTGTTATAGCGGCAACATAAATACATCATCTGTGAAAATTTCAACTGTCTAGCTATCACGGTTCATTAGATACAGCCTGGTGACAGACAGACCGACAGACAGACAGACGGACGGACAGACTGACAGACAGACGGACAGTGAAGTCTTAGTAATAGGGTCCCGTTCGGAACCCTAAAAACCTTACCTTGATAAGATCGATGGCGGTCACTGCGCCTGCGCATCCCTTGTAGCCTTTGTCGGGGTGTCCCTTGGCGCGCAGGTCCACTTGGTGAAGCTGCCCGCGCCCGAAACCCACCATAACTTGCCTGCGATATAACAAATTATTGATTATGGAGCAGAGCTGGCAAAATATCATACCTAAGAAATATCTCGGCACTTACTTTTCATCAAAACTGGGCGTGATGCATGTGGCCGCCATCTTTTGGAACACGACATTGCACACGGGCCTCCGCTGCGCACGAGTGTCGTAGAGCCTGGAATCATAACCAAACCATTACGTACGGAAGGAATGAGTTAGCGTGAGTGAGTGAGAGTGAATGAGTTATTGTGAGTGAATGATTAAGCGTGAGTGAGCGCGAGTGAATGAGTAAGCGTGAGTAAGAGTGAATGAATGAGTGAGTAAGAATGAGAAGGGATTGAGTGAGTAAGTGTGAGTGAGTGAGGAAGAGTAAAAGAGTGAGAGTGAGTGGGAGAAAGAGAAAAAGAGAGAGAGAGGAAGGGGATCAACTAAAGTTAAATGGAAGATAATGCTTTTAGCATTAAGTG
This sequence comes from Yponomeuta malinellus, assembly GCA_947308005.1. Classification (NCBI taxonomy): domain Eukaryota; kingdom Metazoa; phylum Arthropoda; class Insecta; order Lepidoptera; family Yponomeutidae; genus Yponomeuta; species Yponomeuta malinellus. The sequence goes on from OX371022.1 coordinate 4,012,725, forward strand.
CGTCTTTGTACTTTTAAGTTTATAAGTGCAACAAATAATTTTAATAACAGGGTGGGTTCCTCTACTCTCGACGTTATCGTGTTCCAAATTGCGCCGGAAAGAAATGCAACATGTCTTGTGTATTAATTAGTAATAATAAAGACATTCCAGGGCATCCTCTTGTTGTGATTTATTTTTGTATTCCAAATCTATCAGAAATCAGAAATTTTTGTTGAATGTCGATGAGCAATGTTAGCCGCTGCCTTGGGGCCGAATTTGCAGTGGAGAAAAAGGTCCACTCTGACCATCTTTTCTCAAATCATCTTAAATCTATGGTATAAATTATAATTGTAAATTGGTATACGGCAAACGCAAAACCTTCTCCTTAAAACTCCATCCTACAGTACCAAATTCTATGGCACCTCCTTCACGGTTCAGGCAGTCCATTTATGGAATAACCTGCCCGTGGAGGTTAGAAAAGCAAAGTCCTTGTCTTGTTTTAAGGCATTGGTAAAATCTCACTACCTCACTGTTTGAACTGTGTAAACTGTTGCTTATATATATTTAATTATGTATTTATTTTGTAGGTATTCATGTATATTATATACATGTAAACTGCTGCTTATATATATTTAATGTAGTAGCTATTTAATTTTTTTAGGTATTCATGTAAGTATATTATTGGTACAATATGTAATTATAAGTACTTATATTCTTGTAATCTCTCGCTGTACATCCATCTACCGACTGTATTCTTGGTGCATTCCTCTCCATCCAAAGGTTGTCTGGAAGAGATCGCTCTAAGCGATAAGACCGCCAATTGTATACCACTACTTAGATATAAGAAACTATTTGTAATATCTTTCACCTGGTTGTGCAATAAAGTGTTCTCTATCTATCTATAATTTTATGGTATTAACCTATTTGTGTTATGCTTTATGTGTGTCTCAAAGCGCAAATAGATTTCTTATCTATCTACCCACAGCCACACACCTGACGTAGCCATATCTCGAGCACACAGCGAGCACTCTGCCACCCTCTCCCGGCAGGAAACATAGGTCGGACACCCAGACCGGCTGCCGCAGCTGCAGCCAGTCCTGGGGCAGGTTCTTGGCATGGAAGACGGTCTCCGGCTCGCCAACTCGCCAGACTTTCAGCTCGTTCTCTTGTCCACCTTTAACGTACAAGCTTTGAGACTAGACTAAGAGCGTGTTATTAATTTTATTAACTCTTTGTTGCACAAAAACAAAACTTTGGCCTTTGTATCTACGTCATGAGATGATTTATGCAGCGTCCAGTGGCACCTTCAGTCACACTAGATGGGTGTAGGGACCAATCGGACGCTACAGTGCCTGGGACATTGTTTTTTAGATGGGAGTATGCTTGCCCAGCGCCTTTACCATCCCGACTGCTGCACAAAAGAAACTGTACAAAAGGTGGACTTAATGCTAATGGCATTTTCTACCAGTCAACCCGGTGGAAGTACATGAGGAGTGGCAAGAATCCGCAGTGTTAGAGTTCCGCAAAAGCGTTGTGTTGAATATACACACTTAGGAAATCGAGTAATTCAAGAGGCACACCGCAAATTCAGTATTGTTTTTAGGGTTCCGCATCCGAAGGGTGCCAAACGGGACCCTATTACTAAGACGTCACTGTCCGTATGTGTGTCTGTCCGGCTGTCTGTTTGTCTGTCTCTCAGCCACCAGGCTGCATCTCATGAACCGTGGTAGCTCGGCAGTTGAAATTTTCACAGATGATGTGTTTTCGTTGGCGCTGTAACAACAAATACTAAAAACAGAATAAGATAAATATTTAGGGAGGGCTCCCATACAACAATCGTTATTCTTTTGCCGTTTTTAGAAAAGGCCTGTACCCTATATAGGCTGCTTATGTATAGGTCAGTGAAGCTACTACGGAGGAGAACCTACAAGCAGCCATACATTCGGACCGAGTGAAGAACGTTGGTCGTGAAAGCTGCCCCACAGTTACGTCCCGCACTCATGAGACTTCAACCGAAAAGAATATAGCTGAGATAGATGACGTCATAAGCATATTTATTAAGCAAACGGTACCCTATGCACCGTTTAGGCATGAAACACAAAAAACCGACCAAGTGCGAGTCGGACTCGCGCACGAAGGGTTCCGTAACATTATCTATACAACATTAGACAAAGATCGAATTTGAGAACACCGCCATCTATAGAAACCAACAAGAAGCGTTCAACATTGACATTTAACGACATGACATCGGCGGTGTGAAGGTTACATAGATGGCCGCTAGATGGCGAGCGTCTTCTTCAGACGTTTGTCCCCGAAAAATATATATTTTATTTTGTTTTTTGCATTTGTCGTTATAGCCGCAACAGAAATATATCATCTGTGAAAATTTCGCCTGCCTAGCTATCACGGTTCATGAGATACAGCCTGGTGACACACAGACGGACAGAACGGTCAGACAGACAGACAGACAGTGAAGTCTTCAACAGGGTCCCGTTTGGCGCTATTCGTAATCCGGCGCCACACGGTAAAAACCTACCAGTCGCAAACAACGTGTCATCATCACCGCAGCTCCGCAACCTATCCAGTTCAGCCCCGGTCTCCAGTAGCGTCTCCTCCTTCTTGGACCATATCTTAACCACACCGGAGGCCAGAGCGGTGATGAGCCGCCGCCTGCACCGGCCCACCCCGACCACTTCGCCCTTGCCGTAGTCCGCCGTGACTGTCCGAGTGAACGCGGCCTGCGTTGTATTGTACGTCTGGACCTGAAATTAAATAACGAAATCAGGGATCAAGCAGTTATTCGCATCTGCAATGGGGAACTTAAGTCTTAACTTAGATTGGAGTGACTTTGCTTTTATACCATAGAAATCATATAAAAACCTAGGAAAAATAAAATAATTTATGCTTCTATTTTTGTATGATTATATTCTTCGTCTGTTCAGTTTTCCCATCTAAATAAATTGTTTTTCAGATTTAATACAAAATTTTGTCGATTTTGCTTTAAACACATGTGGCAGCCCTACATGTCCATGCTTGAAAACGAAACGCATTTTCTACTTTTAGGTACTCACTTAGAACCTAGTAGGGCAATTACCGCGCACTATTTACTTTATATATTTTTAGATTAACTAATACCACAGTTCTGTGTGGCGCCGGATTAAGAACAGCGTCACTCCATTTCCTTCCGTGGATGTCGTAGAAGGCGACTAAGGAAATCAATTACCAGGAGTCGGGCAGCAGCGTCTTCCTGAGATTCCAACCACATACTGCGAGCGCCAACCCGCCTGCCAAGCGTGGCGATTATGGCAAAACCCCTCATGGTTATGAAAACCACGAAGGAGGCCTATGTCCTGCAGTGGGCGTCAAATGGCTGATGATGATGATGAATACCACAGAACTTGCTTCGTAATGCAAACTGAGCCAAATAGTTAAAACATCTACGTATGCCTACCTGTTGGTTTCTTCTTCCAAGAATGATCTCATTCTGTTCCTCGTTTCCCCACGTCATGCAGGTGATGGTGTCATCTTTCTGAAGGGTCTTAATGTCAACGAGGTTCTCTATGCATTTCTTGTTGTTCCTCGTACTGTCCGTGTGGTATTTTATGTCTAGATTTAAATAGAGAAAAGAAATAAGTACACAAAACTTGCAAAGTAGAGTAACGACATGTCTGTCACAGCCTATTTTCTTCAAATCTACTGGAGGTAAAGTTTCGAAAATGTGAAAACGGTAATCAGACACACATAGGCGTTCATCATTTTGTGAACCAAAATTTTGCATCACTATAATCATAGTAACTTTTGTAAAAGCACATATTTTGAGTTATCCACAAAAAAAAATGCTATGTGGACAGGGGATGTGTCAGAGGGCAGGAAGGTCAGTGAACAATGGCGGTAAACAATAAGCAGGCAAATCAGTCACCAGATGGGTCTGTTACATTACTAAAGCCGTCAGAAAGCAATGCATGTGATTGTTAGGGGACCGACAGGATTGGAGTGACAGAAAAGCGCCACGCCTAGCAGTGGGCTCTGTTTATGGGCGGGATAGATAGATAGATGTGAAACTTGGTTTGAAATAGATGATTAAGAAACACTTGTGGAAACATCACTTAGTTTATTGACCAAAGATATTGCAATATATATAAATATACAGATTAGCCTCTGTTACCGAGCTAGGCATAAAGCCCATATTACGGTATCCAGCAATATCCCCATAGAATATGGCAAGGTAAAATATTCTAAGTAATGTTTAAGAAAGAAAAGACAGAAGAAATTTAACGCATTTTAGGGTACAAACCTGGTCCATGAATAAACAAAAGGTATTGGACTGCTGATTGTCTCTCGGTCATATAATATAGATTACAATCCTACTAATATTGTTAATGTGAAAGTGTGTGAATATGTTTGGATGTTTGTTACCCAATCATGCAATAATGGCTGAACGGATTAACATGAAACTTGGCGTCAGAAAGACAAATACCTGAATTGAGACATAGCATACGTGATATCCCCATAATGCGTTCCCGCAGGATATTTATTTTAAGCTTAAAGTAGATGGTGTTGTGCGAGTGAACGTTTTGTATTAAAAATAGATGGCGTTGTGCAAGAATCGAATAAACGGATTCTGTGGCCGTACAAAGTTTGCCGGAACAGCTAGTATTATAATAATGACTTCTCCACAACACACAATCACTGGTCCCTGTGCTATGGTAACCAGGCAAGGATATCACAAACATGGAAATACACTCAGACTATGGCTATTTATACAAATGTATGGCAGCCCCCAAACCAAAGGGGGAATAAAAAACACAATACCTCCGGCAGGGTAATGAGACGTGATACTGCTAGACCAACGGGACAGTCAATAATATGTGATCGAGAGACAAATAGCCAATACCTTTTGTGGACCAAATAAAAGTATCATAAATAACATAACCTAAAAGTCCTATCAGTAAATCGTAGAAATTGATAACTTGAGGATAAAACCACTTAATTAACTTATTGTAGTATGTAAACGGATACATAATTTGCACTGAAATTTAACGTTATTGGGGTTTAAAAAGGCGTCTTACAAATGCTGACGTTAGATTGAATAAATATGAATTTACTTACGTTTGAAAGAGCCTATTTTACTAGCAACAAATATATCGAAATTGTGGTCTTCCAGCAGCATTTTTATGGTAATTTTACAAAAGATACTCTATGTGGTAACTGGTAATCGATCGAAGCACAAAAAAGTCTAAAAACTTGATTACATTCTCTGTGGTGAACACATGTGAAATTGTTTATCTTTCTTTCTTTGACATTTATGAAAACTAGAAAAGTTGCCAAGTTGAATATCAACAACTGCCTTCAACCTCTATGGGTGCGTTGCGTTCGCATATTTACAAGAAGTTACGAGCATGCTCTACTATGCTATCTCCTCATCATTGGGTTAGCAGCTCAGAACAAAATATGTCAGCAGCTGCCACATAACGTAGCTGTGTGGCAGGCAGCTGCTGTCCTAAAATGGCTTATTCGCTGTTTATTGGCCCACGTGTAGAGCAGCTATAAAAAAAAGTCTTGTTAGGCGGCGACGTCGCCGGGTACTGGGGCTGCCAGCTTGTGGAAATCCCAAGACTGAAAGGAATCCTAACTTAATAGGCGATTTTAAAGCGATTACCACCTACGAATAAAAAAACCATAGAAGTATTTCTCTCTATAAAATTCACACTCGAAACGGCCCCTGTCCTCGCGATTTGTCTTTACCGATGAAATGAGTAATTCATTCATAAAAGTTCATTCTGTGCGCCATGTGTGACGTGAATGTTGAGTGGCCGATAGTAAGTGACAGCGTAACCGATGTTTGGTTTTATACAAAAGGTAAGGCAGTCAAGTTTTATGGCGCCAAGTCACTAGTGTGACGGAAAATTCAAGTTTTTCTATTTTGTAGCCAGATCGGATTGGTTGTAACTGACGAACTCTATCGAGAGCATGCAATGCTGGTTCCAGCCCTAAATCAGGGCACACTTTGATAGACATTACAATTACATAATACCTATAATTAATATTATTATAATGGACGTCGCAGCGTGGGTAAGCCCCCCACCAGATAGTCTGATGACCTGGTTACGGTGGCAGAAAGTCGCTGGATGCGGGCAGCAAAAGAACGGGAAGCTTGGAAAATCATGAGGAAGGCCTATGTTCTGTACATTGGGTTGCACCTATATTATAATTATTAGTAATTAGTAATAATAATACTCCATTTCGCTCCTTGGATGTTGTAGAAGGCGACTAAGGAAATCAATTACCAGGAGACGGGCAGCAGGGTCTTTCTGAAATTCCAAACGCATACTGCGATCGCTAACATGCCAGTCTGCCCGCAAGTCTGCCAAGCGTGGCGATTATCGCAAACTTGAACCCGCGACCTCTGGCTAACCGTGCCAGCGCTCTCCCAACTGTTTTTAAAATTGTCCTCAGCACGGGTTAGTGCAACAAAAAGAATACGGACAACCTTTATTTATAAAGCTGAGACGTCTATAGTAGTATAGACGTATTGTTTTCGCGATCAGTTTTACTCATAAATTCCTCGGAGTTCAAGCATGCTTGCATAGCGCTATTCTCATAGTGAGATTTTTTTGATACTGTTTGCTCCATTGACCATTGACTTCATTAATCTACGTAGAAATATCTAGGTACTTCGCAACATGGCAGTCTGACGGTGACAGGTGAATAGATATTTTGCCGGGTAGTACTGAAGTGGCTTTGATTGGTAACACAATTGACAAAAGCCGCACGCCTTCCCACAATTGAACGTGGGGGATTTTTTTGCGTTTGTTAGACATGTGATGTCACAGTAATTTCGTATTGTTTGACCAATTTCTTCACTTTCGTGAGACCCCTCCTCCCTAGTGTGACGTCACATATTTTGGGGAATACGGGAATTTCCCGAGTAGCTTTGGCGACACTGCCATGCCAACGACGTTATTTTTTTGTCTGTGACGATAGCTTGACAGTTTGTATCACAGAGTGAGTAGTTTGAGTTGAGGTTTGGACTCAAATCGGAGGGTTTGGATATTGTTGATATTTGGCGGATTTTGTTATTCTTTTCGTGTTCGTGTTGTTTCCCAGCAGCGGTTTTGCGTGCTTTTCCCTGTTTTACTGAAGAAAAATGAAAGTGGGAGATAAATTTTCATCGTACGAGGAGTTTGAACAGGCCTTAGCAGTTTATAAAAAAAGTGTTTCGAATGAATTCTGGATCAGAGACGCTCGGACATTGGTCACCCAGGGGAAGAGATTTCCTGAATCTGTGCATCAATCTAATTATGATCTCAAATATTATTATCTCAAACTAGCTTGCGTTAAAGGGGGCCGATCTTTTATATCAAAAAATATCCATTCTTTAAGAAAAACTTCTACCCTTAGGCAGGATTGCCCGGCCTTGATCTTCTTGCGTCTAAGTAAATGCAAAAAATATTTAATAGTGGCTCAAATAAAGGACAAACACAACCACAGCTCGTCGGAGACTGCTTTCTCGTCATTGTCAAAGCGAAGAGCCAAATTGACAGAAGTGAAACCTACAAATGTCATAAAAAAGAATTGTGAAGCACATACATTATGTTCTCAAAGAAAGTTTAGTATTGTGGATCAGCATTGCAGTAAAATGGCTGCGTTATGCAGCCAAGTATCAATGCCAATTTTCCACAAACGAATTGACTTGCTTAAAAGTATTATAACACTTTGGTCTGAAGGCAAAGATTTTGACAGAGAAATAAATCTATCTACTAAGGAGAATACAGATACCGAAAACAGGCAACAGGTGCAGACACCTACAGAGATTGCAGAAACTGAACAATTAGTTGAACTGCCCAATGATTGCAAGCAACTGCGAGTGCATATTCATGTGAACATTCATCCGTCACTTACAAGCAAAGGGAAATGTCCAAAACCCCAAAATAACTGGCAAAATGACGATATAAAAGATGAGGAAGAAGAACATGAACAAGAAGATGTTTTGGAAGCAACAGAGGAAGAAAATGGTCAAACGATAATTGAGGAAGGTGCAGATCAGACTGAAGCATCTGAAGTTTACTTAGAAGAAGACTATTTAGATAATGATTTTTTACCGGAGGATGAATATTTAGAGCAAGAATATTTGGTTGACAACGATGATGAAGAAGAAAATATTCCTCAATTGAAAAATCTTGTACCAGAAGTAAGGAAAAGGGGTCGGCCAAAGGGGAGCAGTAATCGATTAAAAAAAAGTAAGAAAATATAATATGGACCATTTGGAAATTTATGTAGTAATAAAGGTTTCTCCACAGTTCACTGAGCCAGGACCGTGCAGGGGCAACAATATCTATCTAAAATAATCCTTATAGATATAATGATAGACTACCAATGTTATTTATGTAAACATGATTCATAAAACTCTTCAGACAATTTAAATAATCTGTGGTTACATCTTTCTCTTTACCATGGACTATTTTAACTGCAGTGCTGCTATGAATCATCTTTATATATAAAAATGAATTGCTGTTCGTTAGTCTCACTAAAACTCGAGAACGGCTGGGCCGATTTGGCTAATTGTTTTTATATATTTGTGGAAGTCCAGGGAAGGTTTAAACGGTGAGAAGAAAAAGTTCACGGGGTCATCTAGTGTTTTAATAAATAAGAGCGTATGAAGCCTGTCCTCCAGTACATTTTATTGTTGTCTAATTGCCTATGCCGTAAGGCACACCGAACTTAAGGACTTTATATGATTAGTGTACTAGGTGAAATTAGTAAAAGGAAAAACTGTAAAAATTTCGGAATAAAAGGCTTTATTATTATTATTATTAAGTATACAAGGATTGTTTTGTTTTTTATAGTTTCCGAACTCATTGTATTTTGCCTGCAACTTTGAGATAGAGATTAAAAGATTATACCAAAGCACCTTAATTCCGTCGAAACAAATATATAGCTTGGCTTCTCTGGCTTAGGCGCAGAGCCCACTGATCTGGCATCATAGCAAGGACCTGGCGCGGACATAGCGCAGGCATGGCACGGGCATGACTGTTAAAAGGCGTGAAGCGAAGGAAGTGACTGCGAAGTGACCTGGAACTGACTGCAATCGGGCGCGGGCGCCGAAGTGGAGTGCTATACCACGTCCGACGAAAGGCCGTTGAGTGTGTTCAAATAATGACCTTATGACCGTGTGTTTGGTACGGTATTTTGAAACAGTATGATGTCCGCGCCATGCCAGAGCCAAACGCCAGAGCAGTGGGCTCCGCGCCTTAGTTTTTAAAAATACTCTCTTGAGGCCCACTTACGATATAGGTTTAAGGATTGCATCTGTGCATGTCTGTAAATAGATAGATAGATAGATGAATTATTTATTTGCATTTACACACACACGCAATAAAAATAATTATACTTACCTACAGTAGTAAGAACACATACAAAGCACAGTGAATCATTATTACAAAAAAACATTAACAAATGAGATACACAGCAATGCCTTGTCCAATGTGAGTACTGAGCCTGTGGCAATAGCAAAATGGCTTTGACTCAGCATAAGCTGGAGATATGATACTCCAGCGCTGGTTCAGGGCTCTTCTCAAAATCTCAACCTCAAAATTAAATGTACTATATTTTGTCCCCTGGGTAGCGTTTCATAAAACTGAAATTCATAGTTTATATTATAACATTCGATGTACATAACAGAGTCTACTTACTCAATAATCTGTGAGGTAATTGACTGCAATGTACAGCAAACTTCATAGTAAGTAAACCATGAATTGTAGTTCTATGAAATAGGCCCCTGGGGGATGAGTAGGTTCAGGATACCTGCAAATTTTGTTTACAATCAGAAACCCGAACACCAATTCCTATATTTTCAACATTAAAAACTAATGCACTACCTATCTATATCATACTTTCATCCTAATACAGTTAGGTATTTATACAAGTTACACTTTTATGTTTATGAACGTGAGTTTATTAAATTTTATGCAGGTTTCATCCTTATACAGTTAGACATTTATACAGGTTAAACTTTAATGTCATCTGTCTAACTGAGAGTCTACTGATGAAGTCTGGCAACAACCCTTTCTAATTTGCTGTCTAATTGTATCTAACCTGAAAAGTGCTATTTCCATGTCCCGGGGTTGGTGTAGTGTGGATAGATATTTATACTATTTCCCCAGATAATTGTTTTCAAAGATTTCCATGTGATTTGTAATTTATATTAGTGATGAATGCTAAGTTACAAAATACGAAAAAATTGTGTAAAATTCGTTGCACAGTCGACAGACGACAGCACACCAGCCTTCACATGTGTGCACTTCATCCAGTTGCTTTACATGCGACACGATTGCAAATGAAATGTAAAGGTTGAGCTGCTGCCAATTTTATTTAGTAATAAATAGGTAAGATATACCTAAGTGTAACATTTTGTTCAGTTTAATAAATTAACGTAAATTAATTGCATTACTTTTATTTTTGCTCAAAAAATAAGCTACAGCTTATATTCATTCACAGACAGATATGTTCAGACTCTCTTAAGGTGCACATCAGATTTTTGTTTCAAGCTTACGCGGATTAAGTATAAGGTCCTAAATAATTTGTAAAACCAAGCTTTATTTAGTAAAAGTTACCCATCTTCCGGACAGAACATTTTTTTTGCGTAAAATTAAACAATGTTTATCCAATATTGTTATATTATAACTATTAATCTGTGAAGTACAAAACAATGAGTAAGTATTCGGTACATAAGTTTTTGATGTTTCTTAGTAAATATCGTAAGGATGACTGATTGGTTTGTGTCCTCTAACTATTATTGTGAAGTAGTAGGTAGCGTTTGGCACAATTATGCCTCAAACAACAGTTTCAGCTCACATTTCATATAATAGGATACAATTGTAATAAATCAAACCGAACGTTAAAAGTTTTTACACAAAAGATCATACTTTATTGTACATACAATACAATATAAAATCCGGAAAAAAAGATTCGTTCGGTAACAGATATTTCCGTTACAGTTATTGTTCAAAGTTGAACCATCGAAAGTCGTCGCCCCTTTCTCACTGGCGTTCAGTCCCACATAGTGGTTATATTCTCTTTGGTCCCACAACTGTTGTGCCACTTCCTTGAGCGGAATCCAATCGTAAATAATCCCCCGTCCATACGACGTCACGTGGACCTAACGTGCCCTGTCCTCCTGCATGTCCTCGTTGAGTTCCGGGACTGGAATATTATGGGCGTTCGCTATGTTATATAGCACAGCGCACGCGTTCACCATTTTAGTGGCCCGATCAGGCTCGCCCAGGATCGAGTAGCATGGCATGAGATGGAGGAGGCCTCCACCCGCAAATGGGTTACCAAACAATAATGAAATTATTATGAAGGAAAATGTATTTTTTTTATTTTATGTGAACAGTGTGCATAATTGAATCGTGTGATTTTAAAACGACACATGTCCTTTCATTACAACTTTGCAGGGAATAGAAAAAACTGTTTTATTCAAATACTAATATCTACAACAGCACTATTTTAGGACATTATATTGATATCTGTATGAATAAACTACAATTTTTTTTCTAATGTAAATCAATAGGTAGGTGTAAATAATTTAATAAAAAAAAATGGGCAAGTGTTATTTTAAAAACACATGTGACTTGTTTTAAAATCACACGATTCAATTATTTTAAATGACGCATGAAATAGGAATAGTTTAATTAATTGGTAATTTTTAATTATTTTTCCATGATCGAAAATAACAATAATTAAAACCCCAAAATTGCAATGTAATTCAATTAGATTCATTGTTGTATATGTTAATAAAACAGAGATTTCAATTATTTTTATGTATTACAAAGGAGATGTTTACCAAATATTTGACAGCCTGACCAAGATTTTGGTACAGTGTAAATTACTAGTAAATTAATAAATCTGTAACATGTTTGTTCGCTCACGAAAATTACAAGTAATGTCACCTTTCGACTCTTAACTACTGTACCGTTTTAGGTGAAATGTTTACAACTAAAAATCTTATTCGGTTTGGTAGTCTTCTAGGGTCGTGGACATGCCCATCGTGCCCACGACGGTGGGTCCGCGTTAGTGTGCTACCTTGTGTACGCGGGCCGCTATAAAGGAATAGGAATCGTTGTTATATTAACATGAGATAAGAATATTCTGTATTGTACCAGGAAAAACACAACATACAGTATTTACAAAGATACAGTACAATTGGCGGCCTTAATACTAACAGCAATTTCTTCCAGACAAGCGTATATTACGCAATTTTTACTTATAAAGCACATATAAAACGGGATACGTACATAATCCACATACACCATATACCTATATTGGTTTCATTGCTCAGGTATGTTACACAATGACGATTTATCATAATTTCAGTTATACACTAACTAAACCCTTACGAAGCGTCGCACGCGTTATCCATTGACAGCTTCCGTGCCATTATTTATACAACATTAGACACAAAGATAAAAGACAGCAAAAAAATCACGTTTCTTGTATGGAACCCCCCCCCTCCCCCTCAAATAATTATTTTATTTTGTCTTTAGTACTTGTTGTTATAGCGGCAATACATAATCTGTAAAAATATCAACTCTCTAGCTATCACGGTTCTTGAGATACAGCCTGGTGACAGACAGACGGACGGACAGATAGACAGACAGCGAGGTCTTAGTAATAGGGTCCCGTTTTTACCCTTTGGGTACGGAACCCTAAAAAGTAACACAATTCGGAATTTCGAATGGTGTTTAGAACGTCATACGGAGAGGACGCCTCCGTCCTTCTACTGCGGTCTGCACTGATGCTGTATCCACAACTCTTGCACCACTCGGTCGATCGGCTGCCAATCGTACACGGAGCGCGGTTCCGTCGCGGCCGGTTGGACCTGACGCTCCCGGTCCGCCTGGAAGTCTTCCTCTTTGAGTTCCGGGACTGGGATACCGTGCGCGTTGGCTATGTTATGCAGCACAGCGCAGGCGTTTATAATCTTTCCGGCCTTCGCGGAATGGTAGTGCAACACGCGCTGCGCCAGCAGGCAGCGCCAACGGGCTTTCAATGTTCGTACGCAGCGGTCCACGGTGCTTCTCACGGCGCTGTGACATTTGTTGTAATGCTCTTCCGAGGTGTTCGGGGCTGCCTCAGCGATTGGCGGCAGCAGCCACGGCTGGGGAGCGTAGCCAGAGTCGCCTGGGAAGGGCAAAAGGCATCAAAAGGCATCCCCAACAAGTTGTGTGCCGGGCGTTATAGTAGTACAATCTGACTGTTCCGATGAATTTTGATTGGATGTTTGAACTAGTGACAACGATGACGTGATTGTTGGATGTGTGACGTCAGCGAGTTGAGTTGTGAGTGTGCAATTTTCTTACATTGACAAAAAAGTGAATTCATACACAAGATTTAACTCCTGAACTGCCCTCACGGAATGGAACGTATAGGTGGCCCATACTAAGTTGGACACAGATCTGTGTCGCGGCAGACGAGTGGTTTACATGAAATGCCCCGACAAGTTTTTTTTTCAAAGAAAAGTCCACGTGGCGTAACTTTCTGTTCAAAGTTACGGAGTGGAAAAATTCAACGTAAATTTTAATGTAAAATTAAGTTTCTTTCCTGTATATGCAACGACTACGAACGATTACTACAACGATTATGTAAGCCTACGTCCATATTTATGTATAAAGTGTGTTTTTGGCAATAATCGTAGTTCACTTTCATTTTCACTTTCACTAATGAATGTTGATTATTAAGTGAAAGAGATTCGTCAGCCCCTCCGGGATGCAGGCATGAATTTATGTTGTGTTTTGAGGATTAAATTAGTACCGACTTACCCAGAAGCCAGCAGCGTTCGCCGTCCTCGTGGAGTTTTTGTAGTATGTCTTTGACGCGACTGTGGTCCCAAACGAATGAGTCTTGAGCGGACCCCCCAAATGATGGATCAATGTACAGTATCCGAAGACTGCTGTCACATACCTGTAATACAAGATACAAGACTGTAGCCAAGTTATTTTTATAGCTGTAACGTAAGTGGTTGTAACCTGTTAGTTTACCTATAAAATAAAAAATAATAACCGACTTCGAAACACCACAACACTAAAAAGATAGAAATAATTTAAATAATTAGAAGTATTTATACATGTAGGTATTGTAGAAGTATAATTTGAACTGGGCACCGACTACAAATTATACTTCTACAATACCTACATGTATAAATACTTCTAATTATTTAAACTATTTCTATCTTTTTAGTGTTGTAGTGTTTCGAAGTCGGTTTTTATTTTTTATTTAAATTTTTTTATTTTTCATTTTTTAGTGGGGGAGCTGGAGAAAAATAAATAAGTCCTTTTTAACCATAATTTAGCCTACTCAATTCGTTGCTTTAAAATTTGATGTTCTAAAACTAAATTTCTATCTCCGAAAGTCTTCACCAGAATATCACCAAATTAACTTGGGACTACTTTTACCCTATTTTATGAAACATACGGATATTACTAAAGGATGGGCCCCGTTAGGGCTTCTTTACTGCTGTCCATTGAAGAGTTCCGTTCTCCATCTCTGAAAGTCTTCATCAGATCTTCACCAAATTAAAATGGGACCAATGGGACGTTATACCTGTTCCATAACTTTTAAGAGCCATTATAAAAAACCCGATCCCTCTAACTAAAGCATTCCTGAGAGGCAGTTTATTTAATCTGTGGTTACGACTTTTCCTTGTGAAATCTCCACCACAGACTATTTTAATCGGCGTTTTAAGGAATCGTATTTTTATAAATAAGACCGTTACGGCCTTTTTTATAAAAAAAACACGGTTCCTCTCTAAAGCACTCCTGAGAGGCTGTTTATTTAATCTGTGGCTACTTCTTTTCCTTGTAAAATCTCCGCCACAGACTATTTCAATCGGCGTTTTAAGAAATCTTGTTTTTTTTTATTAATAAGACCGTTAGTTAGTCTTTAACGTGAGCACATCGACCTATAATATATAATATAACCTCTAACCATATACGTTAAGGTCGACTTTGCAACAAAAATGTAAAGATACAGTCGACACCGCGTCACTGTACCGATAAACTTACCACGAGGGCATTGATGGAGTAGTAGCCTTTACCGTTGAGGTATTTTGTCCTTTGCTCGTTGGGGCAATAGATAGCAACGTGAGTCCCGAAAACACACCCCAGAACGTCGGGAAATCCAAAGTTCTCCATGAACCTATAAAAAAAAAAAAACGCATGACAAACAAATGCCTCTATATGCATTTTGGGTTCTAGTTTAAGTAAATAGATAATCGTTTTGATACATTTAAAGTGGATCTGTCGCATTAGGCTTGTCCTGTAAAGATAGTTGTAAGAGATTTAATAAAAAAAAAAAAAAACCAAAAAAAGAACATTAGATCATGCCACCATACTATCAAGAAAGAAAGAATAGTAGATTGTGTCTCAAGGGAGCAAAATGATATATTTACGGCTAGGGCGGTATATTGAATCCTGAGCGAAGCGAAAGATTCTACAATGCTCGCTACGCTCGGGATTCTAAAGTAGAATCTTGAGCGTAGCGAGGGATTCCAGTGTTTACGCCCAAGACGGAAATAATTTTGCTACCGAGTGACACATACTGCTTTTCACACCCGCTATAAGGAAAAATTATTTATGTGCCGTGGAGGACAATTATGATCGATTGCAACAAAATAAAAAACTAGAATATCAAGGAAGAAAAGTACAATTTTGATCCCTCATTTGAGGGAATTAAGGTGTGAAATAGTAGATTATGTACTAAGGGAATAAAACCATGTATTATGTCATGGGCGGCATATTGAACCCTGAGCAGAGCGAAGGACTCCGAGTTAACTCGCGAGCGCAGCGAGGTCTGTAGAGTCCTGAGTGAAGCGAGGGGTTCATACCGCCCGAGACTAAGACATGTTTTATTCCAGAGGTGAATACTCTACTTTTCACACCATCTGGGAGACAATAAAAAGACAGGGCTGCATAAGTTGAAAATATGTATTAAAACCTGAAATTAAATATAAAGTCCACACTCTTTTACGGCTTAGCAACTTAAATTGAATATAACTTTTAAATTCGTATTTGCAATTCGCGCCTTTTTTTCTTTTTTTTGTTGGTGTTTCGCGCGGTCACAGGACACAGTATTTCAGAAAAAAAAAGAAAAAAAAGAGGTGAGTTTCGAACAACAATTCGAATTTCGAATTGCAATGCGGGGCTTCTCCATAGTTTTCATGCGAATTTTGACATTCTAAATTCAAATCACTTTATTCCCTAGGGAAATTCTTCATTATTATTGCCCTCGAGAGACAAGGCCATGCTTTACGATGATATTTGACGGTACGTAATAAGGCATTGTCGAGCAGGAGGTGTGAAAACATCTATTTCTGTTCGAGAGTTTATTTAACAGAACAGAAATGTAACTTTCTCCCAAGTGATATTAGTATTTTGTTGAGGAAGCGAAAGTGATCTGTCAGGATCGTGGCCAGTGGCGTTGCCTGGTCTCAGCCTACCCCTCTGGGATACAGGCGTGAGTTTATGTATGTTGTTATAGCGTCAACAGAAATACATCTGTGAAAATTTCAACCGTCTAGCTATCACGGTTCACTCATGAGATACAGCCTGGTGACAGACAGACGGACAGTGGAGTCATAGTAATACTAGTAAGTAGTAATATCATAGTATAATATAGTAATACATAATATAACATAGTAATACCCTTTGCGTACGGAACCCTAAAAAATCGCGACCACAAATGCCTCAGGCCTTAAAACTGAGTGTATAATGTACGTTAGAGATATACCACTCGGGAAGACGATATGTATTGCGACTCTCACCCCCGGTTTCTCGTACACTAACAAGCTGTTAATCTACTGTTAACAGCTGTAAGTGGTTTTTTTTTATGCACTTTGGTCAATTGATTGCTGTTAACAGTAGATTAACAGAGTGTTAGTGTACGAGAAACCGGAAGTGTATAAACATAAACATTTACATACAGGCACATACATTGCTTCTGGCCCCACACTAGGATACCCTGTGTCCTGGGAACCAGAAACAACGACATTACAAACATGTAAACATCCAAGACCGGGGGGTTTTTTTTTGTCCCCAGCCGGGATTCGAACCCGGGACCTCTCGCATGGTATGCAGATGCACTACCGCTGCGCCACGAGGTCGTCATCTTAGGCAAGTCGTATCTTAGACAAGTCGCTATCGCGATCATAATTCCAATACCTTTGAAAGGGATCGCGATAGATTCGAAAGATAAACAATGAGACCCCAGTTTATAATCACCCCGTTTTACGGCAATTTAAAACTTCAACTGCAATAAAATACATATCAGTATTATTAGTATTAAGCTCGCCTTTGTACAAACACCATTTTGTGCAATAAAGAATTTTCGAATTGAAACAAATTGAACAACCTTTCCTTGATCTCCGCCCTCAGCGCTCCCGTTTCGGGAAACTTTAAATGGCGGTTCAGGACCTCCGGCGCGTTCAGTGCGTTTGTCACCCATTTGAGGGAGCGGGAGACGGTGGTCTGCGCCATTCCGAGCAGGTGGGAAGTGGTCAGGTTCCGCTGGAATGTGCCATTCGCGTAGAACGACAGTGCGGCCAGCAACTGAAACGTAAAAAAACCGTACAAGTGCGAGTCGGACTCGCCCACCGAGGGTTCCGTACAAATCGGTAGTAGGTAGGTACATGTCCGTGTGGCGCCGGATTAAGAATAGCGTCACTCCATTTCCTTCCGTGGATGTCGTAGGAGGCGACTAAGGAAATCAATTGCCAGGAGACGGGCAGCAGCGTCTTCCTGAGATTCCAACCGCATACTGCGATCGCCAACCCGCCTGCCAAGCGTGGCGATTATGGCAAAACCCTACATGGTTATGAAAACTACGAAGTAGGCCTATGTCCTGCAGTGGGCGTCAAATGGCTAATGATGATGATGAGGTACATATTCTAAATAGTTCAGGAATCGAGTCTCGCAGTTTTCGCCGAGCTTTTCCTGAACTTCAGACAATTTTTTTTTATGAACTAATTACATATGTATAGTTTTCAGATTTTTCCCTGTACTTGTAGTATAAGACGATATTTCTTGCCAAAATTCATAGTTCTAGGTCAACGGAAAGTATCCTATAAATTTTGATTCCTTTGAGTGTCGAAATATACGTTTTCTTGCGGCACAAACGGCCGACTGTAGAGCTGAGTAAAAACCATATTGTTTTAATTTCAGGATGATACCAACTCGGACCGTATGCATCCAGTTTTAGTTGATTATGACGACACACTCGGTCCGAGCGCACTGACCGTCGTCATAATCAACTAAAACTGTACGCACACCACGCTCGCTAGCACAACGCCATCTATTTTACACTAAAAATAAATATTATCCCACGGGAACCCATTACCGGGACATCAAGTATGCTATGTCTCAATGCAGGTCTTTGTCGATCTGTACGTCAAGTTCAGCTGTTATTGCGTGATTGAGTAAACATCCAAACCTCCAAATATCCAAACATCTTCACAAACTTTCACATTTATAATAGTAGGAAAAAACCACATAATAAATAATAATAACTTCCACGCAACACAATCAATTGACCTGGTCCCAAACTAGGACACCCTGTGCTATGGTAACCAGGCAACCGGAAATCGTAACAAGGAGAAGGCTTTCCCTGTAAGGAAGTAGGTGCACGGACACCTACAATTATTATTGGCTGCGTATTATGCGCAATGGCAACAAAAATGGTACCCGAGCATATGCTTCAGGTATTGTATAACAATGGCCTGTAGTGGTGGCTACACAGATCACCCCCAATAGATACCGCATGCAGGGCAAACGACGCGCACCACGCATAGGCTCAATAGCTCCTATAAGAAACGAACTTGAATACGCTCCATCAGTCGCGACCAAGTATCAGACCCGCGCGTCGTGTGCGAGAATTAACATTCAAAAATTATTTTCCGATTAAAACAGAATTTTTCAATGCTGTTTTGTGCTGTCAAGTGATGTGGGAAGTCTTCTCAGACTTCAAACTTCCAAAAAGATGGCTTCACATTTAACCGGTAAGTAAAACTGTCACGAAATATCTATATTATGGCAGAGAAGCAAAGGTCAATATGCAGTGGTTTTTAATATTCAATAATTAGTAGAACTTGCGCTACGCGTTGATGTCTTTTCAAAAATTCTCTTTCACGCCTGAGGTAGTGTGTATTAACTGTCTTTTTCTAGCAAAATCATGTGTTGCTTAATAGGGTTGGAACGTTTCGCGCTCAAGTTTCTATCGATATTTTTACACAAATGATTTCATAGTTCCATCGTTGATTTAAAGTGACAGAATACGAAACATAATTGTATCCGTTGTTTAAGGTTTCCGCAATGCCCTGACAGAAAAAATAAATGGATAGCTGCAGTTCATCGTGACGAGGAATGGTTCCCCTCTAAAAACAGCGTAATATGCTCAAAACATTTTTGTGATGACAATTTCTTAGGCGGTTGATGGATACAGCAGTGCCGACTTTATACTTGCCTGTTTTGGTATGTTAAATGTTTTAGTCAGTATGTAAACGGAAGACTGTTTTTGCATAGGGCATACTGTCTCGCTCGCACACTAACATTTTTAGTGACTGTAATAAAATATATATATATATATATGTATATATATATATATATATATATATATATATATAAAATTCCTCATTTTATTACAGTCACTAAAAATTTTAGTGTGCGAGCGAGACAGTATGCTATTATTTAAAATGCATAGCTATTATTGAAAATGTCCGTAATTCAAACGTGCACATCAAACTCTCAGACCAAATCGAGACAGCATGCCGGACGTAATAGCAGCCTTAAACGACAAAAATGAAGGTACGATAATTTTCTTTTTTTTTTCAAATAGTTTTTATTTTAGAATATAAAAAATACTTTTGCTTGATCTTAACTTGTGTTTTCCAAGATGCGGAAAGACCATCTACATCTCAAAATGAAGAAAGAATATCTGGTACTCCAACAAGGAAAAGAAGGCGACACCTTACGCCCATAGCCGGAAGCCATAGCCATAGTTATTTTGTATTTTCCATAAGTAGGTATGTGCTGTAATGTCACACGTGGAAAATCTATTTTAGCTTTCCAGCTCACAAAAACATTGTATCATTATTGTATTACCACACAGATAGTTTTTTATTTTATGTATTGTATACAACATGATTATAAGTAATGAGTAAGAGTACCTATTGTACCTATTGTACCTACAAACAAGGGCAATTACACTTGATTATTAGCATCATAGTTTGAAATTTAACTGCATGTAAATATTTTATCAACAACTCGAACTTGTCGAGCAATGCTACAAAAATGTACAATCACAATGTATAATGTCATTGCACTGTTATTAATGTGATTTTTTTTGTATTATTATGTAAATAAACGGCTCAAGAAAATAAAATCGTATCCTTTATTAAATTTGTAGATTAGTGCTTACTTTCTAACATCACTTAATGCTGTACATATTGTTTTTAAGTCACAAGATCATTGATCCGCTGTCAATGACACTATGTCGGGAATTTGGGGCAGGCCATTTTGAATTTAGAACAACCGATATAGCCGAATTGAAAATGATCGAAATTTTAAATTTGATCGAAGTCGGCCGGTAAACAAAAAAGTTAGCTCATTCGTGTAATAGAATGCGTTCGAAATTAAAAAATCGGCTTCATAGGATTGCCGTAATTAATACATTTCCTAAGACTTTCTCATACATAATTTTTAAGCAGCTGTTGTAGTTTCTGAGAAAAACTATAGATGATGAGTCAGTCAGTCAGTCCGACAGTCAGTGAATATACCGGATTGCAGCTATATATATTATTAAAAGTAATGGGGCTGGTCATTGACCTCTACCTGTGGCAGTACAAAGGGGCTCTATGAAGAAATTGATTTTCAGTAGAAAATTTCCATACAAAGTTAGATTTTGTCAATCGTCAATAATTCGGCCGCTATCTTGAAAGTTCAAAAAGTTTGATTTTTCTCAGGGACCTGAATATCTCGGTAACACGATGTTGCTCTCAGCTCAGCAAGTTTTTTGGACTCCACACCACCAATGGTACTAAATTTCTGTGAAAAATCCGATTTTCAGTATCAAACGTCAAAAACTCCGCCGCCATCTTGAAATGACAAATGTCCGATTTTTCTCAGATTACCTTGGTATCTCGGCCACACGATACGGTTTACAGCTTATCTCCAGCATGTACCGTTGGCTGCCGATTTTTTTTGTTTTTGATGGCATCGATATTTTTTGGCTAGGTATTCAGAATGGTTTGAATGCAATCTTAGCTAGGATTCCAAATATGAGATTGTATTTATCGATAAGTTCTTTCAATCAGGTTTCCCATCACTATATTCTCAGTACATTTTAGCGCGACCTTGAATTACCCAATCATACGCACGGTGCTACCCTCCCCGCACACCTTGCCTTCCTACAAATTCGGTGAGCGTCGTCCAGTACAAAAGTCGCATCATGCGGTATCTATTGGGGGTGATCTGTGGGTGGCTATCAGTCGGAGATTGTAAGAGACCTATAAGAGACGCAACGAGGGCCAACGGCAGCGTTGAGCTCTCCTAAAAAAAAAAAAAAAAACCGGCCAAGTGCAAGTCGGACTCGCGCAGGACGGGATCCGTACCATTATACAACATTTGAATATTTCAAGCGTCTACCTGTTGCCGTTATTAATATCGATCAAAAAACGGCAAAAAGAATCACGTTTGTTGCATGGGAATATTTTTTATTCTAGTAGTTGTTGTTATAGCGGCAACAGAAATACATCATCTGTGAAAATTCCAACTGTTTAAGTATCACGGTTCATGCGATGCAGCCTGGTGACAGACGGACGGACGGACGGACGGACAGCGGAGTCTTAGTAATATGGTACGGTACCCTAAAAACGTTAATGTAAATATTGTAGTTTTATAACAGATTTTTTTAACTGCGTCAAAAACTTGTGTTTTCGGCGCGAGACACAGATGGGACGTGGGGCGAGGGCGCGGTAATATGCGTCACAGACCAAGAGCGACCGCAGAGCAAGGACTGTGGTCTGTGACTCTATTCATCTTACCGCGTGGGGCGAGGGCCACGTCCCATCTGTATGCCATGCCTTGGACATACGTGTTTCAATCCGCCGACCCTAGATTTAGAAAGTCAATCCAATCTTACCTTCAGTTCATTGGCTGCCGCATCCGTGCGCTGCAATGGTGGCAGGTACGGTTCGATCTCGCTGAGGACTTGGTGGTAAGCCTGCTGGGTCAGTCGGAAGTGCTTCACGAACTCCGCTTCGGGCAACTGCAGTGGGTCGCTAGTGTCGCGCAGATGACGTCTCAGGATCGTCATCTGTTGTTGCTTCCGTTTCACCTCGGCTGTCGGCGAAGACGAAGCGGCAGGTATCGTTTAGGGCTGTTCTTACGT
Organism: Yponomeuta malinellus; assembly: GCA_947308005.1. Classification (NCBI taxonomy): domain Eukaryota; kingdom Metazoa; phylum Arthropoda; class Insecta; order Lepidoptera; family Yponomeutidae; genus Yponomeuta; species Yponomeuta malinellus. The sequence continues at coordinate 4,035,141 of OX371022.1, forward strand.
GGTGCTACACTGGTATAATTTCTCGCTTGAATAATTTTAAGGTGTAAGAATTTATACTTTTTATATCCATATTCCGGAGATTCTTAGCACCCCTTGCTCCGCCGTTACCGTGGCCGCTACCGTAGCCGGGAATAGCGGAGCTGCCGGGGACTGGGGGCCTGGTTTTTTGGTTTACTGCCATGAGGGTATTTGCCTTACTCGCCACGCTTGGCATGCGGGTTGGCGAGCGCAGTATATCGCATTTTCGCAGAAGGCGCTGCTGCCCACCTTCTGGTAATGTGTCCCTTAGCCGACTTCGTCGACATAGCCCAGCGGATTAGTAAGTTGAAGTGGCAGTGGGCGGGGCACATAGCACGCAGAACTGATGGCCGATGGGGCCGAAAAGTTCTCGAATGGAGACCACATATCGGCAAGCGCAGCGTAGGACGACCAGCCACAAGATGGACAGATGACCTCATCCAAGTGGCAGGAAGACGCTGGATGCAGGCCGCTTCCAACCGGTCTTTTTGGAAATCCATGGAGGAAGCCTATGTCCAGCAGTGGACTTCTTGTGGCTGAATGATGATATCCATATTCCGCCCACTGTCCGTGTGGCGCCGGATTAAGTATAGCGTCACCCCATTACCTTCCGTGGATGTCGTAGAAGGCGACTAAGGAAATAAATTACCAGAAGACGGGCAGCGGCGTCTTCCTGAGATTCCTGCCAAGCGTGGCGATTATGGCGAAACCCCTCATGGTTATGAAAACCACGAGGGAGGTCTATGTCCTGCAGTGGGCGTTAAATAGCTGATGATGATGATGATGATGATATCCATATTTGTACTTCTCAAAAGAACAAAATTACTTCAGAAACACACAACTTAACAATATTATTTTAGTGTTTGTAATAGAATGAGTATACTTTAGATAAATGTGGTCTGGCTTATCTAACCGAGTCGGACTCGCCCACCGAGGGTTCCGTACAAATTTATAGGTACATACATATAAATAGTTCAGGAATCGAGTCTCGCAGTGTTTCCGAACTTTTCCCGAACTTCAAAGACAATATTTTTTATTATTTAATTACAAATGCGTAGTTTTCACATTTTTCCCTGAACTCGTACCCTGATATTACTTGCCAAATTTCATAGTTCTAGTTCAACGATAAGTACCCTATAAACTTCGAAATATGCATTTTTTGCCGCATAAACGTTTTTTAAAATTAACTTAGAAGTTTGATTTTTTTACAGTCGCAAGGGACTGTAGACCTGAGTACATAAGCAGCCTCTATATACGTCCCACTGTAGGGCACAGGCCTTCTCTCAGGGAGAGAATATGGGCTTAATCACCACGCGTGCCCACCGCGCATTGGCGATTTCAAGCGCTGAGGTATGTGAATAGCTCAGACACTCAGGTTTCCACACGATGTTTTCCTGCAACGTTAGCGTGTGGTATTGCTACTATAACTTCACAAATGTACATAGACCTGAGTACATGGTTTTAATTTCAACTCGATACCTCTACGCGTTCCCGGGTCTTGACAGACAGACAGACAGACGGACGGACGGACAACAAAGTGATCCTATAAGGATTCCCTTTTTTCCTTTTGAGGTACGGAACCCTAAAAATGTTAAATTATGCGAGCAGCCATCAGCGACCAGCCCTTTTATCATAACTGTCCACTGTATTGGGTTACGCATTTTGACGTATCCGAAGTGTCAAAATATGTATGTACATATTTGACAGTTCGTAGCAGGTTAAGGGGCTCCGAGAGTAACACTGGCGCCAACGAGGACAAAAAAATCTTTTACAAATCGAGTTTGCATAAAGTGTCTGTACAATCTCTCAATCATGTTAACAGTAATTTTTGATGCCATGGCTGTGGACCTAAGGCAAAAAACCTAGGACTAGAGAGAATTAACGCCAAAAACGGCCGTTTTTGGCATAAATGCTATCTAGTCCCAAGTTCGTGATCCTAGGTTCTGTGCCGTGGGTCCTAAAATCACTAATTAAACATATGAAGACCCTGACAAAAATCTAAAATATACAAAAATTATATCTATAGGGTGAACGCGTTACACAGGGTAGTAAGTTAAAACGGTGTATTAAGTGCTACCATGTAATGTGTTGCAGGTAGAAGAGAGCTTTGTAACAGCCATATCACACTAGCGATTTGCGAGCAATTTGGAAGCGATGGGATTGCGCAGCGAGCGCCGTGATCGCTGCGCAAGGAGGTGTGATAAACAGAAAATAAAATTGAACTGTTTTCTTACTATAATCGCCATTCTCGTTTCTAAGCTTCATGCACTTACGCTGCGGCTAACGCTCTTAAGAAAAATACTTGATATCTAAGAACTTGCCAAGTTCCTTGTCTTGACGGAATTGGGAGCGTTAAAATAAATAAGGAAAAATTGTGTAACTTTTCAATTTACAGACCAAACTTGGCAAGTTTTTAGAAGATGCTGAATAGTTTAACAATGAAAACTTGCCGGGTATGATCTGTAGATTTAAAAATTTTTCCTCATTTATTTTAACACTGCTAGTTCCGCGAAGACAAGGCTTGGCAAGTTCTTAAATATAAAGTTTTTTTTTTTGGGACGAGAAGTTGGCCAGTTTTTGGCCAGTGGAATCCATAAAGTAGGTCACAGGTTAAGTTGGAGAGAAGGGGGTCGACTTAGTGTGACAAGGAGTGGAAGGGGCCTACGTTTCGTGACGTCACTTTTTAATAAAATAATAATAGTAATAATGAATAATTTTTATTCCAGCCAAAGCCATATTTATTACCATAACAAATAAATAAATAAATAAAATTATAACACAGAAATTAGTTTAAATTGGAGAATTAAGTTACTTTAATTTAATTAATCAAATAACTTAAATTAAAATTATATTGCAATTACATTTTTGAAAAATTAATCATTATTTATTTTTATTTCTCTGGGGTCCCGTCCACATCGCGTGCATCGGACTCGCTTGCCAGTAAAAATATAATTAATAATTTTGTTCCTTTTTGATATGATTTAATATGATGTTGCATATTTCGGAACTGCTGTTTTAATTTAATGATTTCTGAGCGCTTTTCAAAGCAACATTAAAAAAAAAAATACAGTGCCGCAAGTTACCGATAGATGGTGCTGACGTCACATAATATGTCAAAATTGACATTTGAAATTGAAAATTTCCACTATTTAGACTTGCAAAAGTTAACACATCCTTTATGGGGCACTGTATAAGGTTCTACAACAAAATTCCTCAAGATATATTAGAGTTACCTCCAACGCGATTTAAAAAATGTGTTAAGCACATTCTGTGGAAAAAGGCTTACTATAACATTAAGGATTATTTAGAAGACAAAGATGTTTGGCATTAAACAGTAGATTAATATTATTTAAAGGACGATTGTGACTAGTGTTCAACACATTCATGACTAATATTTTAAGTTGAAAACTCTGTTAATTAAGTTAAAACGTGTTTTGAAAAGAATAAATGTGGAGTTTCTTTGTTAGCTTCTTCTCCACATAATCCATTAATTGTGAAACTAACAACTTTGACGTTCATTAAGTAAACATTCTGTTTTTACAATGAATAAAAATATTTGAATTGAATTGAATTGACATGACATCACTGTACCTTCTCTGCGGTTTCTGTCAAGTTGCTCGCTTGTTTCGTTGACGAAAGGAGAGATGTGTAGATTATCACAGAGTAATAACGATGTACAACATTTAAAACGAATGATGACATTTGTTCTCCTTGCAGCGCCATCTAGTTTTTTTTTAATGAAACTCAACTGACAGCTGTCATTGAAAAGCCCTCATTGCAAAGTATGTGACGTCACACCCTACAAATAGGATACACCGTACAAATCTACGGTCATGCTTACCGTAATCCCGTACGCGCGCGACGATCTTCACATCCGAAGTGGTCAATCCGTGCGCCAAGTCCAGGTGGGACACAGCATTGCTACGCAGAAGGAACGCTTTGTCACAGACGGGGCAGTCGTAAACGGTTTTAGAGCGGTCGATTCTTCGACTTTTCCTCTGTTCGGCGGCGTATTTCTTTCTACACAACTTGCACTGTGGGGAAGAAGTGTCACATGAGGTCTGGGGCGCCAGAAGTGATTTGCAGGGGGAGCCGAAAGCTCCCCCAAATTTTAAGCATGTAGGTACCTACCTACATGCCCTTTGGGCCGGCGAAGTGGGCCACCACAATTTACAATTTAATTTCTGTCTTGATAATCACCCTTATTATTTTTTTATTCTAATTAATAATTCTCGGCTATGCTCGGAATTTCTCTACGGGATCGAATCAGAAATGATGAGATCCGTAGACGAACGAAAGTCGTCGACATAGCCCAGCGGATTGGTAAGTTGAAGTGGCAGTGGGCGGGGCACATAGCACGCAGAACTGATGTCCGATAGGGCCGAAAAGTTCTCGAATGGAGACCACATATCGGCAAGCGCAGCGTAGGACGACCAGCCACAAGATGGACAGATGACCTCATCCAAGTGGCAGGAAGACGCTGGATGCAAGCATGCAATGCAAGCTGGATTTCAACCGGTCTTTTTTGGAAATCCATGGAGGAGGCCTATGTCCAGCAGTGGACTTCTTGTGGCTGAATGATAATTCTAACTGATTTTCCTCGAACCCGAAAAAGCCTACATCTCTGTCTCTCTCGCACATACACACACACAAACACATAGAAAATTACTTTCATTTAACTTAGACTTTTCTTCTCGCAGGCTTTTTTGAACGAACTCGGGACCCTTTTCGTACTCGCCCCCTCTCTCTTCCCCCAACTAAACTACTTCCGGTGCCCCTGCGTGAGGTCCTACACAGATATTTAAAGCGCATTGGCGTATCTAAGCTTATTTTACAGGAGGGTTGGTTGGCTCTGAAAAACAATGGCGCAACTTGGCGTGCAAATTAACTTGGCGCCTCGTGTGATTCGGCCGTCTTCGCAAGATGCCTATTTAATTTAAGCGGGTTATACTGCTTTGGCATTGCACTGCTTAGTAGAGTACCAAATGAAGGCAAATAAATTACTGTGCTAATATAATTCTATTGAAAAACCGTGAATGTATTAGACTCTAGGGCCACTTTGTTAAGGCGCGTTCATGCAGTTGTCGTTGTGCTGTAAGATAAGAATATTCTTTTCATCCCCCCATCTTGGAGAGAGTATTTTTGCTCTTCGATATCTGAGTGCAAAAGCCGTTTTTATCCGCTAGAGGATAAAGTAAATTGCATTTAGAACATCGTGTGCACTAAGTTTGTAAATTCAAAAGATCATTAAACCTATTTACTTCTACCTCCATGGTGCCGAATTTATTATAAAATTTTTTAATTTGTTAAAAACTCAAACCTCCTTTGTTTTTTTTTTCATTTTTTAGTCATTTCCTCGCTGAGGTGGGATGAAGAGTTACATGTTGCACTCGAGTGCAAAGATTTTTCACCTCGTACTCTTTTGATTCCCTCGCTAACGCTCAGGATTCCAATTTTTGAATGACTCGCTGCGCACGTAGGTAATTCAATTTTAGAATCGATCGCTTGCTCGGTCATCGGAATTGAGCACGCAGTTAAAAAGCAACTTTGCACTCTTGCATAACAAATAACTATTGGTGTACACTAGACAACAATAATCACAAAAACAGCGGTTACAAAAGAACTACTACAACTACTGAAGCTACTACTATAGCAGTACATTAACATTAAAAGAATGCAGAGGCCAAGTTCGTACGTTAAAAATGGTGTCCGAGCAATGGGAGTCCAGGTGCTGATTGATGCACTGCCGGTTGTAGAATCCCCTGCCGCAGTGCTCGCAGACGTAGAGCCGCCGGCCTGTGTGCACGCTCCGCTCGTAGGCCCAGGCGATGTCGGTGTCGCTCCTCTGTGGCGCCTTGGCTTTGTCACTCCCCCGCGCCGGCGCCGGCGCCCTGGTTGGGGGGCGCCGGCGCACATTTTGAGCGCGACTTTCGCAGTGCTGCGTAAAAGAACGCACTTGTTGGCGAGAATTAAGAATTATACTGTATTGCAAACGAAGCATTTAACAATACATTACATAAGAAATAGAATGTACAAAGGCGAGCTTATCTCTGTAAGAGATTTCTTCCAGCAAACCGTGGAGAGTCGGAGAAACAGTAAAAAAAAAACCGGGTCTATTTACCTTTACAAAATAAACTATATAACTTCGCATCTATTAAGAACGGCGAGTTTCATAAACTGGATAATATAAACAATAATAATGCAGCGGTGGTAGCCTAGTGGGTAGAACATTGGACTCGGAAGCGGGAGACCCAGGTTCGATTCCCAGTGCGGGCATGTACCTATGACTTTTCTTTCTAAGTTATGTACATATTATGTGAAGTTATAGTAGCAATACCATTCGCTAACGGTGAAGGAAAGCATCGTGAGGAAACCTGGGTGTCTGAGCTATTCACATACCTCAGCGCTTGAAATCGCCAATCCGCGGTGAGCACGCGTGGTGATTAAGCCCACACTCTCACTCTGAGAGAAGGCCTGTGCCCTACAGTGGGACGTATATAGGCTGCTTATACTTATGCAATGCAGCCAATAGATGCCCCACTGTAGGCTGCATCCTTGGCTTTGTCACTCACCTGCTGCGACTTTCGCGCTTCATAAACTGATAGTTTCTAAACTGACATTTTATCAAGAGGTCTTCTTTTGGGTTTTAAAGCGATGTATTAAATAATAATATTAACAAATTACTTTAAAAAGAAATATTCCAGAGCCCTTTGTTTGCGATTGCCATTATTATTATTATTATTATTAAATCCTTTATTGCATTTAAAACAGACAGTTTTGCACATAGGCGAGCTTAATGCTACTTAGCATTATCTACCAGCTAACCTAAGTTTTGAAGAGAACATCAGCAGGTATTGCAACTTACTTAATATTAAATATACTTACTAATTACTTATTCAGACCTAGATATATAAAATATAATAGGGGGGAAATATTACATTAATACAACATAATAATAAATAAATACTTGATACAGTAAATAAATACATAAACCTACAGATTTAGGAAAGATATTGTGATATACTTATAATATAATAAATTAAGACAAATGCTGGAGATTTAGGTAGTGGCGATAGACTTTGGTTTCAATGTTACTCAACAAATTTTAACAATTTTATTCAGTAACTCGCCAGCGCTGTATTTAAATCAAAAAGGCTAAATAATCTTCAAGCCGTCTTGGCTGTATGAGTAGACAGCGGCACGTTATATTTATACGCATGTAGTAAGTACCTAATGTTGCGTTGGTTTGGACATGTGGAGAGGATGAAGGAAGAAAGATTGACGAAACAAATATATCGAGCGAATGTGGATGGAAGGGCCGGTAAGGGACGACCCAGACGGACATACTTCGACCAAATAGGGGATGTATTAACAAAGGGCAAGATAAAAAGAACCCGAAACCGGCGTGCGTGCATGCGACGACTAATGAATGTTGAGGAAGCGATAGTGATCTGTCAGGATCGTAGCAAGTGGCAGTCCCTGGTCTCTGCCTGCCCCTCAGGGATACAGGCGTGAGTTTATGTTATGTTATGTTAGTAAGTAATAATATCTTTTAACATGATGTCTTCAACGACATTAAAACAATTTTATGTGCAAGATCTCAATTGTCAGGCAACGTAGCCTCATAACTCGATGAACATTTATTGCAGTCTTTTTTTTTTTGGCAAAAACGATATGGGGCTCACTAAATAATATTTATCGTCTAAACCACGTACCAGCTGCGATTGGTGCATATTCCGTAAGTGCCAGCGCAGTTTTCCCTCGTTGTGAAACATGGCACCGCAGAGCTGTAATAAACATAAACATTTACATACAGGCACATACATTGCTTATGGCCCCACACTAGGATACCCTGTGTCGTGGGAACCAGAAACAACGACATCACAAACATGTAAACATCCAAGACCTGGGGTTTTTTTTTTGTCCCCAGCCGGGATTCGAACCCGAGACCTCTCGCATTGTATGCAGATGCACTACCACTGCGCCACGAGGTCGTCAATAGTAAGAAGACAATATAAACAGAATAAGAAGAATATATTCTTTTTGTTGCACTAACCCGTGCTGAGGACAATTTGAACAACCTATTTAGAGGCTAAAAATGGCACGGTTAGCCAGAGGTCGCGGGTTCAAGTCCCGGCATGGGTGGAATTTTTAGCCTCTAAATAGGTTTTTAAATTGTCCTCAGCACGGGTTAGTGCAACAAAAAGAATATAATCATGTAGGTACAGCGATATCATTCCGATGCAAAAACCTAACTGCGAAGTGGGTTACTCGGGGCTGCAAGTGATGTAAATTGCTTCGGCCAGATGTCGCTGCCTGTACGTAATACAGAGAAGTTTGTAAATAGGCTCGAAATGTCACTGATGCCTGCACTTGCCCATTAGCTCAGTTGGGAGTGCGCTGGCACGGTTAGCTAGAGGTCGCGGGTTCAAGTCCCGGCATGGGTGGAATTTTAGCCTCTAAATAGGTTTTTAGAATAAGTAGATATTAATTGATTTGTAACAACAATCACACACACAAAGGTACAACGAAATAAACATAAAAAATGCTTACAAAAAATAGACAGAAATTAGTAAATAGAATTTCAAAATTAATAAAAATCAAAATGGTCGCGATGTGTCTGCTGCAAAAGGCAGCTAACTAAGCGGTGTGCTAAGGTTTTTATAAATACAAAGTCAAAATGCGGACAGCGAATGGCAGAGGACAGAAAAAAGTGGCGTGCCTTGGGGAGGCCTATGTTCAGCCGTGGACGAGTATGGACTAGTTGATTAGTCAGTCATTTTAGCATTTGACAAACAGCAAACAAATAGGTCAATAACAAATTCTTATTTTTTTAGGTAATGATTACTTAGCCACTGAAGGTAAGCTAAAAAGTTGGAGCGTTTGGTCATATTTAATTAAATCAGAGCGACTAGAATTACGTCTTTCGGCTTAGCCAGTGGCAATAAGTAATTAGATTTTTTTCTTTTTAGTGCACACACACACACACACACACACACACGCACGCACGCACGCACGCACGCACGCACGCACGCACGCACACACACACACACACATCTTGAACATTATAAAAGCAATTCCTTAAAATCAGATAACCAAAACCAACTCTTAAAAAAATACAAAAATAAAAACCAATACACAAGTTAAAGTTCGACATGCATGACAAATTAAATGTAACAAAACACAGCAACGACGAGAGCAGATAAAAAGTGCGTGAAGCAGCAGCACAAAACGGCCGTATCTCAGCGTTATTATCTGCTCGGTAGAATAGATAGCTGGTCTTCAGCTACAGCCTAGAGGTTGTGAACGGAACTAATGTATTAAATTAGTGTAATTCAAATGCAATTCGATCCAATTGGACTTCATTTAGTCCAATTTCATATAATAATTTAATTTAATTCAATCCAATTAAATATTTAATTTAAATTCAATTCAATCAGATTCAATTGATTTCGTTAAACTGATTTAAATTCTTTTTAATCCAATTTATATACCTTATTTTATTCCATTTATTTTATTATAATTTCATTCGTCATCATCATCACCATTCAGCCACAAGAAGTCCACTGCTGGACATAGGCCTCCTCCATGGATTTCCTCAATTTAATTCAAGTCAATTCCATTTTATTTAACTTATTACAACAACAGAGTGAATTTATCCATACGAAGCAAGACCGCTACCTGCACCAAGTGCCAGAGGTGCATAATAAGCGACACAATATTTTTAGCCATGCGTCAGCAACAAAGGCCTGCAAGTATACTCACTTCGCAAACTATTTTGCGTTCCAAATGTATCGTACAGTGGTTCTGGAAGGATTTGAAGGTTGCGTAGGTCATACTGCAACGCCTGCATTTCCAGTCACCTCTGTGTTTGTTAGGATCGACGACACTTTCGTCAAGAAAACGCAGCATATCGTGTTCTTTAAGTATCTCAAACTTTGTTTCATTTTTTCTCCTTTTGATTTTTGAGACAAAATGTCGTTTACAGTGTCGCTGAAACAGGCAGAATGATACGATGGTTTGCTCGCAGCATTTGCATTTCCATCCACCTTGGTGCGTATTAGGATTGACGATACTGTCGTCAAGAAATTGCAACATGTCTTGTTTTTTAAGTTTGTCATACTTTGTCAACGGTCCCAATTTGAATCCGGGGCTTGGTTTTTCCACGGTGTTCTTGGTTGATTTCTCAGTGTCTATGGTGGGTGCAGTTGTCAAGGTGTTGCTTCCACTTTGTATTGAAACGATACACTTTTTGGGGTTGTTACGAAGAACGATGCTACCCGGCCTTTGTGTTTGGATATTTTTTATGTCTGCAGACGCGGCATTTTTTGTGGGTGGTTTCTCGTCTGGAAAAAAATCATCGCCTTCTTCAAGAATGAGACTAAACATGTCAAAGTCTAAAGAAACAGAAGAGACTTCCCTAAGTTTCGGATCGTCATATTTTTTATCCTTTACTAGTTTCTGACGTAAATCTAGCCATCTAGTTGGACCGTTCAGTTCGAAGAATTCCATATTTTTGTTTCGGTAAGTAGGAGGATCGTCTCTGTTCCGGTTGCTACATGGTATATTTTTTTCTGCTGCATAGTGTTTAGTAGCAGCAATTTTGTTGGTAGCTTTGTCATGAAGCTTTGTTATAGGATTTCTGAGTCCTGCGTTATTGGTCCTCCCTTCACAGTTTGCTACCGTTTTCAGCAAACCATTCTGGGCAGGCACTCTTGTCCGGTTGCCATTTTCTACAGCTCTCTGTTGAGTCTCTACAGCTTTGATAGCTTTTAGGTCGAGTTCATCATTGAACATTGCATTCTTCGATATTGCCAACAAATCTCTGTGCGTTAGAAATCTTTTGAATACCTTTTGATTTGACTTCGACGTGCTTGGATGCTCTTTAATTTTATTATTGTCAGTGTTTCGGTCCTCCGCGTAACGCGCATCATATTTTGATTGATCTACGTCTGATTTAGCATCAACTTCATCTTGGAATTCCATCACTGAAACATCTATGTCATTTCTTAATTTTGCCAGTTTATTTTTATTACATTTTTCTTCATTAAGAGCAATTAATATATCATCTCCTGACATGGTTGTAACATCCTTAGTATAGTTCGACGTAGAATCGTCACAAGCATAATCAATGGATGATTTTGCCGCATCGTTATCGCGTGAACCTTCACCTCCAGCGGTATTCATTTCTTCCATTGCTGGACTTTCTTCAGTTGCTGGAGTTGTTTCAATATATTCATCAGTTTCCTCTTTTAACATTCTTAAGGGATAAACACCCTCGAGCGGGTCTACATCAACACTGCATTCTTTAGGTTTGGACAGCGTGTCATGCAACAAAGGTTCGCTCAGCACTATTGTTTCATCTGGCCCACTCGTAGCTGTGAAAATATTTGGTCTCAAATCACTAGCTACAACTGGCAAAAGGGGCTTCTTAAGCTTTATTATTGAAATTTTTGGTTGTGGTTGATTCACGTTCACTTCAGTCTTCAACATAAATGGTGGATTGTCATTGTCGTTATGTCGTATGACCATTTTTGAATGTGTAGGGTCCTTCTTTGCCAAACTTGTAGTTTCATTCGAGCTTTCAGGCATAACCACTAAAACATCTGGTGGGTTTTTGTTAATATCTGCAGTTGATTTGTTTGCCGGCCTAATATCCTGGTTTCCGACTGTGGTGGATTGAACTTCAGGGCCGAACATGTTAGTTTTCGGGCAGTACTTTTCTAGCCAAATGGCAGCTGCGTGGCTTTGCTGTCTTAGTTTGATGGCCGAGGAAAGGAGAGACGAGCAGCTGGAACACACCAACTGCGGTAGCCCATCGTCCATATTAATCTGAAAGAGAAAAGATCCAGCTTTGTTCAGGAACGTTAGCGCAGGATTTGGTTGAGATATATGTAATGTGTTAATGCCGTACCCAGACTGATTTATGTCTACGCCTTGAATGGTTGCGTAACTTAATTTAATATGTGTGACATCAGGACCTACAAACTAAAAAAAGCTAGCGCTGATTAGTGCGGGCATATACCTACGACTTTGTACATTTGTGAAGTTGTAGTAACAATACCACACGCTTACGGTGAAAGATAACATCGTGAGGAAACCTGAGTGTCTGAGCTATTCACATAGCTGTTCTTTTGCCATTACTTAAGCCGGATGTCGCTGCAGAGTCACAGAAGTTTGTAAAGAGGTTCGAAATTTCGCCGTTGCCTGCACTTGTACATTGGCTCAGCTGGAAGAGCGCTGGCCCGATAAGCTAAAGGTCGCGGGCCGAATTTTTAGCCTCTAAATAGGTTTTTGAAATTGTCCTCAGCACGGATTAGTGCAACAAAAAGAATATAGTGATTAGGACTCATCATCAGCCATTGACGTGACGCCCACTGCAGGACATAGGCCTCTCTCATGGTTTTCCAAGCTTCCCGGTCTTGTGGCGCCCGCATCCAGCGACTCCCCGCCACCATAACCACGTTGTCAGACCATCTGGTGGGTGGGCCTTCCCAGTTCTCTGAGGTAGAACTGATAGCCGTTGGGGCGAAAATGTGATGATTTTTTTTTGTGTGTATTTTGTAGGTCTGAGAATAGGTCGTAGGCTAATTAATATGGCAAAACAACGTTTGCCGAGTCAGGTAGTTTTATAATAATTGTTTTTCATGTCCGCTGACCATAGAATTATCCCCTAGAATGCACTTATGGGACGAAAAGTTCTATTATCCAGGTTATCTAGATCTATTCCTCCGCCAAAGTGTCATCGACATCGACAGTTTTAAATAAACATATTATCAAAGGGCATTGTCTTAAAAAAATAAAGGTTTGTTTAATTTTTTTTTCCAGAAAATAAGTACTTAATTTTGAGAGCCTGGTCCGAATATGTCGATTACGGGTGCTTTGATTAAACTTTAAAGTGAAAAAAAAAAGAATCTGAGCACGAAACCGGAAGAACGTCATGCACTGAAGTACGTCATCATAACAAAAACAAAACTAAAAAGAATCCTTATCTGTGCAAACGCAGACGTTATGCTTTTTTTAAGTAAAAATGTTCTTTTATTCAAGAATGAAGCGTATTTTAGAAGGTCGACGGTGAAGGTCATACTTATTCACAAAAACACAAGGAATCAGTGAATATTATCAATTGATGATTGTAGGATTAAGCTAAATTTAAAATACCGAATCATTTGTGACTATTGTCAATATATAGGACAATGCCCATTGGCGCAAAACTTCATAACCGGACAGCAATAAAATAGCCTTACCTCCAATCCAGTGGCCAGTTTTAAAGTGTCACTCTTCGCATACTCTTTGAAGCCAAACAGCGGAGCCAGTTTCTCAGTTGAGAGACACAACCGACAGATGTGTTTAGGCGCTTCGAGGCTGGATACAGTTACGGACGCTGCCCTGTCATTGGTTTTGGCTGCTGGGTCTCGCTGCTGGCTTTGTATGCCTAATATTTCCAAGACTAACAACTCAATGTATGAGAAAACATCGGCCGCCTCTTTGCCCGAAGCCAGGGATGATTGCCGCGCATTGATTGCCTTTAATCTGGTCTTTCGACACCAGGTGAGCCAAACCTGAATTAAATAACAACACCATGTAGAGTATTATTATACAGCGGCGGTGCCTAGTGGGACGTCATTGGACTCGGAGGCGAGAGATCCAGGTTCGACTCCCAGTGCGGGCGTGTACCTATGACTTTGGTTTCTAAGTTACGTACGTTTGTGAAGTTATAGTAGAAATACCACTCGCTAACTGCGAAGGAAAACATCGTGAGGAAACCTGAGTGTCTGAGAGATTCACATACCTCAGCGCTTGAAATCGCCAATCCGCGGTGGGCGCGCGTGGTGATTAAGCCCATACTCTCTCTGAGAGAAGGCATGTGTTGTATAGTGGGACGTATATACGCTGCTTATGATTATTATTATACACAAATGTAGGCGGTGGTAGCCTAGTGGGTAGAACATTGGACTCGGAAGCGGGAGACTCAGGTTCAATTCCCAGTGCGGGCATGTACCTATGACTTTGGTTTCTAAGTTATGTACATGTGAAGTTATAGTAGCAATACCACTCGCTAACCGTGAAGGAAAACATCGTGAGGAAACCTGAGTGTCTGAGAGATTCACATACCTCAGCGCTTGAAATCGCCAATCCGCAGTGGGCACGCGTGGTGATTAAGCCCATACTCTCTCTCTCTCTCTCTCTCTCTCTCTCTCTCTCTCTCAGAGAAGGCATGTGTCGTATAGTGGGACGTATTATTACTATAACACACAAATGCGGCGATGTGAGCAATATGCATTCAAGGACCGGTTAGGTCCTGACACACTTCGGCTAAGCCAAGGATAAGGAAGGCTTGTCTCCTTCCCATTGGAAAGCAATGAAAAAAATTGTTGAAAAGCATCAAAACCATACAATTCCAATCTGTAAGAAAAGATTCCTTACGTCCAAGTAAAAATCTTATTACTTTAAACAAGCAATTCTTGTCAATATATTATTAGGAACCTACATAAATAAATATATAATTCTGAATTTCAGAAACGGATCCAACGATTTTGATGAAATTTTGTAGGCTTCGGGGACGATAATGAATCTAACTAGGTTTTATTTGTCCGTTTAGCGCAATATCAGCACAGAATTGAATTGAATTGAAATTGAAATTGAAGTAGTACTTTTTACTATAAGGATTAGAAGGGTAAATTCACCACGGTAGATAACAAAATACCTCAGTTTGGAAATATCAAATCCTAATATTTCAGTAATTACATTTTTATTCGCTTTTTTCATGTTGCCTTTTTAGGGTTCCGTACCCGAAGGGTGCCAAACGGGACCCTATTACTAAGACTTCACTGTTTCTCTGTCTGTCACCAGGCTGTATCTTATGAACCGTTACAGCTAGGCAGTTGAAATTTTCACAGATGATGTATTTCTGTTGCCGATATAAGAACAAATACTAAAAACCGCATAAAATAAATATGTAAGGGGGGCTCCCATACAACAAACGTATTTTTTTGCCGTTCTTGCTCGATACTAATAACGGCAACAGATTGACGCTTGAAAAGTTGTATATTCGCTTCGATAATAAAGAATTTAATTATAATAAAATAAAGAAGAGGTAGAAGTTCGCCGATGCCTGCACTGGCCCATTAGCTCAGTTGAAGGAGCGCTGGCACGGTTAGCCAGAGGCCGCGGGTTCGTGTCCGGGCATGGGTGGAATTTTTAGCCTCTTTTTAAAATTGCTAACAGTAGATTAACAGCGAGTTAGTGTACGAGAAACTGGGGGTTAGTGAGGCCTTCCGAAAACTGCAAAATTATGACCTTGACATTAGAAATATTCGATTTATTCGAATAATTGGGTCAGGCACAATTCGAAATATTCGAAAAGTAAAAATTATGGACACTGGACTGGATCATCAGCCAGTTTAACTCAAAACATCTGATTCTTATTTGTTGAGCCAATTGCAGATACAAAACTAAAAAAAATATGTTCAAAAATGTCAGAGAAATTTTATTTTGTTGAAGTCCGAAAGTTCAACAACAAATGGCGCTACATGCCATTTGCAGGTTTTTTTTACATAAAAAGCATACAAGTGATGCTCAGTCACTAAGCTACCAGATACGAAAACCGGGTTCAAATCCAGCTTAAATCTTAAAAGGTCTTAGTAGGTATTTGCATAACTAAACTCACCTGCTGCCACTCCTCCACGGTCCGGACATAACCCATTGCGTTTAGTTCATTGGAGAGCCTCCGCCACATTGTAGAAGCTTGTGGCACGTTGAAATTGGCTAGAATTATAACATAGATTATTTTTTAACGTACCTATGTGATGAAAAGCACATTTAAAGCGTACTGTAGTGTTCATAGATACTTAAGTGAATAAAGACTATTATACAAATGATATGAGCGCAACATAACTTGTTCATTCATTTCAATCATTCAGTAAAAGTAGGCAGGATAACGCACAGATCATAAAGTAACGGTGAAGGAAAACATCGTGAGGAAACCTCTGAGTGTCTGAGCTATTCACATACCTCAGCGCTTGAAATCGCCAACCCGCGGTGGGCTCGCGTCGTGATTAAGCCCATACTCTCTCTCTCTGAGAGAAGGCCTGTGCCCATCGGTGGGACGTATGTAGGCTGCTTATGTAGGTATGTGTATGGATTAGTTCCAAATGATCACATTTACATTGATTTGTATATTTACAATGTAGCCATTGGTGTGTATGAACTATGATTTTTTTATTTTAGTTATGTCACAGTATAATGAACAGCATTAGGCAATCTTGGCCGTCCGCTGGATTTAACTACCTACGTTCGCTCGATCGAAGTAGGCACGACAGGTGCTTGTGTTTCGAATTCGATATTACCCCATTTATACGTATATATTGTCATCTCATTCACCAGGTATTCCGAGAACTCTAGGTAGTTATTTATGTGCTTGTCTAGTATGAAGTCTAATAAGTTGATACGAAATAATATGTCTAGTTTAACTCACAATGTAAAAGAAAGACTAAGTTTGAAATACATTCTCATGAAAAAAAGTGCAGGAAATTAAAAAAGTTATCTCTGGTCTTGATACTGTCGATTTTAGACATCCATACACCGAACAATATAATCAGCGTGATTTCGACATTTTTGTATAGCTTGCCGATCCGACGCGTCACCCGTCTGCACTCACGCGCGGTGAACACCGGACTGAATTTTTATTTCCAGATACCTTACAGTATTGATACAATCTAATACTAGAACTAGTTTATGAATCAACATTATCACATAGCTTCTGTTACTGTGCTAGGCTTGACACCTGTACTACAGCAAGCAGTGTCAATTCCTCCAAGTTTCCATTCATCCATCCAAGTTTCTAGTTACAGGTGAGATCACAGCTTAACTTTATTGCTTAGAAAATAAATTTATCAAAAGAGAAACAAAATTGAGAATATAAGAAAAGAGAGAGTTATTTGTCAACTAATCCTACATCATGGGACCATTTACATAAAAGGTCAAAGTTTGTTTGCACGAGACTTTCTGCCACGCGAACCTCTCTATCCGCTACTATTATACAGGTACCATCTGCAAGTTGGTATACAGATCCCTCTGTGAAAATAATATTGCATGTCATTTACACACAGTAGCAAATACAGAGCCTTTGCCCATGTAATTCCATGCTAGAGGTTGTGGGTTCAATTCTCACTTGCGGACACCATACATTTGTACACATAGCCTCAGTCTGAGTGTATTTCCATGTTCGCAATGTTCTTGCCTGGTTACCATAGCACAGGGTATCCTAGTTTGGGACCAGGACAAGTGATTGTGTTGTGTGGAAATTATTATTATTATTATTATTTACTAGCTCTTGTCCGCGACTTCGTCCGCATGGAATGAGTAATTTCCGGGATGAAAAGTATCCTATGTCCTTCTTCGGGACTCAAACTATCTCCATACAAAATTTCATCTAAATCCGTTCAGCCGTAATTGCGTGATACAAACATCCAAACATGTTCACAAACTTTCACATTTATAACATATAGGATACTTTTCATCCCGGAAATTACTCATTCCATGCGGACAAAGTCGCGGGCAAAAGCTAGTACTGAATATATAACAAACTTAAATTCAATTCTTCTTTATGGACTCACTGCACTAATTATCCAGTACAATTTCGCCAATGTCACGTGTTAGGCAAGAAATAGCCAATTATAAGAACTTTTTGTAAAATGTCCGGTCAAAAAAAACTCTAAAATATAACAAACTTACCTCTCGCCAAATCTTTATTGACATAGAGGTGCTCGACAAGCACCTCCTGCTGCCTTCTGCTTAATTTCTTTTGCAAAATTACAGGATTACTGAACATATTTTCGTTATGGTAATTATTTTCTCTGTGATTTCTATGTGTGTTCTTTTCTGAACTAATTTTCTCAGTTCTCATTTATATGTATTCTCTGTGATTCTCACTCTCCCAAAATATGTCACCACGCACGATTGTCTGTCAGATCAGTTCTGTCACGAACAAAACAAACAAACGGATTACAGATTAGAAGATCACAGACAACGGATTCTAATAGTGCTGTCATCGTAATAAACAAATAAGCGGGATCCGGCTTCCAGATAAAAAAAAAGTACAACGGAGCTGCTTCCTATTTTACAACCTATAAAGAGTTATTGAAATCACTGTACAGTAATCTTCCAAAATTCGTAAGTATTAATGATTCTATGACATCTCGACAATTCGACCCGGACAACTCAACCCTATCAATTCGCCCAGGACAATTCGACCCAGACACTTATTTACTGCTGTACATTGAAGAGTTCCTTTCTCCATCGCTGAAAGTGATGGGACGTTATACCTGTTTGAATAAAAAAAGATTGGTCGAAATCGGTTAAGATTTGACGGAGTTATGGAGAAACATAGCCAAAAAAAGTATATACGCGTCGAATTGATAACCTCCTCCTTTTTTAAAGTCGGTTAAAAATACCTTCTTAAATTTTATAAAATTCTTTTGGCTATTTTAGTCAGAATACACAGGATAACGAGATCAATATTTCGTGTGGAATTAAATAGGTACCACGCATCACGGATTTTTTATTACAAAAAAAAAACTGATCAACAAATAATAATTTCAGTCAGCAGTAAAAATACATAAGCAGCAATACTTAGTCAGCAAATAAATTTACTTAAACCAATCGACTTATAAGCTCATACATAGGTAGGTACTATGTTTTGAAGAATAAATTATCTAGCTGTCACAAATATTGCTGACCAAAGCCATTGAAAGTCTTATAAGCAGGAACTAGTCAGCAAAAAAGAAAATGGAGCATACAAACTGAGAAACTAAAAAACTGACCAATAGAACATTCTAATTACATTAATTCCTGTTCTGTTTTATTCCCCAAGGCACTGTTCTTTCCCGCTTACATTATTTAATGGCACAGAGGAAAAAAGGAATGGAGCGGCCGCGAAACACAAGTATAGGTATGCATGAAGGAAGCCTCAGATTACCTCTATGCCTCAGATGCATGAAGCAGATTTTTTTTTTGTTTCCTAAAAAAGTGAAATGTCAAACCAAACTTGTCTATGGCCACGATTGTATTGTTACGCGTTTTGTTTCTTGTTTCGTTTTTGAATGAAAATCTATAAAATTAGACGAAATTCGTAATAGAAACTACAATTTAAATGATTATCAAGCAGTGAATCATCAATTCCGGCTACTTCCTTCATTGTAACTCGTGTATAATCTTTCAAACGGTCTTTCGGTTTAACGCAACAAAAATGTTAGCGATTTTGATGAATACAATGCGCTTCAGAAGGCAAAAGAAGGCAAAGATTCACAAGCAGAACGTGGAGTTGGTCTGTTGTAGGACCTGCCTCTCTACAGAGGACTTGCATCCTATTTTCTACGATAAAGGCAACGCTAGAAAGCGGTCGGAAGATTTGAGACTCGTGACCGGATTGGAGGTAAGTAATACTGTTATCCTACCATATTAGCTCGTTTACGTGTTAACTTACTCCGCTGGCTCAACGACCCGTAGTGGGTTGCTGTCTAGTATGGGGTCTTGGCTTCCGATACAAAGCCCCTACTTGTCTCTGTCTTGAGCGGTCTCTTGCCAGTTGTAGGTGAGTGAGCTCCAGGCAGGCGACGCAAGTACTAGTTAAATAAATTTCAGGTTGAAATATGTGCGTAAACAGTCACTAAATAAACAATTATTATAAAGAGACTTCCTCGTTGCAGTGTTAGCCTAGTGGGTAGCACATTGGATTCGGAAGCGAGAGACCCAGGTTCGTTTCCCAGTGTGGGCATGCACCTATGACTTTGTTTTCTAAGTAATGTATATCACTAATAATATAATGTGATAATAATAATGTAATAATAATATGTATGTCAAGTAATGTATTCAC
Source organism: Yponomeuta malinellus (assembly GCA_947308005.1). Taxonomy (NCBI): domain Eukaryota; kingdom Metazoa; phylum Arthropoda; class Insecta; order Lepidoptera; family Yponomeutidae; genus Yponomeuta; species Yponomeuta malinellus. The sequence goes on from OX371022.1 coordinate 4,055,035, forward strand.
AAAGAATGCGCTTTTTGTTCTATGTCATAATTCGAATTTACATAAATCCAATTCAACTATACAAGAATAAATATGTAAACTTATCCTGCGTTTTGACCATCAAGAACCCTCTTACTTCAACATACTTCAATGACGATGAAAGCTCTTTAGTAGCAAGTTAGCAAATAAGTAAACAAGTACCTAAAATAGAATAGTCTATTTTTCTGTTTAGTAGGAGACCACGGCCCCGCACCACACTACCCTTGTTTGAAAATGGTGAGCACGTCCTCACCATATTTTTTTATTACTTTGTAGCTTAGAAAACTACATAACTTCAATTTTAAATTCCACCTTTTTGCTATGACATCACATAGATTGTAAACAAACAGGTAAAACTGCAGCGAAACCATGGTGATTAAAATGTTTACAAACATAGTTATTCACAACCATAGTGAATGGTGGTTTTCGGGGTTTAAACTCAAATTTTTTTAGAAACAGCTTTATCAAACGGACTTTTTACAGCCGTTGTCTACATAATACATTAATTTAAGTCTGACTGATCCTACAGGAAATAAACATTTTAAAATAAATTTTTATGTGAGATTACGAATGTATTTTGGTCACCGGTCATGATTTTTGTGATTCCTGTTGCACCCATCAACCTTTTCCTTCTTCTTCCATACTAGAGCAAACCTCGAACATCACAGACAATGTATAATGATGGTCTACCTCATTTGCAGATAACATATCTCGATGGTCTGCCGCAGGATATCTGTTCGAAGTGTGTAGAATCCATGAATGAAGCGTTAAAATATAGAAGGACATCAGTGAAGGCAAATGAAACACTCCTAAGTATGGGCTTTCAAAAGGCGTCATCAAAATGTACAGAAAGTGTAAATACGAATATTCTGGTTGCAAAAAGAATTGCCAAGCCACTAGGAAATACACAATACAATGCCATCAACGATGAAGATTTTTCTTATGAGAACTATGAGGATGATCAAACGAATCATTTTGACGACATACGTAAGATTCAGAGGTACTCAAAGGTTTTGAAAGCAAACAAAGATGTGGCTCCGTTCAAGTGTAATATGTGTAATAAAGAATTTAGAATGAAGAGCACGTACAGGGCACATTTGAGGTTCCACACTAACTTCTGTGTTTGCGAGGTAAGGTTTATACATTTTTTAGTCAATTTAGTATTTTTTGTTTTAATTGCTACATGCATTCACGCCGTTTTCGGGTACCTACTTTCTAAGTACAATACCCTAATCCCCTAAAAAATAGGTTCTATTTTTTTTTCGGAAGAATATTTTGATTTGGGCTCCTTTAATTAATTTCTGAAGCGCAAAAATGACCCAGAGTTTACGAAACCGGAAGTGCGTCGTGCACGGAAAAACGACATCAACCGAGATCCTACGAGCTGTCAGTTCCATGGCTCGTCATCAGCCACCCGACGCCCACTGCAGGACACAGGCCTCCCTCATGGTTTTCATGAGGGGTTTTGCAATAATCGCCACGCTTGGCGGGCGGGTTGGCGATCGCAGTATGCGGTTGGAATCTCAGGAAGACGCTGCTGCCCGTCTCCTGGTAATTTATTTCCTTAGTCGCCTTCTACGACATCCACGGGAGGAAATGGAGCGACGCTATTCTTAATCCGGCGCCACACGGATGCGTTATCCTATAATTATAACAATTGTTTTAATGTTCTAGCTGTGCGGCAAGAAATGCCGGAACAACAATCTGCTGCTGCTACACAAGCGAGGAAGGCACGGCATGGAGCGAATACACAAATGCTCGTTCTGCAATTACAGCGCCGCCAACAAGGAAGGTCTCATCGTAAGTGTGAACACTCTTCGGTTCTCTCCGTCAATCAGACCGTCCTCGACCCGTGATGTGGCGGCTTGGATCAAATCGATGCTGCCTCTCTGAAACCATCATTCATAACCAGCCTATATACGTCCCACGGTAGGGCACAGGCCTTCTCTCAGAGAGAGAGTGTGGGCTTAATCACCACGCGTGCCCACCGCGGATTGGCGATTTCAAGCGCCGAGGTATGTGAATAGCTCGGACACCCAGGATTCCTCACGATGTTTTCCTTCACCGTTAGCGAGTGGTATTGCTACGACTTCACGAATGTACATAACTTGGAAAACAAAGTCATAAGTACATGCCCGCACTGGGAATTGAACCTGAGTCTCCCTCTTCCGAGTCCAATATTCTACCCACTAGGCCACCACCGCTTCCATCTGAAACCATGCAGCCAGATTTTGTAGCCAGCGAGTTCTGCGGCCAGGTCATCTGCGGCCTTGTATTTTTCTCTGCAGGATCGGAAAAAAATACAATGCTGATTGGTTTCGCAAGGAAACTCTGCTTGTCAATGATGATAATCCGGGGGTATACACGCTGATTTCTGGGTGGTTTGAAAGCCGCAGTTATGTGATTAGTAATTAAAAATTGCATCTATTTAGACTATGTCTTTTAAGCATAGACGTAAATAAATAAAAAATAGTTGAGAAATCTTGTTTAAAAAAATGCGCAAACAATTAGTACCGCCTCTCCGTCTAGCAGAACAATAACCCGCGGACAATGGTTCTAATAGATTCGAGTTTGTGTCGAGATATTTTTGGAAAGTGCGTTTTTTGAAAAAAACAAACTAGCGTATTCGATAGCTATTGTCAGGCACGTTCATTTTGCTATGTCTTTCAAACGTCCCAAAATGAATGCAGTATAAATTAATAACTTGTAACTGCGTCACAGATCCACGAGCGGCGTCACACGGGGGAGAAGCCCTACGTTTGCGACCACTGCGGCGCCTCCTTCCATCGGCGCTCCAACCTGGTCCAGCACATCGCCATACACCTGCCCGACAAGAACTTCCAGGTATCCATACACACTTATCATCATCATCAGCATGATGCTGGGGATAAGCCCCTTTCCATCAAATGCCATCTCTCACGGTCGAACACACACTCGTACATTTATGGTTGACTAGAAAACTCGTTAACGGGCTCCATGAGGTTCGCTAGAGCGTCACCATAGGAAAAAGAATCATCTTCTTTTACAGAACACAGCCGTTATTAGCATAAATCCTACCTAGTCCCGGGTCTTGCTCTTGATCGTTGGTCCTAAAAATTACTACCTACTTACATTGAGAGAATTATCATCAACATCATCATCAGACCATCGCTGCCCAGCAGAGGCTGGGCATTGGTCTTTTCCCCGGTTCCCATTTCTGACGGTCCCTTGCCATCCGCATCCACGGATCCTGATTGAGAGAATATTAAGTAACTTTTTGAAAAAACGATCTGTAAAAGAACACATGCTTTCTAGGGTTCCGTACCTCAAGAGGAACCATGGTTGTTTGTGGCAATAAATCATTCGTTCATTCATTCAAAAGGAAAAAAACGGAACCCTTATAGGATCAGTTTGTTGTCCGTCCGTCTGTGTGTCAAGGCCCTTGATCTCGGGAACGCGTAGAGGTATCGAGTTGAAATTAAAACCATATATTCAGGTCTACAGGCCCTTGAAGCTGTGGAAAAACTGCTAAATTAACGTAAAAAAAGTAACGGCCGTTTATGTCGCAAAAAACGTATATTTCGGCACGCAAGCGAATCAAACTTTATAGGTTACTTTTCGTTGACCTAGAACTATGAAATTTGGAAGTAATAACGTCTTATACTACAAGTACAGGGAAAAATCTGAAAACTTTACATTTCTAATTAAATCAGTAAAAAAATTGTCTTTGAAGTTCGGGAAAAGCTCGGAAAAAACTGCGAGACTCGATTCCTAAACTATTTATAATATGTAAGTACATACAAACTTGTACGGAACCCTCGGTGGGCGAGTCCGACTCGCACTCGTCCGGTTTTTTCTTTGGTGATGCCAGTAAACTTGACGGAGTCCCCTTAAGGGGGTCCAGGGGGCAACACTAGCGCCACGGAGGAAAATAAAACATATCTTTTTTTACAGATAAAATTCGAAATAAGTGTCAGTAAAATCTCCCAATCGAAGAAGAAGAAGAAGAAAGACATTTATTATACCAACAAGATACATCACAGAAACAAAATAAGCACATAAGTAACATAATATGCACAACAACAGAAAGAAAACTAAATACACAACAGACAAAACGAATAAATAAAACAGGACCACAGATGTAGCCTGTGGTGTGTCTACGTTGCCACAAAAGGCAGCTGACTCAGCGTTGTGCTGAGGAAGTGATGCCTCAGCGCTGATTTTCAGTCAGTGCCTACGGCAACCCATAATTGTACTACGGAGTGCGTGCCGTGGTGCAGTTAAAGAATTACGAGTTAACAGTGATTTTTAGGACCCACGACAACGAACTTAGGATCACGAACCTGCGCCTAGACAGCTTTTATGCCGAAAGCGGCCGTTTCTGGCGTTAATGCTATCTAATACTAGGAATTTTGCCTTAAGTTCAGGGCCATGGGTGCTTAAAATCACTATTAACATGATTGAGAGATTGTACAGACACCTTTTGCAAATTCGATCTGCAAAAAAAGATATGATCTTTTGTCCTCGGTGGCGCTGGTGTTGCCCCCTGGACCCCCTTAATGCGAACGGCCCTCCCCGCCCGCAGTGCGACGTCTGCTCCAAGCGCGTCAAATCGCGCAAGTTCCTGCAGATCCACAAGCACAACGCGCACACGGGGCGCCGGTACGCGTACCTGTGCGCGTTCTGCGCGCGCCGCTTCGAGAAGCCGAACAAAGTTCGCGCGCATATGCGCAGCGCGCACGGCGCCGTCGCCGCGGAGATTAAGCGGGTGGAGGTGGGCAAGTGTGGGTATTGAGGCTGCGGGCTCTTTCTGGGACGGCATAGGTTTCTGGGGACATCGGACTCGGAAGCGAGAGACCCAGGTTCGATCCCCAGTGCGGGCATATACCTGTGACTTGGTTTTCTAAGTTATGTACATTTGTGAAGTTATATTGGCAATACCACTCGCTAACGGTGAAGGAAAACATTGTGAGGAAACCTGAGTGTTTGAGCTATTCACTTGCCTCAGCGCTTGAAATCGCCAATCGGCGGTGGGCACGCGTGGTGATTAGGCCCACACTCTCTCCCTGCGAGAAGGCCTGTGCCCTACAGTGGGACGTATATAGGCCTGTTTAGGTATAGGTTTCTGGGATGGTATAGGTGCAGGAAAAAGTAGAGATTGGTATAAGAAGTTTTACGGGCTTATTTATAAAAACACGATTCCTCTAACGCACTGTGTAAGGCACGTAATCTGTGGTTACGTATTTCCCTTTACCACACTATTTAAACCTTGAAAAGAACAATTAAAAACCTTTGCTATGGTTGCCCGATCGGGTCCTTTAGAATTCTACAGATTAGACTATCTCTGAGGAGTGTTTTTGGGAATCGTGTTTTTAGAAATACGACTGTCATTTTTTAGAAAGTCAATCTCACTAGAACACTCTTATGACAGGGTCAAAGCCGGTTTATCAGAGTTATTCCTGGTTTTACCGGCTTTAACTCTGTCTTCGGAGTGTTTAAGTAGAATTGACTTTTTATAAATAAGACCGACCTAGGGATCTCCGAGCCGAGAATTATTACGTAAGGCCGTTAAAGGAACAAAAAAACGCCTTCGAAATTCGCACTAAAGGCCACATTTACCACTGTCGCTTAAGGTGGGACGATTCTCATACAAATGATTATTTCCAAATATGTTAAAAAAATACAACATACATAAAACGACACTGGAATTATATCTGTCTGCATTAATTAAGATTTTAATTTGCGCCAATATACAGTTTCTTAAAAAAAAAAAAAACACTGGTTTAATAGCTTAAATGAATTTGACAATTTAGTCCATACAAACATTATCGATCTTATTTAACCTATTAAACTACAGTTTTATTCAAGCAAATATGTATTGGTGCAAATAAAATCTCAATGAATGCAGACAGACATAATTCCAGTGCATAATTATGTAATTTTTTTTAATAAATTTGGAAATAATCATTTGTATGGGAAACGTTCCACCTTAAGGCGGCCCCTCGAGAAGCATTTCTCATACAAACATAGTTTGACTTTTATTTACAAACGACATTCTGGATTGCAGTGAAACCTTACCAATACGTTTAGCGGACACAAATCGAGGACTGATTTTGCTTAGAATTGGAAATAAACCTATTAAAAGAAATTATAGCCTTGTGATAATAATAGTTTCTATGAAAAGTCTTGTAAGGCTATAATTTCTTTTTCATTGTGTTATTCTTAGTTGTAAGCACGAGCAAACCTTGATTTGTGTCTTCTAAACGTATTGGTAAAGTGTCATTGAGATCCGGCCTGTCGTTTGTGAATTAAAACCAAACTACGTTCGCTCGCATGGGAAATCCTCCTCGAGGGGCCGCTTTGAAGCAGAAAAAACCACAAAAATAAATGGAAATTTTATTAAAACATTGTAGAAGTCCTAGTACCAAAGTTGTCGTCAATGACAAACGTTGTGCATTTTATTAAATGATACGCAGTTCTTTCGTTTGTTGTTCTCTCACAACTTTTTCAGAACTCACTAAAAAAATTGCCTCCATCATTTTCAAAAACCCCGAATGACATTTTTCTGTTTCGTTAAAAAAAAACCACCTTGCAAAAATACAGTTACGTTCGGAAATTAATAATGTTTCTATTAATAAAAAAGGCGTCGCTTTAACAAAGGCATGATTAGATTGGCTGGTACCAACCGGTGTATTTACCTGACCTTTTTGGGATAGTAAGTATCGTTTAAATTCTATCTTTAAATAATTTCAACTATGTCTAAGCCCATGGGGTCAAAATAGGCAGTGAATACTAAAATAATCTCGAAACTTAGTTCAATTTCTAGTCAATCTAATACATAAAAATCTCATGTCACAGTGTTTATTATCGAACTCCTCCGAAACGGCTTCACCGATCTTCATTAATTTTTTTGTGTATATTTGGTAGGCCTGCGAATAGGTCGTAGGCTAATTAATGTGGCAAAACAACGTTTGTCCGGTCAGCTAGTATCGATATGAAGTTTGTGATGTCCTTGCCTGCTTACCATAATATAGGTTATCCCAGTTTGGCGCTAGGGAAAGTGATTATATTGTAAGGAAATTATTTATTTATTTGTATTTCGAGAACGGTAAACTTTATAAGGGGGTAGGCAGAAATCCTTGAATAATACCCGGCGAATAACTTCAACAAAAATGTGCGCAGTCGGGATGAGTTTGCGATGGGTAGACCAGGCCCTGGCAGAAAATCAGTGCTGTGGGTAATAAGCCTGCAGCAAATGCTGAGTATGAGGCCGTTTTACCGCCGTATGGACATAGCTCGTGTCCCTTATTGTTTTTTATTTTACTCGTATTTTGCCTTGTATGTTTTTTTTAGTTTCCTATGTCTCGTATAGTGTCTGTGTGGCGATTAATAAATGTTTTTCTTCTTTATGCTGGATATTTTTTAACTAAAGTCTGAAGAATTCCAAGTCACGTCCCGCAAGCCCCGGCAATGAGGCTCGGAATACGACCATGCGAAGTTATTTGGTCAAGTTATTTGTCGTGTATTATACCATGCGGTATTCATATCCACACACGCCCACCTCCTCTCGCATAGCCAAGAAGACCACAGGGGAGGTAAGGTAATGGCACCTATTGTTTGACACCTTTTGTTTTATTTAACTTTTTAAATTATTTGTACTTTCGTTTTCTTCTACGGAATACTAGTGATTGACGACCAGTTACACAAATAAAACTATGAACTAACTTCGAAAATATATATTTTTCGTGACTAACAAATCGCTATACTTAAAATTAAACTATTCCTGTGGTGTCAAACACTAGTGCCGTTACCTTATTTGTAAGCTCAAGGTATTAATGACCGCAAGCATCTTCAGCAAAAAGCTGAACAAAGTGGTCCCTCAAGGAGCAATTCCCATACAATTGTAGTTTAGTTTTAGTTCACAAACCGCATTCCGCATTGCAATCAATGACACTTTACCAATATGTTTCGATCACACAAATAGAGGTTTGCTTGTGCTCACAACTGGGAATAACAGAACAAAAAAGAAATCATAGCCTCATAAGACTTTTCATAGAACTTAATCACAAGGCTATAACGGGGAACTTGCGACAAACTTAGATTGAAGTGGGGCATACAATAGAAGACAGAAAAAGTAAAGGAAAATTATAAAGTAAAACCATAGAAGACAGAAAAAGTAAAGGAAAATTATAAAGTAAAACCATGAAAATATATTTTTTGGGCCTCAATAAATGCGGAAAATCAAGTTAGTCTAATAATAAAAAAAAAACATTAAATTTCGTTCTTTCATTGAATTCTAAACGGTTTCTAAAAGGGTATAGATGTATAAAACATTATTTTACGAGATAACTCGAATATTGATAAACGCTTCATACATTATAAGGTGTTACGTGCAAGTTGTGACGTAATAGTTTGAGTCCGATTGGTATGGTGCGTTTTTGTACCACGTGACTAGAATGACTTTCCGTCAGGTCACATTATGAAAATTATTTGTCGTAGAAAATTACCGCGTTTATTTATCATTTAACATGGCCTCTCTGATTATATTTAAAAAAAAATTGTGCAAGTTGTCCATTTCTTTTTCATAAGTTTATTTGCAATTCTAAGTTTAATCAAACCTCGATTTGGGTCCTCGAAACGTATTGGTAAAGTTTCATTGCGATCCGAAATGTCTTGTGAATTAAAACGAACCTACTTTTGCGTGGGAATTGCTCCTTGAGGGACTCTCTTAATATCTTTCAACTCTTAATATCTCGAGCATAGTTCCTTTGGAAGAAAATTTCGCAATGATGTAGAAAATTTATTGCCGGGGCGTTACTTGGCCAATCGTGTTTGCGTATGCATTTGGTAAATATTAACCATCCACTGCTGGGTTTTTTGACGGATCATAAGCATAAACCTGCAGTGTGTTTATTATAAACAAGAACGTTTAAATTGTCGGCAAATACGCTTAAACCAATAGCCAAGTAAAATTAAGCTCGTAGCACATTAAAGCGCCGCGGCACCGCAACGGCACAGCTCCTAGCCAGCAATTTAGTTTTTGTGTGTCTAGCTGTTGTGTGACGTTTCAAAATGTCACTGGTCACAACGCAGTCAGCGTCGTACAGCTCTGGGCCGCAACTGTTTAATAAATACTTTGACGAAAATTGTTTTTTAATACAGTTGCTCAAAAAGTGGCGTGTATTGCAGGGACGTGTATAGTGTATAGCGTTCGGGATGTGTGGTAGCTCAAAATATTGTCTACTAAAAAGAAAAAACCAACCACGAAGTTTTTACTAAAAAAAAAATTCATAGAAGTTTATATGATTCATGCAAATATTTCTAAAAAGAAGCTACTAATTTGTTTCAACATAAGATTTAATGATATTTTAGGTTTCATTTAATTTCATCTCATTAAATTTCATTTTCATTTCGTATCATTAAAAAAATTCTACTGAAGACTTGGCTGAAGATTGGGTGAAGAAAAAAAAAATCTCCGCTTATATTCTTTTACGGTTGGCGCCATTTTCCAAAAATTTTTCTTGGTTCAAAAATAGCTTAATTTTTTCGCAACTGTATTAAAAATAGTTGTTCAGTACACGTGCGGAACCGTCATTGCAACTTGTTCCGACTGTCAACCCTCACCTTCGGCTGCGCCTCGTCGTTACTCTTTGCAATGACAGGCTTTCCGCACTCGTAATGAAATATACTATTGCCATCGACACGCTAAGAAGAAGAATGTCACGGCGGTGAAAAGCCATCGGCGGACAATCAGTGCGCTTGCCGCTAGCATACAACTAAACTATAGGCGTCAAAATATAAGAAGCCCGTTTTGACAGCTACACAAAATTGCATTTTACTTTGGATTTACTTGAACAAATACATAAAAAGACACATAGCTACTCTGGCATATTTTTTAACGCTCGAAAGAAAAAACAGATTTTGTAGCCCGAAAAGTTACTCATAGTTAAGATTTTTAGGTTAGATTCTGTGGTCTTTGTAGCTGTCAAAACGGGCTCCTTAAGGTGGGTCTACGCTAGGCGAACCGAGCACGAGCGGAGCACGAGCCGAACACAATTCGTATAGTGTGGACCGACCTACAAGCCTCGAACGAGCGCGCTGCGAGCATTTCGTTCGTGCTCGGCTGCGTTCCGCCTGTTGTCGGTTTTTTGACGAACACAAAGGGTTCACAATTCGTATAGTGTGGACCGACCTACAAGCCTCGAACGAGCGCGCTGCGAGCATTTCGTTCGTGCTCGGCTGCGTTCCGCCTGTTGTCGGTTTTTTGACGAACACAAAGGGTTTTGCTTCGCGCTCGCAGTGCGCTCGTGGACGTGTTTAAATTGGCCAGTTGCTTCTTGACCTCTCAAAATAGTTAACAAATCTAAATTTTGTTGATTGGATCTCATTTTATATATATTTGTAGATCCCCATCGTCTTCGCCTTTTTCTATTTTTGCTGACCACCGCTATAATAATCGCTGCAACAGCAGCGGCTGCTGCAATATTATTAATATCGTCCATATTCGCCAAGAGCCGCGAGCACACTGCGGAAAACTGCGTTCGAGGACAGTGATCGTTGTAGGTTCGTTGTACGTCCACACTTGACACCGTGAACGACGAAACCTGAATGGCTCCGCTCGTGCTCCGCTCGTGCTCGGTTCGTCTAGCGTAGACCCACCTCTACATTTCGACGACTATAGCAGCCGGCGCGCTTCAAGCGACCGGACCGCATTCCAGCGCGCCGACTGCGAGCCGTCCAGCTGTAGCCTAAATGTCGAGCCGGAGCTGCGCTGCAGCTGAGTCGTTGCGGTCCCGGAAGAATGTGCCATGACCTTACCACCCGATATTTGACAAACAACTAACTTTCCCGAGCGGTGGTAGCCTAGTGGGTAGACCATTGGACTCTGAGGCGAGAGACCCAAGTGCGATTCCCAGTGCGGGCATGCACCTATGACTTTGTTTTCTAACTTATGCACATTTGTGAAGTTATAGTAGCAATACCACTCGCTAACTGTGAAGGAAAACATCGTGAGGAAACCTGAGTGTCTGAGCTATTCACATAACTCAGCGCTTGAAATCGCCAATCCGCGGTGGGCACGCGTGGTGATTAAGCCCACACTCTCTCCCTGAGATAATTCCTGTGCCCTGCAGTGGGTCGTGTACAGGCTGCTTATGTTATGTTATGTATAACTTTCCCGCCTTTCCTCCGCAGTGCGAGCACTGTCAAAAGCGGTTCCACTCGAAGAAGTTCCTCCAAAGCCACAAGTTCAAGACGCACCAGGGCCGCCGCTACACGTACGTTTGCCACGTGTGCAAGGCCCACTTCACAACCACCGACTCCACTCGGAAGCACTTGACTCGAGCCCACGGGGTGGCCAGGGCAACACAGGGTCCCGTGTACAGGATACCCAATCCGCAGCTCAAGCATAGGGTCGTTAAAGTTAATTAGTAATGTCAACTAAAAAAATGTTTGTTCAAATGACGGTTCATTGTTGGTCGGAAATTTGGGCGCTTTTTAGGGTTCAGTACCCAAAGGGTAAGGGACCCTTTTACTAAGACTCCGCTGTCCGTCCGTCCGTCCGTCCGTCTGTCACCAGGCTGTATCTCATGAACCGTGATAGTTAGACAGTTGAAATTTTCACAGATGATGTATTTCTGTTGCCGCTGTTAAAACAAATACTAAAAACAGAATAAAATCAATATTTGAGGGGGGGGGCCCATACCACAAACGTGATTTTTTTCGCCGTTTTTTTGCTCGATATTAATAATGGCATCAGGTCTACCTGCTTGAAATATTCGATTGTTGTATAGATAATGGTACGGAACCCCTTGGTGCGCGAGTCCGACTCGCACTTTTTCACGGTTTTTTACTTAAAGTTGGCAAGAAGACACGGAGTGGATTTATAAAAATACGATTCTTAAAACACTTGGTAAACGCCAATTAAAATAGTCTGTGATGGAGATTTTACAAGGAAAAGACGTAACCACAGATTAAATAAACTGCCTTTGAGGAGTGCTTTAGAGGAATCGTGTTTTTATAAATAAGGCTGGTATTGTATACATGATTATTAAATTGGTCTCATAAACTTTTGTTACGTGTCTCATGCTGTCTCGCTCGCAAAATTTTACATTTGTAGTGATTGATTTTTTTTTTATACTTTTCATACATGGTCTGAGGGTGCGATAAATATTGTAATAATAATGAAAACTATTATCCAGAATTATTTAAGGGGCCATCCATATAGTACGTCATATAAATTCGTGATTTATGAAATTTGTCTCGATAAAAAACCAAGTACAGGAATAAGAAAAAGTATGTCGGCAATGTCCGTAATTTTATTATCTATGAAACCCTCAGACCACATTTATCAAAAGTATACTAATTCATTAAAATCACGAAAACTGTTAGAACATGCGAGCGAGACAGCCCGTTGCTGTTGAGCAACCTTAACAATAATCGTTGCATTTGTTTTCTTACTTTTTACAAAGTGTTTTTGGGCTTTTATCAAATCAATGCTGCCCATATACTCATCATTTCCGTTTAAATCTATTAAAAGTAGTGAGATTAAAATAAGAATTGAAACGTAGCAGATAACAGAATCACTACATAATGTACAAAGTGTAATAAATAAATAAAGTCTTTGATACAAACTGCTCATTTTATATTCTTCGTGATCTGCCCACCTATGCCCACTGCTGGGTACAGGCCTTTTCCCCATTACGTCATAAAGGCAAGTATTGGCTAAAACATCCTTGGTTAAAGGCAGGGAAACGGAAAAGAATTTACTAAAGGAAAAATTAAACGGAATTTGGAAAAAGGTATTTTAAAATGAGGTGATAAGAACATTAAGAATATCATTAAAATCCTTTAGTGCACTTTCATAACTAAGTTTTCTTAACTGGTTAAGAAAAACCCTTTTTCACTTCTCATGCTCTAAAAGTTCGTCTTTATGTCGTGCGTAGGCGACATAAAGTCGCTTTTTATGCTCTAGAGCATAAAGTAAAATCTTCGCCGAAGACCAAGGCAATCGCTGCAACAGCCACACGAACATCTTTAACTTCATACAACAACCTCTTTATTTTATTTCGTTTCGTTCGTATTCTAAGACCAAGGCAAAGATACCAAAAAAACGATTACTTTAAATATTTCTCATTGCTCTAATGTAACTTTCAATTTTAATTAAATTAGCATTTACTATATTTACATGTTGCTGTTTCATTTCCTCGCAATCGAAGTGAAAAGTAGAGTGTACAACTCGTCCATAAAACCCATTTTACACTCGACTTTATTCGCTCGCAAGCTCGCTCGGATGGATAAACGTCTCGAGTAAAATGGTGCGTTTTATGCACTTGTTGTACAATCTACTATTTTATTATTGTTTTCACAACTGGTTTTTAAACAAGAATACGAAGTGTTTCAGGTGATAAGAACATTAGGAATATAATATAGTTAAAAAATCAATGTAGGTACCTACTATGTACAATTAAATCTTACACTAAATTTTAATATAATTTTTACTTATATCTACTTAGAAATACATTTATAAATATTTACATCAAAATTAGGTATATAAAGCACTCTACTTTTACGCTGTGCTAAAGCGAACTAAACTCTATGAACAAACGCGCTGGCTGCCAATAAAAAGTTCGAACTCCGGTAACCATAGCAACGCGGAAACAAACGAAAGTTGTAAATATTTTCCGTCAGCCTGTGACAAGTTCCTAGATTAATCAGCAGCTTTACAAATAGAGAAACTAGGTAAAACATGTCTCACCTTAGCGGGTACGACTCCGAGTCAGTGGGCTTCGATTCTGTGAAGAGAAATCGAAACACAGAATCCGACAGCTCCACTCAAACAACGGAATTCTCATCCGGAGGCACAGGTTCCCAAACGGCTCCCGCTAAAAGCCACGGCTGTAATGTCAACCCTAGCGACTTCGAATCACCTGATGAGGCACCTCCTTACCCGCCACCGGGTCTTAACGAATTTCTCAGAAGAGTCGTCCCTGGTGTGATGGAACAATTGGACAGAAACGAAAAGGAGGTGCTGTACAATTCCTCGGACTCCGACGACGAAGAGGTGTTGGGCGCCAAACTGTATCAGACCATAAAAATAGACGAAAACATGCCTTCTTCGGGCGCTGGTGATTACCAACCGGCTGTAGTTCTAAGCGTCTCGTGGTCCAGCGGTGGAAATTCTCTAGCGGTGAGCCTCGGAAGGCCGCAGCATGACAACTGGTGTGAACACGAGGGCCTGATCAGAGTCTACACGCTCAAACGCAGCGAAGGCGACAAGCTAGTTCATAACATCGACATAACTGAGAAGAACTGCATCACTGTCGTAAAATACCATCCTACAGTCGCAGCTTTGTTAGCTTACGGGACAACATCAGGCGAAGTAGTTCTTTGTAACCTGAGGAACGTTTCGGCAGGCGTCTTCGATCAAGGGACGCAACTGGCGTCACCTGCTGGCTTCCACAGAGCGAACAGAGTCTCCGCCATGCAGTGGGCTGATGCGCCTTTGGCGAATATGTTCTTGACAATCCATATCCTAAATACAGGCAAACGTCGAGGCGCTGCGGATCAAATTCTCATCACTTCTGGGACGGACGGCTCTGTTAACGTCTGGCAAGTCAATTCAGCTCAGCAGGTGTTCCAAAATGTGATTAGTTACAAGGTAAACGGATCGAGGAACGGCCTAGTCCCCGACATATCTTGCTTTGACTTTATAAAGAGCTACCCGTTACGTCCGCCCGAAGAGAAAACGCCAGACGATATTTTTGTTGTGGGGACGGTTTCAGGAAAACTTTTACTTTGTAACCTGAAGAGCTATAAGACGATAGTAGACTGTTCGATGGTTGATCCTGCCTACGAGGCTCTGGAAGGTCATTCCACATGTGTATTGGATGTGGCGTTCAGTTTCCAGAAGCCACATATCTTCGCTTCGATCTCTATGGATTCGGAGTTGAGAGTGTATGATATTGCCCAGACTGCGCCTCTGAAGGTAAGCAAAGCTGGTCATTGTACTTTCGTTATTAACATATTTTCCACAGAGTTTAACATACACGCTGAAATCTGGGTGGTTTGAAAGTCGCGGCTATGTAACTAGTAAGTAATTAAAATGGCATCGATTTAGGCTAGTACATACATAGATAGATAGATAGAATATTCTTTATACTACACCTGCTTGGAAAGTACCTTAATACTTTATCAAATTTACGGTAGAAAGTACGTCATTGCATATCGAACAAATATGCGGGGAGAAAACGCATCTGAGCGGGAGAGAAAAGTGTATGAAAATCCATTTCTTACGTGGTTTTTCTTTTTTAATTTTGGGTAAGACTATGCGCCGGTAACCTAAATATCAAAAGCCAAAATTTTTTACAGTGAGTTTTTATCTCCAAGTTCGCAAAATGACACTGGCCACTAGCTGTGTGTTGGATGGTGTCGGGCTGGCAATGCGACCCTGCGGCTAACTGCAACAATTTCAATATAAATTTCAATTAGTAAAGATTTCGTTTTTTATTTTCCTTGTAGGTGTAGTATAAAGCACTATGTATCACTCGAGAGAAACTGCGATTCCCGATCTCGGGACGACACCCTCGACGGTAATCGGTCACTTTCTCCTCTCGGTGAACAATGTACTATTATTGTATGTACAAATGTTAATGAAAAAGAAATGAGTTGAGAAATCTTCTTAAAAAAATGCTTGACTATTAGTACCGCCTCTCCGTCTAACAGCCCCTATATTACGCTCACCAAATCCTGAGCGATTCCAATCGTTTAACTGTCAAATTAGTATGCAATTTGACAGTTAGACGATTGGAATCGCTCTGGATTTGGTGCGCATAATTAGGCCACAGTACAATGACCCGCGGACCCGCGGCACGCACGCACCGCTCTGGCTGGCTACTAATGGTTCTAATAGATTCGAGTTGGTGACGAGATGCGGTCGGTCGGACTCGCACACCGAGGGTTCCGTACAAATTTGTAGATAGGTAATAACATTATGTAGTATTTTGTTTAGGAATCTAGTCTCGCAGTTTTTACCGATTTTTTCCCGAACTTTAAAGACTATTTTTTTATGATTTAATTACAAATGCATAGTTTTACGATTTTTCCCTGTACTGTAGTATAAGACGATATTACCTACATGCCTTTCATAGGTCTAGGTCAACGGAAAGAACCCTCTAAATTTTGATTCCCTTGAGCGAAATATACGTTTTTATGCGGCATAAACGGCCGCATCTTTTTTTTACGTTATCTCAGAAAATTGATTTTTTCTCAGCTTGAAGGGACTGTAGACTTGAGTATATTAGGTATATGGTTTTAATTTCAACTCGATACTTCCACGCGTTGTCTTGACAGACAGACGGACGGAGGGACAGCAAAGTGATCCTAAAAACAAAATAGCGTATTCGATAGCTATTGTAAAGCATGTTCATTTTGCTATGGCTTCCAAATCACCCAAAATTCATGGTGTATACCGAAACTGAGATACGAAGAAACTTTACTGTGGGGAAACTTTGTAATTGCGAAAAAAATATCGGCTGTTCTATGCTAAAGTTACCACGCTATTCCAGAGTTTTCCCACAGTAAAACTTTGTCGTATAAACGAGAAGAAGTTTGATACCCCCTATAGCTACACTGTGCAAACGGAACGTATTTATTTAGCGTTGGTTGGAATTTCGACCAAAAATTGCAAGACGCACATCAAACATACCCACATCCTGGACCCAGAGTCTAATACACACATAGTTTTTCAATAGAATGACATAAGCACAACAATAATTGTTATTTGGCAGTCTACTAAGCAATAAACTGGTATAACGCGCGCAAATTAAATAGGCTCCTCGCGGGAAGATCTAATCGCGCCAGGCGCCGTGATAAGTTGCACGGGTTATACCATTGGAATAGGATAGGTTACTAGACTGCCAATATTGTCTATGAAACAACCATAACCGTAGTAATACGACTCTATTGAGCAACTATGATTAACAACTCCGTTTCCTTCCGTGGATGTCGTAGAAGGCGACTAAGGAAATAAATTACCAGGAGACGGGCAGTAGCGTCTTCCTGAGATTCCCACCGCATACTGCGATCGCCAACCCGCCTGCCAAGCGTGGCGATTATGGCAAAACCCCTCATGGTTATGGAAACCACGAGCGAGGCCTGTGTCCTGTAGTGGGCGTCAAGTGGCTGATGATGATGATGATGATGATGATGATGAGCAACTATGCATTTTAGAAACTCGTCCCCCAGGTGATCTGCATGGACGACGCGCTTTCCTGTATGGTGTGGGTCCCCAACAACCCGTGCCTCTTGATAGTGGGGCTGGCGCGGGTGGACAAGGAACAGCAGCTGGTCAAAGTGTACAACATATCGAGCGGGCGACCGGTGGCCATGGATGGCCTGGTCGAAGATGGAGAGGGGGGAGCGACGGTCAGCTGCATGGCGGTTTATCAGAGCGGGTGAGTGGTCGCTTAACCTTTATTCGACCATAGGGATAACAGTTCCCACCTTAAATTGAACCTTACGTCCTTGAGATAAAGTCCAAAACCAATGAAAAATTTATACTAGCTATGGCCGTTTAAGGGTTAATCGCTGCTGTTACGTGGAGCATGCTGTCTCGCTCGCTTAATTTAACATTTTTATATTGTACATCGCTTCTATACCAGAGGGGTAGGCAGGGACCAGGGACTGCCACTTGCCACGATCCTGACAGATCACTTTCGCTTCGTCAACATTCATTAGTCGTTGCATGCACGCACGCCGGTTTCGGGTACCTACTTCTTATTATGCCCTTTGCTAATACATACCCTATTTAATATTGTAATAATATGAATAATCTTTTCATAAATGTGGTCTGAGGGTTTGATGAATAATTAAGTTGCGGATACTCAAGGCATATTTTCTAGAGATGGGCCGACTGTGACTTTGGCCGACTGGCCGACAGGCCGACCAGTCGGCTACAAATTAGCCGATATGTCGGCCGGGCCGACTTTGTTTTCGGGGGAGTTCGGGTGACCTCGGCAACGCTCGTGATCACGTCGCGACATGATTTTTTGTTTATATATAATGTTTTAGTAGATAAGATCTTTCAGATTCCTAATCGAGACTTATAAATAAGACTGATTAAATTCGTTATGATTAAGCCTGAGAGCATAGAGGCCAGCTTAGATCTAGGGTTTGACTGTTGATTACTTTTATCCGTATATAATTTTATGAAGAAGAAGAAGAAGAAAGACATTTATTATACCAACAAGATACATCACAGAAACAAAATAAGCACATAAGTAACATAATATGCACAACACAGAAGGAAAACTAAATACACAACAGACAAAACGAATAAATAAAACAGGACTATAGATGTAGCCTGTGGTGTATCTACATTGCCACAAAAGGCAGCTGACTCAGCGTTGTGCTGAGGAAGTGATCCCTCAGCGCTGATTTTCAGTCAGTGCCTACGGTAACCCATAATTGTACTACGGAGTGCGTGCCGTGGTGCAGTTAAAGAATTAAGTCAAATTCAATAACATACATACAATAAAGTAAAAAAAATAAATAAAATATCGTCATAAAATACTTACATATATTATTAGTTTTAAATTAATATGACTGATCTGATCTCGTAAGAAGAGTATCTTAGAAGTGGAATATCTTTAATATGGTACAAACTAATAAACGATTACATAACAGTTAAAATAAATACGTATTTCAGTTACCCTAATCCGTCGGCAGTTTTGGCCGACTGTTCGCCGACCAGTCGCCGACTGCAAATATGGCCGACTAGTCGGCTTAGCCGACTGGTCGACGAACAGTCGGTGCATCCCTAATATTTTCATTATCCTGTAGTATGTTTTTCATTAAAATAATTTGATTAATAATTTTGGAAACAACTTTCTTTATTCATGGTGTATAATGTTTTGCAGCGCGTGCCGCATAGCAGCAGGCGACGCCAGCAGCACGGTGCGCGTGTGGGACGTACCGGTGCGGAGTCTGAAGCTGTCGCCAGATGACTTCGAGTTCTGAGCCGCTGCTGGTTTTATGGTTTTTTTTCGAGGATTGCCAAGGACAGAAGGGAGAGGCGTGCCTTGGAGACCTACGGAGGATCTATTTCATAAAACAATTCGCGGTTTTCAATTGGATCTGCATTGCATAGCCGATTAATACAAAGCTTAGAAGACTCGAATTACGTAATGGACTACCGAATTATTGTTTGAAATATTATGATTATTAAATTCTTTATTGCATAGAAAACAATTTTCAAACAAAGGCGTACTTAATGCTAAATAGCATTTTTTTCCAGTCAACCTTGGGTTTGTGGATAGTGTGGCTTATTGTGAACGTGAAGAATGAAAGGGCGTCCTAATTATGAAATTATTTCATTTACGGTTCTTGTTTCCAACTCAATGTTCTTAGTATTTTTCCGTGATGTTATTGCGAATTGACGAACGAATTGTTTAAAATACTTGCATATACTTCGTGTGTATGAATTGTTTAACGCATTGGTTTCACTGTAATGTTATGCAATTTAAATAAATAAATAATAATATACCTACATACACACATCAAAAAAAGTTTGTGATCAATAGCATAAGCTCCTATAATTCTTTAAATTTAACTTTATCAAGAAAAAATCTATGTTGTATGCTTTCTTTAAATAGGAATACCCTGTTTGAAATTAAAATATAAAACTATTTTTTATTATTTATTTAAAAAAAATTGAGCCATTAATCATAATGTAAAGTTAAACAACAATTTATTATTAAAAGGTTAAATTCAATATAAAATAACTCCTCCCCTGGCTCGAACACATGCGGAGATCCTCCTGGGCATGCTGAGGATCAAGTTATCCAGCATTTCCTGGGGTAACCTATCCCATTCTTCAATAGCGGCTTCCCTGAGCTCTGGAACTGTCTGGGGACGTGGCTCACGGTAGTCACGGTTCCATACAGCTCGTTTAAGAGCATCCCACGCGTGCTCTATTGGGTTTAAGCCGGGCGAGCCGGCAGGCCAGTCTAAACGTGTGATATCGTATTCTCGTTGAGCTCAATGTGCGGGCGCATTATCATCGACCAGTACAAATTGGTGCCCATGGTTTACTCGGAATGGTCTGACGATATTATCAATAACAACTGCTTTGTACATGTCTGCTGTCATGTAGCCCCGATACGGGATCAAAGGCGTTCTAGCTCCAATCATAATGCCACCCCAAAAGGACACCGATTTTCCGCCTTGCTGAACTGTTCCAGTGGCAGTTCTTTGTCTTTCACGGTCGCCTGGTCTTCTCCAGACACGGACACGTCGGTTATCTGGATGAGTGCTGATTCGGGATTCGTCAACGAAGAGACAGTTTTGCCAAATGTTTTCTTCCTCACCTTCTTCATTTTGCCGAAGTCTAGCCCACTGCAATCTTCGTTGTTGACGTTGCCGGGAATTGAGCGGAGCTCGCCAAGACCTCCGTGCTCGTAATCCAGCGTGGTGCAAGCAATTGCGAACGGTCTGCGTGCTAACTTCAAGCCCAGAGGCGGCCCTGACTTCTGCTTTTATTTTAGTGACGTTGATTGTTGGATCACGGGCTGCCAGCAATCTAATATAGCGCTTTTGGGCAGCTGTCAAAACAGTTGGGCGACCGCTGCGGGGTCGGTTAGCTAAATTCCCTATTCCGTGGTACCTCTGCAACGTAGCCACGACACAGGATTGGGATATAGCAAGTCTGCGTGCTAGTACTCTCGTGGTGTATCCTTCTTCCCTCAAAGTTACTATTCTTGCTCGTAAAACCTCTGATAATCCTCTTGGCATTTTTTCAATCACAACTTTCCGCAAAAAATATCTTGAATCGGTTATAATTGACTAAATCAGATTTCTGAATGAAGTAAGCTATGACTGAAAGCCTTTTAATATGAAAAAACAACTGAACGGTGTCATTGTTGTGTTCTAATTCTTTATTTTTAAATAAAGAATCTAAAAAGAAGATAAAATCATAATATAATCTACAGTAACAAAAAAGATTTCAGTTTTTCAAAGTGATCGCAAACTTTTTTTGATGTGTCCTACATACGTAAACTCACGCCTGAGGGGCAGGCAAAGGCCAGGGACTGCCACTTGCCACGAATCATTATAATAAACTATGATTGTAGTTTTATAAACGGCGGCCCAGCAGCGGACGGATACGAGCTGGATGAATAACAGGTTTCATACAGTAAAAGTGGGATAATTATTAATTTTATAATCACTTAACACCGGATACACTTACTAGACTCTTCTAACAAAAAACCAAGTAAGTTTATCCGGTGTTGAGTTAATCAATAATGTGCGCTTCCGACCCACCGTACCCCTGACCATACCCCCTGGTGGTACGGTGGGTCTTTTAAAGTTAAAAGGTACCACCGGGTGGTGACCTTCGTATCTCTCGCACGATTATCTACTTAAGTACATAATAGAAAATGCATATTCCATTGTGTAATGCGAATGCTTTTCTGTATAATTGAACATCTTCCTGTTTCATACGAGTTAATATTTATTCTTCTTTTAACTGCGGCTCAGTCAAAATTATTTTTATTACTTTCAGCTATAGATGTCGACATCACATCACTAGTAGTCAGTGGTATCGTTTAACTTTAAGAAGATATGAATAATTAAAAATCGGCCGTTAACTATTTGAAATGATAATGTCTGTCGGTTTATGCAGTAAAAATGGGCACATCCTAAAATCGGGTTAAACCATTTCTTTAAAACTTTTTCTTTGTGTGGAGCCCGAAAAATAGCGGTCACAGTAGTAGGTATTCTTGCATTGTGACGTAATACAATATTTGTATGACGCAATTATCACCTTCACCTTAATTGTTTGAATAAATAAATCTATTATTTACTCTAGCTGTCCCGGCGAACTGCGTACCGCCACAGAATCCGTTTTTATACGATTCTTGCACAGCGCCATCTATTTTAAAAACACAACGTTGGCCCGCAAAACTACATCTATTTCAAACTTAAAATAAATATTATCCCACGGGAACGCATTACTATTCCGCCAAGTATGCAATGTCTCAATTCAGGTCTTTGTCCATCTGTGCGCCAAGTTCCATGTAAATCCGGTCAGCCGTTATTGAGTAACAAACATCCAAACATCTTTACAAACTTTCACATTTATAATATTAAATAATACTTAGTAGAATTTCCGTGTGGCGCCGGATTAAAAATAGCGTCACTCCATTTCCTTCCGTGGATGTCGTAGAAGGCGACTAAGGAAATCAATTA
The DNA here is from genome assembly GCA_947308005.1 of Yponomeuta malinellus. NCBI lineage: Eukaryota > Metazoa > Arthropoda > Insecta > Lepidoptera > Yponomeutidae > Yponomeuta > Yponomeuta malinellus. The sequence goes on from OX371022.1 coordinate 4,077,277, forward strand.
CCAGGCGACGGGCAGCAGCGTCTTCCTGAGATTCTAACCGCACACTGCGATCGCCAACCCGCCTGGCAAGCGTGGCGATTACGGCAAAACTGCTTCATGGATGTGAAAATAGGCTGATGATGATGATTTATTTATAACGTTATTCACTGAGACAGATCGAGATCACCCGGTATCCTTTGTGCGCGGCAACGAAGCGGTAAGGTCCTCGGAACCTGTGTCGTGACAAGCGTATGGCGCCAGTACACGCCCGTTTTTGGAATCTGTGCACTAAAATCGCTGTAACTTCGTCATTTCCTATCCGATTTCGATATTATAATATTGATTTGATGTCTCTGTAAAACTGCATACTTAGTTCAAAACGTGAATGGTCCTCATTGAGCATTTTAGGAATAACCCGTGTATTTGTTTCTATTGTTCATTTTGCCTCGTGTAGAGCTTTGTTTAATTCCATGAAATATGTTTATTACTTTTACAAATAAAAAGAAAAGGCCGTGAAACGCTTGGTTTTTATTTTATTAATTAAATGTTAACACTAGGGAATCCTACGCTTACACACTGCGCTCAAAATATACATTTTGAATGTCAATTCATCAGTTAGGACTTTCTGCCGACTTGAGGTTCATTTTTGGTGTTCCGTTTTGGTCTTACCTGCAATAGAGGGTACAGCATTTAATTTTTAACTAGGTAATGGAGAACTTGCACTCAATATGTTTTAATATACTTATTTTTTATTTTATTAATTTTACAAAGTCCACAGCACAAAGTTACAAAAGATAGGCAATTAATGTAGACCAAACATAGGCCAATTACGGACTAGTATTTTTTAAACTTATCTTATTTACAAAGCACAGTTAGAAATTATACAGCCAGGCATAAACAAAATAAAAAAAGCAAAACTAACGTAAATCTTGCAAAGTTTGGCGCGCGCGCGCGTGTGCGTGTGTGTGTGTGTGTGTGTGTGTGTGTGTGTGTGTGTGTGTTTGTGTGTGTGTGTGTGTGTGTGTGTGTGTGTGTGTGTGTGTGTGTGTGTGTGTGTGAGAGAGTGCGTGCGTGCGTGCGTGTGTGTGTGTGTAAGAATGAAGAGAAAGACTAGACTTCAAGTTTTACCCTTTATAGTTTCTATAACCTGCTGTTTGAAAGTTTCTTGAGACACATGAAATATATCAATGTCTGAGAATAATTTATTGTATGTTTGAGGCAAGCGACAGCTTATAGAAATACTTAATCGGAGAGACCATGTTAAAAGAAAAAAAACGTGGTATTTTTTATTTCTCTGCAACTATTACTTTTCATAATATAAACTGTCGAAAAGTCAACATAGTCACGTGGTACAAAGACGCGCTATACAAATTTGACTCAAACTATGACGTCACAACTTGCACTTAACCCCTTATAATATATTTGGGTTATATCGTAAAAATAATGTTTTAATGCATATACCTATATCCTTACAAGAAAACGTTTAGAATTCAATGAAAAAAGTAAATCTAATAAGTTTTCTATTATTGGAGTAACTTTATTTTTCAAATTACTTGTGAGCCTAAAAATCCCGAAAAAAATATTATTATTGTTTTATTTTTAAACTTTCTTTCTGTCTCCTCTGGTACAAAACCAATGTCACTCCGATCTATACGCGTATGTGAACTTTGGCGAGACGCGGATGTTAAAATGTGGCACCACGAGAAATGCTAGCAGCACACTGACCTATAGCTACGGCTCACTTAGAGCGGCGAGAGGGCTCGGTGGCGGTGGGCGGGGGTGGCGGGCCTTTCTTGGCCAACTCCTCCAGGTACGCCAGGATTATCTGCTCGCGCTCCTCGGGGACGTGCTCCAGGGCGAGGTATCTGTGGAGACGGTGCGGATTTGGGTAATTCTCGTTTTCAAAAATCGTTTAAGTGCGAGTCGGGCTCGCGGATTGTCTATACATAATTTGAATATTTCAAGCGTGTACCTGTTGCCGTTATTAATATCAAGCAAATAACGGCAAAAAAATCACGTGAGCCCCCTTAAATACTTATTTTATTTAGTTTTTCGTACTTTTTGTTATAGCGGCAACAGAAATATATCACCTGTGAAAATATCAACTGTCTAACTATCACGGTTCATGAGATACAGCCTGGTGACAGACGGACGGACGGACAGCGGAGTCTTAGTAATAGGGTCCCTTGGGGCCTTTGGGGACCCTAAAAACGAATCACAACCGTGAAGACAATTTTTAAACCCACTAATAAAATTTACTACATTAGTTGTTTGCACGCTTCCTGAATACAGTGTTTCTCATCTCATCTTATCTGAGATACAGTGTTTATCACTAGTTCAGATGTTATCGTTTTTCCTTGAATGTATATATTATAACACTATAAGCATCAAAATACGATGGTGTAAGGAATGTAACTGTCCTCGTTTTTAATAATGAATAAATTACTGAATTACTGAATAGTGACCGTTAACTCTAAGGTAGTAATTATTTATCTCGAGAGGACTTGGTACCATGCGAAAGCGCATCCTGTACTGTACATGCGCCAACGCATCGCGTGAGTTTACAGTAAAGTGACCGTATCTCAGGAGGACGCAATTTATCTCTACACCGTTCATCATCAGCCATTTCCGTCATCTCCCTCATGGTTTTCCTAGCTTCCCGGATCTTATTGTAGAAACGTATACAATGACACATAAAGGATGTAATTACCTTTGCCAGCCTAAATTTTGGGAGCGAAAGTTTATGTTTATTTCTAGCATTTACATTGTGTTGAGCATACATCTTACTGACATGGCATCATGTGCCAGCGCATCGGAGTTGTCTCTGACGGCCGCGTGGCTGCGGTGCCTAAAGCTTCGCGTATAAAGACACTTCTATAGAGACACGCAGCAGGGTATAGATCTTACTGACCTGGCATCATGCGACAGCGCATCGTGTACATGCGCCAGCGCATCGGCGTTGTCTCTGACGGCGGCGTGGCTGCGGTGCGTGATGCTTCGCGTCTCAGCCAACAGCTGCCGCAGCCCCGCCTTCGCAGAGCTGGCGCGGTCGCGCTGGTAATCGCGGTACTCGCGCTCCATCTGGGGGAGGAAGAGCGAGTTGAATGTGTAGTGATTCAATGCGGTATTTCCTGCAATCCATCAATAAGAAAAACCCCGCCAAGTGCGAGTCGGAGTCGCGCACGAAGGGTTCCGTACCTCCGTAAGATCGAATTTGAGAACAGCGCCATCTATAGAAACCAACAAGAAGTGTTTAACATTGACATTTAACGACATGACGTCGGTGCTGTGAAGGTTACATAGATGGCCGCTACATGGCGGGCGCTGTCTGTAGACAACGATTGTTGTATGGGAGCCCCCCTTAAATATTTATTTTATTCGGTTTTTAGTATTTGTTGTAATAGCGGCAACAGAAATACATCATCTGTGAAAATTGGTTAATCCAATCTCTCCCTGGTGTCTTTTTGATTCGTCTTTTTGAAGTAGAATAGAGATAGAGAACACTTTATTGTACATAAAAATGAAGTAAATGATGACAGAAAAAATATACTTTTAAACGAGCACTAAACAGGAACTATATTTCGCTAACTTTAACACTAGATGGCGCTGCCTATATTCTCTATCGCGGTAAGGGTGTGTCCGTAATGCCGCGAAGACGCTTTCGGGGATTCAGTTCAGTCAATCTAAACCTAGTGTTAACACCATCATCATTACCAGCCCACCACTGCTGGCTATAGGCCTCTTCCCCCAAATGCCATCTCTCTTGCCATCCGCATCCGCGGACCTCCCACCGACTCAACTGTATCGTCCTATTACACCGGGTTGCTAATTTTTTTTTATTTATTTATTTATTTCAATTTCTTACAACTATCTTTACAGGACAAGCCTAATACGACAGATGCGCTAATTTAGATTGTAATCTTAATTCTATTCAGATCTACTTTAATACATACTAATATCTATTTACTTAAACTAGAACCCAAAATGCATATCGAGGCTTTTGTGAACTCGTCCAGAGTGCATACAAATAAGTCCGTATGATCAGCGACCGCGTTGAGCGGCGCGTCACGGAGTAGGTTAGTACGCGCGCGCGGCACCACCAGCAGCCGCGGCGCAGTACTCGTCCGACACGGACAGTTGGATCCATTGGAGGACAGCCGGGTTGTGCAGCTCACCACGTAATACTCTAAGTAAATACGTGGCGAGCGACACCTCCCTCCTCACCTCCAGTTGATTGTACCCAACCATACCTACCATTTTGGTTTTTTAAAAAAAAAACTTTATTCTACACACAACTTTAAATACGTTACAAAAATAAAACAGTGATCGAAAATAGTAAGTAAAATAGAAAGCAGGACTTCTGCCCTGTGCGTGTCACGCACGGCGTTCTGAGTCAGACTGCCTGAAAAGGCCAGCCTCTAGGCTCTAGTCGGGAGTACTGATAGGGCGAAGCGATAAGCAACTTCCCTTACATGTCCAGGATATTGTTATATCAGTCCGACCAATCGGGCTGCTGGTTCGCCCACCGACCGTCGTCCAGTTCTGTTCCGCCACTCCGTAATTACCTTGAGCATCTGTCCGCCTAGTGCCGAAGGGGTAACAAGTTCAAACCGAACACACTGACCTTGTCAGGGCTGCTGTATTTGGGCGTCCTGGGCTCATCCTTGAGCTGTCGCCTCAGATCCCGCCAGTGCGCCGTCGCCGGCACGTTCAGCTCGTCCAGAAGTGCTCGCAACTTGTCGCGTCGCTTGCCGGCTAGGTTGCAGGTGTGCTGGGTGAACAGGCGCTCCTGTGAAGGGCGGATGTGATGAGTAATGGGGGGTTTACACGGGTCAATTTTCGCTGTATAGGTCCCACTGCAGGGCACAGGCCTTCGCTCAGAGAGAGAGTATGGGCTTAATCACCACGCGTGCCCACCGCGGATTGGTGATTTGGTATGTGAATAGCCGGCACTCAGGTTTGTCTTCCTGCACAGTAAGCGATTGGTATTGCTACTATAACTTCATTGGTACATGCCGGGGTGCCAACCCACGACCTCCCGAATGCGAGGCCAGCATCGTAACGCAGCGGTGGTGGCGAAGCGGTAGAACGCCGGCTTCTCATTCGGAAGGTCGTGGGTTCAAATCCTGGTGTGTACCGATGATTTTGATTTCTAAGTTACGTACATTTGTTTACTTGTAGAAGCAATATCACTCGCTAACTGTTAAGGAAAACATCGTGAGGAAACCCTAGTGTCTGAGGTATTTGCATACCTTTGAGCTTGCTATACGTATAATGGCCCAATCTTCTTCTTTAGCGTGTCGATGGCAAAACAATTTTCGTCAATCATTATTGAACAGTTGCGTCCCAGAACTAATTACGAGGCTAATCCCCAGTTTCTCGTACACTAACACGCTGTTAATCTACTGTTAACAGCTGTCAATTGACCAAAGTGCATACAAAAAAAACCACTGACAGCTGTTAACAGTAGATTAACAGCTTGTTAGTGTACGAGAAACCGGAGGTAGGTGCGGTAATCTCAGGTCTAACTTGAACTACACTAGACCCTAAATAATTTTTACATCATTACAAGTTTCATCATTACCTTATCGTCCTTGGCAAGCAGCTCAGCCAGCGCGTACCGGTGGTCTTTTTTCAGCTGCTTCTTGGCCTCGCGCCACGTCAGGTCCGGATTCCGCACCAGGTCCGCCAACAGCGCGTTGAAATGCTGAGGACAACACGGAGCGGTATGTTTTAGAAGTATAGGAAAAACAAAGGTCGACGACGTTGGCGGAAGAATCTCGAGATTGTAATAGGCAGGGCACCCGGGGAGCGAGTCTCTAAAATGCGGTATTGGTTGTTCCATTAACAGTATTAGTGCCGTTTATAGCAGCAGTGACACGCCGTGACCGTTCGTTTTCCTTTCTTTTTTATAACATTTCGGTTGAAATATTTTCTTTGTTGTTTTTTTGTTTTGTTATTGTGGCGTGTGCACTGTTTTTATAATAAATGTTTTTTCTTCTTCTTCTTCTTCTATTCATCATCATTATCATTCAGCCACAAGAGGTCCACTGCTGGACATAGGCCTCCTCCATGGATTTCCAAAAAGACCGGTTGGAAGCGGCCTGCATCCAGCGTCTTCCTGCCACTTGGATGAGGTCATCTGTCCATCTTGTGGCTGGTCGTCCTACGCTGCGCTTGCCGATATCACTTACTTATATTATACCTATATTATTCTTATACCTAAACAACGTATACTTAAATTCAAAGTTCTGTATCTTCCATGTCGACGAGCACTGCTCACCTGCACAGCCTCGTCGCGCTTGTGGTACTCCCGCTCCTTGTCCCTGTCCCGCAGACTGGTGGCGAGTGCCCGCTGCACCTCTCGCTCTCGCTCCTTGATGGAGGCCTGCGCGCGCGCCGCCCGCGCCGCCGCCTCGCCGTCGCTGCCCGCCTCGCCGTCCTCGGCGCTCGACGCGGCCGCCTCCGGCTCCGCTGCCGCCTCCGCCTCCGGCTCCGTCGCCGCCTCCGCCTGTGAAAGGAACAACGCTGGTGTCTAGAACAAAATAAGAATGAATTATGTCAATATATAATCCGAGTAAATCCATTTGGTGGTTGCGTGAAGTTCGTCAATTCCTGCGCAATGACAATATCTAGGTGTTAAAGGGGAGTTGCGCGGGGGGTCAGTAGGGATGTACTTCGTCAAGTGGTTGGAGAGATAGATCGTTGAAAGGAGCGAAAATACTTCGGCATTGCAATGCCGGACAACGGAGCGACCAATATTAGACCCGGTGGACGCTGCAACAAAAAGAGACCAAAAGTCAGGCCCAAAAAGCGTTGGATTGACCGTATTGACGGAGACCTCAGAGATGGGCAAATACATGAACTGGGCCCGAGGCACGTGAAATAAGATTTTGGACACCCACAAAGGGGTGCCCCATGGTTGAACTATGCGCCATAGGAAGTAATTAAGAAGTATGTCAATCCACAATGAAGCTTTACCTATTTCTTACACCAGTGTTGTTCCGCAAAGTGTGTCTCGCGGCACATTAGTGTACCGCAGTCATCAGTTGGCGTGCCTCGAAATCAGCACCGTATCTACGATTTTCCGACCTGGGGCACAAACTAGATATTGGCGCCCCCACCCACCCCCTATGTCTGTATTTAAACGAGAAATATTCCACCGACAAAAAAAGTAACTTGCTAGGAAAATGCTTTTCTTCCATGTTTTCGTTCAGAAGTTTTACATGTTATAATGACTATGACTATAAACGCCTGAACAAAAAAAAACAAACAGAACCAAGCAATGTTAAAAAGCATTTTTCTCCAAAGTTGCTTTTTGTGAGTTGGAATGTTGCAGAATGTTTCGCAGGGCTACCTTGAACACAAAAAATTTGGAAAACACTGCTCTAACGCAGAAAGTCTGAGATCTTAAAAAACACCTGACAATTGCAAGTAGGACTAGACAATGGATTTCAAACTTCACTTTAACGTCCAGTAAGGTTACTCCATGCATCCCGAGTTGTGACCTTTTAGAAGATTTTTTATGTGATTTAGGTACGAATTTTCGGACTCCTTGTCTTCTGACATAAAACCTCGCTTCTCGCCAAATTCCAAGTTTCTAGGTCAAAGGGAAGTTTCCTAATTTTCCAATGTGAGTAGAAAGGTCGCTAAGGAACGTCCTAGGCGGACATACTTTGATCCAAAAGTGGATGTATAGGCGAAGGACAAGATAAAAAGTAAACGAAACCGTGCGTGCATGCAGCGACAAATGAATGCTGATGAAGCGTAAGAAGTTTGCGAGGATCGTGGCACGTGGTTAACCCTGGTCTCTGCCTACCCTCCAGCAAACAGGCGTAAGTTTACGTATGTAGGTATGTTTTTACTAATACAGCATTAACTGAGTGTGGTTTGAAAGACAGCAAAATGAACGTGCAAAATAGGTATCGAATACGCTAGATCCTTTTTTTTAAAAGCGCAATTTAAAAATAAATATCTCGACACAAACTCGAATCTATTAGAACCATTAGTAGCCATCCAGAGCGGTGCGCGCGTCCCACGGTTCGCGATTCTACGGATCATCACGCACAGCCGACGACCACGGACGGCAACGCACACAGACAGGGCTCCTTCAACGGTGCGTGTCGGTCTGTGTAGACCTCTTGATAGCTTCATTTCAAAATGAGTGAAAGAGAGCTGCGTAGCTGCAGCTGCGCTATTAATTAACAATTACCAAATTATGCGATCTAGTAAAAGTAAAAAGAAACCACGTCACTGGTGGTTATCAGCATACAACAAAAGTCATTTAAGGTAAGTGTACTCATATATCTAATTTTATTTTCTGTTTTGTCACCCATAAGCAGCAGTGGGATCACGGTAGAAAATTAACGAATGGCAAATTAACGAACGAGCGCGTCGCACGCGCTCGGATCGCGTCGTACGCGCTCGGATCGCGTCGTACGCGCTCGGATCGCGTCGCACCGCACCATTGAAGTTACAGCCTCGCGGCGGATACCGGTGCACCGCCACAGACGTCCTGTGCTACCACGGACGAGACCCTTCCCACGGTGTGTCGTGCGAGCTGGTCTGCGTCCGTATAAAGTAGTTCGCAGTTCGTATAAGATATCTTACTGAGATTTCTTTTTTTTTTTTAACTTACGTCTAGACTTCAAAGTAATAGTCTACGTAGATGCCACTTTTAATTACTAATTTTACAACCGCGGCTTTCAAACCGCCCAGAGATCAGCGTGTAGAAACAGCTTTTACTCGTGGGATATGTATTTCCACAAGGGCAATTAGACCGTGTTGCGCAGAAACATTCCAACACACAATACGTAACTTGCGAGAATTTTTTTTTTTTATGTATTAGATTGTTTTGCTCCAAGTTTTTTATTTGTAATCATTATAATATTAAACACGTAACACGGACCAATTAACTTACTGAGCTGCAGCCATCAGCTATTCCTTAATTAATCACTGACAAACTCCATGGATGGAGTGCTGGTCCCAAAGACTTTTGTATGGCAGCGAGACTTGCGTACGGCAAAAGAAGCAAGAAAGTAGGACTAATGTAGGAGATATGAGGTCCTTGAGAAATATGTCGGGTGTTACTTTGAATGACAGGATACGCAATAGTTTGGTTAGAGAACGTTGTGGACTGCAAGAGGATGTAGTGACAAGAACTGAGAAAGGAACGTTGCGTTGGTTTGGACATGTGGAGAGGATGAAGGAGGCAAGATTGACGAAACAAATATATCGAGCGAATGTGGGTGGAAAGGCTGGTAAGGAACTTCCCAGGCGGACATACTTCGACCAAATAGGGGATGTATTAGCAAAGGGCAAGATAAAAAGTAGCCGAAACCGACGTGCGTGCATGCAACGACTAATGAATGTTGAGTAAGGGAAAGCGATCTGTCAGAATCGTGGCAAGTGGCAGTCCCCGATCTCAGCCTACCCCTCTGGGACACAGGCGTGAGTTTATGTATGTATAAACTCCATTAATCGACTAGCTAAGAAGTAGGTTTAAAAAAAATAAACTCAATACCACCAATCCTATGAATATAATTTATTTACAAAAAAACAGCAATTTTTTAGAAACTTACCGACCCATCAACAATTCGGTAGACAAATATCAATTATTTTAATTATTATATATTACAGTCAACAAGCTCCGTCTGGTTCTGCACAACATAGGTATTTGATAATAATATTCATTTGAATCGCAACCATAAAGAAAGAAAATTGTGTCCACAAGGCCGCGAAGCTGTCTTTGCAGAATGAAGAGTGATTATTTTCTCAAGGATCCCGTCAACAGATCTTGACCATTGATTTTTCTATGAAAGTGACCTTGTCTGTCAGCACCCCTCGTGCGTCTATATTATATGACAATCAAGAGATAAGAATTAGAGAAGAGAAACATTTATTGCAGCAACAAAGAAAACACATCAATTAAAACTTAAAACAAAACAAAATATGGACTGCAAAAAATAATAGGAACACTTTTTAGAATCAGGTTCATCTTGGTTGAGTGTTGACGGAAATCCTCAGTCTGCTAAAGATACTTCATAAAATTTGTTTAAATTGGCATCTGTAGAAACTTTAATTTTACGTATCTAAATATACGCCAATATCTTCAATACAGAAACAGACTGAGCCAGTTGGGCAGATCTTAATTATCTTAATTAGTCTATCCTTAATTATATACAATACATTATGTAGAACAACACACTCTATGTACTTCTAGACACTGTCATAATTACGGTTGGGAGTCAAAACACAATACATTTTTAACTACAAGAACCTGGCGAATCAGACTGAAGAAAATCGGACAAAGCGATATACCCACTAATTGTTTACCGAACTTAAAATATACCGTGATTTTTATTGAAGTTAAAATTTTAACGCATAAATATTTAACTAAATATGCAAAGGCGACAGCACCAAAACCTTTACATTTTATTTGCAAAATCGTCCGTCGCCTAATCGAATTGAGTGCGCGGACGCAAGGGTTCGCGTGCTGTACCACCTGAACATTACCTTACAATATGAGAGTCATATAAAAATTAAATAAGTTAAAATAATATGAATATATACCTATGTGTATTACTATCTAGATAATGAAACAAAACAATATTATTTAAAAAAAACATCAGAAGTATTCTCTGACACAAGTGATTAATAAAATAAGTAACCACTTACATATAATTATATAAAGCACGAACACGATTTTAATTTGTAGTTATGTTGATACACAATGTATCTTTTATGTACAAAAGTGACCGCTAATCACTTGCATTGTTTGTGTTTCAGGTCGTAGGGGAATAACATTAATACATTCATAAACACAACACATATTTACGTCACACATTGATTTATCTAACGCCTATTTTTCCTAAGACATTTTCTCGAAATTTCGTCGTCCTAACATCATCCTTCATTTCAACCCTACGTATTTCGTAAATAATTGACGAAGTTAGAACGTTATTCGAGATTTAGTATTGATTGGATGATTATTAGAGGTGCTTCGGAAAGACTGTGACCTTTTTCTTGGAAGGTTAAGCACACCATAAAAAAAAATATAGGACCAACCGTGAAAACCGGAGAAAAAAAGTAGCCAACAAAAAATAAAAATATGTAGAATATTCCACTTACAATGTATTGATCATTGGTGATTTTAATTACTTTCTTTATAAAAAATAATTGTATTTTTGCATTACTGCCGTTGTACCTAGATATAAAATTACTAGCTGACCTGGCAAACCTTGTTTTGCCATACCAATTAGCCTGCGACCTATTCTCGGACCTACCAAATATATACAAAAAATTTCATAATAATCGTTACGAGAGGAGTTCGATAACAAACACTGCGACACGAGATTTTTATATATTAAATACAAGACATACTTGTTAAGTGCAGCCCGACTCATGGCTGTCTACATATTATGAATATCTAGATACATAAAATTCGGAATACAATTTCATTCGAGTCATCGTTCGTTCCGAAGCATCATTAGATAGCGAAGCTTATCCTAATTTGGAGCTAAATATAAAATGTACAATTCAATTTACAATCCACGAATTTCACATTCAATTTTCCTAGCATAATACTAGACCATTTTCACAAATTCCCGGTTTATCTGAGCCTTTTTTGTATTGCGAAAAACGTGCAAATTGTTGAAAACAATTTCTCAAAATGTTTTGCGGGAGTTAATTTAGTTTCATGTGTCACGAGTTTAGAGATGGGCGTCTCCCGAGAAAATACACCCTGATATTGGAGAATATACTTTGCACAAATTCCGTCGAAAGAAACATTCTCGACAATAGTTTACCTTAGCGTTTAGTGATCCGACCATTAATAACGTGAGACTCGAAAAGGGGGGAATGGGTTCACGAAACTTAGATACCGGTTCTTAACGGTTATATTCTAAAATCATTAAGCTATTTTGTAACAATACACGTCGTTTTAGGTGGGGGGGGCGGGGGGAGGGGGGAGGAGGGTAGTCTTGAACCTCACGATCTATCGCCAGGGGGAGGATTTGAAAAGTTCAGTAAAACATTACGCTACAGGAAAGAATGTCCACACATGGCATTATCACGAACAACGCTACTGTACAGCAGAAAAACTGAGAATTACACATTTCATTTCATAAGCAGCCTATATACGTCCCACTGTAGGGCACAGGCCTTCTCTCAGAGAGAGAGAGTATTATATTACATATTATTTTTTATTAATAACTGCAAAATTTAATTAAAATGGACCGTGTTACGCAGAAATATTCCAACCCACAATTTCACTTGCGAGAAAAATGTATTTTTATGTGTAAGCTTGTTTTGTTCCATGTTTTAACCCAGACGTTTAATATATATTCGTAATCACTATAACACTAAGCAAACGTGAACAAAACCATGGAAAAAAATAGAAATTTACACACAAAAAGCGTTTTCCTCCAGAGTTACGAAATATGTGTTGGAATGTAAACTGGTCCAATTTTTCAAAAGTCGAAGTTCAATAATTGTTGTTAATGACAAACTCAAACCGAGATGTCACAGGCATGGAGAACTTGCACAGCACGGGTTAGTGCAACAAAAAGAATATAATCATGTAGGTACAGCGATATCATTCCGATGTAAAAATCTAACTAAAATCTAACGCAAATCGCTTCGGCCAGATGTAGCTGCCTGTACGTAATACAGAGAAATTTGTAGAGGCTCGAAATTTCATCGATGCTTGCATTGTCCATTAGCTCAGTTGGGAGAGCGCTGGCACGGTGAGCCAGAGGTCGCGGCTTCAAGTCCCGGCATGGGTGGAATTTTCAGTCTCTAAATAGGTTTTCAAAACAATGTTTTAATATAAACGAAGAGGCCATGTTACAAGATAAATAAACGTGGTATTTCTTTATCTACGTCTACAACTTTTCATGATATAACCCGTCGAAAACTCATTCTAGTCACGTGGTTCAAAAACGCGCCACACAAAACGGGCCTAAACTATGACGTCACACCTTGCATGTAACGCCTTAGAATGTAAGTAGCTTTTATCAATATTCTAGTTATAATGTTTTTATGCACTGAGACCCTTATTAAAAAAAAAAACGTTTAGAATTCAAGAAAACTAAATTTAATAATTTTTTTTTATTATCAGAGCAACTTGATTATCCGCATTTTCCGGTAACCCGAAAAACGCGAAAAAAATATTTTCTGGTTTTATTTTTTAATTTTTCCAGTGGTTTTCTGTGTCCTCTACGGTAAAAAAGCAATGGCTCATTTTAAAAGTAACCTTGTGGAGCTCAAAATAGGCGGCAAAAAGTTGCACACAGTCGACAGCAGGTCGACCTTTACATTTTCGTTGCAGTCGTCCATAAAGTAACTGATTAGAGGGTACGTATGTAAAGATTAATGTGCTGTCAACTATATGTGGTCGTTGGCTCACACACAGATACTTTTCAAAGATCTATTAAGTAAGTATACAAATGGCCTGAGTCTGGGTGTATTTCCATGTCCGTGATGTCCTTGCCTGGTTACCATGGGACAGGGGATCCCGGTTTGGGACCAGGACAAGTGATTGTATCCTGTGGAAGTTATTATTATTTAAAACACCTGATTTAGGGGTAATGTCGGTAACGTCTTGTGTGGATGTATATGCAAACTGCTTATTCGATTACAATCGTGTGCAGCGGAAACCAAAGAACAGTATAACATTTTTAAGTGTTCAGATTATACTAAAAATTACAACAAAGGTACAATACATTTGTTTGTTTTAGAATACACATTATTTTTCGGTGTCTAGAAGGTGTCGGATTTTTGTTTACTGGCATGAAGGGCCCGTTTCGTAAAACTACAATTAATAGCTATAACAATTCCCATAAGTACAATTAGTATTCCTACTTGATATTCTGTGGGTGTGCATAGAATTGTCATAGTAAACCATGAATTGTGTATGTATGCAACGGGACCCAGGTATCATCCTAGTATTTTAAATGTTCGATAAAAATCTCACGCACGAGTCACGGTTTCTGCAACACATTAATCCTTATTAACATGTTTACAGGCAGAGTTATTTTTGGAAGCCATTAGATACACCTCCGGAGGCTCTTCAAAACGTGGTCTGTGAAGGTTCAATATCAATACTGTTTCTGACTGACTTTCACTTTTCCCTCGGCCCCAAACTTAGCCGGGCCGGTCGAGCACAAAAGCACATGTGTTTTTTAAACGGGCCATCCTATAGTCCAAGGACGCTACAGTCAAAGTCCATGAACACTATAGCCAAAGTCCAAGGACACTAGTCAACCACCCAGCTGTCCGTACGGTCAGCGTTTAAAAAACACGTACATTAGACACTATTCTTTTTCAGATTTTTTTCTCTTCTTAGTCTCCTTCACTGGAGCTTTCTTCTCCTTCTTCGGCCGTTCCTGCTGGGGTTCCGGGGATTCAGGAGGAGTTTTTGGTCCTATCCTCTTTCTTCTCTTCCCGGGGGACTTGAGGGGGCTTTTCTTGTCTGGGGATTGCACCTCCTTCTTGGAAGACCTGAGTCGTTTCGGCGACACGATCTCCACTTCGGGCGAGCTAGACCTTTCTTTCGGTTTCCGTTTCGCCGGTGTCTTTTTCTCCTCCTTTTGTTGTTTCGCCTCTTCCTGTTGTTTCTTCTCCTCCTGTTGCTTTCTCTCCTCCACTCGTTTCTTTTCCTCGTGTTGTTTCTTCTCCTCCTGCCGTTTCTTCTCCTCCTGCTGTTTCTTTTCCTCCTGCCGTTTCTTCTCCTCATGTTGCTTTCTCTCCTCCTGTCGTTTCTTTTCCTCCTCTTGCCGTTTCCTCTCCTCCTGTAGTTTCTTCTCATCGAGCTGTTTCTTTTCCAGTCTCTTTTTCTCCTCGGCTAGTCTCTTTTCCTCCTTTTCGGGGACTCCGATAATTTCGGCCCATTTCTCGGGCGGAGGCGTTGGCTGTTTCTCCTCAGTTGAGTCGGACTTCTGTAAAAAGGAAGCTGGTGTGAGTCTGGGGTAGGCTGCGTATAAAGTGGCTGGCTATTGAGTCTGGTTTGGTGACGATTTGAGTTTGGCATGAACGGCCGTTTTCAAAGAACTCGGATTGGCACAAATTACCGTTTACAAAGATGGTATATGAAATAGAAAGAAGAGTAGACACAGGCTAATGTGTGGGTTCGACACGGTTAACGTGGCACTACATGTTAGCGTCAATAGGGCTCCAGATCAAACAGCTTGAAGAACGATGTTGAATCAAGCAACAACAAAAGTCACGCCCCTTAGCCACGAGGCTACGACGAAAATACTTAGCCAGTTTTTACAACAGGCTTTATGTTATTAATTGTGAACTTTGTTAGTAATGGAAACACTTTACGAGATAAAAAAAAATGGAGTGGATGGCACTGATACGTATTAATAAGGGGTACAGACGGTTTGTATGTCTAATTTAGGTTTTACGATCCAGGTTCCAAAGTTATCCAATGGAGTGATATTAGCACGACCATGGCTGTTTTTTCAACACTGACCAATCGCATTCCAGTGATATAACCCGGGAAACTTAAATCGGCACCGCGCGCGATGCTATCTCCTTCGCGTGAGATGCTTATATAATTCCATTTTAATGACATTGTAATGTGATTGTTTTCAATACCTATTTAGAGGCTGAAAATTCCACCCATGCCGAGACTTGAGCCCGCGACCTCTGGCTAGCCGTGCCAGCGCTCTCCCAACTGAGCTAATGGGCAAGTGCAGGCATCGGCGAAATTTCAAACCTCTTTACAATATTCTTTGAATTACGTACAGGCAGCGACATCTGATTGATTGCTGTTGATTGATTGATTCATGTGTTCGCGATTAAGTTTACCCAATAAATAATCGCGATCGACCCGGGCCGATATGGATAATTATGTACTACAAAAATAGTATGTACTACAGAACAGTGTTAAATAACAGCGATTTCCGTGCTGATATCACACTGTGGATGCGTTTACTCCAGCCCCCGGCCTGTTTTAGCGTGAGTGAGACCAAAATCTTAAACACTTGCTCAGCCATCATACCATTATAATTGCTGCTGGATGGGAATGGCCATGGACAGGAATGAGTGGCGTGCCTTGTGAGAGACCTGTGTCCAGCAGTGGATGAACACGGGCAGAATGAATTATATTACTGAGCCCTATACCACGAACTGCAATTCATGGCTTGCTCTGACAATTCGATGCACATGGCAAAATCATTTAACCCGCTGATTAACCAGTAAGAAGACATGGAATTGTCATAACAAACTATGCATTGTAATTTTATGAAACGCGGCTATGTAATTTTACGAAAACGTTTGAAAACGGCCGTCCAGCTTCAGTTTATTTGTGAATTTTGCAAACCAGACTCTCAGAAACCTAATAGTAAGATTACGTCTTTCCGATTGAACCTGCGTCGGACACCACGGAGCTTTCGCATTGCATTGACAACGGCCTTAAAGATAAGTTGAAAAGTTAAACCAAAGTTCTCGTTAAAATTCTCTGTATTCTTGTAAAAGTAGGGTAATAATACGTACATTGATATAGCACTGTACAGCTCTTTGGTACTTTTCTGTTCAATGGAAAACAAAAGTCATCTCTAAACGATCTACCTTTTTTGAAAACGTGCGCATTAGTACCGTGAAACGCGGTGATTAGAAATTGGAATATCAATAGAATTAAAAAGCGGAGAAAGGTTTTTTTGTCACCTCTATAGTAGTACGTTTAGTTCAGCAACGTCTCGGTATCTGTTAGTTAGTTATACCTGAGATTTCCGCACTTAGCCTCACAGTTGGGCCATTGTACGTAGGAAGAGCTAAGGTATGTAAATATCTCAGACACTAGGGTTTGCTCACGATGTTTTCCTTCACAGTTAGCGAGCGGTATTGCTACTACGGGACACTACCTTTCTCCACTTTTCGTTTCTATTCATACTCCAGTTTCTAATCACCCCGTGTGACAGTACCTATAATTATTTCCGTTTCATTCAGCTTTGATCTGACTGGTAAATAAATTGACAATAGCGGTAAATATTTCTTGCATTATCAAGATAAATTAATTCTAGGACGAGGAAACAACTTATTAGACATTATTGCATCCCATATTTAAAAAAAAAATCAACGATTTGTTTGCATGTTTAAGAACTAGCTGGTAATATTTTTCTGTGGTCCTCATAGGACAGGTCTGACATAGCGTGAGTGGGTCACCAATAATTTGTTATTACCCATACTAATAATAAGGAATGAAATGTATATTTCTTCTGTAGACGAAAAGCTTAAAGGCTGCACTTGAGTTTGTCAATTTTTTTATAAAGTTTAAAAAAAATCTATTTGTATTTGTACGTAGACCAAAGCCGAGTGAAATAAAATATACCTATATATTTGCCGAAGAAAAGAGGCTCGCTATTTTGTATACAAATTACGATTGGCTCGTCGAATCAGCGCGAAATGATATGTGTACCGTTGACAGCACATTGACCTCTACATGCGTGAACTCTACTCGTTACATAACGAGTGACTTTGCAACAAAAATGTAAAGGTCGAGCTGTTATCGACTGTACTACAGAGCGCGTGGATTCGATTCGCACAGCGAACCGCATGTTTGTACGAAAGGCTTGTTTAATCGTTTCCTGTTTGCAGGCCAATTCATGACCACGCTAAGCGGACGAATTAAAAACTCTCGCTCAAATAAGTTTCACTTGTCGAGACCGTCACATGAGCCTGTTGTGACCGCTATTTTAAATTGTGGATGGAACCCCACATACGTACATATTCTCACGCCTGTAACTCAGAGGGGTTGGCAGAGACCAGAGTTTGCCACATGCCACGATCCTGGCAAACCTTTGAACCTCCGATTTCAAACATCTACTTAAATTACTGGCGAACCGCAGTTCAGGAAATTGCCATAGAATGTTTAAAATACAGACAAAATCAGCTATAATGAACAGGCAGTGAAACATGATCAGTTCAGGCACACTTTTTCATGCCAGCGGTATATTAAGAATTATTTACACAAATTGACCGCCTCGTTGGACTAGCCGTTAAGGCGCTTACTACCAAGATAGAGGTCGTGGGTTCGATACCCACTGGGAGCCGCCGTACATTTGTACAAATGGCCTCAGTCTGGGTGCATTTCCATGTTTGTGATGTACTTGCCTGGTCACCATAGCACAGGGTATCCTAGTATGGGACCAGGTCAAGTGATTGTGTTGTGTGGAAGTTATTTATTAACTATTATTTGGTTTCTTTTTTGTTGTTGAAGCAAGAGGTTAGTTGGGGTCATGGCAAGTGGCAAACCTTAGTCCTGCCTACCTCTTCTTTCTATAGGCTATTATTGTTTCTATACCCAAATGTCGTTTTTCTGAGACTCACATAAAAATGCATGTAACGACTGATGAATATCGATGACGCCAAAGAGGTTCATCCGAGTCGTGGCAAGTGGCAAACACTGGTCTCCACCTGCCCCTCCGGGACACAGGCGGGAGTTTATGTTATGTGAAATAAAGATAATACTTCCAGAAGCCCACCAAAGCCTGGGAAATACCCAAAACCAATAGCCAGAGTACTGAAGGCTTTTTTAGATTTATGCCGTGGGGTAAAAAAGATCCGAGGCTTAATTATGCGCACCAGATCCTGTCGGAATCCTAACGTTTGCGATAAGGAAACTTGAGTGCCTGAGGTGTTCGTGTACCTCAGCGCTTGAAATTGCCAATGCGCGACACGCGTGGTGATTAAGCCCATACTCTCTCTCTCTCTCTCTCTCTCTCTCTGAGAGAAGGCCTGTGCCCTGCAGTGACCATGTCTCTTTTATGCAGCCTGTATACGTCCCACTACAGCGCACGGGCCTTCGCTCAGTATGGGCTTAATAACCACGCGTGCCCACCGCGGATTGGCAAATTCAAGCCCTGAGGTATGCGAACACCTCAGACACAGGTCTCCTCACAAATGTTTTCCATCGCATACTTCCTTGTCTTTGTATTAATTTTATATTAAACGCCACTGGTTGTACAATCACTGCGTGAGATTTTCTTGTATCATAACTGCCTGTACAACGGTTTGATTTCCTTCAATAAACAAATTTTAAGACTTTCGTTTTCCATTGCCAAGAAAGACGTACCGAGGAGCTCACAAAAAGTAACATATCTGAGGCCGTGACATTATCTGCGGTGCTAGCTACCGTGTGTGACCGACCAGGCCTCGTGTCCCACGACGTACGTCCAATTGTCACCTCCCGGGACCATCACGCGGCTAAACTGTCTACGGTGCTCTGCAAAACCAACACTGTCACATTAACATTAGAGTTCAAATTCTATTCTTGAGTGGTTTGAGACAAACGGTTCGACTGCAGCCGCAGATATTGACAAACGGCAGTTGTTTTTTTTTTTTTTTTTTAAAAAAAGAAAGCGTACGTTTAGACATGGGAAAGGCAAATATGTCTCAGGAGAGTGTTACGGGGGTCGAACCCAAATACAACATCCACAAAATACTATCACTTATACTGGTCTCAAACTGGGATACCAGACGAGGAAAAACACCCAAACGATGACTTTGAATGAAAGTACAATTCTTGCAAAATCAAGAAAAACATCGTAAGGAAATCTTAAACGTCGCGGTATTTTCATAACTCTTGAAATTATGAACATTTGTAATTTTTAAGTAGCTTTTCCACTTGCTAAAGGCGAAGTAAAACATCGTGAGGAGACCCATGTGTCTCTCCCAGCTCTTAAAATTGCCAACACAAAGGAGGTCTATGAGATCAGACTAATGCCGTACGGGTATGATGCGATATAAAACATCAAAATCGCAATAAAAAGCATAGATTTTAATTAAATTTCGTACACAAACATAACGAAATCACTTGTCCCGGTCCCAAACTAGGATACCCTGTGCTACGGTAACCAGGCAAGGACATCACAAACATGGAAAACACCGAGGCCGATTGTACAAACTAACATACGGCTTACAACAGCGGGAATCGAACCCGCAGCCCCCGTGTTGGTAATCACTTATGAGTAGAGAACACTTCATTGTACACATGAAAACACACGACATGAGCCTACGCACGTCCCACTGCAGGCCAAGGAAAACACAACATCAAAACTCTAACCTGTTAGATTATGACCTTGAAAGGAACAATGAAAACCAGCCGAGTGCGAGTCGGATTCGTGCACGAAGGGTTCCGTACAATTTTATACTGTACAACATTTGAATATTTCAAGCGTCTACTTGTTGCCGTTATTGATATAGAGCAAAAAACGGCAAAAAATCACGTTTGTTGTATGGGAGTACCCCTTAAATATTTAATTTATACTGCTTTTAGTATTTGTTTTAATAGCGGCAACAGAAATACATCATCTGTGAAATTTTCAACTGTCTAACTATCACGGCTCATAAGATACAGCCTGGTGACAGACGGACAGCGGAGTCTTTGTAATGTTCCTGAACCCTAAAACCATTGTTACGGTGGCCCGATCGGGTCCTTTGGAATTCTACAGATTAAGGCTGATCTTGCGTGGAGCATGCTGTGTCGCTCGCACAGTTTAACATTTGTTAATATTGTCTTATGACTACTTTTAAACAATGTGATCTGAGGGTTTGATGCCTTACTTTTGCTGACAGGGGTTAAATAATTGTAATAAGTCTGCGTAAGTAATACATGAACGACCCCTTTTGCAGGGCCAGAGACTAGTGTTTGCCACTTTCTTTGATTACTTCGATCACTACGAAGGCTTAGTAAAGCTCTTTCCCTTTAACAACATTATCAAGTAAGTATTATTAACATAAGAACATTGATTAATTAATTATACTTTATTGCACCCAATACATTTAACAGGACATTAATTATAATTAACATTAATTATCGTACGCCAGGAACGGAGAAAAGATTTGTAACAAAGACCAAGATCGCACCAAACATAAACCTGTATCCCCGAGGGGTAAGCAGAGGCCAAACACAAAAAACATCACTCCGAAATATATTTGCCTTTTCCCATAAATTATCTACGCTGTCAAATAAGTAGTTTCGTGAGCACTTACCCTGCAATACAAGTGATACGTTTAGGCCAACCGTTGCACACAAATCGAACTTCACATCACATGTGTCCAACGCAGATTCAGGCAAAAGTTAAACACGCGAGCCAGTTTTTGTTTACCAAAGAACGATACAATAAAAGCATTTTTGTTTTTTGGGGTTTCAAAGCAAGACGTAAAAAATACAGAAAATTGTTTTTTTAAACGAACACGTTTTACTACAGGGAAAACTTGGAAATCGAGAAAAAAATATTACTTGTTCCATACTAAAGTTAACTGCAGCGTTAAAATATATTCAACCAGTGTTTTTTTGCGATTTCAAAGTTCTTAACACGACAAAAATACTACGGGGAAAACCTTAAAATGGCAAATTTAAATTGGAAGTTTAATATTATATTTTAACCTCCTCAGTCCCGACAACAGACAGTCCAACAGTCAGACAGTTTTGACAGGTCCGGACTGAGGAGGTTAATGAATTCATTTTATTCGCAAATTCGAAGTTTTTCCCATATTAAAAGTTGTTCGTAGCGTAAAGTAGAAAAACAGTTTTCAAATGTGCATGGGAATTTTATTAAAGCATTTTCTATAGCAAGCTTGATAAAGGAATCTAAGCCTACTGATCTCTGTTCAAGACCATTGCATGACTATCACATTATTCCAAACCATAAGGCTCGTAAACGAATACGATCATAACAGCCATGGATAAGTCAGTTTATCAACAGCTGTAACGGTTTCTACGGATATTTTATTTATTAGACAAATGCCAACAAATCTTATTTTATCTATGGATTGTTTGTAGAAAGCGGCGTATAAAAAAGATCTAATATTTCGCACAGCATACTTAACTCTAAAAGTAGTACAAGGTTTCGCAATAGCGTTTGTCAAATGTGTTTGTCAAATGTTGAAGGAAATACTTATAATAGACGACACTACTCAGAAATAGTACTTAAAGGATCGAGGGAAATGGGAGGATACATAAATATACTCTTCAATAAGACCTTAAAAATCTTCAGTTTGTTTAACGGTTGCAGTTTTATATCTCACCTGATTCTGTAGAATTTCTAATTCGTAAATTATTGTTAGCAATTTAATTTCTAACTAAGACTTTCCTAAGCGCTACACGGAATTAAGTTAATAGTAATTTATTTCGTTAATACTTTCCCTGCTGACCCCTATTTATCCTTTTGCTAACCACAAATGACCTACAAACCCCACAAATATAAGACATAATGACCTAACGAGTAAAATCGGATGGGGCTTTAACGTGGTGGTGGTTTAACGTGAAACGTCTATAAGCGTTCATCATCAACATCATTCAGCCACAAGAAGTCCACTGCTGGACATAGGCCTCCTCCATTCACGTCGAAAATAAATGCATCGAAAATGTGATTGTTGCCGTAAACCAACCCCATACTTAATTGTGGGAGGGAGATGGGGCTCGCCAATTAGATCAGGATCATCTTGCGAGGTCCCTGCATCCACTGATGTTCAGTTTGACGTAGTCAAGAAAATACATATTTTGGAAATTGCCAAAAAAAATCAAATATTCATTATCATTCAACTCCTAAGCACCATCATCAAACAATTAATTGTGAAATATTTTTTCCATAATATCACCCGATCAACGTTCACGTCATGCATAACGGAATAAACCAAGTGAACAACGCCATCTCTTAGCGGGAACAATGTTCATACGATATGACACAATTGTTCTTTCGTTCCGCAGTTTATAGAATCGTCAAACACGAACAAAGTTTCCTATGGGGTAGACATTGAAATAACGAAAAAATATCAGCTACTCCATACTAAAGTTACCCACTTGGGGCCATTAAAATGTATGGAAAAGCTGAAATTTTAACGGGATTTCGAAGTTTCCCCAGTTGCAACTTATTCGTATACATAAATAGAACCACCTCCATTTTACATATGGGGACTTATTTACACCCTGCGTGATGACATAAATCATAGATATAATTCTTTACGTGGAAAGCAACCCCGCAGCTATATTTAAAATATGCAACCACCAGTTCACCAAGCCACAGCCTATTACTGTCTGTTCTCGTTCAAACACTTACGTCGCTGCCTTTCTCCTTTTTCTTCTTCTTGTCTTTATCCTTGTCCTTCTCCTTCTCCTTGTCTTTATCCTTATCCTTATCCTTCTCTTTCTCCTTCTCCTTGTCCTTGTCGCGTTCCTTGTCCTTTTTGTCCTTCTTACTGCTGCTGCGTTCCCGTTCTGGAATTCAGTACAAAACGGCCCTCAGACAGATAGATAGAGAGCACGTTATTATTACACAACCCGGACGAAAGAATTACAGAGATGGTTTTTTATATCTAAGTAGTGGTGTACTTAGATTCAGATTTGGAACCGAAACAATATAGTAATAATACAGATATATATAATACAGAACAAATAATCGTAGTGCTAATCCTGTAATAATAAGTTATTATGTTAAATAAATAAATAAATAAAATAAATAAATCTGTGGTTGCGGCCCTATGCTGCCCTAGAAGTGAACCCTCACCTCCGAGCACCATGTATGTTGATTACTCGTGTAATCCTATATCGAGAGTCCAATATATAACATCGACAAACCGACGATCTGAGATGTCTAGCAGGGAACGAATACGGGTTAATTGGTGGATACCTCAATGTTTGGTGTATATTATGACGTACATGATAATATACGACCCCGTGGCGCAGCGGTAGTGCATCTGCATACCATGCGAGAGGTCCCGGGTTCGAATCCCGGCTGGGGACGAAAAAAAAACACAAACCCCAGGTCTTGGATGTTTACATGTTTGTAATGTCGTTGTTTCTGGTTCCCAGGACACAGGGTATCCTAGTGTGGGGCCAGAAGCAATGTATGTGCCTGTATGTAAATGTTTATGTTTATATGACGGTCTACCTCAGAGACGATTAGTACCAGATAACTGAAATTTGGCGTAGACATGCGCATTAATAACGCCTACAAAAGGGTAGAATAAAATATGAAAAAAAAAAGTCTGGGACCTCCCTACATCTTAATTGGGGATGCAATTTTTTTCACGCCTACAACAAAGTGTGAGGTACGTCGGTACAAAAATAATTGTGGGCGCAGGAATATATATATTTTTTTATTTAGGGTTCCGTTTGCGAAATGGAACGTATAGGTGGCCTATACTAAGTTGGACACAGATCTGTGTCGCGGCAGACGAGCGCAATTTTTTGTCAGATTAGGGCGTCCCCCGCTGGCTAAACGGTTGATTGCAGAAACGTGAAAGAAACCGGGGTAGTAGCACATATAATGAACCTTAAAGGAAAACTATCACGACTGAGTAGGCTTTACAAGTCTTTCTTTAATTTTTTTCATTCATTCTTTCCCTCTTTTATTCACGCTTTCCCTCTTCCATTTGTTATTTCCATCTTTCATTCATTCTTTATCTCTTTCTTCTTTAAAAAGAGACGTACTGACCTTTGTCCTTGTCCTTTTTCCTCTCCTCCTTAGCCAGCTTGCAGTACTCGCGGAAGTAGTCCTCTCGAAGCGTCGAGCCATCCACCGCCTTGTACCGAGCTTCGGAGTCGACCTTCTTCTTAACGTCAAGCCAGCGCGCGTGCCGGTCGATTGACTTCTCTTTGAGTAGAGCGATAAAGTCGCTTTTCACCTGCGACGGAGAGAGGGGGCGGTTAGCGGGGGTAGGTGGTGTTTTCGCAGCGGACGGCGGTCTGGTCTGGCGTGCGGGGGGGCGGGAGGCTTTTGTCTTTTCACTGCTTTTTAAATAAAAAAATAAAAAACTAGCTGGTCCGGTGAACTTTGCAGCGCCTTATTTAAATGTAAATGTTCCGTTCTAGTGATTTCACTAAAGAATCCCTTCCGTACAAAATATTTGAGAAAAATAATTTTCTTCGTGAACCTTTTCGTATTTTATTTCATTGTTTTATAGTTATTCTGCTATTCGGGGCGGAGATAAATACAATAAATAAATCAAAGACGAAATAATTGGGTCCAGCCGCTCTTGAGTTTTTATACTAGCTGACCTGGCAAAAGTTGTTTTGCCGTATTAATTAGCCTACGACCTATTCTCAAGTATAAAAATAAAATCAATAAAATCGGTGAAGTCGTTCCGGAGGAGTTCGATAACAAACACTGTGACACGAGATTTTTATGTAATGTTAGATTTAATTATCAAAAACGTTATCCTTTGCGACTATCACAGATAATGTGTTCATAAATTTCCGCAGCGTCTGTGGCAACTTTTACCCGTAATGTATTTTTAGGGATGAAGGAGCCAAATGAAGTTAAAAGCATAAAACAGGAACTGAGAAAGTTAAGCTGCGTCACAGTAAAGTGATGCACGCTTTTGACATTCAGTATGGACTCTATACACTGAATTCAAAAGAGCTTTACGCTCTATCCATCTCGCCCTCCTTAGTTAGAAAGAGCGAAAAAAAGTATTGTAATTGCTGCATCGACGTCGCGAACCCGTAGGTAGCAGATCACCCGCAGGGTGAGTTTAGTTGAGGGTGGGTTGACGCCTAAAGGTTGTTGTTTTGGAAAAACAATTGTCTCAGTAAACATTTCCTTTTTTTCAACAAACGAGGAGGATAAATATAAACAAAAAATATCGACAGGGTTCGGGGCAAGTTGCACACCTTGGTCTGTGCATACCCCTCCGAGATACGGGCGTGAGTTTATGTAATGTAAATATATTTCGCTTATGTTTGTTGTCAGTGTGTAATTTTTTATATTATGTTTGTGCTATCGTGGCTATTTAAACAAATGTATTTTTTCTTGAAACACAAAATATACTGAACAAAAGAGGGCATTTTTACCCAATAGAAGAACACGCGAAACAAAGACAAACAGACAGCCTCCCTTCCTCTCACACGTCAGACGGTGACCAGAAACGTATCCTAACAACTAGATATTCGCGCTAAGGCGACCGCGCCCGATTCAGCTGAAAAGAGATGGCAATGCATTAACACCTGTGGAGCTAGAAAGAGATTAGAAACTGAAAGAGAAGTGTTCATTAGTGGCAGAGATTTTACGAAAATAAAGGTACTGTTTTTTTTTGTATCAACTGGCTGAAATATAAGGGATTATTTACAAGTTTTAGGTTGTGGAAGTTTTGATCCTTAAAGGTCTTAATATGTACAAGTTAAACAGGTTATAATACACAACACTTGGGAAAGAGTTTTTGCTCAGACGATGGGTCATTTACTAGGTTACTAGTGTCAGAAGTTTGTTGCATCTTGATGCAACGATTTAAACAGCGGTTTTGTTTTACCGTACTTATGTACTCTATATGGGAAAGTGATATTATATAGGTTCAAAATATTGAGACAGAAGGCCAGTGAAGAGCTGGAAAAAGTGGAAAAGACATTTGAATTCTTCGTCCAGAATGGACAGTACAATATATAGAATTATTTCACTTTATGTCATGAATTCATTATTTCACCACGCCCTCGTCCACTACTGGGTCCTACGTATTTGTAGAGGTATTCACTTGTGTATAAGTTTTATTTAATCGTGTAGCTAAAGATGGGGGAAAGTGTCTTAGCATTGTAAGCGGCAATTGGTCCTTTACTTCTGTGGCGGAGAAAATCTTAGTAAAAATGCATTCAAGCCCAGGGGTCGAACCCAGGTACATGTGGTATATGCATAGTTGAGCGTAACAATGCTGTGTACCTTTATTTTTGTTAAATCTCTCTTTAATATTATTCTAAATACTAATTTCGTCATTACATTTCTTTGCTATCTTTGATTGAAGATTATTATGATCATAGTAAATATCAATTTTTTTTAATAAAATCATTAAGTACTTTGTTTGACAATGTTTCTGAATTACTTATTGGACTTTTGCTAGAAAATATTTCTCTAAACTAAATCAAGTGCTAAATTCAGATTTGTTTTAAAATATTAACACAAAATACCCACAAAGAACGTTTTCCATGAAAGTATCTTTTTTTTTTATTCAAAAAAGCATCTACATTTTCTGTTTTTAGGTGAAAAATATGTAAATATTCGCAGAAGTGACGGACAACGTTTCTTTGTGAACATTTTTTTAAACAAACGAAATCAAATAGGACCTGAAAAAGAACGGATTAGTGAAACAAAAATCTGGGATTCTTTATTACATTTTGCTTTCGACAATGACTTCTGTGAGTTTGTAACAAAGTTCCATTACCAACACCAATGTATACATTTCGTTCTTGTCTTTCTCAACATGCAATTTTGACATTAATTCTTTGATGGAAAGGGACCAATATCGACCGTCTCAATCTTTAAAACTTGGAATTACAAATCGAAATAGATCTTCGAACATAATCCAGATGATATAAAATATATCGTTGGTAAATGATACTTGGTTCGAAGAAATCGCATTTCTGATCGAATTCGGAGTCTTTTTAGAACTTCAATTCGGGAATATAATCATAGAGATGCCTTTCTCATATCATTGCAAAATAACTTACCATAGTTCGGTAAGGTTAGAAGACTGCTTTACAATAGAACCATTGACTAAAAGCGACTGGGCCGAACAATTTGAGCACCTATTCTGAACAGCTTACGAATCACAATCGAATGACACATAAATTTTAGTGTCCACAAGGTGCCTTGGTCTTCAGAAATTCCTGTATAATTTTAACCAGTTTTTCTTGTCAGTGATCATCATCATCATCATCAGCCATTTGACGCCCACTGCAGGACATAGGCCTCCTTCGTGGTTTTCATAATCACGAGGGGTTTTGCCATAATCGCCACGCTTGGCAGGCGGGTTTGCGATCGCAGTATGCGGTTGGAATCTAAGAAGACGCTGCTGCTCGTCTCCTAGTAATTTATTTCCTTAGTCGCCTTCTACGACATCCACGGAAGGAAATGGAGTGACGCTATTCTTAATCCGGCGCCACGCCGTATTGTTAGTGATAAGAACAACTTTTCTCTTTGAACAACAATTAATCTTGGATCAGCTAAAATTGTCTCAACTGTTTCATACATTTTAACCATTTGTGTAGGTATTATCATCAGCCCACTTCTGCCCACTGCTGGGTACTGGTAAAGAAAAGCAAAAGATGGTGGTTCTTTCAAAATGTTAAGCCTTAAGCTCCTGAAGGTAAAACAGCGTCCGAATCTTCTGAACCTACGTGGATATAAAAAAAATGTAAAATTATTGTACTTAGAACAGTAGGTATCCCGGACATTTCAGAAGAACATTGATTGTAAATAAGAATTTATTTATAATTGGTACTGTCTATGTATTAAGCCTATATACGTCCCACTGTAGGGCACAGACCTTCTCTCAGAGAGAGAGAGAGAGAGAGAGAGAGAGAGAGAGAGAGAGAGAGAGAGAGAGAGAGAGAGAGTACTGTTTGTTTTAATGTAACTAATTTGGCAAATGTTTACTATATTTTATAAGAACTTATTCATTTCATCAATGCTGTTGCACGCCTGTTACTGGGTGTGAGGCTGGAAGCCAGCCTTTTAGGCTTTTGGCCAGCCGCTGCCTAAGACCGTCATTTAGATAAGAATATCGTTATTTTATAAGCTTAATGCCTCTTGGTTACGTCACTAAAATGTCTCAGGCACTTACGCATCTAAATAGCCGCGACTGAATAAACAAACATTTCAAGTACGTTTACAATACGGGATGAGTATTCTTACTTATAAAAACCTGAATTATTCGTTAGTGATTTAACGGACTGTATACACCGGTATATTTTGGGTACAGGTTTCTTTTTTAACATAGCCTATATACGGCTCACTGCAGGGCTCAGGCTTTCTCTAAGAGAGAGAGTATGGGCTTAATCACCGCGCGTGCCCACCGCGGGTTGGTGATTTCACGGATCCTAACTGAATCTTTATTGAAAGAGGTTTCTTTGACAAACGCCGCGTCCACGCGAACGGACGCGTCGCGCGCTCAACCAAATCGCATAAATGTACAAACCGGTAGAAAATATTAATTACTATTACCTGGATTTCCATAAAAGTATTAAATTACAGTAAAAAGACCTTTATTGCCAACGACATCTAACTATCTAACAGCCGTTTTAGCTAAATCCAGCAACAAACTGAATTTTGATGGCGTAATGAAACTGGAGTGAAACTGACGCGCTCGCAACACAAGTTTGTGACATGCTAGCCAAAATGACTCGTAAGACGAAGAGACTAGGACACAAATTGTCGGCAATGTTAATGCTGGACTTAGACTCCTCGACGTTGCTTATATGACTATGGAGATTGGTCTAACCTTACTGCTGTAGTGAAATAGACGTGGCAGCTTGACGGGTTTTGAGAATTATACATAAATTATTGGTGCCTGTACTAACCCCTTAGGAC
This sequence comes from Yponomeuta malinellus, assembly GCA_947308005.1. Taxonomy (NCBI): domain Eukaryota; kingdom Metazoa; phylum Arthropoda; class Insecta; order Lepidoptera; family Yponomeutidae; genus Yponomeuta; species Yponomeuta malinellus. Next base: position 4,106,562 of record OX371022.1, read on the forward strand.
AAAAGCGTTACGTGATATTTTTTTGTATCAGATGCAGTTCCAAAGAATCTGCATAACGACTATCACCCGCCATTCTGTATCACAGGCGGCCATATTGACGCCGCTATTTTGAACTGCAAAACAACAGATTTCGGTGATCTCCCAACACACAAACGTCAATAAAATCGGCCGATAATTAAACAAATTCAGCCTCCAAATCGACCGTGGCAGAAAACGTAGATACGTCTTCATAGAAATTCACAAATCCGTCTCGAATTTCACTCCGGAACCACCGGACGAAATAGCCACTTCAAAAGTCCGTCTCTCCTTCAAAACTGTCGCGTCCTACAGAGGCGAGGTTAACCCGTCAAGCGGCCACGCACCACTACGGTCGTGTCGGGCAGTACCGTGGTCGTGCCGCCGCGCCGCCGCCCGCTCGGCCGCCCCGGCGCCGCGCCGCTACACCGCAACACACGGTAAACTAGAGCTGCCGGCCATTAGGCTGTGGGGGCGTGGGGGGGCGACTGTGTTGTCGTGATCTGCCGCCGTCTCGGCTGGGGGGGCCGCGGGCCGCGTCGGCGCGCTTTAGGGTTGGGACGTTGGGACATTGGACGGTGACTTGTTGGCAGATAGTAAAATGAGATGCCGATCACAGTGGTAACATCTGCAGATTGATAATAGTTTTTTTACTCTTTCCGGGTAACAAATATAGGCTTGCAGGGTGGGCTCCATTTAAATTATCGCTTCTGCAATTTGAAAGATAAGTATGAACGTGATATGAATTTAATAGTAACGCTATCGTTCAATAATGTCACCAGTCAACATGTTTATTTGACAACGCGTGTAAGAGACAGCCAGGAGTACTCCACACAAGTACGTAGTTACAACTCGATAGCACGTATTCAAGTTTACGTAATACGATACCTATTTTAATTAAAAAAACTCTCGTCATCTGTCAAACAGACGTTTGAGTGGATATGTTAGTAAGTCTCGTATCGTCCCAACCCAAACGCTTCGAGCCAAATTAAAGAGAACACTTAGAAAAGTTCACTACAAGTGATAGTTTAAATTGCACTCACATTTATAAAATAGTTTTGAAGAAAAACGCAGCATGATCAGGAAACACAGACGCTAAGGAAGAGAGATTGGAGAATAAAATGCATTCTCCTTTTAATCAATAAAGACACTGTACGCGTTTCTATTTCAATTGGTCCAGACAGTATGTAATTATATTAAAAGTATGATGCAATTACTGAACTCTGTCTTTATAAACATTGTTGAGACACATAAACAATATCATACAAATAAACAAATGGAAAACAGGATCAAATCTATAACTAGCTATGCAATACTTAATTTTAATCCATTATCTTAAGAAAAATGTTGGAAAAAAATCGCATAGCAGCATTCGCTAGAGCAAAGTGGGAATCGAATCGTTCGTTTGGGAATCGAACCCAGCCCTTGGCCGACTGAACCACTGTTGTAATTAATTCTACAAAAATTCTAATTAAGATCTTGACAACAAACAATCCGGGATTCGAACCCAGAGTTTTAAGGTTTTAATATATACACTTAAATATGAACATTTTATACTTCCAAGGTAAAACGCTGTTATTATTGGCACTTTAAGTAAGTTTTCTTCTTCAGTGTATTTACTCCTCGCCAGGTCCGTTCGTGGCAAGCGAAGTGAGTGGTAATTAACTAGGCAAAGAAAAATAAAAAGCATTTCACCAGAAAAAATATTCTGGGTAATCGAAACTCAGACTTAACGTTCTTTCAAGGCTTAACGTTCTTTCAAGGCTTGACGTTCTTTCAAGGCTTAACGTTCTTTCAATGCTTAACGTTATTTCAAGGCTTAACATTCTTTTAACGCTTCACGTTCTTTCAATGGAACATGCATGGTTGCCTCTTTTCATATTGTTTTTAGGACCACTGCTGGAGTCAATAAAATATGGGTAATTTTCAAATATATTAGCCTTGTTAACAAAGTCTTGTATGTAGAAGCATTTCTAGATTCATGGCAAACTAGGCTTCGTTTTCTTCTAAGCTGAAATTCGAGATTATTTCCTTCTATGTTTCTAATATAGACAAATTGGGAGGAGATGGGGCTAGATTTGAACATAAAGATTAGTTTATCATATACGATAATTCTCTATGGATATACTCTCAGAACAGTCACAGATATCTGTGCCGTGGTAGTAGCATTCTTTCGAGTTAATCTTGTTAAGGATTTTGTGAAATCTGAAAGGCAAAAAAACGTGGGTTTACTTTAAAATATCCGTTTTAAATTGTTCTTTAAATAATAAAATAATAGTAAATAATCTACGACGTACATGTTAGTCTTTTTTCTTATTCTGGACTGAAAAGAAGTTCTTATTTATTACGTTGTGGTCACAGATTCGCAACATAATTTTATTTGTTTCAAACCCTTATAATGCCATTTGCAATGCAATATTAAACAAGAAAAAAATAGAAGAAATTAAATTGAAAAATCAAGTCAGTATTAACTCTATAGTTCAAATCACCCCCGTCTCCTCCAAAATCTTAGCCCCATTTCAAATCACGGGCAATCACAAATTTAATTGCTTCATCACCATCGCCATACACAGCGCTTTCTTAATCGAAAAATCTATGGTTTCTTTACAAAACCACATGGTTACATGTGATTCTTCGTTTCACTAATATTTTCCTTTACATAACATACCAAACACACAGCCGGGCATGTCTTCTCCACAAATAAACCAATTTTTTTATCAAGTATTTTCAACAGCAGGGACTTGGTCAATGTTGCTCGCAGAATATCTGCATTCAGTGTGAAGTAGATCCTTATATAATTGTACGTCCCACTGGTAGTTTCAGGCCTTGTCTAAGATGTGTTGATTATGACCTTGAAAAGAACAATTACTGACACTGACTGCACGAAGGGTTCCGTACCATTATTTATAGATTAGGTACATTGAGAACAGCCCCATCTATAGAAACCAAGAAGGAGCGTTTAACATTGACATCGGCGCTGTGGAGGTTACATAGATGGGCGCTAGATGGCGAGCGCTGTCTTTAGACAATGTTTCTTGTACGGGAGCCCGCCTTAAATATTTATTTTATTCGGTTTTTAGTATTTCTTGTTATAGCTTGTGTTCATTAATCTGTAAAATTCTGCATGACTCGATCGAGCCACCATAACAATGGTTTTTAGGGTTCCGTACACAAAGGGTTTAGGGACCCTATTACTAAGACACCACTGTCCGTCTGTCTGTCACCAGGCTGTCTCATGAACCGCGATAGCTGGGCAGTTGAAATTTTCACAGATGATGTATTTCTGTTGCCGCTATAACAACAAATACTAAAAACAAAATAAAATAAATGTTTAAGGCGGGCTCCGATACAACAAACGTAATTTTTTTGCCGGCTTTGCTCGATATTAGTAACGCTTGAAATATTCACAGAATATTTAGTTCTAGATTCGGTTCAAAAATTAACAATTAAATTAAAGTAAATATTTAAGGGGGGCTCCCATACAACAAACGTGATTTGTTGCCGTTTTTTCTCGATCTTTGTGTCTAATGCGGTATGGACATAGGTACCGAGCCCTTCGTGTGCGAGTTCGACTTGCACTGGGCCGGTGTTTTGGTTATCCGGCGCAAGACGCCCTAAGAGACCTGCGCCCCTCAGTGGGACATACAAGCGCCGCCCAAACGAGCCGCAGCGTCTGGGCGACAGCAGCGCGCGTTCACACCCCTTCGCCGGACACTCCCCTCGCGGCTTACCTGCTCGCGCCGCCGCTCCTTCTCCTCCTTTTCCTTCTTCTTGAGCTCGGTCTGGTACTCGGCGAAGTAGGTCTCGCGCGCGCGCGGCTTGTCGATCCCCTTGAAGCGCTCGTCTTTGCCGTGCTTTGAGGAGAACTCGAGGAACGACGACCTGGGCGGAGAGGCGCCAAGGTTAATTTTAATTTGAGTACATGGATGAGCAAGCTTTGCTCGGTATTTTTTTTGGTTAATCGTGTTGTTTGGAATAGTAGTTTATGTGACTGTCACATAATGAGAGTTATTAAAACACGAGCGAGATTTTAAAAAACGAGCCTTGGCGAGTTTTTTAATAGCATTCGCGAGTGTTTTAATACCAAGTTATGTGCAGTCTCATACACTACTTTATCTACACTCATAATGAAATTTTTGAAACAAAATGGCGCAATTTCGACAAAAGTATCTTGACATGCAATCGTCTGCACTCAGTTTTGCGCGCGCAATTTTAGGTATTTTTAGTTGCACTTTTGGTACCACGAAAATGAAATTAGGTTTTTTATAGAGTCAACTTTTGACATTAAAAAAAACTTAAGTTTTGTTCCGTGATCACAGCAACACTTTAAAAAAAATAACTGTAACATAAAGTGAAAAATCTGACCTTTAATGTAACTTTATATTACACTTTTTTTTTATTTTCTTTAAAGTTATGTATTGTTTAAAGCCTGTCAATATGTGTTTACCTTTGAATTCTTAATTTGAAGATTATGATATGAGTGTAGATAAAATATATTTAGATACGATGAAAAAAAAGGGAAAACAATAATCGAACTGGAGACATCTGGACTCGAACCGGGTTCTTCTGGTTTCGGGACCGCCCGATCTCCCACCTGAGCTATCACGACCTTGTAGACGGTGGCGAAATTTATCTTCGGATTGTAATGACATTGTAGCAGTTTTTCATTGCCTGAAGACACGGATAAAACGACGTTTTCTAAAAATGAAACCTAGCTAGATCGATTTATCGCCCCCGAAAGCCCCTGTATACTTAATTTCACGAATATTGTCGGAGCCGTTTCCGAGATTCAGATTATATATAATATATACAAGAATTGCTCGGTTAAAGGTAGTAAGTAGAATTATATTTATTCTCAATAAAACAAGAAAAAACACAATTTCATTAGTTCGCCAAACTGCCAATGCAGTTTATCGGCAAGCTCTTGGTAACAATCCTTATATAACTTACACAATTAACACAACATACAGTATCGACAGTCTACCGAGACCACGGCACTTGGAAAATTGTAAAAAAAAAAGTAAACGAGTAAATATCCGATCAAATACAGTTTTTTTAGTATCGATAATACTTTCTAAATCTGAAGCGTAGGAGGGGTCTATAAACTGCTTAAAACAAAGCGCTTAAGCATCCTTTTAAATTGTGCTGTATTGAGACTGTTATTACATAATTCCTTAAGTTTAACGCGGAACTCGCCACAAATTTAGTTTGAGGTGACATTGTCTAGCGGTATAACGTCTGATTACCACGCCGGAGGTCACGGGTACGATTGTACAACTGACCTCAGTCTGGGTCTAATTCCGTGTGTGGTGTCCTTGCCTGGTTACCATAGCACAGGGTAGCCTAGTTTGGGACCAGGACAAGTGATTGTGAGGAAGTTATTAATTTAGGTGGTCTACTAACTTGGAATGCAGCTTGGCCTCCTCCATGAGCTGTCTGAAGGCGTTCTTCTTCAGTTGCAGGCGGTTCTTCTTCTCCTTGCGTTCTTCCTCGGCGCGCTCGCGCACGTACTTCTCGAACACCTGCGCCCGCGCAAGTTATTGGTACCGTTTAGATACAGAAGTGTCGAAATAACGATGTTATTATTTAATAACTTATTAATAACATGTTTTTGAAATTGCCACAACACAACAAGTATAAGTACCAAATATAGATTTAAGATTCTATTCTATTCAATTACCATTCATTTTCAGTTTTAACAAACAAAGAAATACAAGTAACAGGCCGTAACAGTAACACAGTGGATGGAAAACAATTGGATAGGAAAATAATTATCGTAATGCTATGAACGGATTTTTCAATTAATTTCTTCTGATGGACCGTTTTAACTTTTATTGGGACAGTAAATGTAATTTGATGTAAAATTTTATTATTTTATAGTACTGGCTTTTGCAACTGCCGAATGATAGTCCATAAATAAGACTGGAGTAACACTGTTAGCGGAAGGTATAGAAAAATTTAATTACCATCGATTGAAAACCCAACCTGCTTCCTCTCCTTGGAAGTGAGCAGAAGATATATCTTGTCGAATACAATCTTGTGCAGCCCTTTCTCCCAGGTGGAGAAGACGGAGACACGTTCTAATAATACTACGTTTTGAGCAGTGTTTTGAGAGCTGTAACACCTGCTAACTTACCTGTTTCCTCTCCTTCGAAGTGAGCAGCAAATATCTCTTGTCGAACACAATCTTGTGCAGCTCTTTCTCCCAGGTGGAGAAGACGGAGACACGTTCTAATAATACTACGTTTTGAGCAGTGTTTTGAGAGCTGTAACACCTGCTAACTTACCTGTTTCCTCTCCTTCGAAGTGAGCAGCAAATATCTCTTGTCGAACACAATCTTGTGCAGCTCTTTCTCCCAGGTGGAGAAGACGGAGACACGTTCTAATAATACTACGTTTTGAGCAGTGTTTTGAGAGCTGTAACACCTGCTAACTTACCTGTTTCCTCTCCTTCGAAGTGAGCAGCAAATATCTCTTGTCGAACACAATCTTGTGCAGCTCTTTCTCCCAGGTGGAGAAGACGGAGACACGTTCTAATAATACTACGTTTTGAGCAGTGTTTTGAGAGCTGTAACACCTGCTAACTTACCTGTTTCCTCTCCTTCGAAGTGAGCAGCAAATATCTCTTGTCGAACACAATCTTGTGCAGCTCTTTCTCCCAGGTGGAGAAGGCGGAGACGTCATTTTCCAGTAGAACGGTGCGGAAGTTAACTCTAGCGCGTGTTTTGAGAGCTAAACACCTGGGGACTTACCTGTTTCCTCTCCTTCGAAGTGAGCAGCAGATATCTCTTGTCGAAGACAATCTTGTGCAGCTCTTTCTCCCATGTGGAGAAGGCGGAGACGTCATTTTCGAGCAACATCGTGCGGAAGGTGCGCATACGTTGTTCCAGCGGTAGCACGGCCCGCTCCCGCGCCGCGCGGACTTCCGCCTCCATTGCGGCTTCTTTGCCGGCGTCGATGTTCGACGACTGCTTCTTGGGGACCGCTGGCGGTGGACGGTGACAAATATATATAGGGCAAAGATTCCTAAAGTGGGTTCACATTTTGTTTTGCATTTTGAATTTGCGAAGAACTTTTCATTTAGTCGGCAATATTCGGACAACATTTTGAATTTGCTTTTTTCCCTGCCTCCCAGCTACGCCACTAAATGTTACATAGATAAACTAGAAAGTTCAGGAATAGTACATTACTGCAGCGGCTAGCAAAAGAGGCATTGATGGACGAACTTGTAAATGTTAGCTGAAGCATGTTTGAGAAAAGTATTTTTCTCAAACATGCTTGGAAATTTGAGCCTTATTTTGACAACCTTCTTCGAGATAAATCGAAATTGCTGTACTGTCCAATTACACGCGAGGAGCGGCCGGAAAAAGTTCTATAAAAATTCATAACTGTCGTGTTTTGCGGCCAAATAAATTACGTACTAAACTCATATCTGTCGTGTTATTTAAAAATGGAACGATCTTTTACTCCGAACAATGACAACCAAGGAGGTAACTTATCAGAGGTTTTATTTAAATTTCGAACTGGTTTGCGATAGAAAGCTGGATATACCTATTGAAATAAAAAAGAACACTTTCACGCGGCAAAAATTATTGTTGTTCGTTCCTGGTTCGTTTTATTTTGAAAGTTTATTGAATTTTTCAAATAAAAAGTTCTGCCTTAGTACTACTTAGTTTTAATTTGTACAACTCTCATAATGACCAAGTCACAAAATGTCTAATTCGCTTCCTCAACATCCATTAGTGGTTGCATGCACGCACGCCGGTTTCGGGTACTTTTTGTCTTGCCCTTTGCTAATACATCCTCTATTTGGTCGAAGTATGTCCGCCTGTCCGTCCGTGTGGCGCCGGATTAAGAATAGCGTCACTCCAATACCTTCCGTGGATGTCGTAAAAGGCAACTAAGGAATTTATACCAAGAGACGGGCAGCAGCGTCTTCCTGAGACTCACCGCATACTGAGATCGCCAACCCGCCTGCCAAGCGGGGCGATTATGGCAAAACCCCCCATGACTATGTTCGAAGCTTGGAAAGCCATGAGGGAGGCCTATGTCCTGCAGTGGGCGTCAAATGGCTGATGATGATGATGATGTCCGCCTGGGACGTCCCTTGCCGGCCCTTTCGTCATTCTTTAATACAATACATTACAATAAAATGCAACAGAATATAATAAAAGGGACTCACCCTCTTCTATCTTGGTCTTCTTGGCGGCGTCAGGCTCTTCATCGCTGTCGCTATCGGCCTGTCTCTTCAGTTCGCCGTTGGCGGCCGCCTTCACTGGCGCCGCGTCCGGATTATTCTTGCGCTGGAATATGGGCTGCGGTCACTTCGGCTGACCATACACGTATTACGCAGACAGTTATCATTTTTTCGACAGTCCTAGTTTACGAATAAACAAACCATAGAAGTGTATCTACAAAATTCACTCTCAAAAGCGGCCCCTGTCCACTCGATCAGTCTGCACCAATGAAATGAGCGCAAGATGTGCTGTAGTGTAAATCACTCTGTGATTGGTTCATTCTCTGCGTGATTTGGCGATAGTAAATGACAGCGTAACTTATGATTGGTTTTGTACAAAAATTTTGACTTCTGTTGACTTGACGTTTATTTAGCTAAATTATTTTGTAGGAAATGCTATTTCGTTGCAAACGCTATTTTGTTTCTCCGAGTTTTCCGAGCCACCATTTCGTTGCGGACACAATTTTGTTTTTAACGCCATTTTGATTTTAACGAACTTAATATCCTCAACTAGCCGCTGCCAGCAATCTGTCTCAGATAATCTGTTCAGCGAGCTGGTGGGAGTCTTAATCTGTGGCTGGATGAGAAAGGTGGAAGATATAAAGGGTGCCTTGTTGGTCCAGCAGTGGACCAATACGGGCTGTTTTATTGATTTATATTTGTAAATTTGTAAAATGACTTAATTCTTACATAGTTTAAATGTGTTAGAACGATCAATAACAATAAAAAACTGAGGCGGTCATATCTTTCTTCAACCGTTTTGTTTTTGATGCAAAATTTTAATACCGCAATTTTATTTATAAAGTTATTTAGTTGCTAATACTACTCTCTCTCTCTCTCTCTCTCTCTCTCTCTAACGCCAGTTTTTGAAGTCGCCATTTTGTTTCTGACGCCATTTCGTGCTCACGCCATTTTGATTTCAGCAAATCGAGGGGTAAAGTGATCCTATTTTAACTTTCTTTGTAGTTTTATGGTGTTTTTTTTTAATAAACTACTTTTATACATCTATTTAATACAGTATGTCCAGTAGCTTCTCGGATGGCTGGACGTTCACACTCCCTTTGTTGCTCTGATGCCAGTTGCTCGGCGGCCATTTTGCCTTCGATGCCATTCTTTGTCGATGCTACTCAATTTTCGTAATTATATAGTCATCAGTACGTCGAGCAGCTCCTCGGGCGGCTAGCTGACGACCTTGTCGAAGTCCTCTTAATTTGTAAATGTTATTTTGTTGCTAACGCTATTTCGTATCTCTAACGCCACTTTTCCGAACCGCCATTTTGTTTTTGACGCCATTTCTATCTTTTAATAGTCACCAGTATCTCGAGCAGCTCCTCGGGCGGCTGGCTGACGACCTTGTCGACGTCCTCGCGGCCCAGCAGCTGCGCCGGCCGCGCCCACACACTGAGCGGCACCGTCGGGTTGAAGTAGAACACGCCGCCGTCAGCCGTCCACACCACGCGCCTGGACAATAACAAATTGTTTGCGTTACGAACATGAGCTGCCCGGGTAGCACGTAGACACGATGGCGCGAGTGGCGCTAAAATGTGACAATTTGACTGGTTGTACTGGAAGGTACGATACAATAATACAATACAAAAACCTTAATTGTCATAGAGATATACATAGAGATATACATGCCCGGTCCCCAAACTATAGTTGGGCCAAATTCGATAAAGAATGTTTAATAACAAAGCGTTGCCTAGCAACCAATGACATGCATATACTGACAACCTTTTTCTATGAAACAAACAGTATTGATTTGTAATAAAAAAAATTGTTTGAATAATGAAAATCACTGCATGCATACATACCTACATATATAATCTCACACCTGTATCTCAGAGGGGTAGGCAGAGACCAGGGGCTCCCCGACGACCCTGACAGATCACTTTTGCTTCATCAACATTCACTGCAATACGTAGACAAATCTAAACTACTTTTGCTTTACTTGTGATAAATGCAGTCATTATGAAATACTATTATGTATTCTGTGGTAATAATGACCGGCCAAAGTAATTATGAATGTTGAATATCTAACCTAACCTATTTTTATCACTGGCTCGTTATGAAATAAATTAATAAATATCGCATCATATAGGTGCATTGCTCTGATTCCGAGATAAGTAGCTTAAGCACTTGTGTTACGAGATATCAAAGTCAACAGTGGAACTACAAATATATATACTTGAATTGATATATTCACATATTCACATCCAAACAGAACAAATAGAAATGTTCATACCACGAATGTTTGTCCTGAATGGGAATCGAGCCCAAAACCCCTCGCGCATACGGTAGGAACACTACTAAATACGCCATCGTGCCAGTAATTATGTATAATAATAACCAATTAATCACATGTATATAGGATAGTAATAGTAATTGAAAAATGTAACTTAGTTTTCTGAGTCAATCATTTATTAATGTTTTGAACACGGGCAGCTTGAAGCTTGACGTTTGACCAGACTTAATTGTCTTCGGTTCTGGCAGAACTTGATAGGCATGAAGAACTTGTCTCCCCTGTCACTTGAATTATAAACTCATCTATTACGCTATCAGTTATTCTATCAAGTTCTGCCATTTTTCTTTCTTCTTTAATCACGTGGTTAATACACTTTTGCCATGCAGAGTTACTTTAAATGAAATTAATGTTTGTAACATCTGAATTTTAGCAATGTCAGATATTTTGTAGGGTTTGACTATAAATTATTTTATTTTTTATTTTCGCTTATTTACTGTTTTAGCGAAGTTCTATGACTGATTTATGTGAAATGTGTGATATGTGAAAATAATAAACCTATCAATATTACTGTGTAAAATGCTGTAATCAAATCAATAATACCAAAAGTATACTGTATTTTTTTAGCTCGCTTTGTGATGACCCTAAATTGCTTTGTTTACATTTATTCTTTATCGAATATGGCGCAAGTATAGAATACGAACTAGGTCACGAAGTTTGACGTCACAACGCGCGACTCGCCTCGTCGTTATCATGCTGGTTCGACAAGATCGTGGCGAGTTGGAAACTCTACAGATACCAAGGTGTGTACATACATATGTAAAGGTGTATTTATACAGGACACAGGACAAGTGATTGTGATGTATGAAAGTTGATGTTAATATTGTGACTTACCACGGCGTCCCAGCGATATACGTCCTCCGTATCGGGTGGCTTCCGTTCTTGTCACTTTCTTTCAGCTTTCACTCTGCATACCGCTACAACTTATGCCGTTACCGGGATTTGTTGTATGGAAGTTCGCATCACTTTGCTTCCTATTACGTATCTATAGTTCTCGTCACATTCTCTTTCCGCTTTCACTCGACATTTGCCAATATAGTTTTTTACAATAACTTACCAAGGCGTCCCAGCGATATGAGTGCTCCACATGGGCCGGCTGCCGTCCTTCTTGGCCTTCTCCTTCTCCGCCTTCTCCTTCTCGATCCGCTCCTTCTCGAGCCGCTCCCGCTCGTCGGCCGCCTGCCGCTCCGCCTCCCGCCGCCGCTCCGCCTCCCGCTCCGCCTCCGCCGCCGCGGCCGCCGCCTGCGCCTCCGCGTGCGCCTCCACGTCTATCACTGGGGAGAGGTTGTTGAGGCTAGACTTGTGACTAAATTGGGTGTTAAGGCTCAGTGGGGCTGCGGGAATTTCAAGTATTTTCATAGTAATTTTGTAGCGAAAGCGTTAAATGTTGGTATGTGCGAGTGAGAGAGAATGCCGGGCGTAATAGCAGCCTTTCAGCCGTTCACTAATTTCTCATCATCTAAACACAGAATGAACGAAGTGTCTTAGTACGTGAAGAAAGATGGCGTTTTTCTTTGATAACCGATTTACTTTTATTGAACTGTTCCGTGTGGCACCGGATTAAGAATAGCGTCACTCCATTTCCTTCCGTGGATGTCGTAGAAGGCTAAGGAAATCAACTACCAGGAGACGGGCAGCAGCGTCTTCCTGAGATTCCAACCACATACTGCGATCGCCAACCCGCCTGCCAAGCGTGGCGATTATAGCAAAACCGCTCATGGTTATGAAAACACGAAGGAGGCCTATGTCCTACAGTGGGGGGTCAAATGGCTGATGAAGAACATTTATCGCAATATCGTACAACGGAGGCTGAAGAGAGTGTTAAGTTTGCAGAGTTGCAACTAAAATACTTATGGAAGTTACTTTTCTGATTCACCTGAACTCAATTCTCGTACAATTCAACTGAACTAACTCAATAATTCTCTGATTCGACTGAACTAAATGATCTAACTTATTGAATTGTCACTAGCTACACAACTCTATTAAAACCCTATTTGATATGATTGAACTACTGTGTACTTTGTAGGTACTGTACGCAACGACATACTTTTACATACAAATATATTGAACCATGTTTTTTTATTAATTTTAAAATAGTATGTAATGCCTATTAAAATATTAAAAATTATTGGTATAAATAAAGTATTTGATATGATTGGTCTATTGTTTACTTTGTAAACACATCAACTACAATTAATTTACCTTTTATTTTTCTAAACAGCATACTTTTACAAACAATACTCAAGCAAATCTGCTACAATAAACAGGAGAGGATCGCCTCAAAGCGAACTCACATGCGTGCCTTGCGTTTTGTACACGAGCGCTTTGTATAGTCACAACGTATGGGGTCAAGAAAAAGCTTTCGTCTAGTACGGGCCACTGGGGTACTGCAAATCGGAAAAACACAGAACAATAATTGGGAATGCTACATTATGCAAGGGATAAATTCTAGGGTCGGTCGGCGGACTACACACAATTTGTTGACGCAGTGAAAAAAACCTATTCTTATTTATAAAAACACGATTCCTCTAAAGCACTCCTAAGAGACAGTTTATTTAATCTGTGGTTACGTCTTTTCCTTGTAAGATCAACAGACTATTTTAATCAGCGTTTTAAGGATTCGTGTTTTCAGGGTTCCGTACCCAAAGGGTAAAAAAGGGACCCTATTACAAAGACTTCGCTGTCTGTCTGTCTGTCCGTCCGGCCGTCCGTCCGTCTCTCTGTCTGTCACCAGGCTGTATCTCAAGAACCGTGATAGCTAGGAGAGTTGAAATTTTCACAGATTATGTATTTCTGTTGCCGCTATAACAACAAATACTAAAAACAAAATAAAATAATTATTTAAGGGGGCTCCCATACAACAAACGTGATTTTATTGCTGTTTTTTTTTATCTTTGTGTCTAATGTTGTATAGATAATGGTACGGAACCCTTCGTGCGCGAGTCCGACTAGCACTTGGCCGGTTTTTTTTTTAAATAAAAGCGTTACTCTTTAACATTTTTATTATCTTTATTACAGCATCCCACAAGGCCGCATGCTACATATAATAGTACATTGTTCACCGAGAGGAGAAAGTGACCGATTACCGTCGAGGGTGTCGTTTGAAGCCTGAACCGTAGGCGAGGGCTTTAAAACACCCGAGATCGGGAATCGCAGTTTCTCTCGAGTGATACATAGTGCTTTATACTACACCTGCTTGATAGTTTTATTTTACTTTCTACGAAAACTGAATCCTCAAACAACACACAAATTGGAAATGGCGCCAATGGCGTCTGCAATTTTCACATGTTCTTTTTTCAAATTGTTTATCCTGCCGCCGCAGGGTCGCACTGCCAGCCCGACACCATCCAACACACAGCTAGTGGCCAGTGTCATTTTGCGAACTTGGAGATAAAAACTCACTGTAAAAACTTTTTGGCTTTTGATATTTAGGTTACCGGCGCATAGTCTTACCCAAAATTAAAAAAGAAAAACCACGTAAGAAATGGATTTTCATACACTTTTCTCTCCCGCTCAGATGCGTTTTCTCCCCGCATATTTGTTCGATATGCAATGACGTACTTTGTACCGTAAATTTGATAAAGCATCAAGGTACTTTCCAAGCAGGTGTAGTATAAAAATATTTTACTTCATTGAAGATTATAGAAAGAGTACGTATTGTGGGATGTTCATATTCATAGCCATATTCTACGGTGTCTATCCCCAAAAACACTCCAAAAACGGCACGATGCTTTGAAAATTATCTAGGCACGATGTTGCCCCGAAGTGATAGACTGCCGTATGCTACATCGGCCGCATGATGTTGGCGGTCGTAGCATGCAACAAGGAGCCGCATGGCACAATTTGCAGCATGCCGCACCGCAGCACGAGGTTACTCTTCGGTAAAAGAGCCTTAAGGATGCAGTACCTGCGATACATCTTTTTTATATCTGTTTGTTTTCAAATGTTTAATTCTACGTGTATCCGTTTCTTCACCTTCTAAAAAAATAAAATAAACACCTCACAAACTGGTCGAGGATCTCATTTGCTGCGACCTACCTTCGACTTTGCTCTCCTCGGCGTTCATGGGTTTGCCGTCAATATCGCCGTCCTGCTCCATCGCGATCTTCTGTTGCAGCTCTGTAACAATACAACTTTTTTAGGTCTCCATGCTAGCCGTTAGAAACATATTCTACGTAATTTATTATCGATAAATAGTCTTGGTTCTTGGCTCTAACCTGGTGGGGCTCTTTCGACAAAAAATCAAGTAAGTGATTCCGGAATTAACAGTGTTAGCTCTACTCTGGCGTAACTTCAAGCTCCTTGAGCGGGCGGGGCTTCTTCCAGGCGCTCTCCTATCATAAATTACCAATGTTTGTTCTATTCGTGTGGCGCCGGATTAAGAATAGCGTCACTCCATTGCCTTCCGTTGATGTCGTAGAAGGCGACTAAGGAAATACATTACCAGGAGACGGGCAGCAGCGTCTTCCTGAGATTCCAACCGCATACTGCGATCGCCAACTCGCCCGCTAAGCGTGGCGATTGTGGCAGAACCCCTCATGGTTGTGAAAACCACGAAGGAGGCCTATGTCCTGCAGTGGGCGTTAAATGGCTGATGATGATGGTGATGTTCTACTCTGTCGTACCTTCAAGCTCCTTGAGCGGACGGGGCTTCTCCCAGGCGCTCTCCTATCACGGACCAACAGTGTTTGTCCTACCCACTGTGACTTACCTTCGAGCTCTGTGACGTACCTTCTAGCAGGATCACGGATGAACAGTGTTATAGTTGTCGAAATTTAAGAAGCCCGTTTTGACAGTTACACAAAAATGCATTTTACTTTGGATTTACTCGAACAAATACATAAAAAGACACATACTCTGGCATACTGTTTAACACTCGAAAGAAAAAACAGACTTTATAGCCCAAAAAGATACTCGTAATTAAGATTTTTAATGTTTTTGATCTCAAACTAGGTTAGATCTTATGGTTTATGTAGCTGTCAAAACGGGCTTCTTATATTTTGACGACTTTCGCTCTACTCTGTCGTACCTTCAAGCTCCTTGAGCGGGCGGGGCTTCTCCCAGACGCTCTCCTGTCGCGCCGCGCAGTAGTAGTAGGGCCGGCCGTCGGGCGCGCGATGGGTCGTCCACTCCGACGCTGCCTTGACTAACTCCTGCGGGATCACCTGGGGATAGGACAGACATTTCAAAAGGGACCCGTGTAAAAACTTGGATAATCGTAGTATGTACTCATACTAGGTACGACCTAGGAGTAGAGATTGCAACGTTAACCCACTTTGGAAAACCGGAATATTTATTATTTTAGTATTTTTTATTAAAAAATATTAAAATAATAAATATATTTTTTCTATCCTTTATGGAGAAAAAATATTTTACTTCCTCCTCAAACCATAATTTTGTAGTTTTGTACTGATCAGTTGATTTTACTTCGTTAAACAAAAAAACTTTGAAGGACCTTGAAGAAAATCTCTTCTGTAAATCACCGAAGAAAAAAAACGACGACTTTTCAATAGAAACAACGGTTTCAAATATGTTCCTTAATTAACAGTTTTCATAGCTTTCTAAAACCTAGAATGCATTGGACTGGCTTCAATTCCAGAGATCTTTGTCATATAAATAATCTTTAACGTTATAGTAGCCCTTTCGGCACAAAGTGTGCTTTACACATTTTTTCAACCGTGTTTCGGACAAGCTTAAAATATCTTCATATCTCATCCCGCTTCGGCTGAGTGGGACGCCTTTTCGGCCCAAAGTGTGCTTTACATATGTTTCGAACCGCGTTTCTGGAAACCTTAAAATATCTTCAGGGATCTGAAGGTAACCGAAGGTAGACTCACCATCTCATCCCGCTTCGGCTGAGTGGGACGCCCTTTCGGCCCAAAGTGTGCTTTACACACGTTTTGAACCGCGTTTCTGGAAACCTTAAAATATCTTCAGGGATCTGAAGGTAACCGAAGGTAGACTCACCATCTCATCCCGCTTCGGCTGAGTGGGACGCCCTTTCGGCCCAAAGTGTGCTTTACACACGTTTTGAACCGCGTTTCCGGCAAGCTTAAAATATCTTCAGGAATCTGAAGGTAAGCGAAGGTAGACTCACCATCTCATCCCGCTTCGGCTGAGTGGGACGCCCTTTCGGCCCAAAGTGTGCTTTACACACGTTTTGAACCGCGTTTCCGGCAAGCTTAAAATATCTTCAGGAATCTGAAGGTATAAGAAGGTAGACTCACAATCTCATCCCGCTTCGGCTGAGTGGGACGCACTTCCGTGGCGGCCGGCGTTGGCTCGGCCGGTACTCCGCTCTGCCCCGCCGCCGCGCCCAGCTGGGGAAGCTGCGTCTGACCTGCAGAAGGTCGGGGGACGGTTTAGTACACGTACATAGTTAGTTAGTTAGTTAGACCTGAGATTTCCGCACTTAGCCTCATGGTTGGTCCATTGTACGTGGCATAGCTGTGAGCTCACTCCAGCCAGCCTATCTCTTTCCAGAAGGCCAGCAGTGCTCTGATGTCACTACAGGCCTCCTGAAGGGATCCCAGCTTCCCAATGATGGCGGTCCGTTGCTCCTCCACGCATTCACAGTGAATGGTCACGTGGGCGGGTGTTTCCTCTTCTTTGAGGCATCCCCGGCAAAGCGGGCTGTCGGTTAGTCCCATGTTGTGGAAATGTCTATTTAGTGAACAGTGCCCTGTTAGGATTGCCACAGCTTTGCGCAGATTATCCCTTCTCAGACGCAGCAGGCAAAGTACTCGTACATTATGGGATGTCTTCTAAAAATTTACTTTCGCACAAGTAGATTCTAGAAATGCTCAGCTCCTATGCTGGCTGATTTCTGAGTGGTTTTAGAGCCGCGCTTATGTAACTAGTAATTAAAAATGTCATCTATTCAGACTATTACTTTTAAGTGTAGATGTAAATAAAAAATTAAATAGTTGAGACGCCGGGTTTTAACAGCATAGCAACGTTGATAGACTCACTGAAATACTTTTAGTCCAGGCACGTACCTTACCACTGGATGCTGGTAATATACGCTGAGGGATCACTTCCTCAGCACAACGCTGAGTCAGCTGCCATTTGTGGCAACTTAGATACACCACAGGCTACATGATGTAGCGTACATCTATGGTCCTGTTTTATTTATTCATTATGTCTGTTGTGTTATTTGTTAGTTTTCTTTCTGTTGTTGTGCATATTGTGCTGCTTATTTTGTTTCTGTGATGTATCTTGTTGGTATAATGTATTTCTTCTTCTTCTTCTTGGATAGCCAATCAGCCATGTTCAAGCAACACCGTTAGACTCTCTGACACACACGTGTTGTCCAGGCACGTATATAAAATCCTAGTTTAGCATATTAGCCAGGTTGGGGCGACATTAACGGAGTGAGGCACTCACCGGGCTGCTGGCTGGGCATGTTAGCGAGGCTGGGCGGCGGCTGGGCCACGAGCGGCGGCGGCCAGCCCTGCGCTCCGGCGCCGGGCTGCCAGCCGCCCCACGCGAAGGGCGGGGCGCCCCCGCCGGGGAAGCCCGCCATGTTGCCTGCTGGAGCGGGCGGGGCTTAGTGGAGAGATCGCAACAGAGAAACCGGTCGACAGATTCGCGCACCGGCGTAAAAATTAACGTTCTTATTTATAAAAAAAAAAAGTAATATTATACTTCATCATCATCATCATTCAGCCACAAGAAGTCCACTGCTGGACATAGGCCTCCTCCATGGATTTCCAAAAAGACCGGTTGGAAGCGGCCTGCATCCAGCGTCTTCTTAATACTTATTTGTACACAATAATAATAATATTTATTTGTTTCAGATAACATTGATCCATTTGATCAGTAAGCAATATTATGTACACACAGTGTTAGTAGGGGTAAAAATAAAAATTAATTAATTATGTCTGATTACATACAGAAAGAAATATTTACAAAAGAAAAAAAAGTTTTATAGACGAGCTTATTTCTATACAAATTTCTTCCAAATCGTGAAACGATATTTTAAAGAGGTAGGGGAATAATGTGTGCTCATTAAAGAAGTTTTGAGAAATACACAAGACTGGACTACAAATAAGGATAAGACCCGACTGAAACACTCTTAAGACGGAGTTAAAGCCGGTTTATGGGAGGAGTTCCTTTTAATTTCGTCGTAATCTGTAGAATTCTAAATGACCCGCTCGGACCACCACATCTATGGTTTTTAATTGTTCTTTTCAAGGTGATAATCTAACAGGTTAAGATTAGTGAGTCGCAGCCTTCGGCCCGTATTTGTAAAGGACAAAAAATCAGCGGCGAAAAAACCTCCAATCTGACCATCTTTTCTCAAATCACGCTAAACCTAATACGTCAGTTGCTGCCTATATAAGATTCCATGATCAATAACTTTAAATGCCAAAAAAATTGACAATTTTCATTTATTAAATGTGCAAAACAGCTGATAAGTAAACTCGATCTTTAGCACACATTAAAAAATATAGCATATGCGAGCTATGTTGTTTACTGGTGCGGTGAAGTAAAACATCGTGAGGAAACCTGAGCTTCTGAGCTATTCACATACCTCAGCGCTTGAAATCGCCAATCCGCGGTGGGCACGCGTGGTAATTAAGCCCATACTCTCTCTCTGAGAGAAGGCCTGTGCGCTACAGTGGGACGTAAGTATATAGGCTGCTTATGTTGAATGCCGAGGTCATATACGCACTTAGAGCTAGTGATGATTGGGTCTAGTCCGCACAAATCTTTTTGGCGGTAACGTGAACATAGTCGCAGATCGTTTGCACGTCGCTTACTGACTTACAGAGTATGGGTGAGTAATTGACTACTTTAGTAATTGACTAATAGTAATTTACTACGCATCACACTAAGGGCCAGTATCTGAATTGAGAATTTCACTAAGTAAATACTTAAGTAACGTTCTGTTACGCTCTTTTCTGATAAATTCGAAGAGACAGCACTACAGTTAACTATTTACTTAGCGAAATTCTCAATTCAGAAACTGGCCCTAAGTCAATTACTCACACGTCGTCGTTCATATTGCAAAATGTCATATGTCAAAAAAATACGATTTTTGTTTTTTCATCGAAATAGTATGAAAATTAGTAAATTAGAAGAAAATTAAGTCGTAATAGTATACACAGCTAATCAGACCGAGGATTACGATGTCTTGCACGTGTGACAGAATAATTTTTTTATACAATTTCGAATAGAGGAAAAAATAGAGGATGTATTAACAAAGGGCCAGATAAAAAGTACCCGAAACCGGCGTGCGTGAACGACTAATGAGTGTTGAGGAAGCGAAAGAGATCTGTCAGGATCGTAGCAAGTGGCAGTCCCTGGTCTCTGCCTACCCCTCTGGGATACAGGCGTGAGTTTATATTATGTTATGTTATGTTACAATTTCGATGAAAAAACAAAAATCGTATTTTTTTGCCATGTGACATTTTGCAATATGAACGACGACATACACTGTAAAGACAGTAAGCGAGGCGCAAACAATCTGCGACTGTGTTCACGTTACCGCCAAAAACATCTGTGCGGACTATAAGCTTACCATTAGGCTGATTCATGGCAGGCGTCTCGCCGGGCGGTGAGTCTTCATTGTCGCTCGGACTGTTCATGTCGGAGTGATTGCCGGTGTCAGCACCTGCTAAGAAATCGACCGTTTAACAACCGCCATACAATGAAATGAATTAATAATAATAATAATAATAATAATACTTTATTCATTTATTTGCTTCTTACTAAGTAAGTTACAGAGTGAGCCTAAAAATAACAGGTGATTTAAAAGGATGTTCTTAGATTTATTAGTGGCCTACTGAGTTCGACCCGTAACGTGCGTAACTGTAAGTGTAACTCTGGTCTCCTCGCTAGGTTACCCTGTGTGGAGGAAACCAGTGAAACGGACTTAATAATTTTGATTGAGAATTTAGAGTTCCGAGGATAAGAAGGAAATAAACAATAATCTACATACATAAATACATAAGCTCACGCCTGTATCCCGGAGGGGTAGACAGGGACCAGGGACTGCCACTAGCTTAGATCCTGACAGATTACTTTCGCTTCCCCAACATTCATTAATATAGTCTATATAGTAATGCACCATTTAGATCTTGACTAAAATGGACACCTCATGTCTAATTTATAACGTTCACTAAGTTAAGATAAGGCAATAAATACTCTTTATTGTACACGCCAGAAAATAATTATAGAGACAACAGTTAGAAAAAAAGAGGTACAATTGGCGGCCTTAATGCTAATATTTACAGTAATTTCTTCCAGGCAACCTTATAGTAAATAGGTTTTTAAAACCTTATAGTTATAGTTTGTGCTCCACATACATATAGCCAAAGCTGGGCACCGTTAATCAAATAGTTAACATCGTTAATCGATAATCCGTTCCTAAAAAAGTTAACTTCGTTAAACTTTAAAACGTTACATTTCGAAAGGTTTAACGCGAGTCGACGTTAATCGTTAATCAGTTAACATGTGACCAAAATTGCATTTTTTTCCATCATTATGATCACTAGATCTCAAATGTGGCTACGGATTTACGTCTTAATTTACACATTACCCTATTCCTTTATAAATACACACACGCACGCACGCACACACGCACGCACGCACGTGCGTTTAATACTATTTTCCCAAATAACGTACCACCTGGAAGATTGTTGTTTAGTATCCGTAACTGCACCACATATAATAAAAAAAACCGGCCAAGTGCGAGTCGGACTCGCACGAAGGGTTCCGTACCATTATCTATTCAACATTACACACAAAGATCTAGAAAAAACGGCAAAAAATCACGTTTGTTGTATGGGAGCCCCCCGTAAATATTTATTTTATTTTAATTTAATTATTAATTTTTGAAGCGAATATAGAAGTAAATATTCTGTGAATATTTCAAGCGTCTACCTGTTACCGTTATTAATATCGAGCAAAAAAACGGGAAAAAAATTACGTTTGTTGTATGGGAGCCCCCCTTAAATATTTATTTTATTCTGTTTTTAGTATTTGTTGTTATAGCGGCAACAGAAATATATCATCTGTAAAAATTTCAACTGCCCAGCTATCACGGTTCATGAGATACAGCCTGGTGACAGACAGACAGACGGACAGTGAAGTCTTAGTAATAGGGTCCCGTTTGGCACCCTTCGGGTACGGAAGCCTTAAAAGACTACTCTGGCAGAGACCACAGTTTGCGACTCGCCAGACCTCGCAGAGACCTACCCCTCTTGGATACAGGAGTGAGTTTATATTATAAAGTAAGTTTATGTTTAGTGACCTTCGGGCTTGTTAGTGGCCCACGGTGGCGGCTGCATGAACGGTGGCGGTCCAGCTTCCTTGCTGAAGAGGCTGGGGATGTTGTGTTGAGGTGCCATGTTCTGTTCGTTCTCGCCTGCCAAATAATACATTTCGGTTAATTCAAAATACCTTTACATCTACAGTAAAAAAAAAATCTATGGAGTTACCGAACAATTGCCCAAAAAGATAATTTGGAAATACTCAACAGTAAGTTAGATATAATAAATGTATTTACTGTTTAAATACATTAAGCCAGTCAAAGAATTTTCGTCTAACTGTTACACGAAAATTCTTTGACTCTACCCTAGAACGAAGCATGAAAGATCCTTACCATCAGATTTGTTCCAAGGCGGAGGCTGCATGAAAGGCGGAGGCTGACCGCTGTTGGGTGGCGCGACGCCAGGCGGCAACATACCCATAGGTCCCATAGGGCCACCGGGCCCACCCATAGGCCCTGAATTTCCACCCATAGGTCCCGAGTTTCCACCCATGGGACCTCCACCGCCTCCCATGGGGCCTCCAGGACCGCCCATAGGCCCTCCAGGACCACCCATAGGCCCACCTGGCCCACCCATGGGACCGCCAGGCCCGCCCATTGGCCCAGGACCTCCGGGACCTCCCATAGGCCCTCCAGGACCGCCCATAGGCCCTCCAGGACCACCCATAGGCCCTCCAGGACCGCCCATGGGTCCGCCTGGTCCGCCCATAGGCCCACCAGGACCGCCCATAGGACCTCCAGGACCGCCCATGGGACCTCCGGGGCCACCCATGGGACCTCCGGGGCCACCCATGGGACCTCCGGGGCCGCCGGGTCCACCCATGGGACCGCCAGGTCCACCCATAGGTCCGTTCATCGGCATAGATTGCGGTCCTCCCATGCCTGGCATTTGACCTGGTGAAAGAGAACCAACGATTAGTAACCAGCTTTTAGCAGGGTAGATTCTGAAGTAGAACGCACAATGGGCATCATCCTAACAAAAATATTTGGCAGAATCACCAGAAGCAGCCATGGCTTCCATCTCAGCCTGGGTCATAGCTTGCACAATGCAGTGATGCCCTAGAGTAATGGAGAACTTGCACCAAAAAATGTCTGTAGTTTTCTGTAGGACAAATAATTTATATTATGTGATCTGTAGAAAAGTCCCATACAAATCGGACTCAAGCTATGACGGCATAACTTGCACTTAACACCTTCTAATGTATTAAAAATTTATCAATATTCGAGTTATCAATAAAATAATGTTTTTATGCATCTTCTACACACTTTTTAGGAAAATATTTAGAATTCAATAAAAAGCGAAAAACGCATTGTTTTGGGAACGCTGAAGAAAATATTTTTATCGTTAAATTTTTTTTCTTGAGTTTTTGTACGTCATCTTCAATCTGAGTTCGACGCAAGTTCCCCATCAGCGAACAAGTGAACGAGTGATTGATTGACAGACTAACCAGAAGCGGCCATAGATTCCATCTCAGCCTGCGTGATGACCTTCACAGTGGGTGACTCCTGCGGCCTCGTCCACGTTGTCTCGCGGGTACGCGCGTGGTAATAGTAGGACTTGCCGTCTTCAGACTTCGTCTCCACCCAGAGCTCGGGCGCTGGCTGCGTGGGGTTAAGAGCAAAACAGGTTTTTCACACATTTTTAACGCTGCCTTTTTCTCAGGTACAAACACGGCCCAAAGGCAGCGGCTAGCATAGTGACATAGTACATTGACGTTCAGCAACCGGCAAAAATCTACGTTGAAATAAATTATTGATTTCCGATATTGCATGGAATCAGGCGTTACTTTGCGGAAATCCATAATAGCATTAAAATGGTGCTTGTGGGGTTTTGGCGGAATTTAGCCAAGTAATTTTCGCACTTTAATGTTATTGATTTCTGATTTTGATGATTAGGAAAGAAATCGAATGGAAAAATATACAAAAAATTAAGCTGGTAGTGCGTTAAAATCGAATGGAAGAAAATGTTAAGACTAAAGACTAGCTATCAAATTTATTCATTAATATTTTATTCATAATATTTTAGTCATTATAGAACAAAATGTTTACTAAATTTACGTCAAAGATGTTAGTTTCACTATTATGTGTAGAAGAATCAAATGACAGTAATAAATTAGAAAATGTATAAAAAAGGCATTTTTATTGACCCGAACTTGACCTTGCAAAACCAGTCCAGATCCTTCACAGCCTGGTATGATATGTAACCCGATCATTCTGTTTAATTTGGTCAAAATAGCTTCTCCTTTGCTTTCGTCTACCTGTCTTTTAAACAGAGTTTAAAAAAGGAGGAGGTCGTTTATTTATCTTTCCTTCTATGATGTTTATTAGAAAGTTGTTGTAAGGTAGTATGAGTCTCAACATTTTTCCTCAGTATTAGATCATCCTCAACATCGTAAATCACCACTGCGCATAGGCTAACATAGAATATGTACACAGCAGATTAGAGTCGTGGCAAGAAGCAAACCTTCTTGGTAAATCAACAGCCGATGTCTATGACATATTCGCTTACTATACAAGTCACATTCGGACACAGATGATTAAAGTGAACAGGCACCCATGCAATAAACGAATCGACTGCACCAAATCAAACCAATTTTAGAATCCTTATTTTAGAATTCGTATGGAATCTCACTCACTCCGCGCCGCATAGGGCGAATTTGAATTTGACTTGATTTGAAACGCTCCTAATGACTTCAGTGCGGTTGAGCAGTTCGGTAAGCATTCTCCTCTATGCAGTCCGGCTGCACAGTAAAACGAATCGAGTGCTGCATTACCCTGTACCCGTCTACTGACTACACAATATTCATATTATGAAGGCAATTATTGAAAAGTGAAACAGAGGACTCACCATGTTAGGCGGCGGCATGCCCGGCGGCCCGCCGAACGGGGGCGGCTGACCCATCATGTTGGGCGGGGGGCCCATGGGCCCCCCCATCATGCCAGGCGGGGGCCCAAACGGCGGCGGGCCCCCCATCATTCCGGGCGGAGGCCCCATCGGTCCGCCCCAGCCTCCCTCAAAGTTGTTGTTGAAGCGCGGGCCTCCGCGGCCGCGGAAGAAGCCCCGGCCCCGCATAGGAGGGCCCCCAGGACCGTACCCGCGCCCCCGGAAGCGCATCGGCGGCGGGCCGTTCATCCAACCGGGCGGAGGGCCCCTGCCGCGGCCCCTGTTTTTGTAAAAAGAGGCGTGGTGGGTTTAATATGAGGGTTCACACAGACAATTAAATTATTGTAATTGTTAATGTGATCTGTCGGGATCGTGGCAAATGGCAGTCCCTAGTCTCTGCCTACCCCTCTGGGAATGGAACTGCCCTCACGGAATGGAACGTATAGGTGGCCCATACTAAGTTGGACACAGATCAGTGTCGCGGCAGACGAGTGAAGGTGATAAAACCCTATTAAAGAATTATAGACCCATCTCACTTCTATAAGCTGTTCTCAAGAGTCATTACGAATCGTCTCGCACGCAAGCTCGATGACTTCCAAGTTCCAGCCCCCCGAACAAGCCGGTTTCCGAAAAGGCTTTAGTACATTGGACCACATACATACGCTGCGGCAGATTATACAGAATACCAAAGAGTATAATCTACCACTATGCTAAGCGTGGAGTATACTTGAGTGGAGACCGCGGCTCGGTAAACGTAGTAGGACGTCCTCAGACTCGGTGGAGCGATGATCTTCGCAGGGCGGCCGGCAAGAGCTGGATGAGAGTAGCCGAGGACCGTGCTCAGTGGCGTGCAACAGGAGAGGCCTATGTCCAGCAGTGGACAAGCATAGACTGATGATGATGATGATGCTTAGCGTTTGTGGACTACGAAAAAGCCTTCGATTCGATCGAGATATGGGCGGTACTTGAATATCTCCAGCGGTGCCAAATTGACTATCGCTACGTCAACGTGCTGAAACAAAATCGCTAGAATGTTAGTCCGACTACAGGACCAGAATACGAATCCTATTCATTTGCAGCGCGGAGTGAGACAGGGAGATGTAATATCTCCGAAACTGTTTACAGCTGCACTTGAAGACGTATTCAAACTACTGGACTGGGAAGGATCTGGCATCAACATACGCCGATGACATAGTGATTATGGCTGAGACCCTGGAAGATTTGAGTTCCATGCAGACCTGAACAGAGCTTCTAACGGAGTGGGTCTTAAAATGAACATGGACAAGACTAAGATGTCTAACTCCCATGTAGCATCCACTCCTATCCACGTTGGCGGCTCTGACCTCGAAGTTGTCGATCACTATACCTAGAACAAACAGTCCAGTTAGGTAAGTCCATCTTCGAGAAAGAGGTCACTCGTCGAATCCAACTCGGGTGGGCAGTGTTCGGGAAACTAAAATACCTCAGTGTCTCAAGACAAAGGTGTATAACCCATATGTGTTACCAGTGATGACTTACGGATGTGAGACCTGGTCGCTGACTATGGGCCTCATAAGAAGGCTCAAAGTCGCCCAACGAGCAATGGAGAGAGCTATGTTAGGAGTTTTACTGTGTGATCGAATCAGAAATTAGGAGATCCTCAGAAGAACCTGAGTTACTGATATAGCTCGAAGAATTGCGCAGTGGGCGGGGCACATAGCTCAGAGAACTGATAGCCGTTGGGGTGAAAAAGTTCTGACCTGGCGACCGCAGACCGGACGACGCAGCGTGGGAAGGCCCCCACCAGATGGTCAGACGACCTAGTAACGGTGGCGGGGAGTAGCTGGATGCGGGCGGCACAACACCGGGAAGCTTGAAAAACCATGAGAGAGGCCTGTCTTGCAGTGGGCGTCAAATGGCTAATGATGATGATGATGACTTTTAGAATATCTGTTTTGGCATTAAAACGTTCTGGTATTGAAGATAGGATAAGATACGAAGAATATTTATTGTACCAGGAAAAACACAAACATGAAATATTTACAAAAATACAGTAAAGGCGGCCTTATTGCTTATAGCAATTTTTTCCAGGCAACTGACGATGGAGAGTTGCTGAAGGAAAAGAGGGAGGGGTAGTAGGTGCAAATATGAATATTGATTTACATATTTATACTTAATAATAATATACTTATTATAAACCGTTACATAGATAGATAGATAGATAGATAGAATATTCTTTATTGTATGTACACCAGGAATTACATACTACAGGTATAACAATTATTATAAACATATATAAAGTTACAATAAAGTTCTACCAGAGGACAAAAGAAAAGACACACCTACATTCAGGAAAACAATAATAATTGAAATATTTAATAAATTAGATACAGATTGTGAACCCTGCTTTTAAAGATAGCTGGGGAAGACGAGCGCCTTATTGAAACGGGCAGATTGTTCCACAGCCGGGGTGCCCTAACAGCAAATCAGTTGCTTAAGAACATCATCGAATGACTTGGAATCCTTAGCATCAGCTTCTGGTCAGACCAAAGGGCCCAACTGTGGCAGTCACTGAGGTAGTTAAAGCGCTCTTTAAGATATACAGAGGCGTGGCTGGATTGAACAGAACTGAGTAGAGAATAGAAATGATGTGGGCATTCCTGCAGAAACAGATGAGCAGCCATGTAGAGAGCCATGAGAAGCATGTAGAGGTGACAATAACAGGGGTATGGTATATAAGAAATCAGGTTTGGGTTATAAATATGTATACAAGTATTGATGGGCAGAGCTAAGATGAGACCAGCTTCAAGTAATTAATTTGACACTGCTTCATGATCATTTTTTGGTCATGGTGTAGCAAAGGGTGGCCGTACCTGGGACTTAGAAAAATTTTGCAAAAAAAAAATAGGGTCCCCGTAACCCCTTCTTTTTATATTTTTAATCAAAGGGGGGCATCAAAATGAGCAACTTTTCCCCCTAAAAAAAATCTCTAAATTAAATATTTGAGATTTTACAGGCGATTTAAATTTTATATGGCTAAGCACTTAGAAGAAAAATGGACTTCAGAAAACAGGTCCCCGTAGCCCCTTCTTTTTATATTTTTAATCAAAGGGGGTCATAAAAATGAGCAACTTTTCCCCCTAAAAAAAATCTCTAAATTAAATATTTCAGATTTTACAGGCGATTTAAATTTTATATGGCTAAGCACAAGAAAAATTTACTTCAGAAAACAGGTCCCCGTAGCCCCTTATATCATAATGTAGGGTACCTATAACCTTGTTTAAGTTTGACACAAAACTAAGTTTTTTAGTGAAATAATTTTTTTCGCTTTTATATAAAAAAAAGAACTAACACCCGAAGTTTCAGGATGGAGCGTCGCTGCGCTCCGCTCCATCCTGGAACTTCGAACCTATTTTTGCTTATGTGTACTGACCTAACAAACAAAATGGGCTAAACGGCGGTATCCCATGCAGCTTTGTGCACATATAAAATTTCAATCGCCTGTAAAATCTGAAATATTTAATTTAGAGATTCTTTTTAGGGGGAAAAGTTGCTTATTTTAATGCCTTCCTTTGATTAAAAATATAAAAAAAGGGGGCTACGGGGACCTGTTTTCTGAAGTCCATTTTTCTTCTAAGTGCTTAGCCATATAAAATTTAAATCGCCTGTAAAATCTCAAATATTTAATTTAGAGATTTTTTTTAGGGGGAAAAGTTGCTCATTTTGATGCCCCCCTTTGATTAAAAATATAAAAAGAAGGGGTTACGGGGACCCTATTTTTTTTTTGCAAAATTTTTCTAAGTCCCAGGTACGGCCACCCTTTCCTACACCCCAACCCATTTTTTTTCTTTACAATCAGCTCTGTGATCACATATTTTACTTCCACTGGCTCAATTACTAGGAAGTAAGGCCACATGTTTCCCTAAAATACACTGAAAAAGCTAATTCTTTGTGAAAAGATATGAATAGAAAAAAAAATGTGAATAGGTAGATTTAAAGTAAAGTGCATGTGTACATAGATTGTGTATGATGTATTGCAGATTGGCAATGTTCGCATAGCTTATCAGTTGTAACTACACAACGATAAATTAATCATTCTGAATGTAGTAACAATGCAATTAATATTTTCTTAGGTTACAATTATTCGCCAGCTTTTTATTACCCCAACGGCGCTGCGGCTAAGCTACATGGTTCATAAATCATTAAATACTACTGTAAGCACAGCTAGTTTCTTTCGGGCTACAATAGGCAATTTTTTACGCTAAAATCACATGTAGGCCGTAACAACGACATTTTGTAAGGGAATTATTCGTGGCTATAAATTAAAGTACCTATTTTGCGTGTAGTTGCTCACCTGAAATTCCCTCTGTTTCCACGGCCGCCTCTGAAGTTATTTCCACCGTCTTCATCATCGTAGTTCTCGTCATAGTTGCCAAAACCCTCGGGAAAATCCTTCGGCATATCACCACCGCTATCGTTTCCATCACTATTATTGCGATTAACATCGTTCATCGAGTCTTGAGAGTCATTATACTCGTCCTCCATCGTTGGTAATTTGTTAAAAACTCTTCAAAACACAAGTCCTCATACCGAATATTTATTTTTGGACAAAAATGGCACAACTCCACGCACAAAAGCGGGAGTCAACAAAATCAGTAAAATGGCCGCCCGCCTAGCTTCAAAGCTTGCTTGATTAAAAGCATAGACAAGAGCTGTTACTCTTTGGACAAGACACTCGTGTTCTGTGCTCGATTCTCGATTGCCGACTGTCATAAAAAAAAATGTTGCCCTCGTCTATTCCGTGTTAGGGATACAGATACAGTAGAAGAGTAGTAAAACCACAAATAGCGTTTTCAAGTTACGTATCCTAACGTACTTCAGATGGTGCTGAAAATTCTAAGTTACCTTATTGTCAAGTACAGTCCCAAAGTACCTTAGAAGACTAATATTTAGGAAAATTAACATTCTAATGATTTGTAATATTTTGTAAAATATTTATAACAGAGCCTAAATTGTAACAGTGAGTGATAAGTCTTAAAAAATGTTTTCCATTTTAAAAAATCGAAATAACATACATTTTCGGACTTCTGTGGTTGTGAATTCCATGCTGTTTTGTTTGTATTATTTCTCATAGGAATGTGTTGTTTTGTTGGTATTACCTAATAAAGAATTTTTAAAATAGTATTTATATCGATATATATTTTTCCTGCCTTATGCATAAGGTTGCAGTGGGTGCACGGGGAAAAAGAAATTCCCCGTGGACCCACTGGTGGGTGAAGCTGGTGGGTGGACGGGTCGCGGCCGGTCTTTCGGTGGCTTTTTGAGCACTGAAGTCAGAAAATCACAACACGGGAGTCAGGTTTCTTAAGAAAATCCTAACTAAATATTAACTAAAACTCACAATTCGCCAAGTGAAAACGTGATTTGGTGAAAATATTATATTTCTGAAGAATAAATAATGTAATCGGTTCTCACTCGACCGGTTGTATCTTGTTTAACAATTTTTTTATCCACATATTAAGTGAAAACCTTTTATTGACTCTCTGCTACTGGGCATTTCTCCACGGGGTCCGAACTTGACGGCCCGGCGTATAACATGTCCAGATTATCAAAATATACCCCTGCAAAAAATACTACAGTATCCTCTAGGTCCTCGTCTACCTGGAGAACATGCAAACTTTGCTGAAAACCGTTTGCAACTCACAGAAAAAAAATCTGAAATGGCTGAAAATGACCTTCGGTGGCTTGTCCCCAACCCAAAACTTGACAATTTACAATTATTTTTGTAAAACTCAGACTGTTTTCGGGGAATGTATTTATGTTCACATATTCTCAGATAGTTAAAGTACCTCTCATTTAAATACCATAAGAATCTAAACAATAGCTCGCCAACAATAGCAAGATGTTTGAGTGTCCCTTGCTTCTGCCTGAATCCGGTGGCACTTATGAACCAAGCGTTTCTTCGGTCGTAGATTACACTAGGAATTCGCGGTGTGGATGAGCCATTTTGTCGGTCACGCCGTAGCACCCGAGGTCAACGGACGGGTGATTGAATGAAAGTCTTGGGAAATATCAGGGTAAGTAATTGATTCTTGAGATTTGGTCCAGGGCACACTTTGACTTCGGTGGAGGTGTTATTGGAAAGAATACTTGTTGACTGTAAAATCTAGTGCTTACTGTATAATTTATCTCAGTGACTAATTTCTAGTGCCTTGAGCTGGGGTTGATACGTGTTGTTGTTTAAGAGTGAACTTGAAAAAACATATCTTTTCTGATTTCGGTGTGCCTGATTTCGGTGGCTTTTTGAGAACCGAAGTCAGAAAAACTTCCACCGAAGTCAAATTTGCCTGATTTCAATGTATTTCGTTCGACTGTAGAGAACCGAGGTCAGATTCCTTACATGTAAGTTTCAAGTAGGATATGCGCATTTGTTTTTTTTTTTAAAACTAATCGCTAACTGTAAAAGAAAACATCGTGTGGAACTATGAATAGTTTTACACGTGTAGATATTTTCTTTACTGTTAATAATAACGACAAAAATACATGTGTTGTTTCTGTCATAATTGATTTCAGTTAGATTGTTAGTTAACTTGAAAATGTGAAACATGTGTACCTATTCGTGTGTACATTTTTTCATGTGTATATGTGTGCTTATTATGTCTGTATTTGTGAATTATGTGAATGTGTCAACAATGGCAAGTTAAAGTACCTACAAGAAAGAAAGTGGGTGTACATTTCTTTAACATAGTTTTCTTATAGTTTGTGGTCAGTCGGTGTGTACGTTTATGTAGGTATGTACAGTAGGCTCTACATCACCCTACTCTACCTACCAATCTATTCTATTTCAGCTGACCATGGAGCAAATAAAGCAAAAACAAGCTGCGAAAAAAAAAAACAGGAACAAAAAGAAAGAAAGAGATTGAAGGAGCGTGCTAGGAAAGTAAAAATCAAGAGTGATCCAGTCCTTTATGAACGACTTAAGGAAAAAGACAGACAGCTTTACTTAAAAAGGAAGATGGAAGGGAAGATTGTAAAGCTATCTTTACCTGTACTTTGTATTACCTCATAAATTAAGTATAAAAGACAATATTTTTAAGAAAGATATATTTTTCTTAGTAAGTTTTATCTTTATGTTAAATAAATATTTTCCGAAGACTGATTCAAGTCTGAAAAAAATTTATGGAAAGTTATGATTGTCGACTTTTTAATTGTCTCAATTACTATTATTGACAAGTACAAACCGTAGCATAAAAAATAATAATAAAAACATATCTTTGAATGTTTACACAACATTTTGTGTTGAATAAGTCCAAAAGACTATTTTGCTAAGTAAGTTTTATAATAAGGTTATCGACAATGTTAAACAAATATGTTCATAAGACTGATTTAAGTTTAAGGAAAGTTTTGTTTGTAGAATTTTTATTTGATTATTATTAAAACACCTTTTACCTAGGTACGTAGATTATTTTATTCCATTTTATGGCATTTGAAGTTGAGTAATGTTAAATTCGCTTTTCATGAAAAAAAACGTTAAAATGGAATAAAATAAAGTCCGGAAATAAAATTCGCATATTATGTGTAATTTTATTAAAATCATTTATCTCTTTCATAACTAATTATGCCATGTTAAAACCAAATAAAGGGTGTCTCGAATTCCTTTTTGTTTTTGGTGTAGTCACTTTATAAAAACAAGGCTATACTGAGACAAAAATGTATAGTTTGACTTTATTGCGAGTTTTGATAAAAATTTGCCACTTTTTTTTGAAGGATTATTATTTTTCGTTCTAGAATAGTTAGCTAGAAATTTACCTACTTACACAATTCGTGTTAGATTTTTAGCGCTTGCATGACGAGCTGACAGACTGACAGATGAGAAAAACTGACTGAAAAAATGTGATTTTAGGTAAAAGAATTAGGTACTTTAGAGCTTAATAATGTATGAGAATTACAATAAACAAGTTGATTAATTATATCTGCCCGGTTTTTATTTATTATATCCTCTTTTAATTACTAGACAATGCCTAACATTAATGGTATCAAATTGTGACTTTGGCACGTTAAATGATTCTCTGGTCATTTTCTGATTCCAGTTAATTATTTCCTGATGTCGATGCTTACAATCTGATTTCGGTGCAGGTAGTCAGATTTCGGTGTTAGTTTTTCTGATTTCGGTGCTGGTAGTCTGATTCCGGTGTACAGTTTTCTGATTTCGGTGTAGTCTGATTTCGGTGATTTAAATATTTCGTTTTATAACCGAGAATTTGGCTACCCAAAATATATCATGATTTATAGTTTTTAGCCCTTTATCCAAAACAATCGATAAAATTCCCGAAAGACGAAAAAAAAAAACGACCACCGAAGTCAGCCATTTTTGCCTCTTCTGGAGAAATACCCTACTATACTGTACGATGTAACTTGTATTTTTTATTTCTTGTCGATGGCTTTCCTAAGGCCCCTTGCCCACGGCGACTTTTTGTAGTGATGCTATCGTGCGTTTCGTAAACACACAACAGCATCGCTACGAACGCGCTTTAGTCGCATTTGCAACGCGCTGCAGAAGCGATGCCAACGCGCTACTAACGCGCTACAGCATCGCGACTGTATCGATGCAAATGCGCGAGCGTATCGGAAGACATAGGGAGGAGAACGGAGATCGAGAGTGCTGTTGTCCATCGGTCCAACGGAGTTCATCTGTAGCGATCGCAGGCATTTTGGTGTCGTTACTGAATCGCACAGCCTATATACGTCCCACTGTAGGGCACAGGCCTTCTCTCAGAGAGAGTATGGGCTTAATCACCACGCGTGCCCACCGCGGATTGGCGATTTCAAGCGCTGAGTTTCAAGTTCAATGGAATAACATAATATACAGGGATGTGCCTTAGGTACATTGAAATAAAGTTAATTTCAGGATAAGTTTTATTTTGCGCTAGTTACAAATTCTATTTCAATATATTATAATGCATGCTATGCGATAGTTTAGGTAGATTTGCAATTTCATTTGTTCAAGATTCAAAAGGTCTCAGGGGTTCGGTCTCTGGCAACACACGTCGTTTTGTAAATGCTGTGTACTCGTAAGGTTGCAGCGGCGCCGCTGCTTTTCTACATTCTCGGTCTCGAGACAAGTAAACTTTCCTCTTGTTGATCCTGTATGCATTTTTATTTCGTTCACTTGCGGTCGCTGCTATTACCGACATATTCAAATATTTTATTTTTGATCTAGAGTCTTGTTTCTGAAGCAATCTTTGGCTGCGAGTTGGGGCAATTCCCTCTCTACGGTATGAAGACTTACTTAACCTCACTTCAGAGTGCTGATCGTCATCTACAGGTTTCCGATTGCACAGCGTACTCATATTGTTATTCCCCGGTTGCTTCTTCGTAGCGGCCATTGCAGGCTGCTGCTGCAGAGGAGGCCACTTGGGGCTCGAGGGTGGAGGATTCTGCGTAGGGCTAAACGAGATAAATTTGTTAACGCCGCTCTTATTTTCTTGAGTGGAAAATGGACTTTGAAGAGGCGTAGGCGCGTTTGGATTTTGGATCATCGTCGGGTTTTGCAGCTGGGATGCAGTGGTTTGCTGGTTCTTTTGTTGGAACATAGAGTTTTGAACTTTGCCGTTATCGAACATAGATGAATCAAATGTCATATCTGTCGCGGTGAGGGATGCACCTGTAGCCAAGGCTGCCGAGGGTACCACGCAACACGCGCCGCATCTCAGTGCTTCAGGATTGCAAGGACCACAAGGTGCACACGCGGCATTATGGTACGGTCCACAGAACCACCAGCCGTACGGATAATAGTAGTAGCCAGTCATGTACTGAACGCAGCGAGGCGCAGTTTGGCAGGGCGGCGGTAGACAGTTGGCAGGGCATGCAGTCGTTGAGCAGGGACTTGGACAAGGGCAGCACGAACTCTGTTGACGGGTTACATTTATCTCGATTGGTGGTGCGGCTGCACCCTTGTTCCAGTAGATGAACGCTGGGGCTCGGCATTGTAAAAATGGCTTGCTAGAGTTTAAGAAGGTCTTGAGGGATCTTTTTGTACTTGTCGTTGAAAATGAACGTCGTAAAAGAGGGAGCAATCGGTGTTGAGTCGGAAAGTTTGGACATGAGCTGCTGATTCTGACTTTCTGAAGAGCGCCACATCTCGTGATGTCCGACTTTAAAGGCATCTCCGTTCGGTCGACGCAGTTCAACAGCGCTTGACTTGAGCTATGTTTCCTCTGGAAACTCGGAAGGGGCTTGACGTTGGCTGAAAAGTGACGTGACACTGTAATCTTTGAAGCTACAGATGGCACCTACCTAACGTGGACATTATTCAACGAGAATTGTTTTGGAACTAGAACTAAGAATTGAGCTTAAATTATAGTTTGTTTGACGAGGTACCAGTAAAAAATAATTAGGACATACACATTAAGAAAATGAAAATTTCTATGCGCCGTTTCAAATTACAACGATTACCAATACATCAAAAATAATAACTAATCAAATGTCTTAAGTTACTCAGTCTTAGAAGAGTTTGGTTATTAGTGTAATTTTTTGCTACCTAGTCTCACAGGTCTCAGAATTAATGAAGCCGCACTGGATATGAGCATTGATGGTGGTAAGGCCCGGTTATCCAGCTACCGCAAGGGGGTGCGTAGTATCCAAAGCATGGATCGTAGTAGCCTGGTGTTCCGTAGTAATAAGTTTTTGGGGGATTATAATCAAAAATCGATGGCGGAGCTGGTGCTGGCACGTTCCAACAGTTTCCACACTGGTCCATGATGCAAGTTAGGGATACTGCATTTGGGATATTTGCTTTCTTTGGTTGAAGGTCAGTGGATATGATCTCTTTTTCAACTTGTTCAGTGTTCAGTTCTTCTTTATGAGCTTTGGTTTTAAGTTCGGTATCCTTGTTATGGCTGCAGACTATTGAGTCCATGCTTATGCTCTTCCTCGGTATGCCATACGCTGAAAGGGATGATTATTCTGTAATCAAGTCTACATTCTTCTCTGTTGTATGAGACCTGGAGAAATTTTGCCCTATGTTTCCCTATCAACCTAAAACCTAACACAGTTGCAAAAAGAAACGACAGTTATGTTCATGCTGTCTTTTATTTTGTAAAAACTGAGTTTATATTTATTTTAGCTTACTATCAGTTATAGCAGTATATCAAATCACAGTCCATTAGTTTCATATCGTGATGAATGACGTTCGATTTAAGGTGGTAGTGTCTTCATCACTCGATTGGATCACTCCGGACTCATAGTGCGGGCTAAGTCATTGTTTTACCCTGTTAGCAGAGATAAAAGTGAAAATTTCTTTTTGGGCAGTGTCTGAGTAGAAAATGAAGTCTTTTTAAACATGCTTGGCGGAGGGACCATTGCTTGTGAAGAATCCACTTCAGTGTTTTCTTTATCTCTTGCTTCTAGAGTAGTGGCCGAATTTCTTGTCCATGTTCTTGTATATTTCGTACTCCGAGACGATCTCCGACGTTCTATTTCGGCTGTTCTTTCTTCCAATTCATAGTTTTTTCCATCAGCAACCGGTTTTGGATTGCAAAGCGTGCTCATACTACTGCCCGATTGATTTTTCGGCCCGCTAAAAGAAGGGGGTTGGTTCAGCGGCGGCCACTTGTTTGATGGTGCAGCCGGGGAGACATTCAAGGCTGGGTTGACAGAGAAGAACTTCGAAACTCCACTCTTAGTTGGTTTGAACAAGGGTAGATTGGGTCCAGGTGACGGTGGAGTGCCGTACGATGGGTTAAACGAGGGCTGGAACGAGGGTTGGTTGGAAGGTTGGCGCGAAGGTTGAAATGAAGGCTGAAAGCCAGGGTCCAGTCCTGGACCAGGAGTTGCAGGATTTGTTTGCGGGTACATGGGATTTTGAACCTTGCTCCAATCGTAGTTAGTAGTCTTGGTTTCATTAAAACCCGAGGGGTCAAAGCCCGCTGTGAGAGTGGTGGTGGCAGCTAGAGCCGAGGGCACTACGCAGCACGGGCCACAGGATCCTCCACATCTCAGTTGATCTGGGCAGCAGGGACCACATGGTGCACACGCAGTATTATGATAAGGGCCACAGAACCACCAGCCATAGGGATAATAGTAGTACCCAGTCATGTATTGAACACAGCGTGGTGCAGTTTGGCAGGGTGGTGGCAGGCAGGCCGCAGGGCATGCCGACGTGGAGCAAGGGCTGGGACAAGGGCAGCATGAGCTCTGCGACCGAACAGTAATACCACAAAATCTATCTCGTAGAGCGGCTTGTCTTTTATCTAACTCTCGCATTAATGAGGTCTTTCCATGTTCTGCGCCGGGGTTAGCTTTGTTTATGAACCTCCTGGTATCAAATAATAATTGCACTGTCGGTTCCAAAACGTTCTTTCGAGATCTATTTACCGCGGTGGTTGAAAAGGAACGCTGAGGAAAGGGAACCAAAGAGCTGCGTGTGGACCAGGCTGTCAAGTTTGGACATGATACGCTGATTCTGATTTTAGACAGCGTCCTAGTTCTCAATACTTTCCTATTCAAAGTAGTCGCTTCATCGATCTTCAAAGGGTATCGGTCCAAGCTCTTCTTTCTCGCGAAACTCCGAAGGGGCGTGACGTTTGCTGTAAAGTTACGGTATTCTGTAATCTCTGAAGTTTACACTTCATAGCTACCTATTGTATATAATAGAAGTTCAGTGTTCACGATCATGCGTTATTTTAATTTGTGTTTCTCGCAAACAAGTACCCCAAAAGTAACTCCTTGACATGACGCATTTGACAGTTTCATTCATACCTACTGCTAGAGTTTATCATAAATACACCATTATTAATAATCGACATCAGTCAAATGGCTCTAAAGCCCGTTTTCCACTCCGATAACTTAACCGATCAACTGAATTTTTGTTCCCAACGAATCAACCGTTTAGTTGATTGATCGATCAATCAACTAGTCGATTCGATCGGAACTTAATATGCCTGAATAGACTCCCACTCTGATCAACTGGTTGATCGGTATAATTCATAGAAGTGGACAACCTGTTTTGTGTCAAAGTTGAATCAGAAATAATGGTAAACTAACGTTAGTAGTAAACTAACTAATAATAGTAATGTTTTGTAAGCTAATAAACAATTAATCAAAGGTAGAAGTAATGTCAGAAATTTTTATTTGTAAGTATATAACCCAAATATAAAACAATTGTAAAATATAAATTAACTGGTTGATAATGAAACAAATTCATTACATAAATAGTTCTATTCAACATCTTTTCTGGAGTCTGCCAATCCGACAGCTCCGATGGCCATGTTCAGTTTCTTATCACTTTTTTTGTTGGAGTCAGCCTCGCATTTCTTTGGCTTGCAGGGACACGGGCAGCAGGGACCAGGACACCCGCAGGGTCCGCATGGGCCACAGGGACCACAGGGACCACAGGGACCACAAGGACCACAGGGACCACAAGGGCCACATGGGCCGCAGGGTGGGCAGGGGCATCGACAGGGGCCACAAGGTCCGCACGGTCCACAAGGTCCGCATGGCCCGCATGGCCCGCAAGGCCCACATGGCCCACATGGCCCACATGGTCCACACGGTCCGCATGGTCCAGGGCATCGGCATGGTCCACAAGGGCCACAGGGGCCGCACGGACCGCAGGGTCCACAGGGCCCGCAGGGACCACACGGTCCACAGGGAGCGCACGGGAACGGGTAGCACGGACAACCACCCTGAGGGGGCTTGTCACCCGGTGGCTTCTTTTCATCCGCGTAGTACCGAAACTGAGTGTTTCGCACTAAGTCGAATTGTGCCCTTGATCCAAGAAATGACGCACTGCGCGCTGGCACTGCAAAGGACATCCAAGCATATAATACTCGTCACATGACGCTGGTTGACAACTGATGCTATTAAGAAGAACGTTATGCGTGCTTGGGTCGTGAGTATTATTGCATGGAGGTCCTTTGGCACCAAACGACTGTTCTCCGAAATAACACAGTTCTCACACCAGCGGAGATTGGAGTACGGCGAAATAGTGTAAAGAGGCCATCACTGAAATTACTTGGTGCAACAATTTTTATTTTGTTATGGTTTGAAATTAAAACAATATATCATCATGATTGACATAATTTGTTTAGTCTGGTGGAAAGTATATTTTTTCAAGGCCTTGTTTGGCGTCAGCTGAGACCGATTACAAAATCAATCTACAGCAATTCTTATGCGCGTTAGTATGAAAGTCTGCTTTGTCACTACTCCTTACAACGTACCTGATTTATTGAAAATTACTTTATCCTACAGTGATAGCTCATAAATAACCAACAACTAGGATTTCAGAATACGTTAGCAACATTATACTAGTGATGGGAATTACTGGTAGCTGGGTAGTCTTAGATTATGATCCAATAATGTGCCTAAGTAAGCTACGAAGAACTAGCTACCAATGTAGGCAGGTTCTTCAGAGACACCAGGTTAGTTTTATTAGATACCATAGCAACTGCAGGAGCTCATAGTTTGTAGGAAAAAGTCAACTTCCTGACATCAGTGAAAAACAGGTTCAAGTAAATTGATGAAAACTTACTAAGAAAGGCAGGATCCCTTTTGATAGCCGCGGTGGTAATGTGGTGAGAGCGTCCTTTGAAACATCTCAGCAGAGTCAAGTTTTTTGGGGTGAATGCCCGCCTTACAACCAAAGCCATTTTGATTATTTCTTTATAATCACTGTTTACCCATAAATTTAGAATAAGTTATAGCGATATTTCTTATTTTTTTACTTAGAATTTTGAAGACATAATTTAAAAGCTCCGATGTGGAGCGTGACCGGACCAGACGTATCCTGCTAGAAAGATTGAATGATAGTGCTTTGTTTACTGAACTTCGTAATTTGAAATTCTGTCATAAAGAATATTTTCGACCTTCTTTCAGCAATTTAAATAAAGTTTCTGCTTTCTTTTTAAAAAAATTAAGTATCTTGTATTTATGTTACAACCATTGATTATCTACTTCTGACTAAAAATTAATTTAGGTATATAAAAATTTAAGTACTTGAGAAAACTAATAATGCTTAAGAATTAGCATAAAAAATTTGAGAAGAGCTAATATCACTTCCGTTTTAAGTGATATTCCACTATAAAGGGAAATTTCCCGCCGGACAGATCGTATGCCTGGGGACGGCCGGTCCGACTGATGTTCGTCGGACGTTATATTTATGGTCTAGTATGTCATGTGAAACGATTTGCTTGCGCGATGCAGGAATGTTGGAGTTTATAGTGCTCGCTCGCGCAGAGTTGACATGTGCTCGCCACACACTTCTGCCGCGAACGAAGGGTTCCTTACCATTAATACAATATTTGAATATTTCAAGCGTTATTAGTATCGAGCAAAAAACGGCAAAATCACGTTTGTTGTGTTGGAGCCCCCTTTAAATGTTTATTTTATTCTGTTTTTCGTATTTATTGTTATAGCGGCAACAGAAATACATCATTTGTGAAAATTTCAACTGTCTAGCTATCGCGGTTCATGAGATACAGGGTAAGGGACCACAGGGTCTGCCATAGGGGCCTGGTGACAGACGGACGGACGGACGGAGATCAGCTGAGTCTTAGTACTACAAGAATCTGCTGACCTCCGTCCTTCCTTTAGGTACGGAACCTTAAAAACCATAGAAGTATTCCTTCCTACAAAATTCACTCAAAAATGGCCCCTGTCCTCTCGATTAGTCTGTACCAATGAAATGAGCGCTACATGTGCTGTAGTGTAAAACACTGTGATTGGGTCATTATGTGCGCCACGCGTGACGACATGAACGTCGAGTGGGCGATAGTAAACGTGGTACCTCGCAAGATGGCGCTCTGACGGTGGCAGATGCATAGATATTTTGCTGGGTAATACTGAACTCGCTCCGATTGGTAACACAATTTTATTGACAAGCCCCGGCGCCTTCCCACAATTGAACGTGGGGTCATTTTGTAGCACTACATAGACATCTACGTTAACTATCACTGGGTAAAGGAAGCGCGAGAAAAGGTGTGGAAAGAGTTTAATGCATTTATTTGGTCATTAAAATCAGACTTAGGAATAGAACAAAACAATTACAATGAATAC
This sequence comes from Yponomeuta malinellus, assembly GCA_947308005.1. Lineage (NCBI taxonomy): Eukaryota > Metazoa > Arthropoda > Insecta > Lepidoptera > Yponomeutidae > Yponomeuta > Yponomeuta malinellus. The sequence goes on from OX371022.1 coordinate 4,147,306, forward strand.
CTAACAACAATAATTTAACAATATACCTACGTTTAAATACAATATACAGTATCGAATCGGATTCGACTGTGGTGCAAAATTTTCTTGAAAATTACCTACAGACCCTATTTATGAACATCGATTCATCTAAAACACTCTTATAATAGTGTTAAAGCTGCCACCTACGATTGGAATACGTCTCGTACATTTTCCATAATTGTAAAAAATGAGTAGGAAGAGTGTTTTAAGGAACCGTGCTAGTACGACTAACGGTCTTATTTATATTTAAAATAAAAAAAACACTCGAAAAAACAGAGATTTTACAAATTAACACATCACAAGAAAAAAAGGCATAACAAGTAGCATAAAACAAGTAGGTAACAAGTACAAAGGAAAAACAAGTCACATAAATGAATCGTGTGATTTTAAAACAACACAAGTCACATGTGTTTTTAAAATAATACTTGTTCATTTTTTTTAATTAAATTATTTACACCTACCTATTGATTTACATTAGAAAAAAAAATTGTAGTTTACATAATATGCTAAAATATTGCTGTTGTAGATATTAGTATTTGAATAAAACAGTTTTTTCTATTTCCTGACGAGTTGTAATGAAAGGACATGTGTTGTTTTAAAATCACACGATTCAAATACAACATAATACAAGACAAAGTCAGAGCGTCAGAGTGCATCCTGTGGTGTGTCAAAGTTGCCGTATAGCGCATCTGACTCAGCACTTTGCTGAGGGTGTGAGCTCTCAGCGCTGGTTTTCAGTCAGTGCCTGCGGTAATTGACGTAAAAACAGATCAAATAAACTGCCTCTGAGGGTTGAGAATCGCTCGTAGCCCCGGCTGCCTGAGTGATCTTAAACGATCACGAAGGTTAAGCAACACTGGGCGCGTTCAGTGCATGGATGGGTCGCCGTCTATGCCCAACGCTAGTGGCATTTTTCCGAGCGGTTCCGTGCTTCGCAAGGCACGTTAAGCTGTTGGTGCCGGCTGCCGTCGATAGATGGCAGTCGTTAAGCCAAGTCAGAGGCCTTAGGGCGGCTTGACAACTTCTGACAGTAGACGAGCCACTAGTCTACAAGCCTCCACCAATCCGGACTTGGCCCCCGTGGTGGAGTATGGCCTATACCTTCCTCAGGGAAGAGACCCGTGCCCCTCGGTGGGGACATAATGGGTTGATGATGATGATGATGAGGGTTGCTTTAGAGTAATCGTGTTTTTATAAATAAGGCCGTAAGACTGTAATGATCTAAGATTTACAACCACCATTACTAATCCTACATTTATTTAGAGAAAGTAGGTACTTAAATAGGTTCAATTTCATTACTCAAGAAGACACTTATTTATTATGGTGAAATTGAGACAAAAAAGTGAGGCCAAAGCTTTGCATTCAAAATATACTTAAAATTTTCATTTCAGCTAAAATTCCATTAGCTAAGAACATGCTTATATATTGCTTTAAATAATTACATTTTTATGTTTTATTTATATTCTTATCTTAAATCGTAATATTCCGAGCTTACACCATGCTTACCTAACTTAAATTTTAAGAAAAAAACAACGATTCAAATAATTTGAAAATAAATACTTTGAAAATGCAAACCACACACAAAAACTTTAACAAACCGAAAGAAAAAAAATCGTTAAATATTAGAATTTTCTTGGCCGCGTCATCTAAGTAAGGTACCTAGGTCAATTCAATTCAAATATTTTTGTTCATAACAAAAACAAAATGATTACTTAATGAACGTCAAAGTTGTTAGTTTCACAATAAATAGGTGGAGAAGAAGCTAACAAAGAAACTCCGCTCCGGTCTTCACGCGCCAAGATTTTGTTCCATACATTTTAACGTCGCAAACGTATAGCCACTTACTTTAGTTTATAAGCCATTTAATAATTAGTTTTGTAAGTAACTGTCAGACAAAAGTGTTGTTGCATGCCTCCGAACTTGTTGAAAATATCTGGTGTGAACTAAACAAGTGCCGAAATGTCTTAAAACTATATTTCTTGAGCTAATTTTAAGCAAAGGTTTCAGTGAGGGTTTTTTGTATGGAATATGTATTTTGGAAAAGTTCTTGAATAAATAATATTTTATGATTTTCAGAATTTATTTTTGTATTTGCCTGGAATAATTTTAACCAAACAACTGTAGGCTGTTGTTTAGTAAATAAATTAAAATAAAACCTTAGTACGGAGCAGCTGACATTTTTTTCGTGATAACGATGTTTTGACTACAGTAAAAATGGTTTGCAGGACAATGAGAAACTTCCATTATCGGATATATATGGGAATTCTGTTTCACAGTGTAGATACGAAGGACAGGATCCAAAACGGTGTCCTTTTGTAAGTTATTTAGGGCCAGTTTCGTCATTTGGCGTTTACGTCCTTCTAGAAAAAGACGAAATTCAAACAGAAAATTATGAATAAAAATCATCGGATTTCTGAAAATAAAAAAATACGGTTCGTTTATTTTGTATCTAGTTTCCTTTAAGACAATAAAATACGTATGCTAAAAAATTTAAATGTTGTCAGTAGTGCAACTGTAGTGCTGTCTCTTCGAATTCCTCAGAAAAGAGCGTGACAGAACGTTACTTAAGTGTTTATTTAGTGTAATTCTCAATTCAGAAACCGGGCCTTAGTGGGGTCATCCACTTTCTCTCAGATATAAATTTTAGGTCAAATCTTTGGTTCATTTCGCCTGGACCCATTTCATGGAAGTACAATCCACGGTTTACTATGGCAATTCGGTGTATATTGCTTAGCCGATTAACCAAGGATAGACCTATATAGTCGATTACTAATTGTAGTTTATTATGGCAATTTGATGTGCATTGCGTAGCTGATTTCTACTTGATAATATGTGGGTTAAACTGCCATTCAATGTACATCGAATTGTCATGAATTGTAGTTCTATGAAAATAGTTTTAAACAATCTTGAATCTAAGACACAATCGGATTCCGCTATTTCCAATCCCATTCTCCCACCGCATCGGGTCACCTAGGTACCATGAACCCTTCCGACTAAAACGTAGCATAATATTCAATTTCACAGAGAAAATCGACAGTTAGCGACACAGGAAAAAGTGCCTTATGTCCAGAGTAGATAAGCCTTGTTTTCCGGGGCCCTCGGCCTTGCACAAAATTACCGCATAATTGTTCAATTATTCAGCTTCGCTCGTTTATTACTTTGGCCTCTGCATCTACGTAATGAGATGATTTATACAGCGATGACTGATAGTCCAGTGGCACCTTCACTCACACTAGATGGGTGAAGGGACCACTTCGACGCTGCAGTGACTGAGACATTGTTTTTTAGATGGAGTAGGCTTGCCCGGCACCTATATCACCCTGACGGCTTAGCAGGCCTAGCCCACAGGAAAGACAAGTCAATACGTGCGGAGCCGACAAAGCCGCAGGTTTCCACACTATGTTTTCCTTCACAGTCAGCGTGTGGTACTGCTACTACAATACTAAGCGGAAGCGATGTACCTACGTAACTTCGAAAATGAACAGTCATGCTTATATACATGCCCGCACTGGGAATTGAACCTGGGTCTCCCGCCTCCGAGACCATTGTTCTAAACACTGGTTTACCACCGGTCGATCGCTTATTATTATTTATTTAAATTGCACACCATCACATTTACTTTTTTTTGTCAAACAATAAAATGCATTCATGTTAGCGCGGCAAAAGCTGTCATTTGTTACTATGTACCTATTTCGTTATTTTTCTATTATTATTGTGGTCTTTCATAAGCAGCCTATATACGTCCCACTGTAGGGCACAGGCCTTCTCTCAGAGAGTGAGTATGGGCTTACTTAATCACCATGCGTGCCCACTGCGGATTGGCGATTTCAAGCGCTGAGGTATGTGAAGAAACTCAGGTTTCCTCACGATGTTTTCCTTCACAGTTAGCGGGTGGTATTGCCACTACAACTTCTTTGTTTGGTCTTTAGTAGACCATAAAATAGTGTCATTCAAATGATAATGACAATGGCCTCAGTCGGGGTATATTTCCATGTTTGTGACGTCCTTGCCTGGGACCAGGCCAAGTGATCGTGTTATGTGGAAGTTATTATTATATACAGTGTTAATATCGCTGCATTAACTCACATCCTATCTATTTGAAGTCGCAACCTAATAGTCACCTCTTAATTATTACGCGTTTTGGGCCTGTCACTCCTTAAGACAGATTAATATTAATTTAGCAAGGGTGTCAGCTCGTCTCCCTACATAAATGTACTGTACCAAATCTTTATTACATTTCTTGTTTATTTATTGGCTATAACTTACAGAGACATATCACATTCCAAAAGTTACACAAAATATTTTATAAATATCAGCAATGTCGCAAAACTTGAATACTTGTTGCATAGCGAAAATACATAAATTAATTTTCAAATTTATGATTTGCAATAATGAATATATAAAATACACAATAAACAAACATATTTAAATTCTATATAACCAACATAGCAACCCTAGCAAAAGGCAAAATATACGTAAGCATTCACGAAGAGTTTCGTCCAAAATGTCAAAAATATAAAAAATAAAATAAGTATAAGGAAACAAAAAAAAAACACACACCGTACAGTACAGAATGTTTATTATATTATATAACATCACCATACTTAGGTACATCATTAAGTGTATTTGTACACTTCTCTTTGGATTAAATTAGATTTGATTTGATCAAATAATTATGTATTTATTGAACCGTTCCTACCCCACGAATTGCCGATTTTCTCCACCAAATAAAAAGTACAATTGTACGAAATTAAATAACGACACCCTGTAGCAGAGGAGACCGGTACATATACAGTCTTATTTACAAAAAACACAATTCCTTAAAACCGTCTTCAAATGCAGTTTAGCCTCCTCAGTACTGACCTTGAAAATAAAAATGGTTTGTTATCTTTTAAGGCCAGGACTTCGGAGGCTGCGGGCCAGTTTCCGAATTGAGAATTTCACTAAGTAAATAGTTAAATGTAGTGCTGTCTCTTCGAATTTCTCAGAAAAAAGCGTGACAGAACGTTACTTAAGTATTTGCTTAGTAAATTTCTCAATTCAGAAACCGGCCCTAAGCCAGCTATCACAGCCTATTTAATCTGTAACTGAGAAGTGTTTTAATTTAGAGGAATTTTGTATACATAATATGTATAAATAACACCGACACTTTTTAAGACTGCTGTTACCATTTCCCCGCGATTTTGTTCAAGACACTCGTACTTTGTACCAAAAAATACACGTGATTTTGAATAAGGAGGGAGGGGTAGTCTAAAAAGAAACCTAGTAAGGGGGGGGGGGGGGGTTAATAAGTAGCCAAAAAACATTACGTGATTAATGGACCACCCCCCAACTAGTAGACTGCCAATAATGTCAGTGGAACAACCATTAGGGCAATAATATCACCTGTATTGAACAACTATACATTCAACTAAATCCCCCCCCCCCTGCCCCCCTCCCCCCGGGCCGTGTTTCATAAAACTACATTAATACTTTATAATAATAATAACTTCCACACAACGCAATCACTGGAAGGAATCACAATCTAAGGAAATACATTACCAGGAGACGGGCAGCAGCGTCTTCCCGAGATTTCAACAGCATACTGCGATCGCCAACCCGCCTGCCGAGCGTGGCGATTATGGCAAAACCCGTCATGGTTAAAAAACCACGAAGGAGACCTATGTCCTGCAGTGTGCGTCAATTGGCTAATGATGATGATGATGATGAACATAATCACTGGACCTGCGGCTCTATTATGTAACTAACAACGTAGTGGATTTTTACGATTCCACGTACTCAGAACTGTCAAAAATACGATTTGGCATTACGTTAGAGCTTGGTTGAACAAAAACAACGTACCGTCCGAAAGTCCCCACCGTGCCCACCAGTCGCCAAACTAGGATACCCTGTGCCACGGTAACCAGGCAAGGACATCAAAAACATGTAAATACACCTAGGCTGACACCATTTGTAGAAATGAAATACGACGGCCTCTAGTGAGGATCGAACCCATGACCTCCGTTTTGGCAGTCAAGCTTATTAACCGCTAGGCCAACGAGGCAGTCGTTGATTTTATTATAGACTTTGCGATGTACATTGTCATAGTAAACAATGAAAGAGACCGTGTTAGGTACGCAGAAACATTCCAACCCATAAAACGTAACTTACGAGAAAAATAGTACATTCATTATGTCGGAAAAAACGGATTAGAAATGCATGTGGACCGAGAAGGCTACATTTCGTATATTACGCATGGGAGGGAGAGGGGGGGGGGGGGGGTGGGGGTGTTTGAAAAGCTTTTCATTTACGTCTATACTTAAAAGTAACAGTCTAAATCGATGCCATTTTTTATTACTAATTACATAACCGCCAGTTCAAACCCCCTAGAAATCAGCGTGCATAATATGTGTAGACTAAAACGCTTTTTACGTATGAGATTGTTCTTTGTCCATGGTTTTGTTCAGACGTGCTTGCTTTTATAGTGATTAGAAACATAAAACGTCCGAACAAAACCATGGAACAAAACAATCTCGTACATAAAATAGCGGTCATTATACACGCTGATTTCTGGGCGGGCCGCGGTTATGTAGTTAGTAATAAAAAATGGCATCTATTTAGACTATTACTTTTGAGTATTAAGTATTACGTGTTGTGGGTTGGAATGTTTCTGCGTAACACGGTCCAATTGTAGTTTCGGTACGATTCATGTCCGTTAACCCACAGACTATCAAGTAGACTGCTACGCAACTTGAATTGCCATAATAAACTACGAATTGTAGTTCAAATAAAACATAGCCCAGGTCTCCGGGTCTATCAAGCAATAGTACGACGGCGTTTTGTTGCGCCAAAATATCACAAATTGACAATTAATGTACTGGAAAGTCGCGACTCGCGTCGTCGTACCACCCACGCAGGTCTATCAAGCAGGAGCTGGTAGTAACCAGCTCATTAGTATCCCGAAACATCGCCCGAAACATGGCCTCGGCTTCGACAGTGCGCGCGACAGGAGCGCGCGGATTTAAGGAACAAAATATCATCGCCTTCTACCGGTGGAAGCTCTGGAGCTTCTCGCAGGAAGGGGTGCGCAGGCGCTGGGCCTCCTGCAGCTGGCGGGCGTCGCCGAAGTTGCGGGCCTTCCAGGTCATGCTGTCCTGGAGTGGGGACAAACGAATTTACACGTAAGCATTGGCATTTTTTTTATAGAGCCTATATACGTCCCACTGCATGGCACAGGCCTTCTCTCAGAAAGAGTATGGGCTTAATCACCACGCGTGCCCATCGCGGATTGGCAATTTCAAGCGCTGAGGTGTGTGAACACCTCCGACCCTTAGGTTTCCTCACGATGTTGTCCTTCACAGTTAGCGAGTGGCATTGAAAGAAAGAAAGAAACCATTTATTTATACTGCCACAGAAGCACACATAAAGAATGACAGAATCTATATACCTAAATAGAACAAGAATAAAAAAACAATAGTGTAACAAAAAAAAATAGGACCTACTGCTACTGTAACTTCACAAAGCATTGGCCTGGAACATTGCCTTGTATGATAAGTTGGAGGTTGTAGATAGATAGATAAAGATAGAGAACACTTTATTGTACATAAAAAAGCTAAATTGCACAGATATTTCTTAACCTAAGAGTACAGAAGTACGGCGGCCTTATCACAATAAGCGATCTCTTCAAGGCAACCTTTGAACTTAGTGTTACGCATTATTTGGCCGAAATACTCTATCTTCCGTTTCTCATTCTATTATTATTATTAGTGACATAACAACAGGACATTACATAAGAAATAACATGTGCAAGGGCTAGCTTATCTCTGTAAGAGATTCTACGTCATCATCAACCCATTATGTCCCCACCGGCTCCGGCTCTCTTCCCTGAGGAAGGTATAGGCCATACTCCACCACGGGGGCCAAGTCCGGATTGGTGGAGGCTTGTAGACTAGTGGCTCGTCTACTGTCAGAAGTTGTCAAGCCGCCCTAAGGCCTCTGACTTGGCTTAACGACTGCCATCTATCGACGGCAGCCGGCACCAACAGCTTAACGTGCCTTGCGAAGCACGGAACCGCTCGGAAAAATGCCACTAGCGTTAGGCATAGACGGCGACCCATCCATGCACTGAACGCGCCCTGTGTTGCTTAACCTTCGTGATCGTTTAAGATCACTCAGGCAGCCGGGGCTACGAGCGATTCTGGATCTCCTGGCAATTGATTTCTCTAAACAATGCGTCGCGTCTTTTCCGTGCCCTCGTCCCACGGCCTTCCTGTGTGCTCCAAGCCAAAGGCACATTTTGCGAAAACGATCTGTAAAAATTGCAATAATAATTTTTATTTATTAATTTTTCTCTCTAAAAGATATGATTTTTTTTTAAGTTTTGTCAGAATATTTGATGATTAAACGAACTTACCTGCAAGTGAAGTTCAATCATAATTACACGATAGAGTTAATATTAGCATAGTTACTACAAGTGAACTATGCTAATCTAGTGGATAAAGCCGAATATAATTGGGCCGTGTCGCGCAGAAACATTCCAACCCACAATACGTAAAGCGAGAGAAACGCTTTTTTGTGTGTATTAGATTGTTTTTCTTTCATGTTTGTGTTCTGCGGGGGGAGCATGAGATTTTTATCGTATCTAGATAGATAGGTTAAAATTTTAAAACATTACGATATTATATCCCACCCGCGAGCATGACTTCTCTTCGACATACATATCTTCCTTAGATAGGAGTTAAGATTTTATCTACTTATTGGTATGACAACACTGAATCGGCAAATAGGGATGTGACGAAAATCACTATTTCATTCGTTCAATTTGCGTTTTTTGACAGATTGAAATCTGATCTGTGTGTGATCTTTCCTTTACTTAGTCTGTGCTAGGTATCAAATAAAATGTAAATAAACAAACAAATAACGGACAATAGATGCTTAGATGCCGAAAATGAAGTAAGTACAAACTTTATAGCCATTGCAGTTAATTTATACAATACTACAATAGTTGGAGATCCTTCCTACAAGCTCATACGGACATCACATCATATACAAGTCACTCATCGGCAAGAACTATAATATTTTTCTGTTTTAGAGGGCGCAGTAAACAAAATCAACTGGGGTTCGTTCGAGTATATGACGCTCCACAGTAATTTAGCCAACAATGAGTTTTCTGGCCCCATGTGAAGCGAAAGGTTGTTGAAAGTGTGGGGCGCATTGAGCCTTGTCGAAGGAGCATGGTCCCGACACGACTGGAGCAGTGGCGGAATGTAAGTGTTGATAGTACCTACTTATTATCTAGTGATATATTAAATTAAGTTCAATACTTGACTCACCATCACCAACCGAGTACAATAGGTAAATAATATGCTTGTCAAACTAATGCAAATGTGTACTTAGGCAATGCTCAGTGAATACCTACAGTATTTGGATAGATAGACCATAGAGGTCTATCCAGTCTAGCGTCAATTTTTGCTCTTAGGGGCATCTAAAATCATTTTCGTAACATGTCTTACCTTTTTTCTTTTCGTCTTAAGCTATTACATCATATTGGAATGTTTTGGACTCCTTTTTAATTATCCTCTTTATTTGTTACAGGATATTTTGAACGCGCTGACTACAATAATATTTGGTCTATGCTACAATCAATCAAATCTTACAAATAAATCAAATATTAAAACGTAGGAATATGTATGTACGAATTGTATTTTTTCAAAATAGTAACTCAAAATTGGATGCTTAATTACCCAAGTTCCACTATAGTTTTTTTATATTACATGCACAGAAGCATTCATTCAAGGGTTAAATATAATTAGGGAATGTTCCATTGCGCTGGCCATTCCTCCTCTACTGGGTTTCAGGCTCCACAATGGCAATGTGTGTACCGAGCCTCGGGAGTCTACTCGGCCTCTCCTCTGATGGGCGTCATCAGCCAAGGCAGGCTCAAAGGCATATCCAGAGTCTCCTAGGAAATGCATTACATTTTTTTTACTTCTTATTTTTTTGTTACAGATTACATCAAAGGTGAAGAACATATTAATTTGTTTGGTAACAATTTCCCGTTTTCAGAAGAAAACATATCATGCTTCTTTTCTCCATTGGGTACCCAGTTATGTAGTAAACCACCTATTTCATTGTTTAAAGTTACAAAATAAATATTAGATTTACTTATAACCAAAAGCATTTTATTATTAACGGACTTCAAAAATGGAGGAGTCTGTGTCAAGCTTTTTCCAGAAAACTTCCTAGAAACCATACATTTCCGTGCTTCGCAAGGCACGTTAAGCTGTTGGTGCCGGCTGCCGTCGATAGATGGCAGTCGTTAAGCCAAGTCAGAGGCCTTAGGGCGGCTTGACAACTTCTGACAGTATACGAGCCACTAGTCTACAAGCCTCCACCAATCCGGACTTGGCCCCCGTGGTGGAGTATGGCCTATACCTTCCTCAGGGAAGAGACCCGTGCCCCTCGGTGGGGACATAATGGGTTGATGATGATGATGATGATACATTTGTAGTAAATACACCATACATACTTAGGTACTTAGTAGAAGTTAGGTATGATTTGTGGGGTGAGTAAATGGCTTGGGATGCAAGTTCATTAGAAAGAAATAATTTTTGCCCTTTTTAGTGTGTCGGTTTAAATCTTTGTTTTAGAAGTTTCTTATTTTAAAATTTTTTGTTGACTGGTACATTTTACCTAGTATTATTTTAATTGAGATAGGCACTGGACGACGGTCTGAGCAGGACGGCAGAGGGTGCTTGGTTGCGTGGAGTAGGGCTGAACGGAGGTCAGTGAGCGGGTCCTTAAATCCCTGGAGACGGCCACTGGACGTCGGTCAGTGAGCAGAAACAGAGGAAGGGCACGAATGGGATGCGTAGGTGGCGCGAAGAGGCACCAGTGGACAAATCATGACAAATGTGATGATTTTATTCGTAGAATGACTGACAGAAACGCTAGATATAAGTTTATATGCCCCTCTCAAAAGTGGGATAAATTTAAATGAAACATCTGTCAAAAGTCGATAATATATCTTTTTATGTTGTCATCATGCTCGCATTTGCGATAGGGTTTATCTTATAGTGACAGATGTTTTTTTATCTCACGGCACTGGTATAAAAACGATGCATTGTGCTCGCGACGATAAGTTAACCTACTATAGACGTCAAAACTCGTTAAAACGGCCATTTTTTGTAGATAAACCGCCTCGATAAAAACTCATGCTCCCTCCGCTGACGTGTTTAAAATTAAAGTGATAAAAACGTCTTAACAAAAGCCAGGAACATAACAATCTAATAAAAAAAAAGGAGTTTCTCGTGCAAGTGACGTATTGTGGGTTGGAATATTTCTGCGTAACACGGTCCAATCATAATTATACGATAGCTTCATCCGAACATATTAGCATGGTTAAGCATGTGAACTATGCTAATGTAACGACTCGTCAGCTAACCTTATAATTCTTCTCCCTCTGGCAGGAGTGTCGCAGCCCGACCAGGTATTCCTCTTCAATCGCCATCTCCAGCCGCCGCAGGGAGCCTTGGTAGTCAGTGTGGAAGTTGTCCTTCACATAGTACGGGACCTGATGGAAAAAAGCAAGATAGATACATACAACATACATACACAAACTCACGCCCGTATCCCAGAGGGGTAGGCAGGGACCAGGGACTGCCACTTGCCACGGTCCTGACAGATCACTTTCGCTTCCTCAACATTCGTTAGTCGTTGCATGCACGCACGCCGGTTTCGGGTACTTTTTATCTTGCCCATTGCTAATACATCCCCTATTTGGTACAAAGCAGGATAAGAAAAGAATTCGGCGGGATTTCGTTTCTCCGATGACGTCGAACCCAATTCCAAGTCTTCTTCACTCGGTTAAAATCAGTGCTGTGGGCAATAAACCCACAGTAATGAAGGAGCCTGAGGCCGTTTTGCCGCCGCATGGACATAGCTCTTGTCCCCTACTCGTTGTGTTTGTAATTTGTTAATTTTTGCCTTCTACTCTTTCAAAATCTTCGGTCACTTAGAAAGGATGGGAATAGGATCGGGCGGCGAAGAGGGCGTACCTGGGGCTACCAAGCGGCTAAAGACCGGCTGGCCGCACCAGATATCAATGGAAGGATGAAGTGGCCAAAGACCCGCGTGGTCTCCAGGCGAAATTTCCAGATGGCGGATGTGGGCTCCAGGCAGGCGACTGCTACGGAACCGCGCAGGACAGAGCCAAGAGGCGAAATTTATAGATGGCGGATTGAATATTGAGTGCTTACCTTCAACTTGACCGCCTCTAGTCACATTAGTCACCCGCTTTCCCGAAGCTCAAAATTTCAAGATGGCGCATTTAATATTTACCACTTACCTTCAGGTTCACAGTCTCGCGCGGCACACGATTCTTGGCCGAGGGCTGCAGGCTGAGCACGGGCTCCGAGATGAAGAAGCCGGTCATCATGGACAGCAGCACTAGCACGCCCACGGGCAGTAGTGCCGCAGGCCAACTCTTTTTCTAATGACATTCTAGAGCCGCAGGCTAACTTTCCCTGTTTACAGTGACATTCTAGCGCCGCAGGCTGACTCTCTCTATCTTTAGTGACATTTTAGTGCCACAGGCCAACGCTACCATTTTCTTGTGACATTGTAGCGGCGCAGGACACTCTCCCACGTTCATAGGGAATGCAATCTTGATCTTGCAAGATCAAGATTCCACCAAGATCTTGAGTGATTTTCCAAGATTCAATCTTGAAGGCCATCAATCTTGAATTTTGAAATCCCTTTCGCGATCTTGGCAAAATAGACCAAGATTGTAACAAGATTTCAAGATTTTCAGACTGATCGCGCGTGAAACGTCATACGCAATAACGCAACCCAAAGCGCTGATTTCTGACAAAATTGACGCAATTTTGAAAAAAGAAATGAATCTTTACGAATACGGAGGAGAACGGGGGCAATATCTAAAATTCGCTTTTAACAGCCTTTTAACTTTCGTCCCAACTAGCGTGGAGGCAGAAAGGACCTTTTCAGCCGCGGGCTATTTAGCCACTGATATACGGTGCCGATTGGGTGATGGATGACACTTTAAGTGTATTATGCTTCTTGAGAAGCTATTTTCAAAACGTTTAATGTTTTTTGCTCTTAATTTCATTTATAGGTTATACTAATTATGATCTCATTGCATTGTTGGCAAGAAACAATCAACATTTTAATGATTAAAATAAAATAAATGCAATAATGTATTGCATTTATTATTATAGTCACTAAAATCTTGATTGTTTCTTGTTAATTTTTGAAATAAACGTTGATTATTGTGTTCATGGAAAGTTGTTTACTTTGAAAAGTATACTCAATTATATAAAATAATCCATAAATACTGGTTACTCTCAATTTACAGAATTTGACTCAAAAATAACGCCTTTTTTAATTATTCTGCTCAATCTGGAATAATCCCGATAATCTTGATTCGAGACCAAGATCTTGACCCGAATCTTGACAAGATCTTGAACTGACCAATCTTGATTCCGAAAAGAGACTCCAAGATCTTGAATGTTCAATCTTGGCCCAAGATTGCATTCCCTACACGTTCACTCAGCTAGAGAATTTCAAGATGGCAAAGATATTTTTGGAAATTTCAAGATGGCGGTCTTCAGTACCTACCTTCAAGTTGACCGTCTCGCGCGGCACGGGATACTTGGCCGAGGGCTGCAGGCTGAACACGGGCTCCGAGATGAAGAAGCCCGACATCATGGACAGCAGCACCAGCACAGCCACGGGCAGCAGCTGCAGCAGCCCGCCGTGCTGCTCGCGCGGCTGCGGCGAGCGCGCGCGCCGCCGCGCGTACACGCCCGACGCGTGCGCACCGTCCGGGAACGCTGAGGGAAAGAATTGAGGATCGTTTTAAGCCAAGCCTTGTTTTACATAATTCTGAAAGTAACAACTTTGACGTTCATTAACTAATGTTTACTTCGGTTTTATAATGAATAAATATGAAAATCTCGTGTCACAGTGTTTGTTACCGAACTCCTCCGAGACGCCTTCATCGATTTTTATGAAATGTTTTTGTACATTTGGTAGGTCTGAGTATAGGTCGCAGGCTAATTGATATGGCAAAACAAGGTTTGCCAGGTCAGCTGGTAATGAATAAAACTGGATTTTTTTTACTTTGAACATGTTTCAATGCGTAGGAAAACAATAAGGATTGTCTTCCTTATAAATAAATGTGAAGTTTTTTTTTGTTAGCTTCCTCAATTTTGAAACTGACAACTTTGACGTTGTCAATTAAACAATTAACATCGTCAATCAATTAAACATTTTGTTTTTATAATTATTTTTTACCATACATTTTTTTTTATTTTGAATAAATAGTTCTGTTTTTATTCGATAATATAGGTAATTTTAAGAGTATGTGACAGATACCTTCCTAAAATTGATAGAAACGTAAAAAAAAGTTTATTGCACCAAACTACTGAGCTTTACTGAGTCTTCAGCATTAATGCCTGCGTTACATCTCTTGCTACTAAGTTGGACGTTAGAAATATCTTCCCTGTAAGAATTATCCCTGAACTTACATAAAAAATAGACGAATTGAGAACCTATTTTTGAAGTCGGTTAAAAAGTATTGCTATATAATGTAGGCATAAAATAATTATAGCTTGAAGGCAACGAATTGGTAGTATGCCAATTTGTATACTTCTACAATACGAGTACCTACTATTTATTTAAATTATTTCTAACTTTGTAGTGTTTCGAAGTCGGTTTTTATTTTTTATTAAATTTTTTTATATCTTTATTTTTAGTGGGGGAGCGGGAAAAAAGAAACAAGTCCCTTTTAACCATAATTTACCCTACTTAATTCGTTGCTTTAAAATTTGATGAAATCATCTCAGAAAGTCTTCAAACTTGGGACTACTATTACGCTATTTTATGAAACACACGGGTATTATAGGTCTTATTTACTGCTGTCCATTGAAGAGTTCCGTTCTCCATCTCTGAAATTCATCCTCAGATCTTCACCAAATTAAAATGGGACCAATGGGACGTCATATCTATTCGAACAAAAAAAAATTATTTACTATGTATTTTTAAAGTCTGTTAAAAATACATAGTAAATAATAGCTCAGTTGTGATAGAGATAGACAGATATGTTACTAAATGACAAATTTTAATTTAACATGTGTTTACGTAGTTTGACTTCTTTTGCACACATGGATTAATCACCGTTGACATTATTTGACCTTTCATATTTTTTTCTTTTATTTGTTAATTTTTTATTTGATTTCACTTTAATTTCTTTTTTTCAACTTGACATACGTATTATATCTGTTCTAAGTGGCGGGCCTCTCCTATTTGCACGCCACTCTTGGTAAAACATGTTGGACCGAAATTAACATGACAATGTTATATTTAACAACTTAATAATGCATGTTATTGTAATATTATTGACACATGTATATGCAAATAAATTTATCTTTATCTTAAACTTACCCGCGGCCCCAAAGAACATGTTGAACAGCTCCTCGGCAGTGAGGTCGCTCTCAAAGCCCCGCGCGTAGTACTGGTGGTGGGCGTGGCGCTGCGCCGGCGCCGGTTCCTCACCGCGTATGTCGTATTGCTTCCGCTTCTCTGGGTCCGTGAGGACGGCGGCCGCGTTGCCGATGGCCTGTGGCAAAGGATTTGATATTGTACACATACATACATAAACTCACGCCTGTATCCCAGAGGGGTAGGCTGCCACTTGCAAGGATTCTGACAGATCACTTTCACTTCCTCAACATTCATTAGTCGTTGCAAGCACGTCGGTTTCGGGTACTTTTTATCTTTGACATTGACATTGGATTTCACATTTTCTTTAACAAAAGTTATATTTTTTCCAAGATCATCTAGTTCTAGTTCGGCTGGAGATTTCCATACTTAACCTCATAGTTGGGCCGTTGTACGTAGCAAGTGTTGAGGTATGTAAATACCTCAGATACTAGGGTATCCTCATGATGTTGTCCTTCACCGTTAGCGAGTGGTATTGCTACTACATCTTCACAAATGTACGTAACTTAGGAAACCAAGTCATTAGTACAAACCAGGATTCGAACCCATGACCTCCCGAATGAGAAGACGGCGTTTTACCACTCTTTGTTTTTTTTTGTTTGGTCTTGTAATTTGGGGAATTCCCGAACTGTGTAGGCATTGGATATGTGTGTAGTTTATGTCGGGAAGTATCTTGACACATTTTTCTGTTTAGATGGCGTAAAAATTAATTAAATCCATGTTTTTTTTTTAAATCACTTGTTTTTATTCGCGATTTTTTTCACTACTTTATAAATCAAGTGATTTAGATCATATCAACCCTGCTTATGAGTGACGTGGGACAACGGGAACTGATGGTAATGATGGCACTGAGTCACAGACAATCCATGATTTTACAGAAAGAACCTACCTTGAACGCCTCCGCAGCCCCGGGCGCATGGTTTTTGTCAGGGTGGAGTTGCAGCGCCAGCTTCTTGTATGATTTCTTGATGTCAGAATCTGTCGCCTCTTTGCTGACACCTGCATAGAAGAACATTGTCATTCAAATGTTTGGTAATTAACCGCTTATCTGCCATGTCAAGAACTGTGTCCAAGTTTGTATAGACCACCTATAAATCCCATTAGCGAGAGCAGTTGTTAGGTTAATCAAAGTTTTACTTTTCTGGCTAATAAGATTAAATTCTTTTTGTTTTTCTTTTCTTTTATTTTTTTTTATTTAAGTAAAGAGACAAAGTAACACAATATATTCCCTTCTGCCGAACTGTATCGCAGTTTAACGGCACTAGCGTTGCAGTAACCCGTGCTAAGGACAATTTTAAAAACCAGTTTAGAGGCTAAACATTTCACCCATGCCGGGACTTGAATCCGCGACTTCTGGCTAACCATGCCAACACTTTCGCAACTGAGCTCATGGGCAAGTGCAGACATCAGTGAAATTTCGAGCCTCTTTACAAACTTCTCTGTATTACGTACAGGCAGCGACATCTGGCCGAAGCAATTCACAATGTAAAGTTTTTTTTTTGTAGAGCTGAATTAACCACCAATGCAGCCAATATAGTTCAAATAACAATAATGCCTTTGTTAAAGCTAGGAAATATTATCAATATTGGCATTTTGAATAAAAAAAATCACGATATATTTGCCTTTCACTGTGACCGACTG
Source organism: Yponomeuta malinellus (assembly GCA_947308005.1). Taxonomy (NCBI): domain Eukaryota; kingdom Metazoa; phylum Arthropoda; class Insecta; order Lepidoptera; family Yponomeutidae; genus Yponomeuta; species Yponomeuta malinellus. Next base: position 4,164,463 of record OX371022.1, read on the forward strand.
TGACGTCATTTGCAAGATAGTATATTTGGCAGCCAGATCAACATAGAAATCAGTGTGAACCTTATTCCATCGCGCTATGACCGGTCAACGCAAAAAATTTCGGGCCGACTGTCGATCTTTTCACCCACAGATTACCCAAAACAAACAGTTCAAACAAACAACCAAAACGAACGTCAGTCTGACAAGTATCACAGGTATTCCCGTCCGATGCATTATTTTCAACTCAATCTCTTGCGCCTACTACAAAAATTTAAGAAACAAAGTCATGCATCAGTTGGGAAAAAGCCCTCGCAAATGACGTCACAAGGAGTGAAATTTATTTTTAATTTTTTAAGGTGCTTAACAATAACTTAGAACAACAAAAATTAAATTAGTCCTAACAAATTATGTCTACTTCCGTAAAAAATAAAAAAATATGACCCTTAACCAAACTATACATAGCAAATTTATATCACTTGCAGCCCCAAGTAACCCACTTTGCAGGTGGTTAGAAAGTAGAAACCTAACTGCAAAGTGGGTAACTCGGGGCTTGCACTTGCCCATTAGCTCAGTTGGGAGAGCGCTGGCACGGTGAGCCAGAGGTCACAGGTTCAAGCTCCAGCATGGGTGGAATTTTTAGCCTCTAAATAGGTTTTTAAAAATTGTCCTCAGCACGGGTTGGTGCAACGAAAAGAATATAAGAATAAAAAGATTTCCGTATCTTCAAACACGACCTTGTTTGTTACACGTCACTGCACCACTTCCAGAATAGGTACTTACCAAGGATTTCATAATAGTCTTTGCACTTTGTCTTAATGCGTCGAACAGCTTCTAATTGCTCGGCCGTGTATTCCCGTTGGGTGGGCTGGTGAGTTGGTGTCCTTCTCTTGCGAAGCTCATCAGTTGGGCTACTGGGCGGAGAGGGTTTAGCAGAAGTTGTAGAGGGTCCAGCAGCTTTGACGCGGACAAGCAGCTCCTTAGCGCGAGCCGTAGGGTACAGCCGCTCAGCTTTCAGCAAGAAACGCTCTGCCTTCTCGACATTACCAGCTGAAAACGCGAACTGAGCGATCTCTATGCACCTCTCAGCTTCGTCCTTGTTGCCTTCGATGGTCATTTTTCTCGTTTTCACTGACACGAACTAGGATTAAAGGTCGGTACGCAACGCGTAACGCGTTAGGGTACCGTGGTGTGGATCTAATTAGATTAAATTTTCTCTACGCCGCCGAATTAATCATCAATAATTCGCTAGCTGTAATCGACAAACCTACTGCGTCGATAAAATTTTATTTACGAAGTGTCAAAATTTGTTGGATTGACACAGAGCAAATACGAAAATCATGTCGCAACAACCATGGTCACAACTTTTTTTCCTTAATCTGTGTGTTATAAACCTACAAAAATCTCTTTATCTCTTTCTTTTGTCGCCCTTTATGCATTCAATGCATTGATGCTTTTATTGATGCGAACGCCAGTTCCCGGCCACCGGCACCTCCACCATATTGCCCGCAACTACGATCCATATCTGCGAGAACTCCTCGATCTGTTAGGCTCCGAGAGGTCGGATATCCCATCACCAATATAAGCTATGATGGCAAAGTACGGGTGACCCAGGGGTGGTAAAAGCCCCCGTAGTAGAAGTTAGGGGTAAGAGGCTCAGCCTCATGCTCGCTCCGCTCGCAGCTGCAGACGACTCCGACTGACTAGTATTTTGTATTTTGTGCAATAAAGTGTAACAAACAAACAAACAAACTAGTAATGTTTGCAGATGACACGTCACTTATTTTTAAAATTAAGAGACGAGAAAATGACCTTAAGGATACAAATAATCCTCTCTCTAAGGTAATAGGTATATTGGTTTACTTCTAATAACTTATTGTTAGATTAAAAAAAGACAAAATGTATAAAGTTCACACTACCAAATGTAGAAAAAGGTTGACAGCAATGTTATATTCATCATCATCATTCAGCCACAAGAGGACGACTGCTGGACATAGGCCTCCTCCATGGATTTCCAAAAAGACCGGTTGGAAGCGGCCTACATCCAGCGCCTTCCTGCCACTTGGATGAGGTCATCTGTTCATGTTGTGGCTGGTCGTCCTACGCTTCGCTTGCCGATATGTGGTCTCCATTCGAGAACTTTTTGGCCCCATCGGCCATCAGTTCTGCGTGCTATGTACCCCGCCCACTGCCATTTAAACTTACTAATCCGTTGGGCTATGTCGACGACTTTCGTTCGTCTATTTCTGATTTGATCTCGTAGAGAAATTCCGAGCATAGCCCTTTCCATAGCTCGTTGCGTGACCTTGAGCCTTCTTATGAGGCCCATAGTGAGAGACCACGTTTCAGTGCCATAAGTCATCACTGGTAACCATTATCGATGCTGGTAACACACACTGGTTGTATAATTTAGTCTTGAGCGATTGAGGTATATTAGACGAAAATACTTTTCTAAGTTTCCCGAATGCTGCCAGCCGAGTTGGATTCGACGATTGACCTCTTTCACGAAGTTGGACCGGCCTAGTTGGACTGTTTGTCCTAAGTAGACGTATTCGTTTACAACTTCGAGAGTCGAGTTCCCCAATGTTATTGGGGTGGGCACAACACGGGCGTTCGACATGACCTTCGTTTTGTCCATGTTCATTTTAAGGCCCACACGTTGGGAAACTCAACTGAGGTCTTCGAGCATTATGCCGAGGTCTTCCATCGCTACTATATCGTCGGCCATGCCGCCATGACTACTATATCGTCGGCAAATCGAAGGTACGTGATGTTATATTGGGGAATGATAAACTAGAACTTGTAGAAGAAACTAGGTAATTTCTAGCTTTAATGGGGTCCTCGCCATTGAGTTAAAGCGTTTAAGTATTGGCAAGTAGGCTTAGTTCTGCAGCATATGCAGTTAAAAGAATCCGGGAACTAACTGATGTCGCAACTGCTAGGCTTGTTTATTTTAGTTAGCTACATCAATAGTATTATGTCCTACGATATACCTACTACTTACTGTGGGGTTAAGCAGCAGACATTGAGACCATCTTGGTCCTGCAGAAGAGAGCCATCAAATTTATATAGAAGCTAGGCAGTAGAGATTCGTTAAGAGATTTCTTTAAAGAAACTAACATCCTAACAGTTGCTAGTCAGTATCTATGAAAATATTAGGTATGTACGATAGGAAAAATATCAGTAACTTTAAAACTGCAGGGAGCCAACACAATGTAAATACTAGAAATAGACATAAACTTTCGTTCCCAAAATTTAGGCTGGCAAATGTTAATACAGCCTTTATGGGCATGGTACACGTTTCTACAATAAGATGCCTGAGGATATAATAACCATGCCAGAATGTGGTTCAAAAAATGTGTAAAGCACAATTTGTGCCAAAAAAGCTACCTACTATAACATTAAGGATTATTTAGATGACAATGATGTCTGGAATTAAAGCCAGTTCAATGCATGAATTCCAGGCATTACAATATTTATATGAACTCTGTTAAGGACTTGAAAAGATTAATTTTGTAGTTTTTTTTTTGTCCATTTTTTCTCCGAAATGAAATACCTCTAGTTTAACTTGTACCTAACGTTAATTGGGTCGCAGTTTCTGTGGTACTTTGAATTTGAATAAAAAAATTCTGATTTGATTTGATATAACTGCCAGTTCCCATATAAGTGTATGTATACGTATGTGAAGCGGTGGTAGCCTGGTGGGTAGAACAATGGACTCGGAAGCGAGAGACCCAGGTTCGATTCCCAGTGCGGGCATGTACCTATTGAAGTTGTTACCTAGCAACAGAAGACTATGGCTTGTTGATTCTGTCAAGACAACGAAAAGAAAATACGTGTCTTATATTTTGTGAATGTTTTATTATTGTATTGTGTTTTAATAAAGTTGATTTGAGTAATACAAAGCTTCTGCTTCTGCGAAATCCACCACCTCCAAGTGGTTATGGGCCCAGACCCAGAAGTTTAAGAGAAATGGAGCTTTCAAAAATTCAAATTGTAAAACTTGACGGCCACAATTGGATATCATGGAAGTACCGGATGGTAGCCTTGCTGAGAGGTATGGACGGACTCATGGATATTGTGGAAGGTAAAACACAAAGTCCAGCTAGACCTGAAGAGGGAAGCGGAGACGCTGCAATAGAACAGTACAAAAGAAGTCTACGTGAATTTGTGAAGTTAGAGAGTACAGCCCTGCTCTTGATAACTAACAATGTGACAGACGAGACGCTTGGCAAAGTAATTAGATTGTCCACTCCGAAAGAAGTTTGGAATGAACTCCATAGATTATATGAGGGACCTAACGAGGGCCGTCTCTATGATATATGTTTGGACTTCTTCAAGCTTAAGAGGGATCCGTCAGATGACATGTCGACTCATGTATCGAAATTAAAGAACTTGTGGCATAGTTTGAAGGAAGAGTTACTAAAAGAAGAAAAGGTAGAGTTACCTGAAGTCCTCTTGATTTGTAAGATCCTTGATACGTTGCCTGAAACTTATTTCTCGTTCAAGTCGAGTTGGCTGTTAATGTCAAAGAAGGATAGGACAGTAGATATCATTACGAGCCAGTTGTGTGCACATGAAAAAGCGCTTAATGCTAAGATGGCTGATGCTGAATCAAGTGAGACAGCGCTTTATGTGAAGACAAATAAAAAGGTTGCTAAGGGATATGACCAAAGAGACCAAGGGACAAAGAAAAAGTACAAATGCTTTATTTGCAAGGAGCCTGGTCATCTTAAAAAGGATTGCCCAAAAACTGGGATCAAGGAGAAGGAAAATAAAGCTCATAGTTCTAACATGATGTTACTAATGGTGAATTCGACGGATTCTGGCAATGATCGTGATGATTGGTATGTGGACAACGGGGCCACTCACCATGTCACAATGCGAGGAGATCTGTTCCAAGATTTTGAACACTTTGGTGAAGTTCACACAGTAACTACGGCGGATGGAAACATGATTAAGGCTGTTGGGAAAGGCACAGTGCATGTAGAAGCCAATGTTAAAGGACGGATTGAGAACCTCTTTTTAAGAGATGTTTGGTATGTTCCCCAGATTAGCAAGAACCTCTTCTCTGTGCTTAGTTCACAGGATAAAAACCCTACGAGCGTATTTGAGTCGCGGGTTACAAATTGTTCCATGAAGATGAATGGTAGGATTGTTGTAACAGGAACAAGGCAAAGATATGGAGGTTTGTACAAAATAGAGTGCAAAGCCGTACGCCCTGCTGTTACAGTAAACTCAATTAACCATGGAGATACGCTCCAACTATACCATGAGCGATTGGGACACCAAGACAAGAAACATGTCAAACGATTGATAGAGAAGGAGCTAGGAGTAAAGACGTCAAACAGTGGAGAACTATGCGAAGGCTGTATCTTTGGGAAAGCGCACAGGCAACCATTTGGTGTTCGCGAAAAAGCTACGGTGCCTGGTGAGCGCATACACTCTGACGTCTGTGGTCCCTTCCCTGCAAGTATCTCGGGATATCGCTACTTCGTATTATTTAAAGATGAGTATACACGGTACAGGTATGTGTATTTTCTGAAAAATAAATCCGACGTCTATCAAAAGCTAAAACTGATGCTGTCTGAGGCTAAGAATGCGGGGCACAGTGTAAAGGAGCTTTTAAGTGACAATGGGGGTGAGTACGACAATAAAAGAGTACGAGATCTACTTGAACAGTCCGGAACAAAGCAGAGACTCATAATGCCGTACACCCCGGAACAAAATGGCTTTAGTGAAAGAGAGAACCGAACTCTTGTCGAATCTGCTAGAGCAATGATGCACGCGCATGAAGCAATTCCTCAAAATCTGTGGGCAGAGATGGTTAACACTGCTGTGTACATATTAAACAGAACAGGACCAACTTTGGTAGAACACAAGTCGCCTTATGAGCTTTGGCTAAACAGGAAGCCTCAAATAAAGCACTTGAGGATAATTGGCTCCAATTGCTATGCGCATGTTCCGAAGCAGAGGAGAAAGAAACTACATAAGAAGGCTACACGTTGTATTTTAATTGGCTACGACAATGATGACGGGTACAGACTCTGGAATCAAGAGCAGAATTCGCTGGTGAGGTCCAGAGATGTAGTCTTTAATGAAAAGGTGCTAGAGACTTCAATTCATGAACGAGACTCTAAGCCAGTCTGCGATCAGGAAAATGAGATTGAAGTAGTTCCTGTTAGAAGTAGTTTGACAAATAATGAAGAAAATGTTCCAGGTGTGTCCAACAGGGAAAGATTCGAAGAAACTGATGGTCGTGATATTGGAGTGGATGAAGAACATGTAAGTGTCGGTGAAGAGTTCCACGATGCTCACAACATTTTACCTGAACAATCTGTTGAATCGGGGGGGAATGTTGTTGATGGTGTAGACAATCATGTGGAACATGGACACGAACAAGATGATCACGAAGACGAGAACGTTGTGGATGGTCTACAAGATGATCATGAAGATGAGTTCCTGGAACGTATGATACTTCGTGACCGTTCTACGCTACGCCCTCCAGATCGATTCAAAGACTTTGTTCTGAATGTTATCATGGGATACAACGAGCCAACTTCGCATAAGGATGCGATTAGAAGCCCAGAGAAAGATCTATGGGAAAAAGCCATGGATAATGAGATTACATCTTTAAACGAAAATGACACGTGGAAGCTCGTAAGTCTGCCTAAGGGAAGAAAAGCTTTACCATGCAAGTGGGTATTTCGAGTAAAGATGAACGCTGATGGCTCTATTGATAAATACAAGGCAAGACTAGTCATTAAAGGTTTTTATCAGAAAAAAGGTGTAGACTATGAGCAGACATTTAGCCCGGTTACCAGAATGGGGACCGTTCGCTCTGTGCTTAGTGTAGCAGCTAGCGAAGGAATGGCGATGCTGCAGTTTGATGTCTCGACTGCCTTTTTATATGGCTCTCTGAATGAAGAGATTTTCATGAGACAACCGGAAGGTTACGACGACGGCTCTGGTCGAGTTTGTCTTTTACGGAAGAGTCTTTATGGGTTAAAGCAAGCACCTCGATGCTGGAACCGATGCATTTTAGACTTCTTCAAAGAGATTGGCTTCAAAACAAGTGAGGCGGATCCTTGCCTTTTGATAAGAGAGAAAGAATGTGGAAAAGTCATAGTGGCTTTATATGTGGATGACGGCCTGGTCGCTGGCTCCAGTCAGCAGCTGATAGACGAGTTTATAAAGGAGCTCAATGGCCGGTTCAAGATAACCACAAGACCTGCGTCCTATTTCCTTGGGATTGAGATAGAAAACAGAGGAGACGGTATTAAAATATTCCAAACGTCTTATGTACAGAAAATCCTGCGGAGATTCGGAATGGATGGATGTAAACCGGTCTCGACGCCGATTGTAAAAGAGAGTACATATAGCGAGAAGGTGGATATGACATACATGAAAAGTAACTACAGGCAAATCGTCGGCGCTTTAGCTTACTTGATGGTATGCACTAGACCTGATATTGCATATGCTGTTAGTATAGTCTCGCGAAGTCTGGAGAAACCAGAAGAAGCAGACTGCGTCCGACTGAAGCGCATAATGCGATATTTGCAATATACGCCAGACCTAGGTATCATGTACAAGAAGCATTATAAGGAAGGCATTTTGGAATGCTACAGTGATGCTGATCATGCCGGAGATATTAGCACTGGAAGATCCACCAGCGGAGTGCTGTGCATGTATGCAGGAGGAGCGATCTCGTGGTTAAGCCAAAGACAGGCAAGTGTCTCAATTTCAACTACGGAGGCTGAAATTGTAGCCGCAAGTGAAGCAGCCAGGGAAACTGTATGGCTGTCAAGGCTTTTAAGTGACCTTGTTACTCTCAAAAAGATTCCGTGCTTAAGAGTGGACAATGAAGCTGCAATAAGGCTAGCTGAAAATCCCGAGTTCCATCGACGGACTAAACATATTCGGGTACGGCATTTCTTTGTGAGAGAGTTGGTGACTAGCGGTGAGCTAAATGTAGATAAGGTAGCCAGTGAAGACCAGCTGGCAGATATTTTCACTAAGCCACTTGCAAGACCGAGGATCAGAAAGATCACAGAGCTCATAGGTCTTTGTTGAGAGGAGATATTGAAGTTGTTACCTAGCAACAGAAGACTATGGCTTGTTGATTCTGTCAAGACAACGAAAAGAAAATACGTGTCTTATATTTTGTGAATGTTTTATTATTGTATTGTGTTTTAATAAAGTTGATTTGAGTAATACAAAGCTTCTGCTTCTGCGAAATCCACCACCTCCAAGTGTACCTATGACGTACATCTGCGAATTTGTAGTAGCAATACCACTCGCTAACCGTGAAAGAAAACATCGTGAGGAAACCCGCGACTTGGTTGGCTCTGCACGCATTAACTTGTCTCTTTTGGGCTAGGCCGACTAAGCTGTCAGGATGGTATAGGTGCTGGGCAAGCTTACTCCATCTAAAACAATGTCCTAGGCACTGCAGCGTCAGAGTGGTCTCTTCACCCATCTAGTGTGAGTGAAGGTAGGACTGGCCGCTGTATAAATCTTCTCATTATCTATATGTGTATCAAAACCATCGATTCTGTTTCTCGCTTTATATTATTGTGTAAGTCAGCCAGCCTTCAGTGGCTTTTATTATCGAAGGAAGCGCCACCGGCAGCAGAGAATGGAACGTGCTATGTGTATGACGTCATTTCTGTTTTCGTGACAACTGTCAATCAAATTGTCCCATTGGTCTGTGCATCATATGACGCATTGCTGGTGTAATTTCTCGTATTTCCGTGAATAAGCGTTACAATTGTTCTCAATTATTGTAGCGAGCGGTGATTTAACTCTCTAAGGACATTTTTCGCAAGACGTCCCAAGGCGCTACCTACGAAATCATGTCCGGACAGCCGATTTACAATCCGGTAAGAGCTCTATTTGTTTAGCGGCTTTTAGACTACTTTGTGACAAACACGTCTCTGTGAGCGTCGCGGCAGCCTCTCAAGGACATGAGAATGATATTTGGGAGTGAATTAAGTCGATACATGGTCGGCAAACACTTAAATCACAAGGTTGTTCCTTGTAAAGGGTGAAAAATGTACAGGTAAGAGTTATTTGCGCTCCTTTTCCTTTACTGTCTGTTTAAAAATTAGATTGGTAAGTAAAGTTTGTATTTTCCTCGTGACGGGGATTCTCCGCGGTATTTTTACCGTCATAATATGGTTGTGATAAAAATATCAATTAAATTTTAAAAGTTAATGTACCTCCGACTGCATTGTATGCCTTGTTACTATGCGCTTCCAAGCATAGTGATGTAATACATAGAATCTGACTCTGAGTGAGTTTCTTTTGGTGATATCTTTAAAAATATCTTTTGGTACCTAAAAGATGCAACATGGTTGTAAACAAAACTGGACACTATCCTCAACCATTTTCAATAAACACATAATTGTACCTTCCATCACAATCATTAGGAATAAATAAAATTAAGTCACATCTCAAGGGATAGTTACGAAACAGCCCTTGTATCACGTAACTTTCCACTTTATTGGGTTAAGCATTTGGATGACTCCAAAGTGTCATCATATATTTGTATTTGACAGTACGGAGCAGGTTAAATCAGGCTACTCCTGCAGTGCAGGACAGTGAAATTTACAGATGAAAGATTTCTTTAAATTATTTTTTTGTCAATATTTCTGACTTTATGTGCTACAAGACGTAAATCTCTCGTCGGATTAGAAATAATAAAACAATGTTACTAGTAATTTTCAACCTTTCAAAAAATCATTGAGTTTTTGACCATCATTGTAGAAAAAACCGGCCAAGTGCGAGTCGGACTCGCGCACGAAGGGTTCCGTACCATTATCTATCACAACATTAGACAAAGATCGAGACAAGATAGATTAGGTAGAAACCATCAAAAAGTGTTTAACATTGATATTTAACGACATACATCTGGGCTGTGAAGGTTACATGGATGGCTGCTAGATTGCGGGAGCTGTCTTTAGACAACATTTGGATTGCGGGAGCTGTCTTTAGACAACATTTTATTTATGGGAGTACCTCTTAAATACTTATTTTATTCTGTTTCTGCTGTCTTAGCGGCAACAGAAATACATAAGCTGTTGAAATTTCAAATGTCTAGCTATCACGGTTCATCAGATACAGCCTGGTGACAGACAGCCAGAGAGACAGTGGAGCCTTAGTAATAGGGTCCTTGCACCTTACACCTTGGTTTATGGTACTCTAAAACGATATGACAACTTGACTGCGCGTGATCTTAAAAAAATTAAAAAATTAGTCCATAAACCAAAAATTTATTGCTAATTCAACAACATAGAGGCCGATTTAAAAAACAATATCTGATTTGTCTAGTATTAAATTTTTTAATGCCTCGATTTCCTGTACATTTAATCTGTTGTTAATTGCTTGTTAACATTTCAAGGTGTCTTTTTTATGGAGTTTTGACAGCTAGATTGTTAACGAGTTATTAACAACAGATTAAATGTACGAGAAACCGGGGACGAAACAGTCAAGGCAGTATTCGATATTAAAAATTAAAACAATAAAAACAAAATTAAGGTGCCTTTTATTCATGACACAGATTTTACAACTTAAACTTTCCTAAGCACTGCAAGTTAAGTTTAAGTGCAAAGTAAGTCATCATCATCATCATCATCATCAGCCATTTGACGCCCACTGCAGGACATAGGCCTCCCTCATGGTTTTCACAACCATGAGGGGTTTTGCCATAATCGCCACGCTTGGCAGGCCGGTTTGTGATCGCAGTATGCTGTTGGAATCTCAGGAAGACGCTGCTGCCCGTCTCCTGGTAATTGATTTCCTTAGTCGCCTTTTACGACATCCACGGAAGGAAATGGAGTGACGCTATTCTTAATCCGGCGCCACACGGAACTTTCACAAAGTATGTGAAACGGTTAAACTAATATAAAAGCCACAGATTTTTTTAATCAAAATAAAAAGAACATTTTTTTTTACAATAAATGCTCAACGTGACCACCACCAGCCCGTATGCACGCTCTACACCTTTTTATGAAAGGTCGCTTAAGGTGACGTGTGTAGCGACGCTCACGTATTGTCGTGGTAGATTGTTGGATTTTTCTTTTTAGATCTTGTAGGTTTTCCATTGGGCCCTTATAGACCAACTGTAGATCCCCAAAACAAGAAATCCAGGGGATTCAAAGCGGGTGAGCTTGGTGGTTCCGACGCGGCCAATCCATCTCTCTAGGTACCTTTCGTTCAAGTGATTTCTCACTTGCACGGTATAATGTGCAGGACAACCATCGTGTTGCAGCCACGATGTTCTCCGAATGTCATGTGGTACTTCTTCCAAGAGGCCGGGAAGGTAGTTTTGCAAAAAATGCAGGCAGTTATCCTCATTCAAGGCCTCTGGCAGCTCGAACGGTCCAATAATTTCTCCATAAGTTCACTTTGAACCCGTATTGAGATCGATCTTCTTTCTTGTTATGTGGATTCTCCAACTGCCAGCTATGGAGATAGTGCATGTTAATAAATCCGTCTTTTTGGCTTGTGGATTCGTCACTCCATAATATGGTAATAAACCAGTCGTTAGCTTCATTAATTTTTTGTAGCATTCTTCTGCAAAAAGCGACTCTTTGTGGGTAATCTCTCGGCTGCACGGTTGGCACACGCTGGACATGGTACGGATGAAATCCATGATCTTTTTTCAGTATTACTTGTACTCTGGACTTGTGCGTCGTTCAATTTCTCGTACCGGCGTAGTTGGATCAGCTTCTCTCTCTGCCAATACTTCATCTTCGCCTTCGAAACTCGGTCTTCCTTCGTGACTGCGACCAACGCCAGTTCCAGGAAATCTTCCCTCTGATAGCGCAACATGTAGTCTTCTAATAACACGGTGGTCAGCATGCCGAGCATTTGGATAACGATCCCTGTAGAGTGCAGCAGCTTGCCTCGAATTTCCATCACATAAACCGTAGAGGTTGTGCATGTTGGTGTATGCTGCCCGTCTTCTGGTAATTTATTTCCTTAGTCGCCTTCTACGACATCCACGGGAGTAAAAGGAGTGACGCTATTCTTAATCCGGCGCCACACGGAATAAAATAGCAAATTTTAGCTGATCTTATATGTGGCATGTATTTCGTGTCCATTTCGACCGATCCTGTGCCGAACTGGTCCAAATGGGCCTGGCAATTTGTTGGACATCATTATTGGATATTGCTATTATCTTACAACGTCTAAATAATCTTCTCTTCCTCACAGGTGATACCATGTGTGGAGCCAATCCTTGGCGGCGTTTACCCGGGCCGCATGATTCGGATCCAGGGTAACACCCCTCCTGGCTGTCAAAGGTCAGTATTTCTGCTTTTATAATCTAATATAAAAATATAAAAATACCGGCGTGTGTGCATGCAACGACTAATGAATGTTGAGGAAGCGAAAGTGATCTGCCAGGATCGTGGCAAGTGGCAGTCCCTTTGCCTACCCTCTGGGATACAGGCGTGAATTTATGTATGTAGTGTATATAAAAATCTCGTGTCACAATGATGGTTATCGAACTCCTCCGAAATGGCTTCACCAAATTTTATGATTTTTTTTTGTGTATATTTGCTAGGTCTGAGAATATGTCGTTGGGTAATTAATATGGCAAACCATCGTTTGCCGAGTCAGCCAGTAATAATATAAGCCTTTATTTCTTGACTATAAAACTATTTTTAAAGTATTGCTGTCGCAAACGTCAGGACTCCGATTCGATTTTGTGCGCACAATTAGGGCACTGGTTCCTCTGTGTCTCATGATCTGTGTAGCGGGAACCAACATAGAATAAACAATTTAAGAAATCATACAATACTAAAACTAAACGGTACTACGATTGCCGCCGTACATTTGTACAAATGGCCTTAGTCTGGGTGTATATCCTTGTTTTTGATGCCCTTGCCTGGTTACCATAGCACAGGGTATACTTGTTTGGGGCTAGTTTAAGTGATGGTGTTGTGTGGAAGTTATTATTATTATTACGACGCTTACTGATGTATAATGCAGCATATATTTATAGTTCCCACTGTAGCGCAAAGCCAATGATCGCACAGCGCTCAAAGAGAGAAAGTATGGGCCTAATCATCACACGTGCTTACCGCAGATTGGCAATTTCAAGCGCCAAGGTATGTGAACACCTCGGGCATTCAGGATTCCTAATTTTAGAATAACGAGCCGCAGTTGAATGGAACTGCGAGATCTATCAATGAATAATGATAACATGTATAGAAAGAAAGAAAGAAAGAGAAACATTTATTGCACCAACAGTCACACACACAAAGCACTAAACAAATCCGAAACAAAATGAACAGAAAACATCAATAGGAACAGAACACTTATATAAATACAAATTTATGCAGTGTTGTCGCGGTGTTTTTCCTTTGCTGCAAAAGGCAGCTAACTCGGCATTCGGCTGAGGGTGTGGGCCCTCAGCGCTGGTATAATTTTTTACCCCTGAAAAATAGCTGTTTACTCCCGCCTAGGGTAACCCAAGTTCCACGCAATCGTTAGTAGTTCTAAAGCCATTCCCGAAATAACGCAGGTTCGCGGTGAACCTGCAGTGCGGTCCCAACACGGATCCGCGCGATGACATCGCGCTCCACCTCAACTTCCGGTTCGTGGAGATGTGTGTGGTGCGCAACAATCTATCCTCAATGAACTGGGGGCACGAGGAGATCAGCGGCGGCATGCCGCTCGTCCCGGGCCAGCCTTTTGAGGCGCTGCTGCTTTGCGAACCGCAGAGCATCAAGGTAATTAAAAGACATGAATAAATTGCAGACAATCCCACTTCTGATGTCGGTATCAGAAGTGGGATACCTTCACTATGCTGGGTCAACTTTTGGGATTGGGTGCTGCAATCTCATACTTCAAAATCATAAAGTCAAAGTCAAAAATTGTTATTTAAGTTAACAAAATGTTTACTTAATGGACGTCAAAGCTGTTAGTTTCACAATTAATAGATTATGCGGAGAAGAAGCTAACAAAGTAACTCCACATTTATTCTTTTCAAAACAGGTTTGCTTAATTAACAGAGTTTTCAACTTAAAATTACACTACACTAAATACAATAGTTCCTGTTAACATTATTTAATATAGAAATTTAATACCTAGTTGACCAGACTAATTTAGAAATACGCAAGCATCTGCCAACTTTCCCATTGTTAAAAGTTGCTCAGGAACGATCTAACAGCAGTTCCACGTAATCGCAACAACCGAGTGAGAATATATGACGTGCTCTACACCTCATACATCATAAATTCCGGCTCGTGGACAATTGGAGATGTGCATTGCACCTGTCCTCGATGAACTGGGGACACGAGGAGATCGGCGGCAGCATGCCGCTTGTGCCGGGCCAGCCTTTTGAGGCGCTGCTGCTTTTTGAACCGCAGAGCATCAAGGTAATTCAATAAGTTGCAGACAAGGAGTGGAGATGTTAATCCCACTTCGGATGTCGGAATCAGAAGTGGGATTCCTTCACTACTGACAAACTGTGGCCCAACTTTTAGGATCGGCGCAACTCCGAAATGGATATTCATCTTGCCCCTGATGAAAGGACCCGAGCGCAGTCGGTACTTTGCACGACCGGACGGCGTCACCTTCTGCGAATTGGCCTGTATCATTCCGTCCAATAACAAATAAAACTCACATCCAGGTGGCGCTGAACGGCGTTCACTTCTGCGAGTTGGCTTATAGCATTCCATCCAGTAATAACTAACAAACTCATCCTCAGGTGGCGCTGAACGGCGTCACCTTCTGCGAGTTGGCCTGAATCATTCCGTCCAATAACAAATAAAACTCACATCCAGGTGGCGCTGAACGGCGTCCACTTCTGCGAGTTTGCGCACCGCGTGCCGTACCAGCGCATTTCTCACATGACCGTCGACGGGGACGTCAACGTTCAGTTCATCGGCTTCGAGGGCGCCGCGCCGCCGCAAGGGGGCGCCTATATGGTACGTGCACCTTTATTCTACGACTGCCCCAACGTAAGATAAGAATATTATTAATTTAATTCCGGAGTCACTTACATGAATTTTTGTCGAAAGAGTCCGACCAGGTTTCGCCCTGGCGAGTAGAGACGGAGCTCGACTTATTGAATTATTTTCGCTTGCTCGTCTCTGACGAGTCAGAAGTCAGAGACGAGCAACCGAGCTCCGTCTCTACTCTTCGGATAAGAGCGAAACTTGATCGGACTGTCCCGGCAAAAATTCAAGTAAGTGATTGCGGAATTAAGTTAATAATCTGTAGTGCTTACAAAAGGTTTAGTTTAAAAAAAGATAAGAATATTCTTTATTGTACACCAAAGTCCGAGGTCAGACCACCAACTTTTCTTGGTCTTGAAAGAGTATTCATAACGTTTACCGGATACGAAAGTGGCCGCAATTATCCGACTAAACAGTCGTACAATGCTGACATAAAAGTTGTGTGCTAACCACAAGATAACGTTAAAACGACTATTTGAATTTGCGTCAGACCATGGCGCTTTTAGGATCTTTTTTCCTTTGATTGCCTGAAAAAAATTGAGTGAAAAAAAAGGCGTGCTATTTCATTTGGCAGATCTACCTTGCCGATAATTTTCGTCTCAAATAGCGCTTAAATCAACTGGGAAATTAAATTCTACGATAAAGTACCTCTATGAATACTAATGGCTTTTTGCGTTTATCAGTATTTTTTTTATTTTAAATGCTTTGTCACCACACAAGCTTTGTGGCATCATTGTACGACTGTTTAGCCGGATAATTTACTTTCGCACCCGGTAAACGTTATCAATACTCTTACAAGACCACCTTATTCGACAAAAAATGTTATGTATTTTTTTTATAGGGAGTTTATTTTATTGCAGTAATAAATTTTTTACAGTGCGAAGTAGCATTATTTATGCTATTTTTTAAGTGATTTCAATTATTAGAGCGCATGTAATCTGTAGAATTCTAAATGGTCCGATCGGACAAACATAACAATGGTTGGAATTGTACTTTTCAAGGTCATAATCTCACAGGTCCCGTTACTTAAATCCTTCTTCAGTTTCAGGTCCTACCACCCAAGGATTCCTTTTCCGCCTTTCCTCCACCACCTCCGCCCATTATGGTTAACGAATACTTTATTTTATTACCTTCATTCCGGGTTCACTTACTCGATTTTTGTCGGAGGAGTCCGAGTCCGAAACCTGGTCGAACTGTTCCGACGAAAAATCAAGCAAGTAAGTGAATCCGGAATTCAGCTAATAATGTGTAGTGCTCACGAAACTTTTAGTCCGATACTACTTTATATGATGGTTTAGCCTCTGTATTGTATCGCAAATAGAAATAGTTATCCCGTTTGTTTAGTTTATTACGTCAGTTGACCACACCACTGGATAGAACAACATGTACTTTACATTTAAGGGGCGAAAAAAGTGCTAACTAACGCCACCGATAGAAAAATCACATCTTTATTTATAATACGTTTTTGCAAAAAGTGAACATAATTAATCTCAATAATAGTGATAACTATTTCTAGAACCTAGCCTAGAATTTAAGGCCAACAACCTAGGACTTTAACATTGAAGTTTCTTTTTCCTTTCTGTAAAATAAATTATATAAAATAAATTATAATTATATTTGGTATAAACTGTCTCTTGTATTCCGAAGGGGTAAGCAGAGCACAGGGTTTGTCCTCAGGGTTTGCCACAAATGAGATTTTAGACAGTTTTGAATACCTAGTTGAGACCTCAGATTAAGTTGAGACAAATCTGAAATAGTTCCATAGTCTGTGGACCGTCCACAGACTATGCAAAAAAAAAAACGATAAGGAAAAAGTTAATCTGACCAAAGAGTTACAACGTTAATATATTTTTATATGTGGCGTTGAGCTACCTATCGATCCGATCACAGATTAGAGTTTTTTGATTTGATCATGTTCTAATTTTTGTCATTTTATTTTGTAATGTTTTGACAGTTTCATCAGAGTTCCTTCCAATAAATTGTGATTATAGTTCGTAAAAAAAGTAAAGAACAGTCATGTGGAAGTCTTGCAGTGGTAGGAGCTTTTGAAAGCCGGGCCAGTGGTAGAAATGAACGTAAGTCAAACTGGGAGAATTCCTCTCTATCTGGGAGAGTCTCCGGCTAGAATAAAATATAAGTTATATAAGAAAATTCTTGGGTATTTTGGTTATGCGACAAGACGGCCGGTGGACTAAGGTAGCCACTGAGTGGTGGCCAAGAACGAGTCGACGGTCGGTGGGCAGACCACCAGCCCGGTGGACCGACGACATTGTGATAGCGGCCGGGAAACGGACGAGTTGAGTGAAAGAGAAGAGGAGAAAAGAGGAGCAAAGAGCTCATTAGTGGGCTCACAGCCAACCCGCCCCCAAGTTTACCCACCAACCGGCTCTGTTTATGGGCTGATTGGTTGGTGGGTAAAGTAAAGATACACAAGAACAGAATATTAAATAAACATACATAGATAAACTCACGCCTGTATCCCAGAGGGGTAGTCAGGGACCAGCGACTGCCACTTGCCATGATCCTGACAGATCACTTTCGCTTCCTCAACATTCATTAGTCGTTGCATGCACGCACGTCCCAGGCGGACAAACTTCGGCCAAATAGGGGATGTATAAGCAAAGGGCAAGTTGAAAAGTACCCGAAACCGGCGTGCGTGCATGCAGCGACTAATATTAAATAAACTTCACATAGAAAGGAAAATTGCGTGCCAAAGCGAAATTTTCCTGAAACGAAAAAAAAAAACTAGTTATTGGCCGAATTCGCCACACATAGGGTTGCCAAACGTACTATAATAATACAGTACTAGCATTTCCCGCGACTACGTTCGCATGGTAAACGGATTAGTCCTATAGCCTATGTCCACCCTGAAGGTCTAGTTTAAAATGGACTTTCTGGGTCGAAAATTCGAAGTATTTAAATACTGGTGAAAGAATTTTCGAAACCGAGATTACCCCCTATATACAATCTTACAAACATAATATATACAAACTTTTCCTCTTTATAATATTAGCGTTGATTACCCCCTATACACAAACTTACAAACATATAAACATGCAAACTTTTCCTCGTTATAGTATTGGCGTAGATGTCGATTGGTCAAAAGGTAAAGTTATTGTGTTGCGTGGAAGTTATTATTGTCACACACAAACTATTCGAATTCTGTTTGTTTCACTATTGATTTATAAAAAAATCGAGCTTAAATATAAACTGCGCTAACACGCATTTTATTTGCAGCAACCGCAGCACCAACAGCCGCAGTACGGCGCCCCGCCCGCGTACGGCGCCCCCGCCTACGGCGCCCCGCAGGGTGAGTGCGCCTGTTATTGGCCTGCTGGAATTATTTATTAATATAATAATGAAGTTGTTGTATCAAGCGCCTTCGGAGTCAGGTTGAACTCGAGACTCGCGATGGTCACACATAGTAATATATTAAACGGGTCTAACCGCGATTATTTGTTAGGTATTTAATAACCTTTGATTCCCGACGTTTCGGCAACGTTGCAGCTGCCGTGGTCACGGGTAGACTGAAGTGGCGAGTACATCGGGAATCAAAAGTAATTAAATTTTACGTAATAAATAATCGCGGTTAGATCCCGTTTAATATATTACTATGTGTGAGAACAGAAATGGCTTGTGTTTGTGTATTTTTAAAACATTACAAATACATATTTTTTTTAAATATATGTTCGTGTGGGGCAGATTACTTTTGAGCGGGAGAAGTTGTATAGCCGTTCTCGATTTGCGTTTAGAGAAGGCTGAAGGCTGCTGTTGCCTCTAGCGTCTGTCTCGCTTGCACATTCTAACGTTCTTAATGATTGTAAATGAGTTCTATTTTGACAAATGGGGTCTTAAGCAGTGCTAGAAAGTAAACAAGGTACATTTTAGAAATAATTATGCTAGCGTATAGTTGTTTTTGATAACGGAAACTGGCCACCAAAATTATGAACTTCTTGAGCCATGTTTCTCTATCAAAAATGAACTAGGTATGTGAAAATTTAAATATTTCTAAATTGCCTTTTAATTCTATTATCGATGCAGTGACGACTCAGACCACATTTGACAAAAGTATGCTCATTAATTTACAGTCTTTTAAAATGTGACTATGTGCGATCGGGAGATGTAAAAGCAACCTTGTGGCTTCATTTGATGTATTCGAATATTCCGTGTCTGTGTTGTAGTTGTGGAGCAATGGGGAACTTGCGTCTACCTTAGATTGGAGTGACTTTGCTTTTATACCATAGAAATCATATAAAAACCTACGAAAAATTTAAAAAAAATACAAACAAAAATTTAAGCGAAAAATAAAGTTACTCTAATAAAATAAAAGTTATAAGATTTCGTTTTGTCATTGAATTCTAAACGATTTCTTATAAGGGTGTACATGTATAAAAACATGATTGTACAAGATAACTCAAATATTGATAAACGCTTCATACATTATAAGCGTTACGTTAGGGAGTGACGTCATAGTCTAAGGTCGATTTGTATGGCGCGTTTTAGTTGGTACTAACACGTGACTATTTTGACTTTTCGACTGGTTATATTATAAAAAGTATTAGTCGTAGAGAAAACAAAAATACCAAGTTTATTTATCTTTTAACGTTTTAACATTTTTTAATACAAGTTCTCCATTGTGTACAATACACATAATGATTGGTATGTCTAACGAAAGCTCCTACCTCGGGCGCCGTAACGGCAAGTCCTAAGAAAGCAAATAAATGTGTAATCGTGAATGTGTTCTCTAAATTAACATTACTAACAGATGTAGGTACTAACTGGTCTATACTATGAGCTTATGAAAATACATACCTTCTCAAGCGTATGTAAAACAATAACGGGACGTTTTTTTTCTTCTTTTTTTAAATTTAGACGCATGCTTTACGCTTATTTTGATTATTGGCTTTTATAAAATAAAAATATTTTCATTTAAGTAAATGTATTTTATTTTTAATACTTTGTCGAAATTATAAACAAAAACAATACTTTTGTAAAAAGTACGTGAAGTGCCTGAATCCGTTTGCTTTGAAGGTGAGTATGATATTTTGTGAATAATTCTTGTTATTTATTGTATGTTACTCACCATACCAAATTTTGTACATACCTAACACAACTTTTTATTAATCCACAAATACATAACTCTATGTAAGTTCTATATATTTCTAAACGTGTGCTGTGGGTTTTGTCAATAAAAAAAATAAAATGAGTATAAGCCACTAAGTTAATTTTATACTAAACTCTATACCGGGTGTAAAAAACGTACATATACATCCAAAAATGGGGTGTGCTACGAACAACTTTTGCAGTGAGATAACTTTTGGAATTAATAAATTAATATTAGTTGTTCCATACCAAAGCATGCCTGCGGCATTAAAATGTGTTGAATTATGGAACAGTTGACGAATATTAACGAATAAAACTCCCCATTTTCGAATGTATACGGGGTTTTGTTACTCCCTGTGTATTTTTGCTGCAATGCGGTGATTTACTAACACACTATTGCATTTGGCTTGTCTTGGATTGATTATTTGGAATGACTAACGTTAGCAGTTAATAATATCTAACGATGCATTAACACAGAATACTGTTCCAAATAAAAAAAAATTAAGTATCCACACAATTACTTTTACATTTATAATATTTGACAAAATGAGTTTAACTATCATTACTTTATTGGAATCATGATGAGACGTCAAGTTATAATTTCACAGAAACTGCAACTGCAAACTTATGTACAGACAAAAATACCCCATGAATTTGAACATTGTTTAGTATTTTTATGGTAATACATAAGCAGCCTATATACGTCCCACTGTAGGGCACAGGCCTTCTCTCAGGGAGAGAGTATGGGCTTAAACACCACGCGTGCCCACCGCGGATTGGTGATTTTAAGCGCTGAGGTATGTGAATAGCTCAGACACTCAGGTTTCCTTACGATGTTTTCCTTCACCGTTAGCGAGTGCTATTGCTACTATAACTTCACAATTAATGTAGATAACTTAGAAAACAAAGTCATAGGTACATGCCCGCACTGGGTATCGAACCTGGGTCTCTCGCTTCTGAGTCCACTGTTCTGCCCACTAGGCTACCACCGCTTTTTATTATAGTAATATATGCCTGCTTTGCAATATACGCTAAAAAAGATATATTACTTTAACTCTTAGTTTCTAATTTGGAATTTTCTCGAATGAATTACTTAAATATTATGTCGATTTTTGACGCCCTCGTTGGTCTAGCGCTTAACGCGCGCGGCTACCAAAAAAGAGGTTCGATTCCCACAGGACGCCGCCGTACTGGATTTGCACAAACGGCCTCAGTCTGGGTGTGTTTCCATAACTGTTTGGTTACCATAGCACAGGGTATACCTTGTTTGGGACCAGAACAGCTGATTGTGTTATGTGGAAGTCCTTTTTTTTCCAAAAAACTTTGACTATCCCTTAACCTCACTTTATTTAATCAGAAACCGCAAGTTTGAGTTTCTGACCGTTAAAACTTAAATTTCGCGACCATAAGAGGTGGTCGCTTTAAACGAAGCGATGTTTCAGTTAAACTTCTGACCGTTTTTTAATGGAATTACTTACAGCACTAACAATACTAACATTTTGTTTAGTACATATGACTATTGTACCTATGACTTTGTTAATTTCAAAGTTATGTACATCTGCGAATTTGTAGTAGCAATGCCACACGCTAACGTGTTAATTTGTCCCAATAAATGTCTTTCTTCTTCTTCTTCTTCTTCTTCTAACGGTGAAGGAAAACCTGGTGAGGAAACCCGCGGCTTGGTTGGCTCCGCACGTATTGACTTGACTTTCCTGTGGACTAGGCCGACTAAGCTGTCAGGTTGGTACAGATGCTGGGCAAGCCTACTCCATCTAAAAAACCATGTCCCTCGCGGCTGCAGCGTCCGAGTGGTCCCTTCACCCATCTAGTGTAAGTGAAGGTGCCACTGGACGCTTTATAAATCATCTCATTACGTAGATGCAAAGGCCAGAGCTTTTTTTTAAGACTATTTTATAATTTTTCTCTGTCGCAGGTTTCTACTAAGTTGTGCGCTTCGGTTGACGAAAGTACCAGCAATTTTTAGGTAGAGTAGTTTTCATTTTTATAAACTATTAAGGTTGCTGTGCCACCTGACATGCTGTGTCGCTCGCACATTTAATAATTTTTAATGATTGGAATAAAATGAGTTAGGTACTTTTGATAACTGTGGTCTGAGGGTTTGATAGATAATAAATTCACGGACATTCAAGACATATTTTTTTCTAATCCTCTACCTAATTTTTGGTTAAGATTTGATGCTGAAATTAATAATTTTGGCAACAACTCTTTATTAAAACATTAGTATAGAAAAACAAAAATGTATTTAAAATGTCCGTAATTTTATATCAAACCGTCCGACCACATTTATCATAAGTATACAATTTTTTTTCTAATCACTAAAAAATTGTGCAAAAAAATTGTGCGAGCGATGATGGCATGAGAGACGTAAGGATGCTATTTATGTGCATTTGCTAGATTGTGTTCCTTACTTTTGAACCCTACGTTCGTACACGAATACTTTGTTTATCTACTGTCAACGGCTTCCTTAGTCGACCAAATAAACTTGTTGGTGCACGAGAAACCAGAGGTGAATCTTCTTTAGAGTAACTTTCTTCTGCGTTACTTTGAATAGAATATTTCATATTCTTTTTGTTGCACTAACCCGTGCTGAGGACAATTTTAAAAACCTATTTAGAGGCTAAAAATTTCACCCATGCCGGGACTTGAACCCGCGACCTCTGGCTAACTGTGCCAGCGCTCTCTCAACTGAGCTAATGGGCAAGTGCAGGCATCGGCGAAATTTCGAGCCTCTTTACAAACTTCTCTGTATTACGTACAGGCAGCGATATCTGGCCGATGCAAAAACCTAACTGCGAAGTGGGTTACTCGGGGCTGTAAGTGATGTAAATTGCTTCGGCCAGATGTCGCTGCCTGTACGTAATACAGAGAAGTTTGTAAAGAGGCTCGAAATGTCACTGATGCCTGCACTTGCCCATTAGCTCAGTTGGGAGAGCGCTGGCACAGTTAGCCAGAGGTCGCGGGTTCAAGTCCCGGCATAGGTGGAATTTTTAGCCTCTAAATAGGTTTTTAGAATATTTTAGCGATCCAAATACCTACTGTGTTTTTTTGCACTATACAAAAGATGGAAATTAAAGTTCAGAATCCCTAACACAAATCAGCAGCCAGACGATTGTATACATTAATCCGGAGTATTAATCTAGAAATATTTGTTATAAAATTTCAAGTGCGTAACTAAACTAATAAAACGTTTGTTTTTGACATTTTTTAAATCGTTGACATGTTTTAAAGAATGCGATTTGTAAACAAATTACACTCGCTCACAACACAGGCCTGGCCTAGTGTGGGGACTGACGCAATTGTGTAACCCTCTCAAAATTGAACAAAACCATTATTACATTATAAAGTACAACTGTGTCTTCTCATTATCTACCCAGTTAAAAAAAAATAGAACCTGTACTTGTACCGAATGATACCTTAATTGATTGATTTTTGATTTGATAACTTTTTTAATGTTACGTATAGCATATTTTATTTTCTTTTTCAGGTGCCTTGTAAATACCTGTTATACTAAGGTTGGCCCGACAAATCTCATGCTCCCATCACCCGTTACGAATTTACCTGGACGAAGCTATTTGTTGAATGTTGTGTTTATCTGATGTTGTTTATGATTAAGAATACCGTGAATTCAATTACATTCATACTATATGTACGGTGTTGGTCCTTTGATTAAAGCGTAAATTGCCAAAGATGTAACAATAAATTTACATTTCGAAACGCATAGAAACGTTCTGCGATAATTATTCGTTTGAATTTAACTGTAAATCTTAGGAGGACCAAAATCAGTGCAGCAACCCTAATAGCTTTTAAGGTTTTTTTTCACGTTTGTCATAATAATATTTCACTTTTGAAAAGTTGAATAGTTATTTACTAACCCAATTACTACTTATTACCAATGCAAATAACGCAAAAAGTGCATTTTGACTGTTAAATTAGGTTGTTAAAAAAATTTTTGTTCTCATTGACAACTATAAATTATCGAATAAAAAATATTTATCGAATACTTAAATACTCGAATTTAAGTATTCGATAATTATTTTTTACGCGCTTACGCATAAAATTGTGAATAACTATGTTTATTGCATTTATTGTAAAGAAAACTTGTATTTTATAATAATTAAATCAAACTGAAAATGTTGTTCCAATATTGCATTGTAATGTAATAAATCTATTATTTTACAATGTCGTTTTATTTTTAGAGTTCCTTAAAATATTTTATATTGAGTGAGCGTAGCAGATGAAAATAAGGAATTAAAGCATACAGTAAAACAATTTTTTTTAAGGTAGCCTATGTTCGTCCCACTGCAGGGCACAGGCCTTCTATGGGCTTACTTACCACGCGTGCCCACCGCGGATTGGTAATTTCAAGCCCTGAGGTACACCTCAGGCACTCAGGTTTCCTCACGATGTATTCCTTTACGGTTAGCGAGTGGCATTGTTACTGCAACTTCACAAAGGTACGTAACTTAGAAAACAAAGTCATTTGTCATTGGATTCGAACCCATGACCCCCCGAATGAGAAAAAACAAGAATAACGGTATTTTTTTATAAAGACACGACTCCTTGAAGCACTCAGAGGTAGTTTAGTCGGTTTTTTCACAGTAATAGTTGTTTGTATTGACGAGTAAGATCCCCTGTTTTCGGATATACCCGGATTTAGTTACATCCTTTATCCGCTGCTCTTACGTCTCTCATGATAAGTAGTGATAGAGAAAAAACCGGCCAAGTGCGTGTCGGTCTCGCGCACGAAGGGTTCCGTACCATTATCTATACAACATAGACACAAAGATCGAGAAAAAACGGCAACTAGTCACGTTTGTAGTATAGGAGCCCCCCTTAAATATTTATTTTATTTATTTTTGAAGCGAATACAGAATTAAATATTCTGTGAATATTTCAAGCGTCTACCTGTTGCCATTATTAATATAGAGCTAAAAACGCAAAAAATACGTTTGTTGTATGGGAGCCCCCGTTAAATATTTATTTTATCCTGTTTCATTATTTGTTGTTATAGCGGCAAAAGAAATACATGATCTGTGAAAATTTCAACTGCCTAGCTATCACGGTTCATGAGATACAGCCTGGTGACAGACAGACAGACGGACAGTGAAGTCTTAGTAATAGGGTCCCGTTTTGGGCACCCTTCCCTTGGGTACGGAACCCTAAAAAGATGTATACTTTTGATAAATGTGGTCTGAGGGTTTTTCTAAGTATAGGACAGTTCTGATACAGAAAACTTGTTTCCAAAATTATTAATTTTTGTATCAATCTTTCTCATTAAAAAACTAGGTACAGGATAGGAAAATATGTCTTGAATATTCGTAATTTTATTATCTATCAAACCCTCCGACCACATTTATCAGAAGTATACTGAATTACCAGAAGACGGGCTGCAGCGTCTTCCTGAGATTCCAACCATATAGGTACCTACTGGGATCGCCAACCCGCCTGCGAAGCGTGGCGAGGAGGGAGGCCTATGTCCTGCAGTGGGCGTTAAACGGCTGATGATGATGATACTAATTTATTTACGGCTGACTTGGGGACACCCGCAAGTCAGGTGTAACAGCCACCTTAAGGGGATCCACTGGGTTAACTAGCGCCACAGAAGGAAACAAAATCATATTTGTTCTCCAGATCGTTTTTGCAAAAAGTGTCTGTACAATCTCTCAATCGTGCTAACAGCGATTTTTATGACCCACGACAATGAACCTAGGATCACGAACCTGGGACTAGATGGCATTTATGCGAAAAACTGCCGTTTCTGGCGTTAATGCTATCTAGTCCTAGGTTTTTGGGCCTTAGGTTCAGGGCCGTGGGTTCTAAAAATCACTATTAACATGACTGAGGGATTGTACAGACACTCTTTGCAAATTCGATCTGTAAAAAATAAAAACCGACTTCGAAACACTACAGCACTAAAAAGTTAGAAATAATTTAAATAATTAGAAGTATTTATACATGTAGGTGCCGGTGCCCAAAATATATGTGCTGTTCTTGAAACTGGGCACCGACTACAAATTATACTTCTACAATACCTACATGCATAAATACTTCAAATTATTTAAATTATTTCTAACCTTTTTAGTGCTGTAGTGTTTCGAAGTCGGTTTTTATTTTTTATTTAAAAAAAATATTTTTCAATTTTTATTGGGGGAGCGGGAGAAAAATAAATAAGTCCC
Organism: Yponomeuta malinellus; assembly: GCA_947308005.1. Lineage (NCBI taxonomy): Eukaryota > Metazoa > Arthropoda > Insecta > Lepidoptera > Yponomeutidae > Yponomeuta > Yponomeuta malinellus. The sequence continues at coordinate 4,190,711 of OX371022.1, forward strand.
TTATAACCATAATTTACCCTAATTTGTTGCTTTAAAATTTGATGTTCTAAATGTCCATCTCCGAAAGTCTTCACCAGAACATCACCAAATTAACTTGGGACTACTTTTACGCTATTTTATCAAACATACGGATATTACTAAAGGATGAGCCCCATTAGGGCTTATTTACTGCTGTCCATTGAAGAGTTCTGTTCTCCATCTGTGAAAGTCTCCATCAGATCTTCACAAAATTGGGATCAATGGGACGTTATACCTGTTCGAACAAAAAAAGAATTGTCGAAATCGGTTGAGATTTGACGGAGTTATGGAGGAACATAGCCAAATAAAAAAAAATAAAAAAATACTCGTCGAATTGATAACCTAACCTCCTTTTTTGAAGTCGGTTAAAAAGGATAGGTATGATTATTTACTGCTGTCCATTGAAGAGTTCCGTTCTCCATCTCTGAAAGTCTCCATCAGATCTTCACAAATTAAAATGGGATCAATGGGACGTTATACCTGTTCGAACAAAAAAAGAATTGTCGAAATCGGTTGAGATTTGACGGAGTTATGGAGGAACATAGCCAAATAAAAAAAAATAAAAAAATACTCGTCGAATTGATAACCTAACCTCCTTTTTTGAAGTCGGTTAAAAAGGATATGATAATTTTTTCCTCGGTGTCGCTAGTTACTCACTGGAGCCCTTTAACCTCCTCAGTCCTGACCTTGAAAATAACAATGGATTTCGATTGTTACTTTCAAGTTCAGGACTGAGGAGGTTAAGGTAATTAATTTGTGGCACCCGAGGTTGCGCCGCCGGTGCTAATAACTCTATGGTTGTTTTAATTTGTTACAGGCGGTTATGGATACGGGGCACCGCCACAGGTATGTCTGATCGTGTTTTAGATTTTTAGTACCGTTCGATAGATTAACTTGTCCTAAATCTTAAAAACCTATTTGGCACGGGTTAGTGCAACAAAAAAAAAAAGAAGAATATAATTCGCAGACTATTTTTTTTCTTGATGGCTGAATCAAAAACCATTTCGAGATTAACATCTAAGTAACCATATTTTCTATATTTAAGATAAATATTAAGGAAGATGAGCGTTATTTTTGCCAAAAAACAATAACCTTCATTTGACCTTCTGATGACGTCACATTTTAAAATAAACATAACATATGGCAACACTACGTTACTTAAAAAAAGGACTTGCTGCCATAACTGTCATATGCATATCATTTCCTTGTCTGTGAAAAAAACGTCTGTGACAGCAAATCACAGAAACAAAGTGTGACAGTTTGCGCGACGTTTCGGCGTGTGCACTCGAAAAATATGACGTCACCCTTTCAAATATTTTAAATAAATAATTTATAATAATAAACTTAACAAATCGCTGAAAAGATGAAATTAGTCTCTAGAAATTACTTCTGCTTTAAGAAAAAAATATAAAATAAGATCAAAATAAAAAATATACTGCCCGAATTGTCCTAAATTGCATAGAGAATTTTTTCGGTGGCTTTGTGATAAAGTTATATATCGTGTAGCCTATTTACGTTCCACTGTAGGGCATAGGCCTTCTCTCAGAGAGAGAGAGAGAGAGAGAGAGAAATCTAAAGGACCTTTTCAAGGTCACAATCTAATAGGGCGTGCTCACCGCGGATTGGCAATTTCAAGGGCTGAGGCACCTGAGGCACTCTGGCTTCCTCACGACGGTTTCCTTCGCCGATAGCGATTGGTATTGCTACAACAAATTACAAGTCATTGGTAGATATCTACATGCCGGGATTCGAACCGAGGCCGGCATTATCCCCGCTGTGCTGTCACCGCTCTTCTTTTATAATTTTTATTTTATTTGTCGCTTCTTTTATAATTTTTATTTTATTTGTAGTTTTAAAAACCTATTTAGAGGCTAAAAATTCCACCCATGCCGGGACTTGAACCCGCGACCTCTGGCTCACCGTGCCGGCTCTCCCAACTGAGCTAATGGGCAAGTGCAAGCATCGATGAAATTTCGTGCCTCTTTACAAACTTCTCTGTCAGTTAATTGGGTATTTGACACAATATCAAATGAGTTACTTTTAAAACGGAATTTGGTATGAAAATACTGGCTTAAGGCGTCACATTTCAGAGCACTCTTTTTATGTTTAATCTATTTAAAAATTGTAATATCTAGTAATTGACTAAAAGAGATACATTTTCCGAGATATTTTGTAATTTTTGTTTTAATCGAGCATATGAAATAATTTATTGGTGATCGTGTCAGATACCGTATTGCTAACGAGTCCTTTTGAAACTCAAAAGGTGGACGGTGAATGCCTCGATGGGGTGCAAAGGTAGGACGCCCACCAGCTCGCTGGACCGACGATCTGAGACATCTATGATGGGGATGACCGGGTGGCGTGCCTTAGGGGAGGCCTCTGTCCAGCAGTAGACGAGCGAGGGCTGATGGAATGATTTCAGTTAACATAACTCTATCTAATAGAACCTCTAGGCGATTTATGACGAGACCCCTTTGTTCCTTTACCCGTCTAATACTAACGAAAAAAATTTTAATTGAACAAAGACATTATAATTATATACTTTATTGCACACGAAACATTGAACAGGACATTACATAAAAAATAGCATGTACAAAGGCGTGCTTGTACGTAATGTATTTGAAATAAATATCTATTTTTAAGGGTTGGTCTAATAGAACACATTGTGATACTAAGAAATTAAATTATTAAGGTGATCGTAACTATTAAAAGTGATTGACTTTTATTTTAATTTAATAATAATAATGAAAATTATTTATTTCCAGTAACTTCAAAAATTAAATAAAATAAAATTATATACAAATCAAGAACGAAATTAAAAAACATATTGAATTAATAATTAAATGTCGGGACTAACATGAAATTTAAATTATATTATTATTGAATTTGACTGATGAAATGGTTAGGAGTTAGGCTCCCGCATTGCCATGGCCATGATAGTGCCAATGTGGCAAACATTTATTTTCAAAATAGATAAATTATTTTGTTGTAATTATTTTACATCAACATTTTTGCAAATTCAAAGTGTCTTTTTGACGTTCAAGAATGGTTTTTTTTTCTATTTCCAGCCGTGTGGTTAAGTCGAAAAAGTTTTTTGCATTTCTTTGATTTATTTCTTTGGGTGCCACTCAAGTATTACGTAAGCGCTATAGCGGAGCGGGGCGGGTCTTAGCTTTGCTTATTTTTTATGACATGGGGTTGTACGCTGCGCAGGCGCTTCGATTTTGCTTTGAACACTTGTCTGTCACTTGAAAACCAAACGCATTTTCAGGGTTTCCCAATGGATACGGATACGTTTAGGTACTCTGTTAGAATCGTCAGGTTAGAACCGAGTAGGGGAATTACCGCGCGCTAATCACTTGTATTCATTTCTTCCGCCAATGTATGGTTTCTTTTCGGTACGATTGACGATTTAAATACATTAAAATAAAAATGCATATGCCAATGTTTACGTAAGCACGGGAGGGGGTGGGGGGTAAGAGCTTTGCTTGCTTTTGGAGGGGGGGTAAATCTGCGTAAAATGTCGTAAATCTGCTCATGTAATACTTGAACGGCCCCTTGTAACGAAAATTCCAATAGTAGTTTCCACTTAGGGTATCCCTGCAATAGTTTTTAGTTTCATCTCATTGTAGGTATCTACAATATGTTATTGAAATAAGGCAAATCCTCGCGACACGGGAATATTTTTTTTATTTGTATTTCAACACGATTCCCATGTTAGGCCTGACAAAACAATTTACACATTTGAAAATTGTTGTTCGTACAAAAATAAAAATTGAGAGTTGCAACTTTTTTCTTATTGGAAGTTGTTTAATTTAACGCTTATTTGCAAATCCTTTTCTACGGAGTTCAATATCGACGCCCATGAATATGTTAAAAAGAAGAACTTTCCCGGTAGTGAGGATTTATTTTGCATTGTTTCAATGTACAAAGAAAAACGCACCTATCCGCGCCGAACGAATCGATTTCATAAAAAAATTCTACCAAACCTTGCTCTCTGCCTACCCCTCCAGGATACAGGCGTGAGTTTATCTAAGTAGTAGATAATAATAAAAACGTTTCGTTCGGCTCGCATAGGGTTAGGTTCATCTGTATTAGCTTAGTAACTCTGCGACACAGACTTAGATATTATGTTGTTATGTATGAAAATACGAATCCACTAAAACACGTGTTCTGTGGTAGAGGGAACGACCAACGGCATATGAAGAGTGTGTTAAGGAATCGTATTTTAATAAATAAAACTGTTGAAAGTCTACAGGGTGATTTCGAATTCGTTCACCGCATTTTGGGGAATGTTCTTTTCATTGTGAAAAACAGTATTATTAATGATTTGTCAGCCATGGTATGACATTGTTTGTAAATATTCGTGATTTCCGACCTTTGTCTCCAAACTGTGAATCCAAATTCAAAGTGGTAGGAAGTACCGCAACGTTTTGTTAAATGTTTAAGAGTGTATCGTTCGGTATGCCTATAAAGCAATTAAAAAAACATTTGAGGTGGCCGACGCCGACCATAAGACGCTCGAAACATAGTTTTTCTCGATTTTTGTTACTTTTCGTAATTTAGGGGTAACAGAAAAAAAAAATTTGGCTCTTAATTTTTTTCGAAACTAGAACCATATGTTTCTAAATCATGGTTAGTATAATGTCCCCTTAAATACGAGTCACCCTGTAGAATAGATACCGCAAGTATTGTAGTAAATAATCTTTCGGCCTTATTTATAAAAACACGGTTCTCTGAAGCTTTCCTCATTTAATCTGTGATTACGTCCTTTCCCGCCACCACAGACTATTTTATTTTTAATCGGCGTTTTAAGGAATTATGTTTTTATAACCGTTTATCTTATCATTATCAATTGACCGTTTATCTTTATCAATTGGCGTCTATTAACCGCCCAAACCCCACGTTCCAGAGCTTCAACAGCCAGCCGTACGGCGGGGGCATGCAGCCGGGCCTGCAAGGGGGCGTCCAGCGCCGCGGCATGGGGACAGGGGCGGCTGTAGGCCTCGGTGTGGGGGCACTCGCAGCGGGCGGACTGGCCGGCTACGCCCTCGGGGGCGGCTTCAGCAGCGGGGACAGTCCCCGGGATGAGGTACCGCCCATCTCGGCTTTTTCCGAGACCACTGAGAGTGACTACCTGGAAAGTGGCGCCGGAGAAACGCCTCAGGTCTCGGCCGTGAAAGACGCCGATAATGACGATTACCTCGAGGCGCCGGCTGAGACGGCGGCGGAAGATGATGATTATTTAGAGCAGGAGGCCCCGCCCGAAGAGGCACCGGCTGAGCCGGAAGAGGTTAGAGACGAGGTCGGGTGTGGCCTGCATGCGGCTTATGGTTAGGGCTGCCACCTCTCCGGGTTTGACCCGGAGTCTACGGATTTGAATAGCGCTTGTCCGGGCTCCGGGTTAACATTATATACGGGTTTTTTATACAATATGTACGAATTCATACTGAAATACATATTTAAAAATATACGCGTATACGGTATTCATGTTTTTTTATAATGTTAAAAAAGTGTTTTTATTTTAAATTGTCTTCAACACTTATTTCAGTACAAATAAAAGGAATGTGCGGTAAGGGTCAATATAAATTATAATTGTTTTAAAGGTGGCAGCCCTACTTGTAGATGGAGCGCGTCGGCATATTCTGTGCGCTGTAGCTAAATAGTGACAGATTTTTTTTTAATAACCATGAATCTTGGGTGGTTTAAGACCTCTAGCAAAATTAACGTGCCTTAACAATAGTTATAAAATACGCTAGTTTTTTTAAGGCACTTTCATTTTATAACATTTCTCGACACAAACTCGAATCTGTGAGAACCATTAGTAGCCAGCCAGAGCGGTGCGCGTGCGCCTTGGGTCCGCGGGTCATTATAAGGCGAGAGGGGGTACTAAAATTGGTCGCAAATTTTTCGTAACAAGATTTCTCAACAAGTTAAATTTTTTATTTATATGTACTAGTAATAGTCTAAATAGTTGGCATTTTTAACAGACTTCAAAAAAAGGAGGAAAGTCTCAATTCGTCCGGGATCTTTGTTTTATTTTTATGTATGTTCCCCGATTACTCGAAGACGCGTCAATCCATTCGGAAAATCACAGGTGGTCCCGTAGTCACCAAGTCAGCAACTGATGATGGGATCCTGGAGAAATCGAGGGAACTCTTCAAATTTCAAAGGCACACTTGAAGCGATTTGTTTATTTTTTATAGTGACTCGTGCATTTGCTTTCGGAAAACACAATTTGGCGGAGTCGTAGTGAGATTCGAAATAGTGAAATACTTTAAATATATATATATATTTTTTTTATAAAAATAAAAACCGACTTCGAAACACTACCGCGCTGAAAACAGACGAATATATTTAAACGAATATGACATTTAAATTCGATGTAGGTATTGTAGAAATATATGTTCGGTGGTCCAAAATATATGTGCTGGTCCTGTCACTTGGCACCGGCTCCAAACTATAATATAGCAGTGGCTCTGAAACCACTCAGATTTCAGCGTGTAGTGATATTTTTTACTCTGACCTAGAATAACTACGCATTAATGAGGGCTTTTCAAAGCGTCATTAAAAAATATATACAGTACCGCAAGTTACCGATAGATGGTGCTGACGTCACATAATATTGCACCCTTAATCCAATACTGGGACTATGCGAAAAATGTAAATGCAGGAGAAGCTATTAAAGATTTTCAATGTGTAGAAATGTATATAGTTCTGTATTATGCTTCGTTTTCCATCTACAGTTTTAAATAGGAATTTAAGTAAACTAGTCAGCGCTTAGTGTTACTTTGTAATATTTGCAATAGATGGCATTAAAACCAGAAATTTAGAGATTTTTGTTTAGTGACGGTATTGGATTAAGGGTGCGATATGTCAAAATTGACATGACATCACTGTACCTTCTCTATGGTTTCTGTCACGTTGCTCGCTTGTTTCGTTGACGAGATCAGAGATGTTTAGATTATCACAGAGTAATAACGATGTAAAACCTTTGAAACGTACGATGACATTTTGTTCTCGCAGCGCCATCTAGTTTTTTTAACGAAACTCAACTGACAGCTGTCATTGAAAAGCCCTCATTACAAGAGACCTCGCTAAAAGTAGAGTCGGTATAAGATGACTACTATCTAGGCATGAGAAAGTAGAACGTTGCTGTAGCTTTTGAATTGTGTTATAAGCTTTTCCAAAAGATTTTTTTAAATGGAATTAAAGGCGTAAAAGGACTCTGTACCGAGGCATGCCTGAATAATTTATTGTTACAACTAGCTGTTGCCCGCGTGGTAATTTTGATGTGTATTTTTCGGGGATAAAAAATAGCCTATGTGCTAATCCAGACTGTAATCTATCTCTGTGAAAAATTTCATCCGGATCCGTTCAGCCGTTTTTGCGTGAAGGAGTAACAAACATCCATCCATACATACAAACTTTCGCGTTTATAATATTAGTAAGGATAATTATTTACCTAGGCATGTAGCTATATTTAAATAATTGAAATTAATTTTTACAGTGACAATTTTAAGTAATTTTTTTTATCCTATGAGAGTGAATAGTGAAAATAATAATCTGTCACTATCTAGCTGAGTCACACAGGCTGTAAATACAACGATGCACTTCTTCCAAACTAATTACGCTGGCCATAAGGTTGAGTTTGTACGCACGCTTGACTTACAAAACTAATAGTTCTAGCCAACTAACCAAGTGAGCACGAATCAGGCGACTCAATTGTCAAAGGCATTTGCAAATGCCCCATTGAGCTTCGAACTATTGCGATTCATTGTATGTAACTCAAGACTTTTACGTTCTAACTGTGGATGTACCGCACTAGATAATTACGTAATTAGCTTCTCCATTTGCTAGCCAAATGTAGAAATTGAGACAGGAATGTTACGTTGGTTTGGACGTTATGGACAGGGTGAAGGAAGAAGGATTGACAAAGGAAATACATCGAGCGAATGGCCGGTAAAAGATATCCCAGGCGGACACGCTTCGATCAAATAGGGGATGTATTAGCACAGGGCAAGGTAAAAAGTACCCGAAACCGGCGTGCGTGCACGCAACGGCTTATGAATGTTGATGAAGCGGAAGAGATCTGTCAGGATCGTGGCCACTGCCTACCCCTCCGGGATGCAGGCGAGAGTTTATGTTAAATTTAGTTGTATATATCCTGGTAAGGTGGTAGGAGAGAAAGCATGATATATATTTATTTATTTTCGATAAGTGTTTGCTTTTTTGACACGTTTGAATTCCACCAGGTGCAGGTGGCGTCGTTCGCTGATGCCGGCGGCGACTTTGGAGGCGACGACTGGATGGACTGAGCGGCGCGTGCGCACCACAACGTGGCCTTATGAACGTAGCTTGTAAACAAAAGATTATATTATGTAGGGCTGGGCCAGATTTTTTTGCACTTTTGATTCGAAATGGAACATGTACTTAACATGTTATTTTGTTAGGTTTTTTTTTACTAAACAAATAATGCTTTTTTAAAACATTAAAACGGCTTGTGCGATCGCGTACAAAACGAAAATATTACATATTAAACGGGTCTGCGTGTTAGGGCACCCAGGGCACGATGGAAGGTGGTCCCTCGTCGGAGACGTACCGCACAAATTAATTAAATGAATTGGACTCTTGTTCAGACAAGCATGGCGTAATCTGTACTCAATTCTTCCTCAATTGACGTTGTTCGTATTCTAACGTTTGAATCGTCGTTTTTGTAACATTTTTTCATGCAATCTTGCGAATTTATTAATTTTTACGATTTATTCAGTGTTATAATTTAAAAACAAAAATATTTGGCCCACCCGTTATTACAATTAATAATGTATATAGTAAATAATTAAAATACACTTGTGTCCAAAGAGTAAAATTCGTATATATATATATATATATATATATAATTATTGAGGCCCATTCAGGATTTTGCTGATACGGTAGTTTCTTATTAAGATTTCCGCTCGTATCTATAAAACCACGATTCATCTAAAACACTCCTCAGAGGCAGGTTAAATAATCTGTAGTTACGTCTTTCCGTTTCATCATTCCTTAGTCGCCTTCTACGACATCCACGGAAGGTAATGGAGTAACGCTATTCTTAATCCGGCGCCACACGGAACGTTTCTTTTTTCAAAACCGAGAATTTTCCATTATTGGTTACTGGAACATACTAGTAATAGTGGAACCTATCTCGTTTTTGAAAAAAAAGTCCCTTCCTGTGACTATTTTTTGGGACGGCCGATCTGGTGGGGGGCCTGCCCACGCTGCGTCGTCCGGTCCGCGGTAGGTCGCCAGGTCTGAACTTTCTTGTCGTTTACGTCGAACTCGTTTGTCTTTCTGAGGAGTGATTTCAAGAATCTTATTTTGTAAATAAGACCAATGTCATAAACATACCTACTGCTTGAAATCGAACATTTTCCTATTTGCCACCAAAGTACATTTAATTTAAATCATATTAAAATGTTTGTCATTGCCTAATACTACATAAAACTTTAGAATTATGTCGTCTATTTTGATTTTGCTATATTAATAATACATATACAGGGTGTGGAGTAAACAAGGGATACGCAGCAAACCGTTTGCTCAGTATTAATTAATAATTGTTTATTTGAAGACAAAGAAAATTGTATTTGTTTACAATTAGGTACTCGGTCCCCTAATTCGCGCCATTGATTCATCTTCGATTGAGAATCTTAAATCGACCCTATGCCGTTTCAACAAGGTGAAGTCCCTTTACAGAGCTTTACAAAACTAAACAAATTGCAGGAATCTAATTGCTAATGTGTCGTCCTAGCTAGTGGTGAGCTGTATTGTATACAATGTTTGTAATTTACTTGCAGTATTTATTAAAGGCTTTGCAAATAGATGTATGATAGTCTTTGTTGTTAAAAGTTGATATGTGTGATTTATTGAGGTACCTATAGGTACCTACTTACCAAATTTGTGAACAAAATTATTTACATTAATTTGTTACTGTAAAAACCTAATGCATGTTTACGCTAAGTGAATTAAATACTTAGCAATACATTATACGTATAATCATGTCGTAAGGAAACCCGAGGGTCTGGGGTGTTCACATACCTCAGCGCTTGACATTGCCAACCCCAGGGTAGGCACCCCCCTACAACAAGCTTTTTTATTACTACGTTACGGAATCAAGTTGTTTTAAATGACAAATAGTTGTTGACGTGTTTGAGGTTAAACTACCCTCTGCAACAGAATTCTTTTGTTTTTTCCTTTCAGTATGAAAATGAAGGGAAAAAGTCCATCAAGTAGCCTAGCTCCTAGATTACTAATATTTCTGGATAAAATCACAGATTCCCGCGTTTATTATTTTATGCTTTCGCATTTCAATATTTAGCAGAGGGGATTTGTGGTGCTCTCAGAGGAGACCGAACACAAGTCCCCACTGGTGGGGATTAGTAGAAAAACCCGTGGTTATTTGTATGGTGTACATTCCGTGAATTTTAGAAGTGATAAATTAATAAGTACCCACTATGTTCAGAATTGTCACAAAAAGCTATGGTTTTGTATCCACTGATTGTATTTCAATTGATTGGCTTTGCATTTTCGCAACAACAATAAAAACTACTAATGTATTAAATCGCTATTATTTAATTAGTACCTAAGTTAAGAGCAGCACCAGTGTGTATTTATAAACATTATCGAGTTGTTATTAAAAAAGTACAAAAACTTAATTAAGATTTTTTTTATCAGCAATAAACTCCTCAACTCAAATGACATGACAAATTAAATACGTAGGTTTAATACCCTGTAGATAACTTCAACAAATGACTTTAATTTCGCGTGTACTTATATAGCATCCCATTCCCGGGGGAAGCAGGCCGTGACGTAGAATTCTTCCGACTTTAGGTTACCACAATATTAAAAAAATCTCATACTCATCCCGACTGCGTGGATTTTTGTTTAAATTATCTGCTGGGCATTATATTTATTATCTTCTTTACTTTTTGTTATTTGAAAGTTTGTCTCATGGCAAATTACTAGGTTAACCTTTACCAACCTACTAACACATTTCACGGTTGTTTGTTGAGTTAAATTCCCGACGTGTCGGCAACGTTGCAGTTACCGTGGTCACGAATTTATCAAACAAACAATCGCGATTACACCCGTCAAAATTGTAACTGGTGGGGATTTCCAAAAAGGGTTGGTAGAAAAATCCCTCTCAATCCACCATCCCTCACCTCCTCCCCCACTCCACAGGGCTATCCCCCCCAGCATGGCCAACCCTACGGTTATCCCCCTCAGGGGTATCCGCCCGGCGGGGGCTACCCGCCGCAAGGGGGATACCCCCCTCAGGGGAATCCGCCGCAGCAGCAGCCGGGGACGGCCGCCGCGGCAGCCTCCGGATGTCTTGGAGGTTTGTGAAAAGAATGCTGGCCAAGTGCAAGTTGAACTCGCCCACCGAGTTTTCCCTACAAAACTACCAACAGAAATGTAGGTAATACTATTTTTATGTAGCCAATTCTGCGTCCCACTTCTATTGCCTAGGATAGGCCATTGGGCACGACTGATTCAGTGAACTAGTCCCGTGCTTAGTTGGTCCACCTCTGATTATTTCCTCTCAACAGGTTGCACGGCCTGCACATGTTGCATGAGCTGTTTGCCTTGTCTGGCCTCGCTGCTCGGAGGCGGCGACATGACCGGTGCCGGCGCCGGCGGTTACGGCGGCGACTCCGGCATGGGCCAGGCTAACGTCACGGCCCCGGGAGGCCAACCCACGGCCGACGACTTCGACGACTATAATGAAATTAACGTTTAAGGCTGTTCTTACGCGAAACATGCTGTCTCGCTAGTACAATTTAATAATTTTAATGATTGTAATAAAATGCGTGCCGAAGTATACTTTTGATGTGGTCGAGCAATAAAATTGCGAACATTTAAGGCATAGATATGTTTCTTATAACATACTATCAAGTTTTTGCTTGACAAAAATTTGGTTACAAATTGATAATTTTGGAAACTACTTTCCTTTATTAAAAACTACGGATAAGAAAACGGAAATATATTTGAAATGTCCGTAATTTAATTAGGCATGAAGCCCTCAGATCACATTTGTCAAAAAATTACTTATATTATTACAACTAGCTGTCCCGGCGAACTTCGTACCGCCACAGAATCCGTTTGTACGATTTTTGTTACCGCAATAACGGGATAACGCAATAAATAAATATCTTCCAGTTTGACTTGAAAAAAGGTTACGGTAACAATAAAATATTCCCACGAGATATCAAGTATCCTATGTCTCAATTCAATGCAATTGTAGGTATGTCAAGTTTCATGTAATTCAGTGCAGCCGTTATTGTGTGATTGGGTAACAGTCATGCAAACATTTCACATTTATAATATTAGTAGGATCACTAAAATTATTATATTGTGCGAGCGAGACAGCTTGCTCCACGTAAGAACAGCATTATGAGGCTCCTTTACCTCAGAGCGGCAGTGGTAAGTAAGAAAACGCAATAATTTTATACCTTATTGTAATATATTATATTTAAAGCATAAAATAGTCCAAAATATGAATGTAGTCTCATTGGTGCATACCTGCAGCTAAGCTAAGCTCCTCAGCTTACCAAATACCCTTAGAAGCCTTGACTGTGTCGCACTGCCGGGCGAAGGCCTCCCCTGTGGTTTTCCACTCGTCCGTATTCGTGGCCACATCCTGCCAACCCGGAAGAAAGATCGTGCGGTCGTCACACCATCTCCGCTTCGGTCGGCCACGTTTGCGAAGTTACAAGCGACATACCGTTTCGCAACGACGCTTTAACATGATGTTGAAAGGACACTATTAGAGGTTTGATCAGGATCGATGCGATTTGAGAATCAAATATAAGCGAATAAAAAAAGGAATCTGAGCCTCGAGAGCGTGAAAATTCATGCGAACTTCTCACACGGCTCAAATATCTTCTTAATTTTATTCATTTTGTTGCACTAACACGTGCTGAGGACAATTTTAAAAACCAGTTTAGAGGCTAAAAATTCCATCCATGCCGGGACTTAAACCCGCGACCTCTGGCTAACCGTGCCAGCGCTCTCCCAACTGCTAATGGGCAAGTGCAAGCATCGATGAAATTTCGAGCCTCTTTACAAACTTCTCTGTATTACGTACTGGCAGTGACCATTAGATCAGTTGGGAGAGCGCTGGAAAGGTTAGCCAGAGGTCGCGGGTTCAAGTCCCGGCATGGGTGGAATTCTAAACATACGTAAACAAACCTATTGCGGTTTACACAAATTTATTAGATTCGATCGAAATGGCTTGGGAACGGCACCTACTTTGTTTTGATAATGTAATATGTACGTTGATCAATCTTTATGCAGTTTAAATCAATTAATAAAAGACGTAACATAAGCAGCCTATATATTCTCTCAGGGAGAGAGTAAGGGCTTAATCACCACGCGTGCCCACCGCGGATTGGCGATTTCAAGCGCTGAGGTATGTGCATAGCTCAGACGCTCGGGTTTACTCACGATGTTTTCCTTCACCGTTAGCGAGTGGTATTGCTACTATAACTTCACAAATGTACATAACTTAGAGACCTACAATACATCGCAAAAATAAAAGACGTATTTTAATACTTAATCAATATTTTATTATAATTTATCTTAATACTTTACCACCATGCTAGCTTTTATTTCTTCATTTAATCTCGCTTCAACATTATTAATCTTATGGCCGATTTATTTCAAAATGGCGGAGGGTACCTAATACTTTATCTTCTCCTTTACCGATCAATACTGTTACCATATTTACAATTGTCAATGGATTCATTATTCTAGAGTGTCCTAGAAGTCATGGTTCAAAGGAAATATGCACAAGAATATAAAATTTTAAAAAACCTATTTAGAGGCTAAACAATCCACCCATTGCCGGGACACCGTGCCAGCGCTCTCCCAACTGAGCTAATGGGCAAGTGCAAGCATCGATGCAATTTCGAGCCTCTTTACAAACTTCTCTGTATTACGTACAGGCAGCGAAATCTGACCGAAGCAATTTACATCACTTGCAGCCCCGAGTAACCCACTTTGCAGTTAGGTTTTTACATCGGAATGATATCGCTGTACCTACATGATTAATATTCTTTTTGTTGCACTGACCCGTGCAATACAAAATAGGCTTGTAAAAATTGTCCTCAGCACGGGTTAGTGCAACAAAATAGTAGTTTATGTGACTGTCACATCATCATCATCAACCCATTATGTCCCCACCGAGGGGCACGGGTCTCTTCCTGAGGAAGGTATAGGCCATACTCCACCACGGGGGCCAAGTCCGGATTGGTGGACTTTATCTACACTCATATCATAATCTTGAAATTAAGAATTCAAAGGTAAACACATATTGACAGGCTTTAGACAATACATAACTTTAAAGAAAATAAAAAAAAAGTGTAATATAAAGTTACATTAAAGGTCAGATTTTTCACTTTATGTTACAGTTATTTTTTTTAAAGTGTTGCTGTGATCACGGAACAAAACTTAAGTTTTTTTTTTAATGTCAAAAGTTGACTCTATAAAAAACCTAATTTCATTTTCGTGGTACCAAAAGTGCAACTAAAAATACCTAAAATTGCGCGCGCAAAACTGAGTGCAGACGATTGAATGCCAAGACACTTTTGTCGAAATTGCGCCATTGTGTTTCAAAAATTTCATTATGAGTGTAGATAAAGTAGTGTATGAGACTGCACATAACTTGGTATTAAAAAACTCGCCAAGGCTCGTTTTTTAAAACCCCGCTCGTGTTTTAATAACCCTCATTATGTGACAGTCGCAAAAATTAAATTACTATGTATTGTTTAAAGCCTGTCAATATGTGTTTACCTTTGAATTCTTAATTTGAAGATTATGATATGAGTGTAGATAAAGAATATTAAGAATGTAAAATTCGTTTGGAACATGACTTTCGAGACACCTGCTTAAGTATAGCATGATGACGCGCGTCGCGCGTTTTAACGTGTCAAGTCGCTCATTAACTGTCAAATTCAGATATTTTAACGCTACAAAACGCGTGACTCGCGCCGTCGTACTAATAAATAATTATTGTACACTTTCCTCCCTTGTTTATAATGTTCGTATCACCACATCAAGGGTTGGCTGGAAGAGATTTCCGCTGAAATAAGCTCGCCATGTACACTTTTTAATTCTGTAAATGTTTTGTTTTATTCATGTAATTTTATGTGTGCAATAAAGTATAAAGTACTATGGGTGGTACGAAGGCACGAGTCACGCGTTTTGTGGCGCTGAAACGTCAGGATTTGACAGTGACAGTACTGGAAAGTCGCGACTTTTGACATTCAAAACCCGCGACTAGCGTCGTCGTACTGCCCATGCTGGGCCGAGTTACATAAAACTACAATTCGTAATTTATTATGACAGGTACATTCCAGGTACATTGCGTGGCAGAGTCTACTTGTTAATGTGTGGGTTAATCGACTTAGCAATGTACATAAAATTGCGATGAATTGTAGTTCTATGAAACAGGCCCCTGTACAGTGAAATCTTCAAACGGCGTTGTTATATTAGGGGTTAAAGTATGAAATTGCCGTTTTATTGCAATAGGTTTTTTGAATTGACATAGAATCTTCATGGTTTGAGGTTTTCGAATGAAACTTTTTTCAAATGGTTTCTATGATGTTCTATTTTTAAAAAATGTGAAACATTTGAATATCGACTTTCAATTGTTTTTGTTATTCAATTTAGACAAGAAAGATGGATACTGCGAAAATTCGAGTGATTATGAGGCACCCATTTTTCGTATTTTTTTATTTTATTGATTTGACGCAAGTGAGTCAATATTGTGGGTAAGGTAACGTTAAACCATGCCGCTAATTCCTGGGTAGTTTGACTAGGGTCGGCTTCCACTATCTCTCTTAATTCATCGTTATTCACCTGTGTGGGCGGTCTTCCTCGTGGCTCGTTCTTTAAGTCGAAATTTCCATCACGAAAGCGTTTAAACCAAAATCGCACGGTGAGTTCATTAGTAGACCCCTCTCCAAATGCAGCATTGATATTGCGGGCTGTTTCTGCCGCGTTAGTTCCGCGTCGGAACTCGTAATAAAAAATCACTCGAATTTTCGCAGTATCCATCTTTCTTGTCTAAATTGAATAACAAAAACAATTGAAAGTCGATATTCAAATGTTTCACATTTTTTAAAAATAGAACATCATAGAAACCATTTGAAAAAAGTTTCATTCAAAAACCTCAAACCATGAAGATTCTATGTCAATTCAAAGAACCTATTGCAATAAAACGGCAATTTCATACTTTAAACCCTATTATATTGGACCAAGTGTCAAAATTTCCAAGGGGCCATAAAGTTCAGATGCTAAAAAGACCATGAGTCAGTTAGTGTCAAATGCTCGGCGCCAATCGGGTGCGGAACCCTAAAAATTACTTTGAGTACACTAAAAGTACAGCGCGACAAACTAATCTGAGCCGGTCGAGGCGTCACTGTAGTCGCATTTATTCTTGTCACTTGTCGGAATTGGGTATTTGACAAAATATCAAATGAGTTACTTTTAAAACGGAATTTTGTATGAAAACACTGGCTTATGACGTCACATTTCAGAGCACTCTTTTTATGTTTAATCTATTTAAAAATTGTAATAACTAGTAATTGACTAAAAGAGATACATTTTCCGAGATATTTTGTAATTTTTGTTTTAATCGAGCATATGAAATAATTTATTGTTGATCGTGTCAAATACCGTATTTGGAGTTGTTTAAGCGTGAAATGCTAGTGGTTATATAGTCTTTGAGGTGGAATATTAGAAGCAGATCTTTTCTAAACGGCATTTGGACGTTTTAGCTACTAGACGTTTTGACAATTTAGCAACATGACATGTTTTTGGCATTTGGGTGTTTTAGCAACTGGCCATTTTGACCAGTTGATATTATGGCAATGTACACATCAAGACTAGTGATGTGTAGTGAATTAAGTGAAATAATTAATCAATCGAGTGACTCGAACAAAGACAAAGAAGTGCCTAATAATTTACAAGAATTACTATGTAATAAACTGTACTTTAAAACTCTTAATAATTTTATCACAAACACAGTTAAAAAAATATTCAAGTGAAGCAAGGCTTAAGAGGGCTTGTACCCAGAGCCGTTAAACTAAATTAAAAAAAAAACCACTACACATGGTATTATGAGTATGATATTATTTCCTTGACGTTTTGACACTTTGTCCAATATATACCCCGGAGCCCTTCAAACATTTCCACCCGATTCTTCATAAAATAATTATATGTAACGTAAATAAATAAATCTAAGATAATTCAAATTCAAACGTTCTTATTTATAAAAAGCCGATCGCTCTAAAACACTCCTAAGACGGAGCTAAAGCCGGTTTATAAGAGGATCTAACTCCATCTGAAGAGTGTTTTAGTGGAATCGACTTTTTACCAATAAGGCCGGAAGACTGTGAATTCAGTATCATGAACAAAGTCTGTTGTGATGATTCAATTAGCAAACCTTCGCCTTGATTATGTACCTTTAACGCATACATCCGCGTACAAGAATACCTTCTCCACTTTCTCGTACTAATATTTTACTTAATATCAGTGTCACGTCACTGATAACCACAGAAATGCAGTTTGTGTGATACATATTAGGTTATGAACTACACAGTTATTTTTTAAATAGGCAATTTTTAAATGGCCCAGTTGGATAGATAAATAGAATATTCTTTATTGTATGTACACCAGGAATTACATATGAGAATTTAACAATAATATAGTACAGTACAATTGGCGGCCTTATTACTAAGTAATTTCTTCCAGACAACCATTGACGGAAAAAAATGAGAAGCTAAATGACGGGTAGTCGGTGCAACTAAACAATACTAAGGAAGATAGTATTGTTTAGTTGTTTAGAGTTTGTTTCTTAGAACAACTTTTGTTCCTTGAGTTTTTTCTTACATTTGTTTGTTAATATCAGGTCAGGGTGTACCTAATTTTATTAAATCCGCGGTTTGCTCGCTGTACCTGCCAATGTCGCAGCTTTCAGTAAATCATCATCATCATCATCGGCCATTTGAGGCCCACTGCAGGACATAGGCCTCCTTCGTAGTGTTCATAACCATAAGGGGTTTTGCCATAATCGCCACGCTTGGCAGGCGGGTTGGCGATCGCAGTATGCGGTTGGAATCTCAGGAAGACGCTGCTGCCCGTCTCCTGGTAATTGATTTCCTTAGTCGCCTTCTACGACATCCACGGAAGGAAATGGAGTAAATCAGTAAATCATCGTCCTACATAAAATGATGTCCCTAAAAGCAAATATGATTATATCAAACATCGCCGCTACAAAGCTGAAAACCCGCGTTCTTTTAATTCGACTGCGGCGGAGCCCAAAAGGAGGGTAATGTGTTTGGCTCGTATGTATGTATGTAAGTATGTCCGATTCTATGTTCCCTCATAACACCTTAACCGATGGGCATATTGATACATGAAATTTAAAAAAAAGTACTACGAAGATAAAAATAAAAAAAAACTAAATTAAAAAATAACCAACAACCCGACTGCTAAGCATTAGCTACTAAGCAGGCGGGACCCAAATTCAACATTGTAACTCCTTGCGAGGTGTCTTGGTCCCACCTGCTTAGTAAGTATTGCTTAGCAGTCGGGATGTTGGTTATTTTTAACCGACTTCAAAAAAGGAGGAGGTTATCAATTCGACGCGTATATATATATATATATATTTTTGGCTATGTTCCTCCATAACTCCGCCAAATCGTAACCGATTTCGACAATTCTTTTTTTGTTCGAACAGGTATAACGGCCCATTGGTCTCATTTTAATTTGGTGAAGATCTGATGGAGATTTTCAGAGATTGAGAACGGAACTCTTCAATGGACAGCAGTAAATAAGCCCTAATGGAGCCCACGACCGGATATGGCAAAACTATTAAGGTGCCTTGTCAACTACGGAACCCTAAAAAGTGGTACACAAGTTCTTATAAACGACAAACTCTCATGTTTCAGGAATTGCGCATTTTAAAAATAACCCTGTATACTGCAGATCTAAGTAATATTCTACTTTCGCATACCTAAAAGTATTAAAAATAAAATCTGAAATTATTTATTTACATAACCAATCAAATAAAACAGTGATTGGGTCTGTCCCTTTAAGTTTAAACCTGTGTTAGAAGAGGCCCGCTCATGTATGCGTTGAAGGATACGTAATCAAGGCGCCGCACCGTAGCTTGGATTTCAACGATCCGGGGCTTTGTTTATACTTCTGATAGAAGTTGCTATCCATGGAAGCCTCCAGCCTGCACCCAAAAATGCATCTAGTAGTTGAGGCGTCGATAGAGCGAAAACATCGCATAATATATTACAAGGTCGCTGCATTGTACTACCTCTGGTAGTCTAGCCACAAACGGTGCCATCAGCTGGAAAATAAATCTCAAAGAATCCCGCCTTGATAAAACATTTTTGGAGCTGTTTTCAACCAAACCTTTCAATCTTGGATTTAAATAAAATGCAACAAACTACATTTATCTCTAAAATCAGCCCGGATCGGGATTAAGGGGCCTGTTTTTAGGTAAAATATTAACCTGAAAACTTTTTCTGGTCCTTTCATAAGCTCTTACTAGTTCTTCCGAGCATTGTAACGCAATTTCGTTCTTCTGTTTGTTTTCATAGTTATCTTTTTTAATTTAACACTCATCACACTTGCTTCTCTTCTTGTTGATGAAGACTTGAATTTGTCGCAGATTGATCATCCGTTTTTACTTTTACATTCATTGCACTTGTTTCTCCGTCTTGTTTCATTTTTGTCTTTCAACACTGTGGCCCAGAACAGGTCGTATAGCATTGATTCTGTTGGTCAACTGTTACATTTCTTCTTCTCCGGTCCTGTACCATAGATTTCAATCAAGATCAATGGATGCTATGGATCTTTTCCGAGTAATCCTTGGCTGCCCTCTCATTCGATTGCCCAGAGCAGTGAACGTGAGGGATTATCAGATCCCGATGTAGAGTGTGGCCTATCCAACGCTATTTTCTGTGTAGCATACGTATTTGCAAAAAGTAACGGTCACAAATGTCAATAATGGTGATTTTTTTTATTTTTATTTATTCAACGGCTTCTTAACAGGTTCTTAATAATTTGTACATTCATCCAATAATAGATTATACTATGTAGGTTAGAAAATTATATTGTACTTATTTTAACTAATTCATTCATTTTGATCTATAACTTAGAACCTCGGGCCAAGTACCTAGGAGTTTGCCTATGATTATGACGCTATGTTCTAGGGCCTATAATCTCGTCTGCACGTTCTAAAAATACCTATCACCATTACGGACATTTCTGACGTACACTTTTAAAAAATACGTACTATAAAAGAAGATACATGTTTTTTTTTTCTTTTTCATTGATGGCGTTAGCCAGCACTGGATAGCCCCTTCGGCAATGGAAAGTAAGCGCCGCGTTCATGCAGTTGTCATCTGTACTACAATGCACCCACAGGATCTCTACTAGGCCCAGAATTGGCAGTAGGACGACGCGAGGCGCGCGTTTCAAATCTCGCCACTTTCCAGTACATTAACTGTCAAATTCTGTCATTTTAGCGCCACAATACTCGCGACTCTCAGCGTCGTACTATCTAGCATTTATTTATTTAAGGAGAAAAAACAGAATTGACAAACTTATAGTATAAAAAATATTAGAGTCAATATAGTATCAATTAGAGACATGTATCTTCTTTTATAGTACATTTTGCCAATTCCTCATGGAAGATAGAACACTTGCATAGGCAGGATGACCACGCGATTCGCGAGTTTTAACGTTAAAAGTGGCGACTTTCCGGTCCATTAATCTGTAGAATTCCAAATGACCCGATCGAGCCACAATAAAAATGGCCTTTAATTGGTCTTTTCACCGTCATAATCTAACAGGTCCACTGTCAACTTCAGACATTTTAGCACCACAAAACGCGCGACTCACGCCTTCCTACTTCCCACGGTGGTAGACAGAACACTCGGTCATCTCCGGTCGCAACGGCATTCCTAGGGCTCGTTGAGTTTGACGCGCTGCAGATGCGCCTGAGTGCAGCGCGCGACCGCGTGCGCGCGTCGCAGGTGGCGGCCGACGCTGCTGCGCGACGAGAAGTTGCCGCCGCACACCAGACACTGCGAAATATTATTGTTAATACGTACATACATACATAAACTCACGCCTGTATCCCAGAGGGGTAGGCAGAGACCAGGGACTGCCACTTGCCACGATCCTGACGGATCACTTTTGCTTCCTCAACATTTATTAGTGTGACTTATGTAGGCTGCATAATTATCATATTACACGCTTTTAGTAATTTAAAAACCACTATTACTTTTAAGTCCTTATAGACCTAAAAAAATTCTTTTGATTTGAGAAATCGATCGAAAAATCGAAAATTGACTCGAAAAATCATGATTCGAAAACCTCACGAACAATTAGTACCGCTTTTTCGTCTATCAGGGGTTTAATTACGCGCACCAAGTTCTGAGCGATTACATAAAAAATCCATACTAATTTGACAGTTAGACGATTGGACTGCCCCTGGTTTCTGCCCACCCCTCTGGGATACAGGCGTGAGTTTATGAATGTATGTGTAAGTAATCCGTTTGTGTCGTCGCTATTTTGCAGGTACCTTAAACTTGTGGTCCCGTGGTTTGTGCCGGTTCGCGTGGATGCGCATGAGTGTTACCGACTTGAAGAGGGCGGGGCACTGCTGGCACTGGAATTTAAATGAAAACTTTGTCTGTATTGATGGTCAAAACAGTCTTTTTATAAGAACACTATTGCTTAAATCACTACCCAACAAAGTATAGCAATTTTTAGGGTTCCGTACCCAAAGGGTAAGAGAACCCTATTACTAAGACTCCGCTGTCCGTCCGTCCGTCCGTCTGTCACCAGGCTGTATCTCATGAACCGTGGTAGATAGACAGTTGAAAATTTCACAGAAGATGTATTTCTGTTGCCGCTACAATAAAAATACTAAAAAAATATTAAAATAAATATTTAAAGGGGGCTCTCATACAACAAACGTGATTTTTTGCTCGATATTAATAACGGCAACAGGTAGACGCTTGAAATATTCAAATGTTGTACGGAACCCTTCGTGCGCGAGTCCAACTCGCACTTGGCTGGTTTTTGATAGCTGTGGCAACATTGTAACATTTTCCCTTCCGTTGAGCTTGGAATTTATAATAAACTGTTAAATGCGACAGTCTAGTGTTTCCGTGCTCCAAACCCAACATAATCAGTCCAGACTGCCACAGGAAATCTCATTTCTAACTACCCTGTACAGTCTTCTCGGGCATATGTTTGGCAATGTGCTGCAAGTAGCTACTGCAGCGGAGGAAGCTCTTGGGGCACTCCCTGCACTTCAGTTCGTAAGTGCGGGAATCCCAGCCCTAACTAACCTGTACAGGCAGGCGACTGGCAGGAGACCGCGCAGGACAAAGACAATGTCGCGACTTCTTATATCGGAGGCAAAGATCCACTTCGAGACGCTGAGCCAGCGGTTACTAACCAATACGGTCTTCTCGGGCAGATGTCTAGCCGTGTGCTGCAGGCTACTGGAGCGGTGGAAGCTCGCTGGCACTCCTTGCACTTCGGTTCGTAAGTGCGGACATCTCAGGTCTAACTAACCTGTACAGTCTTCTCGGGCAGATGTCTGGCGGTGTGCTGTAGGTAGCTATTGGAGCGGTGGAAGCGCGTCGGGCACTCCTGGCACTTGTAGGGAAGATAGCTGGGCAGTCCTGGCACTTTTGTTCGTAAGTGCTCAAATCTCAGCTCTAACTAACCTGTACAGTCTTCTCGGGCAGATGTCTGGCGGTGTGCTGCAGGTAGCTACTGGAGCGGTGGAAGCTCGCTGGGCACTCCTTGCACTTGTAGGGCTTCTCGCCCGTGTGGATGCGCTCGTGGATCTGCGGGACGGGAACGGAGCTTCGGAAACGGTTTTGATTAAAAAGACTAGACTGGTTGTCGGGACAAATATGGATGAGCTTGAACCGGCCGCTATGGAGTCTGTTTTGAGAGCCCTATGTCCCAAAGAGGGATAACAGGAACTATGGATGATGATGATGACTCCTAAGAGGCAGTTTATTTTTCTTGTCAACCAGAGCCAGAAAACTAATTCCTCTTATGAAAGAATTTCGAAACATCAGTGATAAAAGTATCAGAACTGTAATTTACACTTCTTTTTGTGAATCCATCTTAACCTATGGCATATCATCCTGGGGTGGGGCTCCCAAAACATATCTTATAGAATTAGAGAGAGCTCAGCGGTCAATTCTAAAAGTTCTTCATAAAAAGCCTTTTCGATATCCAACTTCTCAGCTCTATTCAGAATCCAATGTGCTAACCATACGTCAACACTTTATTCTTAAATCAGTTCTCACTGCTTATAAAACTTTCCTCTCCCACCCAGACTATAATTTTCTAATGTCAAGACGTGTTCCCCGTCAGCCAGTCGCAGCAACTAAGTGTAAATTCGCCAACCGATTTCCTTTCTATCAACAACCTTTTCTTTTTAATAAAATCTCAAAAATTTGCAATTTCCTGGGTTTCCCCTTTACTATCGCAAAGTCAAAACTAAAACTACTGCTATTTGAATTAGATTATTCAAATACCGAAGAACTTTTTTCTTGTCCTTTTACTCGTGCATAGTAATCATTTAAACAGTGTGTTAGTATATAATATAATAATCTATTTATTATTATTCTATTTACATATTCTATGTAGGTATATTCAACATCTTATATGTGTAGTATATAGGTACGTATCTATATCGTATATGTTCCTACCTATGTTGTTGGTTAGTTATAATATTGACAGAGTATTCGTAGAGGCATGATTCAGCTGGGGCAGTCCTTGGGGGTGACTTGAGTGGTCTGTGGTAAAGGCTTCCCCTTCCTAAAGCCCTTTGTGTTCTCCTGGGAGTGTTTTAGGGACTTGTGTCTTTATGGATAGGACTGTAAACTCTCTTGTCATAGTCCAGGGTAAAATAATTCAAGGAAAAGACTGATCTTACATATAAGTTATTGTTATTGTTAGCATAGTTTTTTACTTTCATGTTCTTTAAGCTAGACATGTAATTTCAGTATCTGTCTTTTTCATAAATGGTAGAGCTATAATTATGAGCAACTCATACTTTTTTCTCTTAGCTGAAATGTATTTGCTAAATGCTGTATTTTATCGTGGAATCTTTAATACCTGTTTAATTAACCATCCATGTTTAAGTTAAACAGAAACTTACGACTCTCAGTTAGAACGCATTTTGCTGTTAATAGAAATATCTAATCTCCTGTCTAATTTATAGAACTGTTTCCATTATTTTTAACTAACTACATACTTATTTAGGTTATTACCTGTACCTAGGTACATTCTTAAGTTCTAAACAAGTTCTTTCAAATTTTGCCTATTATGTTTCGTACACATGCGCCAATCTTCTTTACGTTAACATATACGAAGGTTTCCACAACACAGGCTAGACCTAGCGTGGCGACCACAGTAAACTGTTTGTATATGTAACCTTTTTTATTAATAAAGAACTTTTTACATTACTTTTTACTTTTACGTCTTTTCTTTGGAAAATCTCCACCACTGACTATTTTAATCGGCGTTGGTCGAGTGTTTTATGGAATAATTGTGTTTCTATAAATAAAACCGTAGGTTTGGCATTTTTTCGTCAATTTTTTCTCCGAAATGATCTATATTTTAAAAAATGGAACCTTTACTTCTAACGTTCATTAAGTACCGTGACTGAGTGTGACCGTGAGTCTGTGTTATTTTGAATAAAAATACTTTGATTTTGGTTAAAAATTCTTTCAAGTCTTATTGCAGCAAAACAGTTTTGTAGAAAGGTGAGCTTATTACTAGATAGCACTTTCTTCCAGCTGACCTAAGTTCATGTGAAGAGTGGAATGGGTTTGCGGTTTTGTAGTTCACACGGTATAGTTGTGGAGGCTCTCCACAGAGGTTTTTATTTTATTTTATGTTTTTGAATTTTGAATTTGAGTTTTCATTTTATTCAGTTTTTTTCCTTTTTGTGACAGATTGTAAATGTAGTTTCAACTGAAAACGTCATTTTGTCTTTATTTAATATTTAATCATTTGTTATCGTCGCAAACCCAACTGCGGGCACACAGGCCTGCATAATAGGCTTTGATGTCGGGTAGGGATGATAAAACAAAGTGTTAGAAACACATATGTGTGTTAAAAACGAACACTGTAGAAGGTTTTTGTGTTTTTTAATGACTCCCGATCATTGTGTGTATTAAAAGAGAAGTGTAGGGTGTTAATACACTTTTTTTTAATAACACTTGATTCATCATGAATTCGAACTAAAACCCTGATGAATTTTTATTATAAATCCTGATGCTAACCCGGATTCATTAATTTTAACTTCAACGCTGACGAATTTTTAACTTAAATCGGGACGCCAACCCTGATTAATGAATTTTAACTTAAGCCCTGATGAATTTTAACTTAAAATGTAATACTTGTAGATTTAAGAATATTTTATTTAGTGGTGGTGGTATAATTAAGATGGGCACGATGGGAGTACCATCGTCACTGTGCACAATAGTCTCTAAAGTAAATGAATATTAAAAAAAACTTATAGATGTGTTATGTGATCAGCATTAATTACAAAAATGGTATAACAAAAGTTATCGTAAATGACCAACCCTATCCGATATGTTAAAGGAATTGAATGTTATGAAAATAACCCTGTATTATTTGACAGTGTGACTTGTAACGAGGCAGGCACTCGTTGGTCTAGCGTTATCACGTCGGGGGTCGTGGGTTCGATGCTCACTGGGGGCCGCCGTAGTTTTGTACGAATGGCCCCAGTCTGGGTGTATTTCCATGTATGTGATGTCCTTGCCTGGTACAGGGTATCCTAGTTTATTTATTACTAGTTATTGTGCCAAGTTACATGTTTTTGATAAAAACACACCTCCCAAGAAAAAGTTCACCACATGTTTCCACTTTCAAAGATTTTTTTGTGGGTCTAAAAAGGTCACAAGTGGCGCGGTCGCGCGGTGAGATGAAATTCACAGTCTGGCTTGATCTTGGCTAGCCTAAGTAAATACGTAGTTCTTAAGATGAAAAAATATGCTCTAGTGGATAAGAGGGCACCATCAGCCTGAATTGCTTCTTAGGACATCAAGAAGGCTTAATCCGGCTCTGGTCATAAGCACACCCTCTCTCACTCACCTTGACAGACTCGGGACTGATTCCGAGGTAGTCGCAGTAGGTGCACTTGTCGGTCTTCTGGTAGCCGTGCTTGGAACGACAGTGCATCAGTAGCCGCCTTTTGTCCAGAAACTCCTTGCCGCAGTGCTGTGGAATTGGGTTGACATATATTACATTTGTTTATGTTATTGCTGTTGCGAAATTGGGTTTGCATTTATTGCACTTGCACTGTTGATGAGTGACAGCCTCGCTTTTCTCTGTTTTTTAAGGCTTTTTTAAAAGACTGCAAATTTTTAAGTTGTTGTTTTAAATTCTTTGTTATTAAAGGCTTTAATTTAGTTCATTCTGTCTTAAACCGAATCCGACTTAAACAGAATCTGTCGTAAACAGAATCCGACCTTAACCGAGCGAAGGATTGTAATCACCAATTTCGAAAAATGCTTTCTAGCATTAGACACTTCATTGCTCAAAACATTGATTTGTTGCAATAAAGAATTTTAAAACAAAAACAACTTTGGCCTTTGCATCTACGTGATGAGATGATTTATACAGCGTCCAGTGGCACCTTCACTCACACTAGATGGGTGAAGGGACCACTCGGATACTGCAGTGCCAGAGACATTGTTTTAGATGGAGTAGGCTTGCCCTGCACCTATACCATCCTGACAGCTTAGTCGGCCTAGCCCGCAGGAAAGAAATGTCAAGAAAAGTTGTGCGGTGACAACCATGCCGCGGGTTTCCTCACGATGTTTTCCTTCACTGTAAGCGTAAATAAAGAATTTTAATACATAATAACAATGATTTAATTTAATTTCTCCGTCAACTCAAACTATGCAACATAATGTGTAGGTCATGGTATGTTAATAATATTTAATCTACCACGTAATGGGATAATGACCCCATACAACACAATAACTTGCCCTGATTTTAAACTAAGCCCTGTGCTATGGTGACCAGACTAGGGCAGTACAAACATTAAAGATCCCAAGCGGAGCCAAACTCACAATCTTTGCATTGGTAAAAAAGCTCTCAACTGCAAAACCACTGTGGCAGTCCTTCCTTACCTCGCATATAACCTTCAGCCCAGTATGAATTTTTGTGTGATTTACATAAGAAACCTTATTATTATACATCTTAAAGCAGTATTCACATTGAAATTGAGTATGTTCTTCTTCAACTTTATTGTCCTGTAGTTTTTTATTTGGTTGTGGATTTAATTCCACATCTCCTAGATGAAGTACTTCATCACAGTTAGAGAAACGATTGGTAACATTTTGTTGTTTATCTTTTTTGGCTTTTATTTTTGCTAAGCTTTTTTCTTTACCTTTCTGGTAACATTGTTTAACCCTTTTACCTAGTTTGTAATTTTCAAAGGAAAAGTTCATTCTTTTTCTAAGTATTTCTTCAACAGTGGATTCAAATTCTATATACTTTTCAGTACAATTCTCCGTTTTTGTGGTTCTTGGTTCATCTTGTTCGTCATCTTTATAAGAATTATTATCGGATTGGTCATCAATATGCGCAACTAAACCATAGTGGGGTTCGGCCGCTTCATTTGGAGTATGATTCGTTGTAAATTCATTTTCGGATTCAATTTTAACACTGGATACATTTTGGTGGTATAGCCAATCCATTAAAGTGCTATGAGACCTTTGGCATGTGTTTTGGAAGGATACGATTTGATTCAAGGTGTCCGCACATGTTGTGCATATCTTTTGGGGAAGAGAATCGTTTATTTGCACCTGGAAAATTATAATGAAGAGTTTTTTTAATAACCGTTAAGTAAAATTATTATCGTTTCTAATTATTCTCTTTTTCATAACTCATAACTTTTATTGGCATATGTACTTGTACAAGCTGTTTGTTGCCGACCGACCAACCAACCTTTTCAATTTTTAAAATATTAGACATAATAATGTAGAAAAAGTATAAAAGAAGTAAAAACATAAAAAGGTTGGTTGGTCGGTCGGCAACACTGTTAAATAACAATCTAGTGTGTCGGTAGTTTGGTAAAATAAGAAATGTTTAGTAACAGGAGTAAGATATAATATAATAATATAGCGGTACCAGTTCTTAGAGGACATTCTGAAGATATGATATTGCTGATATCACTCTATTTAACTAGTCCGCCTTTAGTAACCAGTAGGCCTTGTTAGTCCACCGTGAACTTAAAGAGTTTGGGAACCCCTGTGTAGTAGGGCGCGAGACACACAGATGGAACGTGGGGCGAGGGCGCGGTAAGATGTATAGTCACAGACCAAGAGTCAAGAGCGACTGCAGAAAAAAGACTGTGGTCCGTGACTCTATAAATATTACCGCGCCCCCGCCCCACGTCCCATCTGTGTGTCTCGCGCCTAAAATCGCTATTTTACCTTCAGTCCAGTGACCTTATAAATAACCTCACAGTATTGGACATTTTGTTCGGAATTTGGGAAAATCGCTTTAAGCGATACCTTGCTGAGACACGTGCGGCAACGATTCCAAAGATTCATGTCATAGTTTCATGAAAAACATCACCATGAAATCAACGCAAAAAGTAAGCAAAACGTGAAATGGTAAATAAACACAGATTTGACAGTTTTTTTTTTTCTGGATGCGTTTCGTTCGGGCGTTTCAAACGAAACGTATTATGCCGTCGCTTGACCCATTAATCTGTGTTGTAAGAAGGGTTGCCAAGCAGGTTTTTTCTCGCAATTTTGAGGACAAAATAGACAATCGTAAATAGCGTCTAACTTAGATTGGAGAGACTATACCATAGAAATTATATAAAAACGGAGGATAAATTTAAAAAATATACGTACTATAAAAATACACATATGCGAAAAACAAAGTTACTGTAATACTACTGTAATAATGTTTCATTACATGAAACTTATTAGATTTCATTTTGTCATTGAATTCTGAACGTTTTCTCATAAGGGTAAACATACATAAAAACATTATTTTACGAGATTACTCAAATATGTAAGGCGTCACGTTAGGGAGTGACATCATAGTGTAAGGTCGATTTGTATAGCGCGTTTAAGTACCACGTAACTATATTGACTTTTCGATTGGTTATATTACAAAAAGTATTAGTAGCAGAGACAAAAAATACCACGTTTATTTATAATTTTTTAGGGCAAGTTCTCCATTAATAATTATAAAGGTCTGACTCAAGCTTATTTAACCTGCAAATTGATAGATCCATACTAATAAAATTGTTATTGTAACATATCGCGGTTGAATGAAATTATCTGTTCTGTGTCTGTGAGTTTAAAAGATTAGAACGATACATAGAATATTCTTTATTATACACCGAGAAATGATCTAGTACTTATGAAAAGTACTTATTGAAATAAATATGACAGTACAATTGGCAGCCTGATCACGAACACATAATATTTTTTGTTATGTAGCCTATACATATGCGTCCCACTGCAGGAAGGGCTTAATCACTACGCGTACCCACTGCAGATCGGCAATTTTATGCACTGATGTATGTTGACACCTCAAACAGACGTTTCCTCACGATGTTTTCCTTCACGGTTAGTGAGCGGTATTGCTACTACAACTTCACAAATGTACGTAACTTAGAAAAAAAAGTCAAGACCTCCCGAATATGAGGCCGGCGTTCTACCGCTACACTACCACCTTTGCAAAATATTCGTAAATAAATTCATAAACTAGTTTAAAGTTGTTGATAAGACAAGAAATACTTTTTATATTTATTATCTTAAATAAATAAAAACTCTGCCTGGTTTATTATTCATAATTTTACAAATAAAATCTTAATTTAATTGAAATAAAAGATAAATATAAAACGTTTAATTGCACACAAAAAAGAAAAAATTACATAAAGAAAGATTTTTTGTGTACGTACAATTATCAAAATAAGGTGCTTGCTAAGACTTATATTAGGAGAAAGACTAGGGGTCCCCACACTAGGCTAGGCCTGTGACGTCCAAATGACCTAAAAAAAACATGCTGTTTAATTGTAAAAGAGGTTTTTGTTGCTTGTATTTTGGGGATTTTATTTTACCAATTTTGGGATACTTTAAATATCACCTCTGGGCTGGCATCCCTGGTTTTGAGCGCAAGCTGTCAAAATTCAATACCTCGGGTTAATCTGTGCGTTTTGTGAAACAAAGTATTTTCGTTAATTTCAGAAATTATAACAGAAAATTTTAATTATCAACGAATTTAGAGTTGTTTCTCAATAACTACGAAAGATCTTATGATGCAACCGTGGAACTGCTGCAGAATATGTCTTCTAGTCGACTCTTTGAATCCAATATTCTCGATTCCTAGCGAAAGTGAAAAGTACACTGAAATTCTACTAAAAACTACCGGAATTAAAGTAAGAGCCCTGTAAATTTAATAATAATTGAGCGGGAACCGTCCACACGACCACAAACCGTCCACACATCCGTCCACTGCACGCATTTTACTAGTGCACTTCAAGGTTTTACTCGGTTTAACATTACGTTTGATTTGCATTGTTTGTTTTGATTCCAGATCGAATTAAACGACTCCTATCCACAAGAAATGTGTGTTCAATGTATAAATTTCATTAATCAGTGCATCAAGTTTCGCCTCCTAGCAAAATCAACTCAAAAGTCCCTTACAGAAAGATCAAACAACCAAAATACTTTTAATTTGAAGGCGGAGCCTACAGAAGAAAGGAAACTCGCCAGTATCGACATATCAGAGTACTTGGAACCTAGTAAATCAGACACTTGTGAAGTGAATTACGATGTAGACATTGAAAAAGTTGAAACATCCGACGACAACACAGAAAACCTGGTGGTATTTGTATCAGAAATACAAGACATTCCGGAAAAGTCAGTACAGTTTACCTTCGACGCAGAAACGCCCAGAAAAAGGGTTAAAAAAACGAAAGTTGGCAAAATAAAAAAGCCCACTCGGAAACGGGTTACACACAAAAAGCACAACCTTGAAAATAATCAACAGTCAGAAAATACAAGTTGTGAAGAAAACACAACAAATGAAGGTAAAGATAGCGGGACAAAGACAGAGGCACAGGATAAGAAGACAAGAGTAAAAGAGACCATAGAATGTGAATACTGCCACAAAATCTTAACGTCCAAATTATCACTGCGGAACCACTACAAAATACACACAGGATTTGATGTAGTTTGTGAGGTAATGCATGAAGTAATTTCACAGTAAGTAATAAAATATGGTAGGACAAACTCTAGACAAGACTGACCATGGACAGGGATAATTGAAAATCCAAAGGCCTTCCCTTCCATTCCCTGCCGTTATGGGGTTATATAAAAAAAATTTTCTTCATTAAGCACTAGAAAAACACTAGGTACCTCATTTTAGAAATTATTGCTAAACAAGTTTTCTTAGTTGATTGGCAAATTATTTGTAGCTCAAAATATTTGATTATAATTCTTTTTGTTGCACTAACCTGTGCCGGGGACAACTTTAAAAACCTATTTAGAGGTTCAAAATTCCACCCAGTGCCAGCGCTCTCCCAACTGAGCTAATTGAATTTTTAGACTCTAAATAGGTTTTTAAAACCTTGTTTGAGCTAAGTCAAGTAAGATCAGACCTTATTATTTATATCGAGTCAATGATATTGTAATACTTGATTTTTTGTAAAAATCTGACACATGACATTGGCGAAATTGTTCTGGATAATCAGTGCAGTGAGTCCATAAAGCGGAATTGAATTGAATTTTAAGTAAGATCAAGGTCTGGTCATAATCAATCTCCTCGATACTTTGTTACTCACGGGGAAAAATTTTGACTGTAGATGATTTAATTTATTAAGATATTTTATGGAATCAGGTGTTGCTTTGCGGAAATCCATAATAGCATTAAAACGTGAAAATTACTTTGCTAAATTCCGCCAAAATGTAATCAAAAAATTTTGGCGGAATTTAACAAAGTAATATTTACATGTTAATTAATGCAATTTCTTGTGACAAGTCTTTATATACTAAATTTCATTCAGCTTTGGTTTACAAAACACTGATAGAAATCATTAAAATTTGGGAAGCAATAATTTCAGGCAGATAGGCAATTACTCTCTTTTTTTCACTTATATTTTATAGGAATAAAAAAAAAATTAATTCCCACTGGAAGTCGCCATACTTAATTTGTAAAAATAGCGTCAGTCTGAGTGTATTTTCATGTTTCGGATGTCCCTGTCTAGTAACCATAGCACAATTTATCTTAGCTAGGACCAGTACAGTGTTTATGTTACGTGGAAGCTATTTATTTATTAGATTAGATTCTTTATTGCACACCATACATTATAAAGATACATGAAAAATCTTGAATATTTATCTAATCAGCGCATAAACAGAGCCCACTGTTGGGCATAAGCCTCTTCTCTTTCACGCCAACCGATCCGGTCCCTTGCCAGTCTCGTCCAATGTTTCCCAGCCGCTTTCACAATGTCGTCGGCCCAGCGGGCTGGTGGTCTGCCAACCGACCGTCGACCAGTCCTTGGCCACCACTCAGTGGCTATCTGTGTCCACCGACCGTCTTCCCGTCTAACCAAATGCCCCGTCCATCTCCATTAAAAGTTTATGATCCGTGTGCCTACATCTTCGTCTTTGGTTAAAATAAAATATTGGTCTTCTCGCCAGCACTGCGGTAAGAAGTTCATAACAAGGCGTCTACTACTGATGCACTGCAGAGCGAAACACGGATACGAGAAGACTGACAAGTGCTCCTATTGTGACTACAGGGCCTCCAACGCTGAGCAGGTGAAGGTAATGGCTGAAGGTCTATCTGTATTAAAGCACACTTTGTGCCAAAAGGGCATTGAACATTAAAGAATAAAATCTGCGTAATGTGAAGGTTTATACAATGTCCAGTGGCACCTTCACTCATACTAGATGGATGAAGGGACCACGTAGACGCTGCAGTGCCAGGGACATTGTTGTTTAGATGGATTAGGGTTGCCCAGCACCTGTACCATCCTGACAGCTTAGTCGGCCAACAGGAAAGACAAGTCAATACGTGCGGAGCCAACCAAGCCGCGGGTGACCTCACGATGTTTTCCTTCACAATCAAAGGTAATTCAATTTTACCTAATAAATAATCGCGGTTAGACCCGTTTAATACATTACTATGTATGACCATCGCGAGTCATTAAAAAATGAATGAAAAGCTTCGTAGTCGAAAAGGCTTACTTTTGTAAAAAGTGTAAATATGAATTATGAATAATTACCTGTGTCAGCGTTTTGGTTCGAGTCTGTCCCTAATCCTATTTCTCATCGTATAACCTAACCCTTATCGTATTTGAATAAAATGTATACTAAACTTTGAACTAGGCAGGACATAGTATATGTGTGTACTAAATTTCATACAAATTAATTCTCCAGTTAATAAGTAAAAAGAAAACAGTAGGTATTTATGACAAACATCTAACTATTGCAATCTTTCCCATCCATCCGATTAGATGAACAGCCGTTAAGGCGCTTAGCTACCAAAACAGAGGTCATGAGTTCGATTCCCAATGGGGGCCGCCGTATATTTGTACAAATGCCCTCAGTCTGTCTTTTACGTTTTACGTTTGTGATGTCCTCGCCCGGTTACCTAGCACAGGTTATCCTAGTTTGGGACCAGGGGGGCGAGTCTCTTAAATGCATAGTTGTTCAATAGAATGATATCTATTAGTATTCTAATTATTGTTCTGTTGGAAATCTACTAACCAATAACATTCCAATGGTGTAACCCGTGCAACTTAACTCTATGTCGAGAGATGTCTATTTAATTTCCGTGGTGTACACCATTGGAACGACATTTTAATGCCGTAGCTTAGTAGACTACGTCATATAACTGCTAATATCAATACTCTATTGAACAACGATGGCATCAGACTCTAAGCACAAGACAAGTGATTGTGACAAAAATAATGAAGTCAATCAATGAAAAAAAATATATACGTCCCACTTTACGACACAAGGCCTTCTCTCAGTGACAGAGAATGGGTTTAATCACCACGCGTGCTGATGTATGTGAACACCTCAGGCACTCAGGTTTTCTCACGATATTTTCTTTCAGCGTTAGCAAGTGGTATTGCTACGGCAAATTCAAAAATGTACGTAACTTAGAAAACAAAGTCATGTGTACATGCGGACATGCCGGGGTTCGAACCTACGACTTCCTGAATAAGAATAAAATAATAACTTCCACACAATACAATCATTTGACCTGGTCAAACTAGGATAACCTGTGCTATGGTAACCAGGCAAGGACGTCACAAACATGAAAATACACCCAGACTGAGGCCATTTGTACAAATGTACGTCGGCCCCCAGTGGGAATCGAACTCACGACCTCTGTTTTGGTAGCTTTAAGCGCCTTAACGGCTAGACCAACGAGGCAGTCGTGAGTCAATGTGACTCAAGTGTACATTGCAATGCTGTTGCCTAGCAGACCGCGAAAAAGCGTCAAATAACAGCCATTGTCGTGTTAACACAGTACTCTATTGAACAACGATGTCATCAGCCTCTAGGCACACAAGTGATTGTAGGCATAACATGACCTCATGCCCAGAGGGGTAGGCAGAGGCTAGGGACTGCTACTTGCCACGCTCCT
The DNA here is from genome assembly GCA_947308005.1 of Yponomeuta malinellus. Lineage (NCBI taxonomy): Eukaryota > Metazoa > Arthropoda > Insecta > Lepidoptera > Yponomeutidae > Yponomeuta > Yponomeuta malinellus. The sequence continues at coordinate 4,225,502 of OX371022.1, forward strand.
CACAGATCTATTTCGCTACATCAACATTCATTAGTCGTTGCATGCACGCACGCCGGTATCGGGTGCCCTTTGCTAATACATCCCCTATTTGGTCGAAATATGCCTGTCTGTCCTTCCACCCACATTAGCGTGGTATATTTGTCTCGACAATCTTTCTTCCTTCATCCTCTCCATATGTCCAAACCAATCCTCTTTCAGTCCACAACGTTCTCTAGTGAGTGTGAAAAGGCACTGTATACGGTTCTACAATAAGATTCCTCAAGCTAATTTAGAGTTACCACCGACGCGGTTTAGAAAATGTTTATTAAAAAAGATTATTTGGAAGACAAAGATGTCTGGTATTTAAGTAATATGAACGGAGACGATTGTATCTAGTGTAGTGTAATTTTAAGTTGAAAACTCTGTTATTTAAGCAAACCTATTTTGAAAAGAATAAATGTGGAGTTTCTTTGTTAGCTTCTTCTCCGCATAATCTATTAATTGTGAAAGTTGACGTTCATTAAGTAGACATTTTGTTTTTATAGTGAATAAAAGGTTTGACTTCGGCTTGGACTTGCCTGGTTACCATAGCACGGGGTATCCTAGTTTGGGACCAGCCCTTTTATCACGTAACTGTCCACTGTATCGGGTTCCTTTCGGTGGTTTCGGCAACTAGGTTTCGCAACCAGTTGTGAAACAGGACTTTTTCTTCTTTTTTGGCAAGTAGTTGCGATGGAAGATTATTTTTTCTCTTTACGCAACCTGGTTGTGAAAGAAGAATTTTTCAAAAATGCTGGTTGCGTTAAGGTTGTCAGGTTATTCATTTTGACGACTCCACAGTGTCAAAATATGTACGTATTTGACAGTTCGGAGTAGGTTCAATCGGACATCTCCATACAGTGGGGGACTTACGTAGTAACGCCCCAGAACAAGCGATCATGTTGTGTGGAATTGATTAATTATTATTATACTCGTATATTGCGGTCCGTGTGGTGCCGGATTAAGAATAGCGTCACTCCAATTCCTCCCGTGGATGTCGTAGAAGGCGACTAAGGAAATAAATTACCAGGAGACGGGCAGCAGCGTGTTCCTGAGATTCCAACCCCATACTGCGATCGCCAACCCGCCTGCCGAGCGTGGCGATTATGGCAAGACCCATTATGGTTATGAAAGCCATGAGGGAGGCCTGTGTCCTGCAGTGGACGTAAAGGGGCTGATGATGATGACTATGATATATTGCGGTGGTGGCGGAGCGGTAGAACGCCGGCTTCTCATTCGGGAGGTCGTCAGTGGGGTGGGTGTGCACCAATGACTTTGTTTTCTAAGTTACCTACATTTGTGAAGTTTTAGTAGCGATACCACTCGCTCACGGCGATGGAAAACATCGTGAGGAAACCTGAGTGTCTGTGGTGTTCACGTAGCTCCGCGCTTGAAATTGCCAATCCGCGGTGGGCACGCGTGGTAATGAAGCCCATACTCTCTCTCTCTGAGAGAAGGCCTGTGCCCTGCAGGGGGACGTATAGGCTAGATACGCATGAAATAGACTCTAGCCATAGGATAAGTTATTGTGTTGTGTGGAAGTTGTTATTCTCGTCTCCCGGCAGATCCACGAGCGTCTCCACACGGGGGAGAAGCCGTACGCGTGTCAGGAGTGCGGCGCGGGCTTCCATCGCAAAAGCAGTTATCTGCAGCATATTGCCATTCATCTGCCGGAGAAGACTGTGCAGGTACGGGTCGTTTCATCGCGATTTTTAGGGTTCCCCAGTCACCAAGAACCCTCATAGTTATGCCGCAAACATCTTATATTTCGACACTCAAGAGAATCAAAATTTATAGGGTACTTTCAGTTGACCTAGAACTATGGAATTTGGCGAGTAATATCGTCATATACCATGACTACAGGGAAAAATTCGAAAACTATACATTTGTAATTAAATTATAAAAAAAATAGTCTTTGAAGTTCGAGAAAATCTCAAAAAAAAACTGCGAGACTCGTTTCCTGAAGTATTTATAATATGTATGTACACACAAATTTGTATGGAACCGTCGGTTGGCAAGTCCGACTCGCACTTGTCTAACTTTTTTTTTATTCAGGGATCCGTTTGCGAAATATTGAGCTTTAACCACTCGTCTGCCGCGACACAGATCTGTGTCCAACTTAGTATGGGCCACCTATACGTTGCGTTCCGCGAGGGCAGTTCAGGAGTTAAAGAGCCAATTTTTGTTTGAGTAGAGCAAGAATTGTTACCCCTGTATATGCTGGTTATGCTATTATTATTATTAATTCTTTACTGCACAAAGACAGTGTACAAAAGGTGGGCTTAATGCTAATGGCATTTTCTACCAGTCAACCTTCAGGAGGTACAGGAGAGGCAAGCGTGCAAGCGAGGAAAAAAGAAGAAAGAGATAAAAATAGTTATAAGTACTTAAATGTGTTATAAGGAGATGTTACACCTTTTATAGTCTAAGCATTGTTTAACCAATTTTATTTACCTCTATGTATTATCCTTCCTCAGGGAAGAGACCCGTGCCCCTCGGTGGGGACATAATGGGTTGATGATATTATTCTTTGAATAAATATTTGATATTTATGAATTTATGAAACAGCTCTGAATAACTATTACTGTTGTCTGTTTTTTGAGGTATGTACGTCTATAATTGGGTATTTGACAAAATATCAAATGAGTTACTTTTAAAACGGAATTTTGTATGAAAATACTGGCTTATGACGTCACATTTCAGAGCACTCTTTTTATGTTTAATCTATTTAAAAATTGTAATAACTAGTAATTGACTAAAAGAGATACATTTTCAGAGATATTTTGTAATTTTTGTTTTAATCGAGCATATGAAGTAATTTATTGTTGATCGTGTCAAATATCGTATTTTATCCATTTGTGTATTTTTTTAAAATATATGTTTGTAGCTAGTATGTGTGCAAATATTTATTATGTATTTTATAGTACATCTAAGTATTTTGTAAATGTGAGTCATTTTGTTTATATACCTATGTCCTTATATAGTTTATGTTACGTACTCGCTTCATCTTTTGGGCCTATCTATCCTACAGTTGTCGCTTTCAGCGATAACACTGCCAGTTGTATACTACGTACTACGTACGAATAGTAAGCTTTAAGAAAAAAAAAACTTGGATATTTCAGATTTCTCACGTACTTTTATAATAATATTAATACATTATGGCCCGCTTGCACCACCGACTAAAATCCATTTAACTTTAAGTTAAACACAAATTTTACAGTTCCGCCTTACACTATCTGTCAACATTCTGTTTAAGTTAAATGGATTTTAGACGGTGGCGCCATCCGAAGTTGGTCACTACACACGAGACATTATTGTAAGCGCGAGCCGTAGGCGAATCAATGCGCACGAGTTGCATACGACGCTTTTCAACACAATTGCGAGGACAAAAACAAACGTATTGCATTGTTAGTAACTTGAAGTAGACATTATTGATAGTAATTAACCAACTACCCGTCTCTCTTTCTCCTTCGGAAACCTTTCCGTCGCTAGGTTGTCCGGAAGAAATTGCTGTTAGCAATAAGGCCGCCAATTGTACTTTTTCATTGTAACTTTCATATTTTATGTCTCGCTTCTTGTGTGCAATAAAGAATATTCTTATCTTATCTTAACCACACCGCAGCAACTTTACTAAATATTTGCGGAAAATGGCGCGTGAGTTTCGTTTTTTGAGTACCGCACTTTAAACGCGCGCGCAGGTTCAGTAAAGGCGCAGGCGCAGCAGCAATATAAAAAATAAAATAAACTATAAATTAATGTTTCTAAATACGATAGTTAAGTTAATTTGTGTTTATAAATATACAATTTGATGAAATTAAATGTTTATTCGTCATCTTAACCCTAAAATAATTTAATATTCGTAAAAATATTCAATATTCCTAGACATAAACTTTTGAAATTTAAAAAAAAGGTTATATTGCAGCACATGTACGGTAATGTTTTTACATCACAAGTATGTTAATATGATGAATTATGAAACTAAAAACGGTGTAATAAGAGTCAATTTACGAGCAAATGTGTTGAAAAGAGTATTAATCTAATCTAATGATTCTTTGCCTCCAGTGCGAGCAATGCCCGGCGCTGTTCAAGTCGGTGACACTCATGCGGATCCATGCGAGCCGGCACAAGCGGCCGAGCTACCAGTACCGGTGCCGCGTCTGCGCAGGCGCATTCGCGCGCAAGCGCAACGTGGTCCGCCATTTGCAGCGCATTCACGCGCTGGCCGGTGCGCCGGCGCACGTCGAACGGGTCAAGATTACGTGAGCGGTGAAGACTCAATCAATCAATAGACTGTACTCGTCCACTGCTGGATGTGGGCCTTCCCGGAGGCACGTCACTTCTTTCTGTCCTCGTCTATCCTCCAACAGCCAGCAATCTGCCTCGGATGGTCGGTCCGGCGAGCTGGTTGGATGCGCTGCGGGTTCCAGTCCCTAGTCTTCGCTCGAGAACCTTTGCGCCCCAGCGAATATCAGTTCTTCGGCCGATGTGACCAGCCCACTGCCACTTCAACTTGCTAATCAAAGCTACGTCAATAATTATTTTCTTGGCAACTTGTCTAATTCAATCAGAAATCAATAATTTATTTCAACGTAAAGAATTTACATTCTGTTTGCTGAATGTTAATGTACTATGTTACTATGTTAGCCGCTGTCTTCGGGCCGTATTTGTAGTGGAGAAAAAGGCAGCGGGAAAAAAAACTCCACTCTGACCATCTTTTCTCAAATCATCTTAAACTTATACATCAAAACCTATATGATATGATTCCGTGATAGCCAATTTATGATGTGATCCAATAAAGAGACTGAGTATTGTATGTTAAGGCAGGAACGCAGAAATGAAACATGCTACACATACAACTTACATGCATAAACTCAGGCCTGCATCCCAGGGACTGCCACTTGCCACGATCCTGACAGATCACTTTCGCTTCCTCAACATTCATTAGTCGTTGCATGCACGCACAACTTACAACTTATGAATGCATATGCTCTAGCTAGAGCTAGACAATTCCATGGAGGTCTCGAACAGAAAGGAAAGAAAATATCCGACAGAGAAAATAGAATGAAGTGTGTTGCTTGTTTGAAAAAATAAAAAAAATAAAATATGTCTCATCAGCGAATAAGATGTCATAAATATTTACCTAGATATGTATTAAACTTATGAACTTACTGATTAAAAGCGTCTCACTTACAAATTCCTCGTACCTGTGTTACCATAGCAAATACGAGTATGTATATGTATAAATATATGTATGTATTTTGACCTCAGTTTGGTTCACTATATTTGTGATGTCTTTGTCTGGTTACCATGACGCTGGGCTTCCTAATTTGGCAGCAGATTCCAACGACATTAATAGGTTATGCGTAGAGGGGAAGAACACCTTGGTTTGCATAAATTTTCAAAAATAACCATTAGATACACAGAGCACTATGACCAATAGCGTAATCAGGGCGTTTATACAACCGCCCAGCCCTGCTTTGCCCAACCGCATGGCAGGTGTTGGGTGAAAGTGGCACTCAACTTATTTACATAAGTGCCATTATCTACATGCGTGATTTTACGCATAAGTTTTGAATAAATTACTAAGAGATTGCCTACCTTATTATATTACTTTCCAATTTTCTCGTCGAATAGATCCATCAAATAATCATTTTGAAATAGTTCATTGTGTTTTGAATTTTAATGTGGATTGTGTGTTGAAATAGTCGATAAGATTTCAAATATTTGAAACAGTAGATTGTGCGTTGAAATAGTCGATCCTGTTTTGAATATTTGAAATACTTGATTGTGTGTTGAGGAAACTGATTGTGTGTCGAATTGTGGTTCGAATACTCATTAGAAAAAAATATGAGCAATAAAATAGTTAATTGTGTTTTAAATTTATGAAATATGTAGTTGATTGTGTTTTAAATATTTGAAATAGTTGATTGTTTGTTCAAATAGTGATTGAATATTTGAAGCAGTTCATTGTGCGTTGAAATTGTTGATTGTGTTTTGAATATTTGAAATAGTAGATTGTTGAAATAATTGGTTGGGTTTCGTATATTTGAAACAGTTGATCGTGCATTGAAATAGTTGATTGTGTTTAAATATTTGAAATAGTTGATTGGCGTTGAAATAGTTGCTCGTGTTTTAAATATTTCAAATTGCCGATCGTGTGTAGAGGAAACTGTCTGTGTGTCTGGACGTGACTCACCTCGCAGATGACCCGGACGCCGGAGTGTATCTTACAGTGTTTGACGAACGAGGGACGGCTCTTGAAGAACTTCTGACAGACATCGCACTGTGAACAAAAAATCTTATTAGGTACTATTCATCATTATCATCATCATCAGCCATTTGACGCCCACTGCAGGACATAGGCCTCCCTCATGGTTTTCCTAACCATGAGGGGTTTTGCCATAATCGCCACGCTTGGCAGGCGGGTTGGCGATTGCAATTTTTGTAAACTTTTCTCTTTCTCCCTTAGGCGCGAGACACACAGATGGGACATGATGGGTGACAGACCAAGAGCGACCACAGAGCAAGGACCTCCTAATATCTATAGGCTTTTCAATTGAGTGTTTGGCCCACGTTTAGTAGGTGCTAAGAGTGACCTGTATGAGCTTTTCAATACGGTATTCGACACGATCAACAATAAATTATTTCATATGCTCGATTAAAACGAAAATTACAAAATATCTCGGAAAAATATCTCTTTTAGTCAATTACTAGTTATTACAATTTTCAAATAGATTAAACATAAAAAGAGTGCTCTGAAATGTGACGTCATAAGCCCGTATTTTCATACAAAATTCCGTTTTAAAAGTAACTCATTTGATATTTTGTCAAATACCCAATTGAGTAAACGCTTCATACATATACGTTAGGGAGTGACGTCATAGTCTAAGGTCGATTTGTATGGCGCGTTTTAGTACCACGTGACTATATTGACTTTTCAACAAAAAGTAATATAACCAGTTGAAAAGTCAATATAGTCAGAGAAAGAGAAATACCACGTTTATTTATCTTTTAACGTGACTTTTCGTATTCCATTGAGTGTTTGTCGCACGTTTGGTTAGTGCTAAGCATCACCTGTATGGGCTTATTTTCCTCGGGCTCCTCCTCGCGGTCCAGCGAGCCGACGTCCAGCCCGCACTTGGCCGCCCACTTGCACAGCGTCGAGAACCCCGGCAGGGGAATGCCGATCTTACCGCGCAGGTGGTTGTAAGCGCGCGGGCTCACTTTCCTGTGGCAAGGAGGTCGGGTTACTTTAAAAGCAAATATGTGTGCAGCCAGACCCCTCTTTCCCACTGGGCACTCTGGGCACGTGCCCGGGGCCCCGCAATCGATAGGGGCCCCCTCGATCGCGCCAGATCGCATTTATTGAGAAAGTACATACAAAAATTACACAAAATATTATGTTTTACGTTTTACGAATCGCTCGTAGCCCCGGCTGCCTGAGTGATCTTAAACGATCACGAAGGTTAAGCAACACAGGGCGCGTTCAGTGCATGGATGGGTCGCCGTCTATGCCTAACGCTAGTGGCATTTTTCCGAGCGGTTCCGTGCTTCGCAAGGCACGTTAAGCTGTTGGTGCCGGCTGCCGTCGATAGATGGCAGTCGTTAAGCCAAGTCAGAGGCCTTAGAGCGGCTTGACAACTTCTGACAGTAGACGAGCCACTAGTCTACAAGCCTCCACCAATCCGGACTTGGCCCCCGTGGTGGAGTATGGCCTATACCTTCCTCAGGGAAGAGACCCGTGCCCCTCGGTGGGGACATAATGGGTTGATGATGATGACGTTATATTGCTTATCTACTTTCTTGGTCAAAATAGTGCACTGTCAAGGTTATAGGGGCCTGTTCGGTTTTCAACCTTCGTAAACGCTTCGTAGCTGTCATCTGTGCTCTGACAGTGACAGCTACTCACTCTTAACTTTACGTTTTTTGCGGCTACGCGCGAGCGCAGGTGTCTAAAGAAAAACGCGGTTTTCGGATAGTGAAAGTTGTTTTGTTATCGGTCTTCTTTCGGGACATTATACACTCACACACCCTACACCAACACAAAGTGGCACCAAGCTGAAGACGCGCCTGCGGAAGCGAGCAGGGCCCTGCAAGAAGCGGCGCAGTGAAAGCAAGGTACACCTCTTCACCTTTATTATATATATGTATTTACGCCCAATCAACTCTGCCTAGCGCAGATCTATACAATTTTTGGTAGCAGAGCGTGGTTTTTTCGTAGTTATTTGGTCGGATTTACCATATTTCGGTTTCACATTCCAACGAAGGAATATAGGTACCTACCTTCGAATTTCGTTTCGTTTCGTTTCAAGTTTCTTATTACATTCTGAGGTTGGTACTTGGGTGTGTTCGGGTTCACAGCAATAAACGCTGTCGTTCGGTTACTCAGATTAATTTGAGGTCGGTTAGTTCGGATTTGTGATTTAGTCTATGGTTGTTCTACGTGAACTTGATTGTGACGTTTGACGTTTGACAACTCTTATCACTTGTTTTTTACTGGTTACTTTCGTATATCGGTGTTTACTTTTCGTTTTAAATAAGTTTTTAAGTTAAATAGTGAAGTTTAATAAGTGAATTTCGGTTTGCGTAATACTTAGAAGATTCGGTGTTGTGATTTAATTACTTAATTTCGGTGAGTAAGTGACTAACTTTACGATGTCGTTTAAGTATAACTTTTCGGTATTCAAAGTTAAATTACAATGGTTACTCGATAGTGCGGACCTTATTGCGCGTTCGGAGCATGCGGGTCGGTTAAAAATGCGACTTCTGACTGTGAATAATGAATTCATAAAATTTGAAGAGGCGTTTCAACGGATCATAGAACTTGCGGATTCGGACGTAGCGGCCCAGGCTGAAATTCTGTCTGCTTGTCGCCTTGAATATACGCGCGGTTTGGAGGCTTTTGATAAGCTTATGGAGGCGAACCTCCAATATAAAGACGTCGTAGACGGGTCGGATACCAAATCGGATAACGGAAAGTCGGATTCGGATGGTCTGTGGTCGCGGTTGCCCCCCTTACGCCTGCCGTCCTTTGCTGGAGAACTGGATCAGTGGGTGGGGTTTAATAACCTCTTCGATAGCCTAGTCGATTCTCGGGTAGATTTGTCGGGGGCTCAGAAGTTGGCTTACCTGATGTCTTGCCTCTCGGGGGAGGCACGTGGTTTGGTACAACATATTCGGATTTCAGATGAGGGCTACAAGGTAGCACGGGAGCTTTTAATGAAACGTTACCAAAACACCCGTCGGCTTGCGGATGTTCATGTGGACCAGATTCTGAGCCTGCCCACCATTTCCCCCAGGTTGGCAGGTTTGAGGGCACAGTTTCTCAATCCTTTGGTTATGGCGGTCAATTCGTTAGAACGGCTCGGTTTCCCTGTACAGGAGTGGTCCTTCCTTCTCCTTCACATCTGCTTGGCAAAATTGCCTACGGCTTTGAAGACACGGTTCGAGCAGAAGTGTGGGAGTGAGGCGGAGATCATCCCGACATTTTCGGATTTGCAGGATTTTCTTGAGGTAGAATGTCGGTTATTGGAGAGTGCCAAGGCGGACCCTGTGCATCTAGTTCAGGAGCCAGTGGCAGGACCATCTAGGCCACGTCGAAGGTCACCACCGGTCACAGCTTTGACACTCAACCCGCGCTGCTTTTTTTGTGGCGATCGTGAGCACCAGGGTCTGTCAAACTGCTCGGAATTTAAGGCTTTATCTCCACATGCTCGGAAGGATTATGTGGATAAGAATCGGTTTTGCTTCTTCTGCCTCGGACCACATGGATACAAATATTGTCAGCGGGTTCCCAATTGTGTATCGTGTGGAAGTAGGAAGCATCATCCTCTCTTATGCTTCAATCGGTCAGGTTTGCATCAGGGCCACCCTAACCAGCGGCATTCGGCTGAGCGGTCACCGGCCCGTACGGGCGGGGGTCATACCGCTTCAGATCCACCACGGTCACACCGTGGCTCTCCTTCTCGGTCTGGACAGAGAGTGAGTCCGCCTCGCACTCAACCTCGGTCTCCGCCTCATGCTCAGCAGCGGAGAGGGTATGACCAGGCTGAGACACAGGATCGGCATGTTCGTGACCACCGTGGTCATGGTGAAGGGAATGCTGCTCGTCGTTCTGACCAGCAATATACTAGACCATAGGATACGGTTTCTCTTGGTCATACTGCCCCGGGGCTCCTTCCAGTAACAGTGCTACTACCCACGACATTAGTTAAAGTTTATATTAATTCGGATTCGGATAACGGCATTGTAGTTCGGGCGTTACTGGACGTAGGCTCGCAGGGGTCTCTAATAACTTCGGATTTAGCTCGCAGGCTAGCATTACAGCTAGAGCCATCGGACAACCGTATTCGGGGTATTGGTAATGCAAAGGCTATCGGTATTTGTGGGAAGGGTTCAGTGACCTTTTCTCCGGTCACTAATCGGTTTCCTATGGTTACCACTCTGGTGGTTGGTATGAAGAATATAATTGGTCACCTGCCTCAACTTACTTTAAATAATTCGGTTATCCGGCTTACAGAAGGTTTGACTTTAGCTGATCCACATTTCGGTTCCCCTGCACCTATCGATTTATTATTAGGTTCGGATGTTTTCGGTGCTCTAGTCGGAGGGGACAAAATAGTATTACAGCCTCATGGGCTGACTGCTTATAATTCGGTTTTCGGTTACGTCTTGCTAGGCCCGGTGTTCGTGCAGCCGGCTGCCTCAACTATAGATGATTCGGAGTTTTTTGGTGCTTCAATTTCGGATACTTTAGAGAAGTTTTGGAAAGTGGAAGAGCCACCGCAAGCGTGCCCGTCTAATCCGTTAGACCAGGAGTGTGAGCTTCATTATAGAAATAATACGGTACGGTTGAATGACGGACGGTTCATGACTAAGTTGCCATTTATATCATCGCGACCGGTTTTGGGAGATTCCCGCGCCATCGCGGAGAAACGGTTTCTGGCTTTAGAACGTAGACTTAAGGCGAAGCCTGCCGTACGCGAAAAGTACGTCAACTTTATGCGGGAATATTTAAATCTCGGTCACATGTCACTCTCAACGTTTGACTTTCATTCGGGTCAGGAGTTTTACGTCATTCCTCATCATGCAGTGTGTAAGGACGAACAATCGAAATTACGGGTTGTATTCGACGGGAGTTGCGCTACATCGTCGGGCGCATCATTAAATAATTGTTTACATGCGGGTCCTAAACTTCATAAGGACATCACGGAGATTTTGATGCACTTTCGAAAGCATCAGATTGTTTTCGTGACGGACATTAAAATGATGTTCCGTCAAACTTGGATCGACCCTTCTGACAGGCGGTTCCAAATGATTCTATGGCGTGAGTCGCCTCAAGAGCCGCTACTTGTTTATGAATTGAACACAAATACTTATGGTTTAAAATCTAGCCCCTTCGTTGCTATTCGGACTTTATTAGAACTCGCAGATCGAGAACGCGAACGGTTTCCTAAGGCTGCGGCCACACTAGAACAGCATATTTATGTGGATGACATTTTGACGGGCGCGGATTCGGAAGAGGACGCTCTCTTACTTCAACGAGAATTAATTCAAATAATGGATTCGGCGGGATACGAGTTACGTAAATGGATATCCAATAGTCCTGCACTCCTGAAGGACTTCCCCGAAGATCACTTGCAAACTCCACACTTGTTCGATAATCCTGAAGTGGATAATTCAGTTTCTGTTTTGGGTGTTCAATATAATCCTATCGCGGATAATTTCTCATATCGGACGACTTCAACTTCGGATAACTTGGTTACAAAAAGACAAATATTGTCTACCGTTGCGCGGATTTACGATCCTACAGGTTGGATCTGCCCGGTTTCATTTTGGGCAAAGTGTTTACTCCAGCGTTTGTGGCTTGAACAGCTAACCTGGGACGAAGAAGTCGGTGGAGGTCTCGCAAGAGACTGGATTCGGTTCAAAATGGATTTATGTAACCTCGCTCGGATTGCGGTTCCTCGTTGTATGTTTCCCAAGTCAACGTGCCAAGTTTCGGTACACGGCTTTTGTGACGCATCGGAATTAGGGTACGCAGCAGTGGTCTACTTGCGTACCATCACTGAGGATGGTTCTTCTTTGGTTCACTTGATCATGGCAAAGAGTAAGGTCGCTCCCATCAGATCTCGGCTCACCATTCCAAAGTTGGAATTGTGTGGAGCCGTGCTCTTAGCTAAGCTCCTGCATCATGTTTGTCTTTGCTTGCAAAGAACCATGGATGTCTCGGCGGTTTACGGATGGACGGACAGCTCCATTGTCCTCTCGTGGCTTAAAACGCCACCTCATACTCTGCAGGTATTCGAAGCGAATCGCGTCTCACAAGTTCAGAATTCTGCGGTACACATTTCGTGGCGGCACGTTCCGGGCCAGATGAATCCGGCTGACTGTGCCTCCCGAGGTTGCCCGTCATCGGAATTGGTTTCACATCCTTTGTGGTGGGGTCCGAAATGGCTCCTGGAGCCTGAATCCCACTGGCCTGTTTCGGTAGTACAAGCGCCTGCTGTGCTGCCCGGTTTACGATGCTTAGTAGCAACCAGGGCTGAGGATCAAACGGTTTCGGATTTTGACGTTATGAATCGGTATAGTTCTCTCGGTAAATTAATCGGTGTAGTAGGTTGGTTACGGAGATTTTCTCATAACTGTCGGAACAAACACAATAAAATCAAATCGGATTATTTATCGCCCGAAGAGCGAGAAGAGTCGTTGTTGGTTTGTGTAGCTTTGGTACAAAGGCAGAATTTCGGTGACGAACTAGATACTTTGCGGAATAATCATAGGCTTAAAGGCCATTGGAAACGTCTAACTCCCTTTATAGACTCTAAGGGGCTGCTTCGAGTAGGTGGTAGACTACAAAATTCAGATTTGCCTTATGATGCGCGACATCCTTTAGTACTTCCTAAATCGGGTCACTTTGTAACTATCTTGCTTCGGGATTTACATTTAAAAAATGCTCATGTTGGTCCGAACACGTTGCTTGGCATTCTGCAGCGCAAATATTGGGTATTATCGGCTCGACGAGCGGTTAATAAGGTCACCACTAACTGCATTTCGTGTTACAAACTAAAAGGATCCACGACTCAACCGTTAATGGGTAATTTGCCTCGCGATCGGGTTGTAGCAGCCAGACCCTTTGAAGGTGTTGGCACAGATTTTGCAGGGCCGTTCCTTGTGAAATCACATAAATTACGGAAACCGAAAATCACAAAGGTTTATTTGTGCGTTTTTGTTTGTTTGGCCACTAAGAGTGTCCATCTTGAGACAGTTTCGGAACTTACTACAGAAGCGTTTATAGCATCTCTTTCTCGGTTTGTGTCTAGGCGTGGTCTGCCTAGTATCCTTCGTTCGGATTGCGGTACTAACTTTAAGGGTGCTAACAATCATTTACGAGAAGTTCAAAGTTTTTTGACTGAGAATCAAAGAAAAATCGGCCATGAGTTAGCTTGTCGTGGAATTTCATGGATATTTGACCCCCCCGCATGTCCTTCATGGGGAGGTTTATTCGAGGCCGCTGTAAAGTCGGCAAAAACTCATCTCAAACGCGTTATCGGAGAGACCATTCTCACTTTCGAGGAGTTATGTACCGTATTTTGTAAAATAGAGGCCGTTTTAAACTCACGACCTCTGTGCCCCCTATCGTCGGATCCTAACGACCCAGAGGTTCTGACCCCGGGTCATTTCTTAATCGGGCAGCCTTTAAATGGCGTTCCTGAATACCCCCTTCAAAATGAGAAACTGCATAGGTTAACTCGGTTTCAGCTGTTACAGCAAATTTCTCAACGGTTTTGGCATCGCTGGCATCTAGAGTACCTCCATACTCTACAGCAGAGGGTCAAGTGGACTGATCCCGCCATCCCTCCCAAGGTGGGAGACCTGGTCCTGTTAAAGGAGGATAACGCACCTCCCCTGCATTGGCGTCGAGGACGCATCGTTCAGTTATACCCAGGCAAGGATGGCGTGGTCAGAGTCGCTGACGTTAAGTTAGCTCAAGGCACGGTCTTGCAACGAGCGGTTGCTAAGCTTTCTCGGCTGCCAGTGGACTAGGTTTCGGCTTCTTCTATTCGGATTGTTTCGGTTTAAGCCATTAGAAATGGCTTGGGCGGGGGAATGTTCGGTTTTCAACCTTCGTAAACGCTTCGTAGCTGTCATCTGTGCTCTGACAGTGACAGCTACTCACTCTTAACTTTACGTTTTTTGCGGCTACGCGCGAGCGCAGGTGTCTAAAGAAAAACGCGGTTTTCGGATAGTGAAAGTTGTTTTGTTATCGGTCTTCTTTCGGGACATTATACACTCACACACCCTACACCAACACAAAGTGGCACCAAGCTGAAGACGCGCCTGCGGAAGCGAGCAGGGCCCTGCAAGAAGCGGCGCAGTGAAAGCAAGGTACACCTCTTCACCTTTATTATATATATGTATTTACGCCCAATCAACTCTGCCTAGCGCAGATCTATACAGGGCCCCATTATCTTAATGTGCCCAGGGCCTCCAATAGGTTAAAGACGGCCCTGTGTGTAGCTGTATTAACGCAACTGAGTAGAATGCTCGGATGTGAATGTGCTGTCTACTGTCCAGAAATCGGAAATTTATTTCAACGTAATTCTGTTTGTTGAATATCAATGTGCAATGTTAGCCGCCGCCTTCGGGTCTATTTCTAACGGAGAATAAGGCAGCGACTCCCCTCTGAACATCATCATCATCATCATCAGCCGGTGTCAGTCCACTGCTGGACATAGGCCTCTCCCAAGACACGCCACTGAGCCCGATCTAAGGCTCTCCTTTCCCAGTCACCGCCCACCGCTTTGCGAATGTCGTCGCTCCACCTGGTCACAGGGCGTCCTACGCTACGTTTGCCGATTCGCGGTCTCCACTCTAGAACCAGTCTTCCCCAACGGTTATCGGTCCTGCGGCAGATATGACCAGCCCACTGCCACCACTGCGAGAAGTTACGCCCTGCGATCGCCAACCCGGGTGCCCAGCGTGGCGATTAGGGCATAAACCTCCCATGGACAGTCCCCTCTGAACATCTTTTCTCAAATAGTCTTAAGGCCGGGTTGCCCAAGCGCACGGATTTGTATGGTACTTACTTATTACGCTGCGCCAGCAAATAGTTGGGGAAAAATTGGGAATTTTTAAATTACAGAAATGCAAATCCTATTGATAGAATTTTAACCACCTACGTGACTAACACATTCAAATAATTTTGGTATAATTTTTTTATTATCCAAAACTCAGTACAGCTCAAATAAAACCATATCTAGTGATAATTTAAACTCATGTTCATTTTTTTATGCTGTATAAAGTTTAAAAAAGTCATAAAAATAATTACCGACAGCCCTAGATAAGACATTGAAAAGGTTTTTTTTTCAGATTTTAAACACTAACCATTAGAGAGTAAAATGTATTTTAAAACACCTGATTGCAGGTAGTCTTCTCAGGGTACGGACCCGAGAAGACTACCTGCCGTCTTCCCGGGTCCGGTCACCGGTCTGACGATATCGGGAGATCGAGGAGTCGGCGGAAGGTCCGCGGATGCGAATGGCGAGGGACCGTCAGAGATGTCTTACGGGGGAAAATACCAATGCCCAGCGGTGGGCAGCGTTGGGCTAATAATGACAGACCTGAGCGATATGGCAGCGACGATGTCCTCAGTGGCCCAGGTGACCCGGTTCTTCTTCGGTTTCATGAGGCACTTGATCTGTCCCGGGGTGAAGATCAGCTCCAGGTTCTTCTTGAGGACGCTGTACTCCTTCATTTTGCGCTTGAGCAGCCGATACTCGGCCACCGGAACTGTGTACTTGTCACTGCTGGGGGAGTGGAGCAAACGTTGGATGGAATTCTTTTAATGTGATTTATTCCAAGAATTTTACAACTGACATATTTACGCACAAAAAAAAACTCACTGAAACCTTTGCGTACGTTCGTTTGTTTGTAACACTTTCTTGCCCAAAGAGCGGCGGTAGCCTAGTGGGTAGAACATTGGACTCGGAAGCGAGACACCCAGGTTCGATTCCCATTGCGGGCATGTATCTATGACTTTGTTTTCTAAGTTATGAACATTTGTGAAGTTACAGTAGCAATACCACTCGCTAACTGTGAAGGAAAACTTCGTGAGGAACGCTGAGTTCCTGAGCTATTCACATAACCCAGCGCTTGAAATCGCCGATCCGCGGTGGGCAACTCTCTCCCTGAGAGAAGGCCCGTGCCCTGCAGTGGGACGTATATAGGCTGCTTATGTATTGCACAAAAAAAAACATTAAAAAGGTCTCTGCGATACAGACTTAAAGTGCAGATACCGCGAGTATTGTAAAGTAAATAAGAAATCTTTATCTTTATACTTAAATAAAAACTTAAATAACTTGTGATAAAAATTACGTGGAAAGGCAGAGTTATTTAAATTTATTCTTACTTGCCTTTGCTGAAAATCGGCGCACGCGCACCGCTCTGGCTGGTTACTAATGGTTCTCACAGATTCGAGTTTGTGTCGAGATATTTTTGGAAAATATAAATAAAGTGCCTTTGAAAGAAAAACTAGCGTATTCTAAATAAATTATTTATCTATCATCTATCTATCTATTCGAAAGCTATTGTTGAGGCACGTACATTTTGCTATAGCTCTCAAACCACACAAAATTAATGGTGTATAAGGCGGTCACAAAATCTGTGCACAGGGCTCGACGAGGTAACATCGGCGTTCTGGTACGGTGTGCAAAATAAATATATAAATCAATGTAAATTATATTATTTTCAAGTCTTGATAAATTGGTACCTAACCTAATGAAATGAAGTAGGACGCAGACGCGGGAGGGGCATTGCATTCCAGCGAGGTGTACCACCGAGTAAAATATTTATAAAATACCAGAACTGCATAAGGTAGAAGGCGGCTAAGGAAATAAACTACCAGGAGACGGGCAGCAGCGTCTTCCTGAGATTCCAACCGCATACTGCGATCGCCAACCCGCATGCCAAGTGTGGCGATTATGGCAAAACTCCACTCTCTGCCCTGCAGAGGGCGTCAAATGGCTGATGATGATGATGACAATATCCGAAGGTGCTAACCGTATAGCCCCTATATTACGCGCACCAAATCCAGAAAGATTCCCATCGTTTAACTCAAATTTCACACTACAGGGAGACTCGTTGAATTCGTTCACCGTGTTACTTATGTGCTTATTTTGTTTCTGTGATGTATCTTGTTGGTATACTAAATGTCTTTCTTCTTCTTCTTCTTCTTCATCTAAAGGGCACATTCTAACCATGATCTAAAACAGATGGTGGACAAACCACTTTCGCTTCATCAATATTAGGGTTAAACATGGACATTGTTCTAAAAACATTTTCGAGAAACAAATAAAATAAAAAAATTAGATAGGAAATTTTAAGAGCCTGGACATTCGTTAGATTTCGCCGCTTTAATAATTTTTTAAAGCGAAAAAAATGATTCTTATTATACGAAACCGGAAGTACGTCATCAAGTGTATACAAAAATTAAACCTTCTTCCATTCACGTGTGAAGTAAACGTTAGAAAGTCGAATGAAAGTCATACACATAATTACCAAAAATATAAGAAATCTGCGTTCATTAATCTACGATTGTAGCATTTTATTTACTGAGCTAATACCTTTAAAATGCCTTCTAATTTGTAACTAATCTGTGTTGTAAATTTTTCGTAAGCACTATACTTTGTGAACTTAATTCCGAAATCACTTAATTGACAAAAAATCAAGCAAGTGATTCCGGAATTAAGTTAATAATTGAATACCAACCTGTTCTCCTCTTTCCTCAAGGAAGGCCCCGCGATCTCGCTGGCGTATATCCGGTCGCCATTGAAATCGCACTTGGGACGCTTCGTGGACGCAGACAGTTTGGTCGAGATGTGGCTGAAATGTTAAATACATTGAAATATATGGACTGTGTGTGTGTGCGTGCGTGCGTGCGTGCGTGTGCGTGTGTATGTGCCTGTGTGCCTATTTCTAAAATAAACAATTTCTGTAATGCTCGAAGTGACACAGACTGGCCCTAGGCCGCAAAGCCGTTCTTTATTTTATGAGCAACATATAACATATGTTTCTATGAATTTTACGATAAGATAAAAAAGTTTTATTGCCTCATCCAACATCTTCTGTATGTTATCATCTTATTGTTTTTCATTCTTATACAATTTGAATCAACCTTCCCTCCAAATATCAGGCCGTTCTAGCCTTAAGGAAAACCTGCCTGTTCTATGAGTTTTTTCACAGATTTTTAGGGTCCCGTAGTCAACAAGGAACCCTTATACTGCGTTAATTATTATCTATGGAAAACCAATTTTTGGTGGTTTGAAAGACTTAGCAATATGAACGTGCCCGACAATAGCTATAGAATATGCTAGATTGTTTTTAAAAAACGCACTTTTCAACATTTTCACGACACAATTCGAATCTCGAATCTATTAGAACCATTAGTAGCCATCCAGAGCGGTGCGTGCGCGCCGCGGGTCCGCGGGTCATTGTTCTGTTAGACAGAGAGGCGGTACTAATTGTTCGCGCATTTTTTTAAACAAGATTTCTCAACTATTTTTTTTATTTACGCTTTTATTTAAGTAATAGTCTAAATAGATGCCATTTTTAATTACTAATTACATAACCACAGCTTTCAAACCACACAGAAGTCACCGTGTAGTTGCGCCACGTCCGTGCGTCTGTCTGTCTGTCCCCGGCTTAGCTCAGAGACGAAATTTGGCACATATTTACATGTAGGTCACGCCGACAAAACGACCTTAAAAAAAATATTTTGCCCCCCTGCACCTAAGTTAGGGAAGCAATTTTTTTTCTCGCTTACAAGTTACACCATAGTTTGAGAGAGGTGTCGTTGGATTCATCGTTTAAATTTATTGTGGGTTATTTATAAAAACACGATTGCCTTAAGACACTCGATAAACGCAGTATAAATAGTCTGTGGCAATGTGTTTCCCTTGTAAATTTTCTAGCAGACAATTCATACAGCGTTTAAGGAGTGTTTTATAAATAACTCCGTAAATACGTAGGTGTTTTTCCACAAAAACATGAAAACCTTCACCTCTTCCATTACATTCATGATGGGTACTTTTTGATAAAATTACAAACCTTAATGGGTCATCGTCGTTGTCGCTTTCAGAGTCACTTTTCACTTCTACTGCCCCGTCTGCACCTTTCTCTCCCTTGAGTTCCTTCTTTATTTTGTCTAGACTGAAAGGTAAAGAGGAAATTTATGACTATAAAAATAGGTAAAAGTAAAATTCCGTGTGGCGCCGGATTAAGAATAGCGTCACTCCATTTCCTTCCGTGGATGTCGTAGAAGGCGACTAAGGAAATCAAATACCAGGAGACGGGCAGCAGCGTCTTCCTGAGAATCCAACCGCATACTGCGATCGCCAACCCGCCTGCCAAGCGTGGCGATTATGGCAAAACCCTTCATGGTTATGAAAACCACGAAGGAGGCCTATGTCCCTGCAGTGGGCGTCAAATGGCTGATGATGATGATGAAAAGTAAAAAAGAAAACGTTTATTACATTTATTGCCTCGTCGAAGCTAGAATGAACAATGGTATGATCCAGAATGAAGACATTAACTAGGGTAGTCGTCCATTGCAATTTCATTATAAATTATATTCTCATTTCAGGGGCTCAATTAAATGAATTTGACACTGGCAATGCAGAAAATGCAAATGCAGAAATCTCTTAAAGAGATAAGCTCGCCTTTACATGCTTATGTAGTGTCCTGTTCAATGTTTCATGTGCAATAAAGTATATTATTATAAAACGCAAAAAATCTAATGTGTACACAATAAATACCTTAGGTCAAAGTAATCAGAATTCGAGACACCATCATTATACACCGGACTCTCCAGGTTGCACTTTATGTCTGCCGAAGCCATGTCTAGGAGAGAATCTGTAGACATACGGTTGAGCGATGACCCTGCCTCGCCCATGGATTCCACCTTCACTGATACAGACAGTGGTATCGGTGCTTTGCTTAAGGAGTGTTTGCTTTTTCGCTTTTCGATGTTTATGAGTATGTTTGGTACGGCCTCCGGCTTTAAGATACGAGTTTTGCTGGGTACTTCCTTCATTAGAGAGTGTTTCAGTGAGGTGATGTAGTCGTCAGGACCGAAATGGTTGGAGCAGATACGTCCTGCAATGTTTAAGAAGTAAATGGTTTATCTTTTTTTAACAAAAATGTTATTCTGTTGGCCTCTTTGTTATCAAGTGATTGGTTATTTACAATCAGAACCATAATACAACATGAATAATTAAAGGAAAACAAAAACTAGATAAATGCCCTGCCTATCTTGCATGGTTGAATACCAAAGCAGAGGCAGTGCGTTCAATTCCTGCTCGACAGCTGTACTTGATTTGTGCAAATGACGTCTGGGTGCATTTTTATGGCCGTGATATCCTTGCCTGGTGCCTGTCCTGTCCATAGCACAGGGTATCCTAGTTTAGAACCAGGGACAAGTGATTGTGTTGCGTGGAAGTGGTTATTATTATTACTAATATAATTAGCATATTACTTGTGAGGGCATTCAGGCTAGTAAGTAAATACAGAGTTAGTAAACTCCTACCATTTTTAGCGGTCGTGTTGGGACTGCAGTACCGCAGCCACTGCCTGGCAAGCGAATCAACTTTTGGGAAAGTGAAGAATCTTATGCTACCACCCTTCACACTGCGGCTTTTGCAGTTCCTGATGGAGCAGCCGACCATTTTAGCGGCAAATTAATTAATCACACTAAGGTTTAGAGGAGAAACATCGCGAAAATCGGAATTTGAATCCAAACCAAACACTGATTTCGGCGGAGCTAATTTTGAGAACGGCTTGGCTGGTCGAAGTGTCAGTGAAATTTGACACATGACAGATCGCTGGTGGTGGTCCTGTTCACATAATAAACATCGCCAGTGTGACAAGACGTACTATGCATACTCTTGACTACGCGCAATCGCGCAATGTTCCTTCCCATTGAGCGATCATTCCTTTCCAACGTGTGTAACGTCATCATTAAATCTGCAAATCGGGCTGTCTATTCAGAGATAAAAGGAAGAAAAGCTCGAACGGACACATTGACGTAGTTCTTTAGTTTCAATCGAGGATTTGATTGAAGATGAATGAAACACGAGCCATCACTGTAGATTCTGGGAGGTGCTGGAGCGCCAGTTGATAAAAAATCACCACGCCAGCCGAGCTCCACTGCCTGTATCAGTGAAGGTGGAATCCTTGGGCGAGGCAGGGTCATCGCTCAACCGTACGTCTACAGATTCTCTCCTAGACATGGCTCCACACAACCTGCTATTTTATAATAATAAGGGCGCAACTAATTAACAGTAGGTATACTATGATAATTTTCACCTCACTAGCTCGTAAAAGCTCTGTTTATCATTCGAAATCATCGTGAAAAATCGCACTTTATCCGCTAGCGTGGAAAGTGTTTTTAAAATTCGAATATTTTTATTTAATAAAGGTTTCGTACAATAAATTACATATATATAGAACCTCATTGGTTTCGTAATAGTTTATATTCTCTGCAGCCAGTCCATTGATGATTGAAATGCAAATACTTATTTCATGTCATGCGCCAGCCTCATTTAAAGAATCGCACTGGCCGGCAAGAAAATTTTAATTTAAAAAAAAAAATTAACTTTCAATATTACCAATTGTAGTAATTTTACTTTTAATTTTTGAAATAAATAAACAGTAATTTAATATTTTATTAGAACTGTTTTTCTTGCACCTAACATTTTACTCGCTTTAGTGAGGTGAAAAGTTGTGTGTTGCGCTCGGCAGCAAAGTTATTTAGCGTCTCGTACCTTTGAAACCCTCGCTACGCTCAGGATTCTATATTTGAACCACTCGCTTCGCTCGTGGCTCAATCCTAGAATCCTTCGCTTGCTCAGGTTTCAATACAAGGTACTCGCGCCAAAAATTAACTTTGCAGCCTTGCATAACAAATAACCATTTTTGGCTTGTTAATAGTGTCCTCATGTAGTACAACTACTGACCGTACTGTAATTGCCGATGCAATTGATTGATTGCAGCGGTCGCATGGCACTATGCGCTCATCCGTTTGTAGTGTAAGCGGGCAATAAATATCTGTGGACTATTGTATTGTCTGTGATATAACTGTCACAAACTTTACTTAATAGTCTGTGAATGCAACCTGCACTTTTTATCGCTGATTGTCCAATTTTTTGTAAAAAACCTTGTTTTGCACAAATTACAGCGGGTAGAGCACTTACTAAGACGTTCTCACTGTAATAATGAGTTTATGAACTAGTTATGGTAGTTGAAAGTCCTGTTTGTGGCTGAGGAAATGGATTATTCTGACGTCTGCCGTACGTGCCTCAAGACGGATGCTCTGAATCCCATTTTTGTTAATTTTCATGATAATTTACGTTATTCTTTAGCAGTTTTCACCGTCACAGGATGCAAGGTAAGCGATAGAACAATTTATTAGGATTTACAAGACTCTAGTTAGTGTAAAACTGTTTTACAAAGTTGCAACTTCTCTTCTGAGTTTGATAGAATACACAGTACTTTACGAAGAAATTACGCTTAACTCTTCCATTCGCTAATGGAAACATCGATTTTCCAAATCCATCCAATGTCGCCAGCTCCATCCCAGTTTCATGGTAAACAAAGGTATTGTTATTTAGAATATTTAGGAATATTTTTTTTATTTAGCTGTGTTGAAATTACTTTATACATATTATTTCAGGTGACCGAGGACGATGGACTGTCCCAATTGATGTGCACCTCATGTATCAACTTCATTAACAAATCAATGAGGTTCCGTAAAACATGCAAGGAAACAGAATCATACCTCTTAGAACAACTTAGCATAAATAAAGTTGAAACCTTCGAAGAAAGTTCAAAATTACGCAATACTGTCAGTGAAAATGGGAGATCAATATTCAATAGTGATCTTTTGAAGCCTGAAATTGAACTTGACAATGTAAAATGTGAACAAAAAATTAATAAGGTTGTATTAGAAACAGACACTATAGAAGATGTGGATGATGAAAAACCATTGAAGTATCTCTTGGAACCAGATTCGGATCACAGCGATAGTCACAGTAGTCATACAATAATTTTAGAGATAAAAGACACTTTGAACCCAGAAAAAGTAACAAAAGAACAAAATATGCCAGAAACAAAAGGAACAGTGTCCGAAAACCAAGGCATCCTAGAATTACCATATGAAGTAGACTTCCACTCTACGCATAAAACTGACACATTCTCTCTGGACCCAACAAAAGTAACGAAATGTGAAGAAGGGATTGTCAAAGGAAAAAAACACGCACTGTCAGAAAACAGACAAGATGTAGAAGTACCGTACGAGGTAGACTACCACTCTGAGGCGAAAACTACAAGGGTGACTTGCAAAATATGCTATCAGAGCTTGTCAATAAGGTCCATAGATGCTCACATGGCTATGCGCCATCCAGGGATGGACCACAGGAAGATCCAGTGTGATCTATGTGATAAGTATCTGCTGAAGGGCAAAATGAAGAGGCATAAAATGATGATGCACGGTATAACTGAACAGGAGGCCACGTGTTTTAGATGTGTAGTGAGTATGAATAGTAAAGAGATATACTAGAAGGGGCATTAAACTAAATCTGATAAACATCTATGACTGTTGGCATATAAAGAAGCCAGAAAAAACATTATATTTAAACAATTAGCAGAAAAATTTGGCTTGTGTCAGCAATAATAGCTTTTCTGTCAGAAATAATGTCTTTGGAGCAGCAATTAATTATTATCATTCGAGTTAATAAGCAGAAAATTCCAAATTTATTAGTAGAAAATTTCAAATTGATCACCAGAAATTTTAAAATTGAGTAACGTAAGATCCAAATTGATCACCACAAAATCCAAATTGTTTAGCAGAGAATTCAAAATGGATTAGCAGAAAATTTCCAATCTATCACAGGAAATGTTTAAATTGAGCAACGAAAGATCCAAATTGATCACCAGAGAATTCCAAATTGATCAACAATTTGCTGACCATGCATTGTTGCACGTATAATTCCACTGACCAAAATAATTATTAAGCTAAATAAATTTATTTGCTGACCATATTGATTTATTGCTGACCAAATGTTGCTGTTATTTTTTTCTGCATATCAAATGACCTTTCTTTGCTTTGCTGATTTTTGTTGCTGATCAAATATTTCACATAGCTCCATAGAAGTATATGTACTAAACTAGAAGAATCCCATAACAATTTACTTCTGATTACTCTTGTCTAGTTTTGCTGCTTAAAGATGATGATGAAGAATGATGAGCAATAACAGTCGTTTAAGGGGATCCATTGGGCTAACAAGCGCCACCAATGAAAAAATTATCATATCTTCATTTACATGTCGTATTTGAAAAAAAAAGAAAAAAAAGCGGTGGTAGCCTAGTGGGTAGAACATCGGACTCGGAAGCGAGAGCCAGGTTCGATCCCCAGTGCGGGCAAGTACCTATGACTTGGTTTTCTAAGTTATGTACATTTGTGAGGTTATAGTAGCAATTCCACTCGCTTACGGTGAAGGAAAACATCGTGAGGAAACCTGAGTGTCTGAGCTATTCACATACTTCAGCGCTTGAAATCGCCAATCCGCGGTGGGCACGCGTGGTGATTAAGCCCATAGTCTCTCTCTCTGAGAGAAGGCCTGTGCCCTACATTGGGACGTATATAGGCTGCTTATTATTATTATTTTATTTGTAAAAGTGTCTGCACAATCTCTCAATTAGGTTAACAGTGAGTTTTAAGACCCACGACAAAGATACTAGGATCACGAACCTGAGACTAGATAGCATGTAAAACGGCCGTTTTTCGCCTTTTAAACGCCCAAGCCGTAGGTTTTTTGGCTTATTTTCAAGACCATGAGTCCTAAAAATCACTATTAACATGATTGAGAGATTGTGCAGACACTTTATGCAAATTCGATCTGTAAAAAATATATTAATTTCTTTCCTCGGTGTGCTTGTGTTACTCTCTGGAGCCCCTTAAGGTGGGAAGATTCCCATACAAATGATTATTTCCAAATTTGTTCAAAAAATTACATAATTATACACTGGAAATATGTATTGGCGCAAATTAAGATTTTTATTTGCTCCAATACATATTTCCTTGAATAAAACTGTAGTTTAATAGGTTAATGTTTGTATGGACTAAATTGTCGATAATGTTTGTATGGACTAAATTGTCGAACTCATTTAAGCTATTAAACCAGTGTTTTTTTTAAGAAACTGTATGTTGGCTCAAATAAAAATCTTAATTAATGCAGACAGACATAATTCCAGTGTTTAATTATGTATTTTTTTTAACATATTTCGAAATAATCATTTGTATAGGATTCGTCCCAGCTTAAGGGGCTCCAGAGAGTAACACAAGCACACCGAGGAAAGAAATTAATATATTTTTTCAAGATCGAATTTGCATAAAGTGTCTGCACAATCTCTCAATCATGTTAATAGTGATTTTTAGGACTCATGGTCTTGAAAATAAGCCAAAAAACCTACGGCTTGGGCGTTTAAAAGGCGAAAAACGGCCGTTTTACATGCTATCTAGTCTCAGGTTCGTGATCCTAGGATCTTTGTCGTGGGTCCTAAAACTCACTGTTAACCTAATTGAGAGATTGTGCAGACACTTTTGCAAATAAAATAATAATAATAAGCAGCCTATATACGTCCCAATGTAGGGCACAGGCCTTCTCTCAGAGAGAGAGAGAGTATGGGCTTAATCACCACGCGTGCCCACCGCGGATTGGCGATTTCAAGTGCTGAAGTATGTGAATAGCTCAGACACTCAGGTTTCCTCACGATGTTTTCCTTCACCGTAAGCGAGTGGAATTGCTACTATAACCTCACAAATGTACATAACTTAGAAAACCCAGTCATAGGTACTTGCCCGCACTGGGGATCGAACCTGGCTCTCGCTTCCGAGTCCGATGTTCTACCCACTAGGCTACCACCGCTTTTTTTTCTTTTTTTTTTCAAATACGACATGTAAATGAAGATATGATAATTTTTTCATTGGTGGCGCTTGTCAGCCCAATGGATCCCCTTAAACGAATGTTATTGCTCATCATTTAATAATTGTCAGGATTGTGGCACGTGGCAGTCCCTGGTCTCTGTCTACACCTCTGGTGTAGAGGCGTGAGTTTATGTATGCATGTATTTAATGATGCCCTATTTTTGTATACAAAAAAATTCCCAATTTTAACAGATATAAGAAAAAATAATAATAGCAATTGTTTAACCTGCAATTAATTCATTGCGTAAAATTACATTACGAAATAATACGTAAATACAATCAATTCAGTGGATACTTCATAAATATGAATCAAATTACTGGGTTATTGTGAAGTCCAATAACAGGCAAAAGTTTGTGTATTGGTCACTCAATAAGCTGGACCAATAATTACAATATTTACAAGGCCTCCAGAGAAACAACATTTTTTTTTTCAGTAATTAAATTAAATTATTTGAATAACTCAATTCTGTCATACATTTTAATAATATGGCTTTGGCTATAATGAAATTATTAAACATATTGAAATATTATATTTATGAAATCTCGTATACAATAATATGCTCTTTCATTCCAGTATTGCAAAACTAAGTTCGAAAACAAGGAAGGACTCGTGGAGCACGTCACAGAGTGCGCAGGCAAGAAAAAGAAACGGAAAACTAATGAAACGGTAAGTAATTACACGAATTAAGCCTCTTAGGGCCAGTTATCCGTGTGGCTCCGGATTAAGAATAGCGTCACTCCATTTCCTTCCGTGGATGTCGTAGAAGGCGACTAAGGAAATCAATTACCTGGAGACGGGCAGCAGCGTCTTCCTGAGATTCCAGCCGCATACTGCGATCGCCAACCCGCCTGCCAAGCGAGGCGATTATGGCAAAACCCCTCATGGTTATGAAAACCACGAAGGAGGCCTATGTCCTGCAGTGGGCGTTAAATGGCTGATGATGAGGGCCAGTTTCCGATTTGAGAATTTCGCTAAGTAAATTGTTAACTGTAGTGGTGTCTCTTCGAATATCGCAGAAAAGAGCGTGAGAGAACGTTACTTAAGTATTTATTTAGTGAAATTCTCAATTCAGAAACGGGGCCTTACACTCTGTCTCGCTCGCACATTGTAACATTTTTGTTGTCTAACATGTTTTGTTAAAAGTAGTAAACCTTTTAAATATTCTCTGAATGTTTGCTACAGAATAACATTATGGACATTTTAGATATATTTTTGTCCAGAAATACGTGTTTGATAAAGAAAAATTCCCGCAGAGTCGCGAGATGGCCGATTGCGAAGAGTGCGGCAAGACCATGCAGAAGGCCAGCCTGCGGATGCACCTCATGATCAAACACTTCGGCCTGGGACCTGTCTGCGAGGTGGGCTGCCAAACTACAGCGCCAGATTAATTTTATCATTTAGACAGATGTTAGCGAGGCTCTACCAACAATTTCGAAACGTCTTTCACGTAGCGTGCTGCGATTGAGAAGAGGTGATGTGCGCAAAGCTGTGGCAATCCTAACAGGCCACTGCTCACTGAATAGATATTTCCACAACATCGGACTAACCGACAGCCCGATTTGCCGGGGATGCCTCAAAGAAGAGGAGACACCCGCCCGCGTGACCATTCATTGTGGGAGCGTGGAAAAGCAACGGCCCGTCATCTTTGGGAACCTGGGATTCCCTCAGGAGGTCTGCAGTGACGTCAGAGCACTGGAAACAGATAGGCTGGCTGGAGTAAACTCACAGCTTTGCTACGCATAATGGCCCAATCATGGGGTTAAATGCGGAAAGCTCAGTTCTAACTAAGTAACTAGATAGATAGAGAACTCTATTACACACAGAAACGGAAATAACATAGATATGTCATAACTAGATGTTAGCGAGAAGGTACGCCGGGTTCATAAACGCTCTGAACCCACTTTCAGCACTGCGGCAAGCGTTTCGGCAGCAAGTTCCGTCTCGACGAGCACTACCGCGCCAAGCATGGCTACGAGAAGTTCAAGTGTGCGCATTGTGACTTCCGGAGCGCTAGCGTTCTGGCCATGCGGGTAAGCGAACATGTAAAACTCTTTATAAAAAGACATGAGTGTAATGTGTGTAAAAGTAAATTTGTGGCAATTTTTACGGGTTGAGAGCCATTATTATGCAAAATACAACTTCCCGCTTTTCAGTGAGCTACACACCGTCACAAACTATTTTTTATTTTAGTGCAACAAAAAATATGCTTCGACCGGCGATTTGAGGCGGATGGCTATATGAAGATGGCCGAGGGCAGAAAGAACTAGCGCGCCTTTGAAAGGCCCAAAGAATGACCTCCAACCATTTTAATCTATCCGCTGCCAGCGATCTGCCTCAGGTCGTCGTCGTCGGTCCAGAGAGCCGGCGAAAAATCTAATCGAAGATTTATTTTTGCAACACGAATGTAATAAATGTCAAACTGAAATCGAGACCGTTTACTTAGAACCACGAGAGGCGTCAGGGCGAGAAGCCGTTCTTATGTGAGGCGTGCGGCTCCAAGTTGCACTCGGTCTATCGAGCTGATAGGCGAAAAAGCTTAACGAAGATAAATTTTTGCAACATGTAATAAATTTCAAACTGAAATCGAGGCGGTTTACTCGGAACCGCGAGACGACACCGTGGCGAGAAGCCGTTTGTATGCGAGATCTGCGGCTTAACGTTACACTCGGTCCATCGAGCTGGGGGTGGGTCTCTTAAATGCACAGTTGTTCAACAGAGTGATATTACTATGGAAGTGGTTGTTTCATTGACACTATTGGTAGTCTATTAACTAGTCGCATTCCAATGGTATAAACCGTGCAGCTTAACTTAGCGTCTCGCGCTATTCGCGAGAGATGCCTATTTCATTTTCGCGGGTTATACCATTGGAATAATATTGCAATGCTAGGGTCTATTAGACCACTAAATAGCGTCAAATAAAAGCCATTGTCGTGCTAATATCACTCTATTAAACAACGATGCGTTTATCAGACTACAGACCCTGGTGGGCGAAAGAGCTTGTATAATTTACCTATTTTCACAACATGTAATAAATGTCAAACTGAAATCGCGACCGTTTACCCAGAACCACGAGAGGCGCCAGAGTGGCGAGAAACCGTTCGTGTGTGAGGCCTGCGGCTCTAGGTTACGCTCGGTCCATAGAGCTGATAGGCGAAAAAGCTAATCGAAGATTTATTTTTGCAACATGTAGTAAATGTCAAACTGAAATCGGGACCGTTTACTCAGGAAACTCAGACCACGAGATAGAGTGGCGCCACCTTAGCGAGAAGCCGTTTGTTTGTGAGGCCTGTGGCTCTAAGTTACACTGGGTCCATAGAGATAGGGCGCGTTTATGTGTGCAACATGTTGTAAAACTAAAATCGCGACCGTTTACCCAGAACCACGAGAGGCGGCACCGTGGCGAGAAGCCGTTCGTGTGTGAGGCGTGCGGCTCCAAGTTCCACGCGGCGTACTTACTGGCGCAACACAAGCAGTCGCACCGGACGGAGCGGCTGCTAAAGGTACGTCGTCTGATTTACATCTTTATTTTCAGGCTTTTAAGCATGCTTTACATAGAGGTGGAATGGAATAGAGACACCAAAAGCGTACACCCGTAAAAGCAATTTTTTGGGGTTACCATACGAATAAAATAGAGATCCAGTGATTCAGAGTGATCGTCGGTTCAGAGGTAAAACTCATTCTGTGGCATAATTTCAGGCAAAATTTATTAGGTGCCAAATGAGTTTTACCTGCAAAGGGATTACAGAAGCTTTGCAGTCAAAGAATTTTTTTACGTGGCAGTTTTGTTTTTTTCTTGTCGTAGATTTTCTCTTTAAAGAAACAAAACTATCAAAATGTCACTTTGTGAGTTTAACCTTTGAACCGAGGATGTGCATTACCATTTACCAGCTATTGTCGTGCAAATAACATTCTATTGGCCAACTGTGTGTATTCTAATTCTAATAATCTAAGGGCCGTTCAAGTATTGATTTGATTTGATTTTCAGATTTCTTCATTTATAAGTGTACAATAGTGCACGCTTGATACAATAAACAAGTGCACAATACTCGTACTAACTTAAACATAGAACCACCAGACCAGACTGTCATCATCAACCCATTATGTCCCCACCGAGGGGCACGGGTCTCTTCCCTGAGGAAGGTATAGGCCATACTCCACCACGGGGGCCAAGTCCGGATTGGTGGAGGCTTGTACACTAGTGGCTCGTCTACTGTCAGAAGTTGTCAAGCCGCCCTAAGGCCTCTGACTTGGCTTAACGACTGCCATCTATCGATGGCAGCCGGCACCAACAGCTTAACGTGCCTTGCGAAGCACGGAACCGCTCGGAAAAATGCCACTAGCGTTAGGCATAGACGGCGACCCATCCATGCACTGAACGCGCCCTGTGTTGCTTAACCTTCGTGATCGTTTTTAAGATCACTCAGGCAGCCGGGGTTACGAGCGATTCACCAGACTGTATTAACTATAAATAAATTAAATATTAAATTTAAAAAACCCCCGATACAAAAGAACTAACTTTTAAAAAGTAAAACCGCATCAATGTCCCTAATTTACGCCAAATCAAAGCAACAAAATTTTTGGCGGCCAGTTTTGTTTACCGCCATTTTGTTTTTTTTTCGTCGCACTTAAATTTGCCCAGGTTGTACGTTGTTTTAGTGAAAGCACCATCCCTATAACTCTTACCGTTTTGTCGGTCAGTTGACCATGTCCATTAACAACTGAGTGCATTTTCATCAAACATGGCTTAGAATAATTTCGATCAATCTAGCTATCAATTTAAAAAAAAAATCGCATCGAAATCGCTTGATCCGTTTAGGCGCTATGGAACGTACAGACACACAGACATAAGCTTCAAACTTATAATAACACCCCTCTGCGTTGCTTCGGTGGTCAAAAACATAATACTTACAATTAATTGAGTGGTAAATCATCTATCCGTTCCGCAGTGCGACCAGTGTTCAGCCACGTTCAAGGCCAACAATTCCCTTCACATGCACAAGAGTACCTGCCACAGCGGATCGCTCTACGCCTGCACCATGTGCTCCAGGACCTACAGGTGAGTCGTGAGGATCTCCTCACGATGATTTCATCCTCAGTTGGTGAGTGGACATTCGCAAAAATAGTTCAATTCAGAAATTCTTTATTGCTCAAAAAGGTGTTTGTACAAAGGCGAGCTTAATACTAATAAGTATTTTCTTCCAGCTAACCTTGGGTTATGTGGATAGTGTAAGGGGCCAAGTAAGATTTACATAAGCTAAAAGAAAAAAATACTATATAGATCCTGTTTAAGACTTTTTGTTTTGTTTTTATAATTATTTTTCTTAAGGCTCCTGTTATGCCTGGCATGCTGCCGTGCTTGCACGATCTGACGGTATTAATGGTTGAGTTGGAACCCCTTTTTGTGAGAGGCACCTGAGGCGTTTGTTGTCCGAGATGGCTGGGTGCCATACATTACTGTATGGTACCCGGTTACCTTTTTAAAGATAAGATAAAGAGATAAAGATTATTTATTTGTCAAACATGAGTTAAAAAGGTTGTTTCATTATAATAAATATGTTCTGTGCATGTTTTGTCCTTCGGGACTTACAAAATTCTTGAGAGAGCACCTTCCATTAAATTTATGTAAAAAATTAGATTATAATCATAATTATCATTAGTAAATACAAAAATCAATAAAAATATAACAATTTTATAGTCAAGATGATTTAGTACACACAAGGTCAATCAAAAAAATAATAATAATAATGTCGGAGTTGTAGTGAATAATTAAATTAATTCTATGTATTCATTCAGTCAGGAATTCCATTAAATTATAAAAACATTTTTCCAACAACATTTTTTTCAATTTAAATTTGAATTGGTCTATGTTTAATTCTCGTAATGATCTTGGTATTTTATTGTAGATTGTAGGCCCCATACAAAACACACTCTTTTGCATAAGTGCAGTGTTGGCTCTACGAATATAAACTCTACTTTCTTCCCGTTGTAAGCGAGTGCTGACGAGCGAAACTGGTTGGAAAATATCAGGATTGGATTTAACAAATAGTCCCACCTCTAGAATGTACATTGAGGGAAGTGTCAGAATATTTACAACTGTCAGTCTTTTTTAATCTAAACATTGCTCTTAGACACATTTTTTGCGCCTTAAACGCTATATCTCTATCAGTTGAGTTACCCCAGAATATTAGGCCATACCTCAGCACTGAAGCTACAATACCATGGTATGCAGTAACTTTGACTCTATATGCCTCACATGTTCTCTTCACGATTGTTTTGTTTTATTTCTGTTTTGTTGACGTTCGTGTCTTTTGTTTGTGTACCTTTATGTTTACTTTGTGTTTCTGTGACAATTTAAATAAATATCTTCTTTCTTCTTCTTTCTATAAATTTGTATTTTTTTTGGTTTGATAGATAATAAAATCCTGTGTCTAGTTTTTGATTGAGGCAATTTGATACTAGAAAACTAATTTTGGAAACAAATTTTCATTATTAAAAATTATGTATAGGAAAACAAAATGTATTTAAAATGTCCGTAATTTTATTATCCATTAAAGCGTCAGACCACATCTATCAAAAGTACGCATTTCTTTTCACAATAATTAAAAATGTTAGATTGTTCAAGAGAGGCAGCATGCCAGACGTAACAGCAGACTTCTAATATATAAAAATCTGGTCTTCACCGATTTTCATTAAATTTTTTGTGTATGTTTGGTAGGTCTGAGAATAGGTTGTAGGCTAATTAAAATATAACATAAACTCACGCCTGTATCCCAGAGGGGTAGGCAGAGACCAGGGACTGCCACTTGCCACGAGCCTGACAGATCACTTTCGCTTCCTCAACATTAATTAGTCGTTGCATGCACGCACGCCGGTCTCGGGTACTTTTTATCTTGCCCTTCGCTAATGCATCCCCTATTTGGTCGAAGTGTGTCCGTCTGGGTCGTCCCTTACCGGCTAATTGATATGGCGAAACAACGTTTGTCGAGTCAGTTAGAAATGCATATTTAAAAAGTATGCATCGAAGCATTCATACGCTTCGACTTTGCGCCAGTATAGACTGACCCTTTTTTAGTTCGAATAAAAATACCGTGACATCTCCAACAGCTGCCGGCATTACGTGGTAAAGCACCTGCGACACTTCCACCAATACCGCGGTGCAGTGGGCCCCCTACCTCGCCAGGACAAGCCACGCCGCGCCGCAGAGGAATCAACACCGAGTCGGTGAAAGGGCCCATGATATTTCGATAGATTGGCGGGCCGTCGAGGAACAATTCCCATACAAACGTTGTTTGGTTTCAATTCACTAACGACACGCCGGATTGCAATGTAACTTTACCAATTTGTTCAGAGGACACAAATGAAGGTTTGCTCGTGCTCACAACTGTGCATAACAGAATAAAAAACAAATTGTAGCCTCAAGACTTTTCATACAGTATTCACAAGGTTATAATTTATTTTCGATTAGTTTATTTCCAATTCTAAGCACGATAAATCTCGATTTGTGTCCTCTAAACGTATTGGAGAATCGTTTGTACCTATATAAAACCAAACCTTATCTTAAACCATAAGCCATACGTTTGTATGGTAATTGCAGCCTTTTTTTTTACAAATTCAGAGCCCAGTGCCGGATTAAGCCTACTCTCCCTAAGCAATCCGAGCTTATGAGGTCACCCTGTATATGGTTGCTAACCGACCGTTTGCGTACGTACAGTAGACAGCGAGTCAATTTGCCCTAAGCGCGATTTTCGCATCAAAATGTAAAGTTTGTCAAGCTGTTGAGCTTACAGGCTTTAGTAAACAGACGGTGTGTTAGCAAAGTAAGAGAAAACCTTAGGCGCAAGTCACACCTGAGACAAGGGTGAAAACGTGGCGTCCTTTCAATTCACTTATAAAAAAGCCCAGCCCACACAGATAAGACAGGGAGAGGACGCGAACTCTATGCAACGCGTCGCGTCTTTTCCGCGCCCTCGCTCACGTCCTTCCTGTGTGGCTCTCGCCTTAGTTAATACGCAAGACGTGTTATTAAATAGTTAATTGTTACTTTATTATGTCGTAAATCATTATTATAATCATAAAACAATCACAACAAAGTAGGTAATAATTTGAATAAATTATGTAAGTAACAGCGTGTTTTTTTATTTTAATACTCGTCGTGGAATGGGAAGTCCTTGTGGTCATTGCTGGAACAATAAAAAAAAATGTTGGAACCGATAAGATAAGATAATCTCTGTTGTTATGGTTATTTGCTCTTCAAGATCTGCACTTCTATCAAGGGTTAACGTTGCATTCAGAAGATCCGTCCCCGAGAGTGTAAAAAAAGTCCCTTGTCTCCCCGAAAAGGAGTTAAGGCTGCATTCAAATTATGGACTCGTCCACCAAGGCGTAACAAAATTCCCTCGTCTCCCCGAAAAGAATAAAATTACTCCCCGAAAAGTGGGGTGTCCCGGAATACTCACTCGCTCATCATGCAGAGCCGCCCGTTGCACTCCAGACTAGCGATCTGCTTTAGATCGTCAGCGCTCAGCTGGAAGTCGAACACTTGGAAGTTCTGCGCGATGCGGGACTTGGTCACAGATTTAGGAATCACCACGAGGCCGCGGTCGATGGCGTATCTGTGAACATTTTTGTGTCTGTGGTAAGTACATAGTATTCTGGACTCGTGATGGTAAATCTGTTGCTATTTAAATTTTCTAATCCATTTGCCTACTTATTGGTCTTAGTAGGTATATATTTATGTATGTATTCTATTAAATATATTCATGAACTATGGTATAACATTATATAGGTAGGTATGTAAATATTATACATTTAGCATATATATATTTTATTGCCTAAATATGTATTTATATTATTATTATTATCACTTCATATTATTTTATTTATTTACTGTAAGTTAATTAATTAATTAATCTGTCTTATGTATACCTATCTACCTACTCTCACCTTCCAGTCCTGTCCATCCTAAGGTTGTCTGGAAGAGATAGCTCGCTATCGCTTTTAGCGATAAGAACGCCAATTGTATATTATTAAGAGCTAGATATTATAGTGTGCAATAAAGTGTCATCTATCACATCAAGTCAAATATTCTTTTCACCTCACTAGCTCGTAAAAGCTCTGTTTATCATTCGAAATCTGCGTGGAAAATCGCACTTTATCCGCTAGCGTGGAAAGTGTTTTTAAAATTCGAATATTTTTATTCAATAAAGGTTTCGTACAATAAATTACATATATATAGAACCTCATTGGTTTCGTAATAGTTTATATTCTCTGCAGCCAGTCCATTGATGATTGAAATGCAAATACTTATTTCATGTCATGCGCCAGCCTCATTTAAAGAATCGCACTGGCCGGCAAGAAAATTTGATTTAAAAAAAAACTTAAAAATTTTCTTCTCTTTATTGAATTCACTTTACTTCCATTATTTTGGTTTGTTTTTTGATAAAATCGAAAGAAATCATAAAATATGAGCGAAGCTAGCAGCGACGAATTTAATATTTATTAAAACTGTTTTTCTTGCACCTAACATTTTCCTCGCTTTAGTGAGGTGAAAAGTTGTGTGTTGCGCTCGGCAGCAAAGTTATTTAGCGTCTCGTACCTTTGAAACCCTCGCTACGCTCAGGATTCTATATTTGAACCACTCGCTTCGCTCGTGGCTCAATCCTAGAATCCTTCGCTTGCTCAGGTTTCAATACAAGGTACTCGCGCCAAAAATTAACTTTGCAGCCTTGCATAACAAATAACTATTTCATCCCCGCATCTCGGAAAGAGTATTTTTGCTCTTCGATATCTGAGTGCAAAAGCCATTTTTATCCGCGAGAGGATAAAGTAAATTGAATTTAGAACATCGTGTGCACTAAGTTTGTAAATTCAAAACAACATTAAACCTATTTACTTCTACCTCCATGGTGCCGAATTTATCTTACAACTTTTTTTAATTTGTTAAAAACAAATTAAAAAATCAAAATTGAGCACGCGCGGTTAAAAAGCAACTTTGCACTCAATTGCACTAAACGACAATTGAGTTGGCCGGCGTCGACCTTAAGACACTCGAACCATATTTTTTTTCAATTTTTATTGCTTTTCGTCTTGATATTATTTGTTTCTGCTTTAAGTGAGGTTATGTTGAGTAACAAAAAAATTATTTTGGACGCATTTTTTTTTTTCAATTGGCACCAATGTTTCTAAATCACGCAACGTTGCCGAAACTTCGGGCATTAGGTACTTAAGGTAATTAAGTTCAGTTAATAATCGCGATTAGACCTGTTAAAAGTATACGGTTGGCCGAAACCAGGGTTTGCCACTTGCCACGATCCTGACAAGCAGCTATCGCTTTATCAATATTAATTATCAATCAATCAGGCCGTAATCGTCTACTGCTGATCATGGGCATCTGTAATGCACGCCACTTCGTTCTGTCCTCGACCATCCTCGTCGAGCCGCTGCCAACAATCTGCCTCAGATCGTTCTAAATATAATTTCCCTAACACACGATTAACAAATCCCGGTAAGTTACACGAGACCCACCTTATGAGCACCTGCGGCACGGTTTTCCCGTGCCTCTGCGCCACCACCACGAGTCGAGGGTCCTGCATGAGCTGCGGGTCGTCGGGCTTCGCCCACGGCCGCTCGGGGCTCCCGAGCGGGCTGTAGGCCGTCACCACGATGCCGTGCGCGCGGCAGTACTCGATCATCTTCTGCTGATTCAGGTACGGGTGCACCTCGATCTGGGGATGTGAGATGTTCACCTGAACTTTGGGTTTTGAAAGCCATCATCATCATCAGCTATTTGACGCCCACTGCAGGACATAGGCCTCCTTCGTGGTTTTCATAACCATGAGGGGTTTTGCTGGAATCGCCACGCTTGGCAGGCGGGTTGGCGATCGCACTATGCGGTTGGAATCTCAGGAAGACGCTGCTGCCCGTCACCTGGTAATTGATTTCCTTAGTCGCCTTCTACGACATCCACGGAAGGAAATGGAGTGACGCTATTCTTAATCCGGTGCCACACGGATTTGAAAGCCATAGCAACGTGAAAATGCCTTGACAATAGCTGTCGAATACGGTAGTTTGTTTTTTTAAAAAGGCACTTTTCAAAAATATCTCGATACGAACTCGAATCTGTGACAACCATTTGTGGCCAGCCAGAGCAGTGCGTGCGTGCCGCGGTTCCGCGGGTCATTGTTCTGATAGACGCACCGATTGGAAAGAAAAACCGGCCAAGTGCGAGTCGGACTCGCGCACGAAGGGTTCCGTACCATTATCTATACCTACAACATTAGACACAAAGATAAAAAACAGCAAAAAAAATCACGTTTGTTGTATGGGAGCCCCCTTAAATAATTATTTTATTTTGTTTTTAGTATGTATTTATAGCGGCAAAAGAAATACATAATCTGTGAAAATTTCAACTCTCTAGCTATCACGGTTCTTGAGATACAGCCTGGTGACAGACGGACGGACGGACGGACAGACAGACAGAGTCTTAGTAATAGGGCCCCGTCTTTACCCTTTGGGTACCTACGGAACCCTAAAAAAGACTTGATAGATGGATAGGCTGTATGTTCCTACTATAGGTAAAATTCGCGAATTTTTTGAAACAAAATTACTCAATGCATTTTTTTTACGTACTTATACTTAAAAGTAATATATTTAATTACTAATTACGTAACCGCGCCTTTCAAACCACCCATGTTTCAGCGGGTAGGTATATGATTTAGGTACATTGCATAAACTCAAGCCTGTATACCTAGCGGGTAGGCAGATACCAGGTATAGCCACTTGCTACGAAATGACTGACGGCCTCATTAATAAAAACACGATTCCTCTAAAGCACTCCTAAGAGGCAGTTTATTTGATCTGTGGTTACGACATTTCGTTGTAAAATCTCCACCACAGACTATTTTAATCGGGGTTTTAACCACTCGTCTGCCGCGACACAGATCTGTGTCTAACTTAGTATGGGCCACCTATACGTTCCATTTCGCGAGGGCAGTTCAGAGGTTAAGGAATCTTGTATTCACTTAATAAAATCGTAAGTTTGGAGTGTTTGTTATCGAACTTCTCCAAAACGGCTTTACCGATTTTTATGAATTATTTGTGTAATTGGTTAGGTCGTATTTTAATTACAATTAATATGGCAAAACAACCTTGTCAAGTCAGCTACTATTATGTAGATAGTGGTCTTATATCTCGATACGATAACATAGATTAGGATAAGAGAAGTTTTGAAATACCCAACAAACACACTTGGCATGTTATTTTATTTGATGGACTTCGACCGAGGTATGCATAACACTAGGGTTCCGTCTTAGATTACGTAAACCTCTTAAGTGATTAGAAAAAAAACCGACCAAGTGCGAGTCGGACTCGCGCACCGAGGGTTCCGTACAGATTTGTAGATAGGTACTTACATATTATAAATAGTTCAGGAATCGAGTCTAGCAGTTTTGTCTGAGTGTTTCACGAACTT
The DNA here is from genome assembly GCA_947308005.1 of Yponomeuta malinellus. Taxonomy (NCBI): domain Eukaryota; kingdom Metazoa; phylum Arthropoda; class Insecta; order Lepidoptera; family Yponomeutidae; genus Yponomeuta; species Yponomeuta malinellus. The sequence continues at coordinate 4,264,031 of OX371022.1, forward strand.
CGAAGACTATTTTTTTATGAGTTTTCAGAGTTTGTCTGTATTTGTGGTAAAACAACATTATTTGCCAAATTTCATAGTTTTCTATGTCAACGAACAGTACTCAATAAATGTTTATTCCCTCGAAATATAGGTATACCTACGTACGTTTTCTTGAGGCATAAACGGCCGTATCTTTTTTTTTACCATTAACTTAGAAGTTTGATTTTTTTCACAGCTTCAAGGGACTGTAGACCTGAGATAAAGGGTCTTGACAGACAGACGGACGGACAACAAAGTGATCATATAATGGTTCCGTTTTTCCTTTTGAGGTACGAAACCCTTAAGACAGATTTATGACCTTATGTTTATTGATATGAGAACCTGATTTGTATGTTTCGTCGATAGCAATAGTGAAAATGTCGACAGGAAAAATAGTTATTTGTTATGCAAGGCTGCAAAGTTAATTTTTGGCGCGAGTACCTTGTATTGAAACCTGAGCAAGCGAAGGATTCTAGGATTGAGCCACGAGCGAAGCGAGTGGTTCAAATATAGAATCCTGAGCGTAGCGAGGGTTTCAAAGGTACGAGACGCTAAATAACTTTGCTGCCGAGCGCAACACACAACTTTTCACCTCACTAAAGCGAGGAAAATGTGCAAGAAAAACAGTTTTAATAAATATTAAATTACTGTTTATTTATTTCAAAAATTAAAAGTAAAATTACTACAATTGGTAATATTGAAAGTTAAGTTTTTTTTAAATCAAATTTTCTTGCCGGCCAGTGCGATTCTTTAAATGAGGCTGGCGCATGACATGAAATAAGTATTTGCATTTCAATCATCAATGGACTGGCTGCAGAGAATATAAACTATTACGAAACCAATGAGGTTCTATATATATGTAATTTATTGTACGAAACCTTTATTGAATAAAAATATTCGAATTTTAAAAACACTTTCCACGCTAGCGGATAAAGTGCGATTTTCCACGCAGATTTCGAATGATATCTAAACAGAGCTTTTACGAGCTAGTGAGGTGAAAAGGTTCTTTAGCTTAGACCAAAAGTACACGGTTATAATAGCAATAACATCCAAACAACACAATCAACACAATCGCTTGTTCCGGTTTCGAAGTATTTTAACGATTACCATGGCGTAATTAATGATACGAAAAGGACGTGCCATAAACGACTTACCATGCCGAAGGTCGTGCGTATGATTCTTACTGGGAGCCGCGGTACATTTGAACAAATGGCCCCAGTCTGGGTGTATTTCCATATTTTGTGATGCCCTTGCCTGGTTACCATAGCACAGGGTATCCTAATTACGGACCAGGACAAGTGATTGTGTTGTGTGGAAGTCATTCATTTATATATTTACTAATTCCACCCGGCGGCGGTGGAAGCGGTGGTAGCCTAGTGAGTAGAACATTGGACTCGGAAGGGAGAGGCCCAGGTTCGATTCCCAGAGCGGGCATGTAGCTATGACTTTGTTTTCTAAGTTATGTACGTTTGTAAAGTTAAAGTAGCAATACCACTCGCTAACTGTGAAGGAAAACATCGTGAGGAAACCTGAGTGTCTGAGCTATTCACATACCTCAGCGCTTGAAATCGCCAATCCGCGGTGGGCACGCGTGATGATTAAGCCCATACTTTCTCCCTGAGAGAAGGCCTGTGCCCTACAGTGGGACGTATATATATAGGCTGCTTATGATATGATGGATTCCACCCACCTGTTGAACAGCCGGCTTGATCGTAGCCACCGCCAGCACCCTATCCACCTGCTTCTTGTTGAAGTTGGACACACCGATGCTCTTCACCAGACCCTTGGTGACGAGCGTCTCCATCGCTTTCCACGTGTCCAGGTAGTCAGCTTCGGAGTACTGCAGTTTGCCGCCCGCGTCTTTGGGGAACAGGTCGCCGCCTTCCTTTGGGAGATAAGAGAAATAGAATCAGTGGATGACACACACACGCACACACACACACACGCACGCACGCACGCACGCACGCACATAATATGATTTTCTAGTGATCGTGGATGTGTGGTATACCTAGTGCCCTGCTAGTCGAGGTACTACATTGGTTTGTGTTAGATTCACATTTAGAAAACGACTTGGAAGGTCTACCATCTGCCTTGGTAAGTTTGGTAACAACGATAAAACAAGAGAAATAGATAAGATAAGATTCATATACAGAAAAAAATTGGAAGATCTCTTTGTCTCGGTAACAACATGAACGCTCTCTCTAGTGACAGTCTAGCGCCGCATATCGCTCTCTCTCTAGGGCCGTAGGCTGACTCTCTTTCGTGACATTCTAGCGCCGCAAACTGACTCTGTTAGCTTTGCAGGCTGACTCTCTCTAGTGACATTCTAGCGTCGCTAGCCGACTCCCTTTCTCGTGATGTTCTGAAGCTGCAGGATGAAACTCTCTACCTCTCTCCAGTGATATTCTAGCCGCAGGATGACTCTTTATCATAATGTTGAAATGAAATCTTTGATGTGTTTGGCTTTGGGTTTACAGTAGCGGTAACATATACTATGCTTATTGACAATTCGCCAGAGTCTACCTTTTCAGGTGTTAACACATACTTCATTAAACTTAACTATTTTCAGAGCTTTCCCTGATTCCGTGTGGCGCCGGATTAAGAGTAGCGTCACTCCATTTCCTTCCGTGTATGTCGTAGAATGCGACTAAGGAAATCAATTACCAGGAGACGGGCAGCCGCGTCTTCCTAAGATTCCAACCGCATACTGCGATCGCCAACCCGCCTGCCAAGCGTGGGGATTATGGCAAAACCCCTTATGGTCATGAAAACCACGAAGCAGGCCCATGTCCTGCAGTGGGCGTCAAATGGCTGATGATTGCGGTGCTAGAATGTTTGCGGCGCTAGAGTGTCACGAAAGAGAGTCAGCCTACGGTGCTAGAGAGAGAGAGAGAGAGAGAGAGAGAAAGAGAGAGAGAGAGAGAGCGAGTCGATATGCGGCGCTAGAACGTCTATGAGTGACGCTATTCTTAATCCGGCGCCACACGGATGAATTTAATAATAAAATAATAATACCTTGTACGCCTGAGGCCAGTGGATCAGGTACAGATCCAGATACTGCAGTCCCAGGTCTCGGAGGGAAGTCTGAACCGCCCCCTCAACCAGCTCCGGTTTATGGAATGTACACCACAGTTTGGAGGTGATGAATACATCTTCTCTGAGAAAAACAGAACGGGAAAAGCCCTAAGTATGTTGCACACTGGGCCAGTTTCTGAATTGAGAATTTCACTAAGTAAATACTTAAGTAACGTTCTGTCACGCTCTTTTCTGACAAAGAAGAGACAGCACTACATTAACTATTTACTTAGTGAAATTCTCAATTCAGAAACTGGCCCTAAGTAAGATAAACTGGGTGTCGGGAATGATCGGTCCACGAAGGCACAGTCGAGGCCAGCTCCAACTTAACATTTTTGTTGCAAAAACGCCCGTAACATAACTGAGTAGAGTGCATACGTGTAAAGGCTGATGTGCTGTCGACTGTATCTGCTAAGAAACTTCAATGTATGCTTACAGTACAAAAAATTTTTAAATGTAGGCGGCTCTGTTTCTGGGAGTGTTTTTATACGGAGAAAAGCTTTTTTGAATTCTTACAGGGTAGGTATTCATTTAGGTACTGACGGCCTTCCCGAAACCAAACCCACACATTTCATTTCATTTCATTTCTAGTACGCAACGTATTCAAAACATCGAGATCTCAAACATATGTAACGCTGGTTTGTACCTCCGCTCTGCAGTATCCTCCGTGCCATAAGAACGTAAAAGTCACGCATCCATTAGGTACATTTTTGATAACAACCAAATGTTTCCCAGAGAGTAATAGTATTTTATTTGCTAAAGCATGGTAATTACAAAATTATTATTTGATAATGCAGTTTATTTTTATGACCGATGTTGGAATATTGGAACAAAAACACACTCTTTATGTCTGTAGAAGAATATATTTTTCCTCAGTGGCAACACTGCCTTCTCGGTACCTACATTCCTTCTCGTGTTTTGCCGTTTGCGCCATTCGGAGCCCATCATCATCATCAGCCATTTGACGCCCACTGCAGGACATAGGCCCTGGTCATGGTTTTCATAACCATAAGGGGATTTGCCATAATCGCCACGGTTGGCAGGCGGGTTGGCGATCGCAGTATGTGGTTGGAATCTCAGGAAAACGCTGGTACCCATCTCCTGGTAATTTATTTCCTTAGTCGCCTTCTACGACATCCACGGGAGAAAATGGAGTGACGCTTTTCTTAATCCGGCGCCACACGGATCAAGTAAATTTAAAAACTAAGTGAAAAGTCGTTTTACTCTGCCCGTAGTCTTATTTCAAATATCCAGTATATATGTAGTAGTAATACTAATACGTAATTTCGCCAAAGAAAAACATTCGCAAAATTACCACCCACCTATTTGATACTCGTAGATAGGAACCACTTACGAATCCAACATTTACATACAATTGATAACATTTAAATTCTGTAATTATAAAACAACAATTTAAATATTAGAACTTTAAAACCAGGTACGTTGTACCTACCGCCAGTTGTATAGATAGATAAATAGATTGAGATAGAGAACACTTTACTGTAATACAAAAGGAAATTGCACAGATATTTCTGTATTCTATACAGTAACTTAGAAATTTAAGATTTTTCATGTACCTTTCTTTATAATGTGGTGTGCAATAAAGAGTATTAATCTAATCTAGTTCACCATCAGTTCTCCGAGCTATGTGCCCTGCCCACTGTCACTTCAATTGAGCAATTCTTCGAGCTATATCGAGCTGTAACTCGGGTTCTTCTGCGGATCTCCTCATCCCTGATTCGATCACGCAGTGGTTTCACTGCGGGCGACGGGCGACTCCTAACAAGGGGGCGGCACAAGACCGGGAAGCTTGGAAAACTTTGAGGGAGGCCTATGTCCTGCAGTGGGCGTCAAATGGCTGATGATGATGAATCTAGTTATGTAACTTATTTCGCGTTTTCAAGGTTGTCGAAACTGATGCGTTTGTTTCCTTATAATAAGTTTCAGCACTGAGATATGAGAGCTGACCTGTGTAAGCACCCTATATACGTCCCACTGTAGGGCACAGGCCTTCTCTCCGGGAGAGACCACGCGTGCCCACCGCGGATTGGCGATTTCATGTGCTGAGGTATGTGAATAGCTCGTCTCAGGTTTCCTCTCGAGGTTTTCCTTCACAGTTAGCGAGTGGTACTGCTACAATAACTTAACAAATGTGGATAACTTAGAAAACAAAGTCATAAGTACGTGCCCGCACTGAGAATCGAACCTGGGTTTCCGGCTTCCGAGTCCAATGATCTACCTAGGCTACCACCGCTCTGACGACGCGTCGTCTTCCAATTCACTTTCATACACAATATAATATATTGAAGGGATGGGACGAAGCCCACACAGAAGAGGTCGCGAACTCTATGCAACGCGTCGCGTCTTTTCCGCGCCTTCGTCCCACGTCCTTCATGTGTGTCCCAGGCATTAGCCGCCTGGGGCGGATGCCCCCGCTCGCCCCCCCCTAGATTCGAGCCTGCGCTTACCTCTTGATGACCCCCTCATTGACCTTAGCCCTGAGGGCCTCCCCGACCTCCTTCTCGTTCTGGTAGACGTGGGCGCAGTCGATGTGCCGGTAGCCCAGGTCTATGGCGTCCTTGATGGCCTGGGTCACCTCGCCTGGTTTCGACTGTAGGTAAAAACATAGATTAAAAACTTTTTAAGTTCGGTGTTACGTCTGGCATGACTGAAAAGGTGTCCCAAAAAAAAGGAAATTTTACGAAAACATATCTCTTCGAGCGACTAAGCGATCTCGCAGCGAGTATTCGCTGTGGGTGACAGGCGAGTTGAAGTCGCCGTCACTAGAATTGTTACAATTCTGTTACAATGTAAAAAAAAATAATAATATTAAAATGATTGTTGTAGCGTATTTTTACCGCTGCTTTTGCAGCCGCATCAGTATTTCATAGTGCGAAGCATGCTGGCATGCTGCATGTACGTTTTGCTATAAGTTTTTAAGTTAAGTCTAAGTTTCTGTAAGTCTAAGTTTTGTATCAGCAGAAATCTAGCACTCTGTTGCTATAGGTGAAATCCTGTAATTGGGTATTTGACAAAATATCAAATGAGTTACTTTTAAAATGGAATTTCGCATGAAAATACTGGCTTATGACGTCACATTTCGGAGCACTTTTGTGTTTAATCTATTAAAAAATTGTAATAACTAGTAATTGACTAAAAGAGATACATTTTCCGAGATATTGAGTAATTTTTGCTTTGATCGAGCATATGAAATAATTTATTGTTGATCGTGTCAAATACCGAATTGGCTCACTAATTAATTAGTTATATCGTTGTTTATATTGTGTTGTTTATTAGCTATTGGTTTTCCATAAATAAGTAGGTAAATAAATTTTACTCGCTGCGAACTCGCACGGATGATCGAAATTCTCCTGCAGAACTCGCTGAGTGTGACAGGCAGGCAGCGAATTGTCGCTGCGACTAGTATTCGCCGCGAGTGCACTCGCAGCGATTAGTCGCTGTGTGTGACCGAAGCTTATATAAGGGTCTTCCCAGGCGGACATAATTCGACCAAATAGGGATTTAGTATCCGTGTGGCGCCGGATTAAGAATAGCTTCACTCCGTTTCCTTCCGTGGATGTCGTAGAAGGCGACTAAGGAAATCAATTACCAGGAGACGGGGAGCAGCGTCTTCCTGAGATTCCAACAGCATACTGCGATCGCCAACCCGCCTGCCAAGCGTGGCGATTATGGCAAAACCCCTCGAGGTTATGAAAACAACGAAGGAAGCCTATGCCCTGTTGTGGGCATTAAATGGTTGATGATGATGATGAAAGGGCTAGATAAAAAGTATTGAAGATTGTATTAGCAAACGGCTAGAACATATTCACGAGTGATATTTTTTAAGTTGAAAAGAACAAATGTGGAGTTTCTCTTGTTCATATTTGCATACAAACGTGTACAATTGGCGGTCTACTGCTAAAAGGAATGTTCATGACTTAGAAGAAACCGGCCAAGTTCGAGTCGGACACGCGCACGAAGGGTATGGGAGCCCCCCTTAAGTATTTATTTTATTTTAATTTACTTATTTATTTTTAAAGTGAATATAGAACTAAATATTCTGTGAATAATTCAAGCGTCTACCTGTTGCCGTTATTAATATCGAGCAAAAAACGCCCAAAAAATTACGTTTGTTGTATGGGAGCCGAGCTTAAATATCTATTTTATTCTGTTTTTAGTACTTTTTGTTATAGCGGCAATAGAAATACTTACATCATCTGTGAAAATTTCAACTGCCTAGCTATCACGGTTCATGAGATACAGCCTGGTGACAGTAAGACGACAGACGGACGGAGAAACAGACAGGCAGACGGACAGTGAAGTCTTAGTAATAGGGTCCCGTTTGGCACCCTTCCGATACGGAACCCTAAAAATTTTCATTGGTACTGCCGGGATTCAAAACAAGGCATTTCGCTCTTCTTATCTTAGCCGGGGCGTGTGCAAAATAATATTCGCAACCTAAAGAATCTACCGTTTTAACTATGACTGACTCTACTGCAATATGACGTGCGTGATTGATGGTATCTGTAAGATCGAAGATAACGTAACGTTGTTTTAACCTAAATCTTATTATTAAATCATTGTTGTAGCAATATAATAACGCAGCCTAGTTACGTCCCACCGTAGGGCACGGTCCTTCTCTCAGAGAGAGAGCATGGGCTTAATCACCACGCGTGCCCACCGCGGACTGGCGATTTCAAGCGCTGAGGTATGAGAACACCCCAGGCACTCAGGTCTCCTCAAGTTGTTTTCCTTCACAGTTAGCGAGGGGTAGTGGTGACACGGTCAGTAGTACACTTGACTCAAATTCAGGAGGTCGTAGGTTCGCATGTAGACTTTGTTTTCTAAGTTACGTACATGTGTGAAGTTGTAGTAGCAATACCACTCGCTAGCCGTGAAGGAAAACATCGTGACGAAACCTGCGCGTACATTCACCGCGTGAAATAGCCAATCCGCGGTGGGCACGCGTGGTAATTAAGTCTAGACTCTCTTTGAGAGCAAGCCTTTGCCCTGTGCCGTGGGACGTTTATAGCTCTATAGGCTACCCAAAAAAGTATGTAACTACCTAAAATAGGAGTGCAAATTGAATCAGTGTGTGCTAAGATTTCCAAGCGATTAATTAGCATAGCTTTACTGCTTCATGAAGTATGTAGCTACCTACAGTCGAAAATAGAATTTGCAAAACAATATTTTTACTGTCTTATTTATAAAAACACAAATCCTTAAAACACTCCTCAAATTAAGTTTAAATACCTACGGCCTTTTTAAGGTTCCCTACCTGAAAAGGAAAAACCTTATAGGATCACTTTGTTGTCCATCCGTCCGTCCGTCTGTCTGTCGCTCAGAGCATTGAGATAGATATATGTGGTCTGTCAAGACCCTTTATCTCGGGAACGCGTGAAGGCGTCGAGTTGAAAGCCATACAAGTACACAGGTCTATAGTCCCTTGAAGCTGTGAAAAAAATCAAACTTCTAAGTTAACGTAAAAAAAGATACGGCTGTTTATGCCGCACAAAACGTATATTTCGGCACTCAAGTTGACCTAGAACTATGTGGCAAGTAATATCATCTTATACTACAAGTACCTACAAAAAAATCTGAAAACATACAGCCATACTTACGCACACAAGCACACTCATACTTATATACATACACTTATATACACACACGCATACATATACACACACACACACACACACACATATATACATACACATAAATACATACATATGCAAATACATTAATTACGCTACAAATACTAAAGTAAATAACGGTGAATACATAATAAATTCAATTAAATACTCTATTTAATATCTTGACTTGACTCGTGCTCAGGAAGAATGGAATAGATAGTAGGTCATGCCGGAAGTGGTAGGTTTACGCTTTCTGAGAAGTCAACAAATACCCTTTAAATTTCACCTTAAAGGTATACTTGCTGGTAAGGATTATTATTATTATGGGGGAATAAAAAAGATAATAGTCTCGTCTGGCCATTTTGGACCAGACGGACGCCCTCCAACTTAGGAGTCCAAGCGGCTGGAGGTCAGGGTGACAACGAGAGAAAACGTCGGACCATCCGGGCTGTATCGAGCAGCACCGCCTTCTGCATGATAGCCGGAAGCATGCCCACACGAAGTTCCAACCGCCTCAGATGGTCAGCGAGACTGGTTGGAATTAACCCATTCGCGGATAGGACTATAGAACAACCTCGTGCGCCAGATCCAGATACTTGGTTTTTTTATCCGTTTCGGCTTTCACGAGGTTCTCATCGTATGGGACAGTAATGTCGACCAAAAACGTCCTATTCTGCGCCCGGTCCACCACCACAATATCAGGCTTATTCGAGAGAATAGTCCTGTCCGTGATAATGGGCCGGTCCCAGTAGAGCTTGGCGCCGTCGTTTTCGAGCACGGTTTCGGGTGTGTACTTGTATTAAATAAATATGAATAAAGTCTCAATTGAACTCACCTGCCATGTTCCCAATCCAAAGGCGGGCATGGAGTTCCCGTCGTTCAATTTCAGCAGAGGCACAGACATTATTTAACTTTCAATTACCTAAAATCACGTAAAAATTAAAGTAAATTCACGTCAAAAGTTTAGCCGACCACCTACAAAAAGCAAAATTTTGAACAAAACCAACCTGAAATAAACTTGTTCGACCGCCGAAATCTTATCTAGCACTGGGCGGTATATTTTCAGGAACGATCTATTTATGGATGGGCGTTATTGAAATAAACTGGGATTCCGGTTAGCACGACTTGTGACCTGTCGCCGTCGCACGAAACTACCACGAAACTGACGCTTTGGGGCTTCACTTGGCTCGGTTCGGTAACTCGGAGTCAAAGTACCTTAGTAGTACCTCCTTATTAATCCTCAACACAATCATTTACGAGTGCTAAGATTGCATAAAATTAAGTGATATCCCCCATATCCCCCATATGGGTATGGCTTCGAGATAACAATCACAAATTATTACGTTATTTAATACGGCCTGTCGTGCGTCGTAATTTGTAAACGTAGTTATTCTTCCTCGCAACCTTGAAATCCGAACTGCAATCGGTGCACCTACGGCAAGTTCGATTTTGTAACAGATGATCGATTTTGATTACACGTGTGCAGCCTATGAGCGACCCACTGCTGGGCACAGGCCTTCTCTCAGAGAGATAGAGAGAGAGAGAGGTAGTAAAACACTCCTCAAATCCAGTTTAAAGAGAGAGAGTTTGAAGTGTTTTAAAGGAATCATATTCTTATAAAAAGCGCCGTTACTATACCAAAGCTAAAATACGCTCAAATTGGCCGTGATTAAATTTTTAACAGGTTTTTTTTTCAATTTAATTGTACTATATTTCCATGAAGTGAACTCATGGTCGTCTATTAGATAGAAATAACTACGGTGTTTTTCATAAAGTAAGTAAGTAAGTAAGTAAGTAAGTAATTTATTGGCTATAAGTTACAGAGACATACCACATTTTAAAAGTTACATATCAAGCTACACACTAACGTAAGTCCCTGACTCCTAAACTAGGGCAACCTGTATCTTAGGAGTCAGTTCCTTCCTTTTTAGATTTAGCACTTTTTGTTTTACGTCGTTATACTTTATCTCTCTGCTAAAGAAAATCGAATGAAGAATTTAAAAAAGAAACAAAATAAAGGGATAAAAATAAGAAAGTTTGTGTGTGTGCGCGCGTGTGTGTGTGTGTGTGTGTGTATCTGTGTGTGTGTGTGTGTGTGTGTGTGTGTGTGTGTGTGTGTGTGTGTGTGTGTGTGTGTGTGTGTGTGTGTGTGTGTGTGTGTGTGTATGCGTGTGTGCATGAGAGTATGTGTCGAGTGCTCGTATAGTACGGTAAGCCCGTTTTACCAGTATATGCATGTCCTGTTTTTATATTTTTACTTTAGTATAGTGAAAAGTGATTCTGTGTCTTGATAATTGAGGGAAAGTAACCATTTGCAAAGTTTTATTTTACATAGACGCAGAGTTAGTGGATGTATATCTAGGAGTTTGTTAATTTTATTGTACAAAAATGGGCACAAAAAGATAAAGAAACGAGAGTAAAAGGTAGTTTTTGCCATTTCGGTATGGCAAATTTTGTCTTTTCTTCTTAAGCTGTTATAATATATTGGGTCATATTCCGTCTTTGCGTGTTGCTTCACAGTAGCTTTCAAGATAAATAGCTGTCTAACGGTAAGTAACTGACTAAGAGTGTAGAGATCTTGTGTTGGGTACCTAAATGGTTTAAAAAACATGACTTTAAGAATGGATCTTTGTACTCGCTCTAGTTTTATGAGTCTCGTTTTGCATGCACCTCCCCATACAATAACACAATAGGAGAGTACGGACTGTACTAGGGAGTAGTAAATTGTTTTTAGGAGATTCCTGTCAGCTATGTGCCGTAGATTTTTAAAGGTCCATATTAGTTTGCGTGCTCTATTTGATAGAGCATCTACTTGACAAGCCCACGAAAGGTAGCAAAGCAGGTAGCAAGTATGTTATATAGAAATCTGTTGCCATTTGAAGGGTCTGTATTTCCTGTAGTTACTTTTTCACTTAATCTAACGCTCAAATCGCGCCATCGGAACTCCAGTTTAACTAGTACAGTCGGCAACGCATCAACCTTTCAATCCATTCCCAATCAGTTACGTTAAGGGCGAATATGCATTCAAAATGTAGGTAAAGGAGGACCAGGGGCCTGTTTCATAAAACTACAATTCGTGGTTCACTATGACAATTCGATGTACCTTGCAAAGTCGATTAAGGCACAAACTAACAAGTAGATAGTACTACGCAATGTACCTTGAATTGTCATACGAATTGTAGTTTTATGAAACTCGGCCCTGCTTCAGACTGCACATCCGAACTCGGAGCAGATGGAATCACCCGTCCATTACTTCAGCTGTATGAATGGAAATGTTCCCCATACAATGACGTTACGGAGACCTTCAGTGCTGTACTAAACCTGTTAATATCTCGCGTAGGCTATTAGTAATGTCTAGATGGCTTCCACTTTATAGCGGCTGTTACTGGGTTAAACCTTGACCACAGATATAAACGATAAGATAAGCCCCTCTTAAGTTAGCGGATAGTATACCAGCGAGATTCTTATCTAAAATTATCTTAAAGGTACACTAGTATACAATACAAACTCAAGCTTCCATTTCATCAAACTATAATTCGATGTAAATTGCATAGCCGATACCTAAACAATATCAAGAAGTAGGAAGACTAACACTCTTATATACAAACAAGTACAATACGTTTATTTTCTAAATCAACAAATCTAGTGTAGTTTATAAAAATACAAATCCTAGATGCGATAGTAGAATTTGTGGAAAGACTGGAGTCTAAACTATATCATTGCTCGAAGAATTGCTCAGTCGAAGTGGCAGTGGGCGGGGTACATAGCTCGGAGAACTGATGGCCGTTGGGGCGAAAAAGTTCTGACATGGCGACCGTGGACCGGACGACGCAGCGTGGGCAGGCCCCCCACCAGCTGATGGTCTGACGAACTGGTTACGGTGGCGGGAAGTCGCTGGATGCGGGCGGCACAACACTGGGAAGCTTGGAAAACCATGAGGGAGGCCTATGTCCTGCAGGGGTATAATAAACACGATTTTTGAAAACACTCTTCAAATGCAGTTTAAGTCGGTCTTTTCCGTTACGGCAGACTATTTAGACTGCGTTTGAGTTGTGTTTTAGAGGATCTGTGTTTCTACAAATAACACTTTAATTGTACTAATCGCTTACGCAATGTACATCGAATGGTTGTAATAAACTATGAATTGTAGTTTAAAGGTAGCTAGATAGACGTGAGCATTCAAATGTAACAAAGCATTGAGCATTCGCGGTTTCTAAATTTGTCGAACTGGACAACGAACAGAGCCAAGCTTAGCGCCAAACACCGCTACGAACATTTCACGACAATTCTAGCGAACGCTCTGATAAATGCTTGGCGTACAACGTATAAAGATGTCATACGGCGGAACAATAACGAAATAGCTCGGCTCGGCAAAAAGCTCCAAGCAAATTTACTGTCGTTTCGATAGAATACTCAGCTGAAATCTAAGATAACATAGGAATATTCTTTATTGCACACAAGAAGCGAGACATAAAGTATGAACGTCATACTCGCGAAGTAAATCGAGGCGCAGTCACAGTACAAACAAAGAGCACAGTGCTCAATTTGCCGTTTACGACGTCCGGAAATCGCAAATATGCAAACACGCACGAGTAAAGGGGGGGAGACTATCTCGCACGCGAGTGGCGATTTCTTCTAGGCGATAATATTGTCGTAAAAAAATGCACCGAGCTTCGCCTAACGAATACAATTATAATTACAAACTACATACCGCATTTTCGGTAGTACAAGGGCACAACTTACAAAAAATGGTAAAATGAAAAGTATGCAGACAGAAATGCCTTAAAAACACTCCTCTATGTGGTGGGATAAAGACTCCTATTAGATTCGGTTAAAAAGTGACTTTAACTGAATCTAATGGGAGTCTATAGCTACTTTTTAACTGAATCTAATGAAGTCTTTATCCCACCAGTGTTTTTAAGGCGTTTCTGCATACTTAAATCCTTTTACCATAAAAAAAACAAAAATATTTATTACCATAGCAAAATTTTTACATGAACGGTACACAGCAGGCCCCGCACTAGGTAAAACCTGTATCGCGGACGCCCAAAACAGATTTTTCAAAGAGTGGGTTATACGAGCAAATATTTCAAAATTTAAAGACAAACATGGAATTGTCGTTATGAGAAACAAAATTAAAACTTATTTTAAAAAAAGAGGAACAGGAATATACATAACAATATGTGTAAAATGTATACATGTATACCTACCATTTTTTGTAAGTTGTGCCCTTGTACCACCGAGGGTGCGATATTATTACAAGACTTTTTGTATTGTCTGGTAGTGTCAGTGGTGGTGCTATAATGTCTTCGGAGGTCGCACAACGTGTACTTCATCGTTCATCATCATTCAGCCACAAGAGGACGACTGCTGGACATAGGCCTCCTCCATGGATTTCCAAAAAGACCGGTTGGGAGCGGCCTGCATCCAGCGCCTTCCTGCCACTTGGATGAGGTCATCTGTCCATCTTGTGGCTGGTCGTCCTACGCTGCGGTTGCCGATATGTGGTCTCCATTCGAGGCGATCGGCCATAGCACGCAGAACGTGTACCAACTTACTATGAGATACCAGATTTATATGCCTATGAAAAATGTAGGTCACGAATAGGGTTGCCAGGTGAGTAGCGAAAAAATACCGGACTAATATTTTCATAAATCAATATCACATAAATCGACTAAATTAGTAACAAAATATAATGCAGTCATAAAATTGTGGTCGCCAAGACTATGCTAACTTTGAGAAAGTCTTTATTAAACAATGGTATGAATATTATGATCTAATACTTACTTAACAAAAACAAAGGTAGGAACTTCAGAAAAAAATAAAATCACCTAAAACTGGATGTGTGTTTAACAAAAATAATAGGAACTTCCAAGGAACAAATAATAAAGTTGAACCATTCTTGTAAAACTAATTTATGTTGTATTTAGGTACTTTTAGGTAGTACCTACCTACTTACTTCTTTTTAACATACAGACAGCGAGCGAGGAGCGCGCGCGAGTTTTGCGTTTGAGGGATTTCATATGCCTACTTTTGTAGGCGCTTGTGACCAGTAGTACCGGCTTTCCTCAAAATACCGGACACTGTTCTGTCCGGTATGACCATTTATTTTTTACCGAACAGGCCTCGAAAATACCGGACTGTACGCTTAAATACCGGACATCCTGCAACCGTAGTCACGAATGGCGAGTCTCGTGTCAAAATCAGTACAGAGTGATTACCGCGAGTCTCGCATCGCCACTTGCGATTCGCGCCCGAGCAATGTTTATAAAAGTCGAGAAACGTGTCTTAAAAACCTATTTACAGGCTAAATATTTCACCAATGCCGGGACTTGAACCAAATTGCTGACACTCAGGTTTCCTCACGATGTTTCCTTCACCATTAGCGAGTGGTATTGCTACTATAACTTCACAAATGTACATAACTTAGAAAACAAAGCTATAGGTACATGCCCGCACTGAGAATCGAACCTGGGTCTCATCAATAATTGTGTGTGTGTAAATTTTAAAAACCTATTTAGAGGCTAAAAAGTGCAACAAAAAGAATATAATCATGTAGGTAAAGCGCTATCATTCCGATGTAAAAACTTAACTGCAAAGTGGGTTACTCGGGGCTGCAAGTGATGTAAATTGCTTCGGTCAGATTTCGCTGCCTCTACGTTAATACAGAGAAGTTTGTAAAGAGGCACGAAATTTCGCCGATACCTGCACTTACCCATTAGCTCAGTTGGGAGAGCGCTGGCACGGTTAGCCAGAGGTCGCGGGTTCAAGTCCCGGCATGGGTAGAATTTTTAGTCATTAAATAGGTTTTTAAAATTGTCCTCGGCACGGGTTAGTGCGACAAAAAGAATTATATTGAAAATTGTATTGAGAGAAACGTATGGTCTTTACTCACCTGTAGTGTATAAGAGAAGTGAGTCTCGCCTGTGATACTTGCATTCGAGAATCGCTTGATTAATACGAGTTTTTGTCAAAATGTAAACAATCGAAGGCGAGGATCGAATGGCGAGTTTTGCCATAGGATAATCGAATACGCTTATTTGCCGCTCGCGTGCGAGAAACTCTCCTTGTGTAACGTCCGCTTAAGACCGGCCACATACAGTCGAAATTCCCTTTCGGAATTCCGGGAATTCGAGAATTCGGGATTCCGAACGCAGTGAATTTAAACCAACCTATGGACCTACCATACTATACGGTAATTTTCCGTTCGAAATTTTTCCCGATTCGGAATTCCGCGTGGTAGCCTGTCTGTGCGTCCGGAATCCCCTTACGGGAAAAATCTCGCAACGTATTTTCTTCTTCTTAGCAAGCTACAGCAACAATGCAATAGCAATCCGAAAATTGTCCTCCATATTCGCTGAAAAAAGGTCGCAACTCAATAGCTTGCTAGCGTCTCTCAATGAGCGTTGCTATTCGGAACGGAAAAAACGTATTGTGTGATATATTTACGGAATTCCGAATCGATATTTCGACAGTAGGTATGTGGCCGGCCTAACACGTACGTGTTCATTCTCACAAGAGTTCGACCTTAGTTAAGGAAAAAACAGTTATCTGAGAGTTCGATTGAACTGTCACGAAAGATGTAATTGGTAACCTAGGTTACTAGTTTAATTTGACATGTAATTAATTGACAACATTTCAAAATTGTATGGAGCTCTAATTCGAAAACCATTTCGAGATTTGGCTTTGTAAAGCACGTAAAAATTTTTTTCAGTTTTTTCTGTGGTTGCATTTCCGAGAAAATGGTAAAAACACAAAAATACGCTGATGACGTCACACCATGGCTCTCAGTGAACATGCCTGTGCCACGATAAAAAAAAAACCTAGCAAGCCACACAACATAAGTATCAGGGTTACCATACTTACCATTATAAATAACCTTGAAAAAGTAGCTACAAAAGTAACAAACTGGCAGCAAAAACACTCCGAACGCAGATAAAGGCTTTGCCAACACAAAGTGCATTTAAAAAAAGGAACAACTACATAAATAAGGGACGATGAATTGAACTAAGCTGATTTAATTGTATAAAAGAAAAACATATTTGCAGATGTTAAAAAAATACAGAAACTGTTTTTTAACATGGCCCTGGCAATACTAAAATGACATTTGTAACTATGTTTTTTTAGGATGTTAGGCAAAAGAAAACATATTGTGAGCCTCGTTGTTTCGTCACTTCCGGTAAAAATATTTTAAACTTTATAATTTAAAAAATATAAGAAAACGTGCGTGTTTCAGAAAATAAAAAAAATATGGGTCGTTTTATTTTGTATCTAGTTTCCTTTAAGACAATAAAATACGTATGCTAAAAAAATGAAATGTTGTCAATTTAATATTGCCCGTAAATTATGTCTATGTCTAACAACAATCCCGGTCAAGGGCACGTAGTAAAATTATAAATCCGTCTAGAAATATACAGATATATTTACGATGTTCCTTCCGTGGATGTCGTAGAAGGCGACTAAAGAAATAAATTACCAGGAGGCGGGCACCAGCGTCTTCCGGAGATTCCAACCGCATACTGCGATCGCCAACCCGCCTGCCAAGCGTGGCGACTGTGGCAAAACCCTTCATGATAGGTATATCATCATCATCAGCCATTTGACGCCAACAGCAGGACATAGGTCTCCTTCGTGGTTTTCATAACCATGAGGGGTTTTGCCAAAATCGCCACGCTTGGCAGGCGGGTTGGCGATCGCAGTATGCGGTTGGAATCTCAGGAAGACGCTGCGGCCCGTCTCCTGGTAATTGATTTCCTTAGTCGCCTTCTACGACATCCACGGAAGGAAATGGAGTGACGCTATTCTTAATCCGGCGCCACACGGTCCTAGGTATATAGGCTGCACCATTGAATTTTAAAATTCAATAGTATAGAATTTGACAGTTTGACGATTGGAATCGTACAGGATTTGGTGTAAGTAATAGGTATAGGGGCATAACGCACGCGGCGTAGTGAACTTCGCGTTCGCAGCATCAGTGTTATTCCACCTAAGTCTGGCGTATAGAAATACAAACGTTGAATGAAAACAAATGTTTTATTTTAGAAAAATCACCTCACTTATTTACAAAATTATTTATTGCTTCTTAATTTAACACGTAAACAAGGTAACGTAAGTAATTACGTACATAACTACGTAATTACGTTTCACATACATTCTATTTTATTAGATATAAACTCCTATTTTCACATTTTTAAGATGTTTGGTAAACAATTTTTCCTAAATGGCAAATGCTTTGTGACTAGTTCGCTCGAATTTGAGCTTTGTGAGGAACCCAAAAGGGTTCATACCTTATAATGCGTACTTTGGACCTTTAATATTTACAATCTAGGGTACAGTCCATATCACGTGAACCTTCACATGCTTCCCTCGTAGCAAAGAAGCTGTCTTGCAAACTTTTTATAAATCATGAAAAGTTATAACGCTCACTAAAGTTGTACAGTGTTTTACTTAAAGAGGTTCACAGGTTTTCCTTCATCTTTTATAAGACTGTTATACTTAAGACTTCATCTTTTATAAGACATCTTCTAAGATTACTACTGTTATCTTAGAAGATTAAGACTGTTACCCATCCAGACCTCGCTCCGACTCTGCGAAATTTTTCTTTCTATGCTTATTACAATGAGGTAGTCGGATATAAATCATATATCCGGGCCTTTATTCTGTTAATGCATTGCAGTAAAATGACAATTGCATGAGCGAGTTGTTTTTATTTCACTGCCGCTTCAAGTCTACGCGGGTACCTACTACCTAGTGTCAAACCATCTGGGTGAATCTATTCGAAATTGTCGCAATTCATCGTTGTCAGTGCAGATGCTTTTTCAAAAATAAATAATTAAATTAAAATAAAACAAATATTTTAAGGGGGCTCCCATACAACAAACGCGGTTTTTGCGAGTTTTTCTCGATCTTTGTTTTTTATCCTTTATTAGTTGGATTTGATTGATTGTACATTTAGTAGGTACATTTCTGTTGTGCTGAGAGATTTTGTTGAAAAAAATTATGAATTGGCGGCAATTCGAGTAAATTCGCCCATCTAGGCGAAGAAAAAAAAAACACGTTACCTGACACGACCGTGAATTTGTCATCGTATTACACGCGCTAAGAGAATAGAGGCCCCGCATCCATCAATCACATCGCAGGCAACATAGAACAGCACATAAATTCTATATTAGAAATAGTTTTCTGGCGCGAGACACAGATTTAATGATAATAACGTCCACACATTACAATCACTTGACCTGGTCCCAAACTAGGATACCCTGTGCTATGGCAACCAGGCCTTAGGCCTTTTGCTAGCGTCGGTGTACGCCATCCTTAACGTAAATTGTACAAAAAAAGGGAAAAGGTAGATTCCCATAGATTCAAGGTATAAAAAAAAACGAAAAGTCATCTTCAGTACAGGAACTTTGAGTTGTAATTTGATTCTTTGGATTTTACATCTATCGGATTTTAATGTTAATTTTAAACTGAGCAAGTCACTATCTGTAGCCTAATTACGCTCACCAAATCCTGAGCGATTCCAATCGTCTAAATGTCAAATCCCATACTAATTTGACAGTTAGACGATTGGAATCACTCAGGATTTGGTGCGCGTAATATAGGGGCTGGGCTCGAATCGGGGCCTTCTGGTTTCGAGACCACCTGCGGAATCGCAGATGGTGGCGAAATTTACCTTCCTATTCTAATGACATTGTAGCAGTTTTTCATTGCCTGAAGACACGGATAAAACGACGTTTTCTAAACATGAAACCTAGCTAGCTTATCGCCCCCGAACCCACCCCCCTCCCCCCCGTATACTAAATTTTTAAACAAACGACAATCGTTGGAGCCGTTTCCAAAATTCAGATATGTCCCGTAAATGGTGGTTTACCAAGCTTAAGGGGAATATAGCTTATAGGGAAGAGCGGGTGATCGTGCTCTTCCACTATAAAGGGAAATTTCCCGCCAGGCACATCGTATGCCTGGGGACGGCGCCGGTCCGACTGATGTTCGTCGGACGTTATATTATATTTATGGTATGTCATGTGAAACATTTTGCTTGCGCGATGCAGGAATGTTGGAGTTTATAGTGCGCGCGCAGAGTTGACATGTGCTCGCCACAGCTCACCTAAATATCTAAAAGTAATTTGAATAAAAACTAATAAATAAATTCACGGTTCCGGATTGTTTTATATTATTGATATTATTTAGTATTTTTGGTTAGCGCAACAGTAACAGTCAATAACAGAAATTAGATTTAATTATGTTCATTTTTGTGACAAATTGGTACACTGTTAGAATAAATTGTATTTGTATTTAAAGATTTTATTAAAAATAAATAACAAATAGGTTGACAGATTTGCCAAACTGCGCAGCAGTTTATCGGCAGTTGTTGACTTGTATAAGCGGCATTGTTGTAAACAATCTTTTCTCTGAAACATGTTGATGGCGAATTAAATAAGTTTTATATATTACAAACACTCTTCCCTATGTGCCGTCTCCTATTGGACGTTGGCAACAAAGGCCATAAATACAATATAAAACAACATTAAGTACCTAAGTATACCTTAAGTACCTAGGCATATAAAAAGAAGAGGGGAGGGGGAAATGTTATTGTATAATGGATAGGCATACTATTTAAGAACATCATCATCATCATTCAGCCACAAGAAGTCCACTGCTGCACATAGGCCTCCTCCGTGGATTTCCAAAAAGACCGGTTGGAAGCGGCTTGCATCCAGCGCCTTCCTGCCACTTGGATGAGGTCATCTGTCCATCTTGTGGCTGGTCGTCCTACGCTGCGCTTGCCGATATGTGGTCTCCATTCGAGAACTTTTCGGCCCCATCGGCCATCAGTTCTGCGTGCTATGTGCCCCGCCCACTGCCATTTCAACTTACTAATCCGTTGGGCGATGTCGACGACTTTCGTTCGTCTAGGGATCTCATCATTTCTGATTCGATCTCGTAGAGAAATTCCAAGCATAGCCCTTTCCACAGCTCGTTGCGTGACCTTTCTTATAAGGCCCATAGTGAGAGACCACGTTTCGGTGCCATAAGTCATCACTGGTAACACACACTGGTTGTATAATTTTGTCTTGAGCGAATGAGGTATATTAGACGAAAAGACTTTTCTAAGTTTCCCGAATGCTGCCCAGCCGAGTTGGATTCGACGATTGAACTCTTTCACGGCTCCCTTTCACAAATAACAGTGATGAGATTTAAAAAATATCATCATTTGTAGATACAGCACTAAAAAGATTGTACCGCCCACCAAAAATACTAAATAATAATAATAATAATAATAATAATATAACCGGAACTTTTAAATTTTTAATCAAATTTGTTTTACATATCTAGGTGAGATATATTCCTCACAAGCTTGGACCACGGAACACCCTGTATACACACAAGAACTGCTCGTTTAAAGGTAGGCATCAGATGAAGTTTACCGGACAAATAATCGCGATTAGACACGGTAAATGAATAACTAGTCATTACAACAATCCTAATTAGCGCACCACCCTGCTTACTAGTCGTCTAAAGGGCTATACCGCGCCTGCGCGATGAAGTTAGGTGTATACCTCAGCAGATTGTTCACGCCTCCCTTTTCTTCGAACAGGCTTTTCACGAAAATCACCTGGGAAAAGAAATTTTTATTGAGTGTATTTCATTCATTCATTCAAAATTTATGGTGTATATAACATAACATAAACTCACGTCTGTATCCCAGAGGGGTAGGCAGAGATCAGGGACTGCCACTTGCTACGATCCTGACAGATCACTTTCGCTTCCTCAACATTCATTAGTCGTTGCATGCACGCACGCCGGTTTCGGGTACTTTTTATCTTGCCCTTATGCCCTTATTTTATGGTGTATATCGATTTATATCGACCATGAATTTTGAATGAATGAGTGAATGAATGAATGAATAATTTAAGCCACAAACAAACAGTAACGTACAATAATAGATAATAAAGAAGTTTGCGTGTGATAATGATATTATTGGGTGGTTTGAGAGCCATAGCATAATGAATTAACAATGGCTATGGAATGTGCTAGTTTGTTTTTTAAAAAGGGCACTTCCAAAAATATCTTGAAACAAACTGAAATCTGTGGGAAACATTAACCCTTGGATAAAAAGATTATTATTATCTACTAGCTGATGCCCGCGACTTCGTTCGCGAGTGGTATACAATTGGCGGTCTTATCGCTTAGAGCGATCTCTTCCAGACAACCTTTGGATGGAGAGTAATGCACCAAGAATACAGTCGGTAGATGGATGTACAGCGAGAGAATATTCTTTATTGTACCAAGAAAAACCCAAACATAAATATTTATAAATAGGGGATGTATTGGCAAAGGGCAAGAAACCGGCGTGCGTGCATGCAACGACTAGTGAATGTGGAGGAAGCGAATGTGATCTGTCACGAATGAAAAAGAAATCATATCTTCGTTTGTATACATTTTTCCAAAAAAGTGAACGACAGAGTTTTCTGTATAGCGGTTTCTGTCCGATAGCTATTTTTAGAACCTACAACTTAGAACCTAGGGCCAAGAACCTAGTCCACAATTTCATTTACGCCGAAATTGTAGCCTAGATTCCTGAACCTAATTTCTAAGCTGTAGGTTCTAAAAATTGCTGTTACCAACACCGACATTTTTGTCGTTCACTTTTTTTGCAAAAACAGATCGTGAAAGAAGATATGAATTTTTGTTCATTGGCGATAGTTAGCCCTTGTTAGCCCTGGGTTCTCCGAGCGCACGGATTTGTATGGGACTTTTTACGCTGCGCGAGCGAAAAGTTGAGGTGAAAACGGGAATTTTTGAAATTACAGAAATACAAATCCTATTAATAGAATTTTAACGACTGACGTCACTAATAAATTCAGTGATAGTCATTTTGGTATATTTTTTATTATCCAAAAGTAAAATACTCGAGTAAAACCATAAAACCAAAGTTTAAAAAATTAAAAAAATATCTTTTTTCTGATTTTAAATACATACTATTAGAGAGTAAAATTAATTTTAAAAAACACTTGATTTAGAGTAATGTCGGAGAACCCAGTCCTCAATTACAATCCCTTAATAAATTACACATAAGATACACATAAAAATAAGATACAATAATTTATGTACAGTTTAGGACATCCTTTCATCCACCTCGTTCGCAGTATTTCAGGAATTCTTCAGCTACATTCATAATCTTATAAACAATAAGGCGCCAATTGTACTGTATCTTTGTAATAATTTTATACATACATACATAAACTCACGCCTGTATCCCAGAGAGGTAGGCAGAGAGCAGGGACTGCCACTTGCCACGATCGTGACAGATCACATTCGCTTCCTCCACATTCACTAGTCGTTGCATGCACGCACGCCGGTTTCTTGCCCTTTGCCAATGCATCCCCTATTTATAAATATTTATGTTTGGGTTTTTCTTGGTACAATGAAGAATATTCTCTCGCTGTACATCCATCTACCGACTGTATTCTTGGTGCATTCCTCTCCATCCAAAGGTTGTCTGGAAGAGATCGCTCTAAGCGATAAGACCGCCAATCGTATACCACTACTTAGATACAAAAAACTATTTGTAATATCTTTCACCTGGTTGTGCAATAAAGTGTTCTCTATCTATATATCTATTTATTCTTATCTTATCAGCTGAATATTCTTTGAATATTCTATGAGTCATCATCATCATCATTCAGCCGCAAGAAGTCCACTGCTGGACATAGGCCTCCTCCATGCGCCCATGGCCAAGATGAGTAATGCTGTCAGATAGTGTTGACCATTGAATTCTACTTAAAATTCAATGTGTTGACGCAAGACGGCATAAGTTAGGTAAGTGTTAGGCAGTGACTTCACCTACCTGCACTACACCTATTAGCGTCATCAGCACTATTTGCACCATCGACCACGTCAGCACTCTGCAACAAAACAATAGCGATATTGTGAGACAACCTACACAATGACAGTTGATCAATCAATCAATTAACTACCTACCTATACCTACCTGAATGTTGGTATGTCTTTTCTTTTGTCCTCTGGTAGAACTTTATTGTAACTTATCTAACTTTACATATGTTTATAATTGAATCGTGTGATTTTAAAACAACACAAGTCACATGTATTTTTAAAATAACACTTGCCCATTTTTTTTTATTAAATTATTTACACCTACCTATTGATTTACATTAGAAAAAAAATTGTAGTTTATTCATACAGAAATCAATATAATATGCTAAAATATTGCTGTTGTAGATATTAGTATTTGAATAAAACAGTTTTTTCTATTTCCTGCAAAGTTGTAATGAAAGGACATGTGTCGTTTTAAAATCACACGATTCAATTGTTATACCAATAGTATGTAAATGTTTATGTAAGTATATTATTATTAAGTATAAGTATGTAAATGAATATTCATATTTGCACCATCTACCCGTCTCACTTTTCCTTAAGCAACTCTCCATCGTCGGTTGCCTGGAAGAAATTGCTATAAGCAATAAGGCCGCCAATTGTACTGCATTTTTGTTAATATATCATGTTTGTGTTTTTCCTGGTACAATAAAGAATATTCTTATCATAGCTTATCTTATCAATCGTGTGATGACGAAAGGTTCCGAGCTTACAGAGTCAGGAGCTCTATTTTTGAATCACTCGTATCGCATCGAGCGCTCGATTTCTACTGATTTTCGTTCGACATCTGAAATTCCGTATTTTTGAATCACTCGACTGCAACAAATGGTCCTTACCACTCGTCTCGCATGGCGATCGGTAGATTAATTGTCAAAAAACGATTTCGACATTTCGTTAGAACCTCAGAACTCTTTTTGTGTTCTGAGGTTAGAACACAAACCAAAATGACAGTAGTAGTGTTTTGTTTGTATCAAAAGACAAAGATTTTTTATTTAAACAGCCAATAAAACAGTGTTTTACGTTCCGTTTCTGTTACGGTAGTTTCCGGTTTTTTTAATTTCTGCGTGGAATGGATAAAATACAATACTTCAAATTGTACTGGCAACACTTCAGGCGAACGATTCAAAAATACGGAAAAACGACACCATGCGACTTAGAAGACGAGTGTGACTTAAGTCGCATTCGACGATACAATTTCATACGAGTGATTAAAAAATAGGTCTCCAGGGCGGGCGACGGACGCGCCGTCGGAGACAACGGGAGGTTGACTCGCCGTGTACAATAAATAGTTTACTCGTTTTCAATTGGCCCTAAGAACGGCCGTTCGATTGCTATATATTAGATATTTAAGGTAGAAGGTCGTAGAAGGCGACTAAGGGAATAAATTACCAGGAGACGGGCGTCTTCCTGAGATTCCAACCGCATACTGCGATCGCCAACCCGCCTGCCAAGCGTGGCGATTACGGCAAAAACCGTCATGGTTATGAAAACCATGAAGGAGGTCTGTGTCCTGCAGTGGGCGTCAAATGGCTGATGATGATGATGAGATGAGATATTTAAGGCGTAATAAAAATATGTCGCTTTGTGCACGGTCGACGCTTTGAAAAGCCCTCATTATTAACTTCATTAATCCTCGTTATGGTGGTCCGGATTCACATAAGCAGCCTATATACGTCCCACTGTAGGGCACAGGCCTCCTCTCAGGGAGAGAGTATGGGCTTAATCACCATGCGTACCCACCGCGGATTGGCGATTTCAAGCGCTGAGGTATGCGAATAGCTCAGACACTCAGGTTTCCTCACGATGTTTTCCTTCACAGTTAGCGAGTGGTATTGCTACTATAACTCCACAAATGTACATAACTTAGAAAACAAAGTCATAGGGCATAATATATGCCCCCATATGCCCATCATACTATTTCCCCGCGGGTGTTTGTTCTTTAGTGGGATGCAGGTACCTAAGAAGGCCTCAGTTGGAGCACATATTCTCGATCAGGTTCCGATCCCGCGCCTCTTGAGCGGACACCGACTCTGCGGACGCCGTGCCGCCGCCACATTCTCGCGTATTCATTTGCATCGTTCAATTGCGTCGCGTGCGCTCCCACTTCTGATATTAATATCAGAAGTGGGAGCGAGTGGGAACGCGCTTATGATCATTTCGTGTTTTTCATACATTATTTATTGGAATTCAAGTACCTAAGAGGGCCTTACCTGGTATCAAGTCATGTTTTGCACACCGCTGCCAAACCATTCAACAAGGATTCATTATTAACTATAGTCCGGATTCATTCACTAGTAATTTTGAGGAAAAGTCGTCTCGGACAAATTCTCACCTGGAGCACATATCCTCGGCCAGGTTCCGATCCCGCGCCTCGTGAGCGGAGAGCGACTCCTGCAACCGCCGCGCCGCCGCTACATTGTCGCGGATCCGCGCCACCGCCTCGCTTATGTCGCGTACGCGCATCATGTATACTTGCTGGGCGTCGCCTGAGGACATATTTTATTTTATTAAGGTTGCTGTTACACCTGACATGCGGTTTCTCGCACATTCTACCATTAATGATCGTAAGTAAATGAGTATACTGTTGATACGAGTACATGTGGTCCGAGGGTTTGGACAGACGATAATAAAGTTACGGGCATTCGAGACACATATTTTCTTATGTACCTCGTTTTTGATTGAGAAAATATTGTAAAATATATTATAGCGGAAAATGTGAACTAAAATTTAAAATTTTGGAAACAACTGTTTTTTATTAAGTCCTAAGTACCTACTTATAGAAAAACACAAAAATATTTAAAATGTCTGTAATTTTATTATCCATCAAGCCCTCAGACTACATTTATCAAATGTATAAGATTTTTTTAACAATCATTAAATATATTAGATTGAGCGAGCGAGACAGCAAGAGAGGCGTAACAACAACCTTAGGGAGTTGATGTAGCAAGCGGACACGGCGCGCGGCATGGGCGCTGTGACACAAAAACGTATGGAACTCTATGGAACTTGCGCGGGCGCGCGTTAGACGCTTCTTGTATTTTGTTCTATAGAGCTCCATACACTTTTGTGTACCCACGTCCTGGCCGCGCGCCCTATCCACTCGCTACATAAATTCTCTTAAGGAAGTTGATACAGCAAGCGGACAGGTCGCGCGGCCGGGGCGCTGTGACATAAAAATGTATGGAACTCTTTAGAACTTGCGCGTTGGGCGCTTATTGTATTTTGTTCCATAGAGCTCCAGGTATTTTTGTGTATTAACGCCCTGGCCGCGCGCCCTGTCCTCTTGCTATAACAATCCCCTAAGGATCACAGGAAAATGGTGAAGGAAGACATCCCGAGTGTCTGTTCACATCTCAACGCTTTAAAATTGCCAATCCGCGGTGGGCGCGCGTGGCGATAAAGCCCATAATCTCTCTCTGAGAAAAGGCCCGTGCCCTACAGTGGGACATATATATATATATATATATAAGCTATATTATTATTCGAGATCACCAAGAGCTACAAAAAATTAAGTTTCATTACAAAAATTAAATTCTAAAAAGCCATGCACTCACTCTTATAATAGGTAACCAGCGACTTCGTTCGGTTGTAATTTTTTATGTGTACTTTACCGGCATAAAAAATGCCTATTCCAGACTATCTATCTATCTCTGTGCCAAATTTCATCCAGATCCGTTCAGCCGTTCTGGAGTTACAAACATCCATCCGTCCAAACCTTACTACCCCCGCCGGGGTAGTGGCCCTCAGACTCGTAACTATACGGTATGAGGTGACACACCTTTAAACACCACGGTGGCGGTGGCATGCCGTGCCCTGCGTCGCTCCAAGCCTGAGCTTGTGGAAATAGCGTCAGCTCCCGAAGGGGTGTGGATGGACGGAGCTAAGGGGTTAGGAATGCAAGGGATCAGTTCCTATATTACGCGCTCCAAATCCTGAGCGATTCCAATCTAACTGTCAAATACCTTACTAATTGCTATCGCCAACGGGATTCCGACAGGATTTGGTGCGCGTAATTAACCCAAAGGCCCCATTATTACGTAACTATCCACTGTGTTGGGTTGGCCATCGTAACGTGTCAAAATATGTATGTATTTGACAGCTGGACAGGCGCGGATCTAGCCCTCAAGAGTTTAGAAAATCGGCCAAGTTTGGGACGGAGCATGGTCGCTCATGGTCGCTCATTCCTACAAAGGAAATGTTTGCGAAATATATGAATGCCTGACCATGATTTTGTACAGAGTATAGTTCTACGTGGGCAAAGCCGTGGGTCGGACACTAGTAAATTGATATCCCTGAAGGAATTGGATATAATATCATCTGCCTATCGATCTCATTAGACCGTAAAAATGTGACGTCACAAGTCTAATAGGGTTGTGAGCATGGCCATCCGCGCTAGCAGCTAGTGTCTTAAAAACCAGCCAAGTGCGAGTCAGACTCGCGCACGAAGGGTTCCGTACCAATATCTATACAACACTAGACAAAGATTGAATTTGAGAACAGCGCCATCTATAGAAACCAATAAGAAGCGTTAAACATTGACATTTAACGACATGACATCGGCGCTGTGAAGGTTACATAGATGGTCGCTAGATGGCGAGCGCTGTCTTTAGACAACGTTCGTTGTATGGGAGCCCCCCTTAAATATTTATTTTATTCCGTTTTTGGTATTTGTTGTTATAGCGGCAACAGAAATACATCATCTGTGAAAATTTCAACTGCGTAGCTATCACACACAGACAGACAGACAGACAGACAGACGGACAGTGAAGTCTTAGTAAAAGGGTCCCGTTTGGCACCCTTCGGGTACGAAAAAGAGTAAAATTCGGCGTCACTCAACCCAGTGGAGAATTACACAATACAGGCGCTGGCGAGGAAGGATGAATGCATTAGGTTAGGGAAAAACAAGGGGAAACGTCGGTCGTGCGGTAGTAGAACGATTGCCTCACATTCCAGAGGTCGTGGGTTCGAATCCCTGTGTATCTGCATGTACCAATTACCTACTTTGCTTTCCAAGTTACGAATCTAATTCGAATTTCGAATTTGTAGTAGCCATACCACGCGCTAACGGTGAAGGAAAACATCGTGAAGAACGCTGCGTGCCAGAGATGCCTGCATACCTGCATTATGATTTGAAATCAAGGGATTAGTCCCGTTGCTATTTGATGAAAAAAAATCGGCTCACCCACGTGTAAAAATCTTGAAATCCGCGATAAGGTGTTGCGAGAAAATGCATAAAAAAACGTTTGCAATTAATTATTTTGATAACGATTAACTGGAATAAGGTAAGAAAGTTAAGATAAGGTAAGGTGAGAGTCTGAGCTATTCGCATACCTCAGCGCTTGAAATCACCCATCCGCGGTGGCCACGCGTAGTGATTAAGCCCATACTCTCTCTCTGAGAGAAGGCCTGTGCCCTACTGTGGGACGTAAATAGGCTGCTTATATATAATATGAGGTAAGAAATAAGAATGTACAGTACATCTGTGCTTTACGAAAAATATTACTGCGGAGCAGAAGGCAACGGTAGATGATTGACAAATTTAGCAGCATGAAATTCGGTATTTGACGCGATCAACAATAAATTTATTTCATATGCTCGATTAAAACAAAAATTACAAAATATCTCGGAAAAAGGTATCTCTTTTAGTCAATTACTAGTTATTACAATTTTTAAATAGATTAAACATAAAAAGAGTGCTCTGAAATGTGACGTCATAAGCCAGTATTTTCATGCAAAATTCCGTTTTAAAAGTGACTCATTTGATATTTTGTCAAATACCCAATTGTAAAATAAATATTGTACGAAAATTCAAACACAAAAATAGTATTAAAAGACACAGTGACAAAAGTATAGTCAGTATATTAGTACACACTTAAAATAGTCAGAGGCTGTACGACATACATTACGAAGCAGTTTCGGGCTTCCCGGCTTTCGGCCCAATATTGTGGGCCGCGTTTCAAACTAGGACACCCTGTGCTATGGTAACCAGGCAAGGGCATCACAATCATGGAAATACACCCAGACTGAGGCCATTTGCGCACATGTACGGCGGCCCCGTGGGAATCGTACCCACGACCTCCGGCATTCACATCAGGGCCCCATTTCATACAACTACCATCCATAGTTTATTATGACAAATTGAGACATTTAAAACCATAACTTGTAAAAAAATCAAGTCTCGCAACTCGAGTTCTTCCACCGTAAAAAGTTGTGAGATCCACGTAATACCAAGTCGGTTAATTTATTCAATAAATACGAGTAAATTGAATTGGCAATCGCACTAAATAAATTGTGTTTTCATGCGATGGCCAAGTCAATCCATTTATAGAATAAATTAACCGACTTTGTATTTCGTGGGTCTCACAACCTTTTACGGTACAAGAACTGAGTTGCGAAACTTGATTTTTTTATTTTGTTTTTGTTATTTTAATTTTTTTTTGTTTTTTTTTTTTTTTTGTTTTTAATCGCATCTCATTTCTTTTGTTAGTGTTCGTTCATGGCAATTTCGGGCAATTTAGTCTACTTAATACTTTGCGGGATTTTTGTTCAACTTCATAAGACGTCTCATTCTTGCTTTTTCATTCCGTTGACTATTTTACAAGTTACCTTTGAACATAATTATATCTAGGTACATATCTACGTCTATTACATATGATTCATTAACAGCAAATGTAACTTTGTAATCCTATATTATATGGGATTATTTATGCAGATGGTGTATCTAGTAAACTGGACCGAAATTGCAAAATATTTTAGTTTTCTCTTGATTTATACATTGAACACTAATTGTACTCTAAATTTGAAGCTTCTATGTCTGCTGGAAGTGCCTTATAGTTTAGATGATCGGTCAGTCAGTGAGTAACAAAATTAAGAACTTTGACTAGTTATAATTCTTAAACAACTGGTTCAAACTTTATTAAATTCAAAATATACCATGTTTATACAATGCCTGCTTGATTACTAAAAATTCAGGCTTCTAGTTTTATCCACAACGAGGTTAATGGAGGGTCGAAAATGGCCTGTAGTGCTTCGAGAAAAGGATGGTACGACCGTGCCGCTTTTTTGCTCGACTTGACCGGGGCACTGCCGTGTCCCCAGATGTACATTGTGTAGCCGCGTCTTCCTGCTTGTTAATACGTGGGCTAAGCGGCTATGCAATTTACATCGGATTGTCATTATGGTTCTATGAAATGAGGCCCTTATGTGAATGCCGGAGGTTGTGGGTCCGGTTCCCCCTGCGGACCGCCGTACATTTGTAAATATAGCCTCAGTCTGGGTGTATTTCCAGGATTTTGATGCCCTTGCCTAGTTACCATAACACAGGGTATCCTAGTTTGGTACCAGGACAAACGGGATTGTGTTGTGTGGAAGTTATTATTATTATCATCCCATGAAGAGATCTTGAGTTTGTATGTGGTAAAGAATCATCGATGAATGTACGAAGAATTGAGATCCTCCTACATCATTTGAACAATATTAATAAGGAGACACTAAAGATAAATAATCTTCCTTACCCAGTTCCATTTCCTTGTCCTCATAATCGTTATCAACCTCGTTGCTGCCCGTGATCACCATTATGTCCAGGAAGACCTGTAATCAAAATATAGGTACAAGGTGCATGTGCCTTCCTATTATATTACTGAAAATAGACCACTTGTACCCCCACTGACCGCCGAGGTACGTAACAACATGCCTATCAATGCATTTTTTTTCTTTCATCATCATCATTCAGCCACAAGAAGTCCACTGCTCTTCCGTGGATTTCCAAAAAGACCGGTTGGAAGCGGCCTGCATCCAGCGCCTTCCTGCCACTTGGATGAGGTCATCTGTCCATCTTGTGGCTGGTCGTGCTACGCTGCGCTTGCCGATATGTGGTCTCCATTCGAGAACTTTTCGGCCCCATCGGCCATCAGTTCTGCGTGCTATGTGCCCCGCCCCAATTTTTTCTTCAATGTTATTTATTTTATTTTATTTATTTCTATTTTGGCAACAGACAGGCACAGTTTTACAATTGAGTTTTAAGTAGG
Organism: Yponomeuta malinellus; assembly: GCA_947308005.1. Classification (NCBI taxonomy): domain Eukaryota; kingdom Metazoa; phylum Arthropoda; class Insecta; order Lepidoptera; family Yponomeutidae; genus Yponomeuta; species Yponomeuta malinellus. Next base: position 4,295,682 of record OX371022.1, read on the forward strand.
GAAACTACCCCTCCTTAAAATTCAATGGTTTTACAAATAAGTATGGAAATATACTTAATGAAAAGACTTAGACGAAAAGACTTAGAGTGCCAAGAATAACATTTAACGCTTAGCCGTTAGTGGGAAGTAGTACACAATTCAACTTACGTTTATGATTAATAAATTATTATTGCTGTATAAGTAATTAAACTTAAACTTTCTTGCTAAGTTTTTCTTGGCCTTTATTTTACAATTATACTTTTTTAAGCATTCAATAATGGTTATTTGAATTCTTGATATCAAATCAAAAGAGATTCACTATCAGGAATACAAATAAATAACTGTTATAATAGTTAGATTGTTTTTTTTTCCAATGGGCTTAAATAAAGGTATAAGGTCAGTAAATATAATGCTACAATCATAAATTAATAACATTATTTAATTTCTTGTATTTTTGTCAATAAGTGTACGAATTCTAGTAACAGTTAGACCTGAGATTTCTGCACTTAGCCTCATAGTTGGGCCATTGTACGTAGCAAGCGCTGAGGTATGTAAATATCTCAGACACTAGGGTTTCCTCGCGATGTTTTCTTTCCCTGTTAGCGAGTGGTATTGGGATTAAAACTTCACAAGTCATTGGTACATGCGGGGATTCGAACCCACGACGTCCCGAATGAGAAGCCGACGTTCTACCGCTCTGCTACCACCGATCAAGTGTATGACTTTTATTCGACCTTGTTAAACTAAAGTTTTGTTCCACGTGTGAATAAAAGGAGGTTTAATATTCTTGTTGAGATGCCAAGATGTTTACATCTCAGAGTTCTGAAAAAAATCATAACCTCTTTTACGTTTGCACAGATTAGGATTATTTTCAGTATTGTTTGTTTCTATATTCTAGCTCCACTATTGCAATGACGTACTTGAGGTTTCGTACAGTCAGTTTTTTTACTAATTCAACCAACCCAAATCGAAATATTCGACCCAGGCTCACGAAATAACCAATTTTTTCGAAAAAAAAAAACGGAACTTTTCAATCAATCAATCCATTCGTTCAGACACATTAACATAATTTAAAATCTAGTTACATTAACGTTTAATTTATAAATTCCATCTTGTTTATAAAAATATTTTTTATGTTGTCTCAGTCCTTTGTGTTATTTGTGTCTGTTTGTCCTTTACCATAAGCCTCCCCCCACCTCTTTCACTCCCGTCTATCCCGTGTCAACCTTGTCGTACCACCAGCTATCTTTTCTATTTCATCTGTTTGTGTTGCCTGCCAGGGTTTCTTTTCTTTTTCCGGAAACAGAACTTTTACTTAATGGCCATTATAGAACAATAAATAAAATTAAAAAACCTTTACATATTTGGTCAGTGCAAAACATTATTTCCAATTTACAAAAATTTTAACATTTGAATTAAAAATTAATAAATTATTATAAACAGAACCGTATATTAAATAATTCAACATTACAGCTGTCCCGGATATGAACACAGAGTACTTTTTTCTTTTAACGGACATTTTTTTTCAAAACCAAGATGATTCCACCATTGGTTACTAGAACCAACTAGTTACCAAGCGGGGTATTTCTCAGTTTCGAAAAAAAATGTCACTTACTGTGTTTATTTTTGGGACAGCCGATTAGTTTCAACCACTTTTTTCTTTTATGGAACACCCCAAACCCTGGTGCGGGTGTATGCCTCCTCCAATCCACTCCTTGTGTCTCTCTGTCCTGAGCCTTCACCATCCACTGTGGGCCTGCTATTTGTTTTATGTCATGACATGACACCATCTCTTCAATTCAATTCAATTACGACAATGCCCATTAATTAAAATAAAATAAAATAAAATAAACTCACTGTTTTCTCACTGAATGTGCTGAAAGTGTTAGCGAAGCAAAGTCGGTAGTCCCCCTCCAGCGTTGCAGTATGTCGGTGTGAATTTTCAGACTTCTTGTAGTCTCCAACAATGATGCGGCCCACTGGGTCGGCCAGTTGGAATGATATGTCCAATTCGCCCGTCACCGATGCGTCAATCACCTAAGGATGAAAACAAGATAAAAGAAATTATATCTAAAAGTGGTGCTAATAAGATATACATTTTTCCAGTTACATAAAAGTATGATTTGCTTAGGTATTTGTATAGAAAATGGTTGATACTAACAATTAATGAGACATTCTGAGACATTGTCAATGTTTTGTAACAATTCTTAGTTTTAATACCTCCTGCGGCTCAGCTTTCGGCACAGCTCTAGAATGGGTTACGGTTTAAAATACTAGAAGTAAGGAATACATTACTTGGTTTTACTTTCCAGAGAGTTGAAGCGGTGGTAGAATAGTGAAGCGGTGGTAGCCTAGTGGGTAGAACATTGGACTCGGAAGCGGGAGACCCAGGTTCGATTCCCAGTGCGGGCATGTACCTATGACTTTGTTTTCTAAGTTATGTACATTTGTGAAGTTATTGTTGCAATACCACTCGCTAACGGTGAAGGAAAACATCGTGAGGAAACCTGGGTGACTGAGCTATTCACATGCCCCAGCGCTTGAAATCGCCAATCCGCGGTGGGCACGCGTGGTGATCAAGCCCATACTCTCTCTCTGAGAGAAGGCCTGTGCCCTACAGTGGGACGTATATAGGCGGCTTATGATGACTTTCCACAAAACTTCTGTCATGGTATTGAGCCCCAAAATTTAGTCACAAATTCGCTTAGAAAACAAGCCATTGGTTCATGCTGAGACATTGTCAATGTCTTATAACAATTCTTAGTTTTAGTACCTCCCGCGGCTCATATCTAAAATGTAGTAGTTTGAAAAAACTTAAAGTAATGCAATCCCTCCATAAAACTTCTGACATAGTATTGAGCCCCTAAACGCTGCGTCGTTGGAAAGTAATCATTACATACCTGGTATTCCAAGTCAAGAACTTGTTCACGGAGAGCCTTCACGTAGAAGCATTCAGTTTTGCCGGCGGGAACGGTGAACGTAATATCATTGTCGTATGCAGAAGTCCAGCTAAGTAAACTTAGCAATAGGATGAGAAACATCGCTGTGAACCAATAATGGCCTCTCGTGTACCAGGTATTCAGCTGCGGCAGCACCGCAAAGAGATCCTGGCCTTTTATATTTATATTATAGGGATTGTATTGTTTCAGAAATAGTTTTTTTGACAAAGGAACGATCGCCTCATCTGTCTGCTGTCAGACAGTTGACAGATATGATAAAAAAAGTGACAAACCAAAACAAAAATAATTTATGTTCTGAACTCTAATAATATATCCACGTCAATAATTAGTTCTTTTATGAAAATACCTGAATTTATAAAAGATAACGTTAATTATATTGATTAACATAATAAAGTAACTATTTATACTGAGATAAGTAACTATATTGATTAAAATAACATAGTCATACAAAGAAAACTCAGCAGGTCACTGTGATCAGTTGCTATTGATTTCTACATACTGAAGAAAATAACAATAAAAATAGTTTCCAAACGTTGCATTTAGAACGTTCCATTTCATTTCCATTAATTATATTGGTGGGGTAAACGTTCTTTTACACGATACAGGATCTCTTTTGGAAAAGATGTACGTAGGTGCCTACTTAAAAAGAGGAGAATATTGTGTTTGAAAAACTCATCGTTTTCTTCTTTTGTTGATTGAAATTAAATGACATATATTTAACAAAAACGACATTAAATTAAATAATAGAATTAATGCCATCTATTCCCTAACTGCAGCTGTGGTTGCTACACTTGCATAATTTATAAATCGTGGGTGTTCCTATGAAAAAATCATGTTTCAATTGCTCCCAGTCAACAAAATCATGGTGTAAATTATCTGTCTGAACACCGACATCTTTTTCGACTCTGCTGCGTTTTGGTGGAGAAGGTAATGCAATCGATGCAACGCCAAAACTTGCTGACGAACTGTCGACGTTGTCAGTTCCATTCTGCGTCGATATATTTGAATGTGCAGAATCGTCAAGAGAAAATCTGGCTTGCTGAATTTCGGGAGTGAACGCTACACTTTCAATTTCTTCGATAAATGCTCTATTAGCAATATTCTCTGAATCTAAAGATTCATTTGAAAAACGGAAATTATTTATATTTTTTTCAATACGTTTCTTAGCGTTATCAACACTAAAAATAAATGAATTCAAAAATCTATCACTATCGCCTGCCCGCATTAATTCAGGCCTTTCTTGATTGTTTGAAAGATCTGTAATAAAAATTTACTTACAGAGTATGTCTTTGCTTAGCAGTGGGACATAATTAGCTTATAGAAACAAGAAATACTGTCCTACTGGATAGAATTAAGTCAGTCATTATTGTTAAAAAAAAAGTCTCACGCACCTGCATTATTGCTACTGTCGACACTTTTTTCAGAGTGTTCAGAGATATTTTCTTCTTGAGATTCATGATTTTCATTTGTTGTTACGGGTCCACCTTGCTTTGCAGTTATATTAAGTGGGCTAATTTCTTTCGATGGAAATAAAATATTTTCAACATCATCATTGCTATGCGGTGCCGTGGTAGATGCTTTGCTATTATTGTCACATTTTTCAGTGTGGACATCAGCTTGGTAATGTGACTCCACCGACTCTTCGTTATCATTACTTAGCCTAAATCTGGATTGCGATGCATCTCTCGAGGCAGACGATTTGATAGATGAATTTTCATTATCTCTATCAACTTCATTATTTTCATCATCACAATCAGAAAAACTGCCTGGCTCATTATTTATATCCCTTTCACATGAACTTTCCAACAGGCTGCTTCTTATGTCATCGTTATTGACACAAGAGACTTCACTTAAGTTGATAGTTCTTGATTCAGATGAGCCGTGTCTTTTTAGTCTGTCCACATAATTTTGTACAACAACTTGAAGTCTTTCATAAAACTCTTCAGGCTCATCGTGATAATTTTGTTTCGAAACTCTTTCAATAATCAATTCTGGCAAAGGGCTCTCTGATCGGAACTCAATTGGGAAATCATCAGAATTGCGGTACTCGTCATTTTCTTCCACTGGAGAGAGTCCTGAAAAGGAAATTAAACTTAGGCCATCCTAAATTTTGGAGTAATGTTATTTTCTAATTCGGCTGATCAACAGAACTAGAGAAAATAATGTACAAAAAAAATTCTTACTTGATACATCCTCAAAGTAACTTCTCAACAAATAGGTCTTTTTCCTCTCCCAGTCATCTTCGTGATAAGTTTTGCGCCACATTAGTGCTTCGTAATTCTTTTTTTGAGAAAATCTACAAAGACCTTGCTTTTTAAGATAGTGAAGAGTAGTGTTGAAATGGAGGTATTTTTCTACCCGATTTTATTAAAAAACTGTCTACCCGCAGTGTCTGTAATTAGACCTACCACCTCATTCAAGAGAACTTTTTCAATACCTTAATTCTGTGTGATACGGAACGCAAAAAAGAAATAATAGACGTCACAGAGACGTCACGTCAAATTTTGAAATCGATCGATCGGTTTTCGGTGGATATTTCATGGTTTTTCAACAATAAAAAGAATTAAGTAGCTTCTTCGAGAGCTAAAAAATACTCTTACACACCTAAGAAAGTGATTTTCTACAATTTCGGCGTTGTTTTCATTGATTTAAATACAACCAGAAATCCTTCGCAGTTCTCTCATCTCACCTTTCGAAATGGTTCACCGAACTTTATCCGGAAGACAATGTTGGTTTTGGCCTCGAATGACTGAAACGTATTGAAATGGACCTGTCTCCAGACGAGGACAACTTCCAGGGGCGTCTGCTGCATCAGGTAAATCTTCAAACTGATGTACCTACCTACATACTTATTGGATTATCCTAGCTCCATATCTACAGACTTCAAAAGCTATTTACAAAATAATAACTTGATAGGTAGTTTTTGGCAATTTTTAGTTTGTATGATAATTTCTGTTTTTTTTTCTCGATACATATTATAAATATGAATTGTAAGACCTCTTGAAATGTTAAAAATTATAAGAATAATAAAATAAATTTATTGACCAAGTTAATTACAGTTCTGTAGGGACTTACAAAGCTAGTTTATTTTACATAGCTCTAGTTATGTCCCTGATTCCTAAACTTAGGAGTCACTTTCTTCCTTCAGTAAATGTGGGACTACTGTACAACTGATAATGAATCATTGTCCTTATTCCATCATAATTTTATTATTCCTGCTGCATTCAATAAGGTATTTACGATGTCTTAAGGTTTTTACGATGGGTAAAATCAGGCAATTGACTCGTTGAACAGCTGTCAAGTCATATGTTTCGTATATTCATGAATACACTGCTGAGTATAAGGGTTAAGGGTAAAACGCACGCCGGCAGAAAAAGAAAATCATGGCTCCGTAACTTCACAAAATGGACTGGAATAACCAGCTTCAAAGATCTATTTCAGTTGGCATAGACAAGAGAGGAATATGCAGAGCTGACATCTAACCTCTGATGTCCATGTGGATTGTGGGCCCATTGGTTAATGTGTGTGACCTTCAATAGCCACTGCATTAAGTAAACCTACCCTATGAGACAGACTGTCTTCGCTCATTGTATCGCTTGTGCACATTGATGAATGAGATGCGAGTATTTGTTTCCCTAAGAGTTTAACTTGTGGAACGGAGTCATTGTGCCTTTAATTCAAGCTTATCCGTACTTGTCCCACTATTCTTGCTTGCTTCCTGCTGGACTGAGTGTTTCAGATGGTTTTAGGATGTGTCTTTCTTCTGAACGACTTTGTATGGGTGGTTATCGGATTCCATCTAGAGTAACATTGGAATAATGTTTTGCGCTGCAGGCAGCCCTCTGGGACAATGTGGAGCTCCTAGGGGAGCTTATAGCGGCCGGAGCGGATGTGAATGCCCGGGATGCATTGTCGAGGACAGCACTGCATGCGGCAGCCCTGGCTGAGCGCAGCAGTTGCCTGCGGGCGCTGTGTGCAGCAGGGGCAAACTTGGATGCTGTGAGCTCGCAAGCCTCTGGAGGCAAGGTGACTGACACTTCTATCACAGTGTTGCAGACTGGTCTGGTAGACCTTTACGGATTATTCTACACATCAATAAAAACTACTTTTAAACTTTGTTCTAAATAATGAATTCTATTTCATTTAAGAAGAAGTTGAAAGAGACATATTTATGTATTACTAGCTGACTCTGAAAACATTGTTTTGCCATATTAATTAGCCTACATCTTATTCTCAGACCTACCAAATATACACAAAAAAAATTCAAAGGATATTTGCAGTTTATGTAGTTTATTTTGTACACATAATGAAGACTTTTTACTGGTTCTCCGACTCTCCAATGTTTGCTGGAAGAAATCTCTTACAGAGATAAGCTCGCCTTTGTGCATGTTATTTCTTATGTAATATCTTGTTCAATGTCTCGTGTGTAAAGTACAATTAAATAAAAGGGCAGGTCAAGTGATTGTGTTGTGTGACAGTTATTTTCTTTTTAATTAACCGCAGAAAGAGGAGAAGGTTTTTTTTATGTATTTTCAGCGATATTTCTTTATCACATTATCTGATTTGATTCATTTTTGTTTTTGTTTAGGAAGGGGTTGTTTTTATCCCCATAAAAATGGATCTATGGGAGATCCACGAGAAAAAGATGAGAACTTTTAGTGTGTTTTTCGTCAAGTTAGTTTTTTGTTAGAAAAATTGTTATAAGAGAGTGTTACTACTTACTTATATCTTCTTGTCCCTCATCAGGGACATAGGGCCTTTATAAAATATCTCCACTTGCTGCGGTCTTGAGCGGCGACTCAATGCGGCGAGCCTACACAATGTAACCATGTTATAAGAACCACGGAGGAGGCCTATGTCCTGCAGTGGGCGTCAAATGGCTGATGATGGACACAATGCAAATACTAGAAATAGACATAAACTTTCGTTCCCAAAATTTAGGCTGGCAAAGGTTAAAACATCCTTTATGGGGCATTGTATACGTTTCTACAATAAGATCCCTGAAGATATAATAAGCTTGCCAGAAGCGCGGTTCAAAAAATGTGTAAAGCACACTTTGTGCCAAAAAAGCTACTATAACATTAAAGATTATTTAGATAACAATGATGTCTGGAATTAAAGCCAGTTCAATGCATGAGTTCCAGGTTTAAACTCTGATTGGTTTCACCAATCTCTCTTCCTTCATCCTCTCCACATGTCCAAACCAAGACAACATTCCTTTCTCAATTCTAGTCACTACATCCTCTTTCAGTTCACAACGTTCTCTAATCTAACTATTGCGTATCCTGTCATTCAAAGTGTAGGTTTGATCCATTCATTCATTAAACCTCACATTGTCCCCAGACGGCGCTGCACATAGCAGCGGAGCGTGGTCACGTGGAGAACGCCCGCGTGCTGCTAGCGGCGGGCGCGGCCCTGGGCGTGGCGGATGCGGCCGGGGACTCCGCCCTGGCGTTGGCGGAGCGCCGGGGACACCGCCACGCGGCCGCCGCCCTCCGCGAGGCCAAAGGTCAGCCGTCGCATGCATACTATTGTACGCCAGTTTCGGAAAACTCGCCCTAAAAGGTATAAGATCGGAAAGTGTTATGCTACAATTATCACAAGCCTCATCTGTTAACTGTCCTTAGTACAGGAAATTGTAACTTGTCCTCCAATAAAGAGACCTTGCCAATGGTAACCTCGGAACAGAATAATTGGCGCAACTGGGTCGCAGTTGAATACCTTTGAAGCTTCTGCGTACTCCCAAACATACGCCTGGAAATATACAGGGGTTATTTTTTATTTGCACTATTTCTAAATCTCGTTAATTAGAGTTTTGTTATTTATATGTACTTTGGTGAGTAGGTTGTGATGTTGCAGTAGCAATGAAGGAAAACATTGCGAGGAAACCCTAGTGTCTGAGGTATTTACATACCTCAGCGGTTGAAATTTCCTATGCGCGATGGGCACGCGCGGTAAGCATATACTTTCTCTCTGAGAGAAGGCCTGTGCCCTGCAGTGGGACATGTATAAGCTACATAAAAAACCGGCCAAGTGCGAGTCGGACTCGCGCATGAAGGGTTCCGTACCATTATCTATACAACATTTGAATATTTCAAGCGTCTACCTGTTGCCATTATTACTGTCGAGCAAAAAACGGCAAAAAAATAATGTTTGTTGAATGGGAGCCCCCCTTAGATATTTATTTATTTTATTCTGTTTTTAATATTTGTTGTTATAGCGGCGACAGAAATCCATCATTTGTGAAAATTTTAACTGTCTAACTAATACGGTTTATGAGATACAGCCTGGTGACGAATGGACGGACGGACGGACAGACGGACGGACAGCGGAGTCTTAGTAATAGGACCCCGTACCCTTCGGGTACGGCACCCTAAAAACTTCCACAGAACACAATCACTTGTCCTGGTTCCAAACTATGATACCGTGTGTGGTAACCAGATAATAACATCACAAACATGGAAATACACCCAGAGTGAGACCGTTTGTACAAATCAGATACGGCGGCCTCCATCGGGAATCGAACCCACGACCTATGTTTTTGTAGCCAATCGCTTTACCGCTAGACCAACCGTCGATCCATTCTGCCACTTAATTAATTCATAATTCAAACTTTGTTGCGAGTTGTTCAGATGTTACATATTTATGAAATTCATAATTCTATTGTATGCGTTTTTTAGTCAAATCTCAAGGTCAAAACTGGTAGAGATCATTTGGTTGGCGTGTTCGTGGGCAAATAAAAATGCATTATGCAGAAGTTTCCACATGGAACTGGTTCGGAAACAGGAATGTTATATAAGAGATTTGAGTTAGCTTGCGAGTTTATGTAAGTGTTTTGGATGGCCTTGGTTGCGACAGACTGGCGTTAAAAAAACGCTCGGTTATTAAAGCCTACCTTTACCAGTTTTTTCTCGAACAAAAGGATTCGTTTCTTGTAACTTCGGGTAACGAAACATAATCGCTGATGACGGCAAACTAGGTATATTATTCACACACGTCTAGACTTTCCATTCCACATTGTGTGGCAGCTAAACCGCGCAACTTAATCGTTCATTTGTGTCCTAAATCCATAGGCAGATCTGTGGCTATGGTAACAAAAAAAAAGGTCGAAAACTGGTTCGTTTCAAATCCATTAGCTATTTTATTTTAGGACAAAGTCGAATTTACGATATAAATAAGTTCTTGTCAACACAATAAAATGTGTTGCGTTATGTAACGCTTCCATTAGAACGAGTTAGCGTGGGATGCCAGAGATCAGAATAAACCTTCTAGAACAAATCACATCATCATCCTAAATACAAGTCTTCAGCCCGTGCACCCTGCCAGCTATGACCTACGGAGCAGAAACGTGGACACTGAGACGGTAGGACTAGTCCACTGATTAAAATCCGCTGAGCGTGCTACGGTACGGGCTACGCTCAGAGTCTCTTTGACGGATCACATCAGGAATGAGACATTTCACCAAAGAACTAAGTTTTCTGACATAGCCTTCAAGATAAGTAAGTTGAAGTGGCAGAGGACTGGTCACATATGCGGATGAACTGATGGTCGACGGGCAAACGCAGCGTTGGAGGCCGATCAGCTCGCTGCGTCGACGATTCGAGGCAGATTGCTGGCAGCGGCTGGATGGGGATGGCCGAGGATGGGCAGAAGTGGCGTGCCTCGGGGAGGTCTATGTCTAGCAGTGGACGATTATGGGCTGATTGATGAACAGTTTCGAAATTAGGAGGGGTTAATCTCCCTCCGGGCTAATTTATATGAACTGGGGGGTGAGTCTAAAATGCTTAGTTGTTCAATAGAATTATATTGGCACAGTAATGGTTATATTCTTTTTGTTGCACTAACCCGTGCTGAGGACAATTTTAAAAACCTATTTGGAGGCTAATAATTCCACCCATGCCGGGGCTTGAACCCGCGACCTCTGGCTAACCGTGCCAGCGCTCTCCCAACTGAGCTAATGGGCAAGTGAAGGCATCAGTGAAATTTCGAGTAACTATAATGGTTGTTTCATGACACTATTGATAGTTTAGTAACCAATCCCGTGAGACTTAACTCGGCGCCCCGAGAGATGCCTGTTTAATTTGCGCGGGTTATACCATTGGAATGACATTGCACTTCTATTGCTTAGCAGCCTACTTTATAGGGGCAAATAACAGCTGCTGACGTGCTTATATTATTCTATTGTAACACTACGTGTATAACCCCCAGTTTCTCGTACACTAACACGCTGTTAATCCAGTGTTAACAGCTGTCAATTGACCAAAGTGCATACAAAAAAAACCAGTGACAGCTGTTAACAGTAGATTAACAGCTTGTTAGTGTACGAGAAACCGGGGGCTAGACTATCTTCGCTCGTTTCCACTTCTTTCAAGCAATCACCGTAAAACGCACCGTGTCACTTTACGACCGAGTGATGCTGAATCATTCAGGGCCATCTCCTGATGCGTGGGAGCTCGTAAAACATTGGCTGAATGTTAAATCACTCGCAGGTAGAGCTGGGAGAGAGGACACTATTCCATTTTTGTAATAATTTGCTTAGGTCACCATACAACCAGGAAAGAACCAGATTCTGTTAATAAAATACAGTATAATGACAAACAGTAACATGACAATGGCACGATAAAAAGTACTCGAAACCGGCGTGCGTGCATGCAACGAAAACTGAATGTTGATGAAACGAAAGAGATCTGTCAGGATCGTGGCAAGTGGCAGTCCCTGGTCTCTGTCTCCCTCTCCGGGATACAGGCGTGACTTTATGTTATGTTAGCACAATGACGCGCTGATTAAGGACATTACACACATGAAAATGCACCCGGACCAAGGCCATTTTATACTATAGCGGTGGTAGCCTAGTGGGTAAAACATTGGACTCGGAAGCGAGAGACCCAGGTTCGATTCCTAGTGCGGACCTATGCCTTTGTTTTCTAAGCTATGTACATTTGTGAAGTTATAGTAGCAATACCACTCGCTAACGGTGAAGTAAAACATCGTGAGGAAAGCTGAGTGTCCGAGCTATTAACATACCTCAGCGCTTGAAATCGCCAATCCGCGGGGGGCGCGCGTGGTGATTAAGCCCACACTCTCCCTGAGAGAAGCCCTCTGCCCTACAGTGGGACGTATATGGGCTGCTTAGGTTAGGCCATTTTATAGTAAAATCGAGCATTTAATCTTATTCTTTACTGAAAGAAGGTTGATACAGAATTCAGAGACATTTAGTTTATTAAAATTGGTAATCTCATCATAATAAATGCCGGAACCATAACACAATATCTTATTACCAATAACCGCTCGCAACTCATCATTATTAATAAGGGTAGGTCAGTTACTCTCCAGACCGTCAGTCAGGGCGTTTACTGCTCTGATCAGTTTAAACTCCTTTCTGGTGACTCCTGCCTTCATATTCTTAACAGGACATACGCGGCGACCACTCCAGTGGTTGTCGACGTAAAACTGGGTTGCCAGGCGTGCGCGAACTGTCGTGTTATTGTTGAAAAGGATTTGTGTGATAACTGTGATTGTATTCGGATACTTCGTTTGAAAGGGATTCGGCTGAGAAGTAGATTGAAAGTATTTCTTTGCAGGAAATCACGTTAAGCTTAAAGGCTGCTTGCTAGTCTTGCTACTTTGTCGCGTGAGATTCGGTTGAACTACTAGCAGTGCCCGCGATTACGTTCGCGTGGTTAACGAGTTAGCCTATAGCCTATATTAACCCTGAAGGTACATTCTAAATACCGGTGAAAGTTTTTTTTTAATCGAATAAGTACTTTTGGAGATTACCCCTTACGTGTAAACTTAAAAATTTTGGCTTTTTATAATATTACTATATCGATTTCTGACTATGTAGAATAATGAAGATGAATGGGACGTATTAAACACAAAAATATGCAGGTTTACAAATTGAGTTTTTTTTACCTACGTAATATAAAAATGCAAGTTTTTTTTAAACTTCTCTCGAAAATGTCTTTTTTTACTTATCGTTTTTAAGTGTAATTGCAATAGCTGCGGTAATATTATTATTTTTTACATCATTTTTTGCGTTGGCTTGTTTATTTTTCAACATTATTTCAACACTTACTTAAGAAAAAAAAAATCCAGAACTATCTCGATTTTTCAAATCAGTACCCACCACTGACCTCTAGACTATAAAGGTATACTACTACTAAGCGTGGTGACCTGCAGTTGTCGTAATAACTCATTGGTTATAAAATCAAATTCGAATAGGCGATGAATTTACATATGTTTTGGATGGGAATCCAGACGATCCAGTTCTGGTAACCCTGAGATAATGTCAATTTTCCTCTCCAGTAGTTTCAGTACAGCTAGCCGTGCGGTCGTGTTGGCCCGTACTTTATGCAATACGTGAAAATATAAAATACGCTACGTTTTTCTAAACCTATTATGGTTCATAAGTGTGTTGGTGTTGAAAACATGTGAGATTTGCGTAAATTGGAACAACTTGCTGGTATATGGATTGTGGAATGTTTTCATAAATTGAGGATAAATTTATCTATTTAGAAGAAGAAGAAAGACATTTATTATACCAACATGATACATCACAGAAACAAAATAAGCACATAAGTAACGTTATATGCACAACAACAGAAAGATAGTTTCTTGTTAGATCTTTCCATACACTACAGGTACGTGTGTTGAAGAAATGTTCTTTCGAAGGTTATGGTACTCATTTATACAAACAAACGAATCAAGGAAGTAGGATGCGATCAATCAATCAGCCAATACTCGGCCACTGCTGGACATAGGCCTCCCCCAAGGCACGCCACTTCATGCTGTCCTCGGCCATCTTCATCCAGCCGCTGCCGGCAATCTGCCCCAGATCGTCGGTCCAGCGTGCTGGACGCGCGAAAGTGCGATTAATACAGTGGACGTGAGATCCTTGAGAAGTTAGTTTGAACGACAGGATATTATGCAATAGTGTGATTAGAGATCGTTGTGGACTGAAAGAGGATGATTGACTACAATTGAGAAAGGAATGTCGCGTTGGTTTGGACATATGGAGAGGATGAAGGAAGAAAGATTGTCGAAAGAGTCGATCGAGAAGAAAGTATTCCTCAGCACAACGCTGAGTCAGCTGCCTTTTGTGGCAACGTAGATACACCACAGGCTACATCTATGGTCCTGTTTTATTTATTCGTTTTGTCTGTTGTGTAATTTGTTTTCTTATTGTTGTGCATATTATGTTACTTATCTGCTTATTTTGTTTCTGTGATAAAGATAAAGATATTTATTTGTCAAACATGAGTTTTCAAGACGATGGTATACAGTCGGATATTTGTTCTGCATGCTTTGCCATTGTAGACGTACAAATTTCGTTGTGAGAGAGCGCCTTAAAATTGTCTTAGTTTTATTAGAAGCGAAATTAATTTTGTCAATACATAATTTTTACATTAGAACGAAATATTTAAATGTCATAAGTACTTATTATACACAATTACATGAAAATTTAAAATGTCAAGAAAAATACAATAAAGAAATTAATTAATAAAAGTCAGTAATTATGCCAGACTTATGTCTATGCCATTATCTTTCGGTCAAGAAATCCGTTACACTGTAATAGCATTTGTCCAATAACATAGTTTTCAATTTATATTTAAACAAGTTTATGTTAAGTTCTCTTAAGTCGCTAGGTAGTTTATTATAAATTGTAGGTCCCATACAGAATATATTTTTTTGCAATAGAGCAGTATTTGCCCTACGGATACATACTCTACTTGTGTCACGTTGTAGTCTATTACTTACGACTGAAATCTGTTTAAAAATGTCTGGGTTGGATTTGACGAATAGAGCTACTTGTTGTATCTTGTTGGTATAATAAATGTCTTTCTTCTTCTTCTATATCGATGGAATGTGGACGAAAGGGCCGGTAAGGGCCGGTACTTCGACCAAATAGGGGTTGTGTTAGCGAAGGGCAAGATAAAAGTACTTGTAATAAGTCCGCCCTTGCTCATAGTCTAAGACATTCATGTTTTTTTAAGTGCTAAATTTTGTATTTTGTGCAATAAAGTGTAACAAACAAACAAACAAGTACCCGAAACTTCGGGTAAAAAGAAGCGCGTGGTAAGCAGTCCATGCGGTTTCTAGCGTGCCTACCTGGCCTAGACTAGGCAGTAAAAGGCCACATCACGGATGCCCCGGTTCAACGAACTGCCTTGTAACAAATTGGTGTCTCGAGACACCTTACAGTATGTAAATAACAGTTACAGCTTATTTGCCACTCATTCGTATGACTTCTTCGTTACTAGTATGCGTGAGTTACACATAGTTCAAAGTTGTACATTGAACGTGTTTAACCGCGATTAATAGCGATATGCGTCCCACTGTAGGGCACAGGCCTTCTCTCAGTGAGAGAGTATGGGCTTAATCACCACGCGTGCCCACCGCGGATTGGCGATTTCAAGGGCTGAGGTATGTGAATAGCTCAGACACTCAGGTTTCCTCACGATGTTTTCCTTCACGGTTAGCGTGTGGTGTTGCGACTATAACTTTACAAATGTACATAACTTAGAAAACCAAGTCATAGGTACATGCCCGCACTGGGAATCGAACCTGGGTCTCCCGCTTCCGAGTCCTATGTTCTACCCACTAGGCTACCACCGCTTCTAAAAACCTAGTAGAAATTAAAAAAATAAAACCATAACAATTTTTGTTCGGAGGTTTTTGGGGATCACAGAAAAAGCGAAAAATAAGGTCACTCTTAATAATATAATAAAAAAGTTATTAGATTGAGTATTTTTTTTAATTGAATTCTAAACGTATTCTTATGACGGTGTGTTGTATACACATTATTTTACGAGATAACTCAAATATTGATAAACGCTTCATACATTATACGATGGCGTTATTAGCCGTTATTCAAGGTGGCTACCAATATTTTCGAAGACTTATGTATTTATTATATATAGTATAGGTATAATTCTTACTAACATTATAAACGTGAAAGTTTGTATGTATGGATGGATGTTTGTACTCTTTCACGCAAAAACGGCTGAACGGATCCGGGTGAAATTTTGCACAGAGATAGATTATAGTCAGGATTAGCACATAGGCTTTATCCCGGAAAAATACAACAATAAAAGGCAACGGCTAGTCTAATGTATAAAAATCTCGTGTCTCAGTGTTTGTTATCGAACTCCTCGGAAACCGCTTCACCGATTTTTATGATTTATTTTTTGTGTGTATTTTGTAAATCTGAGAATAGGTCGTATGGTTAAATAGGTCGTATGTGGTCGTATGGTTAAATAGGTCGTATGTGGTCGTATGGTTAAATAGGCTAAATAATATGGCAAAAGAATGTCCGTTTTAGTGTGTGTGTGCAAGTGCAAATAAATGATTTATCTATCTATCTATCTATCTATCTAATCAGTTAGTAAATATGGCTTAGAAAATATGGGACATACTAACCCCCAGTTTCTCGTACACTAACACGCTGTTAATCTACTGTTAACAGCTGTCAATTGACCAAAGTGCATACAAAAAAAAAACCACTGACAGCTGTTAACAGTAGATTAACAGCTTGTTAGTGTACGAGAAACCGGGGTTATGTCCGGAGCGCTCGTTAGCGAACACGCAGGCGCAGCAAAAAACAGCAACCGACGATAACAAGTCATTACGTTCGTTTTACTAACAAGAAACGGTAGTATCATGAATAAAACATTCAGTGTAAATTGTTATATAACAGTAATTGACAGCGCTGAAGCGCGTACAATACCGCTTTCACTATTATTGTTTGTAATGTCTTTATTAATCCGTTTTAATTGCCCACTTGCTTGTATTTGTTACGTAATTTGTACATATTGTTCGTCGGTCACTTTCGCTGGACGTTTTCAGCGCGGATGGAGCAAGGAACTCCTCGTTTTTTTAAGCGACTTCAAAAAAGGAGGAGGTTATCAATGGACAGCAATAAATAAGTCCTAATGGGCCCTAATAAGCCCTAATCCTTTAGTAATATCCGTATGTTTCATAAAATAGCGTAAAAGTAGTCCCAAGTTAATTTGGTGATGTTCTGGTGAAGACTTTCGGAGATGGAAATTTAAAACATCAAATTTTAAAGTAAAGAATTAAGTAGGGTAAATTATAGTTATAAGGGACTTATCTATTTTTCTCCCGCTTCCCCAATAAAAATTGAAAAATAAAAATTTTTAAATAAAAAATAAAAACCGACTTTGAAACACTACATCACCAAAAAGTTGAAACAATTTAAATAATTAGAAGTATTGTTTTGTTTCTAACTTTTTAGTGATGTAGTGTTTCAAAGGAGGTTTTTATTTTTTATTAAATTTTTTTTTTTGTAAATAAAGAGCAACTATTGTGACAACAAATCAATTTTGACGTGAAACGTCTTCAGTTCGGTTGTAGGAGGTCACTTGCTAAAACCGCATGCTCGAAAACACGTCGCCCCGGTGAGGGCTGTAACTCTGCCACTCCATGTCGTGTGCAATTCGTTTATATGTCGTTGAGTAGAGCAAAGTGGCCATTACTCAGAGCCTCGTGACTCGTGCCGCTAGACGGCGCCAGTGCTGCGTAACACGTGCGCTGTATCTACCTAGAGTTAAACGTTTTTTTCTTATTTGTGCCGTCCTTGCCTGGTTGCCATATATTTTACCAACCAATAGGTTTGTATTTTTATTCGGGCGAGACAAAATTATTCTTACTTCACTAACTCCTCTGTCTGAAATATCTGTGTAATTTCCTTTTTTATGTACAACTAGCTGTTGCCCGCGACTTCGATCGCGTGGTAATAATATTAGTAAGGATAAAGTGTTCTCTATCTATCTATCTAGGATACCCTATGCTATGTGACCAGGCAAAGACATTACTGGGCGGCCCCCAGTAGGAATCGAACGCACGAGCTCCGGCACGGTAATCGGACGTGATTCCCCTAGACCGACGAGGCAGCATGTTTCGTTCAGGAGAATCAAGAGAGCGGTTGATCCAATTAGCTTCTCGGTAGTGGATCAATTCAGTGCAAGACCTTTGACTTCCTTCCTTGACATTTTAATATTATCTTCTACATTTTAACATTATCTTCTTCTAGCGGTAACGCGTTAGATTACCATGCTAGAGGTCGTGGGTTCGGTTCCCGCTGGGGGCTGTTATTTATGCTACAAATGGCTTCAGTCCAGGGGTGTTTATCCATGTTAGTGATGTCCTTGCCTGGTTAACCATATCCAGGGCATCCCAGTTCGGGACCATGACAAGTGATTGTGACGTGTGGAGGTTATGTTATGTTAATTCGACTTGAAAAAAGTCTGAAGGTTTGGCCCTGTCTTTCCGTGGGATTATTTAAGTATACGTGTAACACTTAATTAAAGAAAGGGACTGGACAGATACTTGCGTCCCGCTCATATAATATTACTGTCCGTATTGCGCGTGCTTGAGGCAAATAGATACAATGAAACGGGCCCCTGAATTCTCAGGCAGTGCTAGCGATTAAGATGTTGATCTCTCATAAAAATCTCCTTTTTATTATAGGTTACATAATCTATCCGATCCAGCATTAAAAGCTAATTAGTAAGACATCCGAATCCACTGGGTGGCCTTGTAGGTAGTTACGCAACGTTCAAGGCTTCTATATACATTTCAAACGTGTGTAAGATTTCAGACTATGCTTAAGCAAACTTAGCAGTATTATTAATTAAAACACGATTCCTTATAAAGCACTTCAAATGCAGTTTAAGTTTATCTTTACCACAGGCTATATAAACTGCACTTGGGGAGTTTTTTAGAAGTTGTGTTTATACATTTGTACAAACGGCCTTAGTCTGGGTGTATTTCCATGCTTGTGATGTCCTTGCGTGTTTATTCGAACTCGTGTAACTTTAATTGCAAATAAATTGTCTCCATTTAATTTTGGACCATTCAAATGTGACATAGGTGACATAAATGAAAATTATGCATCGTACCATACTACCTGGGCGCCAAATTTAATATGTGCTGTAAATACACAGCTTGTCAATTCTGGACCTTTAATCGTTAAATCATAGAGTTCATTTCAGCTTGTCAGAGTAAAGATCCATATGTTTTGCGTACGACAGAATAGTCACCTGCTATTCGCTAACCGGACACCGCTCCACCGACGCGGCAAATCCCCGTGTAAATACGTCCTTTCCGCGTAGAGATGGGAATAATTACGACGGAAACATTACAGGAAATAACCCCAAAATAGAAGTATGAAAAAAACTCAAAATGGGTATTTATACGGGTTAAGATAGTTCCCACTGAACACCCATCTCAAGCGGAATAATTGTAGCGGAAAAATTCTGAGGAATTATCCCAAAATAACATAATAATAATATGTTTTTATAATAGTTATTATGAATAGAACTTAACATATTTTACAGTTCGTTTGACAACATTAGCGTCAAACAACGTCACACAAGCATAAAGAAGTCTTAAAATAAAATAGAAATTAGGGGGATTAATCCAAAATAGGTTCTTATGCGGGTTGACATTGTTCCTGTTAAACGCAAATCTGAAATTTCCACCCTGTATAATAATAGGTTTTAGTGACATTGTGATTGGTTATTGGAAAAATTTACTAATCTCCCTATTTTATCCGATTCTGGCAACGTCCAAGACATACCTAATCATACATAACCGCGTTTTATTCCGAAAATGACGTGTTTAGACTTATACAGTGGTCAGGCTATTTTTAAAGAATGCACACGGTTATAAAATATTTTTTTTTATTCAATGAAAACAGTAAGAAACGATTATATCCGCATAAAAACCCATTTCGGGAATATTTCCGGAATTCCGGACGTTGTGGACTGAAAGAGGATGTAGTGACTAGTATTGAGAAAGGAATTTTGCTTTGGGTTGGACGAAAAAAATATATCGAGCGAATGTGGGTCGAAGGCCGGTAAGGGACGTGCCAGTCGAAAATACTTCGACCAAATAGGGGATATAATAGGTTTGTCGGGATCGTGTCAAGTGGCAAGCCCTGTTCTCTGTCTACCCCTCCTGGATACGGGCGTCAGTTTATGTATTGTATGGTCCCGGAATTATTCCGCGTTTATTCCCAATGTGGGCTTTTTCCCGGGTACAATCCCATCACTATCTACGCGCCCGTATCGTCTTACACTTCGCTGCTACTTCATTCCCGTCGTGTGGCTGGATATGCTTAATAGAGTGAGTCAACTGTGGCCGCTGGGCTGTCTTTATATTCCGTGTTTCTTGAATAGTTTGCGTAGTTCTAGTATTGTACAGGGTGACTTTGAATCTATTCATTTCGTTTTAAAGTTCTTTTCGTCGTGAAAAACAGTATTATTAAGAAATGGTAAAACAAATATGGTAAAACAAATTTGTAAATTCAGTAATTTCAGTAATTCAGTAATTTATTCATTATTAAAAACGAGGACAGTTACATTCCTTACACCATCATATTTTGATGCTTATAGTGTATAATATATACATTCAAGGAAAAACGATAACATCTGAACTAGTGATAAACACTGTATCTCAGATGTCATTCGTGATTTCCAACCTTTGGCTCCAAACTTTTTAAATTTGTTTGACTTATTATTAATAATTGAATGGAATTTTTTTTTTGTTTGAATTTAATGTACTGCACTGCACTGTCGCAATAATAAGGATAGTTGTGAGTTTCATGAAATAAAAAATAAATAAAAAATACGAAGTGGAAGGAAGTACCGTAACCGTGAAAAATGTTTTCAAATATAAAAAAAGAAAGAAAGAAAAATTATGAAAAATGAAAAAATAAACAAGTAAATATCCGTGCAAATTCAGTTTTTATTATGACATTTATTATACCAACAAGACACATCACAGAAACAAAATAAACAGATAAGTAACATAATATGCACAACAACAGAAACAAAACTAAATACACAACAGACAAATCAAATAAATAAAAAAGGACGATAGATGTAGCCTGTGGTGTGTCTAAGTTGCCACAAAAGGCAGCTGACTCAGCGTTGCGCTGAGAAAGTGATCTCACAGGGCTGACTTTCAGTCAGTGCCTAAGTTAACTCATAATTGTATTACGTAGCGCGTGCCGTGGTGCATTTAAAAAGAATTAAAACAAATGCAATAACATACATACAATAAAGTAAAACATATCGTCATAAAATACTTACATATATTCATCATCATCATCATCGTCCAGCCACAAGAAGTCTACTGCTGGACATGGGCCTCCTCCATGGATTTCCAAAAAGACCGGTTGGAAGCGGTCTGCATCCAGCGTCTTCCTGCCACTTGGATGAGGTCATCTGTCCATCGTGTGGCTGGTCGTCCTACGGTCGTCCTTACAAGTCCTTAAAGTCGTACCGTTTTTATAGTCAACTCTAATGATAAAACAAGTAAATTTTAATACAACGAAACCGTAACACAAAAGTCAGTGGCAAAATAATAGGGAAGTGTTCTAGATGTTATCGAAACACGAGCGATTATTTTGAAAAGTAAAAGAGTAGATGAAACGAAAGAGGTCTGTCGGTATCGTGGCACGTAACCCTGGTCTGTGGCTACCCCTCCGGGATACAGGCGTGGGTTTATGTATTGTTATGCAGTAAAAGAAAAAAAACACAATCACTTGACCGGGTCCCAGACTAAGATACCCTGTGCTATGGTAACCAGGCAAGGACATTAGAAACATGGAAAATACACCCAGACTGAGGCCATTTGTACGTAGGCGGCCCCCAGAGGGAACCCCCGAGGGGTCGTGACCTTTGTTTTGGTAGTTAAGCGCCTTAACGCGGCTAGACTAACGAGGCAGTCGTTAGAGTAAACGGAACGTCGGAACAGACGGACGTCGTCGGAAGAGTATTTGTTTTTTACACTTTATTGCACAAAAAGCACTTAAAAAGAACATGAATGTCTTAGACTATGAGCAAGGGCGGACTTATTTCAAGAGAAATTTCTTCCAGCCAGCCTTGACGTTTAGGTTGTTAAACAGACAGCGGGAAGAGGGCATGTAAAGCACAAACAAAAAAATATTACTACTTATTTGCTACATTATTTTTTAATATGACACTATAATATCTACATACTAATATACATACAATATAAACCAATATCTGCATAGATACAAAATTAATAAAATAAGGAAAATATATGAATCGTGTGATTTTAAAACGACACATGTCCTTTCATTACAACTTTGCAGGAAATAGAAAAATCAGTTTTATTCAAATACTAATATCTACAACAGCAATATTTTAGCATATTATATTGATTTCTGTATGAATAAACTACAATTTGTTTTTCTAATGTAATTCAATAGGTAGGTGTAAATAATTTAATAAAAAAAAAATGGGCAAGTGTTATTTTAAAAACACATGTAACTTGTGTTGTTTTAAAATCACACGATTCAAATATCAAACTTATATATCTAAATAAATAAGAGTAAAGGGACAGCAAGATTTAACTTTAACTGATAACCTGTTAGCGATCACCTAAGATTGTATTGGGCTTGCCCTAATTTGTAACTCTTAGGCCCGGTTTCTGAATTGAGAATTGCGCTAAGTAAATAGTTAACTGTAGTGTTGTCTCTTCGAATTCCACAGAAGAGAGCGTGACAGAACGTTACTTAAGTATTTACTTAGCGTAATTCTCAATTCAGAAACCGGGCCTTAGTCACGTCATCGAGCTCAGTAACGGAGATTTTTCTTGGCAAATTTGGTGGAAGGGGGGGGTCATAACCCCGTGGCCCCCACCTCGGACCGCGCCGCTGTAAGATGAGCGCTTGAAATTTCGCGTGGCAATTAAGCCCATACTCTCTCTGAGAGAAGGCCTGTGCCTTGCCGTGGGACGTATATAGGGTACATAAAATAATATACCTGATAGAAAGATACCGACCTGGTTAAGGTGGCGGGGAGTCGCTGGATGCGGGCGGCACAAGACCGGGAAGCTTGCAAAACCATGAGGGAGGCCTATGTCCTGCAGTGGGCGTCAAATGGCTGATGATGGTGAAAAAAAGATAAAGATATTCTTTCACACAAAAAACAAAAACATTGAAATGAAAGTCTCATTTAAAAAACGAAGAATGGGTGGCCTTATACTGTACCAAAGGAAGCAGATAAATCCTGCCTCTAGCTACCCCGTAAGTGTCTGGTTACCTAAACCGACGAACAAACAAGTGCAGTCTCGTAATCCAACCGCAAAGTACTGTCGGAAAGGACGAAGCGTGAAAACGTTGAAACAATCCGACGCCATTTCCAGCTAAATTCACGTATTCTAGTTCAAAAACCAACAGATCAATCAATGCTTTTAGTCTTCCTAATAAAGAGAATATAGTTTATTATGAATAATAGAGACACTGTTGAACCGAGAGAACTACTTTGCAGCGTTGGTAATATTTAGCGTTTGGCGTAAAGTCTAGAATAGTCATTACTTTGTGAATGATTATGCTAAAAAAGTGCAACAGTGGAGCCGTTCAAAAGTGTAGTGTATTCAGAGTCTCTCTGAGAAAGTGAAGTGTATACAATAACTCTCCGTTTGAGAGACAATGCTCCAACGTTTCGGCTCATTCCGCGGGCCGAACCGGCCGCCGCCGGAGCGCCGGACTCCGGCCGCCAAGGCGCCGGAGTCGGACTCCCCGGAACCGGAAGTGGCGTTCGACGTCCGCCATTACTTTGTGGACGACCTAGCCGAGCCCTGGCGGGAGGAAGGTGATTCTCTTCAGTTCTAATCTATTCCATTGTAAAGTACATACTTCATCATCATCAGCCATTTGACGCCCACTGCAGGACATAGGCCTCCCTCATTGTTTTCATAACCATGAGGGGTTTTGCCATAATCGCCACGCTTGGCAGGCGGGTCCGCAGTATGCGACGTCCGCCATTACTTTGTGGACGACCTAGCCGAGATGTTCTATTCTATTCCTTTGTACGCGTTCTTGTACGCATTGCACCATGTATCATGTATATGATATATAAATACACTATCAATAACAACTAGTGTATTTGTCCTGAGAAAAAAAAATAGACAGTACAAATAAATTATTTTTTGTTATTTATTATGTCCGTGTGGCACCGGATTAAGAATAGCGTCACTCCTTTTCCTTCCGTGGATGGCGTAGAAGGCGACTAAGGAAATACATTACCAGGAGACGGGCAGCAGCGTCTTCCTGAGATTCCAACCGCATACTGCGATCGCCAACCCGCGTGCCAGGCGTGGCGATTATGGCAAAACCCTTCATGGTTAGGAAAACCTGAAGGAGGTCTATGTCCTGCAGTGGGCGTCAAATGGCTGATGATGATGATGATGATGTACGCGTTCTCTCTTTCTCTCTCTGTCTGAGAGAGACGATGCTCCAACGCTTCGGCTCTCTCTACATGTCGAAAGGCGCTGGAACCGGAAGCGGCGAATGACGTCCTCCATTATTTTGTAGACGACCTAGTAGATACAGGGCTTTGGGAAAAGGTTACGAGGGTTAAACGGCCTTTCCGGGGCGAGTTTCATAAAACTACAATTCGTAGTTTGTTATGTCTGTCAGTTCGAGGTACGTTGCGTAACAGAGTCGTTTTGTTAATCTGGTTCTCTCTCTAAACACTTTTATACTTTATTCGCCTATCTATCTCTCCTTCTCTCAAGGGCAGCAGCTTCTCCCTAAGCAGCCGGAAACAGAGTCGCCGGAACCGGAAGCGGCGTTTCACGTCGGCCATTATTTTGTGGACAACCTAACTGAGCCCTAGCGGCAGGAATCCACTAAATATTTAAATTAAATTACGTCTCTTCATTACCTAGGTTTAGTTACTAATAAGGCTAGCTCTTCCTATTACAATTTATTTAAATTTTTTATATAGCACAATATACGTCCCACTGCAGGGCACAAGTCTTTGAGAGAAGAGAGAGTATGGGCTTAATTACCACGCGTGCCCACCGTGGATTGGCAATTTCAAGCGCTGAGGTATGTGAACACCTCAGACACTCAGCTTTCCTCACGCTGTTTTACTTCACAGTTAGCGAGTGGTATTGTTACTACAACTTCGCAAATGTACGTAACTTAGAAAACAAAGTCATTGGTACGTGCCAGGATTCGAACACACGACCACCCGAATGTGAGGCCGGCGTTCTACCGCTCCGTCACCACCGCTCTATTAATACTTTTAGAGGGATTTATAAATAAATAACCCTAATTCCCTGTCCTCAGATGCGTTGGAACGTGAGCGGCTTTCGCAGCACGCGCAGCTCCGCGAGCTGGTCTGCTGCGGAGACGTGCAGACGCTGAAGGCAAAGCTCCAAGCTCTAGGCCCTGAGGCCGGCCTCATCGTCAACTTGACACCTGGTGGCGCCAATACCCTGCTCTATGTGTAAGTTATCCACAATTTCGGTCATAGTTTCATTGTAACCACACTAAAGTTTGTTAGTCTGCCACGGGGACTTGTAGACTTTGAAGGCGTAGCTTCAAGCTCTGGGTCCCAAAACTTATTGTCAAGTCGACTTGAACAGCGCCAATACGTTGGTGTTTGAGTATTCATCAATTTCTGTGACAGTCTCCGAGTAGAATAGCCATTGTAATAGTTGAACAGCAATAGTTAGGTCGCCTGCCGTGGAATCAGGCAGACGCTGAAGGCAAAGCTTCAAGCTCTAGGATCTGAGGCCGGCGTGGAGGCGCCAATACCCTGCTCTATGTCTAAGTTTTCCAGACTTGAGCGAGGTCCTGGGAAATAATTAGGGGCGAGTGCTTATCATTGCTACATCACTGATAATAATAATAATAATAATAATTATTTTTTATATACACAATAAGAACTTACAGTTAAAACCAAAACGCTCTTAATGTTACTTAAATATTGCACACAAAAATTAATTACATAAGTGTAATCTTAAATGTACTAAAATGTTTTGAATGGAATCAACAAAAATATCGACAAGTTGGACCTCGCTTAAAAACTCATTGAGCAGGGCGAGGGCCCTAGCCGTGGGTGCGTTGTTGGCGCGGCGCGTGCGCAGCGAGAGCCCCGCGAACAGCAGGTGCCGGCGCCGACCGCAGCGCACGTATCTATCGGGGACAAATAGTCTGATGCTGCCTAGTATGCCAGGATTATAAATTCTATTCCGCATCAGCAGACAGTAATGAATACCTAGCTGCAGTTTTCGCCTCAAATCCAATGTATCGAAGCCTACCGTACCATACACAAATAGAGACGGCTAGAGAAATGGATAACATCCATACATGCGCTTGTAGATATACCTAGCAAATTTTCTTTGGACCCGCTCTATAATTAGAGTATATTTAGCCTCGTGAGGATCCCACGTAATTGGTATTCTAGTTTGCTACGAACGAACGCGTTGTAAAGCATGATGGCCACTCTGATATCCCGAAACTGTGCAGCTGTTCTCATGATGAAGCCCAATACTTTATTAGCGCTTTTACATACATTTGTGACAACGTCACGGAAACTAAGCTCAGAGTCCAACAACAAACCGAGGTCTTTTATGCTAGTCACTCTCTGCAATATCATGCCGCCCAAAGTGTACGATGCTGTAATTGGCTCGCGGGACCGGATTGGATTATGCCTACAACGTTTAACTAGGAGGTTGAAACCAATTTATATTTGTGGTTGAAACGCTTACGGCTACCAACAGATCCTAGCTTTCCGCGGGTCCGACCTCATGGAAATATCTACGTACTAGCGTAGAAAAATAGCGAGTAATGGGCATTGTCCTAACAATAGCTGCAAATGATACAGTTTTTAAAGGTCAGGTAAATATAATGCTACAATCATAAACAAATATATCGAGCGAATGTGGATGGAAGGGCCGGTAAGGGACGACCCAGACGGACATGCTTCGACCAAATAAAGGATGTATTAACAAAGGGCAAGATAAAAAGTACCCGAAACCGGCGTGCGTGCATGCAACGACTAATGAATGTTGAGGAAGCGAAAGTGATCTGTCAGGATCGTAGCAAGTGGCAATCCCTGGTCTCTGCCTACCCCTCTGGGATACAGGCGTGACTTTATGTTATGTTACATACAATCATAAATTAATGATATTCATGGCTTTCTTGTATTTTTTGTGAAATTTTTGTAAGTTTATAAATTTCGATCGAACTTCTAATGTTTTGTTTCACAAATAATATTTTTGAGTAAAAAAATATACGCGTCGAATTGATAACCTCCTCCTTTTTTGAAGTCGGTTAAAAAAATGCCAAAGATGTTGACATCTCGGCGTTCTGTAAAAAAAAAACAACCTGTTCTACGTTTGCACAGCATTACCATTCTTTTTTGTCTAACTTTACTCACTAACTGAGATTTCTGCCTGTGACGTACTTCCATTGCAATGACGTACTTCCGGTTTCGTAGACTCGGATTCCTTTTTGTCGCTTTTCAAACTAACGAAAGCAGCCCAAAACGACATATCGCTTGCTCTTACAAATCACAATTACAATTAGCGAGAAGCGAGTGCGCTCACAATTTTTTAAATACCTACAATCTCACTCCGCATCTGTCCCCAACAGCGCCGCAGAGTCCGGCCACACGTCCATAGTTTCGACCCTTCTCGAGGCGGGCGCGGACGGGCGCGCGCATCCCGTCACCAAGTACTGTCCGCTTTACATTGTGTGCTACCGGGGACACGCCGAGACCGCAAAGCTGCTGCTTCACGCCTACCCGCAAGCTGCACAGGTGACTATGTTGTACCTGACAACCAGGTCATTACTCATGGGCGTTCTGTAAGACCTGAGAGGGTGCCGTTTTTGGCTTTGTGATAGCTCAGAAGTTTACTACAAACATGAGGGTCTCAGCTTTTTCTTCTTCTTCTGCTCTAGTGTACAATGAAGAATATTCTTATCTTATGGTTACTACATAGAGAATCATAGCAACAGCATTACAGGTTTTCAGCGAGATAGTGAGACGTTACCAGTCCTTTGAAAATAGGAAGGAACTTTGCTTTGCGCTCTTCCTCTGGCTGTACATAGAGGAAGATTATGCGAAAGAAGCTGTACATAGTGTGCTACCGGGGATACGCCGCGACTGCAAAGCTGCTGCTTCACGCCCACCCGCAAGCTGCACAGGTGACTATAGTGTACCAGACCGCCTGGAAATAATTAAGGGACGTTGTGCAAGATCTTTAACGGCAGGGATTAATAGATAGATGGAGATAGAGAACACTTTATTGCACAACCAGGTGAAAGAATTACAAATAATTTCTTGTATCTAGGTAGTGGTATACAATTGGCGGTATTATCGCTTAGAGCGTTCTCTTCCAGGCAACCTTTGGATGGAGTGGATTGCGGGAAGAATATAGTCGGTAGATCATCATCATCATCAGCCATTTGGCGCCCACTGCAGGACATCGGCCTTCAGTGGGCATGTAACGATGACTGATCATTTTCAAAGTTACATACATCTGCGAAATTGGGTATTTGACAAAATATCAAATGAGTTACTTTTAAAACGGAATTTTATATGAAAATACTTGCTTATGACGTCACATTTCAGAGCACTCTTTTTATGTTTAATCTATTTAGAAATTGTAATAACTAGTAATCGACTAAAAGAACGACATTTTCCGAGATATTTTGTGTTTCTTGTTTTAATCGAGCATATGAAATAATTTATTGTTGATCGTGTCAAATACCGTATTGTAGTAGCAATACCGCACGCTAACCGTGAAGGAACACGTCGTGAGGAAACCCGCAGCTTGGTTCGCTCCGCACGTATTGACTTGTCATTCCTGTGGGCTAGGCCGACTAAGCTGTCAGCATGGTAAAAAACAATGTACCAGGCACTGCAGCGTCCGAGTGGTCCCTTCGCCCATCTAATGCGAGTAAAGGTGCCCCTGGACGCTGTATAAATCATCTCATTACGTAGATGCAAAGGCCCAAAGTGTTTTCTCCTCCCCACAGCAGGAGACAGTGGAGAAATGGCTGCCGCTGCACGCGGCCTGCATCGGCGGCCACCCGGCGCTGGTCACTTTACTTCTCGAGTTCCCTTACCCGGAGTCCATGCTCAGCACTTACACGTACGTATATTTCACGACTTGTATTTGAGCCGTAAGCGCTGGTAGCGGGGCGGTAGAACGCCGGCGCGCCGGCCTCACATTCGGCGGGTCGTGGGTTCGAATCCCCGGCATGTACCGATGATTTTGTTTTCCAAGTTACGTATACTTGTGTAGTTATAGTAGCAACACCACTCGCTAACGGCGGAGGAAACATCGTGAGGAAACCTGAGTGTCTGAGGTGTTCACGTACCTCAGCGCTTGAAATATCCAATCGGCGGTGGGCACGCGTGGTGATTAAACCCGTACTCTCACAAACTGGTTGCCAGGCAGGTTTCGTCTAGTTCTCTTCTTGTGGTGATTCTATCTGTACTCAGGGGTTCCGGTGTAAATGATGCGTACACGACGAAAGTGTTCATTCTGATTTCTTTAGAGAGCAAAAATATAATTTGAATAGTAAAATTACCGATGGCCAACGTCTAAATCGGTTAGGATTTTCGAATGAATATCAAACGAGCAAATTAGTTCCTTTGGTGTCCGTCGAGGGCGCTGTGAGGTCATCCAGAGCGTCGACGTATGGCGCTTCCTCAACACAAACTTTAAGGGGATACATAGGGCTAAGCATAAGCAGCGTATATACGTCCCACTATACAACACATGCCTTCTCTCAGGGAGAGAGTATGGGCTTAATCACCACGCGTGCCCACCGCGGATTGGCGATTTCAAGCGCTGAGGTATGTGAATAGCTCAGACACTCAGGTTTCCTCACGATGTTTTCCTTCACCGTTAGCGAGTGTTATTGCTACTGTAACTTCACAAATGTACATAACATAGAAAACAAAGTCATAGGTACATGCCCGCACTGGGAATCGAACCTGGGTCTCTCGCTTCCGAGTCCAATGTTCTACCCACTAGACTACCACCGCTCCGGGCTAACTAGCGACACCAATGAAAAATAAAATCATGACTATTTTTACAGATCCTTTTTGCGAAAAGTTGACACTTTTCAATCTCTCAATCATGTTAATAGTGATTTTTAGGACCCCTGGCGGTGAACCTTAGACAACAAACCTAGGACTGGACAGCGTTAACGCCAAAAACGGCCGATTTCGGCATAAATACTATTTAGTCCCAGGACCGTGATCCTAGGTCTCGGTCGTGGGTCCCGAAAATCACTTTTAAAACGATTGAGTGACTGATCTGACACTTTTTGCAAAAATTATCTAGCCAGAGGTCGCGGCTTCAAGTCCGATGGAAGTGGAATAGATGGAATTTTTAGCCTCTAAATTAGTTTTTAGTTAATTAGGTATTAGTTTTCTAAATCCTCCTCAGCACGGATTAGTGCAACAAAAAGAATATAACAATGTAGTTACAGCGATATCATTCCGATGTAAAAACCTAACTGCAAAGTGGGTTACTCGGGGCTGCAAGTGATGTAAATTTCATCGGCCAGATGTCGCTGCCTGTACGTAATACAGGGAAGTTTGTGAAGAGGCCCGAAATGTCGCTGATTTTATTTATTTTAATTCTTTATTGCACTAATTACATTGTAAGTGTACAAGGGCGAGAAATACGTTTTTATTTCATTGGTGGGCGCTAGTGAGGGCGGAACCCTTAAAGAAAACAAATGTCATCATCATCATCATCATCATCAACAGCCATTTGACGCCCACTGCAGGTCAAAGAAACAAATTTCAAATTTTCTTTCCAGCAGCGTTGCGGGGCAGTCTCGTTACCGCGCCGCGTTCGACGTGAATGCCCGTGACGTCAGCGGGCAGACCGCCCTCTACGTGGCCTGCACACTCGGGAACCTGGCGCTTGTCGACGCCTTGCTGGCTCACAGCGTCCCGTGCTGGAAGGTCAGCCGGCGGAAGACCGAACTCTGAGGGTCTAGACCGACGGACTGCGTTTCAACTGCATACCGACTGCAAAATTGCAGTTCAGATGCAGATTGAATGCAGTTGGCACGACTGCACTGAAACTACCGACCAACTGAGAAGTCCCACTGCACTCGGTATGCAGTTGCGCATTGGGGTATATAAATACCTCAGATACTAGGGTTCCCTCACGATGTTTTCCTTCACAGTTAGCGAGTGGTGTAGCTACTATGACTTCACAAATGGACGCAACTTGGAAAACGATGTCATTGGTACATGCTGGGATTCGAACCCACGACGTCCCGAATGAGGAGCCGGCGTTCTACCGCTCCGCTACCACCGCTCCGCATTCAAACTGCATCTGAACTGCAATTTCGCAGTCGGAATGTAGTTGTAATTGCAGTCCGTCCGCCGTAGTGCAGTTTCTGTCTGCTCGATTGTCGATTGTCAAAATAGTATATTATGTCATTACGAGTGCGAAAAGAAAATCTACCTGAGTCGAGACGCAGCCTAAGGTGAGGGTTGACAGTCGGAACAAGTTGCAATGACGGTTCCGCATGTGTACCTACTGAACAACAATTTTTAATACAGTTGCGAAAAAATGAAGCAATTTAATAAGGAAAATTTTTGGAAAATGGCGCCAACGGTAAAAGATTTTTTTTTCTTCACCCATTCTGGGTAAGCAAAGGGAACTATGCCCATACAGCCGTCAGTAGATTTTTTTTATTGATATGAAATAAAAATGAAATTTAATGAGATGAAATGAAATGAAACCTAACCTAACTCATTGAATCAAAACATTAAATCTGATATTGAAACAAATTAGTATAGCTTCTTTTTAGAATCATTAAAACTTCTATGAATTTTTTTAGTAAAAACATCGTGGTTGGTTTTTTCTTTTTAATAGACATTATTTTGACAGTTGGGAAAGAGAACGCACGAGTTCGGAAAAGGTAAAGAAAAAGCTCGAGTATGTAATAGCCCACATCCCGAACGCTATACGTCCCTGCAATACGCCACTTTTTGAGCAACTGTATAAAAACAATACCTTTTCACCGATAGAGCGAGGAAGACACCCCACCGCCAGTGCAGCAACCCACGTCGCCGACTCGCGGCAGCATCTCGATGGGAATCCACGCCATCGTCAGTCGACTGACCAGGGCGAGCAAGCAGGTCTGTTATCATTTTTTTTTTATTATTAGAAAAAAAAAAACATCTATTTGCACTTGCGCACAAACCGATACAGAACAGATAAAAATAGCTCAAGGAACACAGACAGGGACCAGGGACTGCCACTTGCCACGAAGCTTCGCTTCCTTAACATTCATTAGTCGTTGCATGCACGCACGCCGGTTTCGGGTACTTTTATCTTCCCCTTTACTAATACATCCCCTATTTGGTCGATGTCCGCCGAAAATAAGCATAAGCCAATCAACAGAGACCTGGGCCTCGATTCTGTTAATGCATTGTAGTATAATGACAGGTACACTGTCGGGTCACGTGACGTGTTTTTTCGTACCATTGACGCCTAGAAGGTTTGATGGGTGTGCCCGCGTAGACTTAAAGCAGCCATGAAATGAAAACCGCCATGTTCATGCAGTTGTCATGTTACTACAATGCATTAACAGAATCTAGGCCCTGGTCGCTGACTATGGGTCTCATAAGAAGGCTCAACGCTCAACGAGCGATAGAGAGAGCTATGTTAGGAGTTTCACTGCGTAATCGCATCAGGAATGAGGAGATCCGCAGAAGAACCCGAGTTACTGATATAGCTCGAAGAATTGCTCAATTGAAGTGGCAGTGGGCGGGGCACATAGCTCGGAGAACTGATGGCCGTTGGGGCGAAAAAGTTCTGACCTGGCGACCGCGGACCGGACGACGCAGCGTGGGCAGGCCCCCACCAGATGGTCTGACGACCTGGTTACGGTGGCGGGGAGTCGCTGGATGCGGGCGGCACAACACCGGGAAGCTTGGAAAACCATGAGGGAGGCGTGTGTCCTGCAGTGGGCTTCAAATGGCTGACGATCATATAAAAAAAGCGTTTTCACCTCACTAGCTCGTAAAAGCTCTGTTTATCATTCGAAATCTGCGTGGAAAATCGCACTTTATCCGCTAGCGTGGAAAGTGTTTTTAAAATTCGAATATTTTTATTCAATAAAGGTTTCGTACAATAAATTACATATATATAGAACCTCATTGGTTTCGTAATAGTTTATATTCTCTGCAGCCAGTCCATTGATGATTGAAATGCAAATACTTATTTCATGTCATGCGCCAGCCTCATTTAAAGAATCGCACTGGCGGCAAGAAAATTTGATTTAAAAAAAAAATTAACTTTCAATATTACCAATTGTAGTAATTTTACTTTTAATTTTTGAAATAAATAAACAGTAATTTAATATTTATTAAAACTGTTTTTCTTGCACCTAACATTTTCCTCGCTTCGCTCGTGGCTCAATCCTAGAATCCTTCGCTTGCTCAGGTTTCAATACAAGGTACTCGCGCCAAAAATTAACTTTGCAGCCTTGCATAACAAATAACTATTTCCCCGGAGATAACTGATTGTAACACGGCCCAATGAAGTTTGTCATTTGCCCCCAGGAGACGGAGGCGGAGAACCGGGTCCATCCGGTCCGCGTAGAGGCGGGCGCGACCGGCGACGGCTGCCTGGCGGCGGCGGCCCGCGGCGGACACGTGCCGTGCGTGGCGAGACTGCTGGCCGCCGGCGCTGACCCGGACGGGCCGGCGCGGCGGGCCGAGGTCAGTCTGTTTGTGGTTTGTCCCATGTTGTGAGGAGGCGAAGGTATTTTTACATGCCTCGGCGCAAAAACCGTAGCATGCAATAGATTTTTTTTTTATC
Source organism: Yponomeuta malinellus (assembly GCA_947308005.1). Taxonomy (NCBI): domain Eukaryota; kingdom Metazoa; phylum Arthropoda; class Insecta; order Lepidoptera; family Yponomeutidae; genus Yponomeuta; species Yponomeuta malinellus. Next base: position 4,329,284 of record OX371022.1, read on the forward strand.
TGTGTAATTAATTACCTTTTTTATGTACAATAAAGTGTCCTTTATCCCTTTCTATCTATTTATCTAAGGTCCACCTAACTAGCCCCCCCGTCCCCCAGCCGAGTAACTCGGAGCGCGCGTCGCGGCGGCGCCTGCGCAGCTCGTCGGCGCTTCCGGGCCGCAGCTCCACGTCGCCGTCGCCGCACCGGACCGGCTCTGCTAGCGAGCGTGAGTCGTTTGTGTCTGTTTGTACTGTGCTTCTTTGTTTGTACTGTTTACTAGAAAAAAAAAAACCGGCCAAGTGCGAGTCGGACTCGCGCACGAAGGGTTCCAGACCATAATATATGCATTTCAACAATTCAAGCGCCTGTTGCCGTTATTAAAATCGAGCAAAAAGCGGCAAAAAAATCACATTTGTTGTATGGGAGCGCCCTTAAATATTTATTTTATTCCGTTTTTATATTAAATGTTTATTTTATTTGTTGTTATAGCGGCAGCAGAAATACATAATCTGTGAAAATTTCAACTGTCTAGCTATCACGGTTCATGAGATACAGCCTGGTGTGGTGACAGACGGATTGACAGGCGGATAGTGGAGTCTTAAGGTGGGATGATTCCCAGCAACAAATGATTTTTTACAAATTTGTTAAAAATTGACATAGTTGTACACTGAAATTATGTATATCTGCATTAATTTAAACTTTTATTTGCGCTAATTTATGTTTTTGAAAATAACAGTAGTTCATTAGCTTAAATGAGATCGACAATTTAGTCCATACAAACAATATCAATTTAATTTTAGTATTAAACTACTGTTTTTTTTTCAAAGAAATGTAAATTGGCGCAGATAAAAATCTTAATTTATACAGACAAACATAATTTCAGTGTGTAATTATGTAAATTTTTTAACAAATTTTGAAAAAAATGTTTGTATGAGAATCGTCCCACCTTAATAATAGGATCCCTTTGGGTACGAAACCCTAAAATTATATTTGTGGGACTTAAAAATGCACAGAAAAACTTGAAACTGACCAAAATATAATGAAAATTTAAATAATCCTAGAGAAATGACGCGCCAATGGAGAACATGCAAAGAAAAATATATTGATGTAATCGGAAAGGCCGTGGTTAAAGATAAATAAACGTGGTAAACTTTCTTCACTTCGACTACCTAATACTTTACAAAATACCTGTCGAAAAGTGATTCTAGTCACGTGGTTCAAAAACGCGCTGTACAAATCGGACTTAAACTATTGCATCACAATAGATCTTGAGTTTATCTGTGACGCAAGTTCCCCATTATGCTTACAACACGCAGGTTGACATAACATAAACTCACCTGTATCCCGGAAGGGTAGGCAGAGGTCAGGGTCTGCCATTTGCCACGATCCTGACCTTCATCAACATTCATTAGTCGTTGCATGCACGCACAACGATTTTGGGTACTTTTTAAAAGCCTCTAATACATTCTCTATTTGGTCGAAGTAGGTCCGCCTGGGACGTCCCTTACCGGCCCTTTTACTCACATTCGCTCGATATATTTTTTTTCGTCAATCTCTCTTCCTTCATCCTCTTCATTTTTATTTATTTATTTACGAGTACATGGAAAACCAACAGCTTTAAACTTTCTTAGTAACTTCTAAATAATAACTGTAAGCTAATTACACGTTTTCGATTATATACCACTGATTAGTACCAGTTTTGAAAAATCTTACGTTACCCACCACCGAAAATTTAACAGGTTTAATTAAATAACATTTTAATTCTTATTCTATGGATCTGAATATAAACATGTGTCCTCTGCAATCTGAGACGTGAGAAGTGCTTTGATGGAAGATACACTAGAATTAAAAATGTCAATGCGGTCATCGCGGCATATTTGGATTGAATAGATACCCAAAACAACGTAACGTTCCTTTCTCAATTCTCGTCAGTACATTCTCTTTCAGTCCAATCAAACTATTGCGTTTCCTGTCATTCAAAGTAACACCACGAATACTTCTCGAGGACCTCATTACTACTGCACACTGCATACTTTCTCGATTCAACTGCCATACACAAACACCGCACAGGTCGCACGTTCGCAGCTTCACTACCTCGTACCCCGCAGGTGACGCGCCGTGGACGGCGTTGGCCGTGGCAGCCCACAACAAGCATCTGCAGCTGCTGGAGTTGCTAGTGGCGCACGGCGCGACTGACCCACATTGCGCGGCGCTGCGGGAGTGCGCGCGACACGGCTTGGAGGACGCTGTGGCGCGGCTGCTGGCCGCCAAGGTGAGGGGAGGGAGATGACCATCTCAGCCGCTGGAGTTAAGCATCTTAGTCGCTGGAGTGCATCTTGGCCGCTGGAGTTGAGCATCTTTGTCGCTGGAGTGAATCTTAGCCGCTGGAGTTAAGCATCTTAGTCGCTAGAGTGCATTTTAGCCGCTGGAGTTAAGCATCTAAGCCGCTGGAGTTATGCATCTTAGCCTTTGGAGTGCATCTTAGCCGCTGGAGTTAAGCATCTTAGTCGCTGGAGTGCATCTTAGCCGCTGGAGTTAAGCATCTTAGCCGTTGGAGTGCATCTTAGCCGCTGGAGTTAAGCATCTTAGCCGTTGGAGTGCATCTTAGCCGCTGGAGTTAAGCATCTTAGTCGCTGGAGTGCATCTTAGCCGCTGGAGTTAAGCATCTTAGCCGCTGAAGTGCATTTTAGCCGCTGGAGTTATGCATCTTAGCCGCTGGAGTTGTAATCCGCACAAATCTTTTTGTAGGTAACGTGAACATATGCGCAGATCGTCTGCCCATCGCTTTCTGTCCCTACAGTGTGCCGCCAAAAAGATCTGTGCGGACTATAAGCATCTTAGCCTCTTAGTTAATTATCTTAGCTGCTGGAGTTAAGCATTTTGGCCGCTGGAGTTAAGAATCTTAGCCGCCGGAGTTCTTAGTGGTGCACGATCCCAGCGATCTGCACTATGTAAGTGCACGCGACACGGCTTACAGGACGCCGAGGTGAGCCTAACGGTTGCCAAGTGAACTAGAATACCGCGCACGTGACACCTTCCCTTATGTCTCCCTCAGGCTTTCCCAGACCCGGACTACAAGATCAACAAAGCAACAGTCTCCGAGGCGGTATTTAGCGGGCGCGGGGGCGACACCGAACTCACCTACAACGCGTTGTGTCCGGCCACGCCCGTCACTGTCAACTGGCGGGAGCTGCGCTGTCAGCTGGCTAAAATACGGTAACTGAGTGATGCTAGAGGATGCGTGGCTGGCTAAGAAACGGCAATATAGTAGGTGAATGACGTTAGAATACGCTCAGTTGGCTAAAATACGGTAAATGAGTGATGTTAGAGGATGCGTAGCTGGCTAAGAAACGGTAATATAGTAGCTGAATGACGTTTGAATATGATCAGCTGGCTAAAATACGGTAACTGAGTGATGCTATCGGATACATAGCTGGCTAAAAAACGGTAATACGGTAGCTGAATGACGTTTGAATATGATCAGCTGGCTAAAATACGGTATTTGCGTGACGCGAGTGTTAGTCCGTGTGAGTGTGACGCCGGATTAAGAATAGCGCCACTCCATTTCCTTCCGTGGATGTCGTAGAAGGCGACTAAGGAAATCAATTACCAGGAGACGGGCAGCAGCGTCGTCCTGAGATTCCAACCGCATACTGCGATCGCCAAACCGCCTGCCGAGCGTGGCGATTACGGCAAAACCTTCATGGTTAGGAAAACCGTTAGGGAGGCCTGTGTCCTGCAGTGGGCGTCGAACGGCCGATGACGATGTCGAGTGGGAGTGTCGGTACAGTTGCCAGAATTCAGAATGCACAATAACCCCCGCGCCGCCCGCAGCATGCAGTGGGTGTCGGAGGCGGCGCTGCGCGTGAACCCGCGCGTGGGGAGCGCGGCGGCCGCGCTGCACGCCGTCACGCGGCTCGACCTCGCCAACAACGAGCTGCGCGCGCTGCCGCCCGAACTGTTCACGCTGCTGAGCCTCAGGTGACGACCCTACGTCGGCTCTGCGCGCCCACTTTACACTGCGACGTTCCTGCATCGCGCGAGCGAAGTGTTTCACGTGACCGGCCGCCCGCAGGGTGGTTCCCTTTATAGTGGAACGGCATGATCACCCGCTGTTTCCTATAGGTCCTTAGTACAGTCACGGATTGGGTGTCAGAAGCGGTAAACCCTCGCGTCGGCGGCAGCGCCGCACGCCGTCGCGCGGCTCGTTGTTGGCCAAAACGAGCTGCGAGCGCTGCCGGTACTGACAGGCGTCACTTGACGTCATATGCCGCTCCATTCTAAAAGGTCGTATTCTAGCAGCATTGTGGGTGACCGAAGCTTGATTTAGCCAACAACCAGTTGCGAGAGCGTTGTCGACTGTGCTCTTCACGCTTCTGAGTCTCAGGTAACAACCCTGACCCTGATTCTAACTCTGCGCGCCCACTACAGACCAGACATTCCTGCATCGCGCAAGCGAAGTGTTTCACGTGACACGCTACAAAAATAACGTCCGACCGACGGCAATCGGACTCGTCGTCCCCAGGCGTACGTTCTGTCTGGACGGAAATTTCCCTTTGTACGGGCGAGTCTGTTGTTTCACTGTCCGCACGGTATTTGGTTAATGTTATGTCGTCGGAATTGACAGAAGAAGACGAAGAAGAATTAATCCGATGTTGTTTTCACTAGATTTATTCCACGATAATGTTACACTGTTACACTGTGTTATTGTCAGAGGACAGTAGTCCACTGGCGTGTTATGGGTAAAAAGCTTACATGGCATTTTCGTGAACGTGTTTACACACTAATACTAATGTACATAATCGTACACCCTTTATAGTGAAAGAGCATGATCACCTGCTCTTCCCGCTGTGTGAACAAAGTTACCATTTTCAGGGACGTTTCGTGGGATTATTTTCTTTCCAGATACCTTAACGCAGCCCAGAACAAGATAGAGCGCCTCCCCTCAGCTCTGGAGCCGTTCGAAGGTGATAACGAAGTAAACAAGGGGCTGCGCGGGCGCAACGCGCCGAAGAAGCTGCGCCCCGCCGCATACAGCGCGCCGGTGCTGCAGGACTTGTATTTGCAGGTGAGTTTTAGTACGAAAACCGGCGAAGTGCGTGCCGGGCCACGCGCAGTGTAGGTTTCTGTGGAGGAAAGGGTTTTTTACCAGCTTTGCTTCCCATACGCTGCCCAGCCCAGCTGTATTCTTCTATTGGCCTCTTTCTCGAAGTTGTTGACGGTACCCTCAGAATACGATATTGTAATATTAGCATCGAACATTTACCGTTTCTCCCCTCAGGACAACCGCTTAGAAGAACTTCCATCGGAACTATTCTCCTTACCGTCGTTGGTAACCCTGGACGTTTCGAATAACAAGCTGCGGACTCTCCCGGCGGCCATGTGGTCAGCGGCCAGGCTCAAAGAGCTGAACGCCTCGCTCAACCATCTGCGGGAGCTGCCGACTGGCCAGGTTAGTCCACAGCCGGCCATCTGGTCAGCGGCCAGGCTCACAGCCGGCCATCTGTAGGCTCAAAGAGCTCAACGCCTCGCTGAATCACCTGCGAAAGCTTCCAACTTGCCAGGTTGGTCCACTGTCGTCCACAGTCGGTCATCTGGCCATCGCTTAGGCTCAAAGAGCTCAACGCCTCGCTCAACCATCTGCGAAAGCTTCCGACTGCCCAGATTGGTCCACTGTCGTCCACAGTCGATCACATGGCCATCGCTTAGGCTTAAAGACCTCAACGCCTCGCTCAACCATCTGCGACAGCTTCCGACTGCCCAGATTGGTCCACTGTCGTCCACAGTCGATCACATGGCCATCGCTTAGGCTCAAAGAGCTCAACGCCTCGCTCAACCATCTGCGGGAACTGCCGACTAACGAGGTTCGTACATAATCGTCCACAGAAAAAAAAATACAAATACGATTTTGGTTACAATTACAATAACAAATTTTACGCCTTTAATCGCCGAGTTTAATCGCCACTTCAGACTCGAGAGTACGCCAATATCGTTGTTTATCTCAGCAGGTGCAAACTGATGGCGTGTCTCCGTCGCATCTGGTGTCTCCATCTAACTCGGCCTCGCAACTCAGTGCGTCCCCCTCTACTGGGAACGTCAACCAGTTCAACTTCAACCATTCGATGTCTGTAAGTTATCAAATGGAATGTATTGATATTTATTAATGGAATGTAATCATATTTATTTGTTCAATCACTTGATGTCTGTAAGTTATGAAATGGAATCTAATGATATTTATGTGGTTTCTTAACATATCATGGAATGAAGGGGCGCCATTAATGGGGAAAAAAACTCTTTTTTATCTTTTTTTTGAAAATAAATTTTTAAATGATATGAAAATAGTAATTTTTAAGAACCCAAGAAAGAGAACGTAGCTATTATCGGTCCAATCGTTTATTTAACTTTTGACAGATGCACAAACATGAAGTTCCTTATTTATTTGACAAGAAACCATAGGCAAGAAATGTAACACTTCATGGACACCTTTATTTTTTCGCAATAGTGATGCGACGTGTTTTGCTGCAATATTATAACGAGCTAAGACCATTCAAGTTGATTTTCTATAAAAATGTAAACCTGTCTTATTACAAACATCTATACTATAAGAAATTAGGTTTAAATATTATTAAAAAAATAATATGAAAACTCGTTGGGTAGTTAATTACTTTATTACGCTCAGATATACAAACTATAAAAATTTTAAAATGAAATAGCAATGCAATCAATCGATTAAAACTTCAACCTAATTCAAATCGATTATCATACAAAATCGAATCGGTAACTTCGCAGAACATCACTAAATTGAACTGTCAAAAGTTAAATAAACGGTTGGACCGACTATAGGTAGCGTTTTTAGCGGATATGCTAGTACATTCCCAGGTTTTCTTGGTAGTGGTTCCTAAAAATACTATTCAATTGAAATCAAAATCAAATTAAATAATATTTATTATCTATCGTAAAGAATAATACACAGAGGCAAATAAAAATTTGTTAAACAAAAAGTTTTAACATGTGTAAATATCTTAGAGTAACGGTGACCCCACACCAGGCATAGCCTGTATCGTGGGCGTCACGATATGATATTGGGCATTATATTGACATTTCATTGCGGCTTTCTAAGCAGATTGTGATCTAATAAACTATTTATGTAGTACCTTTAATTTCAAAATAATATCCATAACAAAAGTTAATTATTATAGAAAAGTATAATTGTTTATATTTTCATTTGTATTTTAATTGCATGCTAAAAGTGAAAAACAAAAATAAATCAATAATTGGGTATTTGACAAGATATCAAATGAGTTACTTTTAAAACGGAATTTTGTATGAAAATACTGGCTTATGATGTCACATTTCAGAGCACTCTTAAAAAGAGTGTTTTGTTTAAAATGTTTAATCTATTAAAAAATTGTAATAACTAGTAATTGACTAAAAGAGATACATTTTCCGAGATATTTTGTAATTTTTGTTTTAATCGAGCATATGAAATTATTTATTGTTGATCGTGTCAAATACTGTATTATTACAATAAATTAATTACTTCAAATACATGCAAAATCAAAATTTTTCTTTGAACTCTTTTAAATAGTAATATATTTAAAACATTGCAAAAGTGATCAGTAAAAGAAGATATGATGTTTTGGCGTTGGCGTCACTAGTGTATATCATCATCATCATCATCATCATCATCATTCAGCCACAAGTAGTCCACTGCTGGACATAGACCTCCTCCGTGGATTTCCAAAAAGACCGGTTGGAAGTGGGCTGCATCCAACGCCTTCCTGCCACTTGGATGAGGTCATCTGTCCATCTTGTGGCTGGTCGTCCTACGCTGCGCTTGCCGATATGTGGTCTCCATTCGAGAACTTTTCGGCCCCATCGGCCATCAGTTCTGCGTGCTATGTGCCCCGCCCACTGCCACTTCAACTTACTAATCCGCTGGGCTATGTCGACGACTTTCGTTCGTCTACGGATCTCATCATTTCTGATTTTATCTCGGAGAGAGATTCCGAGCATAGCCCTTGTTGTTATTGATAGTGTACTTATATTAAATATATATTATACAATAATATTATTATTGACAACAACGTTATTATTATCAATAATAATACTATTGAATAAAACATTTCTTTACCAGGACTTTCATTTGATTCGGTTACTGAGAAACAAGATTACTTACCAAATTTTGGTTGAGTATATTCGGTAGCATTTTTATTCATTGTAAAAACAGAATGTTTACTTAATGAACGTCAAAGTTGTTAGTTTCACAATTAATGGATTATGTGGAGAAGAAGCTAACAAAGAAACTCCACATTTATTCTTTTCAAAACACGTTTTAACTTAATTAACAGTTATTAGTCATGAATGTGTTGAACACTAGTCACAATCGTCCTGTAATTAATATTAATCTACTGTTTAATGCCAAACATCTTTGTCTTCTAAATAATCCTTGATGTTATAGTAAGCCTTTTTGCACAGAATGTGCTTAACACATTTTTTAAATCGCGTTGGAGGTAACTCTAATATATCTTGAGGAATTTTGTTGTAGAACCTTATACAGTGCCCCATAAAGGATGTGTTAACTTTTGCAAGTCTAAATAGTGGAAATGACAATTTATGTTTATTTCTAGTATTAACATTATGGTGGCCACCAACATTTTCGAAGTCTGATATTTTTTCTAACGTACATAATATTTTCATAAATGTATTGACATGCAACTGTTAAAATGTTGGTTTCTTTGTAGAAATCTCTTAGCGAATCCCTACTACCTAACTTGTAAATAAATCGGATGGCTCTCTTCTGCAAGATGAAGATAGTCTCAATGTCTGCTGCCCGGCCCCATAGTAGTATACCGTAGGACATAATACTATGGAAGTAACTAAAATAAACAATCCTAGCATCTTCCGTTCTTTTTCCGTAGGTATTGTTATATTTGGGTACATTATAATAATATGTAGGTAGTTAATCAAGCCTTTTAAGTGAACCTGATCTTTTCTTCTTAGGCATTTATGTACGGCTTTGTGTTGTAGAAGTCCTCGTCGCGAAGTCCATCCATAGAGCGCAGCACGTCGGAGACGAGCCCCGAGGACGATGATGACGAGGACGGCGTCTGCACGCTCGGAAACCGCGCCGGGCACGCCGTGTGAGTACTACATAGATTTACTGTAGGAATTATGCGTAAATAAAATTGAAGAAGCTTTTTGGATTAATAATCTGTTTATATACGTATACAAAGTTTTCTAATGGCGCTTACGCTTTGCTTATTGTTAATCAGTCTTTTCTTTATTACGTCAGTTGAAGGGAGAGTTAACAAAAAAGCGCGCGAGTGAGTTGGACAGGCACTGGGTGCGTACTGCCCGTTTTTTAGGGTTCCGTACCCAAAGCGTAAGGGACCCTATTACTAAGACTCCGCCGTTCACGAACCGTGATAGTTAGACAGTTGAAATCTTCACATATCATGTATTTCTGTTGCCGCTATAACAACGAATACTAAAAACAGAAAATAAATATTGGGGTTAAAGTATGAAATTGCCGATTTGTACTGAAAATCTAAATTGTTAATTTTTTTAATTTTTAACAAATTTATTTAATCAAAATAGTTGCCATTATTATCTATACATTGCTGCCATCTAATGGGAAGGTCATTAATGCCTTTGCGATAGAACTCCGACGATCTAGACTGCACAAACTGTGTGAAAGCATTTTGTACTGCCTCCTGGGAAGAAAACTTCTTGTCACGTAGATAATTGTCCAAATCACGAAAAAAATGGTAGTCCGTTGGAGCAAGGTCTGGTGAATACGGAGGATGACGAATGGTTTCTAACTGCAGTTCCTGAAGGGTCAAAATGGTTTCTCGTGCTGTGTGAGGTCTCGCGTTGTCGTGGAGCAATAATGGTGAAGATCGATTCAAGAGTCGGGGCTGTTTTACTGCTAGTTTTGTCAACATGGTTCGGAGTTCGGCACAATAGACATCTGCCGTTATTGCTTGACCAGTTCGGAGAAAACTATAGTGAATAACACCATGCTGAGACCACCAAACAGTTACCATTACCTTTTTATTGGTAAGTTTTGCTTTAGGACACTGTTGTGGCATTTGACCTGGGGTCAGCCATTGCATTTTTCTTTTCCGGTTATCATAAAGAATCCACTTTTCATCACATGTTACAATTCGATCCAATATTCCTTCATTTCTGTACCGGTTCAACAAGGCAACACAAGTTTCAACACGCGTTTCTTTCTGCAGATCAGTCAAATCATGAGGCACCCATTTTTCGTATTTTTTTATTTTATTGATTTGACGCAAGTGAGTCAATATTGTGGGTAAGGTAACGTTAAACCATGCCGCTAATTCCTGGGTAGTTTGACTAGGGTCGGCTTCCACTATCTCTCTTAATTCATCGTTATTCACCTGTGTGGGCGGTCTTCCTCGTGGCTCGTTCTTTAAGTCAAAATTTCCATCACGAAAGCGTTTAAACCAAAATCGCACGGTGCGTTCATTAGTAGACCCCTCTCCAAACGCAGCATTGATATTGCGGGCTGTTTCTGCCGCGTTAGTTCCGCGTCGGAACTCGTATTCAAAAATCACTCGAATTTTCGCAGTATCCATCTTTCTTGTCTAAATTGAATAACAAAAACAATTGAAAGTCGATATTCAAATGCTTCACATTTAAAAAAAAAAAACATCATAGAAACAATTTGAAAAAAGTTTCATTCGAAAACCTCAAACCATGAAGATTCTATGTCAATTCAAAGAACCTATTGCAATAAAACGGCAATTTCATACTTTAACCCCTATTATAAGGCATCAGGTAGACGCTTGAAATATTCAAATGTTGTATAGATAATGGTACGGAACCCTTCGTGCGTGAGTCCGGCTCGCACTTGGCCGGTTTTGTATTCGGTTATGGGTTGCGTGCGGCGGCGCGACATCCGACACTGCACTATTACAAAAGCATTGGAAATGTTATTGCAAGTAATAGCACGAAAAACGTATAGAACGCATAAAAATCGGCCCAGCCTTTATTGGCACGTTGGAGAGGAGCCCGCAGACGATGATAATGAGGACGATGTCTGCACCCTCGGGAACAACGCGGGTACGCCGCTTGATTATTCTAAATAAACTATTGAAACTTTTATCCGGCTTACTTAGTATAGGAATCTCAGTTTCACGTCTACCCGCTCTTTTTAGAACTGTTGTTAGTTTTGGTTTGTGATTGTGATTTGTTTCTTTAATAATAATAATAATAATAATAATAATAATAATAATAATAATAATAATAATAATAATAATAATAATAATAATAATAATAATAATAATAATAATAATAATAATAATAATAATAATAATAATAATAATAATAATAATAATAATAAATAAATAAATAGTAAGATAAGATAAGATGATGATGAGAGATGAGATGAGATGAGATGAGAGATGAGAGATGAGAGATGAGAGATGAGAGATGAGAGATGAGAGATGAGAGATGAGAGATGAGAGATGAGAGATGAGAGATGAGATAAGATACATGCCTCGCGGATGTCGTAGAAGGCGACTAAGGAAATCAATTTATTATGTTTAAATACAATTTAATTCTGGAAAATTAACAGAGTTTGACAACGTAAAAAAAATGCCCAGACAGGCATAAAAGTTTCAGGTTGTAACCACGTTAAAATGAAATCACGCGTTCAATGAAAAAATAACACGACACGTGATAATTATGTCACTACACCCCCTCACCCCCTTGTGATATTTTGTGATTTTTTTGCGAATTCCTCCTCCTCCCCCCCCTTTGGAGTCTCACGTGATCCTCTAAGTACCTCTCTTTCCGTAGCTGGACAGAAGCCAAGCGCGTGCACACGTGGCGCGGCGTCGTCGAGACAGTGGAAGTGACGTCATCCAGCCTGCCCGGCTCCGCTCTGACAAACCTCAACATATCGCACAACCAGTTCACACGCATCCCCCCGCCGCTCGCCTGCCGCGCGCCGCGTTTACAGCGGCTCTCCATGGCTTATAACTCGCTCCGGTAAGTGCAGCGGCAGCGAAACTGAGCTGTTCACACCATGGCCCTTGCACTCCAGTAAAAGTGAAAACATTTTCTCAAAACTCGTTCACTAGGATCCCTCGCCCGCTAGCTCGTCATGCGACTCGTTCACAGCGGATTTCTATGGCTTATAATTTGCTCATGTAAGTACAGTGAGCTGTTCACACCATGACCCTTCATCATCATCATCATAATCAGCCGGTGTCAGTCCACTGCTGGACATAGGCCTCTCCCAAGACACGCCACAGAGCCCGATCTAAGGCTCTTCTTTCCCAGTCACTGCCACCATGACCCTTGTACTCCACATTTCTCAAAACCAGTTCACTGGAATCCCTTGCCTGCTAGCTCGTCGTGCGACGCGCTTACAACTAATCTGTATGGCTTATTACACAGAAATGGGTTGGTCACGAATACATATAGCGCACTCGCCTGTGGAGGCGGCGAAGTGACGACAGTTTGGTGGTTCCGCTTTTACTTGTCTCAATTTAATACACAATTTACACGGATCTTTTCGCCGCATTTCCGAATTGATTGTTCGACAGATCTTTTCATCTACAAGTAGGCTGTCTAGAAGTTCCAACCCGAGATATTTCTTTTCACCCTAGTGACCTTTTGTCTCAGGTCGATGTCGTACGTGACGTCATACCCAACGAGCCTCCGGCAGCTGGATCTGAGCCACAACGAGATTACGTGCTGGCCGAGTCTGCCTCAGGTGAGCCACGTTTAAAATCCGTATAAAGAATCCTCGTTTAATATAATTTGAACTGTGCAATGCACGATATGAACAAATTCTACTGATAAGGACGTAGCTTTGAAAGCCCAAAAAACCGGCCAAGTGCGAGTGGGGCTCGCGCACGAAGGGTTCCGTGGCATTATCTTTACGACATTTGAATATTTCAAGCATCTACCTGTTGCTGTTGTTAATATCGAGCAAAAAACGGCAAAAAGTCACGTTTGTTGTATTGGAGCCCCCCGTAAATATTTATTTTATTCTGTTTTCAGTATTTGTTGTTACAGCGGCAACAGAAATACATCGTCTGTGAAAATTTTAACTGTCTAACTATCACGGTTCGTGAGATACAGCCTGGCCCGGACAGCGGAGTCTTAGTAATATTGTCCCTTAGCCTTTGGGCACGGAACCCTAAAAAGGTGCATGTGGGCCATGTGTAAAATGAAGACGCTTGACACCTGCAAACCTGTATTTGCTTAACACCAAATCCTAACACTTCCGGCACTCTATATTATTGAAGTAGCTGTATTTTGTAAAGAGCAATCTTCAATCCTTCCAACGACACGGTGATACAGATGCTAGAAATCGACGAGATCCAGACAGAATACAGATACATCCTTGATAAACAACATTTCTGAGAAAAGGTCTTCTTGGTATGGCATCTTTAATACGCAATAAAATACCAGTAAGCTATAGAAAGCTTGGCCCAGTTATGTTCAAAACCAAAATGTAAATGAATAATTTAATCGTTTAAGTTTATCGAATAATAAACTCAACTAAACTCTGATTTTTTATTCCGTAGAATTCTGACATTCCATAAGTGTTGCTACTAAAAAGGCTTTTCACCGAAAAAGGGACAAATTTGACCCGGTCTGTACCGAAATTTGTACGCCTTATGGGCAAAACATAGAGATGTTACTTCTCAAACACCTCAAGTGAGGTAATTAACACCGAAATGAGATCCTTGATAATTGGGTGTGGTGTTACTTTGAATGACAGGATACGCAATAGTTGGATTAGAGAACGTTGTACACTGAAATAGGATATAGTGGCTAGAGTTGATAAAGAAATTTTGCGTTGGTTTGGACATGTGGAGAGGATGAAGAAAGTAAGATTGCGAAAAGAAATTTATCACCTTGTCTCCACCTCTCCACTAAACGAGGATCTTCTCCATCTCTTGCCAAGCGAAACAAGTCTTCAACGCTGTTCACATCCGACCATAATAATATCCTGATGTTTCTAATGTTCTTCTCTTCCGTAGCGTGGAACCAACTTAGTGGCAATTTTCCCCTATCCGTCCGAGCTCACACAACTGACGTGGCCTGCTCAGTTCCCAGTTTCGCCAGTATAAAGTGTTTTAAAATGAAATAAATGTATTCGGAGTTCAATTATGCAATTTGATGAGTCATGAAGCGCTCAAATAGTCTGAAGTAAACAGACGCTCGTATCGCTCGTAGCCCCGGCTGCCTGAGTGATCTTAAACGATCACGAAGGTTAAGCAACACAGGGCGCGTTCAGTGCATGGATGGGTCGCCGTCTATGCCCAACGCTAGTGGCATTTTTCCGAGCGGTTCCGTGCTTCGCAAGGCACGTTAAGCTGTTGGTGCCGGCTGCCGTCGATAGACGGCAGTCGTTAAGCCAAGTCAGAGGCCTTAGGGCGGCTTGACAACTTCTGACAGTAGACGAGCCACTAGTCTACAAGCCTCCACCAATCCGGACTTGGCCCCCGTGGTGGAGTATGGTCTATACCTTCCTCAGGGAAGAGACCCGTGCCCCTCGGTGGGGACATAATGGGTTGATGATGATGATGAATGAAACAGACGCTGATGCAGGGTTCCCTTCCAGCTGGACAGCCTGGGGTCGGTGGAGGGCGACCCTCTGGCCTGCTACTGCCCGGGGGCTATGCCCCGCGGCCGCCCGCGCTCCGCTGGCGGACTGGGGGAGCAATTGTTACGGGCCGCCTGCCCCGCGCGCCGCCACCTGACTCTCGAGGCTCTGCGGACCCTGGTGAGCCATTGTGGACGTTACAGCTCACGGTACAAGGCGGGCTGCGCTGTGGTCTGTGGTCATCTGCCCCGCGACGCCATACAACATTGCGGACCAGTGTGATCCTTATAGCTTAGAGAACTAGAGAACAGCATAGGTTTGGTGGGGGGCGACTCTCTGGCGTGCTACTGCGAGGGCTGTGTCCCGCGGCTGCCCGCGCTCCGCCTAAGGGAGAAATTGTTGCCGGCCGCCTGTCCCGCGCGCCTGCACCTAAATCTTGAGGCACTACGGATGCTGGTGGGTCACTGTAGACGTTATAGCTCTGAGTATAAGGCGGGCTACGCTGTGGTCGTCTGCCCCGCGTGGCGCCATCTTACAACAAACGAGTGTAACACCCAGTTTCTCGTACACTAACACGCTGTTAATCTACTGTTAACAGCTGTCAATTGACCAAAGTGCATACAAAAAAAAAAAACATTAACAGCTTGTTAGTGTACGAGCAACTGGGGGTAAATCTCGTAGCTTAGGTACCAGCATAAGGTCGTTTAGGCTGACCCTCTGGAGTATTTACAGCCCATGGACCGAGGAACACTGTCCACGCTAGGCTTGGTAGAGGAACTATAGAAGGTACACTGTTGTCGTATGCCCTGCTTGACGCCATCTTACATCGCGGACGAAATTATCTCATAGCTTAGGGATCAGCGTAGGATCGGTGGAGGGCGACCCCTCTGGAGTGTGCACCTTACAGCCCATGGACCGAGAAACACCGTCCACGCTACCCTTAGAGGAGCAACTGTAGAAGACTGCCTGCCCCGCGGGTCCCACCTAACTCTTGAGGCCCTTAGGACTCTGGTGAGCCATTGCAGCCCCTACAACTTAAGGCACAAGGCGGGCAATGCTGTGGCCGTCTGCACCGCGTGAAGCCATCTTAATTGGGTATTTGACAAAATATCAAATGAGTTACTTTTAAAACGGAATTTTAAAAATACTTACTCGAAAATACTCGCTTATGACGTCACATTTCAAAGCACTCTTTTTATGTTTAATCTATTTAAAAATTGTAATAACTAATAATTGACTAAAAGAGATACATTTTCCGAGATATTTTGTAATTTTTGTTTTAATCGAACATATGAAATAACTTATTGTTGATTGTATCAAATACCCAATTGCGGACGAGTGTGAATCATATAGCTTAAGGAACAACATAGAATCAGTCGAGGGCGACGAGAGCTTTGCCCCGTGGTCTGCCCCGCGCGATCTGTGTGAAGATACCTACCTACTTTAATTTAATTTTTTGTCCAATCGCTTCTTAATTTCTACGGCCAAATTATGTACAATCCGACAACTAGTTAACCTTTATGTTACGGTTCACTACACGTTTCTTGCGTAAGGTGTATAACTGATCGTTCAACGACCGGTGGATATTGTACTGCGAATACTCGTAAATATTGGACTTCAAGGTCATAGGCCGGCACATTTTTTTATAAACAGATGACAATATTGAGAATAATTTGACCAGTTGTAAAACAGTGATATCCACACATAATCCTTTCCTCTATTTCCCGTTGTATACGTAAGAAGCCTATATCCCACTGTGGGGCACAGGCCTTCTGTTAGGGAGAGATTATGGGCTTAACCACCACGCATGCCCACCGCGGATTGGCAATTTCAAGCGCTGAGGTATGTGAATAGCTCAGACGCTCAGGTATCCTCAGGATGTTTTCCTTCACAGTTACCGATTGTTATTGCTATTATAACTTCACTAATGTACATAACTTAGAAAACAAAGGCGTAGGTACACGACCGCCCTGGGAATCGAACCTGAGTCTCTTGCTTCCGAGTCCAATGTTCTACCCACTAGGTTACCACCGCTATTTTCCGTTGTGCATCTTATCGTAATTCCACGTCGACAGATTCTATCAAACAACATGCTGACGCGCATCCAGCTCACCACGGACGACGACGGTTACATCTCCGAGAAGGCCCGAGATGACTCCAACAACGAGGAAGACGAATGGGTATGTTTCACTGTTGCATTATCATTTCGATGCCTCATCATCATCAGCCATTTGACGCCCACTGCAGGACATAGGCCTCTCTCATGGTTTTCCAAGCTTCCCAGCCTTTTGCCGCCCGCATCCAGCGACTCCCCGCCACCGTAACCAGGTCGTCAGACCATCTGGTGGGGGCCTGCCCACGCTGCGTCGTCCGGTCCGCGGTCGCCAGGTCTGAACTTTTTCGCCCCAACGGCCATCAGTTCTCCGAGCTATGTGCCCCGCCCACTGCCACTTCAACTGAGCAATTCTTCGAGCTATATCAGTAACTCGGGTTCTTCTGCGAATCTCCTCATTCCTGATTGGATCACGCAGTGAAACTCCTAACATAGCTCTCTCCATTGCTCGTTGGGCGACCTTGAGCGTTCTTATGATACCCATAGTCAGCGACCAGGTCTCACATCCATAAGTCATCACTGGCAACACACATTGGTTATACACCTTTGTCTTGAGACACTGAGGTATTTTGTAATGGAAAATGTGTTTTAGTTTCCCGAACGCTGCCCATCCGCGTTGGATTCGACGAGTGACCTCTTTCTCGAAGTTATTTATTTGTTTTTATTTTATTTCTGCAAGTCCACATCTATCATTACAGGCTGTTGGACTTATCTGACAAATTCGATGCCTCAAAGAAGAGGAAACACCCGCCCTCATCCGTGAAGTTTCATAGTAATCTTTGCCTGTCTGCCTGACTGTGTTGACTGCTGCGTTGGTCTAGCGGTGTCACGTCCGTGTGATTGTATTGTGTGAAAGTTATTTGTTTAGTTACTTATTTTTGATCGACTGAATCGGAAGGGTTCTAGTTCTATTCAGACCTGAGATTTCCGCATTTAGCCTCATAGTTGGACCTTTGTGCGTAGCAAGCGCTGAGGTATGTAAATACGTCAGACACTAGGGTTTCCTCACGATGTTTTCCTCACGTTAGCGTGTGGTATTGCTACTACAACTTCACAAATGTACGTAACTTAGAAAACAAAGTCATTGGTACATGTCACGACTTGAACCCACGTCCTCCCGAATGAGAAGCCGGCGTTATACCGCTCCGCTTCTACCGCTTTGAAGTCAGAAGGTTATTATAGTGGATAATTTGTGGCCGGCTCGGCGATGGCTCGGGTGACGTCGACGCGCGACCTGGGCGTATGTATGAGAACCGATTTGTCATTCGTCGATCACATTACGGGTATTTGTAAAAGCTCTTTCAAAAAGTTAGGTTTTATTTTACGCCAGGCCAGGGAGTTCCGTAATTACGCAGCAGTTAGATCACTTTATAATGCTCTAGTCAGGAGTAAGTTAGAAACGAGTGCTATAATTTGGAGTCCACATGTAGCTAAATATAGCGATATGTTGGAAAAAATCCAGAACAAATTTACTCGTTTTTTTATATTTTAAATTATATGGAGTGTATCCCTATTATCCACTTATGTATCCCACCTTATTTGTATTGGGTATGGTGGGGTACAATAAGCTGGAAGTCAGGAGAAAGGTGGCGCTGGCGACGTATTTCTTTGGGTTGGTTCGCGGATACCAGAATCATCCGGATATTTTGAAATTGATCGGTTTGCGCGTACCTGACAATTACATCAGGGCAAGAAGGCACCAGCTTTTTCATGAGCCAAGTGCAAACACTAAGTTATTGAGCGAAGCGCCCGTAGCGGTGGAAATCAGACTAGTCAATTGGTTTGATAGGAAAACAAGTATAGATATATTTACATGCTCGCTCGCGAAATTCAAGGCTGAGGTGACATTTTTATTGAGTAGATAATATTTTAATAGGTAATGTTTTATTGATGCATGTTTAATATTTAATAAAATTGACATGATCTTGTATTTTTCTTATGAGGCAATTATTTATTTATTTTCTTTTTTTTTTCTTTTACTATTTGATGAAATTTTTATGAATTGTTTATTAAATTTATATGCTTAATGAATCGTATTTTTAATGTGATTTAACTTTTTATTGTAATTAAGAAATATGTTAATTACCCACTCTTATGTTAATGTGCTCGATTTTCCTGTTTTTTTCTGTGATGTTATTTTTATTTAACCTGCTGTATTAGGTGGATAACCTGTAAGGGCGGGATCTGTTGCGAAATAAATAAATAAATAAATTTGTTACCATTGAAAATGGTTCGTACGCTTTAAGGGGGTCCAGGGAGTGCGACACCGAGGAAAAACAAGTCATATCTTTTTCTACAGACAAAATTTGCAAACTATTCATACATTTATGTTTCAGTGGTAGTGCCATTGCAGCTGGAACTACTCTAAATGGCGTATCTATTTCAAATGGGACTTTTTTCTTGTACGGAACCCTAAAAAAAGTACCTAAATCATACTGAATAATTCTGAAGAAGAAGTAAATACACATACCTCTATAGGTTACGAGACGTGGAAAACTAAAACCATCAAAGTGGCAACACTGATGTCAACGCGTCAAACAAACAAACGTCAAATTCACAGAAAGATCACAGATTATATTCGGATGTCAACATGTCATTGACAGTTTTTTTTTTTACTTCTAGGCAAAGGTATTGCAGCTCTTCAGCCCAAATCCTTGATATTTATTTATTTATTTATTTATTTATTTATTTATTTATTTATTTAAGGAGAAAAAACAGAATTGACAAACTTATAGTATAAAAAATATTTGAGTTATTTTCAAAATATCTCTAAAACGAAAGAACAAAAAAAAAATATAAAAGTTGGTTTCGTAATAAATTTTTATGGCTTTACAATGGACATTAAAAATTTTCACCCGGCTAGAAATGAAAACATGTCAATTTTAAAAACCTATTAGGAGGCTAAAAGTTCCACCCATGCTGGGACTTGAACTCGCGACCTCTGGCTAACCGTGCCAGCGCTCTCCCAACTGAGCTAATGGGCAAGTACAGGCATCGGCGAAATTTCGAACCTCTTTACAAACTTCCCTGTATCACGTACTGGCAGCGACATCTGGCTAAAGTAATTTACATCACGTGCATCACATATAGTCACGTAGGTACAGAGATATCATTTCGATGTAAAACCTAACTGCAAAGTGGGTGCTCGGAGCTGCACTCTAAATAGGTTTTTAAAATAATAGTCTATTTTATTCCATACTGAGCGGCGTGACTCTATGCAATCCTATGTGGCGTAAATAGCGTAAGGAAAAGTACTGTACTAATAAGGTACCAATCTCTGCGTCCCCAGAACACTGGCAACGGTCTCAAAGGGCGCCTGATGTTCCCTCTACTCTCTATGTTGGACGTGTCCTGTAACTTACTGCGCAATGTGCCCGTATCAATCCACGCGCTGAGCAATTTGGCCGTTCTGAACATCAGTGGGAATAAAGGTAAGTACTGTAATCATCCGAATTTTTATCTACACTGTATGTCGAGCTAATGTGGGTGGAACGGCCGGTATTTACAAGGGAGGTGTTTGCAAAGGGCAAGATAAAAAGTACCCGAGACCGACGTGCGTGCACGCAACGACTAATGAATGTTGAGGAAGCGAAAGTGTTCTGTCAGGATCGTGGCAGGTGGCAGTCCATGGTCTCTGCCTACCCCTCTGGGATACAGACGTGAGTTTATCTATGTATGTATGTACTATGTATAGTACGAGGAAACGTTTGTAAGTGGAAGAGGAAGTGTTTGTATGGCCCCTCCAAGCATCTCCGAAAGTGCTTATGCCATTTAAAAATTCTTTTACCAGTATTTAGAATGGCCCATCAGGGTTTCATAGGCTAAGCGGTTTCACTCGCGATTGTAGTCGAGGGCACTGCGATTAAATGAACTAGGAGTATTCGTAAGAGACATTTCAGCTTTAGGGAAATATATTACCAGGAGACGGGCAGCAGCGTCTTCCCGAGATTCCAACCTCATACTGCGATCGCCAATCGTGGCGATTACGGCAAAACCCTTCATGGTTAGGAAAACCATGAGGGAGGCCTGTGTCCTGCAGTGGGCGTCAGTTGGCTGATGATGATGATGATGATTTCAGCATAAAAACAAGGTGGTACGCCAATGTCGAATATAGTACTAAAAAAAACCCGGCCAAGTGCGAGTCGGACTCGCGCACGAAGGGTTGCGTACCATTATACAACATTAGACACAAAGATCGAGAAAAACGGCAAAAAATCACGTTTGTTGTATGGGAACCCCCCTAAATATTTATTTTATTTTAATCATTTATTTTTGAATATTTTAAGCGTCTGCCTGTTGTATGGGAGCCCACCTTAAATATTTATATTATTCTTTTTTTAATCATATACACATCATCTGTGAAAATGTCAACTGCCTAGCTATCACGGTTCATGAGATACATACAGCCTGGTGACAGACAGCCAGACGAACAGACGGACAGTGAAGTCTTAGTAATAGGGTCCCGTTTGGCACCCTTCGGGTACGGAACCCTGACAAGCCAAGCTACTTGGGTATAGTGGTAAATCAGGCGGGGTTGAGCCTGGAAATGTTTCAAAAAGGTGGATAAGCCTTTTGCCGTGAAACGTCTTTCAGTTCGGTAGTCATTTGCTAAAACAGCATGCAACGAAAACATATCGTTTCGGCGTGCGGCTGTAACTTTGTAACTACGTGTCGTGTGCAATTCATGTATATATCGTTGAGAACAAAGTAGCCACATTACTCAGATCCTCTTGACTCGTGCCGCTAGATGGCGCCAGTGCCGAGTAACGAATTGCGCGGTTTGAGCTAAAAAATATCGCTTACTTATGGACGTTTCACTTTAAGTCAAACAACGGCCCTCTAACCCGACACAGCCTCGCCCGCTTTTTGAAACAAGGAAACCCTAGTTTCTTTACGAGATTATCTTTCTATCAAAACGAAAAATCAAAATCAATTTTTTTTTATTCAAAGTAGCACAGAAACTGCGACTTAATGAACGTTACAAGTTAAACTAGGTGTCCATTTGAAAATCTAGATCATTTTGGAGAAAAAATGGACAAAAAAACTCCAAACTTAGTCTTTTCAAGTCCTTAATTTACAGGATTTATATAAATGTTCTAAAACTCATGCATTGAACTGGCTTTAATTCCAGACATCATTGTCATCTAAATAATCTTTAATATTATAGTAGCTTTTTTGGCACAAAGTGTGCTTCACACATTTTTGGCAAGCTTATTATATCCTCAGGGATGTTATTGTAGAAACCTTCTGAGGTAGAAACGTATCGTATGCTATTAATTACTACAATAATTATCAAGGAAAGAGGCAAGTGAAAACTAATAACACTCGAATCGCGGCATGTACCAATGACATTGTTTTCTAAGTTACGTACATTTATCAAGTTATAGTAGTAGTACCACTCGCTAATAGTGAAGGAAAAAATATTGAGGAAACCCGAGTGTCTGAGGTGTTCACATACCTCAGCGCTCTAATTTGCCAATCCGCGGTGGGCACGCGTGGTAATTAACCTCATAATTAATTAATATATTAATGATTGTGTGTGTGTTTGTGTGCATATTTACCTATGTACCTCCCTCTGAAACAGTTGCTTTATTTTTTGTTTATTTTAATCTTATAACTATTGCTAAAACTACATCGTGTATTGCGCCTCTTAGTTATTATATTAAGTATTACCTAGTTTGGTGTTTCATTGAATTCAGCTTCTCCTCCGTCCACAGACATAACGGACCTACCGCCTCAAATGGGCTTACTGTCCCGCCTCTGGAACTTGAACACGGGCGGCTGCAACCTGCAGGAGCCGCTGCGCGGCATGCTGCAGTGCGGCAAGTTCCGAAGCATGGACGTGGTCGGCTACCTCAAGTCCGTGCTGCAGGAGGCGCGCCGCTACACCGCCATGCGGCTCATGCTGGTTGGCCTGCAGGTGATGTTTACATAAGCCGCCTATATACGTAGGGCACAGGCCTTCTCTCAGGGAGAGAGTGTGGGCTTAATCACCACGCGTACCCACCGCGGATTGGCGATTTCAAGCGCTGAGGTATGTGAATAGCTCAGACACTCAGGTTTCCTCACGATGTTTTCCTTTAGCGTTGGGGAGTGGTATTGCTACTATAACTTCACAAACGTGGAGCACTGGAAATCGAACCTGGGCCTCTCGCTTCCGGGTTCAATGTTCTACCAACTAGGCTACCACCGCTGTGTTGTTTACTAAAGAGGAAAAGTGTGATGTTTACTAAAGAGGTTCTTACACCGGTTGATTGGCATCCAGGTTTGGGTCAGCTTCACTTTGAGTAGTCGATGAAGAACGACAAAAATCAATGAATAATGAACCAAAGAAAAAGAAATTACAAATTATTTAGTTGACTAGTACATACATAATTTAGAAATGATCTAAATTATGTATGTACCAAGTGTTATTATTATTATTTATGCCTACTAAATATTAATCCTAAATTATGAAATTTCTATGCCGCTATCGGTAAAATTACACTTGTACCACTGTTTTTATACACATGACATCATTATACCTCACTGTACTGTAATTTATTGAAATAAAATGAATTGAATTGTATTATGAAATTGCTATGCCACTTTCGGTAAAATTACACTTTTACTACTATTTTTATACACATGACATTCATCACTGTACTGTAATTTATTGCAATAAAATGTATTGAATTGAATTACAAAACTATGCTGTTACCAGAATTCGAGCATCTCGTAAATAGCCAAGTGCGCAGGTCTTCTCATGTTTTTTTTTCGATTTTATGTATATTGACAAAGAAAAATAAAAATTACGAAAATATACGAGTAAAATGAACAAAGAAGTTACAAAACGATGCTGTTACCAGGATTTGATCGTTGTGGTGTATTAATTGTTATAAATCTATGAAAATGACCTCTTCTTCGGGGCCTGAACTCGTGCGGACACACGGCCTGGTCTTAGTAATTTGGTTCCGTTTCTCCAGTCCCGTTCTTGGGGAACTGAACCCTAAACGTAGTAAATTGAAATTTGAATCGCTGTTGTTTCAGGGTATCGGAAAGACCAGTTTGCTGGAATGCTTGCGCCAAGAATCTGCAATCACTCACAGACGAAAACCTACGGAGGTCAGTAACTCTATACTTTTGTTAAAGCTATATTATTCATCATCCATGGCCTTTACATGTATTGCAGATGATTTAATTTTATGCAGCGTTTTTTTTGCATTTACGCTCGTGACTAAAATGTCCTATTGAGGATGTGGACGGGGCCGCATACTCGGCATGTATATGTGGCAGGCTCCAGCTGGTCGAAGTTTAATTATAGCCTATAAATTAGGAATGAGAAGATCCGCAGAAGAACCCGGATTACTGATATAGCTCGAAGAATTGCTCAGTTGAAGTGGCACTTAGCTCGGAGAACTGATGGCCGTTGGGGCGAAAAAGTTCTGACCTGGCGACCGCGGACCGGACGACGCAGCGTGGGCAGGCCCCCCACCAGATGGTCTGACGACCTGGTTACGGTGACGGGGAGTCGCTGGATGCGGGCGGCACAACACCGGGAAGCTTGGAAAACCATGAGGGAGGCGTGTGTCCTGCAGTGGGCTTCAAATGGCTGATGATGATGATGATTCGGGTTGTTGGTTATTTAATATTTCACGTTTTTAGCACTTCTCTTTTTTTTTATTTTTCTCTAGCACTGGGCGAAACGCATGGGCAATAAGTCGGCGCGGCGAGGCGGCAACATGTCGACGGTGGGCGTGGACATCGGCACGTGGGTGTACGAGAAGCCTCGCGCCGCGCGCGGGCCCGTCACCTTCCGCACCTGGGACTTTGGCGGACAGCAGGAGTGAGTGCTTTGAAAGAAGAAAGAAAGGAAGAACAAAACCATTTACATTGCCACAAAAGTACACACAAAAAATATCACAATCTATTAATTTAATATCTTTAAACGAGCAATTCTCTTATATTCATGTATTTTGTGTACGATTTTCATGAAATTTAGTATGCAGGGTTTGCGTTGGGTTGCGATAAATCGATCTAGCTAGGTTTCATTTTTAGAAAACGTCGTTTTATCCGTGTTTTAGGCAATGAAAAACTGCTACGAAGGTAAACTTCGTCACCATCTACAAGGTTGTGATAGCTCAGATGGGAAATGGGGCGGTCTCGAAATCAGAAGACCCCGGTTCGAGTCCAGACCAGATGTCTCCAGTCCGATTATTTTGGTCCCTTTTTTGTCATCGTATTTAAATATAATTTCCAAAAAAGACGATTCACAAAAGAAAAAAATTGCTCGGTCATGCCAAAAGAGCTACTATGAAGTTGAAGATTATTTAGATGACAAAGATGTCTGGATTCAAAGCTAGTTCAATGCATGAGTTCTAGGTTTTAGAATCATTTGTAAACTCTGTTAATCAAATATCAAAAACATATAAAGTTTGTTTTTGTCCATTTTTTCGCCAAAATGAGAAAAATGGTCTGTATGTGGGCCATGGGTTGGATCGGTTTGGAGATTTAGGAGCTTTTACATTATGGGAAAAAAATTACAACGTCAGTAGCTGAATACTGTCTTGACTACTGAATTATTTTATTCTTTCGCCAGGTATTACGCGACGCATCAGTACTTCCTGTCGAGGAGATCGCTGTACTTGGTTGTTTGGAAGGTCACCGATGGAAGGAAAGGCTTGGCGGGCGCTCTACAGTGGCTCAGGTATGTTGTTGGCAAAAGACTAGCTGGTCATGCAGCGTCTATGGAATGACAATGGACGGAAGGCGGTTTATTAGGCTCGTGGCACGTGGCAAACCCTTCTTCGCCTCCATGATGCAGGCTTGAGTTTGTCTCATCGAATGGCAAATGTCTAAATTGCCTCAGTCTGGGTGTATTTTCATGTTTTGTGACGTCCCTGCCTGGTTACCATAGCACAGGGTATCCTAGTTTGGGACCAGGTCGAGTGATTGTATTGTGTGGAAGTTATTATGTTTATGTATAAAAAAAGTAAAAAAGTATTTATTGCCATCAACAATAAAGTGGTTGGAAGAAAAAAATTGTAAATTGACATACACATTTTTATAAGCCAATCTAAGCGAGGTAACAATTTGTAGTCTCATTGGAACTCTTTGTGTTGGAGCCCTACGTCACAGTCGGCGGAGCCCCGCGCCCCGCAGGCCAAATCGGGCCGACGGGCGCCGCGGCACTTCACTCTACCTTACTGACGTATCGATACACAAATTGTTGAATTCTTTTAATTTTCGATTATATACTCCGCGTAGATTGTACAGTCCACTTGCTTTATTTATACCCTGAGCCCTGAGGTATATAAAAGCAGTGACCAATGAGATCAGTCTGCTATTAATATAGTTGGGAGCGAAAAAGTATATTCTTTTTGTTGCACTAACCCGTGCTGCGGATTATTTTAAAAACCTATGTACGTAATACAGAGAAGTTTGTAAAGAGGCTCGAAATTTCACTGATGCCTGCACTTGCCCATTAGCTCAGTTGGAAGAGCGCTGGCACGGTTAGCCAGAGGTCGCGGGTTCAATTCCCGGGCACAGGGGGAATTTTAATTAAGCCTCTATATAGGTTTTTAGCAAAAGGTATAGTGCTCGGCGCGTGCCGTCAGACTGGCGTGGGTCTCAGTACTCACCTGCATTAAAGCTAATTGTTTGAAACTGAACCCAAATAAAATAAGGGTAGATGGTATAAAACATCAACTGTGCGCGGGTTGAGAAGATAAAATTAGTTACAATACAAACTTAAAATAAGTATGTATGTATTTGATTGTATATATTGTATGTTGTATATATGAATCGCTCGTAGCCCCGGCTGCCTGAGTGATCTTAAACGATCACGAAGGTTAAGCAACACTGGGCGCGTTCAGTGCATGGATGGGTCGCCGTCTATGCCTAACGCTAGTGGCATTTTTCCGAGCGGTTCCGTGCTTCGCAAGGCACGTTAAGCTGTTGGTGCCGGCTGCCGTCGATAGATGGCAGTCGTTAAGCCAAGTCAGAGGCCTTAGGGCGGCTTGACAACTTCTGACAGTAGACGAGCCACTAGTCTACAAGCCTCCACCAATCCGGACTTGGCCCCCGTGGTGGAGTATGGCCTATACCTTCCTCAGGGAAGAGACCCGTGCCCCTCGGTGGGGACATAATGGGTTGATGATGATTGTATATATAATGTATGTATGTGATCTAATTACGTTCATTATGATTTATCTATGTACCAACCAGGCTGCTAGCGGCTGCGACTTTGTTCGTATGGAACTCTGATAAAAAGTGGATGGGGATGGCGAGAGACCGCTAAAGTGATGGCCAAAAAGCCCTGTATCCGGCAGTGGGGAGAGGTGGGCTGTTGATGTCGATGAGCTGTCCCTGCTCGGATGC
The DNA here is from genome assembly GCA_947308005.1 of Yponomeuta malinellus. Classification (NCBI taxonomy): domain Eukaryota; kingdom Metazoa; phylum Arthropoda; class Insecta; order Lepidoptera; family Yponomeutidae; genus Yponomeuta; species Yponomeuta malinellus. The sequence goes on from OX371022.1 coordinate 4,356,336, forward strand.
TCATCAAGTGTTTGTTTTCAGGTCTATACAGGCCAGAGCACCGGGTTCGCCTGTTATCATGGTGGCGACGCATTATGATCAAGTGCCGAATGTAAGCATGTCAGCCTTAGAATAAGAGATAAAATAAGAAGTGCTCTATAATTGGCCAACAAACTGCCACGCAGTTTGGCGAATGATTTGTTTTCGAGAAACATGTAAAAACTGTTTAAAAGAGTACTCTCTTTTCTCTTGACATTTTTACACATACAGTTTATTCTATACATTTCTAAGAAAAGTGAAGTGATTAGTTAAAATACTCTGTAATGTATCATCATCAGCCATTCGACGCCCACTGCAGGACATAGGCCTCTTGCGTGGTTTTCATAACCACGAGGGGTTTTGCCATAATCGCCACGCTTGGCAGGCGGGTTGGCGATCGCAGTATGCGGTTGGAATCTCAGGAAGACGCTGCTGCCCGTCGCCTGGTAATTGATTTCCTTAGTCGCCTTCTAAGACATCCACCGGAGGAAATGGAGTGACGCTATTCTTAATCCGGCGCCACACTGAATAGGGTGTATAGTGTAGTGTATAGGGGATTACATTTTAGGTGGAACTCTACTTTGTCCAGAATGATGTCATATTCTTTGCTGACAAAAGATCGGAATTTCTTTGTCGCATTTATATTACTGCAGCCTATATACGTCCCACTGTAGGGTACAGGCCCTTTAGTGCACTAAAACATTCTGGGAGGGACTTTATGACGTGAAACGTCTTTCAGTTCGGTAGTAGGGGTCACTTGTTAAAACCGCATGCAACGAAAACATCTCACCTCGGCGAAGGCTGTAATTCTGATACTACGTATCGTGTGCAATTCATCTATACATCGTTGGGTAGAGCAAAGTAGCCATTACTCAGATCTTCTTGAATCGTGCCGCTAGATGGCGTCAGTGTCGCGTAACATGTTGCGCAGTTTGAGCTAATAATTATCGTTTCACGTCAAACCAACGGCCATGTGCGACATAGCCCCGCCCGCTTTTATTTTTGTCAGGTTCACTGTTTACCACCAATTTGCATTGAATTGACATGCTTTCATTTTTAGCCAAGTGAAAAATTTTAATGTCCATTGATAAAGGCATAAAAACTTACTACGAAACCAACTTTTATTATTTCTCTGTTCATTCGTTTTAGAGATTAAAAAAAAATAATTCTCTGAAAACCTGCAATACCTTTGCCTAGAAGTAAAAAAAAAAAAAAAACTAACTGTCAACTTCATGTTGACATCCGAATCAGCACCGCGGATTGGCGATTTCAAGCGCTGAGGTATGTGAATAGCTCAGACACCCAGGTTTCCTCACGATGTGGTCCTTCACCGTAAGCGAGTGGTATTGCAACTATAACTTCACAAATGTGCATAACTTAGAAAACCAAGTCATAGGTACATGCCCGCACTGAGGATCGAACCTGGGTCTCTCGCTTCCGAGTCCGATGTTCTGCCCACTAGGCTACCACCGCTGCCCCCGACGCACAGGCTTACCTATTTCGGCACCAAGGACTTCAACATTGCATTTCCCAATGAAGATATCTGTATGCCACAGTGCAACCTCCCTGAGAACGAGAGTCCGGAGTGTCTCCAGCGTGTCATCCGCTCTCACATAATGGGCGCGGCGGACGCCGATAAGCTGGGGCTGCCGCGTGTCTTGGACTCGGTCGAAGTGTCTTGCAGCACTCGTCACAACATCCGCTTGTTGGCAGACATTATTTACTCCATCGCCTATAGCGTCAAGCCACCGGGTGAGTGTAAATCCGCCTATTGGCCGACATTATTTACTCCATCGCCTATAGCGTCAAGCCACCGGGTGAGTGTAAATCCGCCTATTGGCCGACATTGTTTACTCCATCGCCTATAGCGTCAAGCCACCGGGTGAGTGTAAATCCGCCTATTGGCCGACATTATTTACTCCATCGCCTATAGCGTCAAGCCACCGGGTGAGTGTAAATCCGCCTATTGGCCGACATTATTTACTCCATCGCCTATAGCGTCAGGCCACCGGGTGAGTGTAAATCCGCCTATTGGCCGACATTATTTACTCCATCGCCTATAGCGTCAGGCCACCGGGTGAGTGTAAATCCGCCTATTGGCCGACATTATTTACTCCATCGCCTATAGCGTCAGGCCACCGGGTGAGTGTAAATCCGCCTATTGGCCGACATTATTTACTCCATCGCCTATAGCGTCAGGCCACCGGGTGAGTGTAAATCCGCCTATTGACCGACATTATTTACTCCATCGCCTATAGCGTCAGGCCACCGGGTGAGTGTAAATCCGCCTATTGGCCGACATTATTTACTCCATCGCCTATAGCGTCAGGCCACCGGGTGAGTGTAAATCCGCCTATTGGCCGACATTATTTACTCCATCGCCTATAGCGTCAGGCCACCGGGTGAGTGTAAATCCGCCTATTGGCCGACATTATTTACTCCATCGCCTATAGCGTCAGGCCACCGGGTGAGTGTAAATCCGCCTATTGGCCGACATTATTTACTCCATCGCCTATAGCGTCAAGACACCGGGTGAGTGTAAATCCGCCTATTGCCCGACATTATATACTTCATCGCCTATAGCGTCAACTCACCTCAGTCTTGAGAACCGATAGATGGTATATTTGGTGATAGACACAAAAAATACTCGTAGGTGGTGTTCACTCGTTTCATCATTCTATCTGTTTAGTTCATTCATTAATGAGCAGCCTATATACGTCCCACTGTAGGGCACAGGCCTTCTCTCAGAGAGAGAGTATGGGCTTAATCACCACGCGTGCCCACCGCGGATTGGCGATTTCAAGCGCTGAGAGACACCCAGGTTTCCTCACGATGTTTTCCTTCATCGTTAGCGAGTGGTATTGCCACTATAACTTTACAAATGTACATAACTCAGAAAAAAAAGTCATAGGTACATGCCCGCACTGGGATCGAAGCTGGGTCTCCCGTTTCCGAGTCCAATGTTCTACCCACTAGGCTACCACCGCGTTCATTCATTAATTCTGTGTTTTTTTTTTAAAAATTTTTCTTACGTTCTAAATTAGCTTTCTTCCTGTCTTTGCATCGCACAGAACTCGCACAGAAAAAAAAAGATTTGATATTTTTCATTGGTGGCGCTTGGCGCTAGTGTTACTACAATAAACCCCTTGAAACTCTAGTGAGGTTACAAAATACGTTCGCTTAGTCCCCATTCCTCCCGCAGGTAGCAAAGAGCCCCTGCTAGAACAGCGAGTGCCAGCCACCTACCTAGCTCTCGAGGAATGCGTCACCCAGCTGGCTAGCGAGCTCAAGGAGCCAGTGTTGCGACATGACGACTACAAACGACTCGTGAGTCAAAATCATACCATCATCATCATCATCATCATCATCATCATCATCATCAGCCATTTGATGCTCACTGCAGGACATAGGCCCCCCTCGTGGTTTTCCAAGCTTCCCGGTGTTGTGCCGCCCGCATCCAGCGACTCCCCGCCGCCGTAACCAGGTCGTCAGACCATCTGGTGGGGGGCCTGTCCACACTGCGTCGTCCGGTCCGCTTTTCCGCCCCAACGGCCATCAGTTCTCCGAGATATGTGCCCCGCCCACTGCTACTTCATACCATAACCATGCACATACAAACCTAGTCATGTTTACTATAGCAACGCAGGTGTTTTTAGTTAAGACTGGATTCTCCAAGCGCACGCATCTGTATGGGATTTATTGCGCTGCGCGAGCGAATAGTTTGGGGAAAAGTAGGCATTTTTGAAATTACAGAAATACAAATCCTATTAATTGAATTATGACGACCGACGTCACTAACGCATTCAGTCATAGTCGTTATGGTATACTTTTTGTTATCCAAAACTTAATACAGCTCAAATAAAACCATATCTAGAGATAATGTAGACTCATGTTCGCCATTTTTTTTGATGATATAAAGATTTAAAAAATTATCATGGTGGTGCGACACATCCCGGTAGGTAAATCTTCGTGCGACGAAGAGCAGAGCGGGGGACTTCGTAGCTCAGGTTCTAATTAAAATAAATTAAAAACTAATATAGTCCGCACAAATCCTTTTGGCGGTAACGTGAACATAGACAGATCGTTTGCACATCGATTACTGTCTTTATAGTGTATGTGTGAGTAATTGACGTAGTGTGATGCGTAGTAAATTACTATTAGTCAATTACTCTCACATACACTGTAAAGACAGTAAGCGATGTGCACACGATCTGTCACTGTGTTCACGTTACCGCCAAAACGATCTGTGCGGAGTATATATCATAAGCAGCCTATATACGTCCCACTGTATGGGCACAGGCCTTCTCTAAGGGAGAGAGAGTATGGGCTTAATCACCACGCGTGCCCACCGCGGATTGGCGACTTCAAGCGCTGAGGTATGTGAATAGCTCAGACACTCAGGTGTCCACACGACGTGAGCGAGTGGTATTGCTACTATAACTTCGCAAATGTACATAACTTAGAAAACAAAGTCATAGGTACATGCCCGCACTGGGAATAGAACCTAAGTCTCTCGCTTCCGAGTTCAATGTTCTACCCACTAGGCTACCACCGCTCCCAGACGCGGACTATATGTATTTAGTCTGCTAATGTTAACCCAAATTCAAGCAATAAAGTTTCATTTCATTTCATTTCATTTCATTTCATTTCATTTCATTTCATTTCATTTCATTTCATTTCATTTCATTTCATTTCATTTCATTTCATTTCATTTCATTTCATTTCATTTCATTTCATTTCATTTCATTTCATTTCATTTCATTTCATTTCATTTCATTTCATTTCATTTCATTTCATTTCATTTCATTTCATTTCATTTCATTTCATTTCATTTCATTTCATTTCATTTCATTTCATTTCATTTCATTTCATTTCATTTACTAAGCATTAGCACTTCCCCCAGGTGACACAATACATGCAACAGAAGAACCACCGGATGTTCCGCGACGCCGCCGAGCTGCATCAGGCCACCATGTTTCTTCACGAGAACGGTACGCCAAGTCCTTCCGTTTGTAAACTAAAAAGTGCAACAAATAAATAAAATAAAATATTACTTTATTACGAAATCACCGGTCTTTTTGGAAATGCATGGAGGAGGCCTATGTCCAGCAGTGGACTTCATGTGGCTGAATGATGATGATGATGATGATTAAGAAATTTCACAATTTATAAAAGGGTAAAGACCCCGAATACCAAATTACAAATGTATAGTTTTTTACTAAGTAAAAACCTGTATTACGGAAAGTCCTACTCTTTCGATTACAGTGGTTATGAAAAGAGTTTCTTAAAATAGTAAGATACCGTTCGATATTACTTTTCAACAAAAGCTCAAAAGGAACAAAGAATAAACAGACAATGTTGTGGCGATTTGATTATCAAGTCGACAAAGACAAAGGTTGAGGAGTCTCTCCACAAACTACTTCCATTGTGCCATATTGTAACACCTCTATTGTACCTAATTTGTGGATGGAGAAATAAAGTGTATTTGTATTGTATAACTTCGCAAATGTAAGTAACATAGAAAACAAATTAATTGTTACAAATCTCCCAAATGTGAACCCAGCGTTCTACTGGTCCGCCAGAGTGATTAGAAATTGGTTTATGAATAGAAACAATAAGTGGAAAATGGATTTTTGTCACCGATTTCCTACTGCACTTGCAATTATAGCGACGTCTTCTTATATCTGATCATACGTGTTAAGGGACGTCCTACAGTCATAATCATCATCATCATCAGCCATTTGACGCCCACCGTAGTACATAGGCATGGTTTTCCAAGCTTCCCGGTGTAGTGCCGCCCGCATCCAGCGACTCCCTGCCACCGTAACCAGGTCGTCAGACCTTCCGGTGGGGGGCCTGCCTACGCTGCGTCGTCCGGTCCGCGGTCGCCAGGTCTGAACTTTTTGGCCCCAACGGCCATCAGGAGCTCTATTTTTGAATCACTCGTATCGCGTCGAGCGCTCGATTTCTACTGATTTTCGTTCGACATCTGAAATTCCGTATTTTTTAATCACTCGAACTGCAACGAATGGTCCTTACCACTCGTCTCGCATGGCGATCGGTAGATTAATTGTCAAAAAACGATTTCGACATTTCGTTAGAACACAAACCAAAATGACAGTAGTAGTGTTTTGTTTGTATCAAAAGACAAAGATTTTTTATTTATACAGCCAATAAAACAGTGTTTTACGTTCCGTTTCTGTTACGGTAGTTTCCGGTTTTTTTAATTTCTGCGTGGAATGGATAAAATACAATACTTCAAATTGTACTGGCAACACTTCAGGCGAACGATTCAAAAATACGGAAAAACGACATCATGCGACTTAGAAGACGAGTGTGACTTAAGTCGCATTCGACGATACAATTTCATACGAGTGATTCAAAAATAGAGCTCCAGTTCTCCGAGCTATGTGCCACCGATTTCCTGCTGAACTATAGTTATAAGTTCAGCAGGAAATCGGTGGCAAAAGACCGTTTTCCACTTTTAATTTCCATTCGTACTCCACTTTCATAAACCTTATAGTTATTAAGAAACGGGACAAGTGCCAGACTGTCTCGCCCACCAAGGTTTCCTTACAAATTTGTAGGTACTTACATATTATAAATAGCTCAGAAATCGATTCTCGCAGATTTTCTTAACTTTTCCCGAACTTCGGACTATTTCTTTTTGTGATTTGCACCTGTTGTATACAATATTACTTGCCAAATTTCATAGTTCTAGGTCAACAGAAAGTACTCTATAAATTTTGATTCCCTTGAAAGTGTCGAAACATATGCTTTTTGCGTCATAGCCGGCCGTAACTTTTTTTTTACGTTAACTTAGAACTTTGATTTTTACACGGCTTCAAGGGACCGTGGACCTGAGTAGGTATATGGTTTTAATTTCAACTCGATACCTCCACGCGTTTTCGAGATAAAGGGTCTTGACAGACAGACGGACGGACGGACAGGCGGAGGGACGGACAGACGGACGGACGAACGGACAACAAAGTGATCCTATAAGGGTTCCGTTTTTCCTTCTGAGATACGGAACCCTGAAAACCACTTTTTCCAGGCGTTCTACTCCACTACGACGACGCGACCCTCAGAGAGCTGTACTTCCTACGGCCGCAGTGGCTCTGCGACGTTCTGGCACACGTGGTCACCATACGGGAGATTAACCCCTTCGCTAGCAACGGTCAGTGTTTGCCATTTACAATGACACCAGCTACACCACGAATTTTGGGTGGTTTGAGAGCCATAACAAATTGAACGTGCCTTAACAATAGCTATCGAATACGCTTGTTTGTCTATTCAATAGCTATTGTTGTTTTTTTAAACGCTTCTCGTAATCCGGCGCCACACGGAACGTAACGGAAAGGCATTCAAATGTCAAAACCGCAATATTTCCAGTTTAGCGGTGTTGTTTGCTAAGCGACGATATATTATTTTATCACAGGTATAATGAAGATGGACGATCTACCCCACGTGTTCAAAGCCAGTCCACAGTTGGCCCGTGGTGACGAGGCGGGATCATTAGGCGTGTCTCTGCTGAACAAATTCGAGCTAGCACTCTGCTGGGACGCGCGCAGTCTGTTAGTACCGCCTCTGCTGCCAAGGACTGAACCGGCGAGACCTCAGGTACTTAGCTGCACTTCGTTGGAATGAAACACCCATTTATTTGTTACTTGTCATAAGCATGTGCGTCACTTATCTGTGCTTGATTCTCCAAAATGATCTAGATTTTGAAATGGACACCTAGTTTAACTTGTAACGTTCATTAAGTCGCAGTTTCTGTGCTACTTTGAATAAAAAAATTTGATTTTGATTTTTTGATTTTAAGAATATGACATTTCAAGTTGGTGTCTCTTTACTGAAAGGTTAATACGTCATTTATGGGGCATTGTATACGTTTCTACAATAAGATCCCTGAGGATATAATAAGCTTGCCAGAAACGCGGCTCAAAAAATGTGTAAAGCACATTTTGTGCCAAAAAAGCTAATATAACATTAAAGATTATTTAGATGACAATGATGTCTGGAATAAAAGCCAGTTCAATGCATGAGTTCCAGAATATTTATATAAACTCGGTTAATGAAGGTCTTTAAAAGACTAACTTTGGAGTTTTTTTTGTCCATTTTTTCTCCAAAATGATCTAGATTTTGAAATGGACACCTAGTTTAACTGGTAACGTTCATTGAGTCGCAGTTTCTGTGATACTTTGAATAAAAAAATCTGATTGATTGAACAAGTTCGAGCTAGCACTCTGCTGGGACGTGCGCAGTCTGTTAGCACCGCCTTTGCTGCCAAAGACTGAACCGGCGAGACCCCAGGTATTAATAAATCTGAGACGACACCGTAATGTACAAGACATACAGGACACCATAGAGAGAGCCAGAGCGTAGATAAGATAGATTAGGTTGCGTTTACAAACTCTATCAGTTCCTTAGCAGATTATAACAATGCAGCGTGCGTACAGTTCTTTGGCGGATTGTGTCAATTCAGTGTATAAACAGACCCTTGGCGGATTTAAGCGTGTATACAGTTCTTTGGCGGATTGTCTCATTTCAGCGTGTATACAGATTTTACTCATGATTGATGTCGGGACACAGTAATGTACAAAACACACAGGACATAAAAATATACAGGATTCTTTGGCGGATTGTTTCTTTTCACTCGTTCATTCTCATGAATGCTTATATTCTTTTTGTTGCACTAATCCGTGCTAAGGACAATTTCAAAAACTTATTTAGGGGCTAAAACTTGGGGACTTGGGCCCGCGACCTCTGGTTAACCGTGCCAGCGCTCTCCCAAGTGAGCTAATGGGCAAGTGCAGGTATCGGCGGAATTTCGAACCTCTTTACAAACTTCTCTGTATTACGTACAGGTAGCGACATCTGGCTGGAGTAATTTACATCACTTGCAGCCCCGAATACCCACTTTTTGTGCAGTTCGGTTTTACATCGGAATGATATCGCTGAATGCTGTCAACCGCAGCTGGCGAGCCGCTCGCGCTGGGCGGGCGGGCGCGGCACGCCGCGGCGCGCGTGGCCCGGCGCCGGCGCCGGCGCAGCGCTCAGCGCCGCCCTCGACGGCGGCGCGCGCGGGACCGACTCGCCCACGCTCATACGTGAGTCGCTACCCGTTACGTACAGCACGTTTGCGATTGTATTATCGTGCATCTACGGTTGGATTGCAGGCCTTACGAATGATAAAATTAGACACAATAGCACATTGTACACCGAGGGGAGGAAACGATCTATTTGTGTTCGAGATTATGTTTAGGCCCGACGCGCAGCCGAGAGCTTAGGCCGATATTCAGAAACACAGCGTTGAGCTACACTTAACGTGCACTAAGCTGAGCATCGGTTGAGCAATCTCAACAAAGACTCGAGAATTTTGTATTCACAGTCAATATCTCGACTCAAACTCAGCTAAGCCACAGCTCAAGCTAAACTTACTCGAGCGTGTAATCTGTGGTACAGTTTTTGACTTTACCGGTTTATATTATCTGTTAACGCTACATGAAAGGCATACAATAATCAACAGGAGTGAATGAGATGGCAACAAATGTCGAAACTTTTTACGCGCGGTTATACTTTATTTTGACTTCTTATTACTCTAAAAACACAATTTAACTTTTTGAAGGAAAATGAGCATGCAAAATGTCAAATTGTGAATAAAAAAGTTTACTTCATCACAGGTTAGTTAGATTTCTCGAATTGCCTACAGGTGTCGCTACTTTCTTCGTCATTGCCACTGTTGTGGACGCCGAGACGGGTTAGGTGAAATTAGGTTCGCACTTAGCGGTAGGCTGAACGAGGCCTTTTTATATTGTATAAATGTAGAGAATCCCTAAAATGTGTTAGTCTAAGTTAGGTTCGCAGATAGTTGTATGCTGAACGAGGGCCTTTAAATATTATGTAACATTTGTAAATATGGTGCAATACCAATGGAAAATTCCACACACTTCTGTGATTGGTCGAAAGGCTGGCCCAAATAGTATATAAGCCGGAACATTCACTGCATTAGCATGAGCTTTCAGTTAGCTACTACACCACCCTGAACCTGGAAGAAATAAACAGCTATCGAGAACCACTGGAAGTTTGCATCATCAACCTATACAGTCCACACCCCAATTAGTCTGGTCCTTCGAGCGCCGGATCCGAACGAGAGAACCAGCTTCTGCACCTGAACGCAGACCTGGAGCAGCCCCCAAGCGGCCCTCGAACCTGGGCCTGGAGCTGCACCCCATTTAGTCTGGTCCTTCGAGCGCCGGATCCGAACGAGAGAACCAGCTTCTGCACCTGAACGCAGACCTGGAGCAGCCCCCAAGCGGCCCTCGAACCTGGGCCTGGAGCTGCACCCCATTTAGTCTGGTCCTTCGAGCCGGATCCGAACGAGAGAACCACCCTCTGCACCTGAACGCGGACCTGGAGCAGCCCCCAAGCGGCCCTCGAACCTGGGCCTGGAGCTGCACCCACAGTGGTCTTCCGAGCGCCGGATCCGAACGAGAACCTTCGGCACTGGACCCGCTTCTGGAGCAGGCATCAAACGGCCCTCGAACCTGGGCTTGGCGCTGCACCTGAAGCGGAGCGGTCCCTGAACCCGCACCTGGAGCAGGCATCAAACGGCCCTCGAACCTGGGCTTGGCGCTGCACCTGAAGCGGAGCGGACCTGAACCTGCACCTGGAGCAGTCATCAACCGGCCCTCGAACCTGGGCTGGGACTGCACCTGGAGCAGATTGGACCTGGAGCAGCTCGCGATCGGCCACCGAACCTGGGCCTGGAGCTGCACCTGGAAAAACTGTAAGTGAACCTAAATCTAAATCTGAACCTGCACCTGGAGCAGTCATCAACCGGCCCTCGAACCTGGGTTTGGACTGCACCTGGAGCAGATTGGACCTGGAGCAGCTCGCAACCAGCCCTCGAACCTGGGCCTGGAGCTGCACCTGGAAGATCTAAACGTGGACCTGATCGGCCCCTGATCGGCCCTCGAACCTGGGCTTGGAGCCGTATCTGACCACTGAACCAGGACCTGGACCACCTGAACTTGGACCTGGACGACCTGGACTTGGACCTGGACGACCTGGACTTGGACCTGGAAGACCTGGACTTGGACCTGGAAGACCTGGACTTGGACCTGGAAGACCTGGACTTGGACCTGGAAGACCTGGACTTGGACCTGGAAGACCTGGACTTGGACCTGGAAGACCTGGACTTGGACCTGGAAGACCTGGACTTGGACCTGGAAGACCTGGACTTGGACCTGGAAGACCTGGACTTCGACCTGGAAAACTTAGAGCTAAAATCTGTAACCTGTAACCTTTGTATATCATTGTAATACTGTCTTTTGTAATTTTGAATTAAACGAATCACCCTTTTTGTCTTTTAATATAAGTAAATTAGAGCCAGAAGAACGAAGATCGAGTCCGTGAAGTCCGGGCTCAAAGAAAAAGGAAGAACCCGCTTCGAACTAGGTACCGTCGCAACTCCCACGACCATTCTTACAAAATGGTTGTCACTCGGAGTATGGGAGACCCTGCGGAGGACATCGAACGGGAACAGATGGAGGCTGAACAAGCACGTCAAGAAGCACTCCGCGTCGAGATAGAGCGCCGGAGGAGGCTGCAAGCTGAACCGCCGGCATCACCGTCACTGACAATGCCCCCGACTGAAGACCGCGCAACCACTACCGGCGTGACTAACACCTCAACTAACGTTGGTGCTACGTCACTACTCGCCAGGGAACGTGAACGAACGTGCGCTATATCACCGGCAGCGTCAGTGAGATCTACGGCAAGCGTTGTCACACGAAAGCGCCGCGCAGAGCTAGAGGCCGCCGAACAACTCGCGGCCTTAAAAGAGCAGCAGCTCCAACAGCAACAACAGCTCCAACAACAGCTCCAACAACAGCTTCAACAGCAACAACAGCAACAACAGCTCCATCAACAGCAACAGCTCCAAATCCAAACGGACTTAATACAGAAGAGGCTCGCGGTCGAAATGTCAGTCATCGAGGATGAAACGGACCAACCCCCTGTACATCCTGCACCTTCACCGGCAGAACAACGCCAGAAGGTGGATGAATGGCTACGAGCAAACCCTCTGAACGCTCCACGAACTGAGAGCGGCGCTCAACCACACGAGCGCCAAGAGTCTCGAACGCTGCGTTTCGAAGAAACACCGAGACGCAGCAGATCTCCCACACCCACCAGAACAAGGGGTGGGATGGAGCGACTGGCAACGGCGCTTGAGAAGATGGCCAGACCACGAGTTCGCCATACGGAACTACCGACGTTCTCAGGGTCACCGAACGAATGGCTACCCTTCCAAGCGGCTATGCGAGACTCCACGAAACTCTATGACATCTCGTCGATTGAAAATCTACTTCGACTTAGAACTGCTTTGAAGGGAGGTGCACGGGATACAGTAGCGACGCTTCTCTACACAGCGTCTGATCCCGAGACCATCATGAAAACACTAGAGCAGTGCTACGGACGACCGGAAGTCATAGTCGAACAAGCCCTCGCAGACATCAAGAAACTGCCTCGATTTGGGACATTGGCCAGCGAAATGAACACCTTCGCGGTCAAAGTTCAGAACATAACCTGCGTCTTGAAGAACATAGATAGACGCGGTTATCTCTACAACCCGATGCTGGCGCGAGAGGTGCTCGACAAGGTCAGTCCGCACACCAGGTCTCGATGGTGCGACTACGCCGCTGATGTCGACGTCACCTCAGACCCCGAGATCGTCATTCTGTCTCGCTTCCTCATGCGCGAGGCAGACCGGGCGCTGCAGTACGCATACACGCCGACTCCTAGCGCCGCACCGTCTGCCAAGAAAGAGCAACGGCCCGTCGTAGCCCCGAAGAAGAAGTCAAGCGCTATCTACACCGTCGTAGAAACAAGCGAAGAGATCGACCGATGCCCGAAATGCGAACAAGTTCACACGCTACCTCTGTGTTCGAGCTTCAAGAAACTCACCATCGGCCAACGCTGGGACTTCGTACGAGAGAAAGGTATATGCTTCAGATGCATCAAAAGCAAGCATCAGCGAAGGTCCTGCAAAGCTAAGCCCTGCGGTGTGAACAACTGTTCTCGCCCACATCATCCGATGCTGCATCAAGATTCACCTGCAGCACCGATGCCGTCTGAAGCAGTACTGTCGGTAGCAACCACTAACGCTACCGACTCACGATCTGTGCTGCTGAAAATGTGCCCCGTTGTCATCGTTGGACCACGGGGGGAGATGAGCACATACGCACTGCTGGACGAAGGCGCTACCATAACGCTCGTCGACGAGGACTTGGCGCATAGCATCGGAGCAGATGGGCCACCACGCCCACTGAACCTACAAGGCGTCAACATGTCCCAGCAAGAGGGAGAGAGCAAGATGGTTACCGTGCAAATGAGAGGTAAGCACAATAGCGCGCTACACGAGCTACGAGCGCGCACGATCAAGAACTTAAGGCTTCATCAACAATCCATTCCGGAGACACTGCTGAAGCATGAGCATCTTCAAGATCTGCTGCAAAGCGAGGTGTGCTACGAACGAGCACGTCCAGGCATCTTGGTGGGGACAGACCACTGGGAGCACATTGTCTCACGCGAGTTACGTGTCGGCAGGCCAAATGAACCGGCTGCCTCAAAGACAGAACTCGGTTGGGTGATTCATGGGACCTTGCCAAGCAGCGTGATCTACAAGAACGAGAACGTACTGCACGTCTACGCGCCCGAACGGCGCACCGAACCCGATCTAGACGAGCAGAACGAGCAAAACGATCGCAGCCTTCACGAACTACTCGAGGCACACTTTCGTATAGATGCTCTCGGCGTTGCCCTCAAACCAAGGGTGAACAGCGCTGATCAACGAGCAACCTTGATTGTCGAACAGACGATAAGGAAGATCGATAGTGGCTATGAAGTCGGATTGCCATGGCGAAACGACGACACGAACATGCCACCGAACTACAACCAAGCCTTCCGTCGACTGCGGAAGATCGAACAAAAGATGGACGCCGACCCTGACTTCGCTCAAGTGTACACCAAGCAGATGGAGAACCTGCTGGAGAAAGGTTATGCGGCACCATGCGACGGCTCCGAGCAAACAAGTGCCGTCCGCTGGTTCCTGCCTCACTTCGCCGTGCAAAATCCCAACAAACCGGGAAAAACACGGCTGGTGTTCGATGCGGCAGCCAAAGGTCACGGTGTGAGCCTTAACGATCATCTGCTAGAGGGACCGGACCTGCTTCAGTCACTGCAGGGGATCCTGTTCCGGTTCCGAGAAAAACGGATTGCTATCACCGCCGACGTACAGGAGATGTTCTTGCGCATTAAGATCCGGGCTGAAGATCAACCCGCGCAGCAATTCCTATGGAGAGGAGATAACAGAACTGACCCACCTCGCCTCTACAAGATGAAGAGCCTGATCTTCGGTGCAGCGAGCTCCCCGTTCATAGCTCACTACGTGCGCAACCACAACGCACACCAGCATGCGCAAACTCATCCGCGCGCGCTGGAGGCCATCACGCAGAACCAAAACATGGATGATCTGGTGGCGAGCTATGACGGCGAAGAGGAAGCGAGATGCAGCATCGAGGAGATCCGAGCAGTGCACGCCGCTGCTGGATTCACACTGCGAGGATGGAGCGCAAACTGTGGGGAAGTGCTGCTCGACGTTCAAGCCGATCTACATGCGACAACTCCTGTACAACTGGGGGGAGAAGAGCTGAGCAACAAGATACTGGGGCTCTTCTGGAACAACGAACGAGACGAACTGGGCTTTAACACGTCCATAAACCGAGTCTCGGCTGAGGTGCGCTCACACTCACGCGCACCCACCAAACGAGAAGACAATGCAACTAGAGACGACTGGCTGGATGAACCTGGTCGTTTCTCTAAGGTGCGAACTACCGCCCGTGTGCCGGCATTTATCAACATATGCCGGCGCAGAGCCGACTCGGATAGAGCACCAGCACATCGAAAGAGGCGAACAGGCACCTATCCGGACCCAGACGGCGGAGTACGAGTAATGGACGTGCGAACGAAGACAGGAGTCTTCAAACGTCCTGCGAGCCGACTCGTCGTCCTAAAGAAGGAGGCTACGCGTGCTGCGCCGGGGGGAGGAATGTTGTGGACGCCGAGACGGGTTAGGTGAAATTAGGTTCGCACTTAGCGGTAGGCTGAACGAGGCCTTTTTATATTGTATAAATGTAGAGAATCCCTAAAATGTGTTAGTCTAAGTTAGTGTTGTGGACGCCGAGACGGGTTAGGTGAAATTAGGTTCGCACTTAGCGGTAGGCTGAACGAGGCCTTTTTATATTGTATAAATGTAGAGAATCCCTAAAATGTGTTAGTCTAAGTTAGGTTCGCAGATAGTTGTATGCTGAACGAGGGCCTTTAAATATTATGTAACATTTGTAAATATGGTGCAATACCAATGGAAAATTCCACACACTTCTGTGATTGGTCGAAAGGCTGGCCCAAATAGTATATAAGCCGGAACATTCACTGCATTAGCATGAGCTTTCAGTTAGCTACTACACCACCCTGAACCTGGAAGAAATAAACAGCTATCGAGAACCACTGGAAGTTTGCATCATCAACCTATACAGTCCACACCCCAATTAGCCACCTTGAGTCTGAGCTAAGTCGCCGAAATCCACTACTCAGTCTCAGCTTAGCTTGCGCTCAATTTTTGTTATCTCAAACTCAACTGTGAATACAAAATATCCCTGAGACTTTCATTTTGACAGTTGGAAGACCCGGACTCACATTGAGCTCACGCTCAAAATCGTTTCTGAATATCGGCCTTAGTGTCGGGCTTAAAGAAAATTCGAGAACAAAAATGGAACTTTCTCCCGAGCGATACGCAGTGCTTTATACTACACCTACGAGGAAAATAATATGAGTTTGGCACTTGGGCCATTTATTAAAGTTCACTCAATGGATGATAAATGAAAGAGTCGTTAGGCACACAAGAAAATATAATGAACGAACGGCACAAGAAATTACAAGACTCGGTTACACGACTTAATACGCGATTTAACTCCAGGAGCGGTGGGGCGCGACTGGCGCGACTCATCTAATTTGTTGACATGGCAAAAACTTATGCGCTCAGTCGCCACATGAGGGAGAAATTACGAACTTTATGACCCGTTTATGGACGCGCAATGAGACACTTTCTGAGTCGGTGTGGTATAAACTATATATACAGTAAACATGAAGCACAATTGAATCGTGTGATTTTAAAACAACACAAGTCACATGTGTTTTTAAAATAACACTTGCCCATTTTTTTTTTAATTAAATTATTTACACCTACCTATTGATTTACATTAGAAAAAAAAATTGTGGTTTATTCATACAGAAATCAATATAATATGCTAAAATATTGCTGTTGTAGATATTAGTATTTGAATAAAACAGTTTTTTCTATTTCCTGCAAAGTTGTAATGAAAGGACATGTCTCGTTTTAAAATCACACGATTCAATTGAGATGATTCTCTGTTGAGTCCACTTACTTTCTCCACTGTACAAAATAACATTAAAAAAAAAAACCAATAAACATACTAGGAACCAACCTAGGTATCTCGCAATGAGTTAATTTGTTTTGAAAATATCTTGAAGTTGGGTGCCGCGTGTTTAGTAGTCAGCGCTCAGCAGTCGGGTTTTTGGTTATTTTATAGTTATGTTATATAGGTAGTAACCCTTCATAGTTATGAAAACCATGAGGGAGGCCTATGTGCTGCAGTGGGCGTCAAATGGCTGATGACGATGATGACGATAGCACGAAAAAGGTTTGTCCGGCAGTAAATATCGGCCCTCCCCGCAGACGAGCACCCGGCCGCCATCAGCATAGCGGCGCGGGACGGCGGGCGCGCGCTGCGCCGCCTGCTGCTGCTGTCCTACGTGCCGTGCGGCTTCTGGGCTCGGCTGGTCACGCGCCTGCTGGCTGACGACGCTGTTAGCGACTGCGCGCCGCCCGCCTACACTCTGCCGCCCGAGGTGAGCGCGCTAACTCACTCACTCATTCAGTCACACAGTCACTCACTTGCCTAATGGGCGCCCGATGAGCCGCCCGCTGCTGTTTTCCTACGTGCCGTGTGGCTTCTGCCGCCCGAGGCTTACTCACTCACTTATTGACTCACTCACTGACTCACTCACTAGCTCACTCTTTCGCTGAGTCGTGCTGCTTTTCTACGTGCCGTACGGCTTATGGGCTCGTCTTGTAACACGCCTGCTGGCTGATGACGCTATAAGTGACTGATCATTAACTCACTCTTTTTTGGTCAGTCACTCGCTCACTAGCCTTCTGGGCGCGCGCTGCGCCGCCTCCGTTATTTGCGTACTTGCCGTGCGGCTTCTGCCGTCCGAGATTTGCTTGCTCACTCACTAATTGAGTCACTCAGTCACTCACTCACATAACCTTCTGCTGTCCTGTTACTGTCTTACGTCCCGTGCGGGTTTTTCGCCCGTCTTGTAACATGCCTGCTGGCTGATGACGCTATAAGCGACTGCGCGCCACCCGCCTATACTCTGCCGCTTGAGGTATGCAAATAATTAATTACTGTAATGTTTTCCTGGTGTACAATAAAGAATATTCTATCCAGTTCGTTCACTCACTCACTCAGCCGACTGCGCGCCGCCCGCCTACACTCTGGCTGCCGACCGAGGTACGATCATTCATTCATTCATTCACTCGTGTGACTTTTGGGCTTGGCTTGTAACACGCCTATTGGCTGGCGACCCTAAAGGCGACTGCTCGCCGCTCGCTTACGAGCCCGAGGTATGATCATTCTCTCACTCGGTCAATCACTCTCTCACTCACTAGTCTTCTGCACCGCCTCCTATTGCTGTCTTACGTACCGTGCGGCTTCTGGGTTCGGCCTGTAACACGCCGCTCGCCTATGCCGCAAGAGGTACTCTCGCTCACTCGCTTATTCGTTCATTCACTTGTGCGGCTTCTAGGCTCGTCTGGTAACGCGCCTTCTTCAACCCCATATGGTCGATCGGTAGAAAATTCCGCATTGCAAAATTACTTTTCAATAAATGAACAAACTACAGTCCGCCGACTCACAAAACTACAGTCCACTCGCTCGGAAAACTGCAGTCCACTCACTACGCGTCCCACCCGCCGAAAACAGCCTCGAAACGAACCCGTCATCTTCCAGATGGACGTGGACGAGACGACGGCCAAGGCGCTGGAGCTGAACTGGGGCTGGAAGCTGTGGCAGAGCGGGCTGCGGCTCTGCAGCGGCGCGTTGACGCTGGCCGGCGTGCGCGAGCTGCCGCCGCGCTGCGACGCGCTGCTCGATGCGGCGCGCGGGGCTGACGCTGAAGCGGACGCCGGCCATCCTTATTCCGGCGTCAGGTCAGTGACTTCTGACCGAGATTGGGCAGGGCTCGGCTGGCCTCTCGGATGGACAATTCCGGTGACACCGCGCTTCTTTATATCTTTATCTACACTAATGTTGTAACATTCTACTTATGTTTTCAATACTTGACTTATAATTACTACTGTTATAGCGCAGACAACAAAACACTCAATTTAAGCAATTTCACATGATGGTATAATATTCACATCGATATCGTAAAATCTCATTATAACATCAATAAAACGCGACCAACTTGATTGCAGGGCCAATCAGGTTGGTCGCGTTTTATTGAAGCGCGCAGCTGCGCTCTCATTGGTTAAATTTTAATGGCAGCAAAATCACTGTGATTATACACGTACGCGTGAATTTAATTTAATAAATTTGTTGTTTGATTAATTGCATTAGTGAAGATAAAGTAGTGTATGCAACTGCATATAACACGGGTATTAAAACACGAGTGTGAGTTTATGAAACGAGCGCAGCGAGTTTCATAATAGTAACGAGTTATATGATTCATTATATGACAGTTGCATAAACTACTATTATAACAGTGTCAGGTGTGCGGAGTTTTATCTGGCCTCAATGTTACCCGGCCATCTTCCGCATCCACCAGTTTGCTTAGCATGCGCGTTTTGACTCTCTCTCGACGTCGAGTGAGAGACTTAGAAGTACTTGCCAAGTCGAAAGTGTGAGCGTGGTAGCCGAGACTCGAGATAGCCAATAGAGTGCAGTCTTATCTACCAAAAGGAAGTTATTGCCATATTAAATAAAAGTGTTGTATTTTTGTCTGGCTACGGTTTACAATAGGAGTAACAAAACGCATTACTGTCATTTTCTGTGGTTTTCTTGTTTTCTTTTTGCTTGGATTGGGATCTTTTAAAAGATAAATAGTTCTATGCACTAAGTATGGCAAAAATTAAGAAACGAACATCAAAAAGAAAGTATAATACAGCAAGAACACAAAATACATTAACAAAATATTATGTTTAATTCTATGGTCTCGAAACCTTGTCTTCACCTCCGTCGCAATATGTCAAAATTAGTGTCTAACTCAGCAGAAATCATCTCGGCAATGCCGCCATGTTACCGGTTGTAGACAAGTCTCGGTCGTCTCCATCTCGGGCCCGACAGATAAATTGACATTTTTGCATAGAGAAGGGCGTTTCTCGAGCGTGGCATGCTAAGCGTACAGGAAGGCGTGTGGTGCGACATGGATGTCCAGGGGTGTAGGTAGTGTGCTCTCCATCTGGACCTGTCGTTCGTTGGATATAGAAAGATAGTTCCATTACCCAATAGCTCACTTTTGTCCGTGCAGCTTCCGCATCCACCAAGAGGGCGTGTGGTGCGACATGGATGCGCAGGCGCAGTCGTGCGTCGAGCTGCTGCTTCCGGCGGAAGTGTGCGTCGCGCGCCGCGAGGACGGACACCCGCTCGCCGGGTATCAGGTAAAATTTAATATTGAATAAAAAAATATATTCTTATCAAGCACCTTATCAGTGAATGATTAAAACAAAACCATTGAATTTACAAAAGAAAGCCACAAGAAATGCCACTATACAACAACAATACCGGCCGCCGGCTTCCCTCACGTTTCGTAACATTCTTTTTAATAGAAAAGACCACGATACACCGTAAACGGCCAATGACATTACCACGCCGACATTTAATATTCCCGCGTCTCGGTGCCACCGATTAGCATTTCCATCAGTATTTTAATCATCGTCATCATCATTCCCCCACAAGAAGTCCACAGCTGGACATAGACCTCCTCCATGGATTTCCAAAAAGACCGGTTGGAAGCGGGCTGCATCCAGCGTCTTCCTGCCACTTGGATGAGGTCATCTGTCCATCTTGTGGCTGGTCGTCCTACGCTGCGCTTGCCGATATGTGGTCTCCATGCGAGAACTTTTCGGCCCCATCGGCCATCAGTTCTGCGTGCTATGTGCCCCGCCCGCTGCCACTTCAATTTACCAATCCGCTGTGCTCTGTCGACGACTTTCATTCAGTATTATAATGCAGCCTATATACTACATCCACTGTAGGGCACACGCCTTCTCTCAGAGAGAGAAGTGTGTGTGCGTGCGTGCCTGCGTGCGTGCGTGCGTGTGTATGAGTGTGCGTGCGCGTGCGTGCGGGTGCGGGTGTGTGGGGGGTGTGTGTGGGGGTGTGTATGTGGGGGTGTGTGGGTGTGTGGGTGTGTGGGTGTGGGGGTGTGGGGGTGTGGGGGTGTGGGGTGTGAGAGTGTGGGGTGTGAGAGTGTGGGGTGTGGGGTGTGGGGTGTGGGGGTATGTGGGTGTGGTGTGTGAGGGTGTGCGTGTGTGCGCGTGTGCGTGTATGTGGTACACCACATGTCAACTCTGCGGGCGCTCTACATACTCCGATATTCCTGCATGGCGTAATATGCTATAAATGAACCATTGGACGAATTACACTCAGACCGGCCGTCCCGAGGCATACGACCTGCGCGATCTGCCCGGCAGGCAGGGCCGAGTTATATAAAATTACAATTCGTAGTTTTTTATACGACAATTCGAGGTACATTGCGTAGCAAAGCCTACTTTTTAATCTGTGGGTTAACCGACTTTGAAATGTTAGTCGAAATGTAATAGCAAACCATGAATTGTAGTTCTATGAAACAGGCCCCTAATCGTATGCTAAGTCGATTTAATTCAGCTAGTAGAACTACCTTAGTCGAATTAAGTGGAACGATCCACTATTCTTATCTTATCTTCTTATACGGATCGTCATCATCATCATCAGCCATTTGACGCCCACTGCAGGACAT